>CM051623.1:39829710-41096920 GCA_028020825.1 Podargus strigoides
TAGGTAAAGGAAAAGGGATTAAGAATATCAAAGATACCAGTAATGCTTATAAAGAGTCTACGAACAGTACAAGGATAAAGCAGCCTTGTAGTCCGTTAATTCAAATTGAAAGGGTTTTTTTTTTTGAATTACACCACAATTAACCAATAGAATAATAGCAGATAAATACATCCTTCTAAAGGTGTGATTTGCATCTAAATGGGAAAACAAGTAAAACCTTGCAGTCAGAAATTAGAAGTAAAAGCACTATGGCACAATGCACTGAAATATTTTGGGAGAGAACTGGCAAGGATACAAAAACTAGCAATAAAGCTTTTCCAAAGCACGAAGCTTCTTAGAGGGACACTATTAGGTGACTAAAGTCATAAAAGAAAAGCAAAATTACTTATTTTTGTGTCAGAAGACAAAGCTATGTAGCAAGTCAGTAAAATGTGAAGAAATTGCCCAAATATGAATAAATAGTATTTGCCCAGCTCTCATTCTAAGTGAAAAATAACTAAAATCTGAAATTGTCGTATTGTTACTTGTGGTATTTAATGTGTATCTTTTGTACTAGAGGAATGGAGGGTAGAAAATTTCATTTTCAAAAAGAAATACATCAATAATTACAGGCCAGAAAGTTTGTCTTCCATGCTGTGTTTATTGGTAGAAGTAGTTACCAAAAAAACCCCCAAAACTAAAAAACACCCCAAACCATCACCAACCAAAATGCATGGATAAATATGATAGTAATGGGGGAGAATGAATACTACTTGTGTAGATGAAAGTTCGATTTCTGAAATCTTTTTGAATTCTTTAGAGGAGTCAGTGAGCAAGTGGATAAGGGTGATCTGGTGGTTACAATATTTTAGCTTTTTCAAAAGTTTTTAGACCAGGCTCTTCACTCACATGAACACTAACAGGTAAAAAGAAATTCCTCTCCTGGCAATAATGTCTGGTGCATAATAGAAAGCAAAGGTGACAAAACAAATTACTGTTCAGGTTTCATAATGGAGAGAGGAATGTCATGGGGTTTTATTCTACAGCCTATGTCATCCAATCTATCAGAATTACTGTGGATACTTTCAAGAATATGGCAGCCAGTTACTAAGGAGGCAAAAGTGAATAAATGCAACGTTTCAAATTCCAGAAATAAAAGACAAAACACCATGTCACTAACAAATGTATTATACATGCACATGTTGAATGCCATTGACAGTTCCAGTGTTTCCATCTCAAAAAGATACAGTTGAACTATAGAAAAGTACTAAGAAAGACAACAAGAATAGACAGAGTAGCTTCCGTATTAGGAAAAATCAAAGGCAGGAGGTTTCTTCATCCCCAAAAAGAAATGACTGTGAAGAGGAATATCATAGAAACTTACAAAATGAGGAACATACAGAAAAGGCAAATGGGTGTCATCTATTTCGCTGTTTCTAATTGTGAATGAACTGTGGAGGACAACTACAATTATCAGGTGGTGGTTTTAAAACAAAGAAAAGGCACAACTATTTACATGACTTTTAAACTGTGTTACTGGAGGGAAGGGATGCCATTCAGAGGGACCTTGACAGGCTGGAGAGGTGGGCCCAGACCAACCTCATGAAGTTTAACAAGGCCAAGTGTAAGGTCCTGCACCTGGGTCAAGGCAATCCCAAGCACAGACCCAGGCTGGGCAATGAGTGGATTGAGAACAGTCCTGCAGAGAAGGACTTGGGCATGTTGGTAGACGATAAGATCAGTATGAGCCAACAGTGCGCGCTTGCAGCCCAGAAAGCCAACTGTATCCTGGGATGCATCAGAAGATGTGTGACCAGCAGGTTGAGGGAGATGATTCTGCCTCTCTGCTCTGCCTCCTGAGACCCCACCCGGAATACTGTGTCCAGCTCTGGAGCCCCCAACACAAGAAACATATGGAGCTGTTGGAGCGAGTCCAGAGGAGGGCTGCCAAAATGGTCAGAGGGTTGGAATACCTCTCCTATGAGGACAGGCTGAGAGAGATTTGTTCAGGCTGGAAAAGAGAAGGCTGCGGGGAGACCTCATAACAGCCTTCCAATACCTGAAGGGGGCCTACAAGAAAGTTGGGGAGGGAGTTTTTACAAGGACTGTAATGATAGGATGAAGGGTAATGGGTGGAAGCTGAGAGAGGGTAGGTTTAGACTAGATGTAAGGAAGAAGGTCTTTACTCTGAGGGTGGTGAGGCACTGGAACAGGTTAGTTGTGGATGCTCTATCCCTAGAAGTGTTCAAAGCCAGGTTGGATGGAGCCTGGAGAACCTGATCTAGTGAGAGGTGTCCCTGCCATGGCAGGGGGGCTGGAAATAGATGATCTTTGAGGTCCCTTCCAACCCAAACCATTCTATGATTCTATGATACTTGTGTCTCAGAATATTAAAAGTGACTAAAATACTGATGGCTTGAAAAATTATTTACCAAATTAACTGGTGGAAAATTTTACTTGGACTTTTTGAACACAGAGATAAAATGGCTAGCTCACCAGTTCTCTAGTTTGCAGAGTGCTGGAGTCTGGATGGGAACAGAAGACAAGTTTAATAGTCTGCATGCCAATACCTGTTACTGGCCTTTGTCAGAGACAGGATGGTGGGCTAGATGGGTCTTCGGTCTGACTGGAAACAAATTTTGTATGACCTTCAATTTCAACTAAGTTAAGTTTATGGAAGCAAAAAAAATCCCCAAATACTTTGCAGTTTCTAATGGTTTTGAAGTCAAATGTACACAAAAGTAATGATCAAAGACATTGATACAGAACTCATCTGTCCAGTATGTATCATTAAGGGAGGAGTCTGCAACGATGTATGAAGATTTAGGAGCAAGCCTTGACTGAAAAAAAAACCAGAGGGGAACTCTAGTTATGCTGGCATTATGATAAGCAAAAATCACATCCACTTCTATGATAGTTTGGATGAATAATGTTACTTCCCAGCAAATCACTGACCTGCTCAAGCCTCTGACTTCTTAAGCATACGTTGATTTTGGTGACTTTTCTTACTGTGTTTTCAGCACAAAAGTGCTTCTAATAGGAGGGTGCCTATTGAATATTTCAGACAGTAGTAGTGAATCTATTGTCTGTACAAATGGGTAGAGATTAGACCAGTTTCACTCTGCTCATGTGCCAACTTGTCATTAAATCCTAGGAATTATAGTTGAATCATAGTTTATACAATTACTTGTGAACACTAGAGGCATTGAAAATGGAGCAACATAATAGCGTCTTTGGTATTATATCAATGTAAAGAAATAACAGATTTAAAGCTCTTATTTCATATTTCATTTCTTATTACACTTCACCTGAGGTCAATCTTTGTGTTTATTTTTCTCTGGAGGACTAACAGCCTTTACTAAAAATTACAGTTTTATCCCATCACCAAGTATTTGGCCAGACTCAGTTGATACGTGAGTGCTTAAATCATAGCACTTACCTGGAGGATCATGTTCTGTCCACACAAGGACACAAATGTGCAGAAGTAGAGAAGTATGAGGGTGGCTAAAGGGACTTTCAGTCATCTCTTAATTCTCCTATATGCCTCTCACATAGAATGAACAAACTGTGTAGAATGGGTAGAATGAATGTTGCTGTGATAAGCTGAACTTTTTTTTTAATGAAATGTGGGAGCACATAGGAAGGCTCAGTATAAATCAAACTATTCTTTCTTTTTTTTTTGTTTTGTTTGTAGTTTGATCCTTTATTGATTGAGAGCAAAACAGCAGCGACAGTTGTGCTAATGCTTAGTTCTACTGAAGATGAAATTTTGGCCAAAGCATGTGATGCTCTATATAAATTTGCATCAAAAGGTTAGTCTTTTTGCAATGAACTTTCCTTTGCATTGCTTAGATTTTGATAGTAGTTCACAATTTTTTAGTTTCCTGATATTGAAATTTTCATTTCATCTCAAAGGTCTCTGTCAAGGTTTTGAGGGTTTTCTGAAATATCTGTCAAACCTGTATTTGCAGTTATAAAGAAGTCCTGTGGTTTGCATGAACAAAATTTTTAGAATTTTCTTGTAGAATTTTATGTTCTCTATTTAATAGAGCTTGGTTTAGATATAACCTAGATCTATTTTGTTATGAGCAACAGACCTGCATCTGGGGAGGAATTATCTTTTTTTATGTTACAGTTTGAAACTTCTGTGCTAGTGTAATTATTTTAAGATTCACTTTTCAGTGAAAATTAATTTTTAGCCAGCTTCTGTTATTTTGCATCTATCTCTTGTGTCAGTACTTCTGTGACATGATTTGTTGAAGACTGCTCTGCCTCCTTTATCAAGCTTATTTTTGTATGTGCTGGCAATCTAACAAGTCCACAAAATTCCAGATTTTCCAAAGGTCCCTGTATTATCTATAGCTAAACTTCATGTTCCGGGTACCCAGAAGACAACTGTATATGAAAGGCTCAAAATAATGTAGCGCATAATTTCCTAAGTTGCCTCCTACTCATTCCATGCCAGCCACTCAAATTAGTATACACTGGTAGCATTCTTGGTATAATTAATCTGTTTTAATATTAATTTCCACTTAATTTATGTTTTCTTTAAAAATTATGGGTTTATATGTTGATTGTTGTACCAATGGCAATTATCTATCTTGCTGAAGTTGTGAGAGAAGAGCTGAAGGCTTTGACAGTTGACATGGGATCATTGCATTCTGAAATATGTTTATCTTTAGCTTAATATGGCAAATTTGGCTGGGGGCATGCAACCAAATTTTGAATGTGTGAAGAGAGAATTTGGTCTGTTGGGAGATGGCTATGAACCACAAACCATAAAATCTTGTTGGCTCCTTCCCTACTGTCCACAGTAACATATGGCACACTGCAAGAGCACAGTTATTTAATTTTTCTTTTTCTTTTAAATTGTGTATGTAGATATTCCTGCAATCTTCCAGATGACTAGACTTTAACTTTGCAGTGTAGCACAAGAGAAGGAATTGTTTTCACTTTGTAGTTTATTTATTTCTTCAATGTTGCTAGTAAATTAAGTCCCATCCCTCAATAAAAAAATAGTTCTTGTATTTTAATTGTGTTTTGGCCTGAGAATGAGCATAGTTCTCTAGTTTCTTCTCACATTGCTCACTGGAAAGGCATGGTTCATTAAAAAATGAATTGCAAAGCTGTTGTGGGAACTGGGAATACAAGTAAATTTTGGAATTTGTTTCTTGGGTTTTGGGTGGGTTTTGAGTGAGCAGGATCAAAAGGCTGTAATCATACAAAATAACTTCTGTTCTTTGCATGGCCAGAACCTATTCAGCTACAAAATGCTCCATTCTCAAGTGGTAGAAGTCTCAGGTGGGATTTAATGATCCAAATCCTGGTAGTTGCTTCAGTTGAGGGATAGTGCAGATCCACAGGAGGAAGTAACTGCTATTTTGAGGACAATGAAATTGGGAGGCAAGAAAAGAGGAAAATAAAAGGAGATTCTTAATGATACCATTCACCTCTTCTTCACTAAACGGAAAGCTGTCCTTTTTACTACACTGCAGTCTCCAATAAATGAGTTGGGTGTCCAATGGACAGAATCATCCTTTGCTTTACAAATGTGAATTAATCCTAGATACTATTAATCCTTGATACTATTTGACACATGTTTATCTGGGGTATAGATTAGGCGATCTCCCAGCATCCTATCCAGGTCTTTGTTCTTTGATTCTACAGTCCAATAAAAGATTGGTAGCTGTTTTGCTTTGTTACATTAGAACTGTGAGCTTGTTGCATTTTACAGAACTTTAACCTAATTACTCTTCAGGTGATGAAAACAAAGTGACTCTTCTTGGTCTTGGAGCAGTGGAACATTTGTATAAACTCATCTCACATGAAGATCCAATTGTACGCAGAAATGCCATCATGGTATTTGGCATTATGGCTTCTAATCGTAAGAGTCTTTCTTTTTAAATGTATATGGGTGTGGTCATCAAAGAAATAGGTGGCCCATGTGAAAAAATCCTATATTAATGACCCAGAATAAATATTATCTCTACCAAATTAAACTCCACTGATTTTGAAAAAAAAAAATATGAGAGAAGTTAATTTTCTTCCAGCTCTTATTTTTGTTTTGATGGGGTCAAATTGAAACAGTTTAATACTGGAATTATGTCTGTCAGGGAAAGCTTGACTACATAAGATGCCTGCCATTGTGGACATGCAACACTCTTTCAAAATTTGCAAGAGAAGGATTAAGTAGTATTTATCATCTACAGAAATTGCTATGGTTAAATATCAGTTGTTACTTGATAATGACAACACAGCCCTGTAAGATCACATGAAGTTGGTCACAAAGAATATTTTTTGGTTATTCTATCCAGTGGTTGTGGTTTTGCTAGTTTGCCATTAACAACAATAAAAATGCATTGTGAAAGTCTTTGCTGTGATTTTAATAAGATGTATATAATTCATGTTTTCGATTTGCAGTGTGAGCTGTATTAGCATAAAATTAGAAAGTGATGACTTGAAAATTAAATAATTGAAGGATTGCTTTCAGTTTGATAATTTTAACCACAAATAATTTATACTGTTGGGGTATGGCTTCTTTAACAACTAAAACTGTGAAATATTTAATCAGAACCTGCTAGATGCAAGTATTTTCAATAAAGTTTCAATGAAGTATTGAAGAACTTTGTATATATCAAATGCGTAAGAATGTCATCTGATACTTGAAAATCTCTTGTATGTTTTCTGGGCCCACTCTGTTCTTGGTATAACTTCAGTTGTGTGTCATTCTTCAGAGCTTTTTGTTACTCAGACAGATATGGGAATAGGGCAAGAAGACTTATGATGCCACAGACAGTAACCATAAGTACATTTCTTTTGGAGCAGAATCAGTTTTTTTTTACTCAGCCAAGATTGCCAAACGAGACTTCATATTTGTATTTATTTCATTGTAGATGATGTCAAAAAGTTACTGAGGGAACTGGATGTCACAAATTCACTTATATCACAGCTGGCGCCAGAAGGTAGCTTGCAGTATTCATTCCTTGTGCAAAAATACACTCAGAAATAATTTATGATTGCCATTTGATTAGACAATTTACTAAAATCTTCCTTGTAACTTATGATTTGTTATACTACATGCTAAAGAGTGAATGCTTTCGTAGGAGTAGCTCTGCTGCTCACTGAGTAGTGTTTTGTTTAGTGAACATATACTGTGCTGAATAAAACTTGATCAAAATATTTATTTTTTTACCTCCATAGAAGATGTAGTTATCCATGAATTTGCTACTCTCTGTCTAGTACATATGGCTGCTGAATATACTACTAAAGTACAAATATTTGAGCAAGGTGGATTAGAACCACTTGTCAGACTGCTAGGTAGCCCTGATCCTGATGTTCAGAAGAATTCAATTGAATGTATCTACCTCCTGGCGCAGGTAAAGTTTGTTGTTGTTTTAAATTACAGAGGCAGATATGCACTCTCCCCCCACCCCTGCTATCCTCTGTGAAGTTAATAATTTTTAAATATTTGGTTCCTTTACTCTCCAGTGTTCATCATTGTATTCAAAACCCTTACACCCAAGTTCTTGATTGTTACATTAGTTATTAATACAGCTGATTTTACTCTAATTCTGTTAATGTAGTTATCCATGCTGTACAGCAATATAAGTGAGATTTTTAAAATTAAATATGAATTTATTTTCTTAGTTGGAAAATGTTAATCCTGGTGATGAGAGTTATAACCTGTCTATCCAAAAGATTGAAGTAATCCTGTAAATTAAAGAATTAACAGTTGCATTGTTTCTTGTTTTGGCCAGCAAGTCTGTAGTCACAATTTTGAACATCTTTTTAATGATAGGTGAATGCTGTCAACAGCTACTTTCCATACTGGGAGGAAGAGATTTGTTATTGGCTACTTTCACACTCAGCACTAATGTCATCCATATGCTGCTTAGCAAAAGAATGGTGCATTTGTATGGCAGTTCTCTTCCATGGCTTAAGTGAATCAATTCAATGATGAATTCAGTTTATAACTCTATCTCTTTTGGGGCATCAGAGCATGTCTATTCAGAATCACATTTTACTCTTTCTCCTTTTTTACTATCTCGCTGTCTTTGTTGCAGGGTATATCTGGATAACTGCACCTGGTGCTTGCTTATATTGATAAGGATAATTGCATGCTGCACATGTGCAATAAGCTATTTAAAAGCAAATTGTAATTTATTTATTTATTTATATTTTAATATAGTCTACTACTATCTTTTCATTAAGCTGCATATACACTGTTTAAAGTTGAAATTTTAAATTTTATTTTATAATTACTAAAACAAAAGAAGATATAACCAGGCAACCATGGTAGAGTGTGAAAACTATTTTCTCCCCACTGAGGTAAATAAAAATGATGAAACCAAATTTAAAATACTTTCCCAAAGAAACATGTATGTCAAGACAAACATGGCAAAACCAAGAGTAAACAGGCTTCCTTAGACAAGACTAGATTTTGTAATGTGTACTTCAGTCATGCAAAAAAAAAAAGGAATTTAAGGTTGGTGGGTCTTGATTATATTCAGTTTGATTATTGGCTGAAAAGAAAGAAATCTTCAGAAGTGGAAATTGTGGAATATTGACTCATTTTTTTATGTTTGAAATCAGATTTTTGGTGTTCTTTCTGTAAAGGAATTGATGTACTGTTATATTCTCTGTCACTAACATTATTTGTTGAATATTTTTCTGCAGGATTTTCAAAGCCATGCTGCAGTTCGTGCACTGAATGTAATTCCACCATTGCTGGAACTACTGAAATCTGAATACCCTGTTATTCAGTTGTTAGCCCTTAAAACCTTAGAAGTAATTAGCAAAGACAGAGAAACCAGGATAATACTGGGAGAAAATAAAGGACTAGATTGTCTTCTGAAGATACTGGAAACCAATGTAAAGTTTACTTGCTTTAAAAGTGTTTTGTTCTTGCTGCTGGTGTTTGTATGACTGATGAGAAATATTATTCATGTTATGGAAGAATGATAAAAGAAGAGCTCCTTACCTGGAGCTAACTGATAGAAATAGGATATGCTAGGATACATAGCTTACGAAGAAAGGGAGCCAAGGGATTCACCAAAATCTTTATATTTGTTTTATTGCTTAACTGCTATTAGTAATATGGGTTTGCATTTACTGTTCATTTTTTAAACTGTTGTAAATATCAGAAAAAATCACCATACAGCTTTTTATACAAAGTTTTCTCAAAATGTCTGATTATATGCTGAACTCTGGTGCTGGTTCCTAGTTTGAAAACTGATTCTTTTTTCTGAATTTACTTTTATATCAATGGCCTTAAATATCATTTCCTATCTTGGAAATGTCATTGTTTATGTTATTATGAGACTCATTTTAGTGTTTCTGGGGTTCACATGTCATCATGGGAAATACCCTGCATAGAGAAATTTGTGAAGTTTTTGAAATTTTAAGATGGCAGGTCCTTTCTGAATACCTGCCTAAGCTACTTTGATGTAAATGAGAAAATTCTGGGGATTTTACTGATTTTGATAAATTGTGTTTCATCCTAATGCACATCAAAGAAATTATACAAAAAATATGAGTATGAAAAGATGTACTTTGCAGAATGAATAAACTGGCCAGAATAAAGTTATGACAATTATTTTACAAAGTTAAAAGCCAAAGATATTTCAAACCTGATTTGAAGGTTATTTGTTTGGGTTGTTTTCCTTATTAGGAATTCAGTGATCTCCATGTGGATGCTCTTGCCGTGTTGGGAAATTGTCTCGAGGATGTGCATACTCTGCAACTGATTCAGCAGACAGGAGGCCTTAAAAAGCTGCTTTCATTTATAGGAGTCTCTACTGTTCCTGATATTCAGAAGAATGCAGCAAAGGCAATTACCAAAGCAGCTTATGACTGTATGTGACTTTTTAAAAATTCATAGGCATGAATTTATTTAAGTCAATTTTCATCCAGAATGAGGCCATATTACCTGGTTGAGGGTAGTACTTGTGCTGAGGAAAACACTGGCAAGAATGAATTACGGCAATGAATCATGCCAATCAGAGCAGCAATTAGATGCTAGGAGATATAGATATATAGATATATTGATATATATGAAAATTAAGTTTTTGCCTCCATTTATTTTTAAATGTAATATATTCTTGCAAAACACTGTCTTCAAAAAGGAAAATGGAGCTCTCAAAATATGATCTTTATCTTTTTGTTTAGCGATGCCAGATAACTGCCATCTTAAGGCACCTTTGCTGGCACTATTTCTCATCACTATTAGTTAAGACTTAATTGCAAGCTTATTTCCTTTTGCATACAACTGCTTGTCTAAATGTCAGGCAATTTCAAATACAAATTCTTTTAACAGGGATGTGAAAAAAAAGCCTTTCAAATGGCTTGCAGATTAATATTCCCAGTGGAGTTAAATAGTTTCATTGTCATCTTTTCATAATTATTCATCCTATAGCTCTTTTTTATACACTTTCCTTTAATTCACCAAGGAATTCTGAATTACACAGAACATGCTCATCACTTTTGCCCGCAAGGATGCTCTTTAAATAAATCTACATTTGAAATTCCTTCCATACATTGGCTTCTGAGTTGCAACATGCCTAGTAGTGCCATGCAACAAAATGCAATGTAAGAAATAACGTACTTCTGTCTATAGAAGATTTTAATTCTGTCAAGGGATTTTGATGACAGTAACTATGACAGTAGAGTTTAAATATTTCATTCATATTTCTGTCATCTTGTGGTTGAATCATGGCTCTAATTTATGTGTATTTTTAAAATATGTTACGTAATTTAATACATAGCTAAGATAATCTCTCCGGTCCACAGTATTTCAGACCTCCTTTCTACCCTCTGCATCCTATCTTTCCAATTCTTTTCTCACCTTCCTCAGTTTGACGTTCAGAATATTTGTAATTATTTGGATTGCAAATGATACATGAAAAGAGTAGAATCTACGTTTCCTAGTATTGTGGGGGTTTCTGTATGCTTTTAGCATTATCTATTGGAAGCTTTGGAAGTCACCAAAAATTATTTTCATTCATGTTTAGGTATCAAAGATAGGAAGGGAACTTCTTTTGCCAGTATTTTCTTTGTGTATTTTCCTGTATTGTTATTTTATTATGCTACTTAGGACTGTCAGTATCATTTTTATAGTCCTGTGACAGGCTTGCAAGTAGTATGCTAAGCAGATTTATATTTGTTCCTACTACTTTCTACTGCATCTTACTCCCTTTTCATATTTATTTTCAAATAAGCATAGCCTTCTTTTCCTCTTTCACACCTTTTTCAGTTTTTCTAGCCTAATATTTTAGCAGCTGTTAGTAGAAGCATGTCTGAACACATTTTTAAAGCACTGTGGCAAGAACTACACATAATATATTACGGTACTGCCTATGATCTTATATCATGGGATGTTACCGTCAGTGAAGATGCATCATCTTGTCATACTTCTTTACAAATGGAGTCAATGTGGTTTCATTATAAAGGTTTGCTCTCTTCTTTGGCCTGTGACAGTTGGTATGGATGCAGCAAGCTGGGAAAATACATCAAAAGAAGATTTAAAATATTTGCTTCCAAGCTGTAGAATTTTGGTTACAACCAGTTAGACAAAGGGCAATATGCACTGGTGCAGTGGAAAACACAGTTCAGTAAACTTGCTGGTTAACATGGCCCCCAGAAATGTTGAATTTATTTCAGATGCATAGAGCTGCTGGTCTAAAGTCAGCCTTCCAGGGGAAAGAAAAGTGGCACTGGGGCCATTATCAGAAATAGTCCAAGTACAAAAAGCAAACAGAAAAATTTGCAGTTCTTGTTTGTTTATTTGGATTCTGGTTGTAAGTATACTAAAGACCCTATCCAAACTGCAACACTAATATATACTGTGCTAATACTTGCCCTGATGTAAATCCAATATAATACAACACAGCTCTAAAGTTCTTTTATGACTTTTTCATTAAATTTGCAATAGCCATACAGTAGCCCACATTCTTCAGGTTTGATAATCGTGGTTGCAATTTGCCAACATTTCCCACATACTTGAGGAAAAAAAAAACTTTTTATTGAAATGAAAAACTTACTTCTGCTGTGATAGAACATGTATCTATCTGATTTTTTAATCCTGGCAGCTGAGTATACAGCAGTGTCTGGTTTTGAAATTATTATTGTTGACAGATGGAATTTAGTTTTGTTTTTTTCCTGATAGATGTGATCATAGCAAACAGTTTTGGTTTATGTCCCTTTCAGCCATTTGGAAAGGGACTCCTGTAACTTTTTGTTGTTGTTACAAGACAGATGTATCCCCTAAGAGCTATTCTCAATATCAGAATAAATTACATGGTACAAACACTATATTCAATTTTAAATAACATCTTTAGGATGCTGCTCTGTTTAAGTAAATTAAAATTGTTCATATTTCTATACATAATCCTTATCCCTTTACTCCTGAAAATTTGTTTTGTCCTGTAATATAATTTTGAATTTAATATATTAATTTTTCAATGGCTTTATTTTGTATGCTCAGAATTACAGAGGTGGATTTTACTGTGATTCCCTCCTTGCTCAGCAAATAATGCAGTGATTTCACGATGCAAAATATAATTTAATGCTATAAATTATTGAATATCTGTGAGTGGATTATCTGAACTGTTGATTATGGAGGGCCTGACTTTCCCCTGACAATGCCAGCCACACCAGGAACAACCAAATGCTATGGAGTGTGTATGGGAAAGTGATGATCATGGTCACTTGAGTTTGGCCTCACTCTGCCAAACTTCTGGTTTGAAGCTCTCCCCATTCTTTACATGTTTCTAAATGCAAACCCTTTCAAAAGGGAGCATCCTAAACATGCTTTGTAGCCTGATTAACATATGCTTTTTCATAATACAGGTTTTTATTAAGATCAATGAGAGGTCATGATACTATTTAAATTTTTTTCATTTTAAATTGGTATAAATAGTTCCATAAGGTGATGACATTGAGCTGAACAAGCAATCAGTAGAACTCTGATCACGATTTTGGGGTAAGAAGGGGAAATAACAAAATAGATTGAAAAATAAAGGTTGGCTCATGATGGGGTCAATGCACGAAAAACTGGACAGAAGTGTTAGTACTCCAGACTCTTTTAGCTGGGTGTGTCTGAGTATTTTACTTCATGTTAAATCATCATCACTGTAAATACGGTTTTGGCACTGACATGAGAAGAGCTGTTTTTCAATTGTACTTTCTTTCTTTTCTATAGTAAAGGAAAGAAAGGAAACAACTTGTACAAACAGAAAGAGGATCAGCAGAAAGTATTCATGCCTTAAATAGAATTGGCACCTGGATCTTAAAATGTTAATAATTTTCATCTCTCAGTCTAGCTAGCTATATATAGGTGCATACTCTTTACCGTAAATTCAAATCCAAAATCTGTTTTTCCACATTATTGAAAAATTCTTTATTCTGTTTAAAATATTTTAAAGTACCATTTTCGCTCATTCAAATGAATTATTCGTATTATTATTTCATATTGGCATAAAATATATTTAAAATTAAATGCTTGCCCATCATAACTGCCTTTAAAAGCGAGAACAATTTTTAAGAAAATCTGTATAGTAATAAGTAACTTGCTGTACAAAAACCAAATTACTGAGGCATGAAGAACCTCTAGAGATCATTATTAGGGATTATGGACTACTTTGGCAAGCAACAGGCCAGCGGCATAGTTGATAACTTGTCAAAACAGTCTGTAATCCCTGTTAAGGCCTTCTCTTGAGAGCTGGCTGATCTGCATCAAGGCTGTGGCCAAGGTTCTGCTGACACTTAAAATCCTCTCTGTTTTTTTTGTTGCATCTTTTGCTTTGTAATTTCAATTGCATATCTCTGATGATTCTAAAAATATTTTAAATTGAGCTAGAGAGGAGAAAACAGCTAGCTGTCTCATGTATGTTCATTGAGTCATTTCTGCTATAACTAGATTTTCAGTCAAACTTCTCTTTGTGGACTTCTATTTGTTTTGCTTTTATTATTTTTATTCAAAAGAATACTTATTATATTTTTTTACTTTTTAAACTTTCTATTCGTAACATGATAGTCCAAAATAAGAAATGATCCCTCAAAGCATTAGTAAGCACTGGTAAAATTTCCAAATGTGTCAAAGTTCTACTGACTTCTCAGTTTCTGAATTTCTTTGATACATTAAAAATATTCACCGTGTAGATATAACTTGAAGCTTATCATTAATCTGCTTTAAATTATACATATGGTTAAATGTTTATTGACCCTTATAACTATAGAGCTTCTATGCTGTCCAGTGCCTTTCTGGTTGAGAAAATTTCACTCAGGGCTTTTAACAAACATCTGTGTTTCTGGTCTCATCCATTTTGGGAAGAGTGAGTTTATTAGTATAATTGTCAGATGTTTGTAGATACTTTGTAGTTGCCCTATGTTGTTGCTTGTGTAGAGGAAGGGAACATCTATGTCCTTCCTTAGCTGCTGCAATCACTGCAGTGTAGGTCAGCAGTGAACCCTGTGTCACTGGACTAAAATAGAAAATGGAAATTCTCTGCTAAGTGTGCATTAATGAAGAACTGAACGCTGTGCAGAATTTAAAATTCAATTTTTAACACCCCTTACGTTTTTTGGCTATTGTAATATGTTAACTGATACTCCACTAAGCTCAGTTGTACATTTACTAGTATATTCTTCAATTTTATGCACTTGGACTTTGTTAGCATAAACAAAGTTAAGCATGATCCTGAGTAAGTATGATCTGTTGAATTGGAAAAGCTGTTTTCATCAAGCCTGTATGAATTCTGTGGGTTTAAGTCTTAAAGAGAACAAACTTTGCATTCTGTTGGTCTATGTATGTTTAAAGCTGTATTTAATGTAGTCATCTTCTGGGCTTGATTCAGAGTTCACTGAAGTCTAATGGGTTTTGGATCAGGTCCTTTGTGCACATTTCTTAATTGTTGGTGTCTCTGTTACCAAAATATTTCCATTTTCATGGCATCAAAAGCAAATGTTATGTTGGAAACAACTATATGAAATAAGACTCCTGTCCTTTCACTGATTTGGAAAATGAATGCAGATTAATGCTATTGTTCTTTTTTGTTTAAAGCTGAAAATAGAAAAATCTTACATGAGGAAGAGGTTGAGAAGTGTCTCATAAACCTTTTGGAAAATGAGAATGATGGAGTTAAAGTTGCTGCTTCACAAGCAATTTCTGCCATGTGTGAAAATTTAGCCAGCAAACGTGCATTTGGACTCCAGGGTAAGTAAGGTGGGAAGGGATGAACTGAGAATCTGTGTCTTTCTTCTTATAAGGAGTATATTATAATTGTGCAGACTGCCATGCTTTATTTAAAGGCTCATTTATACAATTATTTCATTCAAAGGGATTCCCCAACTGGTACAGTTGCTAAGCAGTGACAATGAAGAGGTAAAAGAAGCTGCAGTGACAGCATTAGCTAATTTGACAGCATCCAGTCCCAGTAATGCAAGGTGAGTCTGCAATAATTAAATTATTATTTAAAACACTGATCTGAACACAAGTGATACTTTGATTTTTAAAGAATGCTTCATCTTGTCTTTATCCTACAAGACAGGTCTGTTTGAATTTGACTGTAAGACAATTTTTGGTGCTTATGAGTCATCTGGAATAGGTTGGTTCTCATCAGTGTTACAAGAGTTATGCTACCTATATGAATGCTTGCTTTATCAAGGAAAGGTATGAAGCAGATGTAATGAAAGCAGAGATATAAATGGTGTTGTGAAGAGAACACATGAGGGAAATATGCCTCATAATCTAAGACATTCAATGTGGGGCATTTTTTGAAAATTTAAAATCAGGGAGGTATCCTTTAAAATCTGATGGTTCATGCAGCTTTTTTGACTCATTTAAACCCAGTCTTTAAGGGAGATAGCACTCAGGTATTCTGAATGTTGGCATTGTCTCTATTTTTTTTTTAATTGTTTCCCAAGTAATAGAGAATGCTTATAGGGCATTCTTTAAAAGAAAAGAAGTGTAACTTCAGCATCCAAAATAACTAACAAAGGATGGTTAGCTGACTGTAGGTTCCAAAATAAGTGTATCAACTAAATTCTACTGTCAGTTGCAGAGTTCTGTTATTCCAACTCTATTAAAAGTTCTGTTCAGGGAAAAGAAACAGAGCAGTCTGACGTATATGAGCAATCACATGTAACTTAACAAACCATAAAATGAAATTCCTTAAAAGTTTCCTGGAATATACTTAAGGAAGTTGTAATCCATTCACAGGCATTCTTTGAAGTGAAAAAGTAAAAAAAATGTCACCAAATAAATTATTGGTTTCAATTTATTGATTCAGCTCTAATAGTCACCAGTATTCACTTAATGTTACCAGATGCAGCCATAATTTGACACAAGAGAATAATACTCTGTTCTCAGATTCACATAGTAGATTTTTTTGTCTGATATTCTGCTCTCCTCATGTGCATTACTCTTCAGTTGGTGTCAGTGGGAGTCATACACACATAAAAAGAGCACAGTACTGGAGTCTAGGGGTCAAACTTTCAGCTCCGCCACAGCTGTTTTTTGTAGCACAGCCCTTTGAGGTTTCACATTGTGAAAAGGGAATCTCTGGAGAGTTTTGAGTTGGTATAGCAGTTTATGCCAACTCATTCAGTTTCTTTTGCCAAGGAGATAGTCAGGACATTGTTTAGCTCAACTGCTAGAACAATTCTCTGAGACCTCAGGCAGGGAAATAGCTGTCTCTGTTCCTCTGCATTATAATGGAGTCCGTATTTATTTCTTGCTGGGCAGAGTCAGGAAATTGTAAAAGTGGCTTATATATACCTCTCTCTCTTTGCAGTCCAGCTCCAAGTACAATATGGAACCACCAGATAATCTAATCACAGGTCTTCTGTGAAAATCAGGAAGCAATAATTTACATTAAATATGTATATTGGATGAATGCCATGTGACTATATAATTACTTCAAAGCTTCATTTCTAAATCAAAACCATTAATAAGTCATAGAAAGGTCCAAGTGTGACTAGGATCTATAAATGAATATATAGAGTTGAACCCTCAGCTGATACAAATTGGTGTAGTTCCAACTCACTGAGTATCTGGCCCATATTTATTTTACATTCACATAATAGGAAAAAAAATAGTTTGGAGAAAATGCATTCCAGATTGAGTTACCATAATCATATTTCATTCTGGAATATTTTGTGTGTGTGTCTTGTAAACCACTGAAAATAAGTTTATATATAATGAAGATGCTGGTATACTTTTATAATAATGTGACTTTGCTGTGTAATTATGTTGACAATATTCTGGTCCCAAATGAGACTAATGAGACTTGCGCCTTTTTATTGGTTCTATATTAGATTCTTGTTATAAACTTGCCAAGAATATTAAATCATAGAGCTAGTAGTAGCAGATAGACTTTATGTGGCAAGAACAAAATAGCTACAGTAAAGAGGAAGACTATTTTCTCTAAATGTTTTCACTTTTTACCAGCCAGCCAAAAATTCAGTCTTGTTGAACTCATATACGTGTTCTGCCATATTTCATTTCATGAGCATTTTTGCACGTATTATATTGATGAAAGGATGTGTACCTTGCCCTTTCATCTTATACAATATATAGTACAAAATGTAAACACAGTGCAAAACACTGCTCTTTTTGCTTTGTTGTTCTTGTTAGGAATATTTGGTCAAGAAGTGTTGTCTGCTTTTCATACAATATGGAAAAAAAAACAAGTTAAAACAAATTGTGTAATGAAGGCTCCCACAATAGCTAGCTCGTAAGGATAAAGTCTTCCATTGATTAATAACACAAGAACAGCATAAGCAATGGGCAATACTACCCCCCACTAATGTATATTAACCTTGACCTTTAGGTGCTTCCCCACAGCAATGAAAGGCCAGTTCTATACCCCTACCCAATCAATCCTTTGTTTCTCAACTGAGACAGCTAATAAAGGTGTCAAATATGGTGGAGGTTTTGTAATTAGAACACCTGTTCACGATGAACGGGACAGAGACCAGCTTGTCATTTTACACAAGTCCCCAAGCAACCACGATTTGGCAAAAATAAATAAATTAATGAATGACTCTGGCCCCCATAGTGTTTTAACCAACGCTCTAGATCAGAAGAGAACATGAGTCCCATACAAATGGTTTGAGTTTTCAGATTTACTGGAAAACATGGATTTTCAACATGATCTCTACCAGAACACATAAAAATTACTATAAATAAGTTCTAAAATATTTCAGCATTTAAGTTTTTGCTGCAGAGCTGATGTTGTGTCATGCTTCAGTAGCACATAGAAAAAAGTATAGTGTCAAATGCCTCATTAGTTTACAGACTGACACCCCCAGATGATGCTTCTATCAGAATTTTATCACAAAGTAATGACAGAATTTTAATGCTGCTGTATATTGATGATAAATTCTTCGTAAATGTATTAATAATTTGGCTAAATAAAAATAAAAATGCAAAGTATACTGTGGTTTAAAGTCCCATGTACTTATTTTAACACACAATAAAGAAATTATTTTGTTATGTTACTTTGTGTGTAGCTCCAAGGCCATCCTTGATAAATGTGTCAGAATTTGTTTCTGTGGTTTGCTTCCAGGAAGACGAGAATTATATTCAGCTGGGTATTTGCATCCACTTCACATTTTTTAATCCAGAACATTAACTGGCTTTATTGAAAACTGTATACAGTTATTTGGACAGCAGAATGCCATTTTAAAGAATCTATGAAATCTGTCCATTTCTGATATGTCCAAGCATTGGGAAATGTAGGCACAGTCACTTCAATAATGTACATTATGCACAAATTGAAAAATTACATGCAAACAAAGAAACAGGAGTGCCATCTATTGGACAGAAAAATAAATTATTCTGTGCTATGCAACTAACGACAGAACAAACGTTTTACTTCAGCCTCTGCCTATTTTTTCCCATTTAAAGTATAATCAATTATTTTCACTTTTCATGCATTCAGGATAAGCTAATCATGTTAAATATAAATATGATATGAGTTAGAAATAACACAGAAATAAGATCTCAAGTGTACCAGTTAGTCAGACATTAATTTGACCAGCTCTTTTCTTTGGTGTTGTCATAGCATAAATGCCATTTCTAATAGCTGTCCTCATAAATCTGGCAGTGTCTGAATTCTGGGCACCTAATGGAGTTACCACTAAAGAAAAACATATGCTCTGAAATTTAGAGCTTTGTACTGGACATGAAAACTAATTAACAGCCTCAATAATATTTGTCTTAAATTGTTTATTTTAAGTGCAAAATTTATAGCATTCAGTTAAGAGTTTGGTCTGGGGAAAGAAGGAATGGGATGGTTTTTTGTTCAGCTGTACTAAGGGCTGCAGGAAATTGTGGTACATGACAGACATGATCTGGTAGAATATTTCTCCTGGGGTGTATAATTAGTGTCGTGTTACATATTTCTAAGTATTATATCTGAATCCAAGATAGTATCATCCCAAAAACTGCAAAGTCAGCAAGCTTGATGTTATTTAGTTTTCTAATTCTTTAATTCTTCATAGGAATCAGTGGACCTATTTACATTAGCAAAATCATGTCCATGTAGGCAGTAAAAGGCATTATCACAGCATCTGAATGTGTGCTTTCTCAAAGGTATCAAGATTTTCAAGATTTGGGAGTGGCTGGGGATAGGAAGATAGGTTGGAATCTCATTTGTTATGGGCAGTGCCCTGTGAGGAGAAAGTGAGTTGTTTCCTTGACTTCAATGGTTGTTGCATCTGTTCCAAACTGAAATCCATGTACTGATCTAATGACCCAAAGTACATCCTCAGTCTATCCTCTGTGGATAATGCTCATCGGTAGTGAGAGTCTCTCATCCTCTTAAATGGAGATTTTCAGTATCCACAACATAATTTTTTTAATTGTTTTTAAGACAAGTATGGCTGTCAAGGAATAAATTTAAAGACTATCCAGTTTTCTTATATTTCAAATTTTGTTTATATCATTAGGAAGTAATGATTAAAACCATTATGTAGAAATATCACTAGATAGTAATCTTCCCTACTGGAAAATGGGAAACTTACACATAGCTTTTCTCTTTCAAGACTTTAGATGGAACTTAATTCATATAAATGAACCAATACTGAAGCATCAGTATTACATAATATAATACATTTGCATGAATATATGTGCTAATTTATGAGAACAGGAACAAAAAATTCTAGTAAATGAAGGCTACATTTAAGAACAGAAATAGGTAATAATCCCTTGTATAGGTTTTATCTTTTTTATGGTTTAATAGTTCTTCTTTACAACATAACTTTGTGTTTCTGAAGGAGGGAATCAACAATAGAATGCCACAAGCTGTATTGTGTTAAAGGTAATATGTTTTAATACTGACCCCTAGTGACAGAATTATATTTCTGAGCTACTGTGCTGCAAGGTAAAGGGATTTCGTTGGGGTTTGTGGTTTGTGTTATTTTTTACATTAGCACCTGTTCTGCTGAGCCCTATGCAAATACAAGGAGTTAACTCATGCCATGAACAGATTCCTGTTTTGACTTTCTCTTACTGTATATCCATAGCGTCATGGGTGCTTTCTAAAGAAAAAAAGACAACACAGTCATTACCCAAGAGCTCACAAGCTTTTCCTTACAAGTTACCTATTGACTTCCACTGAAAACTGTAAAATGTTTATGGAAAATTTCTCCCTTGGCAGAAAAGCTGACTCAAGGCCTAATGCTGGGATATCATTCAAAAATGGGATCCCACTATGGCTTTATCACATCAGATGACTGATATACAACCAATAGGCAGTACCCCTAAATCATGCCCTACTACTGAGTGCAAAATGTTTTGTTCAGCCAGCTGTTGGTTTTCTTTCTTAGATTTGTGAAGGTGTGGCTATATTGTAAAGTCCCTCTATAGACTCAGGCACTGCAGTTGCATTTTGTTCCCAGTACAGCTCTTCTTTCACACACACACAAAAAAATGTTATGCATTTTCCTGTTTATTTGTTTGGTTTAAACTCTGTTGCCTGTCAGGGGTTATATTGAAGACAGAGACCACTACAGAGAATTCTTCTCTATCTAATACAAATCTCATGTCACAGCATCCTAAAGTGCATGAGAACCTAAGTATATCCAAAATAGTTTCAGACTGAAAAGAGAACACTTCTAAATTGGAATAACGGTAACTATATAGAAGTCCTACCCCTTATAGATACAGCAAAACCTTTTGGGCTGTTTGTACTCTTCTACTTTCAAAGTCTTGCAGTATTGTCACTGTTTATCTTAGCTTTGGACAGCTGGAATTTCAGTCAGAGCATGTGTGTTGTCACCTGTAACTTCCCATGGTCGATTTCTGTGGGATCAGGTGAAGCTTTTTTCTTGCTGGATGGAGACTCCTAAGCCTGGGAGAGAAAACTGTGGTTTATGTAGTGGCAAAAGTAGAATGATTTCTCTTGAGTGTGTATCCCTACAATGACATTCAGTGCTATGCACTGAGATGAATTATACTTTTTATGAATTAAAAGTGGCAAGGGTTATTTTACGTTTCAGTAAATTTCAGACAAATGTATTGATGCTTATACATGTACATTATCTTTGTAGCATCTTTCTAAATTAAATTCAAATTATTTAAGAATATATTTTAAATTACTTTAGTATAGCATGAAGTTATTTAAGTGTATATAAGGGAATATACGGGAATATGGCTGATCATGCAAACTTAATTCTATACTGCTATGAATTTAACCTGTGCACTGAATGTGACATGTTGTCTAATTGGACTGTCAAACACACAAGGGGGTGTAAAAATAAGCTTTCACAAGTAACTTTTAACCGTTTGACTTGCAACCTCAGTAATTTTATCTTAACATAGTAGTATATATGTACTTTCTTAGACATTTAATTTTAAGAGAGAAGACTAAAAGCGTTTCTCCACTCTGAATCATCATGAGAGCTTGAGCCTTTAGCAAGGAAAAACAGATTGCTGCTATTTGAGATAAATTAACAGTTGTCCAGAAAAGACTTATCCAGAAATGAAAGATGCGTTCAAGTTTCACAGTCCGAGTACTGTTTGTAGAGGGACTGACTTGGCACAGCTTTTTTGTCCTTCCTCAGTTGGTGCTTTCAAAGATGCAGAAGAGCCACTGTCCCCTCAGTCCCTGTGTTCAGATGAGTTGTTGGGAGGACCCTGATTTGGCTTTCTCTTTCCTTTCCTTACATCTTCCTGAAGGCTGCTCTGGCAACTCCTGAATGTTGCCTGTTATTTTGCCTTTGTAACAATGTGGATTCCAGACTCTCAACGTTTGTGCCAAGTTATTGATTTTTACATGCACTACTTCTTGGATCACAAAAAAGAGAGATGAGGATAGTATCTTTTTCATGAGCTTATCTTGGCTGAAGCTACATGGGGATCTTTAAGGAGCCAGAAGGCTTTCTATTGCTGAATTTCAAACCTTTCTCATAATAGTGGAAGTGTCAGAAATCTTTAATAAAGGTTGCAAATAACATTATTATTGAAAGGTTCAGATAACATTAATAGATAGCTCATTACCAAAGCCCCTGTAATATATAAAAATATATAAAAACAGGTATACTATAGTTTTAGAAATGAGATCTATGTAACTTTGTCAGATGAGCGGAATGACAGACATTAGAAGATCTGTGTGTCACTAAATGAGAGTCAGTCTCTGCTAACCCAGGCAGCTTAACATTTTATTGCTTCCAGACCGTGAGGTTTATTGAATTTGGGGTTTGTTGATGTTTTAACAAGATACGTTAAAAAATTAAAAAATAGGAATAGAGGGTTCAGTTCCTGAAATGAAAATGAATATGTTTTGTTGATGTCATCAATATTTTTATTGTAGTACGAAGAGGCCCCAAATTGTAGATCAGAGCCTCTCATGCTAGATTCCCTTACTCAGAATAAACATACTGACATTAATTTCCCTTGTCCAATGAAGAAAACAGAAGTAATATTAGTCTTTAAATAAAATACGAGTGACTATATACAACAGTCAATTGCTTTTGAAAATAATTAAATCACAAAGTGAAATTTTTGTTAAATGCAGAAGACATTTATTGGATGTGATTATTCTGATGGCACAACAAGGCAAATGAAGAATATTAATACATTTGTGAGATAAAAAGGAAGATATTTCTTGAGGTTTTTCAAACTTCTGTGTATGATATTCTTTCTCAGTTAGGAATTATGTAATAGAGCTGGATCAAAAATGTCATGTGTGAAAAAGAAGTCATGTGATTTAACACAGATAGAGTTGATTTTAAAAAATGTGTGTGTAATTAGATGCATAATTCTTATGCATAATTTACATGCAATTATGGATGAAAATGAGATATGCACAGGCATAAATGGCTAGCTAAGCACCTCACACACAATCACAGTAATTTTGCTCAGAAATTAAACATGTAGTTTCAAATACATTTGGAAAATGCAGTCCATAAGGAGCCCAATAGCCTTTGTGAGAAGGAAAAATTTGAATTTTTTCTGTGCAGAAATTGTGTTAAATCTACAGTCAGAAGGGGGGAAGTAAACAGCATAGAAGTTAATAGAAATATAATTTAATACAAGCCAGTTTACGTTCATTTGTGGTAGAAGAAGCAAAACCAAACATACTTTACCATTTTTGTGAGGTGTTAATCTCACTAGTGTAAATTAAGCACAGTCCAGAGTAAACAGTGGTGTGAAGCTGCACCACTGCCCCCCCTCTGTCTCCCCTCCATGGGAGGTTGCTTAGGTTAGGGTTTGGAGGGCAGTCAGTGGTTTCTGTCAGCTCTTTGAACACTGATGGTTGCTTTCTCCATTCTGCTGAACCTTCTCTTCAGGAGGAAAAGCTGGCTGGACCATTCCTTATTCACTGAGTAAATAATCTGTTATCTTTCTTGCCATGGCTAGGAGGCTTGGTCAGGGACCAGAGAGCTGTTATGCTTGATGTGATGCCAACAAAGAGGGGGTTCTTGCCCCAGAGAGCTTACAGTCCTAAAAATAATAAAACTCAGAGTTTTGGTCCAATTTTTACTGATTATTGTTTTTGCAACACTCTACCAATGTCTGAGCTTTCCTACTGCACCCCAGACAAGCAACAAAATATTCAGTTCAGTGAAATTCATATGCATTTCCAAAGTAACTGCTTTAAAAAAAAGTTTGTATTGTGGAACTTCTGATAATTATTTTATTGTCAACTTTTAATTTATTTTTGCAGTAAAAACAGTAAAGAAAACATTTGTTTTCCTCACACTCTCAGCATTTATTCTTTGAGTCTTGAGTGATCTTTTATAGAACTTTCAAGAAAATCTCTTAACTTGCTACAATGTATATTTAAAATTAATAATTTAAATTAAATATTTATTATCTGTCCTTTTAATGTTTGCCTTTCCAATGGCACTTGAGAAAAAATATTTTAGCTATTCTTGAATACAGTAATTTGAATTCTACTGTAATCAGAATTTCTGTGTTCTCTGGTGGACAATGGGGTAGGAGTGAGTTGAACTCTGGATTCCCCGTTCTTCCTTCTTCCCTTATAACCTCTTCTGTACACATCTCTCTTACCAGGACACAGTGTTGTCCTCAGGTGTTCATGCCCTTTTAAAATCATATTCTCAAAGGTATTGGTTACCTTCAACTGTCATTACCTGCTGTTGTCACTTCTTTTTGCCTTGTGATCCATTGTGCTACTTGATTAAACTATACTCATGAAACTGTGGTTCAAAATGAATCTGCACAGAAGTAGAAGGCAGGATTGAAATAAATATGTATGATCTTCTAAATCAGTGGTTCTCAACCTTTTTGAAGTTGAGTGGCACTTGAGAAAATTGGCTGTGCTCCATACCTCGCTGAGGTCAGCTCTGAACACACAAGGAGCTGTCACCTTGCTCTTTTGTTAAGTACTTGTGTACTTGCTGGCTTTATGGAAATTATAGTAAATCTGCTTATAATGTGATTGGCTACATCATTCAGTTCCGTGTATCATCCTGGAATCAGTCTGTTAGGGACTATATGTTTATTAGGATTTCCTGTGGGAGGATATATGTGTTATTGGGAATACCAAGTCCTATACAGCAGAAGTATTGGATATACTACACCTATGAGATGCAGGTGTAGTACTTTCATGAGTAGTGGATCTGTCCCATAAATCCTGGAATTTCTGTGTATCCATTGTACAGGAAAACTGGTTTGATTTTGAGGGTTTTTTCCCTGCATAAGGTATGTGTGTATATACTGTGTGATGCTGTAAAGCTGATAGCTTATGGACATGCCTTACTGTGCATGTATGGTGAGTCTCTCCCACACTTTGCCAGCAGATACGTCATGTCATTGTTACATGTGCTATGAATGTGATGTTTTCCAATAAACCTGTGATATGTATGTGGTGTATAGCTGATCCTTACATGTGCAATCAACATGTCCAGGATTTCTTCATATACAGCAGCCTGGATAGAGCTACAGCACCCCCAAAGCTGGAAATCTAGATAAAATTTTCAGAGGAAAGAGAAGACAACATTAACCAGAGAAGCTAGAAATACAGTGGCGTTACCCAAAAAAAAAACACAACCCACAACAAAATAACCAAAAACCAAAACTAAAAAAACCCCAACCAAAAAACAGAAAGGGCAAAAAAAAAGGGGGGAAAGGGTGGAAAGAAGAAACCCAAACAAAACATTTTCAGCTCTTCTTTATCTCGTCAAGGAGGGAAGGGGAGGGAGGACTCCCAGATGAGGGGAAATCCAGCTAATTGGAGACTGTCTGAGAAGTGCAGTGCAGGACATGTGAAAACATGGGATTCACTTCTGAACAGAGACTGGAGTGCTTGCATTAAAGTTACTGGTGCTCCAGGAGGATTAATTAGCCAACACCTTTGTGCTGCGCCCAGGCTAATAACCCTACTCACCTTCAGTCCCCGCATTGCTGCCTTCTCCCTGATTTTCCAAACTGGGAACTACTGCCTGCCTGCCAGCCTTCTTCACACCCACGCTCCAGCACTACCTTTTGAGCTACCATCACCTTGTAGCTGAGGCAGAGATCAGGCTAACAAGCCCTGTTAGCCTCTGCTGATTCATTCCTGGTATGCTCAGGAGCATCTGCATCTCCCTTTCTGAAAATCTGGTTTGGAGATACTTGCCCTAAGATGAGTTCACAGTAAGATCTACATCACGTTGCCCACGTCATGGGATTATATGACACAGGTTGGTACGTATTCTGCTCTCTATCCTGTTTGCATAAAAGCGTGGCCATCGGCATTCCTGAGGTTTTTTGATTTTACCAATGCTTTGACAGTCTTTGATAGCATAGCTGTTTCTTGTATATGTAATACTTCTAAGCTTGTGTTTATTTTGTAACTGTGAAAGTAACCAAAATGGTAGTTAGATTTTGGTAAGATGTTGTTAACGGTAAAAGTAAGATTTTCACATCCAAATTTCTCTTATTAATGTGTTCAGAGAAATTTAGCAAAACTTATTAAAAAAGTACATTTTTCCATTGTTGATGTGCTTAGATATGTTTCTATAGAGGTGGGAGAGTTTGCTACGTTTTTGATACAGATAAAATGTACTAAAAAGGGGTATAAAAAGCAGTTGCAATGAAAATTCAAATTGCCATCTGCGCATTTCCATTGCTAACAATATTGCCAACTTTTGTTTAACAAACAGATGAGCCCAATGTAAAATTACGAAGAGCAGATAGTAAATTGGACATATGCCTCAAATCATTTGATCACATTTTATATACAAACTCAGAAGGAAGACAATTCAATTTTTATAGTGTGCTGGTTTATAATGACATTGGAAAAAATAGCACTGAAACAACATAAGATGATATAGATAAAGAAATAAGTTCCTGTAGTTTAGTAGAAAGCAAAGAAGTAATGTTTTGGCAAGGTCAACGAAAATCTGAAGTTATGGAATATCTTATGGCATTTGAAGGATGTAAACTACATTTGTATCAGTAGTCTCTTTTGTCTATGTCGAAGAAACAAAAGAATACATAATGAGGTGTAAAGTATGCCTTTTCAGATTTGTTAGAGCATGGTAGTTTCCCCTCAGCCAGGCCAGGTTGTCTCTTCAGGGTCTGCATCAGTTGTAGTCAAGAGTTTATTATCATTATAAGCCATGTCACCAGCTGCTTTCAAATATATTCTTTACCCAAGATACTAAATATTAAGCTTACTTTCTTTGTTTTCCTTCTGAAAGGCACTATCCTGGTGAATGCCAGAAGCAGAATAGCAGTGTTAAGAAGAAGTGCTCATAGGCCAGTTCCTTCTGTGTGACTGAGATGTAGGCCTACATGACTATTAGTTTTGCAGCACGTCAAATTTAAGTCATTTGCAAATGTGTCCTCCAATAGTGTGGCTACCTGCAACTTTTACTGTCCCCTGCCTGAAGTTACTATTTCCTTAGTAGTGCTTCTTCAACTGTTGGTTTTTTTCTTGGCTGTTCTCTTACCTGAATCTATTAATTGATCCTTAAAAAAATCTCAACTATCTTCCCCAATTTTATTTGTAAACAGGTTGTTTTGCACATCTATCTTAGAACTTGTCCACACCAGCATTTGTCTCAGCACTGCAGCACCCTTCAGCCATGGCTGCAGTATCATCTAGGAGCAGAGGGAATATTTAAACTGGATCTGCTGCTGATAGACTAGTTGATGTGGAACTACAGTCACTGCCAGCCCTGAACTCTGTGCTTATGTGTCTATTGTACTCCTGCTGTCTAAATCAGCTTGTATAAAGCCAGCTCAATAATTTCTACATTGCACTGAACTGCACCAAGTACACCTGTAAGAATGGCAGAAATCTGGTGTACTATGTTTATGCCACCTAGGTATCTGATCACAGAAATTTACAGAGACAGCACAAAGAAGAACAGAATGATATTCCATGCACTGTAATCCTTGTGAAAAGTAGTGCTAGAATGGTTATGAGGAGAGGTGATAAGAGTCTGCAGATGTACTTGCCTGGAACTAAAGATACCGAAGTGCTGCATCTTTGAAAAGATTCAAGATTTGATTCACATATTCAAAATCTCAGAAAGAATCCGTGTCCTAACAAGTTAAAGAATCCAGAAGTCTGTGACTTGGTTTGCCTGCTTAGGCTGTGCCTGTTGAACTTCACACTGTGAGTCATGTATAAATACTGTATGTGTATGTATATATATAAAATCTTGAAATGGAATACTAATTTAGTTGATAAATGCAGGATACTAAGAAATAATGGTCCTAAAATAACAAAAAAAAAATTTTTTTCTCCTTCATTTTGCTAGTGCTGTTGCTGAGGCTGAAGGAATTGAGCCATTAGTAAAGACCTTGAACGCTCAGAGCGATGGAGCAATTGCTAATGCTGCTACCGTACTAACAAATCTGGCCATGCAAGAGCCATTCCGCATTAATATCCAGAGCTGTGGTGTTATGAGTGCACTTGCAAAACCTTTGTGCTCAACCAACAGCCAAGTGCAAAGCAAAGCAGCATTCACTGTGGCTGCCTTTGGTTGTGATCCTGATGCAAGAACTGAGGTAAAACTCTTCTTTGAAGTTGTGGTTATTTGTAACATTTCTAGATCCTGAGGTTGGTGTTATACTTACCTAGGATCTTTGTATTTTGTATGTCTGTCCTAAAAGTCCTGTGGTTTCTAGATAGTAATTAATTTTTCACTGTCATCATAGGCTTGTTCAACTGAATTTAGCTCCGTTTGTCATGAGAATTTGGAAAGGGTTTTCTTTAATTTGAATTTTTACTGATGTATTTGCTCACACCAAATTAATGTTTTACAGCTTTCCAGTGGCTTCGATGAACTTTAAGCAGGGCTATATCTTAATCCCCATGTTTATGAGCATTAAATGTTAAGGTTTCTCTCAGCTGCTACTGTCAGCTGTATTTTGAAGATGAGAAGTTCTGTCTTCTTTGCTATCCCTAGTGTTGTTTTATTGCTCACTTTCAAGGCCTGAACAGCAATGTCTGATCTTGATTTATAAGATACTGGATGTGCATGGAATAAATGTAATTTAGTTTAATTCAAATAAAACTCAAAATATAATTAATCCCTTGATGAGTGGCATCCAGCAGGTTGAACTTTTTGCTATTTATCAATGGTCATACTATTTTCTTTTCATAAATAAGGATGATGCTATGTGCATTCATAGATCATAAGCTGGGTTTTTCTCATGGGTCAAGGCTGTTAATTAGGACATGAATAAGGGGCATAGATAATTAATCTACCTCTTTCAGTGTCCTTAAAATGTCTTTCTCTTCAAAAATCCAAATGAGCAATATTTCCTCCAGCATGTATGGGAAAGATACTGTAGCACACAAGAGAATAGGATGTTAATAAGATTGTCATACATACAATACAAAACAAATTCAAATATATTGTGATGTAAATTAGTTGCTAGGAGGCAACAGAACACAGAAAAATCTGTGTAACCCTCCATGGCAGTCTTGGGTTGCATAGTCTCTTCAGTTTCCACACTGCAATCTAATAATTGAAAAGCAAGCCAGAAGGGATGTGTGCCTTGAACCACACTGACGCTCGTTTCAGCTCCAGCCTTTGCAGGCTTGACAGAAGCAGAGATTCCTCATAAAAGGCCTTTCTACCGACCCAGCATAGCCTGTCTACAAGGCTTGAATATTTCAGAAGGTGAATTTCACAGGCTATTCTTGCTGGAACGGATGAAATATGTAAGTTGCAATGTCTTCATTTTTTTTTGTAGTTAAGAAATGCAGGTGGACTGGGACCACTCGTTGAATTGCTGCATTCTAAGAATGAAGAAGTCAGAAGAAATGCCTGTTGGGCTGTTATGGTCTGTGCAAGTGACGAACTAACCACTGCTGAATTATGCAGGCTAGGGTGAGTAGAAATAGTATCAAGGGGCAGAGAGAAGATTTTAATGAGAGAACTCTATTAAGCTGATCTTTATATATTTATAGCAGAATAACAAAGTTTCTGGTAGGCAGAAACTACTTTGCACCACAGATGTTACAGATGAAATGGTATTGATTTTAAGTAACACAAGTCTTAAGAAAAAATGCAAGACTGAAGATAGAATTGTCTGGAATTATAAAAAATATTTATTGTTTCCATGACTGAATTAGGCTTTATATTGAAGATGCTCTTATATCAATCAAAATTAGGGACTACAGTGACCCATACATATGAAACTGAAATTAAGGTTTCAGGCTAAATTCTATATACAGTAAACTGTATTTATTACACACAGGCTAAATTTGGTTTACAAACTCTGGTTAACACAGGTGGGCTGAAGTGTTGCATAAAAGAGACTCTGTTTTATTCCTTCTTAGAAATGCCAAGTTCCATATATTAATATCTGAATTACAAAGCTGGTTTAGGTTATAAGGGTTATGGCATGGGGCTCCTTATATAGGATGACTCTTTTATTGTTAAATTAAAACATATGTAATTGCCCTGCTCCCTCTGCTGGACACATCTCTGATTACTGCATAGATACTTAAAATCCATCTATGGGGGATTCTGCAGAGTGAGAATCTCAGAAATTTAGGTCTGGAGAGAACCTCAAAGGTGATGTTATCCATCTGCCCACTGTAAGACCAAATCAGGTACACTGACATGTTTTTGCTTGTTTAATTGTAAATACCAGTTCTGAGGGCGTTTCACAACTTTCTGAGGTACCTGTTCCAGTGCTGAAGTATCCTTACAATTAGAAGTGCTTTCCAAGTTCTAAATACCCCTTACAGCAAATCAATCCAACTACATGTTGCTTTACTTTCTGTGTGATTTAATAACCACCTTTTTATAGCAATTTAAGTTTAACTTATGGAATTTTCTCATGTTCCATGTCCCAGTCTGTTTCCTTTTCATGATAAAGTAAAAATATTAAACTTGGTTTTGTTTTGAAATCTTGTATCATTTTGTCACACATCTCTGAATTTCTCTCATTTATTTATGCCATTTTGAAGTGCCATCTTCCAGCCTGGACGAGGTACTTCATACCACCATCAAATAAAGCTCAGTAATTATTTTCTATATCCTGCATATAGCACTGTTCTTATTCTTTGTGACAGTATCAAGTAGGACTCTAATTTATGTGTCCTTCCAGTTTGACAGCATACTATTGATAATAATACATTAAGCATAGTTTTTCAACCAGTCAGGCACTACTTCATGTTATTTTCATGTAGATCGTACTTACCTGATTTGCTCATGAGTATTCAAGTAGGAATATGTGAAAAGACTTATTAAAGTCAAAACGTATCTTGAAGTCAACTCATATCTCACATCTACTTCTGCCTGTACATTAAGTCAGTTACCCTATCACAGAAAGGATTAGATTGGCTTTACATGATTTATTCTTGACAAATACATAATGGCTATTTTTTACCACCTTATCTCTTGTTGCTTGCAAACTGTTTGTTTAATAATTTGATACGGTATCCTTTGGACACTGAAATTTGGCTGAATTATCTCTATTATTTCCTTGTTCTTTCTTTTTCAAATCTAGATACTGTCTTTGCCCTTCTCCACTCTCCTGGCACCTAGCCTGTCCTCTCTAAATTTTCCAATATAATTATAAATAGTTCAGAGATTACTTTTACCAATTCATAGAGTAGTATAAGGTAAGTCTCCTCAGGCAGTGATAACTTTGTCTCTCCAAACTTATTCTAGACATGTTAAGCCTACTGTTTCCACCTCCTTGTTAATATTACTGCCAGGCATCTGCTTCCAACCTTTTTATGAAAACTGAAGCAAAAAAGGCATCAGACACTTCAGTCTTTTCTGTGCCATCTGTTATGAGTTTTCTTCCCACATTGAGTAATAGGCCTACATTTTCCTCTCTGACTTGCAGCATATGAAACATTTATTTTTGTTTCAGTCCCTGAATAGTTGTATCTCACTTCGCCTGTGTGTCTTTTGTTTTTTTCCCTTATTTTTTCTCCCCTGTTGGAAATGTCAGTATTTCCTATTCTGTACAAGTCCTTTTTTGGTTTTTGGGTCTTTGCAGAATTTTGGATGCAGCTGTATTTGTCCTTTTTTGGCTTGTCTTTCCTCCACATGAGGATAATGTGCCATTATGCCTGTAATGTCATCTGTCTTCAACACTGCTGTACTTATTAGGCTTTTCTTACTCATTTTCCCCTTTAAAATTCTTCCCTGCATTACTTGCTGGTTACCCAACTTCGCTGCAGTATGCTGTGTGACAAATAGCCTGTACAGCTGTTCCACTATTTCCTCCCATTGCTGTCTTCTAAAAGAGAAGGTTGTCATTTGCCTTGCCTGAAAAGCTTGTTCTCTGGGATCCATCTGATGTGCCTTCAGAAGTCTACATTGTAAATGTCCATAGCTGAGGCTCCCTGTGTAGTTCACAGAGAGAAATGGGCAGTCTAAACATGGAGTTCATTACATATATATATAAAATTGATTCCTGAGGATGTGAAGAATGCCTGCGTGTGTGTATAGACATACACAGATGTAAATTTGAATATACGCATGCACACACACAAGTATGAATATATCTTCCTCTTTCTTCCTGTTGTTTTCATTCCTAAACAGTTCCAAAACTGCACCATGTTATGTTCTCCTGATTCAGCTTCCTTTTTCTTCTTAGTGACCTTTTCTTAAGTTTCTCAGGTCAGAAGTTATCAGTATGTGAGTTTCAGCACCGAAAACAGCTTAAGGAATTAATTCCTGTCTTCCCATGTCCCCACGTGATTATTTGTTTCTACCTCCATGCTGCAAAAATCCTGCACCTGGTAATGCTGACACAACTGCTTGTTTCCATGCTCATCCGTGTTTTGCAAATCTCTGCCAACTATTCCTCCCCAAACAGTGTAACATTCCTAAACCAGAAGGATTCACACATTGCGTAATGGCAGCTGCAAATTGCATGGCAAACTGGGGAGAGAGAGAGACTCCCTGAACTGTATCATATGGTCAGCTCTCAACATTATTGCTTTTACTCTGCTTTTACATCCTTCTTTTTCTCTAGTTCTCTGTGGTACCTAAGATCCTTCTGATAAAAACTTGTGTCATCCTGTTGGCATTTCTTTATATAACTGTTTAACTGCCTAAAGGAATTACTTTTTGCCTTTAAGCACTGCAAGGTAATTTCCTCCCTTAGAGAAAGAATTCTGTGCAGCACAGCCAGCTCCTTGCTGGCCCAGGGGCCACCAGGCTAGCACTTGGAATTGACTCTATCTTGGCTTTGGCAATGCTAAAAACTAACTCTGAATTGTATAATAACAATGAATTGATATTTAATGATTAATTAGCCTTGTATTGTGTTTAACAGCGCTTTAGGCATCCTAGAAGAAATTAATGTATCAACAGGGCGCAAAAATAACTTTAGTGAAGCTGCTCTCAAAAAGCTACTTGATAACAATCTTTCCCAAAAGTACAGCCAGATGGGATATTTATCATCAAGTAACATTATTACTGATGGATTCTATGATTGTGGTCAGGTAAGGTAATTTAAGTAAATTACTCTGCTTAGAAAGAGTAAACTTTTCTTCTTGATTTAGAAAAAGTAAGAGTACTATACCAAAGCCAGAATCTGGCTATGTAAAATACTTTGTTTTCTTGTCCTGAAGTTTCCTCACTTTATACTAATTTCTTCTTATTATCTTTCTTCATGGAGGAAATATCATCTTCATGCAATCCCCCATCTTCAATCTTCTTTCCAATCCTATGTAAGCTGTGCAGCTTCTCATTCCTTTCCAGATCCTTTTTCAGACCTTAGTTCTTCTAGTCTCTTTCTCTGCAGTATACTTAATACTAACCTGACACTGAAGGACCTATGGGCTTTTTGTTTGTTTAGTTTTACATAAAGAAGGAGAGAGTTCATGTTTTCACCTTGGTCATGACCCTTTTTCTCACAAAGCACTTTTTATATAGAGAGAATGACTCCACTATGTATCACTTGTTAGTGTTGTGTTCAGTTTAAATCTGAGAAGGATCAAAATGCCCAAATGAATTAGAAATACCAGTCTTACTGAAAATCAGTCAAATACCTGCTCCTAAAGCACTTGATTGCTTTTGAAAATTCTATCCTATATTGTAAAGCCTTCAGAGGCAGGAACATTTCCTTATTCCAGAACTGTTTGAAATAACAAGTAACAATAGTTACAAGATAAGTTATTTATAAACAATCTTTTCTAATAAAATTGATGAAGAAAATGCAAATTAAGAAGAAACCAATTTCACATATTTTGAATGGCTTTATAAGTTCTTATGTAAGTCTTCTGTTAAAGATTTGGAATTTTAAATTACTCTTTAGGTATCTTGTAAATATTTTTTTTCTCTTCATCTTTAACTGAACAGAACACTTTATCTTTTATTCTAATTTTCTGGTAGATAAAACCTGGAGTAAAATGTTTATCTTTGGAGGAACTGAGTATGCAAGAGCTTACTGACCGTCGGGCCATAATCTTCATAAATGCTAAACCACAAGAAGGGTGAGTCATCTTTGATCTACCAACATTCATTGCAATAGCTCATCTTTTCCATCATTTCCATTGTTTCCAGTATATATATATATACACATACATAAAATAGAGAGATTTCAGCATAGTACTTCATGTCCTAGAAGGCGAGAGATTTGTATTTTATAGAATAAGAATTTAGAAAATAACTTGTTTTAGCTCTAGACAGAAAATATTTATTCAGCTGAGTTGTTTTTTTTAATGCCCTTCCTGATGGTGGGACACCCAGTGTTTTATTAATTATAACAAAGCTTGTCATCTGCCATAATAATTATGTCATCTAAGCTGAATGTCAACATGTGACAATGAAACCTATGATTTGATGATATTCTTGTACAGACAAATGCATGGAGCTTTAAGCACAACATCCCAAAAAGCAGGACAAAGCTAAGCATCAAGCTTTCAGGCTTGATAAAGAACCTGTGTCCATTTCTTCTCTGTTTAACTTGAAGCCAACCTAACAAATCCTCTTAGATTTGAATGCAGGAAGTTGGTATTGGGCTTGTTTAACTGGGAGTCATTTCCTGTAAACAGTCTCACAGATCAAAGTATGCTCCACCAATATTTTGCAAGTCCAAAACCTTCTTCTCTGTCAACACATCACATATTTGGTTTACAATATCATTAGCTTCCCTTTTAAGCTTGTATATGACACCATAAAGATGTCTGAGAATATCTACGACAAATTAAACTTCCATGCTCTTTGTTGATTCCCAGACTTGTCTTTAACTATCAAGTTTTCTTTCTTTGACTTTGATACAGTTTCTTGCCTTTGCACCTTGGCAGCAGTCTTATTCCCCAGTTACTCTTGTGTCCATCATTTGGTATTCCGTACTTCATTTTTGATTCCTGAATCAATATCCAGTTTATTAGTGGTTATGTTATTTCTTCCTGCTTGTATACTTCCTATGAATATATTCACTGTCCTTTAAAATCAGAACTTCATTTTCATAGCTTAACATGCAGATACTAACTCTGCAAATAACATGCAAAAGTCTTGCAGTAGGGGAGAAGGCACAAGATTCATCTTATAGACAAACTATCTTGTCACCTTCTATTTCAAGAAAAAGCAGTAGAGGAAGAGCAAGGTATAGTTTTACTATTTACTAGTTGTCAATATTCTGTTACTGCTCTAATATTAGAAATAGAATTCTGATTGAAAGTAGTGATAGACAGTTTCCTAACAAGAGTACAAATGATCAAATACAATGTTAAATATGTTTTTGGAGTCTTTCTTTCACCTCCTAATTGCAGTAATCTTCCTTTGTCTATCTCAGTAATCGTTCGTCCTCCCTCCCTGTGCTGTATTTGAACATCTCCCATTTATTTGGCTGTTTTTCCTTTCAATATCCCTTGGAGGCAGTGAAATGCTGCTATTTTACAGCTTGACAGCCAAAGCACAGGGAAATTGGGGTAGAAGTTCCTTCTCAATTTAGAACCTAGACTCACGAAAAGTTCCTACAACTGCCTACGTGCATCCTTTTTCTAGATTAAACTTCTTCCAGTGACTGAAAGCTGAGAAGGGTATGCTCAGAACTGTCCCAGTTTTGACAGCAACAAACCTAAAAATGCCTTGCTCTTGCAGGGTTCCCTCTGATCTGTACCATACACTGGGTACAGTCCTGCCGTCCTTCGTGGAACTGATCTGGTGGGCATGTCTGCTCATACCAAATAGGTCAGAACCTCTAACCTCATAGCTGGGAATTAATTTCTTTCTTTTACAGAAAGAGGATCAGAGCCTGCCCCTCCCACTTGCAGATAGCTGATCACATTATATTTGGGGTTGAGCAGTCTCATTCTGGTTTGTTGTAGCTGTTCACAAATGATGAGGCATAATGAACAGAGCATTCTACTTCAGCTGTTAGGACACTTACCTGATAGAGTCAAGACCAAAGTTCTAGTCCTTGTCTTCATGACTTTTGCTATAAAATGTTTAACCCTTAGTTTGTTCCTGTGGAAGAAAACTGAACCATGGTCTCCCAACTGAAATGGTAACTCTTTATGCAAAACAGCAACACAATCACAACCACAACAGTGCTTTTCAGAGAAGGCAGGTGTACGCCCCCAATATCCAGTATATTTGGGATTCCAAAACTAGCCAAAATAGAGCCTCCTTGCCATCAATGGGATGGTCTAGTCTTTCACGGGAATGTGATGTAACCTACAACACTCCTTAGCTTCTCTGTTAACTAACTTAGTTGACCATTTATTATGCTGGTTTTGTGGATCTGAGTCCTGACTTCCTAATTTTCCTTATTTTATGGTATAGGGGGCCTTGGCAATGCTTCAGGGCTGTTAAATCTAGTCAGTGCTGGGTATTACAAAATGCTAAGCACTGCAGGGTTTGAAAAAAAGGCAGAGATGGAGCGTCTGTTGTAGGAACTGAGGTACTGCGTCTGAAATTTTTAGTTTGAAGCTCATCCATAAACTATGACATGCTGCTGTCTGTATGGGCATTTTATTGATATAGATAATGATTGTTTTCTTAGACTGCTTATATATTTCTGTGTATGTATGTATCTGCGTGTGCTTGAGAGATGAAATCAAGAGAAAATTGCAACCTGCTTTGTGATCTTAATAGTTCAATGGTATCTACAACAGAAGAAAAGCAGAAGTTATCTGGCCAATGGTCTTCACTGAGCAAAAGCAGCTCTAGAGCAAAAGGCTTAAGGTATTATACTTTGAATGATATGTATATCAGTTTGTTTAGAACTGGCATGCAAACTGTTGAGAAATAATAGCTACTGACTGTGAAGGGTTGAGGTTCTGACTTAAATCAGGACCCGAGTCATGACCCACCATGCATATGCCGGTTTAGCCAAAGGGAGCAGGAGGCAAGGGGAGATGCTGAGCCCCAGTTATGTTTGCTCTGCACCAGTGGGGAATTCCTTCATCTCAGAAGATGCTTTGGAGTCATAGACCATGTTCCATAGTCTCAGGCAGCTGTGCAGAGCTTAGAGACCTGTTCTGACAAGACAATATGTTTGTTTATTAGTGTGAGATAAGGATACCCTTGGATACTTCCTTTTTAATGTAATTTATGTGAATTACACAGTAAATGACTGCTCTGTCAGCAACCATAACACTTTCAGAAAGCAAAATATTTTCTTTAGGAATAAACAAAATACCTGGCTCCATTTCCCATAGTAGACTCGCAGGGATACAAAGACTTCTTTCTTCAAGTGTGAAATAATTGCTTTTGAATGTCATGATCAAGTTGTATGATTTATAACCCCATTGTCATTCATTTTGAATCCATAATTCATACATCATTATTATTATTAATTTGTGAGATATATGGGAGTTACTTGAAGGTCAGTATCTGACTCCAAGTCTCAAACATGCTTGGAGTTTTTCCTGCATATTTTTTCCTTTGATCATATGTTTCTGTTTATCATTATTTTACAAAATACTACTGAACAGTTTAAAGCCATTGTTTTGAAAAAGTGATACTACTTCATGTAAACCATAGTTGAAAGCTAAGAGAAAGGGCAGTTGTAACTGTCTGCTGGAAGTGTTTGAATTAGATGTAGAGGAAGTGCCTAGTTGATAGTTTGACATATATTTGCATAGACCGCAACATTTTCGATCAAGCCGTTGCATATCTGAAATACACATTGACTGTGCTAAAAGATAATATTTAATGTAGACTGATAAATGTGTATTTATTCCATGCTATGTTCCAGTACAGCATTTAAGGAAATACTTTTCAATGCTCATTTACTTCTTTTCTGAAGACAGCCAAGGCATTAAGCTATGCAAAAAAGGAAAGAAAATAGGTGTCATGACTGTCTTTTGGTGATAGGATATTGTATTAGCTGCCTCCTTCCTCACACTAGCTCTCTGGTGACCCATTGGACTTTTGTACTGAAGTAGCAAGAGGAATCAGAAACAGCTTGGAGACTATTAACTGCCATGAGTTCTCCTTTGCAATGTTCCTCTGCATTTGCAGCAAGTATGTCCAGGGCTTTTTTTAAACAGGGTATTCTTAACCATAATCAGAAGAGTATAAATGGAGAAGTAGGTAGCTGTTTAATCTAGCATTGTAAGGTCCCCTGGCTATAGTTAAGTAGAGTCACATTAGATAAAGAAAACTGTTTGTCTGCTTTTTTCAAGTATAAGTGTAATTAATAACCAGAACAGTTTATTCAAGAGCATGGTGAATTTTCTATAATTTGAAGATTAAATCTTAATTGGTTATCCTTCTAAAAAATGTGCTTTATGAAATCTTTGAAAAGGGCTTTTTGTGAATATGATAAATCTCAATAGGTAAAAGAAAAGTTTGCAAAGTATTCTGAAGACAAATTGCTTGAATTAGACTACTGATAATGGTATATGCCCTTCTGCTTTGTCCAATGCCTTCTGTCTTAAGAGTGCTCTTCATTGTAAAAATTTTAAGAATAATTTGAAAAGCATACAATAACGATAGTGTGCCCTGGAGCCATGTGCTCTAATGGTACTTTATTTCTCTTTTTTCCTTCCAAGAATGCCAAAAGTATTACAGATTTTAAAAAATAAGCCAGAACTGTTAAACAAATGAAAGAAATTTTGTCATTTTTCCTATTAGAATTATTCAGGACCTGTGCTGAAAAAATACTTAATGTTTACAAAGCACAAGTTCTATGTGTTCCCACAAATGAAAAATCCTAAACTGTCTGATTGTATAGATCATAGTAAGATACTGATTTTATAGTTGCCACATAACTTGTGAAATGCACAGTGCTCAATCTAAGCACAGCAAGCATTTCATTTATACCTCTGCTAGGTGTTTATGGTGCCTGCTCAGGATCACAGTCATATTTCAGATTCTGAACATTTATGTAAGAATGTAGCATGTGCAATTTAAAAAGCCAGCAGAACCAGATCTCCTGTAAAATCTTTGCCTGACAAACCATGTGGTAGTTTGTATAATGCTTGAAGTACAAGGATTTGTAACTACAGAGACTACTGCCTGGCATGTCCCGTCAAGATTTCAACCATGCTCTTGATACCATTTCTTCCTTTATTTGAAGTCCAGATGTCTATCAAGTCAAAACTCATGGGAGTTCATGATTTTTAATTCATGACCATATGCAACCCAACTGTAACTGTCTAAAAATGTTTCCTATGAGCTCTCTAAAAACTTGGGTTTTTTATTATGTGGCTTTACATACAAAGTGTCTTCTCCTCTAGATAATCCATGTATGGGAAAAGCGTATCAGAGCCACAGACAAACATAAAATGAGAATTTACAGGAATATTAATACAGAGCTGGGGTCATTTGGTTCCTAACCATGTCCAGAGGGCACAAATACTGTCTACACCTTTGTAGATTTTTGGCTATTCATTATCAGGGGAAAAGATCTCCCCTACCTTTCCCCCAAAATCAGTTTGCCTAAAATGTCCTGTTGAAGAACTACTGTATTAGAATTTGGATTTTAGAGATTACAGTATTCTAAATCAGTGTATATTGTTTTCTATATAAGAAAAGGGAAGGGCAAAAAAGAAGAGGAAAAAATGAAAGAAGTTAATCAGATTACATCTCAAGTCCAGGATGAAATAAATCTAGAAGATTCACATTGGCTACCACCACCTGACTTCATTTTACTAGATTACATTACTGATGCTTCCAAAACAATTTCACCGCTAACTACTATCCGAGAAAAGGTTGTGGCTCTTGCACAGTGAGTACTGAATTGTATTTCCATAAATAATACAAGTAAGTTGAATTAGTAAAATAAGTTTTCTCATCCAAGGACAACTTTTCCAAATTTGTTATTTTTCCCATCCTTAATTGTAATCCACATTAGCTTTGGTTCAGAATTTTGACATAATTTTAGATTTGTAGCTTCTTGTTTCTAATTTTGTTGTAATTATTTTAATTTTTTTAAAATAAAATATCACTTGCAACAAAAGGGTACAAATTTCTCATTTTGAAAATATTCATATGGACAGTTTCAGGGTTTTGCACATTTATATATCTGTACTGATTCTTTCCAATAAACACATCAGCTGCATATAGCATCTATATCATCTAGGAACAGGAAAGATGCTGCAGAGCCCAAATGCACAGGCTAAAAGCCTAGCCTAACACTGAGACTGTTGCAACTTATATGTGTCACATCTGTTCTTTCTCTTACAATCTCTCTTGTCTAGTTGGTTTGGAAACCCCTTGGGACAGAAGCTCTCTTGTATTTCGTTTTCCAATAGAGTCAAAAGCACAAGACATTTTTCTAGTGTGGTTTTTAGGTGCTACTGTAATTAACATCCTGGTGATTTAATAGCACCAGAATATTGCAATGGTGTGCCTACAGACTGTTGCTATCAATGTGTGATTCATTAGTTACACCGACTACTCAGCCTGGGCACCAATCACTGTCGCCTCCAAGCAGTGTGTCTGCTTTCATCTTCTCCTTAGTTTAACCTTTACTATCTTAGCAGTTTCCTGGCTGCCTCCTGAACCCAGAGAGTTTGGTGTCAGATCCTGCTGAGTCTCACAAAATTTGTTTCTTCTACTAACTCTCATTTCTAATGAAGTGGTTTAATGTGATATGAGGAATGGCTTTTCTGTTGATTGCAAAATTTGACAGGACAGATATTCATCCTTAACTATGCAGCTGTGTATAAATCACGCTGCCTTCCTCAAGGTGGAATCCATAAAAAGCTCTTTCACATTCATTCTTCAAACACACCAATGAAATACTTGCAAACACAGAACCCAGCAAAGCAATCATGGGAAATTTAAGTAGAATGTTTTCTGTGGGGATTTTTATGTGTATGTTCCATTTTAAGCAGCTGCCTGAATAGCATGTGTTGAATGGGAAGGGGAGGAGGAGGCAGCTGCAGCAGCTCTCGGCGGCCTGGCAGCTCGAGCAGAGTTCCTGCTGTGCGCACTAGGGAGGGAGCCGGGTAGACGAGGGAACATGCAATAGTGCTAGCTCTCTCCTTTTAAACAAATGCAGCACATCTTTGTGCACACACAAGAGCGGTGTGGATGCTCTCTTTACTGAGGACTGGCTGTAGGGACAAGCAGCACAAGTGGTTGCTTGGAGCCCCCCAAGGGCTTTAGGTTCTTTAGGCTCATCCAGTAATTCCCAACATCAAGATACCATGTCTAGCCTGCTCAGGGATAACTCCCTGTACCCATGCTGTTGCAACCAGTACCTCCTCAGGCCCTGCATTTTGAGAAATACAGCCTTTGAGGTTGCCTTGCATGTGCTGCATGGACAGAACCTGTTTGCATGTGCTGCATGGACAGAACCTGTTTGCAGTTACTGTGAGGAGGTGATGCAGATTTAACTCCGTCTGAAGCAGTGGTTTGTGATTCCCATGTCAGCTCTGCAACATTTTGTCCAGAGTGTCAGCCCTTAATAACACTTGTGTCTGTGGCTGAGGACACTTTAAGGAACAAAGGTCTTTACATACAGGGGCCATGCATAGAGGAGGTGGAGGTGTATGTGTGTGAGGAGGTCAGGACTTACAAATCAGGACTTCATCTTGTGTGTGTACAGTCACCCAGATTACATGCAGTACTTGCACAGATTATGAGTTCTGATCTCCTGTTTCTGTGACTGAGCCATTCTTTCTAATGGATAAATACACACCTCTCACCCCCAAATACTGTCTTCAATACAAGAAAGCACATGTAGAAGCTGAAGTACCCTCTATGGATATAGTTGCTTTCCCATGTTGGGAGCATTACCTATGGCTTTTTTTTGGTCATATATATTCTCATACTATTGTTACTATTTCAAACAAATGGCAGGGCTAGGGATTGTAATACGTAGTTCATGTAATCCGTTAGCTGTTAAGATGAACACTAGCTTCTGAACTACTTCCTCAGAAATTACACTGTTATTGATGATTTTCTCTGAGGACTTTGTGCCCATGCTAGACCTCTCCAGAATCTCTGCTCACAGCTGTTGCACCTTGGTTTAGGTCTGTGACAAATGTGAATGACCTGACTTATGGTTATCTCTGTTTAACAGTGAGAATTTAAAATACCAGTTAGTGAATAAAAAAAAAAATAAAGCAAACATAGCAAAAGTATTAAAGTCTTACATGTCATTCACTTATTTCTTGTATATATTTCATTTTGCTACATTTTTGTGATAAATAGAAGAGAAATTATATATGTAATTGGTCCCGGTATACATTGGAACAGGTTTGTTGCAGACAAGATGGGTGGCCCTATTGAAAGAGACAAACTACATGACTTCAGCTGGGAACTTCACATAAGTGAAATAGAATTTGAACTGGAATGCAATGTTGTGCCTATCGGGAAAGTCAAAAAAGGGACGTTCTGCCACAGGGCTTTACTTTTCAAGGTACATTAACATTTATTTTACAACATAACATATTGATGTTAAATAGATATTATAAACTAAAGTATACTTGCCTCAGTATAATATAATATTTATATTCATGTAAAATCTTTTGTATACACTTAAGTCATTTTTCACTGGCAAAGTTGATTTCCCAGTGAATGAAAGCCAGCATCGCTTCTTTCTGTAAACATTCTTGTTGTCATTAAGTTGTCTTAAGTGATATCAGCAGAATACTTGATAAATGGCAAAAAGCCAAAATATTTGATTGGGAGTCAAAACATTTTACATTTTCTGTAAACTGTAAAATATTGAATTATGCAGCTTGCTTTCCCTCCCCCCCCACCCCCCCAAGCTGCAAATGTAAACTTGTTAGGATAATTTTTATTTGGTATCTATCCAGTATTCTATGATAGCACATAACAGCTTTTATGTTCTAGTTCTTAGACTGGGAAGATTCATTTCTTCTGTCTTCATGTGAAGATGTGCTGGTGCAGCCTGCTTATCTGTCCCATCCTTTGTCCTTGTCTGTTGGGTAGCTGCACTTTTCTCCTTCTTGGATGGAAAGGAACGGAGAAGCAAGGGCCTAGCACATTCAGCAGGAAGGCCTAGGAAACAGTACAGAGGAGAAAGAAAGAGCACAATCCTAAATTTATGGTATCCATGGGGAGAGAAAATTCCTGACATATTTTATGGAGGTCTGAGGGCATGAATTAATTGTGCTGAAGCAGCACTGATGATGGCTTATCCTCCACTGTCCTAAGAAACCTTTGTAGGGACAGATCATCTCTCTTAAAGCCACAGCAGTCTAAGTAATGGATGTCCTTGTCCATTTGTAACAAGTTAAAAATCTTTCAGGATTTCATTTCTTCACAGCAGATGCATTCTGAAAAAGCAGTTTTGTAGCTGGAAACCATTATGTGTCTGTCAGTGATCGCACAGCACAGAGGAAAGGCAGGTGTTTCATCTAGGAGACATTTGCCTCGTGTTTCATTGCTTCCCACATTCACAGGGCTGAAAAGCAAGGAGTGTACTTCTGAGTAAAGCAACAGTCCTAAACTCACACTGATAAATATGCTGCATTTTTACACTTAATATTTCACACTAGCTATATGTGTGCAATGTACCGATACCTCATTGCTTGAATAGACAGTTCTTCAAAATGTTACTCAGAAACAAGTCTTCAAACTAGAAAAAAACAGAGCTGGGTACAGTGGGTGTTGCACTTCATTTGAGATCTGAGGGACTGGCTGATAAACAAATGTATCAGTGTCTGAAAAGAGTTAAAATGAATATTTTCATAGAATATGATAGAAGTAACATTTAAAAGCCTATACTTTCCAACAGAACCAGCAATAAAGATTTGCAGTTTAGAATACTTTAGAGATTTACAAAGTGTTTCAAGAAAGCTCTTGGCCTTTCAGGTATTTTTGGCCTTGCTGTATATCACAGAAGCTACATGTATTAACTGTGATTAACTCATTTTTCTTTCCTTTTTAGGTGATAGCAGACAGAATTGGCATTGACTGTAGTTTAGTTCGTGGCGAGTATAACAGAGCTTGGAATGAAGTTAAATTGGTTGATGACTCTCCTCAAGGAATAGCTGGGCTTCTGCTTCCTCCTCGAGAGTATATTGTAGATCTAATGTTTAAGCCAGGCTTTTTGATAAAACAGGGAAGTGCAGAGGCAGATCAGTACAAACATATTTAATCATCTTGACATATTTCGCCAAATTAACTATTTTAAAGATGTTTGCACTGCTAATATTTGTGAAACATAAGGGGTTTCAGGTCCAGCTATCAAAAAGAAGCATATCTGGTATGTTGTCCTAAACATTTAATTAAACATTTACTTGGTATCCAACTTCTATGTTTAGATATTTTGTTAATTCTTTGGTACTCTTTTAAAACTAAACTGTAAAACTACAGATTAAAATTTGGTAGATTGAGAATATTTGCTACGTGTTAACATTATAATGCTTATTAAATAGGTTTAAATGATTTCTAAAATACAGTATATTCTTTTTTCCTTATGTTACTTCAACTCCCATGCACATTTATAGAAATTATATGGCCATGAAGCAAGAAAATGTGACATCTGGTAAAATAATAAGTCACCTAAGAACAACTGAACAATTTGTTGTGTGAAATAATCCAAGAACTGAGAGTTAGAAGAACTAAGATAACAGTATACTTTCAGCCTCTGTAGAAAACATCCCATTTATATTTCCTGCAGTTGGCAGAGTTAATAATTACAGATAATAACATAATCTGGATGAAAGTAAATGCTGTTTGTCCTGGCACAGGGAAGACAGACGATTGATAAGTTATTGCTTGCAACCTCCCTTTAAATTCTTAATTTTTCACTTGAAGATAAAATGGACAGAGAAGGCAGCAGTTTTAGACAGGGAATTTGTATTTCTTGCAGCCTTGGGTAACATTGTGCTGCTCAAATGTGGTGGTGCATCTAAGAGAGGTAAAACACTGGCTAGAACACTCTAGTAAGCACATTCTGGTGAAGCTGTCAGGAATGTACTGGAGTATTTCAGGGAGCACCACTATCAAGTGAGTTTACTTTATAGAATCATAGAATAATTATGGTTGGAAGGGACCTCCAGGGTCATCAAGTCCAACCTTTATCCCATCATATTCCTAACCATTAAACCACTAGACCATGGCCTCAAGTGCCTCATCAACCTGTTTTTTTGAACACCCCCAGGGACGGTGACTCCACCACCTCCCTGGGCAGCCTGTTCCAATATCTAACCACCCTCTCAGTAAAGAACTTCTTCCTAATATCCAGCCTAAACTTCCCCTGATGTAACTTGAGGCCGTTTCCTCTCATCCTGTCATTAGTAATTTGGGAGAAGAGACCAACACCAGCCTCACTACAACCTCCTTTTAGGTAGTTGTAGAGGGCAATGAGGTCTCCTCTCAGTCTCCTCCAGGCTAAACAACCCCAGTTCCCTCAGCCAGTCTCCATAAGGCCTGTTTTCCAGACCTCTCACCAGCCTCGTTGCCCTTCTCTGGACTCGCTCCAGCACCTCAATGTCCTTCTTATCCTGTGGTGCCCAGAACTGGACACAGTACTCAAGGTGTGGTCTCATGAGTGCCGAGTACAGGGGCACGACCACCTCCCTACTCCTGCTGGTCACACCGTTTCTGATACAGGCCAGGATGCCGTTGCCCTTCTTGGCCACCTGGGCACACTGCTGGCTCGTGTTCAGTTGGCTGTCAACCAACACCCCCAGGGCCTTTTCCACCAGGCAGCTTTCCAGCCACTCTTCCCCAAGCCTGTAGCGCTGCATGGGGTTGTTGTGACCAAAGTGCATGACCCGGCACTTGCCCTTGTTAAACCTCATACAATTGGCCTCAGCCCATCGCTCCAGCCTGTCCAAATCCCGCTGCAGAGCCTCCCTACCCTCAGGCAGATCGACACTCCCACTCAATTTTGTGTCATCTGCAAATTTACTGAGGGTGCATTCGATCCCCTCATCCAGGTCATTGATAAAGATACTAAACAAGACTGGCCCCAAAACCGAGCCCTGAGGGACACCGCTTGTGACCGGTCTCCGTCTGGATTTAACTCCATTCACCACAACTCTCTGGGCTCGGCCATCCAGCCAGTTTTTAACCCAGTGAAGAGTCCACCTCTCTAGCCCATGAGCCACCAGCTTCTCCAGCAGAATGCTGTGGGAAACAGTGTCAAATGCCTTACTGAAGCCCAGGTAGACAACATCCACCGCTTCTCCCTCATCCACTAGGCGGGTCACCTGGTTATAGAAGGAGATCAGGTTGGTTAAACAGGACTTGCCCTTTGTGAACCCATGCTGGGTGGACCTGATCCCACTGTTGTCCTGCACTTGCTGCTTGATCTCCCCCAACATGAACCGTTCCATAATCTTCCCCGGTACCAAGGTCAGGCTGACAGGCCTGTAGTTCCCCAGATCCTCCTTCCTGCCCTTCTTGTAGATGGGTGTCACGTTGGCAAGTTTCCAGTCATCCAGGACCTCACCCAATAACCAGGACTGCTGATAGATGATGGAGAGCGGCTTGGCAAGTTCCTCCGCCAGCTCCCTCAGCACTCTCGGGTGGATCTCATCCGGCCCCATAGACTTATGGGTGTCTAATTGACTCAGCAGGTCCTTCACTACTGTTTCCTGGATTACGAGGAGTTTATTCTGATCTCCATCCCAATCTTCCAGCTCAGGGAACTGAATACCATGAGGATAACTGGTTTGACTGTTAAAGACTGAGGCAAAGAAGGCATTAAGTACCTCCGCCTTTTCCTCATCCTTGGTAACAATGTTCCCCCTCACATCCAATAAAGGATGGAGATTCCCCTGGTTCTTTTTTTTATTGTTAATATATTTGTAAAAACTCTTCTTATTATCTCTTGCAGCAGTGGCCAGGCTGAGTTCAAGCTGAACTTTTGCCCCCCTAATGTTCTTCCTACATGACCTAACTAAATCCCTATACTCTTCCTGAGTAGCCTGCCCCTTCTTCCAAAGGTGGTAGACTCTCTCCTAAGTCCCAGCAGAAGCTCCCTGTTCAGCCAGGCCGGTCATTTTCCCCACCAGTTTGTCTTATGACACCTGGGGACAGCCTGCTCCTGTGTCTCTAAGAGTTTCTTCTTGAAAAAAGTCCATCCTTCCTGAACCCCTTTGCCCTCTAGGACTGTTCCCCAAGGGACTTTCTCAACCAGTGTTCTAAACAGGTTAAAATCTGCCCTTCGGAAGTCCATGGTGATGGTTTTGCTGCCCCTTCTCCTACCTGAGCTAAGGATCAAGAACTGTATCACTTCATGATCGCTTAGCCCAAGATGGCCTCCGACCACCACATCACCTACCAGTCCTTCTCTGTTGGTGAACAACAGGTCTAGCAAGGCACCTTCCCTGGTGGGCTCACTTACCAGCTGAATCAGGAAGTTATCTTCCATGCACTGCAGGAACTTGTTGGACTGTTTTCTCTCTGCTGTGTTATATTTCCAGCAGATGTCTGGTAAGTTGAAGTCCCCCACAAGAACAAGGGCTTGCGATTTTGCAGCTCCTGCCAGTTGTCTATAGAACAGTTCATCAACCTCTTCATCCTGGTTGGGTGGTCTGTAATAGACTCCCAACAGGATATCCACCTTGTTGGCCTTTCTCAACTTCACCCATAAACATTCAACTGGTCCGTCACACTTATTGACCTCCATGCAGTCAAAACACTCCCTAATATAGAGCGCCACCCCACCGCCCTTTCTACCTTGCCTATTCCTCTTGTAGAGCTTATAGACATCCATTGTAGCACTCCTCTCATGAGAGTCGTCCCACCACGTTTCTATGATGGCAACTACATCGTAGCTGTCGTGCTGCACAATGGCTTCCAGCTCCTCCTGTTTATTGCCCATGCTGCGTGCAATAGAGTAGAGGCACTTGAGCCGAGCTAACAACTTCATTTCCAACCATGGCCTGCCACCCTTAGATTCAACTCGAGCAGGCCCAGTTGTACCTCCTTCCCCCTTCAAGCCCAGCCAGCTCGTATGCCAGGATTCTTTTCCCCCTTCGAGATAGATTAACTCCATCTGCTGCCCGCAGACTCTGCACAGCATAAAGCTCAAAAACCCCAAAATTCTGTCTGTGGCCCCAGTCTCTCAGCCACATGTTTATCAGGTGGGTCCTCCTTCCTTTATCAGTATTCTTCCCTGCCACTGGAGGGATTGAGGAGAACACCACCTAGGCTCCCCATCCCTCAAGTGATCTCCCCAGGGCTCTGAAGTCTTTTTTAATTGTCTTCAGGCTCCTCTCTGACACGTCATCACTACCAACCTGGATAACATCCAGAAGCAAACTCTTTACCAACACAGCTCTGCCAAGGTGTCTCCTCTTCTCCCAGACAGCTGCACCTCTCCCCAAACAGCACAGAGGGAAACGACCAAAGGACTCTGTACTGCATTTGCAATACAGCTATGTGGACTTGGGCCATGATTTTTTCACAGTCTTTACCAGTACAGCTATTACAGCAGAACTTTGCAGATAAATTAACAGCTCTTTAGCTCTCTTAATGAGCTAATTATTTTTCTGTTATACAAACACTGGCTCTGACACTGAAAGGTAACAGAAATCTTGGCATTACTTCCTTGACCACTATCACCCAGGCAGAACTTACATTTCAGGTACAGGTAGAGTAAAAGCAGGAATGACAAAAACACAGAGGGAAAGACGTACACACATACGTGTCTTCAACTTATAAAAATGTTATTTGTAGGACATGGAAGGAATTAGTGTATTGGAGACACAATGAGCTAGTAAAAGCTTTTCTCTCATTAAGGAGTGAGCTTATTTGCATGCTAATGAACCAGCTAGTTCTTCCAGCTCATTGATGTTTCACTGACATGCTGAGATGCCATCTATGGAAACCATGTGCAAAGCATAATTCAAACCAGTTCTTGCTTGAAGTTGGATAAATGTTGGGGGAAATACAGCAAGATGAGAAAACCAATAATCTCAAAGTAGGCAGCAGACCCTGTCACTCGTGTGGCCCTTTGCCCAGGCTATACCCACCTACTTAACCACTGTTCACAACCAGGTCTCCTCATTCTAGTCCCACCTTGCAAGTCAGCACAGGAGAGGGTTTCTCTGACCCTGTCTTCTAGAAGTCCTAACATTTGGTCTCTGCAAGATTGCCTTGCCTATTTTAGAGTAAGAGACAAAAAAGGCTCTTCTGCAAAAGACTCCTAGAAATCACAGCACCATTAGGTTTTGCATGGAGGTCTACCTGTGAGCAAACCTTTTCCAGTCTACATAAAGGTTTAAAGATGTCCACAGCTGTTTCTCACTCCCTCATCCATGCTGCATAAAACTGCCAAAAATAACAAACTCCTCTGTGGACTCCATAGCGTGTAACATCTTTCCTTTTTGTGGTGCCAGTATTGTGCAAGTTTGCTTTAAAACATGGTGCTAACTTCTTATGGACCAGAAACTGCTTCAAAACCAGTTCACCCTTCTGTTGCAAGAAAGGTTGAGCTAACTACTCAACCAGACACCTCAGCACACGCTGGTCCCACATCTAAATTACAGCTCATAGACTCCATGTTCCCCGTTTCTTTGTAATTGTTCTCTCTTGCTTTTTCCAGTAGATGTCCCAAGATGGTCACTGTTGCTGATATTCATCTCTTGTGTTTCCTAACCTACACCCTCCTACAGATCAGCAGTGCTTCCTAGTTATAAGAAGGATTTGAAAAGAAGCATCATAGCACGTTTTTTATTCCTTTTTTATATAAACTTCTCTAAACAAGATGCTTTTAGTGACAGAGTTTGAAAGAAAATTCCTAAAAGGCCAGGTGTCAAAAAGAGTCAGAAGTCTTTTCAAAATGTCAGGTCGTTAGTTTTAATTGGCATTAGGGAACAAGTTATGAAAGGGTGGAGGTCTGCTCAGTGTCCCAAGATGTAAGAGATTTTGGTAATGATATCTAATTTCTGAAGTTTGAAAATTAGAGTACTCTCTGACAAATGGGCGCTCTTAAGATATAGTTTATCTATGGTAGATCATACAGAAGAATCACGTGCTGAGTGCCAATTTATTTTCATTACACTATTTTTGCTGTAGACTTCTAATATGAGTTTAACCCTAGATCCACCTGCTATTAATGGGAGCTGCAGTACCAAAAAGAGAGCTCAATGACTAAAGGCTGGCCCTTAGGTATAAATGTATATTTAAACAGTCAGGGGCCGTAAGACTAAACACTGGATGAGCTAAGAGTTATTCAGGTATTAAATTCCTCTAGGAATTCCCAATGACAAGAAAGCTAAGTACCAGGAATTAACAGGGAAAAGCTTTGCAGTGCCAAATGCTATGTTGGGTATAAGTATCTCATGGCAGTTTCCGCAAGCCAAGTGTCTGTATAGCATGAGGCATGCTTCTAAAATAACATGAAACGCAGGGCGAGTTCAGGATCACAGAATCACAGAATATTCAGAGTTGGAAGGGACCTCCAGAGATCATCTGGTCCAACTCCCCTGCTTAAAAGCAGGATCCCCTAGAGCATGCAACGCTACATCTACCAAGTAGCATGCTGCTCCATTTTTCAGGGTGCTTTCTTCAGAGCAAAACCTCTGATCAGAAAGCTGCAATCGTTCACTCAGTTATTAGTGTGCAGCTTTGGTTACCATGGGATGGGGGAGGGATAAGAAAGGGGCCACCACCAAGTCAGTGTGTTGTTACCACTTGCTGTGTATTTGCTGATGAGGCGACTGCAGTAAACAGCAGCACAGATTCCAGCCAAGTCTGTGCTCATTCTTGGTACTGAAATGCCACTGAACATTAGGTATGCCAGGAAGGTGTCTTTGCTTGTCACTCAAAAATTAAAGCAATGCATGCTAATGAACATGCTAGCAATACCTGATGTACCAGTATTTTTCCCTTCTAGATGAATGGCAGTATGGTGTGGAAACAAGAGGTCTGTGTAAAACCCAGAGCCTGCTCTGAACCTTTCTACTCTCTTTCTACATAGCAAATATGGACTGAAACATTTGCAGCAGCAGCACCAACTCAGCACACTGCCTTTTAAAAGGCTCCTAACCTGAAGTTTCCATAGGGGTACTTGTCCCTGCACATCTGGCCAGTCCTGATATCATATGTGCTGGAGCACAAGTTTTTGCTCAGCCAGAATTGCTCAGAAAGACCCTGGACAGGAAACCCCAACTTCTGTCCCTGTGGGAGCAGGAAGTGCTGGGCCACTGGGCACTCCATTTTCATGAAATGGAAAACCAGCTCATGCTGGTTATCATGCAGATAACTGGTAAGCATGCTAGAGACCAAGGATTATCACCCAATCTTGAAGTACTGCTAAAACAATGAGTTTAAGGCAGGCAAATCACACAAGGCAAAGCAGAACTGCACACTCTACACCTGCAAATCCCTCAGGCAATTTTTTTAATTAGAGTGGTCTCTTGCACTGCTTCCACACTACTACACATTTCTTATTTTTCAAATAACAGATGCATTTGAGAAAATCACAATCTTGTTTTAGATGTCGGGGGCGGGAGGGGGAAACAACCAAAAAACCCCCAAACAACTAAAAAGCCTCCAAAAACCCAGATGCCAAATTCATTTTGAGATATTTCCCTCCCTCTACTATCCATCTATTTTGCCAACAGTCCTGTTCATTACTCCATAATTCTTATCTGAGTGAAATCAAGAGGCAAGTCCAGCCTCCCTGTCCAGCCACGAGGCAGGTATCTCTTGCAGGGAGCTGGCAGTGTGTTTGAGCATCAACCCTCCCCTACAAACCAGGTCACAGCCTTTAGGGCTGCTGAACGCTCTGCCAGAGCTTCTGCAGACCCAGGACACAATGCTTCACACTAGGAAGGGCTGCTGGTGGCAGCAGGAGGTACCTCTTGGTCTGTTAACTTGTTCTGTTGCATCTATTTTTAGTATAACATTTCCAGAGGATGGAGGACAGATGCTGCCGGGAGTCCTTACCCACACAACACAAGTGAATCAGAACTTGAACTCCCAGCTAAACCATTGCCACTGCTGGTGGCTCGAGCAGTGGCAGTACAAAAGAGCTTAGGATCATTCATGAGAAGCAGGGCATGCACACTCCCACCCCGCTTTCGGCATATCTTCTAAACAAAGCGCATCGCAGTAAAGACAAGCCAACAGCACAAAATGGGTGGGCGACTCCACCAGACATGCCTTCATCACAGCAAAAGTGAGATGGAAGAAATGCAGTTTGGGGGGATTCTTAAGCAGCATGATTTTGTGCTTCCCCTGATTAGAAAATGCATTCAAAATAAATCTTTTTGGGCTCATATAAGAGAGAAGGAAAGAAGGTTCATAACTGCACTTGTGTGAATCACAAATTTAAAAATACATCAAAGATGAATGAGTTGGAATAAAACCTGTCCTGGTGAGCCCTACTCCTCAGGAATTCCCATTTGCTAGGAAAGCAGCAAACTCCGTTATCAGGAAAGTCAGTCTACTGAAGGGAGAGCAATTTCCCCCAATCAGAGTGTGAAGCATGACATACCCTACTCTTAAATCATTTATATTTTACTTTTTTATGATGCAATCATGAATTAGCTTTTTCTGCATTTGTAATTAGAGGATAGAACAGATGGTCAAGGCTTTGTTCAGGGTGATAAATCCGTTAAGATAACCTAGAGAAAGCTGCTGCTATGGCGGTTGCTGCCAAATAACTGTTCATTCAATGCTTTGTTCGGGCTTTGGGCACTGGGTGGAAGAAGCAGCATCCCAGTTCTTCACTACCTCGAGGTACAAGGGATAAGAAATCACACACAAGTTTGGGGCATGTATTATTACTGTCTATGTGGCTCAAGAAACTTGCATGGTATGATATTGGTATAAGTGTATAAATGGTATGATGGCATAAGTATTCAAGGCCAGGTTGGACGGGGCTTTGAGCAACCTGGTCTAGTGGGAGATGTCCCTGCCCATGGCAGGGGGGTTGGAACTAGATGATCTTCGAGGTCCCTTCCAACCCAAACCATTCTATGATTCTGTGATATCGGAGATGCACAGGGAAATCCGCGGAAATAGCCTGGACTTGTTGCTCCCCAATAGCTACCCCTGCAGATACACCCACACCATATCAGAGTGTGTGTCTACTTTTCAAAGTGGACGAGATTTATCTGAACAGGTGGCCTGACTGCAGAGTAGAGTTTTCTATCAAGGAGTGATTGCAAAATACCCATTCCACTTTGAATTCATGTCTTCACTTATTTTGCAAGAAACTTCTCAAAGCATTTAGAGCCCTAGAATAGTTTATGATGGACAGGACCCATGGAGGGCATTTGGTCTAATCCAACTCAAAGCATTTGTCACAGTGGACCAAACCTGTAGTTGCCTTCCAACTGGAACTATTCTATTCTATTCTATTCTATTCTATTCTATTCTATTCTATTCTATTCAAATTCCATCCTTAGACTCCAGCAGAAGGCTCCTGCTTAAGCTAGTCCACAAATATGACCTATTTTTTCCTAAAAACAGAGGCCAGAATAATTAGTTATCCTATAGCTTATGATTGGCAAAAAGAGACATTAAACCGTAAAGTAAACAAAGCAAGAAGTTATGTGATCATTATTTCTGATGATGTCTTTGACCTGAATCACATCAGGCTACTCACAAATTAATCTTGGCAGAATCTGCGGGTCAGCTTCAGGGAGGTTCAGATCTGTGTTCAGTCTCTCTGTTCCTCTGGAAACCAGCAATACCCTTTTCCGAGATGCTTTGGCATTTCTGCTACTAATAATTTTTGCTGAATTGCCTCTCCATCATTGGAATTTAGCACTGGAGTGTTACCGCATATCTTTGGATAGCACTTCCATGTGGAATCAGTATTTTCATATACCAGGAGCCAGCGTTTCATCACATCTAAGCAGCTGGAAAGTAGCTGTAGAATTGTATCAAGTCTGTTAGAGGAGAGGGAAGACTTTGCTGAGGAATGATGTGGAGCTCCTGCGGTCATCTCCCACAAAAGCAGTGAGGATTTCTGTGGGGAAAATGATGGAGCCTGCCACAGCTACAATCTGCCCACCAAAGTGCTCCTGCTGGTCCCCTTTTCCTCACTGTCCGGAGACCTGGGCACACAGTACACTACATATGAAAGGTGCAAGCCAAATTCTTGTATCCTGAGCTCCCATAAGTTCCAATGGGAACATCCCATAGGAGGGGACATACATTAGGTATGGCAAAATGAGCAGAGGAAAACTGATCGCATACAAATGCATATACAATAATAATACCGCTATTTCAGTGTTTTCTTCCATACATAGTAATGTCGAGGAGCTTTATTAACAAAAGCTGCTCTAAGTGGAGGTTTGAATTTGAACAGGGTTCATTTGATTTCTGCACCTCACCGCTTCCTGGCTGACTGCTCAGTATCTGCCAGCGTAGGCATTATGTGATGCTCTGCTTGTCCCCAAAGCTGTCAGTCAAGACAGAACTTGGGCTGGGAAATGCTTAGAGCCCGAATAAATATTAGCAGGATAGTCTGGACCGTGACCGCTTCCCTCCAACTCTCACCTTCACCCGCCTACACACATGCTGCTGTTGCTGCCTCGGTGCAAAGCAACGCTACAGGAGGAGCTGAGGAGCTTCTCCCCCATCTAATAAGACATTGTGCTTTTGATGAGTGGCCCTTCCCTGGATGCAGCTTGTGTATGCGCTGGAGTCAGGCAACATTTTTAACAGCAAACCCGCTGAATTACAATTCAGGGAGAATGTACTTGAAAATTTACATAATGTAGCTAGGGGAGACTTTTAACTGCATCCCTTTGTGCATAAGGGAGGAAAAAAAAAAAGGAGGAAAATTAAGTAACAGCCTAATTGGCTTTTATAACAGTCTATGGGGAGAAATGCAGGCCGGTTCTGTGCCTAGCTACGAAGCTTGGTATGTGCTGTAACCATGGGAGGCAATATTACAGGCATGACAGGACACTGATTTGGTTTTTCAGCACTGAAGATCTGAAAAATGCAATACCTCCAGCCGGGGGGGTTGTTTTTCGCTTGAGGAAGACCTGTCATGCCGGTTCAGGGGACTGCAGGTCAGGCTTCTGTCGGACGGAAAAGTGGAGGAACTGATCTGCCAGTGCACCACCTCAAATGTGGATCACGGCTGTTGGGATGAACGGGATCTGCCTCTTCCACCACCGTGCTCAATTTAAGTGGGGAGTGGCTTGCAATAAACCGGATAAAAGAGAGGGTGACAAGGCTAGGGCTGAGAAGCCTAATGCTTTCTGCTCCCTCTGCACCCAGGGTACATGGCCCAGGCCACCACTCCTCTCCACCAGAGCCTAAGGAAGATGGTTCAGCAATGGACCTGTGTTGGTTCAGTTTCCACTGCCTTGAAATTGCTGCATTTTGGGATAATACCAATATGAGAGAGCTGCAAGGAAGATATTGATGGTTCATTTTTTATTGAATTTTGTCTTTTAAAAAAGCACTAACTAAATCAATGCCAATTACATTAAAACACACAAGTTTCAGGACTAATCACTTTCTCTCACCTTCCTTCATTTCCCAGATACTTCAGGGAGAACTCCATTGATTACCTGTCCTCCTCAGCAGCAACCACTGTCTGAGACCAAGGCCAGGAGCAGGAGGGAAATGCCTCTCTGCCATGGTTGAGCCGGAGACAGCAGCAGTGAGCCCTGGGAGTGACACCATCACTTGCCACCACTTTCCAGCCCTAAGCCATTTGCCAGAACAGGGGGGAGTGTCGAACTGGGTCTCTCCTCCCCAGAGGTTCCAATTCCCTCCTAAACCATGGCTAAATGACTGATATAAGGTGCCACAGGGGTAAGCTAGAAGGGGTTTGAAAAGATCTTTATCTTCACTTCCCAAAATGGCTGAATGTGGAAAACTGTTGTCCTTCTGCCTGCAGCATAGACACTGCCCTCCAACAGCACCGTGAGCCAGGCAAAGCCCTCTCCTGTGTGCCCAGCCACCCCACTTCCCTACCATCCTGAATCATGGTTCTGAGGACTCATAGACAGCATATCTCCAGGATTTTTATCGAGGTACTCTGGCTTCATTCCACCGTGTCTTATCAAATAGGACACAGCCATTAATCAGCTGTGTGCCCCGCTCTCCCCCGCCACTGCAGATAGCAAATGTGATCATCTACAAGCCTTGCTGCTATCCATCTTTCCATGCATGGCTTAGTGGATCTGAGCAGAGGATTTGATTGCAGCCATGGTACCAATCATACACGGTGCTGGATGTCCTCGGCTGCGAGTGAACTCACCATTTGCATAAGAAGGGTGTATACACAACACTGATCACACTCTTTTTTTAGCTTTGATTTTAAAATTATGCTAGAAGAATTAGACTAAAAAGAAAGTTATTTTGTATTAAACACCATTATTAGCTTTGTTATCTGATGCAATCAAAACAGTTCCTTCCACATCATTCGGTATGATGAACTAATTCAATATCTGGAGTTATCGGAAAAAAGCAGACAACAGCATTAAGGCTTAACCTGGCAAACTGACTTGTGTTTAGCTCTACCTTTAAAGGACAGGAGGCCAAACTAAACTACAGGTCCTATTACAGGTATATTTATAGGCCAAGTCAAAGCAGCTGTGACTGCAAATCACACCACGTAAACAAGTAGCCACTTAGCACGTTGCCTTTGCAATTAATCAATACAACTAAGAGCAATGCCTATAACGTGCATTTAGGAGAGCAAGAGCACTTTGGCATGCAAATACTTGTTCTCCTTAAAAACGACATATAACAGCTGCAAGCAAACGGCTCGACAAGGTTTTGTCATATTTATGGCTGGAGCAATCATTCAATTTTTAAGCCCATCTCTTTGCCTCTCGGTAAGAAGTGACTGAAACCTTTACCTGCAAATGCTGCATCGTTACCTGCCCCTGCAAGGGGGCGCTTTACTCATTGCTTTTATGAAGTGCGGTTATCTAGGTTGAGCGCACGGATTAGACGTGCAGCCCGGCGGGGAGGGACTAGGGACACGCTGGTCGACGTCTCCCCCGGTCCCGCTCCGCCGATATGGCGGCTCGTCTGCTCCGCAGGGCTCTGGGGAGCCGCCGCCTGCTCGTCTGTGCCCCGCTGCAGAGCTCCGGGGGCGGCGGCGCCCGCCCTGCCCGTGGCGGCACAGGTACCCTCCGCTCGGAGCGTGGGGAGGCGGGGAAAGGGCATCCCTGTCCCCGGTGTCCTTTAGCCGGCTGGAAAGGGCTGTGTCAGCCTGGTGTAGGTATTTCTCTTGAACTGGCAGCCTAAACTATAGTTTTTATAGTTAAACTGTAATTTTCGAATTCCCTTTTTTTTCTTCCCAGCATCACCTCTGCATGGCAAGAGATGAATCCAGGCAAGCATTCATCACTCAGGAGCTGTTTTTTTTTTAATGTATGAGAGATTAGCTTGGAGGTGGTTTCCCACCTCAGACTTTTAGATTAGGAAGGAATGGAACTATTTTACTCATTGTTTTCCAGCCAATCTATTAATTCTGCGCCAGTCTCATACCACCATAGATGTTCTGCACCGTGTGTACAGACTCATAGCAGGCGGAGCTGGAGGTTTGCACTGTGATGGGTGAATTCTGCTCTCCTGTTGTGTGTCCCCCGTTTAACTATAGCCTCATTTCTTTTTGGGCTGTAGGTGTTGAATTCTTCCCGTGCTCCTTCTTAGCACCACTTTTCACTGAGGCCTGTGCAAGTTGCTAGCCCATAAATGAGCACTAGCTGTGTTTCTGAGGGTTTCCAAGAGGCAAACTACCAAACCTTTCATCGATACACAGCAGTGAGGATGGAGCACCAGCAGACCTGTAGTTATCCCAAGCCAGAACAGAATCACAGAATCATAGAATGGTTTGGGTTAGAAGGGACCTTAAAGATCATCTAGTTCTAACCCCCTGCCATGGGCAGGGACACCTCCCACTAGACCAGGCTGCTTAAAGCCCCATTCAACCTGGCCTTGAACACTTCCACAGAGTGGACATCCAGAATAGAGGCCTGAGCTGGGCAACTGGATGGTGCCTTGGGTCGTAAATGCCTGTTTCCATTCAGAGGCTTCCCAAGTGATGCACTGGAGCTGCTCTCCATATGTACCATGCAGAATGGAAAGCTGATGCCAAGTCCTGCACTCATCCCTGCTCTTATGTCCCTGAACTGCCTCCCTGTGCTCTGTCTGTACCCAGAGTCTAAATTTAAATGGTGTTAAAATAATACTAATTATCTTTCTGCATCTAATTGAAGACACAGACTCTCTGGCTCAACAAGCTGAAGCAACTGTTGCTACAGACTGGAAAAAAAAACTTACTCCAGAGCAGTTCTATGTTACAAGAGAAAAAGGAACTGAACCGGTAAGCAAAAGCGGTAATGCTGTCCAAGGGTAAGCCACCTCCTCTGCCTGCTGGGCAGAGAAAAAACTGCTTCAGGGAGCTTTTGTCACTCAGATGCTTCACAGGTTTTCTTCTGCCTTCCTGTGGATGAAAGTTAGGCACATACTGAACCAAGTGGGTTTTGTTCTGACCCGGGCTGATTTGCAGATGAAAAAACATTCTGCATTCTTTTCCTATTTTATTTTTTCTGGGATACTTTATTGCCAGCTCAGCCGTCTGCGTGGCAGTAGAGGAGGCCTCTCCAGAGGGGAGGCAGAAGATCATATTTTTGTCCAGTAGACTCCTTTTTTTTGACCATATGTAGATAAGCCATGGAAATCTTATACATAGGGCTCCATTCAGGAGCTGGGTTATCCCTCGTGTGCCAGATAACCCACCCACCCACCTTGTCCCCATGTTCTGCTTCCTTCTGTGATAGCAGTGTGTGTGGAGCACCAATGTCCCTAGCCCAGAGCCAGGGCTTCTGCATGCGCAGAGCACGTACTGTCAGATTAAATCATGCGAACTGGGCCCAAATCCTTATCTGTAAAACGAGGATCCCAATTCCAGGAAAGTCTCCTTGTAGAGCCACTCTGAAGTTGTGGCACTCCATAGCAGAGCCTTGATCTTTGGGATTCTGCACTTTTCACAAGTTCCTTGGAGGTCACGACTCCCGCCCTGGTACCTGGATGATTTATGTATCTGACTGGTCTCGAAGTTTCTGGGGGCAGGGGGTAGTCTTCAGTATTAATCCAAAGGCATCTTCCCCTTCATTTCTTTAGGCTGCTAATGTTTGTTCTTCAAAGCCCCCCTGTGAAGCCTTCTTTTTATGTTTTTTTCTCCTGTTTTGAATCTGATTCCTACATGCTTGTTCCAGATGGTGAGCTTTTAAAGACCTGCATTATTAACTTCTCTTTTTTTCTTCCTTTTTTAAAAGCCATTTAGTGGGATCTATCTGAACAATACAGAATCAGGAATATACTACTGCGTGTGCTGCAGTGCCCCACTGTTCAGGTAACATCCTTTAGATTTCACAGCATCCTTAAAATGCCATAACTGTGGCAGGAGGGGCAGAATCTTTTCGTGAGAGGAATGGAAAGCGTAGGTCAGAACAATCCTTTGGTACCAGAGTGCTATGTATAAGATTTCCAGGATACCTGTGGTGATACAGGTACGTGGTGTGCCCTTTTCCTGAGCATATGAAGGTCTCCAGTGGCCAGTGGCCAGTAGTTGCTATATGAGGGTGTGCTTTTTCCTCCTGCCACACATACTGTCCTTTTTGGTTGATAATAATTCTCTGTTTAAGAGGTCCCTAAGTCACAAGTTGCCACAAAATATGTGTGTTTTTGTGTGAGTATCACTGTATGTTTGCTCTGTTTTGTGCTCTTCCACAGCCATCTTCTGTCACTCATGCTACTGGGCCCGAGAGACCTTTGGTCTGCCTCACTCTAGCTGCTGTTACCTTCTTACTGCTGGGTCCCTCGTACTGGAGCTGAGACCTCCTTGTCGCCCCTACCCGCTTCTTGTTCCCTAAATTCACTTCCACTATTTTTGCCTTTTTGGTTACATCTACTCTTTAAAACCTGGCTGCGAATGCCTGTGCTATTAACCTCTGTGCTCTTTACAATACTATATATTTTGCAACTTCATTGAAGTCTAAGTAAAAGGAAATACAGTGCCTCGGGGTAGGATGTGCAGAGGGTGTTCTGTTCTCTGTAACTGAACCAGAAAAGACAGTTCCTCATATTTTTGATCTAGAAAATAGCTTTTATGTATTCTCAACTGTGAGTTCAATAGAATATGGCTGATACACCCATTTTTATGAATACTTTAAGGGATGTATCACAGATCAGAACTTCAAATGGGAAGCTGAGGAACAAGAGGTCTGGATAGTAAGAGGGGAAAAAATGTAGTGGGTATATTAAAAATAAACCTAAATTAAGCAATTAAATGGTAAAATTGGAGGCTGATAATTATGAACAGCTAGTTTTCCTTTGACCAAGTACAGAAAACCAAATGAACATTTGATTAAATGTCTGGTTTTCTGTAATGGCTTGCTAATAAGTGCTTTTAAATAAAATTATTTCAGAAGCTAGTGCAGCATTGCAGAATATTCTGAAGACAGATAAAAACACCTCTGGAAAATTCAGATAAATTAGAGAAATTTTAAATTACTAAGCTGCAGAAGAGTTCCTTCAAACGTTCCTTCAATTTAGACAGGCTTTATATTAGACAATAGATATTGACAGGCCGACATGAAAAGAGATGAGCACTGAAGGGAATTGCTTCTGCTGCCAAACTAAAAACAACAATATAACCAAACAGTCATGCTGCTTTTTGCCGTATTCAGCTGTCAGAGAATATGGGTACTTTTGTTTACATCATAAAATAATGCTGAGCCTTAGAGACTGATACAGGGAAAGAAAGAAAGAAACAAACAAAAAAAACCAAAAAACCACCTTGCAGAAAAAACCTTTTAAAAAAATTGAAAATTATTAAATGTGCAAAATAGTCTGAAAATATTTTTTCCATGAATGCATTATGTTGTGGAGGACTCTAACAATGAGGGGGGAAAATAGTATTTGATAAGAGATTCATTCATCATGTTTATTTCCTAGTGCATTAACAATGTCCTTTCTTTTTCAAATGCAATAGATCATTAGCTATAGGTAAACATGAAGCATTTCCTCCTTTATTTCAAAGTACACATGGGTGTATACATTTATACCAGAATTTATTACCTTCTACTACCAAATATTAATTTGAAAGAGTTGGAAATACATGGAACAAACCCCTAACCTTTATAGATAGCAAATTTTGGTGCTTTAATGAAATCTCAAACCTTCCACAAACCATAAACCTACAGCTGAGATTCATACAGCAAAAAACACTATTTAGAATTATCTGGATTCCATCCAGGACGACTGAAATAGGGATCAAAGTAAATGACATGTGCAGGAGGAATGGTGTGTCGAAGGCTAATCTAATGCATATGTTTAGGGAAAGTCCATTTATCCATAAATTAAGTGGTGAAATACTTCAAAGGACAAATATGATCTTGAACAGCAATATTTTTGGGTACTAAAATGTTTCTATTAGGGAATCTAAGTGATATTACTGTTAGTAAAACCACACAGAGACCATTTCTGTTGAGAGCTAATTTAACAGCTCAAAAAAAAAAGATCCTTTAGCAGTGGAAAACATCTACAGTAGACTTGAGTATTGTGAGCAGCATGTAAGGGACAGAGTCAGTCAGGGTCAGAGGCAAAGCCCACATAGCACTGAACACTGGCCCTGACTCTACAGCGTTTCAAGGAGGATCTTCATATCTATGTATGAATAAGCAGAAGAATCCCTGTGTCAGAAAATGAAGAGTTCTGACTGAAATATTTTGAAAATTAAAAAGAAAAAGCAAGGTATATGTCAGAGAAATTTGGAAGTCGTGTACGGACATTTGTGTTCCCCCAGGCTTTTCTTTGGGACTTTGTGGCTGGTAGGCACAGTGTTTGTATGGATTTTGTAGCAGGGAAGGCAGGGAGCCCTCTTTGCCTGGAAAGAAATAGGCCTGGAACCCTAAATACCTTCTTGTACCAACACAGAGTCTGCAAACTGCATTTTCTTCAGTGCAGCCTGCTTCCTATTTCTCCTCGGTTTTATGGAGGGGAGGAGGTAGGAGAGCAGGAGAGCATTTCCAGTGGGTCTTTGTGGATTGATCTAATGGACTGAGCAACAGCCCACACAGAAACTAGCCTTTGGTTATTCTGTGTTTGTAAATTTTCTTTTATTTCTACAGTTGCATTGCTCAAAGTCAGCTCTGTACACATATTACATGCTGAAGCATGCACTGTTCTGTGGGCTGGATGTTTTTTAAGCTTTTTGTTCAGTTTATTTGTCTTGTCTTTCTAGAAGATACTGCAAGTAAAGTTTTAGATTTTTCTTCTCTATATTAACATCCCACCAAAATATACATGATATATACCAGATATTTTGCTTTAAATTCTATGTTGACTAACGGACTAATCCCCTTGATCAGAGAAAAGCTGCTGCTGGTGTTGGTGTCTCCATCCACCACTAGGTGCCAGTAAGAGCATTTGGTTTGTGAAACAGGGCTAAAACACGGGAAATCGGGAGGAAACGGTTGCGGTGGGTCTCCGGGCCACTTATCCAAGTAGTATGTTAGCATCTGTCTTCATTTCTCGCTCTGACTCACACTAGGTCGCTCTTCACTAGAGGAAAGTACTTATTGCTATCAAAGCTTACACAACTTTAAATAGGAGAGATTCTCTCATTTCTGTATGCTAAATCCCAAAGATACTTTCTGATTATATTTTCTAATATGCTGTAGGTTTTAATATGCAACTAAAAGGGGCTGATAATCCTGGATGTCAGCTGGAGGCACCCTCAAGTTGGCAATCTGTAGCACTGTTTCCAATGGCTGCAGTTATCTCTTGGGAAAAGATCTTTGTGCTGTGAGAACTTGTCATTGGTTGACTGATGGTTTGAGCAAGGCTATGTTTCGTTCACCAAACCATTTTGATGGCTTACTGCAAGCCAAAGCCATTATCAGATGTGAGCCTGGTCTGGGGGGCCAACCCAGCCATTTTCCATATTCCTTTTCCATACTTCATTTCTTGTAAACTTTCTTCTCTGAGGTTGTGCTGTATCGGGCCAGGCTCTGAACTGTAACTTTGTAGGTGTAATTCATATAAACAATGTCCTCAGTTGTTGGAAAAAACTTTTTTCAAGCTTTATAAAATGCCACACTGTCAGTGCAATAGAAATGGCGAGGCAATAGCTCCTGTTGTGGGCTGATGTAGAATTTTCTTGGAAAAGAGGTTCCAGCACAGTTTGATGCTAGTGAGAAAATTTCTACTGTGCCAAATATTATTAATAGTAGTACAAGACAAGGATGAGGGGGAAAGCCAATGTTCTTATTAAACCCAGACTTTTTTGTAATGTCTCTGTTATTAATTATAAGAAGATCTGATTTCCACTATAGCTCAGAAAAGAAGTACAATTCTGAGACTGGATGGCCATCGTTTTCTGAGGCTTATGGTACTTGTGGCAGAGATGAAAGTAATGCCAATATCACGAGACGACCAGATAACTCGTTGGGATCAACTAGAACTGAAGTCATCTGCAAACAGGTATGTTTATTTTGGAGGTGATATCCAAAGACCCAAATCTTAACAAATAAAGGGGGTTTGTGCCCATGAATGAATCTACCTGAAAACAGCTGTGAGAGTTACAGTATCACTGGAACTGTTCTGTCCCACTTCTTGGTATGAAACACATGAGTAGAGTTCAAGGTATCAAATACAGGCAGTAAGTTTGGGGTGAAGAAAATTATGTGAATGGGGAGAGTAGTTATGCAAGTATAGCCAAGGGCTGGAGTTTAGACAGAAAATTTATTCAGAAGACCTCAGGTAAACTGCAGTATGTGGCAACAGACAGTAGCAGGGACTCTGAGATTTAGTCCATGCATTTGCCCTATCACAGAGCAGATTCTTCCTAATTCAGTCCTGCTGAAGCTGTTCTTAAAAGATGCAGTGATGGAGACTCCACAGCCTTACCAGGTACTGAGCTGTAATGTTCATGTCTTCCTACTATTGGTTAGACAATGAGGAAAATGCTAAGTTTGCTTTGCAGCAGTTGAAGTCTCTTTTCTAGACAAGAAATTCAACTGTTCCTTTTAGAACACTGATCCTCTTTTTGCTCTATTTTGCACTCCTTCCAATTGATCCTTCTCCTTCTTGAAGTTAGGCTGGTTAGGTGCGTTATAGATTGTGTTCCTATCCTTACACCTTCACCTTTCCCCAACCCATGGCTCATACTTGGGTGGGGACCTGCTGTAATACCCAGGTCTTTTTCTAAAGAACTGCCACCCCTAACCATCTCTTCCCAACCCTAAATCTGTGCTGTATATTACTTCTGTTAAGGTATAAAAGTATGCAATTAAGTTTAATGGATTGCACTTTGGGATTTTTTATGTATGTTTTTCCAAACTGCTATGATTGCTTTTTATTCTAATACTGTCCTCCAGTGTGCTTGCAGCCCCTTCTAGCAGAATTAGGTATTATCTGCGGTCCATTGTCATGGTAGAGTTCATGTTTGCGGTGATATCCAGCAATTACCTTTGAAGAAGCCCAGCTGAAAACAACCTTCCAATTTTATAATGAACCACCGATAGCTATTCTGAGTCTCATTTTTCCCCATTAGTAATTGGGGGAGAGGATCCTCAGTTGACCTGTGAGAAGGACCCACAGTGACTGTCTGAATTAACTTGAAATTGTCATTATGTATGGAGAATTCTAGATCATCCCATTTATTTCCTATGCTTTCTGGCATTAGTACCTTTTGACTTTCTCTTCTGGGATCTGCTTTTCTGGGGGCAGTTATTTGCCCTCTGGCCAGAGGTGGTTACTCCAGAATGTATTTTTGGTCTCTCACCAGGAGTTCTCCACCCACACAACTCCACAGTGAATTTATCATACAAGTTTCTTTACTCAGGATAGCACAGTAGGTACCAACATAACGTTGGTCCATAATTGTAATGATAATGATGGTACATTATTTTTGTTGCAGTGTGATGCCCATCTAGGCCATGTGTTTGATGATGGTCCCGCACCTTCTGGGCAGAGATTCTGTATCAACAGTGTTTCATTAAACTTCAAACCAGGCTCCAGCCAGTGAGAAGTGGATCTGTGTGGCTTTTAGAACATCCTTTCACTGCTTGTACAACAGGCTTGTGAAAAACTCCCAGACTTTTAGTATAGAACTCAAATGTTAGGCTTTATGCCATTGCAGCTTTGATTTCCAGCTATTATCAGTGTTGATAAAATACATATTTTTGTGGTAACTATTTGGCAGTCTGCCTTTTCATGGTTAGTGTGATGTGTTGATCTGTTTATTGTATTTTTTTTAATTAAAAAAAATAAGCTATGCAATAGTTCACATTCACATTACTGTCATCATTAACTGTGTTGAGGCTGCTGAAATGCTCTCCTGAATCTGACTTTGCCTATGCTGAACAGTACTTGTGGCATCCAGGAATACATATGTACATGGCTGATCATGCCAGAGCTTTTACTTCTGTAAAATCATCATATCCTTCTAAAGGGAAGCAAAAATAACATGAATCCCTAAATAAGGTTTGAGGGGTTTTGTCCCCTGATGTGAGAGACCTTTAGCCAAGCCAAGTGACTTTTCCATGAACCCATAAAAGCAGAGTCTTGAAGGAGGGCCTAATTAAAACTATTCCAGGCAACGGAACCAGTGGAGACACGGAGTCTTTCTTCTTTTGAATCAATGACTTTGATTCTGTGTCCAATAGCAGAGCTGAAGTAGGGTTTGCTCCAGGAACTTCCTCTTACAGAAATAATATTATAATAATGTAATGATCTGTGTAGTATCTCCAGACTTCTGTTATCATTTGTGTATTTCAGAATCTGAAAATAATGATGAATGTGAAGTTTACTGTATTTGGGGGAAAAAAATCTGCATCAAAAAACATGCTCAGTAAAGTGATGCTTTTGGTGAAAACATGTCTTGTCTGTTCTTCCTTGTTCAAGTTTGTAAATAGTTCTGTATTCTCCCAAGAACTGTCACCATGGTCTGCCATAACAGGAAAGTGATCGTATGTTTGTTAAATTGAGCTGTCCTGCTTTCAGATTTTTTTCCAGAGAAAATAATCTCTGAGTCAGAACATTGGCTTCCCTAAACTGGCTGGGTTTAAAGGCTTCCCTGCTGAGAGTTACTAGGCAACATCTCATTTGGCTCTACCTATAACAGGCTGTTTCCATTCTCCCCACTTTGGTTTCCTCAGTAATAAAAAGCGTGTGTTCATTTACTAGTGTAGTCTTAAAACCATTTAATGTCTTCAGAAAGCAGACCTCTATTGCACTGAATTTACTTTTTGCTCCTCCTGTCTTGGAGCTCTGCACTTTGTCGTTCTCATGCACTTTCTATGGGAGAATTCTACAATTTTGTAACTTTTAAAAACATCATATGAAGACAGTGATCACAACAACCAACCTAAACCAGAATGGCACAAAGGCCACCAGAGATGTGAAACAGCATGAGTGGAGCAGATACTTGCTGCTACTGGTTTTATGTAGCATCACAGATAGCGACAGTCACGTTGTCGTCAGAGGTGTGTGTTAATGGCAGCAGCATGCTGCTTGCTGTGTTTGTGCTGCATCATGCTCTGCATCACCTACAGCTATTGCCTGCCTGCTCTGGCCAGGATGTACGCGCCCAGCCTACTCAGGTCTCTAATCCCAAGAGTTTTCACAGGTTGTACAGAAATCACTGTTCTCACATGCTCTGAATTCATGTACACACACCCCCCATCCTGATATACTTTCATTCACTGGCTGCTTTTTTTTTCTTAAAATCTATTGCACAGCTATTGGAAAGGGGGGTTGGCCATTACAGGTATTCTTTAGTCAGGCAGCCCCCTCCCCTCTCCTCACCTTTCACATCAGGAGAGGGTTGTCTCAGAGAGGATCGTGACTAGAAGGTGTCCCCAGCTGGACTCCTATGCTCAGCCAGGTGCTGGTGGAGGAGCCAGCACCTGCCTGAGTACAGTGACTTTTAGCCGGGATACTAAACTGAAATGCTCCTCGTTTCCGCAAATGGTGGAAAGTAGGAAGAGAACTGGCAAAATACCTGTTTCTTGCCTGTCCCCACAGATACCAGGTCTCACTGACGCCTTCTGACTATGAGACTGAATGCCATGCAAACAAAATAGACCATGGAGCAGAAAAAAACCCTAGTATCCACACACAGACTTGTGTGCGAACCATGCTCAGTTTAGTACATGTAAATGGTTGGTGGAGACCAACTCTTACCAAACTGGCAAGTTAGTAACTATTACTGACAGAAGAAGCTTGCCTGAGTAGAGGTATGTATTTTACACCTGTAAAGATCACTGCAACTGGTTGTTTGGACTAAGCAGCAACTGGTGCCTCCTCACTCATACAGCAGGATGACCTGAGGAAAGAGTCCTGTAAGGCTCCAGTTTAGCTTGTGCAGCGTCAATTGCGGATACATAAATATATGACAGCACCTGACCTGCACTATACCGATATGTCACAAAAAAAACAGCATAAAACACAACCCTGCTGCCCCAGAGAAACCAGACACTGAGCTGAGCAACCGTGTTCTGCTTGTTCATTTGAAAATGGGAAAAAGAGGGAGGTTTGGCTTTCACCACATGTGTAAAATCAGAGTGATGGCCCATCACCCTTCAGTGTGGCTGTATATCCCACAGTTTGGAGTAGCTGTACTGAGAGGTGTTTGCATATCCTGTCCCTTACACTTCACTGTAAATCTAAAAGTGTTTAGATGTCTGTATGTACCCATGTGTATACATCAGTAGGGGAACAGGGGAAATAATTTTGCTTCACAAGCACGGCCAGTAATCAATTTGGAATAAAAACCAAAATCAGCAGAAGCCCTTTTATCACTCCCAGCCCTCCCCACTGCAGGCAGTTTGCACCTCTTCTATTAAAACACAGTGATACAAATGAATGATGCAGGACTGAGCAGAGGAAAAGGGAGGAGGTATGAAATGGGAATTAACTTCTTGAATTAGCTCTTCTGATGCGCTTTTTTTTTTTGGCAATGTCTGACTTTCTGTTAGATTCTCTGCCATATCAGATAGTGGCTGGAACTGGTTGCACAGCAATCTCGAGTAGTGTGGTGGGGATAAGGCGGGGGTATCTTACCTCATCGATCTTTTTATCACATTATCACTTGTGAAAAAATTCTATGAATCAAATGGGTTACTCCTCAGTAGTCCTTTATAGAATGGCAAATTTGATAGCCTTGTTTTCTATTATTTCTCTTACAGTACAAGATAGGGGAGAAGGACCATGTTCATCTGGGTACAAGATAATTATCTCTTGAGCAGAGCATCATTATTATTATTATTATTATTATTATTATTATTATTATTATTATTATTATTATTATTATTATTATTATTATTATTATTATTATTATTATTATTTTAACAATTAATTTTGAGGATGTGCCAAGAACTGTATGTATAAAACTGCAAGCTGTCTGTGTCTTTGGTTTTACCATTCCCTCTGCTGTCCTTTTATTATCTACATATAAGCTCAAACTTATATTTTTCACGTTTAAGATCTATCACAACATGGTCCCACCTTGTGTTTTGTCTCAGACACGCTGATGGAACTGGCCTGTGCTCTGCCAGTATTGTCTGCCTTTGTAAATTTAAGGTCAAGTTTTCTTCAAGTACATCAGTGCCTTTTCTTGAGCTGCCAAAACCAGAGGAGATCCATCTAAGACTCTGCAAGGCCACTTAGTTACCCTGCCTCTTCTTGGCCTCCTCCCTGAAATTCACATCTTTCAGTATGCACATAGAACACTTCTACGCAACTGGTGTACTCCAACAGCTGGGATTACACCAGCCATAATGATGCCACTGCTTCCTTGCGCTTCATGCATCTGCCAGGGGAATCTATGTGGCATTTCTTGTCAAGTATTTGAGCTTATCTCCCATGATGATGCATTTGCACAAACTAATTTTATGTCTATAAACAGAGCTGTTGACATTTATGGCCTCATCCCTGTGTGAGGTAAACAGCTGGACATTCTGGACTTATGACCATAAGCTATTTGGGGCAGGGAACTTCATTATCTTCTGTGGTACCAACCACACCAGGACAGATCCTAGCTAAAGGCCCAAAGTGCTATAAGATCATGAATAATAAAGACCAATAATAATGGCAGGCAGTATTAAAGAGTATCATAGGCTACAAGAATTTCCTCCTGTATCTGCACTGACTTTGCTCCACCAGAGCGAGTAAAGAGCAGTTGCTACTCTGACCTGAATACACTCTGCCAGGCAACTGCAGATTTATTCTCCATCCTTCACATCTGAGAAGTTTTTCAACGTTGTTATTTCATTAATTAGTTTCAATAATGATACTTTTTATCCTATTGTGGTTTTAAATAACCTTTTTATAAATTCTAATTGAGGTTTCTACCTAATTCTTCAGAGATTTTAACATCTTAAATAAACTATTTAAAGACTTTCTTAGTCTTTGCAGCATCTCTACAAAGCCAGTAATTATTCTCAGTTTTACTGAGGGAAGACTTGATGAGAATTTAATTGACTTGCTCAAGACTCTAAATTATATTTGCAGCCAAGCCAGAATTAGACTCTGCATGGCTCCTCACAGTGTCCAGATCTTCAGACTTTGTTTTTTCTAAAACTTGCTTTGGTTATTGATTGTTTGGGAGGGGGTGAATTATGGAAAGAGAGGAGGTAATATTAGCATATGTTTTTCCAGCTGTGGTATTAAAACCAAAGCTAAGACAACTAGGGCAAATTCCGCACATAAGGAGCAATACCTGACCTCTTTCTCAAAGCAAAGGTGATACGGGCTTGGTTAGGAAACAGGCAGCTGTATTCCCTGGATGTGCTGTGTATTGCCACGCAGTCTAACATGTTCTTTGTTCCATGACAGCTTTAGGTAGAAATGAGGCAAAGCAGCTTACCAGCAGTAAGTTCTTTGCTTGGGAGGCAGCATGGCTTTTTTGTGAGCAGAGAGAAGATAGGAAAGAAGGGATAGGAAAGAAGGAGCAAATTAGTCTTGTATTACTATCAGCTTCACCCTCCTTTCACCAGAAATCATAATGCCCATTATTTTAGCCACGTATCCACAGAACTGTAGTGATGCTCTTTTCTGTTGCACCATGCTGCAAATCATTTGGATTCTCTTTTAAGCTTGTTGACAATCTACTCTGATTCTCATCAGAACAAGAGAAGAAGAGAGAATTCCTAGAGCAAAACCAGGATTTTGCCACCCCAGAACATCGCCAGTATGAGGTGGCTCAGGAGGCAGCCTGAATGAGAAGGAACTGAAAAAGTCTCAGTTTGAGTTTTGTTTTTTTTTCTGGTTTTGAACATGATGGTGAGGGCTTAGATAGTACTCCTAAGCATGTTTGTATTTTCTGGTCTTCAACCTTGGCCCTACTGTGTAGAAGAAATGAGTCCTGTCACCACACAACTGAACTGCCTCCTCTTCTATTCACTTAATGACTTTTCGCACTGGGCAGCTAAGTGCTTTAAACCATACTCCTGTGCCTGTCCCACCTGCTGCTATACCCAAGTGATGAGCTGCAGTAACACTACCTTCACAGCATGTTGTGTGACACCCAGCACCCCATCAGCCTCATGGATTTCACAGCACTTTACACATAAATGACGCCTCACCCCAGCCCTTTGAGGTAGTGGTGAGCCACATGTCACAGAATAGGAAACTGAGGGACAGCTGTGGGAAGTGACTCGCCCACAGTCCCCTGGGGCAGGGCAAGGAAATCTGATTACAGAAAAGGTTCTCAAAAGCTTTCCAAGTGTGAGCTGCTGCCAAAATTCACAAAGGCAAAGTAGTTTAAAAGCAAAGCTCTTTATTGAAGAAGTGCCCAGATTTTTTCTAGACTAAAAGAATTTGTCTCAAGGCAGGTGTGGCCATGGGGACTGGTTTTAGTAGCACTGAGGAATGTGTGTGGAAAGGATTGGCAGCTTGCCATAGGGCAGAAGAAAGAGAAATTCATGCCCATTATTGCACTCCCTTTTACTGTCTTCTCTTTTGTTGTTTTTTTTTCTTTGCTCTGTGGTATCCTTCCTCTCTCCTCCTCAGAAATCCCTTTGTAATATTCCCTGGGCTCTGGCTTTCTTGACTGCACTCGCTCTCACCTTGTGCCTGAACCCTCCTAGTTCCATACACTCAGTCCACTTCCCTCAGTGACAGAGAGATGATCAAACTCGCAGTTGTGCGCCCACATCTTTTTCAGCAGCTATCTGCACATGCTGGAGGTGACTGTGGGGATCTGCCCTGCAGGCTCGGGGGAGGCTGGCAGAGTGGGCATCAGCTGTGCTCATCCAGCTCACCTCCTTTGCGCACAGCGTTTGACAGCATTTATGAAGTGACTTCCACAAAAATTTGTCAGGCACAGAGGAACAGCCACAGCAATCAGGAAAAAAAAAAAAAAAAGTCATCAGGGATGCTCGAATAGCCGGCTTAGTTCTGGAAATACACTGCTGCCCTGCCACACTACTGGTGTATGGAAGGTAGAAATATGGCCCAGAGTCAGGTCTTCTTTGCTCAGATGTCATTTTTGGAAGATCAAAAGATGGATCCAGACATTTTGTGATAGGAGGAAGGAACAGGAAAGGACAGCGAAGTATTTTGCACAGCTGTTAGGAAGGAGGCAAAGGCAACACAGATGAAAGTCCTAGAGTCAAAGAGAAAGAACAAGAATTTGTGTTTTCCTTTCTAGAAGGAGTCAGCACTGAAGGATGAGGACACAGCTGGTGGACTGAAAGCGTGTAGAGGATGGCAGCTAAAGAGCTGACTGTGAGCTCTCAGGAATGGGGGAGCTGAGGTCAATGCTCCCCTGGTGTGACAGCCTCTTGGGGACACTTCTGACAGAGCCATGGGATGCCTATGTACTTTCTTGGACTACTGAAGGAGAAAGCCTTGTGAAGGGCCAGGATCTGAGCACAGCTAGAAGCAGGTGTTCATGCTTAAGAAGTTCAGGAGATTGACCGCACTGTTAATCAGAATACCAGGTGCAAAATGAACCCTCGCACATTCAGTGCCCCAGGAATGACCCTATTCCCAATCCAGAAAATGTTCCCTCCCTATTTCAGGCTTTACATTACCTCGTAGTCCTGGGCCTCTCCTAAATGCACTTGGGTATTCATACTTGGGTCCATTATGAACAAAGGTCATTAAACCTTGTCATGTACAATATGTCTAGCTGGAGTTTCCTTAGGCCCCCAGAGAAGGGAAAAAAGGGCCTCCATGACACTTCTCCTTGGCAATAGCCCAAATAGCCTCTGCCTCTGGGCTTGGTCTGTAAGAAGCGCATTTTCCAAAACCAGATCACATGTAACTTTCTATGACCTTGTAGCCTTCGCTTTACTTTTATGAATGAATCTCTATTAAAAGCAGGGGGTAAATGTTTTTTCTTTGTCCCTCTTTCAGTTTACAAATTTGTCTTCTCCTACAGCCAGCTGTTAAAAGATTGGTTCTGCCCCTGCTTTCACCTTTCCTGTTTTATCAGCTGAGACGTCAAACTGAGGGCCTGACCACTTGGTGTTAAAGATCCATGGCTCTTTTTGTAAGGCAGTGGCCTGGCCAACTCTAGACTCTAAATACTGCCTTGTCTTACAGTTTGAGTTAGCCTCTCACACCCTAAATTGCAAGGCGTCATTGCCTTGAGCAATGAACAGCTTCTCTGTCCTAATTCAGGGATGACAGCAGTTAAGCAATAGGTGAAAGAAACTGCATATTTCTGACGTATGAGGACTGCTGAGAGGCTTAATTTTTTTAGCTCTTGCAAATTGTTTGACATCCACAGATGAAAAGGGCTGTAGAGATGCTTATGATGGCTTATTATTTTGGCTCTGTTGCTATTCTTATTTCTATTACCCCTGTGCCAATTTATCTTCTTTTCTGCAAGATTTCACCTCGTTTTTCTACACCTGCCTCAAGAATAGGCAGAAATTGCCAATTAAAAACCATTGCCTAAAACAGAGATAACAGATGAACTGCTCCAAAGAGACACAGTAAAACTCCTCCGCTCTGCCCATGCCATGGTATTTAATGAAACCCATTAAACACGTCTCCACAGAGAACTACAGCTGATCAGAGGTGTTCAGCTGTGCTTGCAATGACTTCCTAGAATGCTGCAACCACAGCAGTGGCTGCAGGTACCTCTCTGCTATCAGAACCGTTCTTCTGGCTGGAGAAGGACAAACAAGATTATTTGTTGGGACCATGGGGGGAAAGCTTGTGGATGCTGGGGAGATGTGATGCAGGATGATGAGGCTGGGCTACTCCACAGCAGGAAGAACTTATGGGTTGAGGTGTGGTGGGAATAGGTGGGAATATGAGATGGAGGGTGTAGCATGAAGGAGGTGACATTCCATCTGAGAAAGGTAACAGGGTACAGTTTTGGGATCCTGCTCTATAGAGGCATGACATATGGTTGGGTAGCTTTAGAGAGGGATGGATAGTGACTACACAGAGTCATCTTAAAACATGTTTTTAAAAAAAAATCTACTTTCATATTCCAGAATATTTTGACAATTTTCCCTCAGAACACAGAGCAGCTCAAATGGCTGCTCTGCAGTGACCTCTAGGGTACATTTGCTTTCAAACCTGCTGCAACCTGGGATCACCAAGAAAAAACAGCTTCTCCCAAAGAGATTATACGGACCTACTTTCTCTTCTAAGACTGGCTTGTACCATTGCCAGTCTCAAAGTCTTTCTCCACATAATGCCGTAGGTAGAGCATGTATGGAGAAGAGAGGCTTGTTATCTACAGTTTGCTGGTACATCAAAGGAAGCTGCAGATGCTTCGCATGGATCTGATCCAATGCTCTTTGAAGTCAGTACAAACCCTTACCTCGACCTCTCATTCAGTTCCCCTCTCTCAGTAGCTCCTTATGCAAATTGTAGTCTATTTTGTGTGTCTCTCCAACAAAATCTATGTTTCTTCCAAGCATATCCCTTTGTGGAACCTGATAGCAAACCTTTCAAAATTCTTGGCGTTCTCTTTTTCTAATGAAGCGTGATTTGAAAGCAGATTAGAGCTATCCAAAGGGGAGGAAGAAGCAAGCCCTGACCCTGCAAACCTGTGGAAGTACCAATTACTGACAGCTATTATCACTCTCACTGCAGCAGGATTGCTCACCTGGGTAACAGCCAGGAAGAATAGGATTTAGATAGGGAGGGACCTGCTGAAAATCAGCCACAATGCAAATGAATGTGAGCCACCTGACAGAAGAAGGTTGTCAGGAAGCCAAACGGGAAAGAGCTGGCCAAGCCTAAAATGAAATCATCTGCATTTGCTAAAATAAATTAATGGATGGAAGCATAGAGTACAGAAGTCCTAGAAAGCTCAAGACAAAACTGTTCAAAAATGAGACCAATATTCACAGTAGAGGCTAAAACTAAAAAATGGGGCAGCCCTACTTATGATGACTGGGGTGCAATCCTAACGCTTTGTGCTTTTAAGATAGTCCTTGTGTATTCATGTGCCAACAGCCCCCCCCTTAACAATTAAAAATCCAGGATACGGATTAAAGCGACAGCAGGTGGCAATCTAATTGCTATCAGTCTTAGGTGTGAACCTCTCATTTGTCATATAAACTCAACAACAGTTGGCTCTCAACCCTGGTTATCCTCATGGCTATTGCGACAGGTTCAAAGAAGGTATGGATGCCGGGTCCTCATCTGCATGCTGCCAAGGAGCAAGGGGCGCACGGGTGCTGTGCTGTGCGGCAACAAGACGAAGGGCGTACCAGTTAAGCCCTCTTTTCATTCTCTTCACGGGAGTTGTTCTTTATCTGGTACTAGCTTCAGTCTTTACACTGGATCAATGTGGGCTGAAGAGCATCCACCAGCCTGGTCTGCAGCCACAAGCCACTGAGGCAGCAGCCCAGCCAACGGGAAGCGCCATTATCAGCAAGAATTAGCACGAAAGCCAGTTTCAGCCGCTTCCAGGGCTGTTTTAAGTCAGACTGCAATGTTTCAGGCACTGCTGTGCCTTGGCAAGTCTGCTTCTTTTGGAGGGGGGTTTAACCCGCTTTGTTCTGTTGCACGGTGGAAAGGCAGGGGGTGGCCATGGCAGGCCGCACCACCTGTGGGGGCTCGGCTGCCGCCTGCCCAGCCCCGGAGGAGTTCGGCGGCGTGGCGGCCACGAAGGCCCCGGGGCCAAACTCCCCTGGCAGGGTGGGCGGTGGGAGCGCCATCACAGGGCCGTTCCCTCTCAACGCCGTTCCTCGCAGCGTCACGAGATGGCGGCAGAGCCCCGAGGGCAGGCCCTCACAGCTCCCGCCGCCCGGCTGTCTTTTGCTGTGAGGAACCACTAACGCTGGCAGGAGCTGGGGAGCTGGCGTGGAAATGGGTGGAATAAACTGTTGTGGTGTGAGTTTTTGGGGATGTCTGTGGTCACACTCAACAGAAGCTTGGTCGATTCTGGCAGCCAAGTACACCATAGTTTGCTTCTGAACTGGTCATGCTTCACCCTGGAAGTGCAAGGTCTAGGCAGAAATTTCTTTGTAGTGTTGAGAGGTCTCTGTGGCATTGACCTTTGGAGTTAAAAGGTGGAGGCTGGCTATGCTCTTCTGTGTCTTCTCTGCTGGCATTTTGCCTTGTAATGCAGAGGGGCAAAGCTTGGGCAGGGAGAGAGAATCAGAGAATCATAGAATGGTTTGGATTGGAAGGGACCTCAAAGACTATCTCGTTCCAGTCCCCCTGCCATGGGCAGGGACACCTCCCACGAGACCAGATTGCTCAAGGCCCCATCTAACCTGGCCTTGAACACTTCAGGGAGGGGGCAGCCACAGCTTCCCTGGGCAACCTGTGCCAGTGTCTCACCACCCTCGCAGTAAAGAATTTCTTCCAAATATCTAGTCAAAATCTACCCTCTTCCAGTTTAAAGCCATTATCCCTCGTCCCATCACTACATGCCCTTGTAAAAAGAAAGAAGAAGGAGCGAAAGAAGATGGCAGCTCCTGGCAGCAGGAGATTAGGTGTCAAAGGCAGGGAGGAGTGTAGGGCACGGGGGCGAGGGAATGAAGCACTCACTGAAGTGAGGTGGCATTGAACAGGGCTTGAGTAGGTAACTGGGATTAGTGAGGGAAGAGATTGGAGTCGCATCATCCCTGAGGATTCAGTAGAGTGTATAATCTTTGTGACTCAAACTGTCATTATTATCATGACACTTCAATGGGGACATGTTCACCAAGTAAACTCAATTTGCATTTGATAATGGGGAAGAACTGGTGATGCTATAGCCAAAAGTACACCTTAAAATGTATTACTGTCCCTCAACTGCTATTCCTAAACAATTGCAGACCCCAAGAATCCAAAATATAGGGAGGCAGCATCTCTACCCTCTAAAGAAAGGACAATTGGGTGCGTGAAACACCAGGCAGAAGCCCTGGGAATGTAGGACCTGATCCGTGAAGACCTGCAGAGGATTTGCAATGAATGTTGGCATGGCATAAAGAGGGCACTGAATTCACACGCATTCCCCTAAGCCTTTGTGTGCCAGTGCGCAGGGCCAGCTCTCACTGCCCAGTCCCATAGTCGTAATTAAGGGATTCCCACTCACCACGAACAGGTGCAGCCCCACCCAAACAACAAAGCTGGAGACAAAAGATTATAAATAAGGGCTAAATCCCTCTACTGTACATTGCAGTGGTGAGCAGGGACAGGTGGCCTAGGGTAATGCGGGTTCAGTCATGCTGGGGTGGGAAACTGCAGCAGCTCATTTGGATCTGAGCTATTATACGATAACTCCTTGTGGGCTCTGTTGATGGGGAAGCCGATGGAGGCATGGATTAAATCAAACAGCCTGTAAACTACTGGCAGTGGAATTATTCCTACAAATTTCTGACAGCTTGCAAATGAAGGCACAGATGAGGAAAATACTGCTTTCTTCAACTACCCCTTCCTTACCAGTACGTCATTAATTTCTTCAGATATAATTGATCATAAAGATCTTGTACATTAGAAGATCATGACTATGTGCATGCAACTCAACCCATGGATTTGCAGTGCTCGTGGACCTTTTGGACTCGCTACATCCAGAAGAGATCTTGAGCATTTCAATTTTGAGCAATTGTCATCTGGTGTGATCTTTGATGCGTTCTTAATTTATTGTATTTGCTGTTGTGTTAGCCATGCCCTGCCATCAGTGCCTGCATGTAGATCTGGACTAAGGTCTTAACACAGCTCAGGGCTGTGGGCCACTCAGGTGAATTTCTAGTATTACAGTCTGTAATACATGGTGCATCAAAACCTTCTGCCTTTGGTACATGTGGCTCTGTTACCACACATCAAAGTGTCCTGCAAGCTTTCACGTGATTATCCCCACAATGCCTGAGAGTGAGTGAAAGGCTGTTTTCTGCATTTTATAGATAGGGCTGAGTTATAAAACCCTGGATCCCTCTCAGTCAACAAAACCACCCAAGCTAAGGTTTAATCAGTGCAGGTTCTTTTCGTAATTATTAGAGCTGTAAGCATGTAAAAAGGGCACTCCAGATTTCAGGAGGCTTTGGAGTAATTAGCTTCCTACATTGGGTATCTTCGGTAGTGCTGAAAATCAGCCCGAATTACAGTCTGGGAGTGAGGCACTTAGGTACTTCAAAACTCTTGCTAGGCATTTGAATCATTTAAGTGTCTGAATGCCTTGAAAAATATGTAGCTGCTTAAATATTAGTCTTGTAACTTGAAGCTAAAATTTTTTTGGTTCCTTCTGGTGCCAGTGAAATGGGAGTGGCATCTTCAAAGGCCAGCAGACTCCATCTTAAGAAGGTTCCCTCCTGAGGGTGGTTTGTCACACGCATCTTTCCTTGTTGACTATTAATGAACACATTATACTTTAGCATATATGTTACTTTAACATAGATATAGATGTCCTATCCCATTCTAGATACTCTCAGTTATCGCACATCAATAGCCTGCATAGAAGCTCCAGCTGAGCTTCCAGAAAAGTGCAGGTCTCCTGCAGGTCCTGTGTCATATCTGCGAGCCCCAAGAAATGTCTTCAATACTACATAGTACTTAACATGATACTAGACCATGCATGCCATACTCCTGTGTGTAAGGAGCTGAATCCCTCTCCTAATTAGTGTCCAGCTTTTGACTGGCTGAAGTTAGAGGCAATGATGACTCACACCCTAAATGTCTTGCTTGAGGACTTTGATGCCAGAGGCATGTGTTTACAAGCTCAAAAAAGAGCAAAAAGAAGAGGATCCTGGGAAGTATAAATGCATCAGTGTAACCATGATAATGAAAGTCAATTATTAATCAATTTGTAAGCACATAAGTGATAAGAAGGCAGTAGAACATATCAACATGGATTAATCAAGAACATGTCACTTCAAATTAATTCGGTGTCCTTATTTGAAGGACTAACTAGCCAAGTGTGTAAAGAGAGAGATGTGATATATGTCAACCTTGTTAGTGTCAAAAGCCTTACTCTTCTTATGTAATGTAATGAGATCTAAATGGAATCAGGATTAAAATGAGCACATGATATTTGAATCACACCAAAGCACACATCCGTGGTTCGCTGTCAAAGCTGGACATGCCAAGTGGGGTCCTGCAGGCATCTGTTGTGGCCCCAGTGTTTTCAACAATAAATTGGATACTGGAAAAGAGAATACTTAATTCAACTCCTGAGAGCGCTGGCTGGGTTGATTTGGAGAACAGGATCAGGACTCACATTGATCTTCACAGATTGAAGAGCTCGCCTGAAATCAATAAACTGCACTGTGATAAAGATAAGTACAAAATGCAGTCTTGGGACAAAAGACAGATCAAATGCACAGTTTGTGAAATGAAGAATAACTGATAAGGCAGTAATAATTCAGGAATGGATCGACTGGCTGTTGTGAACCATGTAAACCAGGTAAAGTGGGAAAAAAACCTATGCAGAAAACCAAATATCATTTGGGGATGTATTAGCAGCAGTGTTTTGGATAAAACACTGAGATAATTATTCTGCTCTACTTGGCGCTGGTGAGGCTTAGCCTAAGTACAGTGTCTGGTTTTGGACATTACATTTGAAGAAGAGCTACGGGGAAAATTAGCAGAGAACAGCAAAAATGTTATTATGGTTAAAAAGCACACACTGAAGGGAAATGGGTTTGCCTAGTCTCAGGAAGAGGTCATTGAGAGGAAACATGGTAACAATCCTCATTATGAGAAAGGTCCTCATAGAGTGAAATGAGCAAAGTTCTTTCATGCCTACTGGAAGGTGAGCATAGGAGAAAAGCTGCCAGGCTAAGTAAAACAGTACTACTCAGGTGTGGACAACTTCCAAAGAAAATGCAGCATCTCCTTGTGTAGATGTTTTTCATGTCCCTGACTTAGTTAATAATTCACCACAAAGATAAAAGCCTCAGGGCTAAATGGATGCAGAGATGTGGTTTTGCAATGCCTAAATTATAGGTGCTGGGCACCCAGCCCCAAGGCTTCTGGTATGGTGAGAGGCGGGTGATCAACAGAGAATGCACGAGTGAGACAGCGGGCTCAGCAAGGAGCCAACAAATGTAAGAAGTCTAACTCTGGGCTGGAGAAAAGCTTAACTGCACTTAGAAGTGAGGGTTAAGGGACCTCCACTGGAAATCCTCTCCTGGAGCTGAACCACCATGGCAAGCCAGCTCTTCCTAGCTAAAAATCAGCAGGGTAGTTCTCACATCATATTACAGTCAAGACTATTAAACAAAACACCAACTGTGCAGGATTTCTCCTCAGGAGAGAAACTTGTAGGGTTAGATGGTAGCTGAAGAGAGATCCTTGAGGAACATGGACCCCTAAGATGCTTTTAGGCCTCTGGTTTTACCTCCATCTCTCAATCTTTTATCTGTTTCCAAGACAGGAATCATTCATTTAAAACTGAAATCTACTAAATAGTATCTAATAACTTTAATAAAACAACTTGCTGCTTCACTTCTAAAAGCCTTTAGACAAACTCACAGAAGACAGAGAGAGAAATGTATCGAGAGCTCTTAGACACACAGAAACAATCTCTGGCAAAAGAAGTCCCGAAGCTCTAACCACTGGCACAGGCAGTTGAGGGAACTGGGTGTACCTATGCCATGGCCCAGGATAGTCATCTCTTTGCCCTTATGGACTCAACAGAAAATTTTCATGAACAGCTTTAGAACAAAAGAAGGACTCTCCTAACAACATCTGACAAAGCCACACAGCAGGAAGGGCATCCCAGCATGCAGGAGGCCTGAAAAGTCACCAGGAGGAAGCCTAAGACTGACTGTGAGTACCAGAGTGGCAAAGAAGGAATGAAATCCAATATTAAGAGGTCATGCATTTGCAACATATGGTAAGAACTTGTGCTATGGGTGAGGTCTCAGTAGCTCTTGCCAGATAAAGGAGGAAAAAGACCTTGAGGCACTAGTTAATGACGAAGTGGTCATGAGCCGCTGAAGGAACATGGCCATGAAAAGGGTAAATAGAACCCTCACAGTACAAGGTGAGGGTTTTTGACAGAAAGTCAACTACTGACAGCATTCTCCAAGGAGCTGTGAGGACTCTCCTGGGTGACTGTGTGCAGTTACAGTTCTGGTTGTCCCAGCATATTAACTCATGGAGAAAAGGACAGGGAAAAGTGACTTGAGTGATAAAGAAACAGGGAGTCTAATCCCGAGCTTGCTTTGCTTGCCCTGGCAAAAATGAGATCTGGGAAGGAACATGGTGGCAGTATATAAACCTGAGGGAAAATCCTGTGGAGATTGAGATCTTTCATGGAAGCCCACAGTTGCAGAAGAGCAAATGGGCATAAACCAGGGAGGAAGAAATCAAGGGAGGAGGTTAGAAAACAGGAGGAGTCTCTGACCCACTAAGAGGAGTGGTGACTGGAAAAACTTACTTCTATTTAATCTATAGCTGGATATATTTGTGGAAGAGATGGTGTAACACAGTTGTTTACCGGAATGAAAAAGTGCCCTGTTATTTATCGTGACAGGGCTCATAGTCGTCAGAAGTTGTCAGGAATACAAAAATTAAAACCAAGTCACAGCGCCCTCTGCTAGCTGGTGTTAGGGAAACTTACTGCCCTTGTCAAAACTGTACACAATGCAACTCTCATTTTCATCAGCAGTCACCTGCTTTGTTTTGTTGTCTCCTAACCTCGAATGAGCGATCCTCTGGATCAGAGTAGAGTGTAGTCAGGATCTGGTCTCAGGGAACCATTCCACTCCCCATAACTGGTCGTCTGCGTTGGAGAATACGAGACTACTTACCCAAACGTACTTTTCACATACCGCTTCCCTCCAGCGGCCGTCCTTCCGAATGCCCCAGGAGGGAGCAGGGAGGGACACCCCAGGACCGGTACGGCGGCGTGGGCAGCGCTGCGGGCAGAGCTGCGGGCTGCTCGGAGGAGCCAGCCTCTGCTCCCGGGCTGCTCGCGCCTTTTGGGCCGGTCACAGCCCGTCGAAAAGACGCTTCCCTGCAGGGGACCAGTTGGATTTGTCGCCGTTTCATTCCGCTGCGGTGTCCCGCGTCCTCCCCGTGCAGAAAAAACAACATTCGCCCGGCATCCCCCACCCCGCAGCGTGGCTGCCTTTTCCTCCGACCTCCCCTCGGCCCGGGGCGGCGGGGCAGCCCCGGCGGCCCGCAGGCAATCCCGGCCCCGCTCGCACCTGAACGGCTCCGTAGGAGGAGGCGGGCGGCAGCCGCGGCCGGCGGAGCCTTGAACTCCGCCATCTCCGCTGATTTAAATGCTATTAGCTTTGGGCCCTTCCATTGTCGGGCCAATTTAGAACCTGATCAAACAGTAAATTGTTGGTGGAAGCGTAGGCAGCTTTGTGCTGTGCCAAGCAGGTGCCTGGCGGTTTTAGTCAAGGATTGGTAAATCTACAAGAGCGCAGCGGACGTGCCCTCCCCGGGCCATTGTGAAATCCGGGGCGAACAAAGGGGAACGTGAATATTCACACAGCCGCCTTTCAGCGTGTGGCATTGCTCCGCAATGGTTAAAGCGCTCCGCTTTTTGTTGGGTTTTGTTTTGTTTAGGAAAAAAAACAACAAAACCCACAACAAAATCAGAAAGTACCTGTTTGCGTTTTAAAGCACATGGAAATCATCCGTGAGCAACCATATAATTTGATTTGCTAAGCAATCTGCGAGGCGATTGCACATCATTTATAATGTTCATTGAGCATTTTGCTTAATTGTGTCTCTTTTTGTAAAGGCAGCACAGCCCCCTCCCGGCTGCGGCCAGCACAAGTGGCCAGATTCCCATGGACCCCCAGACAACCGCCGGCCTTGCGCGGGGTTTTTCCCAAGCGGAGCCATCCCCACACGCACGTCTGGGGGCGAGAAAAGGGCTCAGGTACGAGCTCGCTGCCTGAGCCTCCTCTGCTCACAGCCCGCGGCTTCGGCAGGTGCTGCCCGCCCGGGCTGGCGGGTGCCCGGCTCTCCGCTCGCCGTGGCGGTGCGTTCCCCGAGCTCGGGGGCACCGATGTCGGGAACGGGGCCTCTTGCCTTTGCCAGCCCCAGGCCCGGGAGATGAACTCGGGGAGGAGACCTGGAAGCGGCACCAGAAGGGGAGGACAAACCTTTGCTGGCACGACCTTGCTGGAGTGTGTCCCCCCCCACTTCCGTCCCTCTCCAAGTGCGCGGCAGTTGCTGGTCGCGCCTCCGCACGCCGCGCAAGCTGCGCGCAGGCCGGCGGCCCCTCCGCGGAGGGGGAGGCGAAGCGGAGCGGGGCTGAGCTCAATGGGAGCGGGGCTGGGACTGGGCCGGGGCCGGGACAGGGGCAGGGGCCAGCAGCCCGTGCGCTCGAACGAGCGCTCCAGCGGAGCGAAGCCGGCATCCCGCCCGGCTCTCGGCCGCACCTTTTGGCGGCCGCGGCCGCCCAGCCGCACCATATAATTTGATTTTCCCCCGTGCCCGCAGATCGATTGCAGCTCATTTGTTACATTCAGCGGCAACTCGGGGCGGGGGAGCGGGGGAGAAGGGCGGGCCGGGGGGGCCGGGGGAGCCGGCGGCACAAGTGTTGGGATTCCCATGCGCTGTGCCTGCTCTCCAGCTTGCCGCGCTGGCACCCCGGCCCGAGCGGCCGACAGAGGGGTGTTTGTAGGCACAGTGACCTCCGCGATCTCGGCTTGAAAGAGCCTGAAAGGAGGCTCTTTATGGTGCATTACCAGCCCAGCGCCCAGGTACCAGCTCGGAGGGGAGGGCGCGCAGCCCGGCCGACCCCGGCTGCAGGTGCCGCCTCCTCCGCCGGCCGTGCGACGGCCCGGGGACGCCCCTACCACCATGGTAGCGGCACCGAGGGGGGAGCGCTTCTCCCCGCCTTATTTATGGGTCTGGCGTGGCAAGGGACTGGCGCTCCGCGATTTCCCCCGCGCCCCCCCGGGCCTGTTCCTGCCGCGGGGGAGCCGCCTGCGGGGCCCCATGGGGCCCCGTCACCTGTCGCCGGGGCCAGGGGTGCTGGGGCTACACGGGCTGCGGGGCACAGCCCGACAGCGGGGAGGGACGGGGGGCCTTGGTGGCCTGGGGGAAGCAACAGTGCTCCCGCAGGCACCTCTGCAACGCGGCTTTCCTCCTCCCGTGCCTGGCAGCGCGCAGACCTGCCCGGTGCGGGGGGACACCCTGACACCCCAGCCAGGCGCGCGGGTCTCCTTCCCTCACCTTCAGCGTAGGAAAGTTGTATAATAGTTTATTACTAGGAAACACACATTTCCCCAAGGTTGCGGTGAGCAAAGCTTAGTTTAAATTGTGTTTTCAATGGTAAAAAGACCTGAGAAGATAATACATTTTTCAGTTAAATAAAGTGCCATTTGAAATCAGGAATTTCAATAGGGTTTGGGGTTTCTTAATACTTTTGTGGTAAAATATCGTTTGAGTAGTTATTGGACCAACTCTGGTCCAGGCTTTCAAAAGCCTCCTGCTTCCTTTCTGCATCAACCATTGTATCTCTGTAAGAGTGCAACACGCCAAGGAATCCCAGTAGGTGAGCTGCTGAGTTTTGTGAAGTCGAGGAAAAAATGGCTCTACTCAGTATTTGCCCCAGTGTAGCTTTATGGACCCCAGACCTCTTGTTTAACCAAGCACTGAGAGGGTAGAGATGAAGACTTGAGGAGAATATTGGGTAATGCCCGCATGGAGGAAGGGGGAACTCTCCCAGCTTGTTTTCCCGTGCCTGTGGTTTCATGGCATTGGATCAGCAATAGGAGGTAGGAAAAATGTGCAGGTAACATAAGAGTGAGAACTGAATTTTAGGCCTCCATGAGAAACCCCACAGGCCTGGGGACTTTAGGGGACCGTGGGGGTTATCTTAGCTTTAGCCAACAGGTTTCGTTATTGTGGAGTATCACATGAGTTTGGAGCTACTTCAGAAAACTCTGAGCTGACAGTGTGTGGGTGTGGAACTCGCCCCCGTGGCTCCTCTCCACCTCGGACCTCTCTGCCCGTTACTTATCTACACCTTTTATCAGTTTTCTGCCTCTTAACTGTCATAGAATTATCGAACCATCGAACCGTCATCATTCGCTGATTTTCCGTGCCCTAACTGTTCAGAGCAAAACGTAGCAGAAAGTAGAAATGGGGGCACGTACGGATGAGGGGCGTTAGAGGCGGGGGAGCTCGGAGCGGGCGGGGGGCTGCCTCCTCCTGCGAGGCCGCGCTCCCTACACAGCATCCCCGGAGGACACCGCGGCCGCGGAGAGGCAGCGAGGGCGAGCGCTCACCGTGGAGTTCATACCTTGCGGAGGGGCTGCGGAGCTGTCCGGTCTCCTCGGTGCCCACAGGGAGCCGCTCGCTGCCCCACCCGCCGCTAAAGCAGCCAGGCGCACGTGTGTGCGGGTAGATACGCTGTTTGTGGGGGTCAGAGCAGACCCCTGGGAGGTGCGGAGCTCGCTGACGCCCCATCCCTTGGGCGCTGCGGGAGTCGGGGAGTTCGGCACCGGTGTCCTCCCGCGCTATGTCCAAAGCACCGACGGATATCGTGCGCGCTTTGCAGCCCCGCGGGGCGAGGGCTGCCTCTGCTGCCCGGTCCCACTTCGGCCACGAGAGACCCCGAGATAAAACCTGTCAGGCGCTGATCACACGTTTTCTTTGGTGGAGAGTGGTGCGGGGAGGTGTCGTTCCCGTGGGCACGCCGCTAGTCCTCCCGGCGGGCAAGAGGTGGCCGAGTGAGACACCGGGCAGGACAAATATTGAAAGAAGGGCGTTTGCGACACAGACGATGCTGGCCCGGGCTGCGCTAGTACCGGCTCCTGGGTATCCCAAGTTTCCTTTTCGTACCGTCCTAGGGCCATTCCGTCGGGGTCGGTCCCTACTAATTTCTCAAAGACAGGTGGACAAAACTGGAATTGTTTGTCTTTAAAGCCATTATTGTCGCAGGGGCAAGGGCTGAGCTCGGCACAGTGAGGGGGCACCGAGCGCCGGGGAGCCGGAGGGAGCGACGTGTCATTGACTCCACGCCACTGTGCACACGCCGTGCCCGGCAAGGGGAGCAGGGCTGTACGAGACCAGTCCCACGCGTCACTTCCACTGTCGGGAGCTTCGGGCCCCCGCGGGAGACACGCTGCCCCAACGGCGTCGAGAAACGCCCGTCTGTCCTGACGGGGCTGCTTCGCAGGGATGGACAAACCGCACAAACTGAGCTCCCAGACCACCTGCCTGAGTTTTGTGGCTCGCTGGTGCCGTGCCACCTCCGCAGTGTGGCACTGACCACCCAGCGCATAGAGATCACCCCGGCTGTGAGGTACCGACGTGCGCCAGAGATCAACAGCAGAGATTCTGCTTCCCCTTCCTCATCACCCGGTAACGCCTGCAGACCTGGCCTTCGGGAGGATGCTTCACCCCACGTCAGCGAGCGATGCCCCGGCGCCTGTCGCTCACAGGGACAGGGACAGACCGTGATCAAAAAAATGCACTAGGAGAAGGCTGGTGGCAGGGACTTTGAGGGAAGACGCTGTTTGGGGGGTCCTCCCCCTCCGGACGTGGTGGACCTTGATTCGTCTGATCCTGGTGGAAATACGGCGAGTCGGGCCGTGGGTCACCTTAGGAGTGTGTGTGTGTGACTGTCTCGAGTGAGTGCGGTGATGACAGGGGCAACTCGACGTGGTTTGCTTATCGGCTTTGAACTCCCTGGCTCCAGATGGAGTGTGGCAGCAGCGAGGACCCGCCATTCCCGTGGGTGATGACTCCTTGGGCATTCAGGAGGGGGAACAGAACCAGCTCTGTGACCAGGGAATCGCCTCGGGATTACCTCAACGGTGTTAGGATTTAGGGGTTTGCGTTCTTCTTCTTCCGGGTGTTTGGGGGTAAGAGTGACCTGGATCCGAGAGGAGTTCATGTACGTTATGTGCTAGATTTATCCTCGTGCTTTCTAGACATGATGCCTTCACTAGCACCGTTCATTCCCTCATCCTGGATAAGGCCGTGCCGCGCAAAGGGGGGAAGGAACTGGCTCATGTGCTTTCGGAAAAGGAGGTTCCCCAGCGCAGGTGTAGCCCAGGAGTTGCTTGTGGTGACCTTATCCAAGTCCTGCGGCCGGGTTTGGTGCAGCCGGTACAGGACACACACCTGTGAGGCAGTGGAGCCTGGAGTAGCTGTCCGGAGGGGAGAGGCTGCGGGAGCGGGGCTGGCTCGGTCGGGGGCGGGGGCGATGTCGGGGGACCCCGCAGCCTTTTCTCAGAGCCTGCGGGCGTGGGTACGCAGAAGCCTGGCTCTTGGCAGCGGTGCGTGGTGTGAGGTTGAGGGACAGAGGGCGCGAATGGAAACGAGAGTCTGGACCCAGGGGAAACCTTTTCCACCGTGAGAAACAGGAGACGTTCAAACTTCATAAGGGAACAACACTTACATTAACCCCGAGGAGGGTGAAGCAGCAGCACAGGTCGCTCTGAAAGCTCCTTCAGGCTCCACCCGTGAAGGTTTCTGGGACCAGACCGGATAAAGCCCTGAGCAACCTGGTCCGGCCCCAGTAGCACTGGAGCCCTCCTCAGGCCTCCCCGCTGTGTTCCCCCTCAGGAGAGCGGGCAGCACAGCGGGGCCCGTGGGGCTCCCGGCCGCGCATGCTGGGCACGGACGGGCTGTGGAGCTGGAGAACGGCTCTGCCGCGGCTCAGCATCCGCGGGCAGCCGGTCCGGGCTCTTCCCGCGCAGCGGAGGGTACCGGGCAGCGATGCCCGCAGCAGGGAGCCGCCCGTCCATTCCGTCGTCCCGCTCCCCGGCTGGACGTGAACAGGGAGCCGCTTCGTCCCTGGCTGGGAGAGCTCCCCCGTTTCCCTGTCCCGGACTGGTGGCGGCGGTCCCTGGGCCACGTGTGTCCGCGCTCCTGGCTTCGCGCGAAGGTTCCCTCCCTCCCCGCTCGTTTTGCTCGCGTGCCCGTCTGCAGGCAGGGCTTTCCAAGAAGTTGCTCTTGCAAAGCTCTTTGTTCCCTCCCGTGACTCACGCGTTTCCCCGCCGTTATCACGGCGTTGTCAGCGGCTTTGAAGTCGAGTCATTTATTACTCCCCCGGAGCTGGTCCTGTCTCGCTGAGCTGATAGAGCGGGGCACGGTTCCACGCGGGGTTTGATCTCTGCCCGTGCTGGTGGCGCAGTGCAAAGTCACTTTCGATAACCCTCGACAGACTCTGCCGGACAAACTGCTGCAGAGCTAATGACAGAGATAATCCTCCCCTAATCTGCCGGGTAATCCATCTCACCCGAGTGAGAATTTTTAAGGCTTTAATCAGTGAGAGTCAGTTAGGGAATTATTAACAGAGCCTCCACCGAACGAGTTCGTCCCGGGAGGGCGACGGGAGTGGGAAGAGGTAAAACGCAGCAGGGACCGACGCCGGCAGATCGATGCAGGGTCGGGCATCGAACGCCGCGAGAAACCCCACGCCCGCTCCGGCCGTGGCTCGGACGCCGGCGGGGGCAGGCGGGTCAGGGGGGAGCGAGAAAAGTACTGGGGGGAGGGGGGGGCGCGGCGGGTGGAGGTGAGCAGGGAGGGTCCCTCCCCCGCGCGCGTTCCGCTCGGCGGGGCAGAGCGGGGCTGCTCACCCGACGTGCGGGAGTGTCGGTCCGAGCAGCTCCACGGGCCCCGGGCTCGTCCCTGGGCGGCGGAGCCGGGCAAGGGGGCACCGTCGGGGCCCGCCCGCTGCCCCCCGCGGCCCCGCCCCTGTGCCGGCGGGAGCGCCACGGTATCCCCCCGACGGGCCCCCCTCCCCCGCCCCGGCGCTCGCTGATTGGCTGGCGGCGGCGGTCAGCGGCACGCGCCCGGGGATGTCGTTATAAGACTCCTCGCGTGCCGGCCCGCCGCGCCAGCCGGCTCCGGCCTCCTCCCCGGAGAGCGGCGGCGGCGGCCCGGCCTCCCGGCCACCCAGCGGCGGGGCGGGCGGGGCAGGGCAGGGCAGGGCAGGGGCGGGGGCCCCGCCGCCGCCGGGGCGGCTCGGCCAGCGGGCCGGCGGGAGCGGCTGCAGGTGCGTCCCGGCGGGGCTGCCCCCCCGCCCCGTCCCGTCGAGTCCCGTCCCGTCCCCGGCGGGGCCCGGTGCAGCATGGAGACGGTGCTGCTGGAGCACTTTCCCGGGGGGCTGGAGTCCTTCTCCTCGCCCCCCTACTTCGACGAGGAGGACTTCTTCCCCGAGCCGTCCCCGCGGGACGCTCTGGCCGCCGAGGGGCTGCTGGAGCCGGACGTGGACTTCCTCCTCAGCCGGCAGCTGCAGGAGTACTACCGTGACGGCGGCGACCCCGACGGCGGCTACCGCTGCCCGGCGCCGGCCGCCACCTTCCCGCCGTCGCCCGCCTCGCCCGGCTTCGCCTACGAGTGCTGTGGAGCGGCGGGCGCGGCTCTGCTGTCCCCCGGGGGGCGGCTCCAGGCGCTGGGCTCGGCCAAGCGGCGGCGGCGGGTGCGCTCCGAGGCAGAGCTGCAGCAGCTCCGGCAGGCCGCCAACGTGCGGGAGCGGCGGCGGATGCAGTCCATCAACGACGCCTTCGAGGGGCTGCGCTCGCACATCCCCACCCTGCCCTACGAGAAGCGGCTCTCCAAGGTGGACACGCTCCGCCTGGCCATCGGCTACATCAACTTCCTCAGCGAGCTGGTGCAGTCCGACCTGCCGCTGCGCAGCGCCAGCAGCGAGAGCCCCAGCCAGCCCAAGAAGATAATCATCTGCCACCGCGGCACAAGTAAGTGGCGGCCCGCCCCGTCCCACCGCGGCCCGGTTCCGCGCCCCGCAGGAATGCCGGCCCCGGCAATAATCCCCCCGCCTTTCTCCCCCGTAGGATCTCCTTCCCCGAGCGACCCCGACTACGGCCTTCCCCCTCTGGCCGGTCACTCGCTGTCGTGGACTGATGAAAAGCAACTCAAGGAACAAAACATCATCCGGACGGCCAAAGTGTGGACCCCCGAGGACCCGCGGAAGGTGAACAACAAAATCTCCCTCCAGGACATCGAGAACGAGCCCCCCTTCGACTTGGTGGCGTGAGGCGCCGCGCGGGTGGCCCCCGCCCCACCCTGTACATGCTGTATGTAGAGACCTATATTGTAAATGTAATTTAAGATTCAGACTCTAAGGGCAATCAACTTTATTTATCTATTTATTACGGAGTAGCTATAATGAGGTAGAATCGTCTGGTTTGAATATATAATTTATATAATTTATCCTGATTTTTTAAAGATATGCAATAGGTTTATTCCACAGCACCTTTTTTTTTTTTTTTTAAAAAAAAAAATTAATAATAATGCCAGAACCTGTGAAAATAATTTATTGCCGCATGTGGACTCTTCCTGTGTTTGTTAATAATAAACCCGGATTGTACTTTGTGGATGAGCATATCTGTGGGGAGCAGCTGCCGAGAGCCCCACCACACCCGGCGGAAGCCCCGCAACGAACGCCTGGCCCGGCCCGGTCCCCGGACGGGCGGGGAGAGCCCCGGGGTCCTGGGGGGCCGGCAGCGACCCCGGCCGGCACCCCCCGCCCAGGAGCCGGCCCCGCTCTGCCCCACCGCCGGCTCGGGCTGCTCTTATACAGCCGGGGGCGACAGGGACGGCCCAGGGGACACTTTCCCTTCTCTCCACCCCTTTTGACGTCCTCTCCTGAAGTGCTTCCAACTAGATGTCTTTGTCTATCTCTAGGAGGTCCCCTCCTTTCAGTGCCTCTGCTCTGCTGCTGGTTTCCAGCTGAAAAACCTGAGTCCCGAACACCAACCTTGCAAGAGTGTGTCCCCCCTCCGCCGCTGCCTTGTTCCCCACCGCCCCGCCGTCACGGGGACAGGCGCGATGCTCGGAGCCGGACAAAACTCTTCCCAAAAGTGCCGGGGAGGGGGGACTGGGCTGGAGGTCGGGCTGGCTTGTCCCCTGCGGGTGCGTGGCCCCGCGGTGGGGCTCTGCCGGCTGCCCCCAGCGCTCCGGCCGCGCCGGGAAGCAGCCGCCGCGCTCCTCGCCCAGGGGGTGCCGCTGGGGGGGCGGGGCGGTGTGGCAAAGCCATCGTGCAACTGGTGGCAGAGAGGCTCTGGTAGTCCCAGCTCAGCGTGCTCGGCTGCTGGGGGAGGGGAGGGGGGGCGGCTAGGCTGCACCTGCCCGGCGGCGAGGGGAGGGGGCGGCAGAAGCCGGCCGGACCGGGGGGGCTGCGAGTGCTACCGGCGGGGACGGGGGGAGCGGCCCGGGGCTGGGGCGGGGGGCTCGGTCCGGCGCCGCAGGTGCTGATTTTCCCGTGGCATCCGCGGCTCAGCCCCGACGGCTCGGCCCCCGGGAGAGTCCCAGATGCCCGGCCCGGCCCAGGGCGGGAGCGGAGCTGTCCCCGCGGTACCCAGGCGGATGGGAACGGCCCGGGGGAGCCAAGGTGTAATTATTACTCGTCATATACTGTACATCTTTCCCTCTTTTTTTTTTTTTTTTTTTCAAAGCTGCCGCAAAGTGGGAGCAATATGTTGCATGCATGCTAATTGCATTAACCTAGTTAGACACATTTAGTTCCCTAGCGCGGATGGCATGGATCTATTCCAATAGCAATTAGAGGAGCTACTTACACACACAAACACGCCGGGGCCGGGCTGGGGGTGGGGCGGGGGGGAGTGGATTTTCTTATTTATTTGCTCATTTTTCGTGCGAGGCCGGGGCTGCCCGGCTGCGAGCCTCGCCCCATCCCGTCCGGCGGCGGGCGGCACCGGTAGCATTGAACTTAAACGGGGCTCTTGAAGTGAGAAAAACAGCCGACCTATAATTCGATCTTGTCCTGTATTAGGACCTCATTAAACACAGAAAGTCGCTTTTGCACAAATGCTTCCATCAGGCATGTAATCTCATTACACTCATTAGAAAGTCAAATGTTAGTCGGACTTCAGCTTAATTATAAGTTATGGAAGTGTTGTACCGTTTCCTTCTGTGTATGGCCCCGTCCATCTCAATTGGCTTTGGTGATGCGGTCCCCCACAATTAAAACACTACAATCATTGTTATGTGGCACCTTTTCTTTGGCGTGCCACTTTTTTTTTTTTTTGTGATTCAATGCTTCAACACATCCTTTAGTATGGTGCAGATGAAGCGGAAGAGCCGGCCCTCGCGTGTGAAACGCCAGGGTCTCTATCTTGTCACTCTCCCGTCTTGACTTGGCAAGTCCCTTTAAACGCAATCTTCAAAGAGACTGACAGCTCCTTTTGACCGACTCATCATCAATTCACCCCAGCGCCGCGCTCCTGCGACAAAATCCCGCCGCACAGGGCAGGAGGGAAGTTCCTATGCAGGTCCCCCGGGCCGGAGGGACCCGGCGGCTCCCGCAAGCCCGGCTCGCAGCTTTTGCGGTATCTTTGGGGGCGTTGCTGGTGGGGAACACGACTCGGCGTGGTAAGCACCAGCGTGGGGCAGGCGTGACCGACAGCCACGCAGCCCCCGCTCCCAGCCGCCTGCCCCCGCTCCTCCCCGCGGCCGTAAGCGGGGTGATCGCAGGGATCGCTGCCCCTTCCAGCGATGCCCCCTGGGCAGCGACTCCCCGCCTCCCTCGCACCCCTGCCCCGCACCCGCCGCCTGTCTCAAACCCCGCACTGGCTCCTGCGGGGGCCGCCCCTCCGCGGCCGCAGTATCCCGACGACGCCCCGAGAGGACGGGGGAGGCCTGTCCAGGCCCCAGGACAGCCCCCCCCCCTACCCCAGTCCCCGCGGGGGCTGCGTGCGGCAAAGTGGGGAAGTGGAGAACAAAAGGGGGGAAATCCCCAGCCCCTTTTGGAGTGATTTGGGTGCTGTTAGAGGCACTTGCAGGCGGCTTGCTTCCCGCAGGCTGCCAGGAGGGAGGTGCGGGCTCTGGGTATAGGGGCTGATGCTGTCCTCCCGGGACCAGCGTCACTCATGATGCTCCAGGTGAAAGGACAATTTAATTGTCCGAGACGGACAATCCCCCATTAAAAAAAAAAAAAAGAAAAAACGACAAACAGAAAACTCCAAACAAACACAGCAAAGCCCCCACACAAGCCCAAAGGACTGGAGGGCAGCAGCCCGCTCTCCCGCACAGCCCGCGAGGAGATGGGAAGGCGTGCGTGCCTCCTCGGCAGCACGGTGCGCAGGCAGGGGCTGCCGCGGGCACTGTGAACCCGTCCCGCCGCGGTTCCCAGGGCCTCTCATCTGCCGGCGGCCGGGCCAGAGCCCGCCGAGGCGCGGGGGTGAAGCCTCCCCAGCCCGCGATCTCATCCCTCTTTCATTCACGCATCTCTCGCTGGCACCGCGTACCAGCTGCGAGGCCGAGCAAACACCAGTTGAGTGTCCCCTGGTAAACCTCCCGCTTTCCAAAGCATCCCGCAGCCGGTGGGAATGGTCCTAAATAACTCCACAACAAACCGCGCTGGCGAGACCTGGAAGCATGGGCGGGAGGCGATTCCCACGACGGGGCGGGGGTCTGGCCAACAGGTGCTGGGGTTTGGCGGAGGGCGCGGGGGAGCCCGGGGAGGCAGAGCCTCTGCTGCCAGAAAGCAGCCTGCTCCGGCGCCTCCGGCTTTACATGGCGTGGAAGCCGCAAACAATCGCAATGATATCTTTATTGCTAGGTTCATGTCCTGGGCTATAACATATCAATCCCTGTCGTGGTTCTCTCGGATGCACCTGGTATTTCAAACTTGTTCTTTTTGTGCTTCTGGGTCCTGGACTGCAGCTGCCTAAAGCGAGCAAAGAGAGAGGCCCTTACAATGTGTCCAAGACGTGTTGGCATGGTTTGCTTGTCTTTAATGTACCATTAACCATTGTCTTTACACAATATGGGAACTGTAAAGCATGACATGTGTTATAATAAAACACATTTTCAACGATACACTTGGACTCGGCGCTGGGATGCAAGCAAACAAACAGGCCCAAATCTTGTTTTGTCTCCCTCGCTAAGCCTACTGGCAATTAAACTTAAGACCACTGCTTTCCCCTGATCAGCCAATTAAATTTTATGTCTCCTAATTTTTCACATAGAAAAAAAGTCTCAGTGCCGGCCCCTAAAGACATTGATTTTCTTGCTGTCACCTGGCGCTCAGACCTTAGTTCCATTTATCAAGAAGGGAAACGTCAGGCGTTACATAAAGTGACTCTGTTACCATAAGGCTCTCACCATCCTGCCCCATTGTTTTCCCTTGTTAATAACTCATTACCAGGATTTAACAAATCAACCATTACATATGTTTTGTGTCTCCATATTTTGATCCGTACGATTAAGCAGATGTTACGATTGAAAATTGAAAAGTCCAAGGCTACTCTCGTCTGAAAGAAAGAGGGCAGCCTCAAACAACGAGCTAACAATGAGATTCAGAAGATCTTCAGAAAAACATTTACGACCAATAAACAGACTCCAACCTGCTCCATTTCAACCATTGTGCGCCTTGGGGGAATAATTAAGTTTAATAGGAAGAGGTCCGCGGGGTTTTCAATGCCAAGCCCACAGGTGCGGGGTGGCACGATGAATGATCCGCCTGATTTTTGCCAGGCTCAAGGGCCCTTCTCCGGGTCGGGCGAGCAGATACGAAATATTGTCATTTCTTTTAATTCACAGCGTTACTCTCAGGGGAAACAAAGGGCGGGGGATGAATGGCTCCGGCTGCAGCCCAGGCGCGCCCGGCCGCCGCTGGCCGCCACGGAGACCGCCTGGCGGGGACGAGCGCGCCCCCGCCGCCGCCGCGCCCGGGGGCCGCCCCGGAGGGCACAAAGGGGTGTCCGGCCCCGGCGCGCCGCCGCCCGCCGCCCCGCGCCCGCGCGCACCCCGGCCCCGCGCCGCCCCCGCGCCGCCGCGCGCCCCGCCGCACGGACGGACTCCGCGCGGGCGCGCGTGCGCCCCGCCGCTCCCCGCCGCCGTCGCAGCCGAGAGGCGGCGGGCGGGGCGGGCCCGCGCCGGGGGAGGCTCCTGGCCGCAGCCCCCGCCGCGATCCTGCCGCCGTCGGGGCCTCGGCGGGCGGCAGCGGGCGGCGGCGGCGGGGCTCTCCCGCCCGCCGGTCCGCGTTGCGCATGGAGGTCTCCAAGAGGGGGCCCGGCTGCCGGGCGCCCCCGGGGACGACGGCGGGGCCGCCCCTGCGTGGCGGCCGCGCCGGGGGCGGCCACGGGGGATGCCCCGCCAGGGGCCGCCGCGCCGCGCCGCCGGGCCCCGTCTGGCGGCGGCCCCGTCGAGAGGAGCGAGGCTCTCCCCGGGCGGCCCCTGTGGCGGCGGCGCCCGCTCCGGAGGCAGCGCTCCGCTCTCCGGCTCCGACCGCGGCGCCCGGCCGCGTGGCACGGAGCCGCTCCGGGGGGCCCGCGGCAGCTCTCGCCTCCCCGCCCGTCCCGGCCCCCGCGTCCCCAGCCTCCGCCCGACGCCCCGGTCGCCGTGGACCCCGCGCTCCCCGTGCACCTCCTCCGCGCAACCCGCGGCGCCGAGCGACTTGGAGAGGGCAGGGGAGGCCAGGCCCCGCCGCGCCCGCCCCGCTCGGAGCGCCCCGCGAGGCAGTCCCGGCGCCGCGGGAGGCTCCGGCCGCTCTGCCTGTCGCTGCCCTGCTCGGCCCGGAGGGGCCACGGCCGCCCCGGTCTCCCCGAACCTCGCCACCTCCGCATCCCCCGGTGGAGCGGCGCTGCCCGTGCCTCCGACCCCGCCGGGCGGAGGCTGCCCAGTCCCGAGGGGGAAGGACCGCGGAGTGGTCACACGAGCGGGCGCACACCGCCGCCGCCACTCCGCGCCCCGACGGCGGCCCCGACCTCCTTTCCACCGCGGGGCGCGGTGAGAGAGCGCCGGGCGGAGGGCAGCCCTGGGCAGCAGAGCTCGGTGTCCGCCGGGCGGACCGAGACAGGTTCCCGTCTTGGGACACGTTCCCGCCGGGCGCCCCGACTGCTGTGCCGCCCCCAGAGTGCGCCGAGGACTGGGGTCGAGGCGGCCGCTCACCGCCGCAGCCTCCCGCGCTCCGGTCCCGGGCAGAACAGTGTCCCGGGCGAGAGCCACCGCAGACGGCTCCTCCGCGGACGGCGGGCGACGACACTCCCAGGGCGGTATGGGGCCTCGACGGCGCCGGCCTCCACCCGGGCGAGGCCGCGGGAGCTGCCCCTTGCCGCAGCAGCAAGAGATGACCCAGGGCAAAGTGGGACGGGCGGGGAGCGCCCCTACGGGTCCCGGCGCCTCTCGGCCAGCCCGGCTGGTGCCCGCCCGCCGGCGGCGGCCGCGAGCTGGACGAGTTTTGGGGAGAGGGGGAACGCACAGAGTCCTCCGGACGTGTCAGGACCACGCGTGCCCGCCGGCGTGCGGACCGGCAGCGGGCGCGTCCCGACGGCGCGGTCGGCGGGGCCGGGGTTGCGCGGAGCCATGCGGCCCCCCCTCCCCGCTCGGCGAAGCGCACTGACCTTCCCGTGGGGGAGAGCGGGACGCGCCTTTCACGGAATTAGCCGCACAGGCGTCTCGTTATGACTTTTGTTCCCCGCCACCTCCCGGAGACACCGCGCCCGCTCCGCCGCCAGCCCGTCCCGTCCCCGACGGGTCTCCCCGTGCCCTGCCCCGACAATGCCGCCAAATGCATCACTGTCACCGGGCGCGGGTGACGGATGAGGCGAAGGCGCGGAGCCCCCGCCAAGGTCAAGTTGAAGATGCCGGTGGCTGTGCGGCCGCCGACGGCTGAAGCCGAACCAGGCCTGAAGCGGGGCCCTTGGGGGGGCCCTCCCCGACGTTATATTTTTATGTCCTCCCTTCCCCTTCTCCCCTGGGGCTTTGCCCGGCGTTCCTGAGGGGACCTGCGGAGGCCGGGACGCGGCCCGAGAGGACGGCGCGCTGCGCGGTGCTGCGCGGGGGGGCGCGGAGTGCCGGAGCTCCGGGACCTGCGGGGCGGGTGCGGGGCCGTGTGGAGCCGTGCCGGAGCGTGGAGCTCCGGTCCCCGACACACGGGCGGTCGCCGGCTTGAAATGAACTCTGCAAAACGCTGCGGGGTAGGTTTTACCCCGCGCTCAGCCAAAGTTTTCCAACCAAAGCCTGGTTAAACAAACACTTCGCCCCGCTCCCGCGCCCGCTCTCCCTCGCTCTGTGATGATTGATATTTTTTATTCAGCCAACTTTTATTTACCTTGCAAAAATGTTGGGGACAAATGTGATAAATTACAGATATGCAAATTTCTTTGAATGGCGTTGTAAGTGTGTCTCGCTGGAGCTGAATAAGTCCTTGCAAGTCGGTCTGCGCGCACTCAGGACCCCAGGGAGCTGATCAAAGCACCCTTTCTCTTTCATCCCCAGTATTCTCCTCCAAACTATTTCGATACAATATGTTTCCATGATGCACTTAATGTGCTAGGGACACAGAACTCATTACAACCTAGCTAGTTCTGCCGACCCCTTTGTTCAGAGGCATAAAGTTAAAAAAAAAAGGAGGGGCGGAGGGGGGAGCGCTGCTAGCCGCCAGCTTTCTGCGATGTTAAAGCATGCGTCATTTTTCACCAGGTCTCGTCTTGATATCCTCAAAAGACAAACTATGAAACCGGCCTCAGCCCTTTCTGGCATTAATTACACTGCTGTCCAGCCGATCTGTTTTTCCTATTATATGCATTTCTCAGCAGGGATTTTTTTTTTTTTTTTTTTTTTTTTTTTTTTTTGCAAGACTAATGCAGCTGCAAGTCGAAGTATGAATACGTTTTATCGGTATAGAAAAAAAAAGTGGAAAGGCTGAAAAAGATGTCAAAGTCTATGCTGATGTGTTTTTTTTTCTCGCTTGCCCCGTGTTTCAGGCAGTGGCTTTGGAAAAGCGTTGTGGGTCGCCCTGTTATGTTAATTGTTTTTGCCTCGACATATCTGCGCTTTAGAAGAGAAAAATCTCAGCCGGAGGCTGATGGAAGCAGGTTGCGTGTTTGTTGAATGCCGATGCGCCCAACAAATGTTTTCTTGTCGGGGAAACATTCCCAAGTATTTGGGGAAATAGCTGGAAATTAGCAGCCGGGAGTTCAGGGCGATCCATTCCAAACCCTCTGCGAGGTGGCTGCTCTTTGGGGCAGTGACTCCTGCGGGATGACAGTAAGAAATAAACTCTATTTCAGCGGATGGCGCGTTTGTTTACGGGGTTGATTGGTTGACGGAAATGGCTGGCAGCCAGTTCTGGGAAAGATTCCAGACCTGACTCCGATTAACCCTCTCTGGTGAAACTCTGCTGGAAACCAACTCACCAGCAATTGCCATTAATCTACTTACTAATTAAGCCAATTCATTTCTAAAGGAGAAAAATTCCTTTCTTTGGCCAAACTGATGGGAGGAAATTTGAAAGAAGCGCCAAACTGTGTAACTGTAATTCAGCCAAGGACTGCTAAAACAAGGTGTTGATATATAGCTGGAGATTTAAAACAAGTTTCTAGGGCAACAATCCTTTGGAGACGGTGGTATATAGTGCATAGTAGATGAAGCTCGAATAATGGTGGACTGCAGTGTGCAATTGTACGGACATTGGTTGGAACCAGGACTGCTTTTCCCAATTAAGCCGCTCAAGTCTTTTACTCCTAATAATTTATCTGCCCTGTTTAAACGTTTCAGCCCTGGGCGACAGCTACAAAGAGCATCTCTGCCGGCGCCCAGCGAACGCGGTTGTGGAAATTGCGTCAAACTTTTCCCTGGCGACACCTCAACTCGTCTGGCTACCGGGGTGCGGATCAGCCCGAGCAGGGACACACGGACATGGGGACACGCTGCCCCCGCAGCCACCCGTGCCAGCGAGGACCTGCCTGGCGGTGCCGCTCCGGAGGCTCTCAGTGATCCAGGGGTGGATTTTATTGAGGTTTCATCTTTAGGCGAGCAACCTCGGTCTCCTAAAGACACGGTCTAGGCCCGGGAGGCGAGTCCCGGGGAGGCCCGGCCCCGGGCAGAGGCCGCGGTGAGTTGGCCCGGGGGGCAGGGTGCTATGTTCACAGCAAACTGGCAGCAGGGCACCTGCTAGGTGAGGCGGAGAGGTGAGGAGTGGGGGGGCTTCGCCATCTGTCCCGGCACCTGAAAGAGGAGGAGCAGCCCCGCGCTGCCGCCCCCCCGTCCGTCGGCCCCGTCGCCAGCATCCCTGCCCGAGCCCAGCCCGGGGCACCCGCCCTCCCGGGCAGACCTGGGATACCTTCACCCCTCGCTTTTGCCTCTCCATGCCCCCCCTGACCTATGCTTCCCTGCTCTTCCCCTCCCCAGACCGTTCTCCGTCCCGCACCGCGCCCAGAGCAGCCCTGTCGGGGCCATAGGGGTCCCTGCTGCCCCCGCCCCGTCCCGCCGGTGCCACTGGTGACCGGCAGCGCTGGCACTTCCCAACCAGTGACGAGGGATGCGGGGCCGACGGTGGGCACGGAGGCAGAGATGGGGCAGGGAGGGACCAAGGGCGGACAGCTTCAAATAACTGTAACCGTTCCCTCGTGTTTCGTTTTGGGTGGTGGTGTTTTTGGTGGCTTTTTGTGTATGTGTGGGGGTTTGTTTGTTTGTTTGTTGTTGTTGTTTGGTTTTTTGTTTGTTTGTTTGTTTTCTTTCCCCGTGCACGGCGCCCAGTGAATCCGTCCCGGACAAGGCGGCAGCGGTCAGAGCGCTTGGCAGGAGGGAGGAGGATGCTGAGTTCCTGACATGGACAAACCACCCTCCCGGAATGCAGCAGCCTTGTGCCGTTTCGCTTAAATGACAAGATCTCGTGACACACACGGTACCATCAAGCGATGACAGCAGAACCATGAACACATCCTGGAGAGGAGCGGGGAAACATTCCCTCCAGCAGCTGATGGCAAACCTCAGTAAGCGGCTATGGGGAGCGCAGTACGCGCTCACGTCTCAAGCAAACTCCCAACTTCTTCCTTTAAGTCTCTCTCTGAGATCATAAAAAATAGGATGCGATATCCTAAAAAGACTAATGACATTTCACAGGTAATGCAATTTAGAAAGAAACACTTCCATGTTTTCTTTTCCAACAATGTGCATTTTTGTAAACTGCTATAAATTGCAATTCAAAAGCCCTGATCTCGCCATCCCCAATCATTTTTTATACTGATCAAATGAATGCAGATACTCCCATTTGGGAGGGGCGACATGACATTTCACTTGGCAGTTCTAAACAGGTCACGGACCTTTCACAGACCCTAAGGCAGTGGGAGGGAGCTCTTTACGAAACCGTGTAACCAAATCAAACCAATGGTTACCCCTTTTCAATACCATTGGAACGGTTTGCACAATGCCATTCACATAGCAGCAGAGAAACTGAAAGGATGGTCATCCAATGGAAATTTCTTTTCTTTTGTTTAAACTTGCAAAGCTCGAGGAAAAAAATACTAGAAAACAATTACTTTTTGTACGACAAAAAGATAAACAATTCTACGTCCAGCCGTACGTGTATACCGCGGCCCTCGGCGCGCCTGGATGTTTATACACATATAGGCACACATCTGTGTGTGTGGATGTACATTTATCGGGGATGTTGCTTTGTTTGAAACCATAGGCACAAAGACACAACATGGCTGCCCTGGAGATGACCTATTGCTTTCAAGTTGCTTGAACACATCAGAATTTCTATTGTTGAGGTTGATTAATTGAAACTGATAAGTTACCATGAATAAAGATTGTTTTTCTGTTTAATGTGGTGGGCCTGATTTGGTAAATGCTTCATTCATGTAGCCTTGCAGTGCAGCATATGGGCGAGATTCATTCAGTATCGCAAACATATACAATTTATTATGCTTGTATGGTCACAGCCAAAAGGCCTTTCTATTTTAATGACAAAGTTTGAATGAAAAATTCCATTTAAAGAGTCACTAACATGAAATGCGGGTTTGTAATGTATTCGTGTTGCCGGCTGCCGGGGAAGGAGGGCCTCGGAAAGGCGGCGATACCGCGGGCCGGAACGGCAGCTCCCCACCGCCCTTGGCCGCCCCACGCCCGGCGGGGACGCTCCACTCCGCCGCCCACGCGTGTCACACGCCGCTGATACCCTTATTGCCGCCGTGCCGCGCTGCGACGCTGCCGGCGCGGCTCCCGCATGCCCCGCTCTGCGCTGGACGGGGCGGACGGGGCCGATGGCCAACACCCGCCCCGGCATCCAGCGCCTCCTTTCCGGGCAGAACCGCCCACGGGCCCGCAAACGCCTCTGCCTCAGCCACAGCGTGTCCAAAACGGCGTGTCCTGCCCATGCGAGGGCCGCGGTGCCCGCCCGGCGCCCTGACGGCCCCCACTAGTTGCGTCCCCCCGGGGCTCGGGCGGCCACAGCCACCCCACGGCACGCGTGGGCGGCCGGGAGGCTCGCAGGGACGCTCTGCAGCCCCACGAAGTGAGCTTCGACCCCGTGTGGCGGCGGGGAGGGCGGCGGGGTGCCCGGTGTACTCTCCTGCCCTGAATGCCACTACGGGGAGGGGGAGGGTGGCACCTAAAGGGTATCGGAGAAGCAAAAAGGTTCATCTTCTGTATACAGACTCACACCGGGGCTTGTGTGGATATTCAGGAGTGACCACTGCGGCCAAGGTGATTTTTGCCTCACCATTTTAAACCCTACCCCTTCTTCTTCCTCATCTCTTGTTCGGTAATCACTGTTTTAAGAGTTGTCAATACAGGCGACTCTCAAACTTGACCTTAAAAAGCCCATGTCATTTTCTGCGTCCTCCACTCCCAAGTAAAGTGACTTAGAACAGTAACAGAGCCTCACCCAACAGGGGAAAAAAAGATCAAACTTGAAATTAAGATGTGATGGAGACCTGTTAGGAACTACTGTGTGGGGCAAATCACTGCACTTCACTCTGTGTCTACGGGGTGGTCGATCCAGTTCCTGCCTATTTGAGAGGATTTGTAAAACAAAATTTAACAAAATCAGCGTCTTTGACGGGAAAAGTAGAGCTTATGCACCATCACAAATAAGTAATTAAATATGTGGCTGAAATTTATTAAAAATCCCTTGAAAGAGCCCTTTCAAGAGTGGGTTTGGTTTGGTTTTTTTTAAATGTGACCTCTTAACCTCTTCTTCCTCGATTGACAGAGTAATTTGAAACAGAAACAATGTAATCTATCAAAATAAGTTGTGTTACTTCTGTAAATCAGATATTTATGTTTGTGCTTTCTCTTACTGACAAGCTGTAAAGGCTCACTGTTATTCCAAGGTTTTATCTCTGAGATTCTTGTCTTTTCTGCTCATTAAGAGTCTGTCTACAGATTACAAAGTCAATAGATGCAAACACCGGACTGTGAGAAAACTCTCCCTGAGTACATAAAAATCAACAGCAGTGGATGCTATACAATGGAAAGCATAGATGTTTGTAGGTGTTCGGTTTTATCATCTTTAAACAAGGAAGAGAGTAAATATGGTGGCAAAACTTCACCTTCCAAGTGTCACACACTTCCTTTTGCTGTCCCTAAAGGTGGATCTCTGTGCCTCACCATTTCTAAATGGCAGATTTAAGTTTAAGTGAAATGTAGCTTTCTAAGCGTTGTGAGTTTTCTACGCATCATTACAGCACTGATTATCAGTCCGACTACCATGTAGCAGACCTGGCTGGGATGACTTTACAGCTGCTTTTATGGATTATCCTGTAAAGGGATGACTGAACTCAGTAGAACTCTTTCAGGTCATTAAATGACTGTGAGGGATCCTGGGCCCTGGACAGATTCCTTCAGTTGTTGAGAGATGCCTCTATGTGCAGATTTTGCATTCAAATTATTATATGCATATTTTGTAAATGCTGCAATTTGTACATTCCCAATATTCCTCTGCACTTGCACATTAAAGAGGACTGAATTTAAAACTCAGACAAAACCCTCAGCTCCAATCCAGTCCTTCACTGAGGTACGAGCAGGCTGAACTGCTCAGCTGGATGGATGTTGTGGAGCTTTTAAAAATGAATATTAATTCAAATAACACTCTTTTAAATGGTTCCAAGCAGTATTTTGGACTATCTTTAAAGACTGGCAAAAAAGCAAAAGTATTTCCAAAATGCTCGTGTGGATACCAGCAGGTCTGTGGTGGGGAACTCCTCCAGAGGAATCTGATCACTGGCAGTGCCACTGTAGGTGCAATGGTGGCAGGGACTGGGCACTTGCTCTCACACCTTTCAGATCAGGCATAGCCAAGCAGCAGGAAGGTACAAGCTTGGCGAGAGCATATAGACATGCCTGCCACATGCTTACAAAATATGCCTGTTTATCAGGTACTTTTAAGAGGAAAAGATAGGTAAGACCAGGAAGTAATCTCCCACTGACAAGAACCTGGGCAGCCTTTGCAAACATTTGACTTTTACACGAACCCATCGTTACCTTACTGCCCAGTATGCACGTTAAAAGAGCAATTAAATTGCAGATGTAAATGGAATCAACATGTTCTGCCTCAGCAGCAGGGTAGACCTGGAATCCTCCCTAGCACATCGGTTCATTTCTGGAGGGGAAGGAGGACAGTCTGTGTAACTGTCTGATGCATTACAGCTGACACCTCATTTAGTTCTCCTGAATTATCTCTCCCTGACTGTACTGTGCATTACTATAATTCACTATACCAGAGGTGGTACGCAGTACCAGTCACTTCCCTGAAACAGCCCCCTCCACAACAGAGCTTTATGTGGTTATGTGTGACCACCAAGGCTCTACTCACAGCTTTTACTTGTAACTACTTTACAAAAGTAGTGATAAATTCAAAAAGTTCTATTTGAAATAGGAGAAGGATGTAGGTAAGGTGTGGACAGGTGAATGAGCTGGGATAAAGAAGGTGAAAGCTGTCTGGGATAAAGAAGTTCAATATGTCTCCTAAGCATTTATAAAATATTTCGTTTTGCGGGATGTTAAAATAGAATATGATTTTCTTTTTTACTTTTAAAAAGGTTTAACATTAGCCATCATAAATTTTAAATAAAAATATCTTGCCATGAAAATAAAGAATCTATATTGAAGGTAATAAAGTGACAATTTTTTTTACTGTAAATTCTATTGTATTATCAAACTTGTATGTGGAAGCAGACAATTGGGGGAAGTGATGCAGCATTTGAATCCCAAATTCAGGAACTACAACAACAGATAAATGAAACAATGCACTTCCTAAAATTTACTTGATTTAAATTATCATTTCTAAGCCTCTGTTTTTTCAGATCTTTATTTCATTAAATGTCAGCAAACTTATTCACAGAAAAAAATATGCATTAAAGCATTGTGTCATTTTCTTGTTTTAAGAACAATTTCCCAAGCTGAAAAAGTTCTAAACAATGAATTGGCCTGAGATTTACTGCAATTAATTCTACCTCAGTATACAAAATTCACTGGATTTATCCACAGGCATGTGGGTGTAACCAAGAGATCATTTCACTGGTGCCTGTCATGGATTGCTGAAACTATTCTCACTTCTGTACGGTTTGCCAGTGTCATCAAAACGATGCGTTTCACCATTGTAGAAAAGAAATTCACATTCATTTGTCTAAGTGAAAATTTATGAACTGATGTCACTAATCTTTCCATAAGTTGATAGCTTGTGATAAAATCAATCAAGGATGTATTAAGTAAGAATCATATACCTGATACGTTTATTTCACCAGTAATGAGGGCTTCAGTATCTAGAAAAGAAATTCTAGCTTGTTATTCTTGACATAAAGCTGATATTTAAAAAATCAATTACATCTGGATCATACAGATATTTCTTTCTTGAGGTATAAGGTTCAAGTATATTTCCTTGGAAGCTCAAACATACTATTTTCAGCTTGGGACTTAGCAGAGTTTTTCTCCCTGAACATCTGATCAGACGATTTGAAGCAAATCAAGCGATTCCATTATTGGAAGAGTAAATCCCTGCCCAGTTTTGCAAAGACTATATACTGTGTTTAATATTGAAATAAGATTTCTAAAATAACTTCTCTTTTCTGACTGGTACTTTTTTATTGCTGCTGTTCATTAAGATGGGCTGTCTTTCCTTTACTGTAGACATACAAACCCAAGAACCCAAGACTGGGAATGTAGGGAAGCCCTTTCCTCATCCTTGGCTCACACTTATAAGGGTTCTATCCCATTTTGGGAAAGAACATTTTTCTTGATTTTTTTTGTGATTTTTTTTTTGGAAAAGTCTTCAGAGGACTGAGAAGGTGAGGTAGGAGGGAAGGCTGGACCATAGGGACCTGCATATGCACATGAAATTAATCCAAAGACAGTTACAGATAACTTTCTTCTTTTGGTGTGTGCTTAATATATACATTCATACTGTTTGTGACCCCAAGGGCACCTCATAAAATTCTATATACCCAGAGAAAGCTCATGCCATCAATACTGAATAAAGACTTTGAGACTGTCTTCCCCTATGTAGCATCATGTATCAACACTTCAGCAATAACACAGGAAGGAATGAGACATTCTGCATAAAAGCCACTTGCACCACTTGAATTCTATTCATACATACTATGACAGCTGAATGTTCAAAATGTTCACAGAAAGCAAGTGTTTCTTGCAATTAAAGCTAGTCAGGTCAATACTCCAAGCTGAGAGACAGTTTCTTATTCTTCTTTAAAAATTGTTTATTTTCTTAGTACCTTTTGTGTGTTGTTCATTCCACCAGCAGCAGTATCCATGAGAAGAAAGTGTACAAGCCAGGAAATCCGTATGGCCAAATAGACTGGTAACCATTTAATAATTCACTTGGATATGGAGGCACAGAAAAAGTTGGTTACTGAAGTGTATTCAACACAAAGTTTATCAGTTGTCAAGAAGAGACTTCACAGGGCAGAAGAGTAATTGAAAAAAATCAAGGATTCCCTCAGAATATCTCATAACCTCTTTGAGGGGAACTGGTAGGGCAGATATTTCACAGCAGTACAGGTCTAGAACTGGGATGACATTATATAGGGCTGGTAATTTGTGGGGGAGTTGGACTAGATGATCTCTAGAGGTCCTTTCCAACTCTGATGATTCTGTGATTCTGTAATTAGAGCAATTATTTCTGTATAGCTTCAATTATGCACGCAGACGTTACACTCTACAATCTAATCAACTATTCATGAGAAAGATATTAAGCTCTATGCAGAAGACAAAACATCATTATGTGATGGAGAAGTGCTTTGTTGAGTCACAGTTCTCAATATACTCTGCATAACTGAACTGAAGAATTTATTCTAACTACTTTTCAATCATTTTTAAGTATAAGGGTTAGGATTGGTTTAAAGGAAATTAATCAAGAACTTTTTTTATAATCATAATCTCTAGTTCAGGGAATATTTTTCTTTCAGTAAAATTGATGCTGCAGTGAATATTCTTTTTTGGTTAACTCATGCCTTTTTTTTTTTTTTTTTTCTCTTTTAAAAGTGCTGAAGGTAAAACACGGTACAACATCAAAAAAGCCCCAGTCCCTGTAGTGGCATGTAGAAACTCAAAGTTTCTGAGACATTAGAAGTATTTTCCAGTGAAAGAATTGAGGTTACAGGAACATTTCCCACTGCTACCTAGAGAAAAATAGTTTGCTTCTTAAACTAGGAAGTCAGAGTAAGGCATACTAACATCTTACACTCTAGACTGCTATGATGCCAGAGGTGGGTCCTATGAACAGTGGGATGAGTTCACCCTCTACCCCAGTTGGTTACCTTGTGTACTCCAACCAGTTCCAAAAGTAATCTGAATTCTTAACTTTGACCCTTGGTACACATGAGGTCTAAAATAGCTTATAGCGTGCATTTCCAAAGTATGTATGTATGCTATAAACAGCTCCATATAAAATAAACATTGAGCACCATCAGAACAGAATGAGCAGAGAATCTGATCTTGTTAAGAAAACAATTGCTGAAGTATCTCAGAAATAGGAATAGTCTCTATCACATTCTTTTCCTTTGTGCTTCATGTTGCCCCGCTGAAGTTCGCAAGGATTCTTTCAAAGCACCATCAACACCTGCTAACCTTGTTGCTGAATGTGTGGGTTTTTTCTTCTTCAACAGTCACAATTCAGCTGATCACCTTTCAGTATCTCATAAAAGAAAAATCTATTTCTTTTTTTTCTACATTCAGCCAATACTCAGGAAAAGTTTGAAGAATTAGAACAAGTCCGTGTTACTATTCTACAAACTGAAACTTGCCTCTGGCTTGTTAAAAGAGAATGGGAAAGATTCTCCATGAGTTCTTGATCACATTGAAATGCAATTTCATTTATGTTTTGCTATGCTTTTTTTGAAGCCACATAGCTTCCCTCTTCCCTTGAGACTGGTAAGAAAAGACTGGGAAGACTGCTAAATAACATTTGGCACCTAGATATCAGATGGAGTAATAGACTGCACTTGGAAAACCAAAGAATCACAGGCTCTGTTTCGCCTGGTCTTCCTCTGTTCAACATCTGTGAAAAACTCAGGTGGAAATTACGGTTGTAATGGTGGTAGAAAGAAGGTAATCACCAGTCAAGAAACTCTCCAGATCAGGCTCAAAAGACTAGCAGTTTGCTGTACATTTTAGAGGCCGAAGAAAGGAGAAAAGGAAGATACACAGTTCAGATGTCCTTTCACACAGACAAACTGTGATTTTTTTTTTTTAAGAGAAAAAATGATACTACATTGGGCTTAAATTCACAGAAACATTGGCAATTGCCAAGAAATGTTAGTAACAGTGCCTAGTTGGATGAATTCTTCCTTGGTAGGTGTCTGCAAGGCTTATGCATGTTTGACAGTCTTTGTAGAGTAAAGGAAACTAGTGTGAAACCTCCAGTCACTGAAACAATCGGACTTTTATCTGCACATCAAGAACAGAAACCTCTTCATTTTCAAATAAGAGCTAGAAACACACAAACTTCCCAAACATCCTTACTTACCTTGTCAAAATAAAATGTTCTCTTAGAGGCTGCCTCCAAGCCTTCTTGATCCCATGTCTTGAATAACAATTGTGACCCTGAGACAACTATACTTTAACTTAAAATTTGGAAACAAAACTTTTTTCCCTGCTCCCCAAAGAATACTTTGCTTGAATTCTGGGTCAGATAAAATAGTCACTGACAGCCCAAATGCCATCAAAAGTAATAGATCCAAGTCCTTTTAAATGTAACCATCTTTGTTCTCTTTAATTTCATTTCTTCCTTCACCTTCTGTATAGAGAAAAATTTTACAGAGCCTGACACTGAAGTCATGCTCCAAAACCATAGAGAGTTAGCTCTTTTTTTCATAGCCTCAACAAACAGCTGACTAGAAGAAGGAAAAAGATGGTTAATCAGAAAGGTAGAGTACTGTGACATACATGTTATCTCTTTCTTCATGGTTGCCCTTGTTGCTATTATTTACCAATCACAACTAATTAATACTAGCTGAAAACCAGCAAAGATGACTAAATGTTTCCAAGATCAAGACTGTCCCGGGGACCAAGCCTTTCAGAACAATCACCATACTCGTGCTCTCTCTAATTCATTCCAAAATAGAAGTAGCTTTTGCATACACAATCAGAAAAAGGACTGGAGAAGAGCTACAGAAACAGAACACAAGGAGCAGAGTAATGCTCAATGTAAAAGCTTACATTACTTAGAGTACATAATGAAGTAAAAGAGAAATGGTTAGATGAGAATGTATCTCTAAACGCATTGAGCGATATAAATGTAGAAAAGATAGCAATTGCCTACATTTATAAGTCAGTGAGAAATACACACACAGAGAATTCCTTACACCAAAACATTTAAGAGTGCATACTTGGCTTTAGCCATAAGAATAGACAGCGGACTAAAAGAGTGCTATCCATATGCTCAATATTAAGCAGATGTTTTTAAACATCTTGCTGGAGAAGGAATCATAAGGATTGGGCAAAGAAACTGTGATGCTATATAAAAACCAGAAACTGTGCTAACTAGCATTCTAAGATACATAGTGAATGGTGTTGTGCTTAATGATTATTACTCTTTATTTTTGAGTAGCAGAGATATTGAAAAGAGATTAGTATTACAGTTTCGATGCATTATTGAAGTATGACATTGATACCCACCCCATAGCAAACAAAAGTAGAGGTTAAAAAAGTTCTTATAATGTTCTTTGAATACAGTTTCACGGTGATATTATTAGAATTAAGTACTGAACTGGAATTAAGTTCATCTTTGATTTCTCATGGAAAGAGATGACAATACATCAAACCTTTATAAAATCTTACAGAAGAGAGAGAACTGGAGAAATACAATGATATTCAACTATATGGTAAGCAGTTAGAAGGAAATACTTAAACTGCAGAGTAGATTACTATGCATCACAAATTTCAGACTTGCCATCTTCAAACACTGTCCATTTTTGTTGCATTTGGAAGTCTAGGAAATTTTCTTAGTCTTCTTTCTGCTCTTCGTAGACTAGGAATATATTACGGGGTAGAGGAGAAATATTTTCTTATCAGGGTTGATTAGAAGCTGTTGATTGATTAAATAACTAGAAAGCTGAGTTACAGTTAAATTAATCTGAAATCTAGGAAAAAGAAATAAAAATAAATCTGTTCTTAAAACACAGAAACACTAAACCACTATAACATACAGAAATTAAACATATAAACAACTCCCATGCTTAGCTTAGTAATGAGTGCTCAAAGAAACCCCGCTGAGAGATATTTCGGCTACCAGCATTTAAACCAAACCAAACATGTCCTTAATCCTTGAGACACTATTCTAGGGCCTGACTCAATTTTAATTAAAAGAAGCATAAATATTTCCACTGAGTTTTGAGAACTGGAATTGTTTCATACATGCCCTTTTTGCAGGACAGAGTGTGAGGAATTTAGTATTTGCATGTGTATTTACAGATATATATATTTCTGTATTTCAAATCTGTATTTCTGTGTATCTCTGTATGTATTTCTGTAAACAAATCTGGCAATTTGTTATGACATGAATAAGGCACATTTCTATCATCTTGCTTAAGGAACTAGTTTTATTCAGTTCAGTAATTTAAAGAAGGTCAAGTGACCATAGATACAGCAAATTTGATTGCTGTTAGAAACAAACTCTAGTCTGTTACCTCTAGTAATCTGAATAATATCTTATTCTTCACAAACCTTTACTGAAATGTATTTTTTTCACACCTGAGTATCTTCTGGTGCTATGCTGGCCCCTGCATCCCTGTCAATTTCTGTCATAAATAATTGTATCATATAGGCCTTTATGTTCACATCATATTAGATACCAGAATTTCAAACAATAATCCCAGTTGAGTGACATATATTTCTCATAAAGATTCTACCTGAGCTCACAGATCGGGTATAGAATTCTCCATCCCCTGAAGTAATCTGATATCTGCCCATTGAGACTGAGGTGTTAAGCTTAAATGGTAGCAAGTGACATGAAACTCCTACCGGTTTGGCAACTGATGGTGTTCATAACTTTAGAATCCCGCTCGTTTCTCATATAAGTCATTTTGATCTTCCCATTTATTTTAGTACTGGAAGAACCGGGCTTCCACTGGCCTCTCCACTGAGACAATATTACTTCAGTTCATATGCAGATCATTACAATTGCAGACACACAATATTTTTTTTCTTTTATATTGCAGCTGTCTTTAAAACTGAAGCTGGCATGCATTACACAAATACTTGTAATTGCATGCATTTGAAAATGAAAACCTCAGAAAATTGTAATACTTTAAATATTTCATAAACAATAATATATAATCCATGTAAATAATCATAATTCATATTGTAGAGAAATAGGAAATTCCATACATTTCTGCAGCAAGTCATTGTCTGACATTAAGAAACTCTCCTATTGAAACAAACTTCCATTACATAGCGAAGTTCCTAATTTTCACTATCAAATCTGTTTGACTTTATGGTATGAACTGGCTTCTATGTCTTGCGGCATTAGAAAGATTTCTTTCAATAGAAATGAAGCATTAAATAAACTAAACCTGTTGCCTTTTCTGTACTCACTGTCTCCCTGAGATGTACATTTAAGTGCTAGTAACTGGCATTGCAGTGTTTGTCTAAGAAACTTCTCATCCTTAATCAGGCACAGATTGAAAATATTTTCACATTAAATTAACCTACATTAGCCTGTTGTCATTCTTAAGAATTGCAATACATAATTAAAAAAATACTGAAATTTGATTTTTAAAATATCAAAATAACTATAATGAAGCAGACATTTGATTGATATTCACTTGAGAGTTGTCAATAGATGAGACTCTTATAGATAGAGCACGTTAGCTCTGGGTAGCCTCAATCTATCTTGTATGATAATCAGTTGACTTCAAGTTCAGAGCACTTTCCCCATCAGTGTCTAATTTTAGGAGATGCTTCAGTTTAAAATAACATTGAAGGCTGGTCAAAACCCACTGCAGCTGAATTCCTCTTATTTAAAGAAACCAATCAATCTATGAATTACTACCCATTGCTCTGACCAATTAATATTTGCATTCATTCAAATTCTGAAAATGAGAAACTTACCTGATTTCACCAGTAATGAATATGAGATTTAGCTTTTTTCCCTCCTCACTAAATTCGCTAATCTTTGTCTCTTCTGACATATTATCTATAAACTTCCATGTATTTCCTGTACATATAATTTCTATAGGGTATCAGGTACTAGAAATCTTCAATTCTGTTCATTCTACAGTGACTCTTTGCAAAGAGTCCCTTGAGAGTTTGTAAAGGATACAACGATACAATGCATTTTAACAATGAACATCAAGTATGTTTGTGAATATAACATCTCTTTTGATGTATGAACATGTTAGTTTTTAGGAAAATAGATATAGCATAACAGAGCAAGAATTAGAAAATACATGCCAGTTTTGATCTGATTCCATACTACTGAAAAGATCGTGATAAACACAAAAAAAAATAGCAGAAAGCAGAAAAAAATAAACCAGAAAAATAGAAATACATGTGTTAATAGTTTATATTTAACATAAATATGCTTATCTGTGTCATAAATAATTTTACACAAGTACCACAAATACCATGAGAAAGGTTAAGATATTGCAACCAATACAGTCCAGCACAAGTTTAAAATAACCAGTTAAAAAAAAAATTATCTTTTTGTATCTTTTTCAGGCCTCAGAGGAAATAACTAAGCAAAACACTATTGATCAGCAAAATTAGAACAATTAAACAGTAAGAGTTCAGCAATCCATGGGACACATATACATTAAAATGCAATTAATATATTACACTTGAGAAGTATAATATGCACTTTGAATTTAAAATATCATCCTTGTCCTGTCTGTAAATTTGCTATAACTTTAACCACAGTGTGCTGATATTTTATCTAATCAATGAAAATTGCTACCTAATTTCTCAAGGTACAGTTCATGAGGTAATTTGAACAGCTGTAAAATTTTTCCTCTTTCTTTACAAATAAAGGTGTTACAACGCAGAAACAGAAGGGAAGCAAAAAAACTTCAAAAAGACGAAAATTAGCGTATCAGGTGGTAAGAATTTTTCTTACATAAGAATATGTATTTCAGATGGTTTGGATTATTTTCCTTTGAATTTGTGAGGAAAGAGCGATAAGTGGCAAAGAAATATAGTCTCTTCTGCCTCAAAATCGCTAGAGTTCAACTCCAGTTCAGTAATAACTAAAAGACAACTCTGATAGTTATGTTTGGTCCTATATGACACAAATCCTTGATACGGATGAAGATTTTAAAGTAAAAAAGCCCATATAATAAAAAAGACCTTCAGAAAAAACATTTTACATTAACTAGCATCTTTCAAAGCAATTATACCAGAACAGACAAAGTTATTAGAAATCTTGGAGTTGTGTGCCCTGTTTGGGTCTGTTTACAAACCCAGAACTTCATGGCATTTTTGCTACAAACAATAAGAAAGATGTAAAGGACAACTTAAATGGATTTAATTGTTATGAAAAACAAAGGAGAACTGAGGTTAGAAGTACTCACTAAACAAATTCACGTGCAATGTTCTCTAGATATTTTTCAGGCACTTCATTCACCAGGCCACAGAGTCTTTGATGATTCCACAGGACACATAGAAGATATTTTGGCCACAAGAGGGCTCACATATTTTATAGTTATTTTTTAAAAAATATGAGTATAATAAAATATATAGGCTAAATTGAAGGAAAAAATCTGCTGCCCAGATAGTTACACTGTCATGAAAAAGTAATTTGCATGGTTCTTTAATAAACTGTCAGAAAAAAATGAAGCAAAATTAAGGCTGTTCCTATAGTCTATTTATATCTCACCATTAATTGGTTTTTCATCAAAATGAATTTGTTTCTATGATGTTACAATGATTAGCTATATACAAAATGACAAATTTCTCTTACTTGAGCAAGTAATTTTAATGGTCCCTCTTAAAGAAATCCTCCAGTACCTACCTATTCAGGTAACAGTGTATACTTGTTAAGGTAGACCTGGTAAGAATAATAGAACTTTATTTTTCTACAGAAAACTGCATTATTACTAAAACTACTGATAACACTGTCATTATGTTATCAATGTAGTGTATTCTCACTATTTTCAGATGAGAAGATAATTTGGGACCTATTTCAATGAATACTGAACTTAATGAGAAACTATCCATCGACCTTAGAGATACTGTATCAAACTAAACAAGCATGAAGTACAATACAGAGAGTTTGCTGTACAATGGATGTACCTTCATTACAGTTCACTATTTGTACAACAGGAAATACTGCTTTTCCACACCTTTGGTTGGTGCTGTGGAGATTAAAAAAATACAGAAAAAGAACTGTCTGAAATACAGTAGAATGTGCAGTTGGTGGGAAATTTTGTTCTTTAAAATTTGGTATCGGTCCAGATGGATTTGAAATAAACTTGAAATTCTGAAAAAATCCCCCAAAACAATTGGAAAAGATGAAAGACAATGTTTACAAGATTAAATAGACTCCATAAATTTGAAGTTAAAGTTTGTCTGATTCATCTCTACAACAGTAGCAAAGATACCACCAAGAACATATTAAGGTCAGTTGGCATCTGCTAGGGCTCTCCTATCCTGCCATTCCAGGCAACACTCACATACAAACTGCATCCCTCCAGTTTCCACATCTTGTCCTAGAGCTTTCAGACTCCAGTTCCTAGGTTCACACTAGGGACTCAGGAAGCTCTGACAACCCTCGTTAGAATGGAAGCTACTGAGGTTTTTCACCCTATGTGCGTGCTGTTGAATTCAGTCTTAGTAAATCCTGCGTGTTTCTTCAGACAGTAATGACGCTGAGTCCACTAGGTAAGATATGCACTGCTAAAATATTTTGCTGCAGGGAGAAAATAATCTGGTTAATATATGCTGTGAAACTTGTCCACACTGATCAGTACTAGTGACTTCCAGAGTGGACTGGTTGCATTCACTCTGGGCCAGGTTGTGTCCCATGGGGCACATGTGTGGATTTTATTCTGTAGTTTTCTCCTAAAATAGCACTGGACTATGTAAGGGCCTATGAGAGAGGTGTTTTTATAGCATGGTGATAAACACATACGTTGCATGTTCTGAGTATATGGCGTACCATCTCATCTCTACTGCCTATAGGGAACAAACCAGCTCTAGGGTTTTGTCTTGAGGAATTCGTTGCTCTGTTCCAAAAAAGAATGAGTGAAACAATAGAGACACACTAAGGCTGATAGAGAACCAAGGCCCAAAGACAACTGAGCATCTACACCATTAAAAATTAATTTGTCAGTGTAGATGTAGCCTTAGCACATCTGGCTGCCCAAGTGCTACTTGCCCAAGAAACAGTGTAAGGCTTTTTCAGTGGGCAGGATTTATACCAGGACCAGCTTTAGACCAAGGGAATTAATAACTTTTCCAAGACTTTTAGTCTCAGTCACAGCTCCACGGCAAATCAGAAAGCTATGAAGCTATGTCCAGAGTAGCTGTGCTGAAGCTGTGTGATCTAGAAGCACTACAATTCTCAGTCAGTCTCTATGACTCTGAGCAGAGCTCCATGGGAATCTCTGTGTTCTTTTGCTAGAGGTTCATTACATTTGATGATTAGAGGGTTTTGACAATCAGCATTTTTCAGCCAAAATGTTTCAGAATATAGAGAAGGAAGATGAAGATTCTAGAGAAGATGGATAGAGCAGAGGAGAACACTGGCTGAGTAAAAAAGTATGCATGAAAGAGAACACTGATCATATGAAAAACAGAAGAAAGCACTGTGGTTCTGGGATAGAGAAAGTGTAGTGACAGAAGAGGGTGAAGTATGAAACAAGGGTGATGAAAAAGAATTCTGGGAAAGAGGACCATTAGGAAAGAAGACAAAGAAAACAAATAGGCTAAAAAAAGAGTATTAACAGCTTAAAATCTCATTCAAGACTGCCATAAGAAAGACATTAAAGAAAATGTAGTCTAACAGCACACAAAACAAGTTTTGTTTCTAAGAACTCTCAGTACTACTAACACAATTGTACAAAATTACCCCTCTGAAGTCTTTGTCACTGTTATGTGCAGGTTAACAGTATATTATCCAGTCCATTAATATTTAATTCCAATCTTTTAAACCTAGCTATCACATCCTCAAATGCTAATGACTAGGTAACAGATAAACGTATATAACTACCTTAATGTTCGCAAATATGATTTGCAAAACTTATAGGCCTGAAGTATTTTATCAATGCAATAATTGTTCTGTAGAGTCTGGAATTTCTTTTTCCATATTGTGTTACTTTGCTCAGCTTTCTTTCTAAGATAGGAAGAAAAAAAAGTGGAAAGAGAAGAAGCTAAATCAACACAGAGGTTTCTTAAATGTCTTCAAAGCTCATCTTAAAAATTCTGGCCACTACCTTTCTGTGGTTTGCCCTTCCCGATGTTCATGTTTCCTCAGTTTCTCAGTTTTAGCAGTCAGGGTTCTTTCAGCAGCTTGCTGCTCTGGTACTACACGTATTATCTGAAAGTAAGTAAAACTGTTTATTTTCTTCACCAACTATGCAAAAACAAATACTATGTTTTGCTCATACACAGTTCTATTCTTGGGACCAGTCTTCCTGTTTGGGGCTGTTAGATATTTCTGGTATCCTGTTAAAAACTGAAAGATTTTGTAATCTAAGCTAGTAGCTCGAAGTTGGCTCTTTCTTTTCTTTGTTCCTAAAGACTGCGACAGTTAGGCAACATTTTGGCAAGTATAATAAAACCAGCATTCTGGATAATGAAATGCAATCTTGTCCTATGTGTATGTATCTAAACCTCATATATTTGCTATTGATGGCAAAATTGCCATTGCCTTAAATGGACGAGGACTCAAGACCTATCATTACAAATTCCCCATGACAAAACCAGTAGTTTGTGGAAAGCATATGGGCAAGCAATTAGAACAAAGACCCAACCCTGATTTTCATGATTATGTCTATACTCAGGGTCCAGGAATGCTCCCTAATCTTTGCTTTTGAGTGGATGCCCTGACTCAAATCAATCCCATGTCAAGCGTAAGTGCTCTGAAAGCCCACGTACACAGACTAGAGGGGAGCAGTGGCACATTTCCAGTCTGGGTGATTGGATGGAAGTACCTATGTAGGCACCCATGGAGCACCCACACCATACAACTTAGTCTCCTTTCTGGGAAGCTGATTCCTATTTCTCTCAGAGAAATGTAAAGAGGAATTCTCTAAGGTCCTGGAATAAAGCTGCTACATAAATGTCTACTACTATCATTACTTTAGCAACTAAAAGGTTAAGGACACAGTAGTTCTGTGAGATCCACAGAAGGATCCTTTAAAAAGGTCTGTACGTGAATAGCTGTGTATATATGTATCAATAAAATATATACCTAAACATATCAGCTTGTTATAATTAATACATCACATTGTCAGCAAGTTATTTCTTTTGTTTTGTAAAATATTTCTGTTTCATATGAATTTCCTTTTCCAATTCTCTTTTCTTCTCAAGCATTATCGTTTCAGTTTCACTTTTCATTGGCAGACTGGTCATTATAACTTCTTTTTCTTCGACTTGCAGTGCTGAAAACTGACAAAGTAATGAGCACACAAACCTGTTTTAGTTTCCTCTAATACTTCTATCATTCAGGGAGAGAGAGCACCATTGACCAGGCATGCCATATCAGAAAACTGAAACAAACTAAGCAACATCAAATCTTCCATTCTCTCTCAGCAGGGTGTCATATATATTAGTTTTCCAACTGTAAATTATATTCTTTGTAGCACAGAACAAATCTGGAAAAAAACCCAAAGATGAGATGCTTGCTCAGCCCTCTCCCCAGCCATCTCCTTCTTCGCACCTCACACAAATACATATTCACAGACACACTGGACATGAATCAGGCAAATCAAATACATTACCCACTCGTCTGTTTGAACAGAACTTCCAGGCTTTTGGCAATGTTTTGTATTAAACCCTAGCACTATCCAGATCAAGTTATCATTTTGTTTTTTCAGCTGCAGGTACATTCCACTTTCTTTCACGCACACGTGCTGGTAGCTATGTGGCTAGTTCAGAGGTGTAAACACCAGAGTTAAAGAACAGATAGTGCTGCAGATACATTGCAGTATCAGGCCTTAAATAAAGAAAAGTAATTTTATCCACATACTAGGAAAGCTGCAAATGAAATTCACTGTAAATATTATTACTAAATGACTGCAAAACCAATTGCACAGTCAAATTCTCCTTTCACACATGGATTTTATACTGTTGTAACACCCTAGATTTCAGTGGCAATATAACTGGGTAAATGGAGAGTTTGTAAAAGCAGATCCGGGCCAATTGCAGCTACATACAAAATGGGCTAGATCTCAAGCCATGGGATAATGGTGCAAAGCAGCTCTAAAGATGCAAGATTATTCTTATGGATTACAGCTACTCGAAATATAAGCATAATAAGGCTTCCCTCACCGACTGCTGGGACACAGCAGGGTAGAAAAGACCACGTCTAAAGACTTTCCCAAAATCTGAAGACCCCTACCTCTTGGTATGGTTCCTTGACGAAGGGAGTTCTGGCTCCCTGAGGCAGCTGGGGTTTTTTAGACTGGAGAAGAGGAGGCTGAGGGGACACCTCATCGCCCTCTACAACTACCTGACAGGAGGTTGTAGAGACATGGGGATGAGTCTCTTTAACCAAGTAACAAGCGATAGGACAAGAGGTAATGGCATCGAGTTGCACCGAGGGAGGTTCAGACTGGATATTAGGAAAGCTAACGGCCACTAGTTTCAACCAGTTCAATTTTAAACATATATACTCCCTCCATTATATTTTTTTCCATTTCACTCCTTTTCCTGACTACAAACCATTGCCATCACTTTCATCCCTTCTGTGCTTTGATATTCTTTCTACTTTGTTTATACTTACTTCTCTGAAAGCTCTGTCATCACATGTATCTCTCAAAACTATGCTCTTTCTGGCTGAAGAGTAAATATACTTTCAAATGTGGAAAGCAACCATAAACTGGATTAAAATTCAGCTTTTGAAGACCAGTGAGGCTCCTACTCCTTTCCAAGAGCATCTCCAGCTGATTGAAGTATATTCTTAAGGGGTCTTGATCAACCTCATGATCAGAAAAGTCCTTGCTATTTAAATTATTTTTCATATGCTTCAGCTTTAAAATCTCAGGCAGGCCTAATTAAGATTTTATTCAGATTTATATAAAAAAATGATAAGAAGCATTAAAGACTAATGTAGTAACCATTAGTGCATTTACATTTTTGCTTCTCAAAAGTTGGAAATGTGTCATTCTAAGTGTTTATTACTGTCACTCATTCAACTCACTGCAGAATAACAGGACTAAATTTCATACCCTCTTTAAGCTGACTGAAGCTAATAAAACAAGTTTCTGCCCCCTATTGACCTATCCAATGAAACCCAGGTGAAGGGCTAAGAAACTATTGCTTTCTTCCTTCCATTCAGTTTAAGTTCTCATGTGCCTTTGTTTTTTTACATTAATGTTTTTCAGAGTAGGACACCAGGACACCTCATAAGCATAAGCCTACTGACTATTCTCCACTGTGAGCTTCAGCTCTCAATAGCCACCACCATTGGTACATATAGGTGGTCTTTGGACTGCCTCAACACATGACCATCTGTCATGATTGCATGGTGCCTCTCCACAACTGGGTCGGATCCTTGCCTGAGGGCATTAGGTTGCAGACAATGCTGGTTTAGATGAACAGTTTGGTTAACACTACAAGGGCCATCTGTTCTTCAGGAAATCTTTTCTCTGTGTCATTAATGAAGTGATCCCAGCACATAACTATATATTTGTCTACATATATAAGCTTTTATGTAACAGGAATTATGAGGGCATGTTATTTGCAAATGAATAGTTCAAAAATACCAAAGTTCTTTACATAAGTTTGCTTGATGTACTTCTCTCTTAGCACAGATGAAAACTAACCATGTTTGTTAGAGGAAGTAATTGCTTAGCTAGTCTTTCAGCATGGTTACAACATCTCAGTACCTCAGGCAATGTAAAAGAACTGAACCTTGATCTAAACCTTGCAAATAAAGTCTATTGCCTCCTGGAAATCAAAATATGAATACTATTGAACCAGATACCAAAATTTAACTTTGGTAAGGAAGTTGAGCTCCTCTGTAGCCTCAGTTAGTATGTTGCATATGAGCAAGGTGATTTTAAGAAGGAAAGACCTTTCATACGTTTCAGATATGTAATCAAATACATAATTTTTAGTAAATTAAGTGTGGCTAGAATCTAACTAAAGATTTTCATGTTCACTAAGCTTTTCATCTGCTGTTCAAACACACTTAGCTTTCAGACACTGGAGCTGTAACTTACTGAGTAGGAAAGAGCATTCTACATCTAGTCTTCTGGTGACATCTCCCTCTCCTCCCAATCTCATTCTCATCTTAAAAAGTGAAAGTTTGAAAGACAACACATCCTACTTACCTCAGTAAAAAAGCTACTTATAGCTATATTGCTAAAATTATTAACTACTGCATTTCAAAATATGATTACATTTCACCCTGACAAGACTCCTAATTGCCTAAAAGGTTCTAAAATTAAACACTGTTTTCTGAACAGCCATGGAGGCCTGGAGATAGATGAAGATACAATGGGTTTACAGTCTTGCTCAGAGGGCTTATGGATTTTCACTTTATGCCTCATGTAGATAAGTGCCATGAATATCAGAAACAGTGACCTGACTGAAAATCTTACATTTTCAGAATTTCAAGAGTACTCTTTCCTAAGTCCTGAAATTACAATTATGTGAGCCATTTTAAAAAAAGTTAAGATCATATAGAAAATTCACTCATTTTAGTCTACTTAAGTTCAGAAAAATTGGGCAAATTTGAACGAGCCTCAACAGTATTAATTTGACAGATGCAAACCCTAATAAATATTTTTTTCCCCACTAATTATGGTATTATTATAAGGTTTTACAATAACAAGGAGTAAATCTTGAAGAATACAAATAGTAAGGAAGAAAACCATTCAGTATGCACTGAATATTAGGAATTAAGGGATGAATTTAGGGATGTTAGAAAACAGAATGAAACCGTCAAATGGAACTACAAATAAGAGACTGGATTTACCAGTGTAAATATAATCCCTATCTAGATACATAAAAATTTCTAGAGGTGAATGCAGGTGTCCCCTGCTCTATCTACAAAACAAAATTACACAACCAAAGCTGCTACAGTACAAACACCAAGCAAAATATCAGCTAACACCATATGTGTACTTAATAGTAATTGAATAGCAATTGAAAAGCAATGGAACTTTATTGAATGTGCTATTGTGTGTTCCTTTAAACCCACATTGAAATATTAAAAAACTACACAGTAGAACATTACCAATATCATTTAGTGTTTTACTCATTAACAGTGGATTGTACCTTGAAAGCACTTCAGGCCATGCCAGTCTACATGGTTTCCAAGAGGCATCATCCTCCCAGGACTGTAGAACTATGAGCAGGATGTCAGGATAGGTCTGGACATCCCCCCAGCCCCTTGCAATGGCCGGTGAGGAGTGGTCAGGTTTGGGCATTTATCTGCTTGTTTAACAGACTGAAGGGAATAAATGTGCTTTTGTCTTTTTAGAAGAGTGCACGAAGGAAGAGGATTCATGTAGTCTCTTGTAGGATCAATACAGTATTGATCAATATCAATCCAAAACCATACAGCTCTTACAGGTTAAAATCCCATTCTCTCAGATGTGCTTTAAAGCACAATAGCAATTATGAAGGTTGCAGGCACTAGAAAGACCAACAATATGAGTACTAGTAAAACCATAACAAAGCTACAGTTATTATGGATGGGATATTCTTCAAAATTTAGCTAACAGGAAAAGAGATTGTGAAACAGTAGGAGTAAATTGGTCAAAAAATATTACACAGCCAAGGATGATGGCAGATAGAACAGGAGAATCAGGTATTAAAGGAACACAGAAAAATGTTAACAGTATTTCAAACTCCTCAAAATATTTCAGACAAGAGAAGGACAGGTCACTTTAAAGGTGAAACCATAATACAGTGCTCTTTCTGTTCCTCAGGTATAGTTGGAAAGGTACAGACTTGGTCCATGGAAAGTGTTTTTTTGACACATTTATAACAGGAAAATTCACAAAATGCTAAAAGATGCAAGAAGAAAAAAGCATTTGCAACTACAAAAATTATACCTGATGGAATATTGGGAAAATGGAAACTGTTATTTTATCATATCATACCAAAATAAAAGATGAGATCTAAAGAATGATTCATGCACAAATATTAAGTGCTATTTTTTTTTATATAAGCTGAAATTTTCTTTTTATATTTCAGTTTCATATATTTCCTTCCCTACAACTGGCCACATCACCTTTAGCCTAAAGCTCTACTTTTTTTCAAACAGACCAGCTCAACACTGAGAGAGGTTTGCTGGAAAAGCTAATAACCCGTCAGTAGGAGTCTAGACATGTAGGAACACTTGAACATAGGCTTTTTGAGTACAGAAATGATGTAACTATTGTCTACAGCTCTTTATCCCCTGTACCTGTACCCCTCAACATCACAGCTATCGGCGCCAAGTTTCTGGTGAAGACCTGTTTTTCAACTCCTGCATGACCTTTAGGGGGTAGGATGCTCGTCTGTGTAAGACCAGGGAAAATTCTGTAGCAAGACATTTCTCATAATATCTAAGCATTTTATTTGGTTTTGAACAAAAGTCTCCTCCTGCTTCAGGAAGATATTGTCCTTAAAAGGACAGAAAAAGGTTTTGGAGGTAGTGTGGAGCCTGATTTTCTGACAGTTTTACATTGTTACTGAGCCTGAAATTTTATGTTATGGCTGCTGAGATTTTACTGTATCATTAAAGCATTAGGGCAAGTAGACATCTGGGTAAGTGTCAAAGTCAAAATGTCAAAGGATTCATGATACTGAATCCATTAAACATGTATATAAATTAAATTCTTCAATAAAGGATATTGCTCTATGCCTATAACACTTTGAGCCTTCAGTCTAAGTAACAGATAATTACCAACAGTACACCAATTTTTTGTTTTAATACAATCAAATACCACTTTCAAACATCACACATTTCAACTAACCTAGATGTGCTCCAGATCAGTTTATCTCAGCATATGGCTTGTTCTCACCACATGCCATAGATTTCCAAATCTAACTATGATTAATAGGATATGTCAAATAACTGTTGAAGGAAATCCAGCTTCAAAAAGTGAGGCTGATTAATACATTGATTTAGATACTAACTTCTAAACATTGACTCTTTTTTCTATTATTTGAAGTTTTAGGAAGATCAGTGGTATCAACAACCTGTACTCAAATAAAAGCATTGTGAAACTTAAATTTGATCTAACTTTAAGAATAAGACAATTAAAAAATATTTGTTCTTATAATGGTTCACTACATTTATTTCGTATTATAAAAATATTCTGCAAAAGTTAAAGAGTGTCCACAAATATATATGCATTTTCCTAGCAATTATTTTTCTAAAACGTTTACAATATAATCCACAGCAAAAGAGAAATCAGCTGAACCTTCCTCACCCCTTTGGTAAATGACAGGATGTAGCAGTACATACAGATGACAAATTACATTTTTATTTGATTATAGTCACATTCAGAAACCTCATAGTAGAATTTTTAAATACTTCAAACAACTAATGGGAATTGGTTATAGATTCCCAAATGCTAATCATTCTTACAGAATCACACAGAATCACAGAATGTTAGGGATTGGAAGGGACCTCAAAAGATCATCTAGTCCAATCCCCCTGCCAGAGCAGGAATACCTAGATCAGGTCACACAGGAATGCATCCAGGCGGGTTTTGAATGTCTCCAGAGAAGGAGACTCCACAACCTCTCTGGGCAGCCTGTTCCAGTGTTCTGTTACCCTCACTGTGAAGAAGTTCTTCCTCATATTTATGTGGAACCTCCTATGTTCCAGCTTGCACCCATTGCCCCTTGTCCTATCATTGGATGTCACTGAGAAGAGCCTGGCTCCATCCTCATGACACTCACCCTTTACAGATTTATAAACATTAATGAGGTCACCCCTCAGTCTCCTCTTCTCCAAGCTAAAGAGACCCAGCTCCCTCAGCCTTTCCTCATAAGGGAGATGTTCCACTCCCTTCATCATCTTTGTGGCTCTGCGCTGGACTCTCTCAAGCAGTTCCCTGTCCTTCTTGAACTGGGGGGCCCAGAACTGGACACAATATTACAGTTTACAGAGGAAGAAAGAACATTTTTTAAAGGAAATCCTTCAAATCTTACTAAAATGTGAAAAGATTTTTCCATATTACTCTTGCATGTTTTTCTACTTACAGGATTCAAAAGTTGGCAAGTGTGCAGAAGGACTTACAAGAGCAAGTCTTTGGAAAGGGAGCATGGCTTATGTAGAGCAGATCACACTTTCTTTCTTTTTCTCCATCGAAGTGGTTTGATCATTCAGCGTGAAAAGAGGAAAGCATAAATGGACAGCTACTCCCTAAACATCAAGAATAACACAAAGACATATAATTTTCTTACAAAATCAGTTAGGCCACTGCCAGTGGAATCCCCTCCCATGACATTTCAAATGAAACTAGAATTTCATGAAGGACAAATGAATTGCTTGAATGAACTGCTTTGTGGAGTTAGTACATTTACTTGACCACAGACATATTTTAAAGTTTTTGGGAGACAGATGACTACAGGCTTTTGAAAATTACACTAAGCATTTAAACCATTTAAAAATCTAGTTATGTATGTATTTGCAGGCTCTTCTATACCCCAACAACATTTCTTTCATCTCAATAGAATTCAATGGTTTTTTAATAACCTGAAACAGCCTTTGAGTATTGACAGCTACAATGCAGTAAGATCACTTTAAATATATTTATCTGTCAGATTTCCTCCAGCTGTATATACTTATGATGCATATAATATTGTTCCTTGAAGGCTGGGACAAATTAAGTGCATACATTTGCAAGAATAAGCAACCATATCTCACATCATCTCTAAAAGTGTAGAGGAACTGGAAGACCCCCTTGGCAGATACCATGGTCATTTCTCAAGAGCCTCCTAGCACTACTTAGGACCCAACACAGGGTTTTCCTGCTAGTTACTAACTCAGCTGCCAGCTTCACCCAAGTGCCCAGCAGCATTTTAAATTCTGCTTCTATTTCCACAGTCCCTCCTGAATCACATCCTCCTGAATCAATCCTGATGAAGTAGAGGAAATATTTTTTACATGTGGATTAACTTGATTCTCAGCTTAAGCTTCAGAAATATGTTTATTCAATACCTAGACTATCTTTTTTTTTTTTTTTTTAAACTTGCTGTGTGAAGACACAGTTGCAGCACAGTAAGATGCTGACCTTCTGCAATACTATGACATGTACTTAAGGCAGAATTTGTGCATATTTGAAATATGTAGGTATTATGTCAAACAGCAAGCATCCCAGTTTTCTGCCAACTGTGCTTCATGTCATTGTGCTTTTTAGGTAAAACATTGCCGCCTGTGGACAACACTAGGATTTAGGGTCTAGTATTTAAATGTTTTTCAGTATTTTTAGATATATGCTAATAAAGGGATTTTTAGGTAAAATGCTAATAAAGAGATTTATTCCACCAGAATCTTACCTTGTAAGTTGAATAGATTTCAGTTGAACAAACCCTGAACTATGCTTACCCAGTAATTATAGCTGTCAAACATCATGTCCTGTGATCTGCCATGTTCATTCTCTCTAGATTAAAGGGCAAGGAACAGCAAGCGCGTGTTTCAATTTGAAGGGGTAGTGAACAGAAGATACCTAGACTAGTAGTGACGTTATTTAACTCCATCTAGAATAAATGGGAAAAAAAGTGCTGTTTAAAGGAGTATAGTTGTGATGATAGTAGAGTGTTACTAGTGCAGTATGAGGGAAGTATTTCATTACTCATTTAAAACACAAACCTAAGTTTAAGAGAAACCAGTGGAAAAAGAAAAAATTGACAAAGACAACTAACAGAGGTATAACACAAGCAGAGCATTTTGCAATATTAGTTAATAAAAATCTGTATTTTACTTAGGAAACAAAGATGATTGTATTTTTTTTTCTGTGCCACACTCAGGACACTTTGCACTTTTGCCTCTGTGCCTTCTTTCTTCTCCTGTTGCTAAAGGGAACCACCAAGTAATAGGAACAAACCTACAGGCATAAACTTCTGGGAAAATCTAATATTAACCCAGAATTATAGTTTATTGAAAAAATCATATTAAAATGAGAAAATAAGAAACCATCTGTAAACAGTATATTGAAGAGGCACACAACTTCTTGCAGATTTAAAGCTAATTGAATTAGCATTTCATTCTATAACAGTGAAAAACTGTCTTTCAGTTCACCATCTGGGGACATAACTAGAGAGAAAAATACACTTTTTCTTCAAAAACTCTGTTGGATATAAACTGGGACTGTCAAAAACATCAGAAAGTGAGGGCAAGTCTAGCTTGTACCGAGTTGTAACAAAGCCAGCTCTTTCTGTGTTACTGCTCAGAATTGCTCATAAATTTGTACTACTCAAATGACAGAAAAGTAAAAATACTGTTCATAGACAATGAAATGAAACTGAATATTGATGGAATCATTCAAGATGACAAAAGGGGACCATTTAATCAGTTGACATTTTCTCCTCTAAGATTTATTTCAGGATTTTACTATTGATTCAACTTTGAGTGCTTTGCTACTGATTCTGATTTGTAATTGTTTATTTTTATCTGACATTGTTATACTTTTCAGGATTTAAGCTATAAGGTAACGTCATTTTATATCACTAACATTTTTACTTATTGTAATAGAGTTAAAATATGCAGAAGTGTGTGGTAATACAGAAAATATTACGTTTATGTAATAATCTTCATGAAATTGCTTTAAAACTTATTAAAACTTAAAGATCTTTTGAGGGCATAAATGCTTTATTCCAATTATATGTCATAGGATTTATTTTTAGATTCAACCTTACTTACAAATTAATTTTTACGTTCAGTGTGTATTCTTCTTTCTCTTGAACACTATGCACTGAGTGGTTTTACTCTTGCTTGTCTATCTTTCATTTCCACATTTGTATGCACTCGGTATCAACAAGAAGTCTCAAAGAGCAAAGCATTCTCACTGAGGCTCACTCAAAGTTCTCACTGAGGCTGCTCCTTCCTTGCTGTTTCCCCAGAAGATAAACATTCCACTTCCAACATTATTTCCCATTCACTGCACACACTACTGCTCTGACTTACCTGACTTAACCATGTTACTGTTTTATTTCTTTCCTGCTTAATACTGGTTTGTTTGATATTATGCAATGAAGAGAGAAGGCCACAAAAAGCTGCATGCTAAATAATATTTGGTATTGCAGATTAGTCCAAGTATCTTCATCACATTTCATAATCAATTGTGATGCATACTCTGTGTTTGAGGGCATTTAGAGACCTTAGAACCCACCTCACAAATATGTTCTAGATATTTGGCAACTGTGTGCTTGATTTTAGAATTAGGAGGAGAGGGAAGAGTGAGGCCAAATCTCACTCAGCAGCCTCTGCAAAGCTGGGACTCCTATGTACTCATTTGTTTTGAACTCAGACTGTTACTACATGTGCACAAAGAAAGGCTTATACAATTCATCCAAGAAGATCCCCTTAGATGAAGCATTTCTAGGTAAAGATTGGAAATAATAATAATGATCTATAAATATGTAAGATTTATTTTAAAATAATTGTATTTTGAAAACTTCTCTTTCTCCTAAATTAATAAAACCTTTATCTTTCAATATTTTGTATACATTAAAGCTATATCAAACCTGACTACTTAACCTCTGATGTTAAAGGTCCCATTGGGATTTCTAGAACTATCACAACTCAATTTGTGATTTAAAATGATGTTTCTATGTGCCTCAGCTACAATTTGAGATGCACAAGTCTGAGCTGTTTTTATGTTACATATCAGTTCAGAAACAGACTATGAAGCCAAATCAACCCTCAGTTACGCCATTTTACAACAATGCTTTCAAATGCTTTTGGTAAATACATAAATCAGACTGCAATTTTTAGCATTAGCTAGGATTCTCTGTTGGCACATTCTTACCCCAAAATACTTTCCTTGAAAGACCAGAGTCTATACGCTGATTTAGCGGCCTAAATTTAGACAAAGTTTAAAATATTTCATTTATCATTTCCTAATTCCAGTAGTCTTGTTTACATCTTCAGGTTAAAGATATTTTCTTAAAACATGAGAAGAATTATAAACAATTTTAAATATGAAGGTGCTTATTAAAATTTAATATGCAACTTGTTTTGTACGTCTTTTTTTTACCTTCACAAACTGATTTGAAAGACCTACCCTATAACATTATATTTTGTTTTTTCTCTAATTTAAAAAAAATGCAGTCCAACAGTACTTACCCAGACTCACTGAAACTGAAAACTGAGTAAGTACTGCAGGACTGGCCTCCTATTAAAAAAGCCCAAGACACATGGTGCTGAGATTAACAAAACAAAGTAAAGCAGCTATGACTTGGCACAAAGTTTGACAAGCTGTAGAAAAGCAAATGTTTAAATAACTGAAGTGGTACTGATTTTCTATTCACAACCTTTTCTCTTCTAAACAGTATCATATTCTTTTCCAGCACATTTAGATTGCAAGTCAAGCTGTGTTTTATTTTTTATTATAATAAACCCAGTCAGTTTACTGTAACAAAGACATACTAGTGGTGATCAGTGTGAAAGCCACTACGAAATCAGGCTAGGAAAAAAAAAGTCAAATGGTAAAATAAAGGATCAGCCATCTGGAAAGTTCCTGGATCATGTAAAAAGAAAATAAAAGGCAGTGTTCTTATGAGACTAATGCAGAATACAAAAATATTTTAAGACAAAACCCTGTATCAATGCCTATGATTTGTAAACAGCAACAAAGCCTTTCAAATAATGTTGCATTTATTAAATATTTTCCAAGTCCTCCTAAAACAATAGTAGCATTTAAAAAATATTTCTAGCAGCATTGTTTACATCTGTTCCTCTCAAAATACAGTAAGAACAAAATAAAACTTTCAAGTATTTTTGCTATCTTTTTTTCACACATAAAAACTTTCTTGCTTAAAAATAATTTTATTCAACCTATGGGATATTAAAAGGGTTTTAAATATTATATTAGATTTCCAATAAATGACGGTTTACAAAAAACAATGTATACCTTACCAGGGCTTTAACTAATGGTCTTTCATTTTCCAGTTCTGCCTTCATTTGTTCTTGAATTTCAATCAACTAAAACAAACATTTGAGAACCAATGCTGGATTTCATACTACCAACAGGCGTAATTTTTTAAAAATCCTAAGTACAGTCTCCCTGATCAAGAGAGTACATGTAGACATACACATACTTTTGTGTAACTGGTTACAGACATTTTCATTTATAGTTAGATACTTTTATGTGGGGTTTAATGATGTCATAAGAGTCACATATAAATTTTTTTTGACATAAGCAAAGTAGAGTGTGATGTCATAGGAGGCAGGAAGATGACGATAAACATTAGAAATATATTTCATTGACTTAAACTCTCAGAAAAGTGGGTATTTGTGGGAACCTGTTACAGTCAAACAGCAGTGGCAGTTTGGAACCACATGGACAATTCCACCGCTCTGTTGTAAATTTGTAGAAAGGCCATCAGACATCTGTATCACCTGCAGCAAGTTCTAACATAACCTTGCGAGACAAACATTGTCAGGCAAATTACACATCTAGTCTCACCAAGGACAAACGATTGTGCCTAAAGAACAATTAAAGCGGAATTCTTCAGAAGTTCCAGAATCAAACTTGTTTAAACAATTACGTTGCATGGCAAAGCTTCCTTGGCTCTGCTGGGTTTAAGCTGTTTGGGACTTCTGTCAGAGCTACTGTCACTTGGGACTTGGATGTTAAACATCTATATTTCTCAGTGCCACCAGAAGCAGAGTTTGTTACTTACCCTATGTGCATTTAGAACATATTTAAAACCCGACAATGTTGAGTACAACACTGACATTCATTTTCTTTCATAAAAATGGAGAAATGCTCCCTTTCAGCATAACAACCTAGCAGCTAGAACGCTCAGCCACAAATCAGGGCAGCTGACATTGTATGCCGCTGGGAGTTTTATGGGGCTTGATTACAATATCCCAAGTCATAGAAAAGTAGCCTAACTACCCCTCTATGATGAGAATAAGCCACCAGTTATGTTCAAGCTGTGTCATTAGACACAAAGAATATGAAATTCATGAGACTAGATACAGAATACTCATGCATGAGCTTGACAACATACCAAAGCTGTGACTGCATGAGAAAGTGACAAGCATGTGTTTGGACTTGCTAGATCATTTATGCATTTTACATTAGACTATGAATTATGAGAAAACAAACAAAACACCACCTCCATCCCTTCATATAAAACCCAAGCAAAAATATTCAGCAAAAATCCAAAGAAAGAACAAATAAATTTATAGAAAGTCACTTCCTCTGTGCTGAGTATCCTAACACGTAGCCTAGAGATTATGGCTCTTCTGTGCTTGCTCCCTGTCTACATTTAGCCTGTACCCAGGGCTAAACCGTAGCAGTTCTTCTACCACCTGACGACACCTCCCCAGCTGAGAAGGGGAATCAGGGAAAAAAGGGAGAAACTCTGTGGGTTGAAGTAGAAACAGATTTAATGAAATAACAAAACTAATACAATCACCAACATAAACTGTACAAGGTTCTACTTAGCCTCATCCTTAGGGGCAGGAGCAAAAGGCCAAGGGAGAAGAACCCCAGGAAGAACCCCTCACTCTCAGTAAACTCCCTCCTTTTATAATGAGCTTGATGTCAATGGTATGGGATACACCTGTGAGTCAGCTTGGGTCAGCTGCCCTGACTGAAACTCCCAGCTGACTTGGGGCTACTCATGGCCTGCCTGCCATGGCTGGCCCATGAGTCTGTTCGTGGGAAAACTGGATGCTTTCCCTGTATCCAGCTTTAAAGAGAACATTTTCCCACCAGAACATAGTGTAAACTAGCACTCAAGTATATGGAGCTATAGGTTCAAAGGTCCTCAAGTTCACCAATGACCAGAACACTGGGCAAGTGCTCCAGTCCTTATGAAAAACTCAGTCCTTGCCATATCTTATGATACTTTGAGAGAAAATAGAGAAGCAATTGCCCACAGGTAGTGCACAGCTTGACTGCCTGAGCACAGAGGAAGGTCCAGACTCAAAGTCCCACCTACAAGAAATTAATCAGCAATTTCTAGTTAGTATAGGTAGGAGACAGCACTTCCAGCAGGTTTTATCATCACTTATCACTGACTGCTGTTTGCTTTGAATCCCATTTTTAAGTGTTAACTTTTTGTTATACAGTATATATTGGATACTGGTGTCTGTATCAACTTTATGAACATCTTTCAATGGGATATGCAAAGGAGAGGGGAAAAAAGTCAGAAACATATTTCTTTCGGGAATGGCAATATAATAATTATTATTCATTATCAGAATTATAATGGGAAGAGAAGGTTGGATCCAAAGATTGGGTAGCTGTACTGGAGGCAGTTTGGGACAAAGGTGCATGGTCCAAATTTACACAAATGTAGGGCTTCCAAAATGTGTGAGAGGCATAGAGAGGAGTTCCTATGCTGCTGCTCAAATCCAGAGACTGAGGTTGTATCTATGGGAAGATACTAGATGTAAGACAGCCTCCATTGTATGGAGATGAAGGGAAGGGAAGGAAAGCATAGAGTAAGTTGCAGGAAAAATTTCCTGTGAGGATGAAAAAAATTGTATTATGATACTATTTGGGCTTTGCAACTGAACTGATGACTAGCACTTTCTTTCCAGCACAATGAGACTACAAACCTAAGCAGGATTCCTGAGCACTGTCACACCTGAAAAAAGAGAAAAATTAACAGAAGAAGCAATCCTACTTTGATAGACTAGTGCATTAGATAGGTCAACTAATTTTCCACTTCTCATTTTGGACTTCATGTACAGAATCCTAATGAAGTTACCCTTTCAACACTCCTGTAAAGATAAGCAGGTATCACTATTTTCAGAGTGGGAAATTTGGTTATAGAAGACTCATCTAAGGTCACAAGGAAAGGCAATGACAGGGATGATTTTAGAAATTTGGTGCCCCAGACCCCATAAAAATCTTTTTTTTTTTTTAAAGTATGAATTTTGGTAAGAATTATGTGCTTATTCCAGGATTACTAAAAAGTATCACTATTTCCCCTCTATTTCACCACAGTGAGTTATCTACAAAACATTTTGGAAATATATCACAGAAGAAATACTAAAGGAAGAAGTTCTGTATTTATTTCTTAATTTTCAGAATGAGAACTATACACTGCAGACAAGTCATTTGAGAACTATCACAAGATGGAAAGTCCATGGGAAAGATATCTAGATGTTATACTGAGAGCTGTCAATCTTTGATGACCACCACTTATTAGTTAATAAACAAGTTTTTTAAAAAGTTGACTTCTATACTTTGTTCAGCTATCATTTTGCTCAGATAGCACATAAATAATAATCACATATACTAACAACTCTGTCCAATAGTGATGGAATATTTAACAAGTCATAGGTTACAAAAAGTAATCATTTTCTTATTTGCAGTTACTAGCTATTTGCATATACAAATCTTCTTGCCTCGCCTTTAAAAACTTACCACATGTGTTCATTTTTTATTAAAGCATTCAATCATTTTACTGTAACAACATCATAAATGACAGGATGAGAAAAATCAAAATCACAATGTTCATTAAAGGAATAACAATTCATTATTACTCTACAGTGAGTTATACTACCGTAAACCAAAGTGTAACGATTCAAGTTAAAGTCATCTTTCTAGCATTATTGGGACTGCTAATAGTCCAAGTTTGTTACTGTTCTGCCAAGAGTGTAGCTTACAAAAGTAAAAGTAAAAGTTACAGTACCTTCCAAACAGTTTGCTCATCTGAAAACAAGAGCAGAAAAAAAATTACATGCCTACATTAATGTATTCAAAATGTTTGCTTCAGGTCAGTCTCTAAAGCCAGTGGAATGCACCAGGGATACGAGTCCTGGCAGAACTGTGACCTTCACCACCGCCCTTGACATTCACAGCCTTCTTCCTGCTGTTCAGCCGGCTGGTCAGATAGAGATGAAGAAGTAAGTTCAAGAGCCAAGTGTGACTGAGTGCTCACAGCTTTTCATTAATACTAATTCTGGACATCCTCGCTGTTAGTCACAGCCAATACAAAGTGTTTTAGCAGGTGGTTCTTTATTGCTCATACAAAACTACGAGAAGATAAGAACTACCATTAAATCAGATGATAAGCAGAAATCAGGAATATTGTATGTGTCAAATTCATCTTGCCACTATTAAAGGTCATACCGGGTCTAATCTACATGGACATAACAATGCTAAGCAGCCAAATTCTACTCTATTGTCATAGTTTCTAGTCCTCCATTGAATGCTTCACTCTGGCAATATATGTGAAGTAACCTGCAGGTAAATGACTGTACATTGTACTTCCCAGGACAAACCCCTCCTTTTAAGAACTGTAATAAAACACAGATATTAAAAGCAGTGATGGCTTATTTAAGAGAAACTGATTCTGTTAGAAACTTCCACAGAAACACTAAACTGTATGAAGAAATGCACATTCAAATACTTTGCAGAAGCTGGAAAACTACCCTAGAGACCATAAGTTTTAACACAGCTCCCTTAAGATACAACAGTAGACCATCATCTAAAAATATAACTACATACAACACTTCTCTATTTCAGTAAGTATACAGCATGTATCTGTCACAAAATATGAACTCCAGTCACATTGCTAGGCAATATTAGAAGTCTCAAAAGCCATAACAAATATTCCTTTGTCATAAATTAAAATTATGTAAATATATGCATTAAAATTAGAATAAATATGTATGAATTTCTCTACAAATACATACAAAATTAGCATTCAATACCAGAAAAAGACAACAGTCTGGAAACAAGTCACCATCATTCTGAAGCATGTTAACAATTAATTCCATCTTTAGTAACATTTCTCACATGCTGCATTTAAACTAATCATCTTGATCTAACATTGGTTTAAAGTTTTATCTAATAAACATTTTTCCATTTCAGAGCATTTTCAAGTTGACAAATCTCATTGTGCGGTTTAAAAACCTCTTCTTTGAAATCCTCATTCTCTTTTTCAAGTGTTGTTTTTTTTTCCATGGTCATCATCTTCAAAGACAACCTGAAAGATTGCAATGCCTTGAATTTATAAGTAAGGAATCAGGGATTTAAATATGCTGCACTGGTGCAATATTATACAACACGGTATCATATAATTTCTGAATTCTATTACAGAGTCATAATATGAATAGAAAAAAGTCGTGCTTCTAAATAGGTCCCCGCTAGAAGAAAGGCTGCAGTACATTATATACAAAGACCATAACACATGGGGACATTTTATTGACAGGAATAATGCATATCAAACTGTTTGTGTGCCCTCATCATTCAGGTCAATTTATTATGGAGGCTGTGTCCAGGAAGGCAGCTGGGGCCTATCCACCCACACTTCCCCCTGTGTTTCTGAAGCACTGTCTGTAACTAGGCAGGCAGGAGAGACTGTGGACAGGCAGCTCCAGGGGGTTGCAAAGTGCATGGCTAAGGCGGGGGGCTTGTTGCCTTTGTGCCATTTCTCAGTGACAGTGCTGCCAGTGTCATGAAGAGCACATCACATGTCAAAGCGGTGAAGTTTTCAGGCTGGGAGCCGCATGGAGTCCATCAGGCCTTCTGATATCAACACAGTTGGTTTTCGACTTGGTGTCGGAGCCACCCAGAGGCAATTCATATTCTGAACATTAACATGGCTTTGCATGCCTGTCACACATAGAGCGTGCAGGGGTTTAATGCTATTGAAGACTACGGTTTAAATCTCTATGCAAACAGTGATTACCTTGTAAGAAGGTTCCAGGATAACATGCAACAAAAGACTTTAAAGTTATAGTTTTAGTAAAGCAAACTCATTTACATTTTTATTATGCGTGTCCTTTGTTTAAATCTTGCCACGTCCATTATGGAAAAGACTTCTTATGCAACTGAAGCTTATTGGGACAGCTACTCTTTTTTTCTTGTTGGTTTCAAAGCTATTGAAAACATTTGAATATATTGTCTTATGGCTGTCTAGATTTTACTGCCACATATTTCTTTTAAAATTATAGAAAAGCTTTCAGAGCTGGCACAGATCTTTATAGTAATACCAGAATATTAACTAACTCCTGAAACCATTTAAAATATTAACACAAAAGAGAAGACTCAGACAGCAGTTGCTTTGCTTACTAAAGAAAATTTAGCATATTATTTGCTTTGCTTAGTAAAAATATGAACTCTTTTTAAAAAAAAAGTCTTCAAAATAAATATTAAAGACCCTAAAACCTAAAAATTCCAACATTTTCAAATGGCATATAAACTTAAACTATAGTCTAACAATGGGTAAGGTTTAGTCCATAGCTATTTTTTTCCTCAAAAAAGACATTTTTGATCTCAAATTTACCAGAACAAGTTATCAAAGTACACAAAGTTTTGGCCACAAAGTTTTCACTGATTTTATAAGAACTCATGCAAATAAAATGCTGAGTGCTTTGGAAAGTAATTCATATTAGTTTGTGGTTCCCCTTCCTTTACTGAAGAAACAGTAGCAGTTTACATAAAGACAAGTATCATTAACAAAAAATGTTCCTTCTAATAATGTAATTTTTTAATAAGTTCTAATGAAATACTTAAACAGTATTTCCTTTTAGACAGCCTTCATGCAGTAAGAGATTTAAAATTATTCCTCTGAGATAATTAGACTGCATGGTTTTATTGAAAACTTTTACCAAATCCTGTGGACAGACAGGCACACTCTGGGGAAAATAGTAGCATTAAGAAAACAGCACATGCAATATTTAAGTAGTTCCCTAACACTCTGCTCTGGCAGTGGTCAACTCCAAACTACTGCAAAACAAACCCAGAACTTCAAAAGACCTTTTAAGTAACTGTTACAGCTCTTAATAAGCTGAAGTATTTGTTCCCTTCCTTTGGCTGTATTTGAGCATCAACTGCTGATGCTCAAAGGAGAACCTTTACATAGAATAAAGAGAAAGATTTTAGTTAATTCTGTGACTAAGTTTTAAATAGTATCGTAAATACAAGTGTAATCACAATCTTTTACTGTTTTAAGGGAAGTACATAAGAAACACAAAAGACCTTTTCTTCCCAAACGTGTACTTCGCACATGACTCAGATAACCTTTACCTCTAGCTCCACCAGCTGCTAAAACCAAGAACTGCAAGTAATTAACTATTCAGTCTCCTGCTGCAATGAGGACACTCATTAGCAAAATGAACAAAGGGACAATTTTCTGTAGCTACAGTCATCTGTTACACTTTGAGTGGCAGGTTTTGTAGCAATGTTCTCGCTACCATCTGCCCACAGCGGCAGTGTTTGGCTTGCTTAAACCAGGGAACTTTTAAGTTGCAAGAAAAAAGGGCTAGAGGTTGGAAGGCAATTATAACATGCCTTATATAGGAGGCCTCAATATTTCTCACCTTTTCTGTTTTATTGCCTTCATTCTAACAGTTTCATTACTTTAAGTAAAAAATAAGCATTTTAACCTTAAAAGATTCCGCTATATATTTGCTAAGGTTGTGTTGTAGACTCTTACAACTGCTTTTCTAATAACATTAGACAGATACGGACACATAATTTTGGAATATAACTCCAACTAGATTCATTCACCTGTATTCATAGTATTATAGCCAAATAGGTAAAGGTGAGAGAATATAGCTATTTATTATGTAGTTGAGAAATATGCATTTGTTTGGTATCCAGCAGTATTTAATATACACTCAAAATAACCAATTGGCCTTTTGAATAACAACTACGATTTTTGCGTTCTTGTTGCAAAGAAATATGTTGCAAATTACTGATGCTCTCCTATGACACCAAAGAAAATATTTGAGCATATTCTACTTACAATTATGAACCGAGGTTGTTACTGTCCTTGATTTATTAGGAATTTGCCTTGAAAGCCAATCTATTATCTAAAAACTGTCTTTCAAATTATTACATACCCATCCATTTTTAAGCTCTACTTTAGGTATTTAAAGTCCTCATTAGGTACACCACAAGAGGGGGCAATTGTACCAGCTGTCATGAAAACCACTCATTTACTAATATACTAGGTTTGCATCGCAACGGAAAATATAATAGATATAAATAAATATTAAAATTATCCATAATATGTTAAATTCGTATGTTTATAATTTTAATTATTTCACAGTTTATATCTGTACATTTTAAAAAAAATGCAGTTTAAGGCTGAACACGAGAACCTCTAGTATGGCCACTGGTTGAATAAAAGCCTCTACTTTTCGATCACCCTGTTACTACACCTGTATCTTCAGTTCAGTTAATGCCTATATCATATACGGGCTTTCAGTCTTGAAGATTTCAGGAGATCAAGATGCCATCATTCCGTTGGCAATACACTCTAATTGGCAATCATTCCCATAGGGGTTTCATCTTGTAGCCACTGTATTTGATTTTGTCATCTATGGAGGTCTTTTAAATGTAACAAAACGTAGACACCAGCCAGGAAGGGACTAACAAGTTGCTACTGGCCCAAATAGCTCCATTTACCTTTTCAAGGCATGTCAGAGCTGGAAAAAAGATTAGCTTTGGAGGGAAAACAGGCACGTAATTCAAACTCTGACAGAGGAAAACAGCGAATGTTTCTTGTTTCTGTTTATGTACAAATGCAGAACTCTAAGAAGAAGATGGTGATGACAAACTTTCACTGTATGGATCAGCTAAAGATCGCATAGATACTGAAGTAGTCCTTGAGTGCAGCCTGAAGAAGAAGGATTAGCCAGACAATTTGACACTAACTGCTTATTCCAACCTGCCTTCTCCACTTTCCCTTTTATCATCCGTTCTGAAACATGTCTGGGACACAAAGATCAATTAGAGAATTTTTGTGAACAGTTGTTACAATACTTCTTGTGACCTAAAGAGAGATTGAAGTTTTCATGTACAGTACCTCTTAAGAGAATGCTTTATAGACACCAAACCCTAGGCAATTACGCCTATACACTCTCCTTGGCAAGGTATTCAGATTCTGTAACCAAGTAATCTCAAACTATTTGATAAATAGATTTAAACTGAGTTTAGGGCATTTTTTCCAGCTCTTCAAAATCTTTTGACTTTTTCTTGTTCACTTCCCTAACTGTGCAGACTGGGACTAGTACTCACAAGATTCCAGAGATCAAGTATCTCCTCACACTTATCTAATCATTGAAGAACTATATAAACCCTTTTAAAAACTGTTGTAAACTATGAGTCTGTGTTCAGTTGCTGGTGTGCTCCAGTCTCCTCCACCCACCTTTTTTTTTCTTGGTAGATACTGCACTCCTGAAGATAGCTCTCCAATCTGTAGGTAGGAGGTACACTCCCTGCTTCTAGAGGTATAACTAATAATTTGTTTAAATGGATCTAGTGCATGACAGTTTGCTACAGCTGCTATGTGCTGTCATTACTTACATATCACCCTGTGTTGCCTATAAGTTTAATCAGCACTGTTTTAACTTAATTCTAGGTCACCAATGAATGATATGAAACCTTATTAATTATTACAAAGCTTTACTAATGAAAAAATAAACACAAACTATAAAATGTTGATTCCTCATTTACAGGTATTTTTTTGAAATCTTTCGTTGCTGAACAGGAGCTTTGCCCAAAGAAAATGTTGTCTTTATCCGGGTCATAAATTATGCAAAGTGCAGGACCTGGACAGCATCCTACCCTACTGTAGTTAAAAGGGCAAATGGCAACAGTAGGCATTTACCCTAGAGCTCCACAGTCTATGTAACTAATGTAACTTTGACTGAAACTCCTGACCTGAAGCAAGAACAGCACTGCTGTGTCTCCTGGTTTTGCCCTGTAGGCAAAGGGCCTCATCCATTGATACCCACCTCTACCAGAGGTCTGAAACTACAGACTTCTAGGAGCTTCCCACCCCTTAGGGGAAGATCACGAAATTAAATTTTAAGGCATGACATATCTTGCTAGAGCATATTAAATACTACATATTAAACAGCTCTACTACATCAAACACCATGTAAAAGTCTTGTCTTCACAGTTACCACTTAGCCAAACTTGTATTCTACTGAAATAATGAAATCAGCTTTGTTGGAAAATATCTATTCTGTATAACGCCTTCAGTGCTGAGTCAGAAAATCCATGTTAAGTTTTCCATTATGTTAACATACCCAACATAAACAGGATAGCAGTCTCAGGGGAACTCCTGGATCTAAGCTGTCTGGATTTTCTCATCTAGAAATACATAGTCTCAGTAAACATGTAAAATCCTTTCTGGAGGTTAATCAGTCACAAAGTACTTGTTAAACTGGGGTACAAACACCTTGTTCTGCCTCCTCCTATATACAGGACACCCTTTTTAAAACTGCCCCCAGGATTTTCGCATTATTAATGATTCTACAATTTTTACCCAAAAGCTCATAAAATGGCAGCCAGTTTCTTTGCTCCCAATATATTATTTTGCCCTTAATGGTGTCATTTATAGTTCTTGCCTTGATATACTGCCCATTGTACACCTTCAAAAACTTGTAGCTGTATCAAGTGCTATATTTTTTCCCTTTTCTCACATTTGTTATATGTTGCTTTAATTTCTATCATTTGCTAATGTCATCTTGCCATAGAATAAAACCAGGACTTATTAAAGCTGTTCTCTTGATTATGAGACTATGGCTTTTTGGTCAAATAATACTTTTTTTCTTAGAGATTTCAGCTTTTTTGTTCATACTATTGTGTTCAGATTTTAAGCCTTAGTCAGTCTACATTTAGCCTGTACCCTGTTCTACCACCCAATGACTTCTCCCCAGCTGAGAAGGGGAATCGCGGGAAAAAAAAGGAGAAGTTTAAATAAATTTAATGAAATAACAAAACTAATACAATCACCAACATAAACTGCACAAGTTTATATTCAGCCTGTCCTTGGGATGCAGAAGGAATAGAAGACCAAGAGGAAGAAGTCCCAGAAAGAAGAAAACCTCTCCATCCTCATTAAACTCCCTCCTTTTATAATGAGCTTGATGTCAGTGGCATGGGACACACCTGTGAGTCAGTTTGGGTCAGCTGCCCTGACTGAAACTCCCAGCTGACTCGGGGCTACTCATGGCCTGTCTGCCATGGCTGGGCTGTGGAGCTGTTCCTGGGAAACCAGGATATTCCCTCACCAATGTTAATCAAGGTTTTAAAACATTGCATGTATGTGCACAAAACCCCACTTGCATACACAAATGTGTTAATATACTTATGGCATAAGTTATTAACTTATCATTCACCTTGACCTCACTTTGAGCACTGTGTGCAGTTCTGGGCCCCACAATTTAAGAAGGATGTGAAGGTCCTTGAATGTGTCCAGAGGAGGGCAAGAAAGCTGGTGAAAGGGCTGGAAGGTGTGTCCTATGAGGAGTGGCTAAGAACTCTGGGTTTGTCTAGTTTGGAGAAAAGGGGCTGAGGGGTGACCTCACTGCTCTCTACAGTTTCCTGAGCAGGGGAAGTGGAGAAGGAGGTGGTGGTCTCTTTTCCCTGACATTCGGTGATAGGACATGTGGGAATGGTTCAAAACTGTTCCAGGGGAGATTCAGACTGGACATCAGGAAGCATTTCTTTCCCAAGAGGGTGGCCAAACACTGGAACAGGCTTACTGGAGAGGTGGTCAATGCTCCATGCCTGTCAGTGTTTAAGAGGCATTTGCACAATGCCCTCAATACCACACTTCAAGTTTTGGTCAGCCCTGAATTGGTCAGGCAGTTGCATTAGATGATCATTGTAGGTCCCTTCCAACTGAAAATACTATTATCATAGAATCATAGAATGGTTTGGGTTGGAAGGGACCTCAAAGATCATCTAGTTCCAACCCCCCTGCCATGGGTAGGGACACCTACCACTAGACCAGGTCGCTCAAAGCCTCATCTAACCTGGCATTAAACACTTTCAGAGAGGGGGCATCCACAACGTCCCTGGGCAACATGTTCCAGTGTCTCACCACCCTCACAGTAAATAATTTCTTCCTAATATCTAGTCTCAATCTACCCCCTTCCAGTTTAAAGCCATTACCCCTTGTCCTATCACTACATGCTCTTGTAAAAAGTCCCTCTTCAGATTTCTTGTAGGCCCCTTCAGGTACTGGAAAGTGTTATAATGTCTCCCTGGAGCCTTCTCCAGGCTGAACAACCCCAACTTCCTCAGCCTTTCTTCATAGGAGAGGTGCTCCAGCCCTCTGATCATCATCGTGGCCCTCCTCTGGACCCACTCCAACAGCTCAATGCCCTTCTTATGTTGGGGGCACCAGAACTAGACGCAGTAGTCCTGGTGAGGTCTCACAAGAGTGGAAGAATCACTTTCTTCAACCTGCCGGCCGTGCTTCTTTTGATGAAGCCCAGGATATGGTTGGCCTTTTGGGCTGCAAGTGCACGTTGCTGGCTCATGTTGAATTTTTCATCAGCAGACACCCCCAAGTTCTTCTCCTCAGAGCTGAATTCTATTCTATTCTATTCTATTCTATTCTATTCTATTCTATTCTATTCTATTCTATTCTTTCCTTAGAAAACTACTATGAGCAATAACTTAGGATGCAAATTTATTAAGACATTTTCATTTCTTATTGAACCAAACAGCATTTTTCGTGATTACTATGTTTCTGCCTTCTAACAGACCCAATCACAGACTGTGAATTAAAGCAAGTTCACCTTCATTTGCTGTGAATTAAGGCATGCTCATCCCTTAATTTGATTTGACTACCTTCAAAAGTAAGCGCTTACTGCATTATTTGGGTCTAAACCTATACTGGTTGAGTATTTCGTGGTCAATTGTTTTTCAATAGTTAAGAAATTAAAAACTCTGTAATGTTTGCTTTCCTCCACTGACACACCTCATTCATGTTGTAGTAACTATGATGCTACTCATCTCAAACTACACTCAAGTATGCTAAACTGTACAGGGGGTGGGGAAATACTTGTAAAAATATATATTTTTGTGTTAATTATTATGTTTCTATTTAATATAGTTTAAATGCTTAGTTTTCACGAAAAATTCAAGGTTTTGCAGTGCAAAGCTATTCTCTGTAGTTAGTTTATGACATATAATGACATATTAATGTCATAGCAGACCAGCAGTCTGCTATGACATTAATGATCAAAACCCACTTCAATACTTGCTGAGAACAGCCAGTGCATCACATAACTGTTGTTGGTAGCTCTGTTGAGTTTGGACCTCTTTCTGCAATTCAATTTGTAAGAAATTCCTGAGAACTTTGATGTGCAATAGAAGGACATAAAGAATTACAAAACCAAATCAAACAACTTTTATATAGTCTTCTTTTTTATTTAAGAAAATTAAACACTATACAAGCTCTTGAACTTAAAAAAATAGTAAGATCATGATCCTTTTCTATCACTTATTTTTTTCCCTATAATTTTTTTTTTTTAATATTTGTTTTTTAAATGTTTGTATCAGGAGGTTGAAACTGAGGCTTTATGTATATTTCTCCCTCGTAGTGAGTACTCATTAGTTGCAACATGATTGCCTAGAAGTGTTAATGCTGGCATGTGCTGTGATTTACCACCTAAAGATCATTGACTATATATTTTCAAAGAAATACATGGGAAATTCCATTACTCTGGTCAAGACACTGCTGACTAGATTCATTCACCTAAATATAAGCATCTAACGCATTTCTATGCCCTATCATGTCCTCTTTGGTGTACAACAGTCGCTTGGGCTTCAGTCTCTATACCCGTCATTGCTCAGAGCTTCACATCCATGCTTTGGACATCTTAGGCTGACAGCAGGAGTCTCCATCTGCACAGTAAACCACCTAAATTTAGGTGTCTACATAAGAACTAGGTGAGTAAGCTTCTGTTACAGGCAATGAAGTCAATGGAACTTGAGTCAGTTGCTCATGCACACATGGTTTAGTGTCAGAAGAAATGGGTATGAATGACATCTTAAGCAGGGATAGCAGGTATGACACAGGGCTGAAGGAAACCTGTCCCTTTCCAAAACCAGAGACAAAGGCTAAGTAGCATATCTTCAGACATCTCCACTTGACTACAAATACAGATCTGCACTGACTATACGGGAAGTTTAGATGCCCTGCTCTGACAAAGATAACCCCATGAGACACTTAAATGTAGGTTTCTTAATCTGTGAGCCAATTCTCAGGCCAAATAACAAATTTGACTGTCAATTAAAGTTTTGGGGATCCTTATATAATGAAAATAATAAATATTGCACCATAATGTTCTCTAATGAAATTAAAAAGTAATTATATGAAGAAAACTACAATTACTTCTGCAGAACAAAACATAAATTATAAAAGTGTGCCAAAAGGAACATATATTGCCATGTCAGAAGTTATCAATGACATCTCTGTAATGTTTGTTGTAAGCACCACTCTATTGTAACACTCCTGTGGATGATAAAAATTTAAAACTGACACTAAGAAAACTGTAACTCATGAAATGGAAGATCTGAATGTACAATCCTAAGCACATATTTCAGTAGTCCCAGGCAAGGAAAGCATCAGGACACTGACCTTCAATATAAATATACTTTCTATCCGGATGTAGAAAGTGTTCTCTGTCAAACTGAAAACTCCCCCTCCAAACCTTCAGTACTGCATATTGTAAAGATACTTGGATTCACTATTTGACAGGCAGAGAATATCTATGCAAGAAAGATACTTAGTTTTCTCAAAAAATAACTAACTGAGAAACACTCAATTAGGAACACTATCTGCCAGACGGTAACTAGTCAAATTCTGCAAAGGAGACCCACACATATGTGAGGCCAGAAAGTGGTCAAAACTTGTTTATAAATCCTAATTCAACACTCTGTAAAGTATTTTATGGTAAAAAGAAGGAAAAAATATGCATTTTAGCATGAAATGACAGAAAAAAGTGCTAAAGGAAATGCATTCTGCTTGCCACTGGCTCAGATGAGCGAAATACTCTGAAGTCTTTCATAAATGTGAGGTAGAATGAGATATTGCTTCTAAAAATAGCACCAAAAGCATTAAATTTTAGTTCTTATCTCCCTATATACCATCTAAGAACTAAAAATAAGGGTTTTTTTTTCCTAGGAAATGAATCTTTTTGTGCACATAATTATCTTATATCCTGAAGCACCTTCCTTCGTAATTTCTGACACAGTAAAGGTACAGATAGAAACATCTCATTTTGATGGAACAGATCTCCCTCTGCAGGTCTCGAGAGGCACCCGTCTTTCATCACTAAGTGCTAAGGTGTTTGTGTTAAGCAGACTGCACTGTGCCTCCTTAGGGACTGCACCCTCCCTCCCAAGACTAAGCACTAAATTTCAGTGAGACGCTGCTTAAGATAAACATATAATTGAGTAAGAATAGAGAATACAATTTGGATCTTCGTTCTAATTTGCTTTTGTATGTGATTTGCAGAAACACTGCACTATTTTTTTTAATCTTCTTTGTCAGATGTGTGAGGTCTCCCTAGTCATACTCATAACCGATGCCAGGCAAATATCAGTGTAACCGACAGGCCCACATTTATTTCCAGAGTCTTAGAAAATATTAGATAGGTTTAAAACTTCAGAATTTTAACTTAAGTTTATATGTTTTTGTACATTAAACAACGTTAATCTCGTTAATTTTCTGTGATTCAGATAGCCAAGGAATCCAGTCTCTAATTCATCTATCAATACTTCTATATTATTCTATTTTGAAAACAGAAATTTATATAATTTAGCTGAAATAGGTATATGAAGACAGAAGAAAAGCCAAAACACACAACACAGAGATGACACTGATTAAAGTATATGTTCTATAGCATGAGGAAGACTCTGTTATGATCCTTTCCTAATTTACCCTGATTAAAGCTTGCATAGCAATAGCTAGCTCCTTTACTTCTGGTATTTCTTTGCTATCTGCTTGCATAGCATCATCTGTGCTGTAATATCCTATTTTTAAGTCATCTGAAATTCAAGGCCCACAAAACCAGACAGAACTGAAAAAAACTGAACTTGCAATAGTACAGTACTTGCCTTAATCAATTTAATTGATCTTCAGTTAATAATGGACATTCAGAGGCAAAGTGCCTATATTTCTTTTATCAATTCACTTGTCTGACTTTTTTAAGATAGAGGGGAATGTAAGAGTGTAACAAACACATTAACAGCTTGTTTCTATGTTAGTTTCATGAAGACATGTTTTTTAATTCAAATAACAAAAAGTTAAATAACACTAAAGATTATGCTAAAGAACATAAAAGAAAATCACACAGAATCACAGAATGTTAGGGATTGGAAGGGACCTCAGAAGATCACCTAGTCCAATCCCCCTGCCTGAGCAGGAATACCTAAATCAGGTCACGTACTCTGTCAGTCAATAGATTATTTTCACTTTTCTGTAGAGAAATATATCAGTCCAGAAATCCTAGACTATAGATTTGGATAGGAGCTGGATTTTCTGTCTCAGTGATAAATTTGATTATTTTGATACTATTAATGTAGTCTAAAAGACACTTAGGATTGTTACATTTTTAATTAAAAAATAGAGCATTGCATTGTTAAAAACATAATATTTTGACTCTGTCAACATTCTTTTCTGTTAGAAATGGATGGTGTCAGAAAATGCTTGCCCAGGTCCACCTAATGAACAGGTCATCCCAACGAGGTAGATAGGTTTAAAATTTTAATAGCATTCGATCTGAGGTGTTCTGAAGATCTCTTTATTCTGTGAACATTCAGATATATTCCAAGTACTTGCAGCCCAGAAAGCCAACTGCATCCTGGGCTGCATCAAAAGTGTGACCAGCAGGTCAAAGGAGGTAATTCTTCTCCTCCACTCTGCCCTCGTGAGACCCCACCTGCAGTACTGTGCTCAGCTCTGGGGCCCCCGACATAAGGACATGGACCTGTTGGAGCGGGTCCAGAGAAGGGCCACAAAGATGATCAGGGGCTGGAGCACCTCTGCTATGGAGACAGGCTGAGAGTTGGGGTATTCAGCCTGGAGAATAGAAGGCTCTGGGCAGACATTATTGGAGCCTTTCCGTGCTTAAAGGGGGCTCATAAGAAACACGGGGACAGACTTTTTAATAGGGCCAGTAGCAATAGGAGAAGGGGTAATGGTTTTAAACTAAAAGAGGGTAGATTTAGACTAGATGTAACAAAGAAATTTGTAACCATGAGGGTGGTGAAACACTGGAACAGGATGCCCAGAGAGGTGGCAGATGCCCCATCCCTGGAAACATTCAAGGTCAGGCATGAACCAGGGCTCTGAGCAACCTGGTCTGGTTGAAGCTGTCCCTGCTCAGCGCAGGGGGGTGGGACTGGATGACCTGTAAAGGTCCCTCCCAGCCCAAACCCTTCCGTGATTCCATGCGGCACTCCTCACTGCAGCAGCTGCGGTCCCAGCTGCAGGGCCCCGTGAGAGGCACAGCGCGGCCAAGCCCCCTCAATTACCACGGGCCGCGTTCACCGTAATTCAGAGCACAGAGACCCCTTTCAGTCAAAAGTACATGCACACTCTTCCAGAACAGCGGCTCCGGCCCCTGTGTGTCCAGGCGGAGGGCGCAGGGACGCAGGCCAGCAGGCTCGGGCGGGGCGCTCGCTGCCGGCCAGGCCCGCCCCGCCGCCGGACGCCCCCCGCGGAACCACGGCAAGCAGGCCCCGCCGCCAGCCCCGCCCGCGGCGCCGGCCGGAGCGGCCAGGAGCGGGCTTTTCCGCCCGCGGGTGGCAGGAAGTGACGCACGGCGCCGGTGTTGGGGTCTCGCGGCTTCCCCAGCCTCCCCCCAGCGGCCCCATCTCCCAGCTGGACGGGCGCGGCCAGCCCCGCCAGCAGCCATCGCCCCTTCAGCCAGCAGGGTCGGAGCAGGCCGCCCCCCGCGGCGGAAGCAAACCCCTTGTGGGTGTTATTCAGCGGGCATTTGTGTGCTCCAGTAACCTCTTCCCCACCTCAGCCAGCCTCCTCTCTGTTAACCAACATACCGCTAACTCCAGGCTTCCTATTTAAGCTAAAAGTGCTGTTAAGTTGCAAATATAAATGGTTAGATCCTCACTGGAGAGTAAGTACCTGCAGAGAGCTCATGCACTCCAGGTAAATTATTGTCAGATTGAGAAACATTTTCATGGCACGTTTTGGAGAATATTAACTGTAATGTGGCACCCAAATGCAGTGATTCCCACCATACGTTGACCATCCTAACCACCCACATCTCCCTCCTCCAGTCTGTTGGAAAAAAGAGGTGAGATGCTCAGATGGGCTTTTAAAGCTAGATAAGAACAAGAAGAAAATGTGGCTGAAATATGGCTTAGGTGCTGGTTGTAACAGAAATAAAACTCAGGCAGTTGATGAGTGCAGGCTAGGAGAAGGTGATGTCAAACATGAGTACAAGCCATTATGAGCAGCCTGTTTGCTTTCATTGTAACAACAAACAAGCTCTCACATTCTGCTTTTCATATGGTTGGGAGACAAGAGTGGGATGACCAAAAGCTATGCATAATTTTCTCATAACTCTCCCTTGATAGAAGTCCATCAGAGACTATGGGCTAGCTGGAAAAACTATGAAGTTACCAATCTGTGTTTGAATATGCTGTCTGATCCATAGTGCTCTTTGACCTCAACAGTTACTAGCATTTACACTAAAAATCACTTCAACTTTGCTTGAAATCAGGTTACACCTAGTGAGACGGCAAGCATTTAATATCAAACATCACATTGAAACGACACAACTCTGTAAGTACAGAAGCAAATAATGACTTATCTAAAAGAAACTAAGGATTTTTAAACAGGATTGCTTCTCATGGAGTTGGATTTTGCTAGGATTAACACCTATATCTGCTCAATGTGATAGATAATTTTTATGGACCAGGTTACAGACTCAGTTTCCTTTATCTGAAAGAACAAATCACCATTTGCAATCTCTGGAGTGATTAGCATGGATAAAACCATTTCAACTTTTGTGAATTCACAGATGTGTCATGGATTCATATGGTTTATAGAAAAAATGTGCCTTCATTTTAAAGAATGAAAATAATTTTATTAATTGTATCTTTTGTGCAAGCTCTGGGTGCTATCTCATTTCATCACAGAAGAAATATGGAAAGTGATTCAAACTGCCAAAATACAATTAAATGCTAGATTTGTTCTCTTCCTTGAGCTCAAGCTGAAAAAGGAATAAAACAGCGATCCTTTATATTAGTGAAATGTAACTGGTAAGAAATTTAAGAAGTTATATATACTACAGGAGATAAGTCATCAGTACATTCACAAACGTTACTTGAATATAAAAAGGGAGATTTCATTATTAAGTCACATGCTGAGTAATAGTTTAAACTGGTACTTGTAATGCAGGTATTCTCAGATGTTTCAGTTAGAAAAATGGTGAGAGTAACTGAGTGAAAGGCAGAACTTGTTACTTGTCTTAAGAAGACCATTTGTAAAACCTGTCTTGTTTTTAGGTCACCTTTCAACAATAATATAGAGATGATTTTGGTTTGGGAAAAAGTCTAGTTTGCCATTGGAAACAAAGAAAAAGTTTATTGACATAGGCTGTAGTGTGATGTGGCAAAAACTGCCATAAAATTATATCAACGCTTTTATGACACGTAGGAGTCAGACTACAAGTTAAGGAAACTTGTTTTCTTAATCTTGGTCAAAGGAGCAAGTTGTATCTATTAAATCTGATCAGAAGATTCATATTTATTTATGAACACTGAAAAAATCAACACTTTCTTTATGATATATTTTGTCCTGTGTTGGTTGTTTTCTTATTTTTTATTACAGTCTGCTCTTAAATATTTTAACTACTATCTTTATGTTAAGCAGCTCAATGCTTCACACCCTAATTACCTACTGCAGTCATAATGATACTGTTTATTCAGAAATGTCTTTGCTGTCTACCCTGGGCAAGGCCAGCTACTGATTCTTTTGAGATAATAATCAAAAGTTATTTGTTTATAGTTTTAACTCACCCAATTATCTGATAAGGATTCCCAGTTAGGAACTGCTGAAAATGGATTTGGAATGGTACTGGTGCCAAAGAATAGTATTTATGGCATAGTAAAATACTGGTTTTAACTTTCCAAAATGAGTTTAGTTGTGGTCTTTGAAAATGATATCCTACTTGCCTCTGATTTGAGTTCCATCTGTTTCACTGTTTCTGCTTTCTGTGCAGGGAACACTGTGGCACCACATGCAAGTGACAGCTTCTGCATCAGCACCGCTCCGTCTTGCCATGGCTTCCCACTCAGATCTCTAAGGAACTGATGTTTACAGTTGCACATAATATCTTATCCCTTCCAACCCAAACCATTCTATGATTCCTAAAACAAGATACCCTTTTATTGCTTAACTAAATCACAGTATTGAGGGTCCATTATGTTAGAATGGAACAACAATGCTTCTGTGGCTGTTCATCTCTTTGGCCTGGAAGTGTTCAGTTTCAGTGACAGGATGGAACTGGCAATGCACAATAAAGCTCCTCTATCCTTCCAGCTACCTCAGGTTTTTGCTTTAGATTCTAACTGTGATCATTTTACACATTCAGTCTCCTTTGACTGAAGTCATCGAGTTAATGTCAGCTCATTAATTTCTTAGTCTCCAAGGTAACCAGGTTCCTGTGCTAATGGTTCTTGTTATTTTTTCTTACAACCCCAAATCTCATAGTTCTGTATTTCAGAGAAACAAATAATTTTCTAAGTTAAAGTAGGTCACAAGCATAACAATTAAAACCATACACTTTTCCTGTTTTTCCTCGTTATCTGAGCTATGTTTGTTGACCTATGAGAAATACATCTATTTTATTCTCATTGGCTTTGTTGGAAAAAGAAAACAGATCCTCAGGCGTATAGATCCTTCTGCAAGTTTGATAAAGCAGCAGCAAACTTCATAAGAGAGAGAGCTGCTCTTTGTTTGAACTAATCACACTAATTCCTTGGACAATTTGGAAGAAAAAAGTGTAGCAGCATTTTCAGAAGATTGCTCTGTTTGCAGCGGGATTGAATGACAGACCATAAACCCTCAAGAAACAGAGATAAATGGAACAAAGTAGTGTGACAAGATTTGATTGCACATTAAGATCAAAGTCTTTACCAATCTATTGCCCTACTGTTATCACTAAACCATAATGGTCCTCACATTCATAGGCCATCCTGATTTCACCATGCTGCTGCTAGTATTTTGGTACCAGGATCCTTTCATAAAATTATTTGCAATTATGTCATATCTGAAAGCCAAGGCTGTGAGTTAAGACTACTTTTATTCATTGACGGTTTGTATCCATTTCTTTTTGGCCAACACTGTCATTTAACTTAACAAGCCCTTCTCACTCCCCAGTATTGCATCAGTGATATATTTATAGAGATCCCTTCTCAACCTTCATTGGGTAACGCAAGCCAAGAACAGTTAGTCTCCTCTTGTTAGACAGTCACTAGTCCTTTGATCGTTTTAATTCCCCTTTGCTCATATTCCAGTCAAAATTCAGCATCCTTAAGCAATGTTGACCAGCAATGCATACAGTATTCCAGAGGAAGTCCTTTCAACAAGAAATACTTATTTATTTGGGGTACATTCTCACCTGCTGTGCTCTAGGATCCTATTTGTCCTCTTGAAAGCTACATCACATCAGAAACTACGGTGATCCTGCAGTTGAACAGCATGTGTGGGTTTTTCCCAGATGGTACAGATGGTTTCCCACAGATGAGATTCTGCTAATAACAGAAATACTGACCTGCCACCAGGTGGGCGATCTTTCATTTTGCACTGTTGAATTTCATCTAGTCACATAAGCAGTTCCGTCTCTGGCCTTCAAAAGTTTCCCATGTGATGTTTCAAAAATCTTCTTTATTGTAAATATGCTGCTCAACTCTGAGTCATTAGTGAAAGTCAGTAGCACACTAAGTGCCAGTGTAAGTAATGAAAATTTGTCCCAAGACAGTTCTTTGAAGAACTCCACTAGCAAGTTTCTTTCAGTTTAACAATTCCTTTAAATTATCTTCAGTTGTCTCTCCCCTTGCCAGGCCCATTGCCACCTTTTATTTGTTGTTCTAATCCCCGTCTTCATTGGTTTGGTAATGCCTTGTACTGTGCAGTATCAGAACTTTATTTAGATACAGCAAGATTAGATATACTAAATTTCCTGTAGTAATTTTATATCAAAGTCAGATGGACATATGCAAAAACCTCCGTCCATTTGAAGGGCCCAGGTCTAATATAGTAACCTAATTATATTTAGGAATCTTACTCTGAATTACTAATTAATTAACACTTAATTTTAATAAAATCATGCTAGCAAATAAATCACAACTTGGAGAATGTTCATATTTGCATGTATGAATAATGTAACTCTTACAACTAGTGCTTTCTAACAATTTTAATGTTTCAATTGCACTTGAATAAGCACTGAAATTCTCAAATTGCTAAAATATTATTTTAAAATTTCTACAGAAAATCAAAGCATCAGGAACACTACTTTATATTTCAGGCTAACTAAATTGCATTAAGATTCTATTCTGATTGGAGTTACCAGTGTAAATCCACCAACTGAGTGTAGCTGTTCCTGACTTCTTCCAGTTAAAATTACTTCAGATTTGGGCTCATTGTTATAAATGCTTTTTTTTAAATGATGTCTTGCTATATTAGAACTTTGAAAATGTCAAATCAGAAAAAAATAATTCCATATTGTACATTTACGTATGGAAATCTAGGTTAGGAAAGGTTTAATTATTTATACATGTGATTAGGACATCAGTCAGGATGAACTGATGTCATCCCTCCTCCCTCCCCTTTAATGGCTCTACCTGCGTTATTTTTTCTCGTTCGACAGTGGAGTTTAAATAGCTGTGATCTGCCCTTGCTGTAACAGTTAGCTCTGTGCAACGCAGATGGAAACAGAGCAGGTTTTTAATTGTGATGAGGCAAGTTCTCTCCCTACATTTCATCAGGGCTAGGACATGACTTGCTGAGCTGGTTCTGTAGCACGTAACCACAGCCGTTTCCCACAGGAAGGTGGTTAATGTAATTACGTGCTATTCCATGACTCTCAAAACACCCAACAATGAAATGTGGTTTTCTGCAACACTTGCCTCTGTGTGATGATTCCTCCTTTTGCTGCTCACTGATGGCAAAAAGGTGGGGAAAGGTGTGCATTGCAAGGCTGTGGAGGGTAGAGGGGATGACACTTTGTGTTGAATCAGTCTGTTTCCAAAGCCTTTCTGTTGTGAGGCTGCACATGGAAGTGCTGGCTACTTGCTACCTCATCAGAGTATTTTTTCACTGCAAGAGTAGGCAGTATTGCACCTTCTTGCCTACCACAGTTATTTTATGCTTATAGTTTTTATCAAGATTAATCTATTAATAATATTTCCTGTAATCGTGAGTAGCAATTTCCTGCTTCTGGCATTTCTATATTGCCCATTTCCCTGACTTCCTCCACAGTCTGTCCTTGACAGAACTCTGGTCTACTCTTGGTATGAACCTACTTTCCTCAGCCCTAAATTTGCCATTAACCAACATGAAAGGGAGAGAGGGTGACTATTTAATTTCCTATAACTGGTAACAAAATATAGACATTGCAAACACTTTCATATCTTGTTATGTTTATTCAAATAGAGAAGATAACCCTTTCTAAATATCATACACATTATAAAGCTTGTTCACATCACATTCTTACAACTTTTTTTTTTTTTTTTTAGAAGAAACAGCATTGTAGATCCCTTTTTTTTTTCTAGTAGCATCTTAGGGCTGTCTACACTTCTGAGCAGAAATGAGAGACTTAACCTGCGTCATAGCTCACATTTAGAGACTCGCTTATCAAGTGGGATACCACCCAAGACCTTGAGATATGAGCAAATGCCTATATTTATCACCAACAGCCCTTTTTCCACAGACTCTTGCCACATGATGTCATAGTGTGAGATACATCTCTAATGATTAGTGCACCCATCTAGTGAATAACATTTTAATAAGAGTCTAACATGACAATATAGCAGAAGCTGACAACAAATTGTGAGGCAAAGCTCTCCGAGACACAGCCCTTGTTTTATGCAGGGTATTCACACCTCAGAAGTAACTGTGATATACTTTCTCTCCTTTTTATGTTAGCGGCACATTTAAGGTTGGACGAAGTAGGTAGTCTAGTTACTACCAACTCTTAAGCCACTACAAAGCAGCTGGCGCAGAAGACAAAAGAGCCCAGGAACAGGTAAGAGCAGAACTGGTTCTTTTGGCAGTCCTGTTGGCTCATTACATCTTTACAGGTTGATTAACTATACCCTAAGTAAGCTACCTGTAACTTGGCAATTTTATGAAAGGTATGATATGCTATGATATCATCATCTGCAGGCAACAGAGGATAAAACTGATGATTCAGGAAGTTCCTTCTAGTTCCAGCTTATATGTATTTCTTCCCTATATATTGGAAAATCCTTGATATATATGTATATTTTCTATTAATTTTTAATTTTTGTCCTTGATATACCACTTCAAATTACTAATAAAAAGTAAACATTTCATTTTCCACCAATGTACAAAGAGTTGTAATTCATTAAATACTTCAGCCAGAAATATCTTTGGCTGAAGGGCTGTTATGTTGGCATTAAAAAAACCCCAGAACAGTGGCAATGCTTATTCAATGTCATTCAATACATCATTTAAGCTAACTTCTCCCATCTTCACTAACAAATGTTCCTGGTGATGTAATTAATTTGTTTCTTCTATGTCAATCATGTATCTACTACACACTAAAGTTAAAAGTAGTTCCACTCTCAGGCATCTAGTTTACGTCAGTGAATACCACTGTTGTGCCACAGCTGTTTTTGTGGTCGTGGTTTGCCTTCTAAACAATCTAAACAATTCCTGGTATGTGCAGCGTAACCAGTGATAACAGTCATGTCAGGAGAAACTTTAACCACAGGAGATGTTCACTGCAGAGACTGAGATCTATTCTGTATTAGCCAAGGACTGTACATTACCCTGTAATGAGTGAACCAGTCGCCTAGGAACATTAATCTACGGAAGACAGTGAAAGGCATCCCCATGCTGTGTCTCCTCTCTTTCCAAACCCATCTAGTGGCCATGAGGCCACAACATGCAGGCAGAAGCAACAGAAGTGGCAAATGCAGGAATGTTCTGGAAGCAATCAATCTGTGTGTCATGTTTTATCCAGGCCACACTAAAGGAAAGTCTAGTTCTTCCCTGGGATCAACAGCAGCTCTATATACAGCTCAGAGAAACAGCAAAAACCTGTCTTCTGGTAGCAAAAGGCACTGAAGGCACAACCACGTGCCCCTGGCTTTCATACATACCCTTGCATTGGAGACATTCAAATTCTTCCCTGAAACTTCTTGTTCACAAGTATTGTATTCATAGCACTTGAACATTACTCTCTGAAGCAGACCACGGTTTAGGATGTTAACGTTAAAACCAGATGTCAGATATATAAGAAATGATCTTTTAGGTAAGTGCTGATTTCTGGTAACTGCTAGTATGAAAGCTGAAAATTAGCCATGAGATGCTTGTGCTGCAGCAGTTCAACGGGATTTTTGTCACCGATCCTCCAGGGAGACTGGGTTCCCCCCCGGCCAAGTACGTGTGACTGACTCTGGGTGCTCAGTTATGGAAAACGTTGGTTACATTACATTGTTGGTATTTAATAACACCGCAGGTAAAACACAACAAGGTGAGCTTCTCTTTCCATTTACTTCACATGACAGGTAATAAATATGTTGAAAGTAGCATACTATTAACACTGAGCCAGTGGTATAAATATTTGTTGTTTCTCTCAGTTACCTAGTAACAGATTTTGATTGTATTTTAACCTTATTAGCAAGCTTACTATGTGCATTTTAACTGAAAATATAAGAAAGACATTATATCTGTTTATAAATGAGAAGAGAATAAAAGACAATTTTTGTTCAGAGATAAACAAGTTTTTTGTCCAAAATATGCTATAGCAGAGCATCTGAATACTAACATGGTGCTAATTTGGGCATACATAATAAATCTGTTTCTTTCCTCAAATGAAGCACCGCATTGTACCTCACTGTAACTAACGATCCAAATCAAACAGCTGCCCATCCATTAATGTACCACTGTTCCAAATGACCTATGGTTTTGGAGAGGTAGAACAGTCATTAGTGGGAGTTTCTGTAATATCCTGGACGAAAGAAAATTGCAGTTCTGAGTATTCAAAATGCAGCACTTGCTTATAACAGAAGTGCTCTTACTCTGCTGGATCCATTTACTATTCTCTAACAGAAAGAGCTGCCTCTCTCTCTACCTCTCTCTGTTACCAGACTACTTAAGACTTCAAACCCACCATCCTGTAGTCAGCTCTGGCACTTACTGGTGGACAGAGCAATCCATTAAGCAAAACCACAGAGATACCTTTTTTAAAACTGGAAAAAAAAGTAGGCCGAAGGGCTGGTGAACGTGAAGTAATGTTCATCTTTATTATAATAAAATTAAACAAACCCACAATGAACAACTACTGGCACATTTAAAACCCCCTAGAACGGGGCAGCTTCCAGTGATTTTACATTAAATTGCCTATGAAAATACTAGAACACATTTTAACTTGGAAATACACCTTGTAAAGTTTTGACCAAGTAAAACGAAACAGGAATCTTTCCCTTGCTCAAGCCTTCATTTCAAGGAGGAAAGGTTTCAATTTACCACCATTTGATCAATATATATTCCTCTCTAAGCAATGATTAGTCCAGAAATGAAGACTCACTGCCTGATCTCACAAGCTATATTTAAACCAAAGTTCTGAACATTCTGAAATACGAGTGTCACTCTGTAATTTCAGAGCAGTTGTAATATCTTATCCCCTTCTGACAGGCTCCCAGAAATGCTCCTGGCTAATGCTCATCACCATTTGTTCTAAAGATATCAATTTGCCTGCTGTAGCAGGTAAGTCGGGAGATTTGGGCTTTGATTCATATCTGATACACCTCTTACATATCAACTTTGGAGGCAATAATTTTGGATATATATTGACTCTGTAAATTTTTATCAAGAGGTTCCTAGTAATGCATGGAATTAGCTGCTGTGTTTTATCCAGAATAGAAAAAGGTGGAAATGAAAACTGCTCACATGAATATCCGCAGTTTTTAGCATGAAGGATTCCAGCATTCTTCCTTCAACATGCAAGTTAGCCGAGGGGATCAAAACACGTTTTCTGTGTAGAGAATGAAATCCCATATTGTGTTACTGGTAGTCCTGGAATCGGCTGCAGAGACTGAAAATAGGAAATAGATCCCTGGACATGGATCCCAAGGGCAACTAAGGCTTTTCCAAAGATATGTGAGACTATGGGATGGAATCCAGATTTTTTTAAAAATATCACTTTGAAATTACATATATCAATATATTTTTTTTTCCCATTTCGGTAGGAATAAATAACTGTGTTAACATTTGATCACAGTGTAAACCGGTGTCTCTTGGTCAGCATGCCTGTCAGAACATAATCCAATCCAGTGTGTACAGGTAACGTCATCGTTCATGGACAAAGGGTTAGATACAACTTTATTTATACCACAGCTAAGGCTGAAATGCATGGCTGTGTTTTCAGACACTACAGGCACTAATAAACCAATCAGCAATGATCTTTGAGACCTATATTTTAAATCTGGTCTCTCCTGTTATTATGTGATGATTTGTATCATACGTTTTATGTATGCATGCTCTACATTTTCCAAAGTAGGATTACAGGAGGACAAAAACCAGCTTGTGCTGTCAGAAAACTAATGAATATTACTCCTACCCCGGCTGGAAATTATGAATCACGACACTGATTACACTCGGGCAGAAGCATCATTCCTTTTCAACACTAACATGGATACAAGATAGCATCAGTCAATGTAGGTAGAACATCTCCAATAAATAACGTGATGGTCATCAAATCTAAAGATCAAAATGATAAATTGTCCCAGGAGAAATCGCTTTGGCCACCTTCTACGGCGCTGCCCAGGCCGGCTCCCCACAGCACCCCATGCCAGGGTTCCCCTCTCAGCACCTCCCTTTATCAAAGCACGGCACAGTTAGCACCCAGCCCCCGCAGCAGCAGCCACGGCCAGGCATGGGAGAGCAGGCCTTTCCCCCGAGACACTCCCCACACCGAGGCACTCGTTCCCATCAGCCTTCCCACGCCTCCCCCACGCAGAGGCCGGCGGGCACCACCCCGCCGCTGCCTCGGCTACGGAGTGCGGTTTCCCCGACACCGGCTCCCAGGGAGGCTGGCCCACACACCAGGGCCCAGCCCAGGCCCAGCCAGCCCAGGCCAGGCCAGGCCTACCTCACGCCGCTCACCCGTCCTGGGAAACCCCGCAGGCCCGGCGCGGCTGAGGGCCGAACCACCGCGCCCCTGCTGCGGCTCCGCCCCTCGGGCTGGCCCCTTCCGCCAGGGGGCGGGGCGACTCGTGAGGTCCCGCGCCTGCGCCCCGCCCCCAGCACATTCCGGCGTGCCTGGGCCCTGAGGTAAACACGGGCGCGGCCCCGCCCCCGGCCCGGCCTCCAGCAGCTTCCAGAAGGGACCGAGCGCCGCGGCCGCGGGGGGGCCGGGCCGGGTGGCGGCGGGGCGGCGCTGGTGGCGCAGTTGGAATTGCCGCCGCCGCGGAGCCCGGCGGGCAGCGGGGCGCGCAGGGGCGGGGCGGCGATGCCCGTGTTTATTTTTACCCGGGCGGCTCATCCTCTCCGGCAGCCCCAGCGCGGCCCCCGCCGCTCCCCGCCCCGGCTCCGACGGCGCCGCCTATAAAGGGCCGCCCGCGGGGAGCCGAGGATGCAGCTCTACAGCTCCGTGATCACCCACTACCCCGCGGGCGGGACGGCCGCTGCAGCTGCCGCGGCCCCGCCGAGCGCCGCCGGGGTCTTCAAGGTCTCCTTGTCGCCGGGACCCCCCTCCGGAGAGGCAGCCGGCGCCGGCGGCGACCCGGGCCCGAGCCTGTCCGTCGAGAGCCCCGCCAAGGACAGCTTCGTTCCCGGCGGGGGAAGCAGCAGCGCCGCCGCCATGCCCGCCTTCTCCTCCTGCCTGGAGGTGATGCCAAGCGGCCCCGCGGCGGGCCCGGGCGGGCGGCCGGCAGGCGGCCCGCAGTTCAGCTCCTGCGCGCAGGTCACCGTCAGCCGCCGCAGGCCGCTGGAGCGGGTCGTGCCCATCCGCATCGTGTCGCGGGCCGAGGCCCCCGGAGAGCTGGTGCCGGCCTCGCCGCGCAGCCGCGCCTGGCTGGAGGGCATCCTGGAGAGCATGCGGCAGGCCGGGGGGGACGGCGAGGCCGCCGCCCTGCCGCCGCCCGCCGAGGAGCCCAGCAACCGTAGCCTGCGCCTCAGCGAGCACTGCCAGGCGCTGCAGGCGGCGGCCGCCAGCGCCCCGCCCGGGCTGGGTCCCGGCTGTCGCCCTGCGGAGAGGAGCGGTAGCCAGGTGCCGCCCGCCGCCGGCCCCTCGCCCGGGGCGGGGGAGGAGGACGGAGGGGGCCCCGAGGCGCGCAGGGGGGCCGGCGGCAGGCCGGAGCGCAGTGAGAAGCTGGCGCTGTACCTGGCCGAGGTGGAGAAGCAGGATAGATACCTGCGGCAGAAGGGCCGGTTCCGCTTTCACATCATCCCCGACGGGAACTGCCTGTACCGCGCCGTCTGCAAGGCGGTGTACGGGGACCAGCGGCTGCACGGCGAGCTCCGTGAGCAGACCGTGCACTACATCGCCGACCACCTGGACCACTTCAACCCCATCATCGAGGGTGACGTGGGAGAGTTCCTCATCGCCGCCGCCCAGGACGGGGCCTGGGCTGGCTACCCGGAGCTGCTGGCCATGGGGCAGATGCTGAACGTGAACATTCACCTCACCACGGGTGGCCGGCCCGAGAGCCCCACCGTCTCCACTATGGTTCACTACTTGGGGCCCGAGGACCCGACGCGGCCCAGTATCTGGCTGAGCTGGCTGAGCAACGGGCACTACGATGCTGTGCTGGACCGCGTGTGCCCCAACCCGGAGTACGAGGCGTGGTGCAGGCAGACTCAGGTACAGCGCAGGCGGGATGAGGAGCTGGCCAAGTCCATGGCAGTGTCCTTGTCCAAGATGTACATTGAGCAGAATGCCTGCTCTTGAGACCGGCTGGGCCGTGGGCTGGGAGCTTTGCTGCAGGGACAGAGATAGACAAAAGATGTGCTGGCTGTGATGGTGATGCCTTAATCCTTAATGAAGCTGCAGCACCCCAGACTGAGGACTGTTGGTTGTGGGGGTAAATACAAACGTGTTTGTAATATTCTGTTGTAAAAACTTAGCCTCGGATTATTTGCAAGCAGATTTTCTGTGTATGCTTGTGTCTCCCCTCCCCATTGTCTCTCTGTTTTCTATAAGAATGTATTTTTTGCACAATATTTTTAAATTGTTACCTCCATCTTTTACATCTTGCATTAGTATCTGGCTTTCAGCTGTACAGCCAAAAACGTTTGTAATCAGTTTTTGTAAATAAGGCTTATGATGTAACAGCTATTTTTTTGCTGTGTTTTTTACCCATAAACCTTATATTTTTACGAAATGATGTGAAACTGACCCTCCCTAGTTGGTGAAAGCATCATGGGTACCTTTTTGCAAAACTAAAACAATGTTTTTTGTAAAAGTGCAGCAAAGTATGAACAGACTGCTTTTCAGAACAGTTGCTTTCTCTGCCTGGAGCACAGAACAGGTCCTTTGAGCCAGTTGGAATGCAGCTACACACGAAGAGTACAGGGAGCAATTGACTCTTCTGTATTTAATTACTGTTTTGAGTAAACTGGCCTCTTGTTGCCTAGTTTGCTTGCCCTCTGCTCCATTTATATTTATCTGTAATAACAGAACATTAACTTGCAATAGAATGTTGTGACTAGATAATAGTCTCCCGCTTTGGCAATAATTGCCTGGGCTGCACCTCAGTGTTTGTGTTCTTGTTTCTGGGGTTATGGTGTCTTTTGCATAAGCCCTGCTTCTTTTTTGGCACTCGTGTTGCACCAACAAATCGTTATCTGATCACAACATTTTATTCACTTGACATTATTTTCTAATCAAGAAATCAGGAATGGTATTTTGCGTTGTGGTTTAAAAGAAAAAAAAAAAGTATTTAAATTGAGATTTGTATGGTTTGCTGGGTCAAACATTTAAATGTTTCCAATCTAAACTCTGTCTGTTCTATTTCTGATTAACTTGTTAGATATATTTATTAAGTAATGCAGTTTGTACTTTTTTTATTTTGTAATATATTGTGATTTTGGAATTTATACTGTATTTGTAAAATAGGAATATTCACAGCTAAAATGGAATGAATAAAGAATATAATTTTACTTGTGTTCTTTCTTTTCCACACTTTGTTTTCCTGGTGTGGTGAAGAACTGTAGGTAGGTTCCCAAGACCCTTTATTTAGCTTCTCTGCTTAGTTTCCCCAGTTAAGAGATGAGAAGGGGCATGGCACTTTACAAATGTGAACCACTGATGATTCTTGTATCTGTGAATACGTGGAAGAAATGCAAGCACTTAAAAGAATTACAGATATTCCATTGTCTTTGTAATTGTAGGAGATCTTAGTAGATCTCTTTGGCAATGAGAAACATTTTTGTATATTAATATGCCTTAGAAGAGAAATTCCCCAGTGTAGTACCTGTGCTGGTAATACAGTGGTTGTGATGAACCAGCTCTCTGCTGGGCCCTGTGCACTTGGACTTGGACTTTGGTAACCGAGAATTTCCCGTTCTGCAGCTGATCCCAGAATTGCGTTTGATTTGTGCTGTCAAGTGATCCCTTGGCAACCCTCTTCTTTCTGAGCAGAGGTAATATCATAAGGAAATAGAACCTTTTGCTCCCCTGACAAGATGGAAATGCCTTGCAAGTTGTTAAACAGTAGTCTGTGTGTGCATGCCTTTACAAATCTATCTGCCCCTGATCTCTAAAAACACTAGAAGGCCATCCTTAAACAGCAGAAGGGTACTGGGTTAAAAACAGGATTAAAAATGGACCAAGTAGCTGAAACGCAGCAGTTGTAATAGAGCACGCTTGGAATAAAGAGCTGCAGGACTGATTGTGTGTATATTTGGTACTGTTTTATGTGATGCAAAGAGTAGGTTTGAATAAATTTACATTACTTCCAAAATACTGGTAAAAGCACATGATGTGTTTTCCCATTTTCTTGGCACACAATCATGCTTTTTCTTTAAAGGTCAAAGAATAGTATAAAAAACGGTTTTGCTAATCTACTGTTGCTTCACTGAATCTCTGGAAAGCAGTTCTGAGGTGACAGCAAGGCAAAGATGCAGACATGGATGTGTTTATGAGATACGGATAGTTGAGGAAAACAGCTACTCAGGTGGCTGTGAGTACAAAAATATTGATACAGCATCACTAAATATCAATGATGTGCTTGACAGATTAAAAACTTTGTGTCAAGATTGCTTAGGTTTTGGGTCGGATACCATGAATTCATTCAAAGTTGTCAATATCCCAAACTTTAAAAAAATCTAGTTCTTTTAAAATTACCGTTTTCAGCTATATCATGAATTGTGATTAGAAGTTGTGTTTGGTGGCACAGACCTTAGAAACACTCATAGAGTAAGCAAAGCAAAGGATTGATGTTGCATAGTATTCATTCTGTGAGATAAGATTTATATTACAATATCGGCAAAAAAGTAGTGTTAAAAATGAACAGCACAGAACCCTGTGGATAAGTTCCCACAGGGTTCCTCGGCAATTTTGATGCTACTTCATGAGTCACAGGGGCATGCAGATAACTTTAAGGGATTTGAAAAAAATAGGTTACTTGTTCAACTAGTTTGCAAAGCATGTAGAGTATTGCTGAAGCATGGAACAAGGTACTTGTTTCTGCAGCTTGCATTACTGTGTTTGTTCTAAAAGGAAATGACAAAAAGATGTTTCAGACACACAGAAAGTGAAAACTTTTTATAGCTCTGGTGTTTAAAGTTCAGCTGAGACACTGAGTTCAGATGCGAGCTAGTGGTGTCTTGTCTGAGGAGCAGTAGGGGCAGTTTATTTATTGAGTAGTTTTATAGAGGCAGTGATTCTAATACGGACAAAGCTTTACAAAACTGCTTGTAACATTGTCCCTTGCCCCCAGCAAAAGCACAGGTAGATGCAAGTTTTCCCTTCCTGTCCGCCGTTCAACAGTTCCAGTAACAAGGGAAGGACAAATGTCCTTGCTCATAATTTCAGTACCCGATTATTTTAGCTTGGTTAATCACTTGCATAACCCAGCTAATCCTTAGACCTGTCTGGGGACGTTGGTCAACAGACTCTATTATTGATGATAAGAGAAGGAGAGCTTGATTTTCGGTATTTGGCTGTGTGGTCCTTTAAGTTGGGTAGAAAATGCCTTAGTTCTGAACTGAGCAAATGGGAACTGGAGCCTGCTCCCACAGACTCCTCATCAACACGAAACTTTGCGATGCCATCTTTGCTTGTATTTTATGGTGCAATTGTGAATTAGATGACATGTCAGATGCTTCATTCCAGGAGTTTCTTAGGTTAGCAAGACTATGCCATTCTGTCAATAAATGTCCAATGTATATGCTAGATTTTTCATGTGTATTGAACAGACCCTGTCACACAAAGGAAGGTTTGCAGGAACTGAATTGGTTTGTCTGTACAATGTATGCATCCCAAAATAAGGGTGGTGGGGAAGAGGGAAAGGGAAGATTTGTGTGTCATTGTTTTTCATCTCAGTCAATGGTTTGCTTTTCAGAAAGTTCAGTGGATGATTCTTTGTGCTTAGTAACTTAAGATGCATAAAAGTTGCCTAATGCCAGCTACTGGGTTTATCTGTCCTGTTGTACTTAGCTGGTGCATTACATGTGTACAAGATAAACCTGTTACATTAATGTCACTTGTAAATAAAGGTGTATTTTAGTACTCCTTGTATATCTACAAAACCATACGCAACCCAATGTTTCTTTTGTCTGCTTTTGCTTTTATTATGAATTAGTTGATAGGATTTTTGAGATTAAAATTCTAATTTTTGTTTAATGATGTGTCAGTGCACACCTGCATGGCTTCTGAATCCAAGCAGAAAATGATGACAGGTGTCTCACACCAGGGACAAGAACCTGGTGTTAACTGTTTTTTGCTTATTTTTTGCTTATACTCTTTCATACATGTTTAACAGTGTATTGATATGGATTGATAAGTGTTCCTAGAAATGAGGAAAACCTCAGCTTTGGTGCTAAAGAAATTGTCCCATTTCAGAATGGCATGGTGATATGAAAGTATGCAGCATGCAGAAAGATTGTAACCGTTCGAAAGGACATCAGCTTTGCCAGATGTGATTTTGTAGTCATCAGGACTTTTTTAAAGAAGCAGAAAAATTTAAACTTTGACATTTTTAGTAATACACAGGCTGATTTCTAACATGTTGTCCTGGTTTCCCACAGCCCAGCCATGCAGGCAGGCCTTGAGTAGCCCCGAGTCCGCTGTGAGTCCCAGTCAGGGCAGCTGCCCCAAGCTGACTCACAGGTGTATCCCATACCACTGACATCAGGCTCATTATAAAAGGAGGGAGTTTACTGAGGGTGGGGAGTTCCTCTTCTTGGGACTCTTCTCTATTGGTCTCCTGCTGCTTCTGCTGATCCTAAGGATAAGGCTGAGTAGGAACTTGTGCATTTTAGGTTGGTGATTGTATTAGTTTTGTTATTTCATTAAATCCATTTGTACTTCAACCCATGGAGCTTTTTCCTTTTTACCTGATTCCCCTTCTGAGCTGGGGAGGGAGCATCAGGTGATAGAACAACTGCTACAGTTTAGCCCTGGCTACAGGCTAAAGGTAGACACATATGCATTTTAGTTGAAAAAAAGTGGTTTTTGTATTTACTGTTCATTTTTAATTTGTGATCTGTCTCTTTTAAGAGCAAGTCTGTAGTATTAGTTGGTAGAAAGCCATAGCAATGCAGTAATATACTTCAGTAATTTTTTTCTGGACTTAGTATTTAAAATCTTTTTTATACAAGGAAACCCATTCATGGTATCCAGACTGCAAACTTTTAAAACACTGGCAAGTTCCAGATTTCCTTTGCATGAGCCGTTGTTATTCTGTCTCTTCACACATTTGTCCTAGTTACTGAATAAGTTCAGGCTTTCCTGGAGAAAATGTGAGAGTGCAGTTATAGTAGCATGGTGCATGTATGCACATAGAACTAATCTTTCCTGTGTGAGCTTGAATTTGGTATTTTCTGCATTTTTTTGGTGTGTATTTTTAAACCATTATGCTTTTAATGCATTTTTTATTTCCTACAATTTTTACGGGAAGCTATAGAAAATAAATTTTTGTGTCCTTCCTATGGGAGTGGTTAACAGTGTTTGAACCTTCTGCGCTGTAGCAGAGTTAAGCTGTGTGAAGAGTGGCCTCTGCAGTGAAGATGACTATTGCATGAGGGGAAAGGTAGCTGGGGGGAAAGCTGGAGCTGGGAGATGGTTGTGAAGGAAGTCAGATTGTCTTCCATCCTATCGTCTCTCATGTTCACCCACACCCTGAGATGGGCAGTGGGCTTGTGCTGCTGCGCTGGTGACAGTGTGTTTAGCTACAAAGTTCTTATCATGTCAAGCTTTTAAGAAGCTGCAAGTGAATGAAGGAATGCTGCACTCGATCTCGAAAACAAATGAACAGACTTTCTTGTCTGTGAACTTTTGTTGCTAAATATCATTGAGTTAAAGCGTGGTTGAATATGAAATGTTTTGTGAGGACCAACACAATTTAAAAAATCACATGAAGCACATGTTAGCAGCTTTTTGAGACTTCAGTAATGCTTGAAATATTTTTTTAAACTAATCCATAATTTCATTATCTAGACCATGTTATTTTCACAGGTACAAGGATCCATCATTTTTACTACACATCTATTTTTTTTGCTGAGTGTAAAACTTCGTTTTTCAGGTATTCAACTAACCAACATTTCTGGGCAAGAAAACCCATGGTTTCCGACCTCTGGGTGGGATTTGGAATTTAGTAAGCTCTACCAATTTAACCCAATATGGCTAAGAGCAATACTTCTTCCCATCGCTGGTGCTGTACTCAAGTTTAGATGGCTACTTTTAGAAATAAAACAACCTTTGGAACTCTAGCTGAGCTTATTTTGGTATTTTTTGAGAGAGCCTGTGGTCAAAACGTACTCTTTTTGTAAAGAAATAATACAGTACGTTTTACATCTAAATTGTCTGTCTTACATATGACTTAAAGATTGAGCATTGACTGAGCAATTAACTGACATGTTTGTATGACCTGTTTGCTTTCCTCCCAAACTTTAGCTCCACTGGATCAGGTTATTCACACGGACTGACCTTGCCTTTTGTGGCTTAACACAGGAGCAATAACAAAATTATTGTCTCATTATCGACACAATTCCTAGTACTCCTGCAACCCTACCTGCAATCTTGTAATTTCTTTTCATTTTATTTTTTGTCGATTGTCAGTTATTTGTCCATTCAAGTTTAACCTTGGAAACTAGTTATTTAATGAGATTTTGGTTTACAGCATAAGACATCTGAATGAGTTTAGGAGCTGACAGCTGCTTTGCTGCTTATGTATAATAGGAGGGAAAGGTCGTGCCCAAAATGAAGCAGTTGTGAAAGGACTTGTTTTGCTCTGAAAGATGGTTATGTCAGCTTATAGATCAGCATTGTGACCGATCTAAAAGCTTTAATTCCCTTGTGTTTATTATTTCTTAATAATGAAGAAACAATGTTATCTGACAACATGTTACATTTTTGCTAAACTGAGAATGGAGACACAAGAGACTAATATTGGTAGATTAAAAAAGAAAATAATGTTCTGCTATTTAGGGGCCAGGAAGTAATTGTTTTTTTTAATTTATTCCCCACCATGTGTAGTATCCAGTGAAAAAAAAATCCTTAGCTTTTAGGTAAGGAATGTTCATGCATCTGGCCTGCATCCTACCTGAACTGCTAAGTTGAATGTATGTAGAATAAAATATTTTATTTCAGATTTATACCCATAAAAGCGGTGAATAAGAAGCTTCCTTGGCTAAGTGACTATCTTTTATACTGTAGAGCATTTAGCACAACAAAGCTGCAGTCCTGCTGGGGCTTTGATGAGAAGCAGTATTACTAACAGCACATGCTTTTCAGATATCTGCAAACTTCATCTCCATTTTGTTTTGTTTTTTTTTTTTTTGGCATGCAGTTTGATTTATCAGGAAGTAAATGTTTATGGGTGTTTTCTCAATTAGGTAGCTGTCCTTTTGTATATACTCACAATAAGTCATGTAAAACATTCACGTGAATGTGATTCCTAATAGATTTCATTTTTTCAGCTAGTATTTTACAGAAGTTGCCCTAAAAGGGCCCTATAACATTTGAAACTGCTGGAAATTATATCTAACAGGAAGAAAAAAATCAGTTATTTGATTATGTCTTTGATAGCATTTGTGTAGTCAGTTTCCTCTCCTTATAGTAGAGTTTTATATAGCTCTGACCAGAGATAAACTTGTTGCAAAATGGACAAAGAGGACAAATCTGGGCTCTGTTAGGTAAATGAAAGAATCTTTTAATGAGAAATAGATATTGTGGAAAGCTTTACCAAATGTGTTATTTCAAAGGGGGCTGTTGGGATACCCTAGTACATATATTCTTCAAAACACTTTATTGTCACACTGAAATAGTTTCAACAAAAAGCCCAAAAGAACATAATCTTTTGCAACAAAATGTTGCCTAAAATGACTGGACAAGATTGCATTAATTCTTGAACCGTTCTGTCCTGTATGGCATTGTCACAATAAATTTCCTGCTATATTTGCTTCCAGTAGTCCTTCAAATTATGAGTTAAGTGATAATTAGCACATGGCATAACTTTTTTCACCTTGGCAGGCCTGATGTTTGGAAGTGAGGGGGCAATATGACTTCTGAACTGAGTAGTGCTTGTTTGCCCATACGTTCAATTTCTCTGGCTAACTCCTCCACCACATCCTGCATTAGCCAGTATCCAAAAGTGACTTAGATTTATATACCTATCACAAAAGCCTCTGTAATTTCAATTAAGAAAGTTGGAAAAGATGCATGACTACACTAGAACACCACCTAACCAATGCAGATTATATACCATGCTGGGTGTTATTTATATGTTCACACTTGAAGTTGCAGTATGTACCTGAAATATACTTTGATTGCAAGTAAGGATCACTAAGCAGTTACAGCATTATTGGTGTCCTGGGTGACCTCAGATTTCCTTGGGCTGGTTTGACCCAGGTTCTCTCCATCTGGCCATCCATCCATGGGAGCACTCAGGCATGTGCCCCCCAAGAGCCGGTGTCCTAGCCTAGTGTCTGCTGGCTCAGCAGCTGGGACAGGACAGCTCGGAGAAGGAATGGGGTCAGCGAGCCCTGAGCAAGGTCTGTCAACACCGCTCCTTGAATTCCCCTTTGAAACTGTAATTTCTGTGACATTATTTGGTGAGTAAACAGCAATAGAGAAAGTACCAGAGAAAATCTGACATTTTTCTGTTCTTGTCTGGAAGCGCACATGATGTATTGTACTAGACTCATCCCCAGGCGTCAAAAGACAGGGACTGCTCCAGGTGGGCTATATTTGAAAGGAACCATGGCATCCATCATCCCAGAGACAGTTTATACAACATAAGGCTAAGGCCACTGCTAAGGTTTAACATCTACGGGAAATCATTCTGCCAACTATGCTTTCTAGACTGTGAGACCAAGTAGGTAATAGTAGATGTTCTACTTCAGTCAAGGGATTGAGTTAATCTCTGCTAAGACTGTTAGTGCTTCCTCAAGCCTTTGAGCTTTACCTCAGTGTTGCCTGGACTGAGCTCTAGCCAGCCAACAACTATATCAAATCTCTTTAGATCACTTGATATTGATAAAGGAGTTAGATAAGAAGCAGGTACTGTCACTGCATAGGGAAACTTGTGCCCCAGCGTATATCATTGATTCTCCTAACAGTGTCTTATGTCATTCCTGTCTAGTACGAAGTGTGAGGAAAAATAAATCATGTACCACAGAATCAGCTCTCTTTCACTGCTCCCTTAAAATCTCTCAGATAAAAATCTTCAAACCTCTGCCAAGCCAGTTGTACATACTTATTTTTTCCTACAGACTATAAATATATCACCAGGACTTTATAGCTAGCCATGGAGACATTTTACACCTCTAAAAATGTTACAGACATTTGGTGGCATGGCGGTCTTCAGTGGAATGCAGTCGGGTTTTTTTCTACCAAATTCAACCCTGGATCCAGATTTATCAGGTGCTTGGATATTTGTCTTAGTCTATTTACTACCAGCATTGTGTATTTAATCCCCTCATAGTATAGGGAAGAAATGCTGGGTATTGTTTCTAGTGACAGTGAATACTATCAAAGTTAGAAAGGAGAGAAAAGCTGAGAAAAGTAAGTTTGTAAAAGATTATTAATTCCAACTTTATAGCCTTTTTAAGTAAGTGCTTACAGCTGTGTTACATTTGTAAATAGTAAGGGAATTCTGAATGGGAAATATTATGTGTATAGGATGTTCTAAAATCTGACACTTCTTATTCTCAAGTACTTTATTGTAAATTTACAGGTTTAATTTCTTAGAGGAAAAAAAGGTTGAGAATGGAGCTTATTTGGTCTCTTTGCTGCTATGCCGATGGACCAGCTCCTGCCAGCAAAACTCTGAACTTTGTCACCTTCCTGAAAGAACAGTCTTTGCCTCTGGTTATTTCAGATTGGGAATTAAATGCAGAGTCTGTTTACACAGATTCTTGAAAGAAAACCTTTGAAGGGGAGAACTTAGTAGCTGTGGCTGTATGGGAGGTCAGCATCATCATCACTTCTACATTATTTGAAATGTCATTTCCCGAATTTTCTTCTTTCTATGCTGCCTCATGGGATGAAGAAAGAAAATTACTTGGCTAGTCTTTCGGGGTATGTCTGTGCTGCAGAACCCAGTGCTGTGCAGACACACCTGGTTAAGCTCAGCGGAGGCAGCAGCTTCACAATGGCAGCATGGTGCTTGCTGGGTAGAAGGAAAAAGCAGGTCTCTGAAAGAGGTTAGTAGGATCCTGAGCCACAGGATTGTTTTACTGTCTGTCCCGGTGCACACACGAGGTCCTGGACACTGGCGGGGTTCAGCGTCAAAGCTCGGGAGCACAGGTCAGCCTTCGAGCATTTAACGCTGTGGACTAGATTTCAAGGTATTCTTATTTTGTGCAGAGCTGCTGTGCCACAGTTCTACAATACCAAGCAGCAAGAACTGTATGAGCAGTATGTAGCCCCAGGAGAGAGCTGAAGATACTATATTAGACATATAAAACTTCCATATATAACCAAATTGCCATTTAATAGGAAGCTGTGGTGACTAAAAGCAGGAAAATGGTATAGCAGTTATAAATAAATAACATAAACCACTTTTCAGCAATTCTTGTGGAGAGGAGAGGGAATTACATGACAACAACTGATTTCCAACCCCTAGCTAATATGACTTAGCTGCTTTGCCAGTCCTTGGGACTCAGGTCTGAATTGTCACTTCCCACCCTACTTGGACCCCACGTACAAAGTGCCATGCTAGAGCTGCAGGGCTTGGAAGGGTGGCTTGGAATAATTAGATGTTCTGTGCTCATATTTCCGTGAAACATTTGAATTTTATTCTGTTTTTTTTTCTGAAGGTTTAGGAGAAAGTTGCCTGTTTGAAAATTATGCATTTTTTAAAGGTCAAAACACAGCCCCTGATGCACATGCAAGAAAAGTTTCTTTGCTCTGGCTACTTGAAAATACGGCTTTCATCCACTGTCATCCCAGGCAGGGCTGTCACTGTCCCACCAGCTTGCATTCCCATCAAGTGTCTCCTGCATTACCTTCGACTTTGCTCTTCTCCCTATCCTTCTGCCAACCTACCACTGTGCTCTGATCCCAATGCCTCTTCCCTCTCCCTTGCAGCATGCATCACTTGCAGTGGTGATGGCTGCTTGTCATAGAATGGTCCATGTCCTTCCTGTGTTGCGGGCCCCAGAACTGGACGCAGTACTGTCTGTGTTTAGCCAGTACTCAGGGCTAAACCATAGCAGTTAGCCTACCACCCAGTGCTCCTTCCCCAGCTGAGAGTGAGAATCAGGAAAAAAGGCAGAAGACCTGTGAGTTGAAGTAGAAACAGATTTAATAGAATAACAAAACTGATACAACAACCAACAAAGTATGGAAGGTTCTACTCAGCCCAGTCCTTGATGTTGAGAGCAGAAGACCACAAGGGAGGAACCCCAGGGAGAGAAGGAACTCCACCCTCAGTGAGCTCCCTCCTTTTATAATGAGCATGATGAGGTGGTGTGGGATACACCTGTGAGTCAGCTGCCTTGATTGGATCTCCCAGCTGACTTGGGGCTACTCATGGCCTGCCTGCATGGCTGGCCCATGGGTCTGTGCCTGGGGGACCAGGACAAGTACTCCAGGTGGGGTCTCATGAGAGTGGAGTAGAGGGGCAGAATCACCTCCTTCAGCCTGCTGGCCACGCTTGTTTTGATGCAGTCCAGGATATGGTTGGCCTTCTGGGCTGCAAGCGCACATTGCCAGTTCATGTTGAGTTTTTCATCAACCAACACCCCCAAGTCCTTCTCCTCAGAGCTGCTCTCTATCCATTCTCCACCCAGCCTGTATTTGTGCTTGGGATTGCCCTGACCCAGGTGCAGGACCTTGCTCTTGGCCTTCTTGAACTTCATATGGTTCTCACATGGCCACCTCTCAAGCCTGTCATGGTCCCTCTGGATGGCATCCCTTGACTCCAGTGTTTTAACCACACCAGACAGCTTGGTGTCATTGGCAAACTTGCTGAGGGTGCACTTGATCCCACTGTGCATGTAGCTGACAAAGATGTTAAACAGCGCCAGTCCCAATACTGACCCCTGAGGAACACCACTTGTCACAGCATCTATCCTAGCAATGTTGGATTTAACCTCCCTGACACACAGCGTGGTAGCTGTTTTTCAAGAGGGTACAGCAACACTGCTTGTATTAACAGCAAACCTTGTTGTTACTGGCAATACCCTGGCAGGAACTAGATCACTTATTAATGATGAGATTGAATGGACATTCAGAATAAGGCAGTCTTCATCTTGTTTTCATGAGCAAGTTAAACAACAAGTTTGATTGCAACCATGAGCCTTCACAGCACTGCAGGTGCCAGAGCTGTTGGCAGGAGCACTGTTGTGGAGGGCAGGGAGTGGGGCAGAGCAGAGGAGCCTCTGGGGCCAGGTCCAGTTCTGTGTGGGTCCTGGCAAAGCTCAGCTTTCTCCTGCTTCAGGGATGAGGAGGCTTAGGCAGCAACAGGAAGGTCTGAAGACTGTGTTTTTAAGACATGCTTTTTCTAAAACTCTTCAGTTCTAAATAACTTCAGTTCATTGCATAGTCGCTGGTAACTGCCAAGAGCTGTAACAAAGGCTGTTTTACCGTGGCACTCTGCTTTGCTTGCATTGCCAGAGACATCAGAGCTGTGGACGCTGCAGACAAATCAGCCCACCAAGAGGGCCACCAGCTATCCCGATGTACCAGAGCCCATAGCTTGGTCTGAAAGTAGGCAAGTGAGGCAGCCAATGAAGCAGAGCAGTGGTGTCTGAGCTATTGCTCCCTGGAAATACAGAAGTCTGATGGGCTACAATACCTGCTGCCTCTTCACCCTTTGAAAACATGGTGTTTTGTGAGATCCATATTATTTTATGGCTTTTAAAAGCTGTGTTAAACTGCAAATTCTTCTGTGTTTGGGTCATCTTGTATTCTACATGGCACCCTATGAAACTGCTACCTCGGCTGTAAGTTAAAATCCCTGCAATAGCACAGCTTTACCCACAGCTTCATTGGTGGCCTGTGCCTGTGACAAGTCATGCAGCTGCTGTTCCTCAATTTCTGCATATCAAAGATTCAAGGAAGAACTTTCTCATAGCATTAGTGTGCCATGAGCTACAACTAACAGGCTTTATAAACAACAGAAAGTACAATAGAGCTGCTATGAGTCATAGTAGATCTGGTACACGCACTTTATTTTTCCTTATTTTTCTGTGCTTGTAAATTGCTAATTCATGATAGATGTGATTGAAACATTTGACATGTCTAGTTTTCCATTCTGTTAGGCCCCTTTTGCTGTTTTCTTTTAGGGTATAACCCTTTTCTGGCAAACTTGCTTTGCATTTGTTTTTGAGTAGGTACATGTGCATATGTCTATTTATATGCTAAAATATAACATTAACTCTCAATGGTTTAGTAAGAGAGAAATATAACATTTACTCATGCATCTGTAAGTATTTGCAGATTAAACAGAAAGCTCACACAATAGATCCAGTTATTAACTATTCTGCTAAAAGCAACCTTTATAAAAGCCAAAAGAAGTATCTTATGTTCAAATACATAACAATTAAAATCCCTTAATGAAAATAACATTGTAATGCTAGTCTTACATTTGAACAGAATGATGTCTGACACAATTTCCATTTAAAACCAAATGTGAATTTCATATAGTTATTACGAAAACCACATTTGTTTCAGCAAAGTTCACAACTTTCGAAAAGACAGAGACTCGCCATCCATTTCTTTGTATGTACAGCCCTGGTAGGACCAGTAATGCTGTTTGTACTTTGGCCAAGGCAGAGCACTGTGCCAGCTCTTTGATTAATAATAATTTGCAAAATAAGTTCCCTCCTCTCAGGCTGTCTCATTTCACTAATTTGTTTTAATTTGCTGTATGAAAGATTTTATCTCTATCCGAAACATGATTAGGGATAGAAACACGTTCACAAAGGTTTTTTGTCCCTAAAGTCATGTTGTTAGTTGTAGCATCTCTTCAGTGCCTCTTAAAAACATAAGGAGATTAAAAACCTCAGTATGTTATATTCCACTGACAGATGAGATTGAGTCTTTTTTATCTTACATAACTGGATAAACAAGTTTGTAGGAAAATAACATTATCATCATATGTTCTTCTCTCAGGCAGTAGGTGCATAAATAATCTTTAACAGAGATGCCTTTAACAATAGAAAGGGAGAAGTGAGTTGTACTGCATACCTTTGGTTTTCAGTTCTACCAGTACAGGTATATATTGAAATACTGCGATGCTGTGCTACTTCAACCCAGAGGAAAAATTGGTCCCTGTAAATAAGCATCATGCATATGACTGTGCATCATTTTAATCTGTGCTTGCTTCTCCAGTGTTCAGAACTCTTGTTCCTCACAGTGCTGAACCTGTAAATAAATGAATCAGACACCTAAGTAACGGGAATAATAGTTATGTTGTTTGCGATGTCTTGTGTTTTGTTACTCTTTGCAGTTCCTCACAGGTTTTAATCAAGCAGAGGTCTAGCTCAGTTGTAAAAGCCAGTGTGAGATAAGTGTGGTTTTAGCTGAACTTCATTACCTTCCCTTCTCCTTGCTTTCAGTTAGCATGCTGGAAAAGTTCACCGATCTTGAAAAGAGACCATCTTAATTTGTTGCATGTGTCACTACAAACAGATGCTTCTGATGGAGGAACTCAGTAGCTTCTTAAAGAGATTAACAGATTACATTAAAGTTTGAAGGGAGCATTATTAGAGGATTAGAAACCTCTCTTAATGACTAAGATTAAAAGCAATAGCAATCTAAGGTGTTACATTGCTTGATTTGCAAAGATATAGGTATGTGGGTGTGCACTTTCTAACCTTATGACTAGATGTGGTTTTGGCTGGTGTGGAAAGCATTACTGGTGCCAGAATTCCTAAACACACCCAGAACACCTATTGTAAACACACCGAGAGCACCTACTGTTGCTGCTAGAGAGGGGGAGAATCAAAGCTTAGCTTCACAACACACTGAAAAAAACCTTACTGATGTGGTGAACTATTTTTAAGTACAATGTTTATTTCAACAAAAATTGGAATCTACATGGAAAACATTTTTGAAATTGTTTTCAATTGTGCATTAAAGAATGCAATAGACTTTTACTGAACAGTGGGTTTTTAATGCCATGTGTATGGTGTTATTCTTAAAGGTCATGAATTTGTTAAAAGCTATATGGAACTGTGCTACTTGTAATGTTTGTAATGCAAAAATTGAATTACAATGTGCAGCTTGTAAAGTTTTTAAACTTCTCATTTGTATAGTCAAGACCAAACAACTCCGTTCCTCTCATGATGGATAAATGCATGTGGATAATGGCAGTCACAGTGGCAGTGCATGCAAAATCGTTAATACAACAGCAATCACTTTGAAAAAATGTAACCAGTTTGCAAAATACAGCTGAGCCCTTGCACCCAATTGTGTGATATCTGAACTCAGCATTTTCAACATTTCATTCAGTTCTACTATGTAAAAAAGTTTCTATTCCATAGCAACGCTCCTCTGAAATGAATGCATTTTTCAGAGCTATGGTTTTAATACAAAACTATACCCATAACAATTGCACTCTTGGTAGCTTGGAACCTGTTCAGAAAATGATTTAAGGTTTATAACCTATATCAGAAAAAAATCCTTTCCAGGAATTCTTCCAGTCTTTCCAAGAATTGCCTTTTGAGCTTCAAACATCCCTGTGTCACTTAACTTGCCATTAGGAAAAAAGAAGTATCTGCAGTGAATGAATTCAGACTGCCTTAGCCAAAAAAAAAGGTAGCACATGTCTGTGACTGTGACAGCAGGGATGCTATATCTGCATTTTGCAGAATAAGAATATGGGAGCATCTACACTGATTTGGAGTGAGGGGTCAGCAGGGCTTGATGTTGTCTCTCCTGTAGTAGCTGTAAGCAGACACCTGGAGGGAGGACTAAGAACAGGCTAAGCATATGTGATGTTTCCGCCTAAAATTTTCCCCACACCTGACTACTCACAGCTAAGGGAATTGTCCATTGGGTTTGGTCTATTTGGTAACCCCTTCTCTTGCAAGCATGCCCTAAGTAATGGGTGGTCTCCCTCAATTGCCCTTGCACCTGTAACTTCCTTTGGCCATGCATGGCACCCTTCAAATATCTTGTATCTCACCCCATGCACCACGTGTCCTTGGAGAAACTGCATAGGTGAAGCTGAGCAACTCCTGCCACCAGAATGGGCAGTGCTGGCAGAGGCAGGAGCTCCCAGCTGCCCATTACCAGCATTTCACATTGTCAGCTGCCACCATCTTGGACCTCTCAGGCCTGAGCAAGAAAACCTGTTAAAAAGATGAAGCTGAACCTTCAGAAGATGAACCGTCAATGTAAATAGAGAAAAAGGCTTCCCTTCAAGTTCCACAGGCAGTAAATGCCCAGTTGCTCTTGTTTCCATGTAGGAGATAAACATCTCACCACCTTGCCTTGTTAACACTCTGTCCTGGAGACTCCAGTTACCTTTTCTCTCAGATGATTAGCATACCTGAGCAAACTCAGAGGAATTTGGTTAGACATTGGAACCGGCTGCCCAGGGAGGTGGTGGAGTCACCGTCCCTGGGGGTGTTCAAAAAACGGGTTGATGAGGCACTTGAGGCCATGGTCTGGTGGTCTAATGGATAGGAATAGGATGGGATAAAGGTTGGACTTGATGACCCTGGAGGTCCCTTCCAACAATGATTATTCTATGATTCTAGGATTCTATTAATTTCTTCAGCTCGTATTTAGCTTTGAATATCACTGCTCTGTTTGAAGAAAGACCTGCATGCCTGCAAGCCTTTTCACCTCTGTATCAGCTGGTCTGTGGAAGTTTTTCCTCTTTCCATAAACTCCATGCCGTTGGACATTTATGGAGGTAACAGCTACCACCAAGGGAATGGCTAGCAAAGGAATGGTATTGTTTGAATTACTGCTTGCTCTTTGTTTCATTTTTAGGTGGTATTTAGTGTCAGTAACAAAGACTTAAGCTTTACTAGCACTGAATTCCAAGTGTAGCGGAAGTCAAGGCTTTGAGGTTAGGATAACTAGGTAAGTAGGCCAATAAGTAATTATGATAAGACGGTTAGGATAATTAGTAGCAGCAATAAATGGCCAAAGTTACCTTACTTGAGTTCTCTGTTCTACATTTTGTCAGTGACCATTTTTTTAGGACTAGTTATGAGAAGCAGCAATACACAGTTGGAGTCATACAAGTTAAAAATAAATGACAGTGATATGAAGGGCTAACTCTGATGTTGGACATAAAAAGGGTAATGTAACTAGTGTTAGTAAAGTGGAATATTTCACATTGAGTGATACTGTAGATGGTGGCTAATGGTGTGAAATGCTGGTAATGGGCAGCTGGGAGCTCTTGCCTCTGCCAGCACTGCCCATTCTGGTGGCAGGAGTTGCTCGGCTTCACCTATGCAGTTTCTCCAAGGACACGTGGTGCATGGGGTGAGATACAAGACATTCGAAGGGTGCCATGCATGGCCGAAGGAAGTTACAGGTGCAAGGGCAATTGAGGGAGACCACCCATTACTTAGGGCATGCTTGCAAGAGAAGGGGTTACCAAATAGACCAAATCCAATGGACAACATTACTGAGCACTGAAAGTCCAAACCCGAAGTTAATGCAAAGGGAAAGATAAGAAAGGTTTAACTAGCATCACATTCAAAGTGAAACAGCCTGCAGATGATGTGTCTGAAAGGCAATATTAAAGGAAAGCACATCATTAGCAGTTTGGTGCATCTATGATTAATATCTGCACACAGACTGTAATCAGCACTGCAGATATGAAATTCCAAGTGAAATGTAGTTACTGGCTTTCCTTCAATCTATTTTCTTCTATTGTTTTTTAGGGTTTATGTCCATTGCACCTGGGCTTTTCACTCCAGCTCTGCATAATGTTGAAGTCTGGAGGACTTTGGGCCAGCGTATGTGGAACAGGCTATCTACTTCCAAGTAGGATGCAAGTCAGATCGTTCATGGGCTAATAATTCTCCTGGATCTTTCCTATAGCTTGTCTCCAATTGAAAGATGTTCTTCTGTGTGGATCATGTAAGTGCAAAGAATGACAGATACACATGGGTTGAAAGAGGAACAACAACTACACAAAAAAGGATGCAGCTTTGCTATGAAGTTGCCCAGATGAAATGCCAAAGGAATCACACAGAATCACAGAATGGTAGGGGTTGGAAAGGACCTCTGACGATCAGCTAGTCCAACCCCCCTGCTAGAGCAGGATCCTAGAGTAGATCACACCGGAACACATCCAGACGGGTTTTTAATGTCTCCAGAGACGGAGACTCCACAACCTCTCTGGGCAGCCTGTGCCAGTGCTCTGTCACCCTCACAGTAAAGAAGTGTTTCCTTATGTTAAGACTGAATCTTCTGTGTTCCAATTTGTGCCCATTGCCCTTTGTCCTGTCACTGGACACCACCGAGAAGAGTCTGGCCCCACCTTCCTGACACCCGCCCTTGAGAGAGAATGCATCACAGCTGCATATTCTACTTTCTTGCTGTTGCTCATGTTTTCTTTTTCTGTCTACAGTATGCTAGGCATTAAAGTCAGAAGTAAAGGTTCTATCTTTGTCCCAGAGATCCCCGTCTGAAAATCTTACATCTTGAATAATCAGTCTCGTAGTCTGGCGAAGGTATACCAGCTTTTGTTTTTATCTGTGTTAGCAGAAGTCACTAGGCAAGGATTATACTGTAATGTTTTCTTAAAAGATAGAAAACAGTGATCATTGAGTATGTTACTGCATACATGATGTCTTTCTGAATAGCTTAGTGCAACATATGCTCTAACAACAGTTCACTTGTTCAACAGTTCACAGTGGGAAGGAGAGGAACAGAGAAGAGTAATTACTGTAACGTGTCCCTCAGCATCTCCTGAGTTTGTGGAAGTGCACAAGTTTGGTTTATTTTCCAAAACAAAACAGTCAGCTTCAGAGATAGATCTAAATTTGAAGTTTGCAGTTTGCCTGCAGCTTGGAGGAGGAACAGAGAAATTCTCCTTGCTGAAAGGGAAAACATTGGTGACAAAATGGTGACATGGTGTTTGAATTCCTCATGATTTACTCTTTGGTCCCATGTGACATAGTCAAGGCTTGGGAAAGTCCACTTTATTCCTAGCGTATTCTTAATCCTGTTTGTTCAGAAGACTTCCTTCTTTCTGTTTCCTTATTGCACAAGAATATATCACTTTGTAGATGCTTGGAGCATGTTGAAGCTTTCAGGAAACAAGCAGCACAATTTATGCAGTTCTTGGTGGATCTTCTGATGGGGCAGATGCCTCCCTCTCTTCCTGCTGTCATACTTGGATTGCAGGGGGGACATTTCTGATTCTGAACTTTGCCTCTCCAAAACTATCTAGTTATGGAAGGTGGCATTTCTACATCTGATTTTATTAACATCCACTGGAGTTATCTTGAACCATAAAGGTTGTTGGGCTTCAACTTGAAAGCTGAAACTGCATATGCTGGTTTGATTTCAGTGAAAGGTGGTATGTGGTTTGTTTTTTTTTTCCATAAAACAGAATCTGCAGGATCCATCCAGTTCTCAGAGGGGTAATATTTCTAGGAAAAAATTATTCAAGCCACTGGTCTTCCTGAATTTCTTTTATTTTGCAAGTGTATCTTTCTCTTTGAGAAGACAAATACAAACTGCACAGGGATATTAGTCCTACCAGAATAGGTGTAGGCCTGATGTGAATGGTGGATGTCTACATGGGAGCAGTTTTCCATAATTTCAGTTTAGCCACAGTCAGGGTTCATCAACGCTTATAGGGGAGTGTAGATGTATGCCTAAACATGACCTCAAATAAATCAGTGGTTTACATGCCTATACATACTATGTACAGTAATAACTTATAGGAGCTCCTAACAAGGATTGTGTTAAGCACTGTGTAAACAGGTAACAAAGCCAGTCTGTGCTTCAGAGAACTTGCACAAATGCAAAACAAGTTGTTGCAGATGAATGAAGTAAGCCAGATGATTTTTCTGTGTTCTGAGAAGATCAGAATAATGAAATGAATAGTTTAGTCAAAGTACCAGCTGACTGCTTGGAGATACACTTTATAGTTGATGTTGTGGCATCCCTCCTTTGGAAAACAAAGCCTGCAATTAATATGTATCATAAGACATTTATCCAGGCTGATACTACAAATGCATCCATCCATACACATATGTATACACACATGCACACTCAGGTGCTTATCATAGGTCAAAATACATTGCTGACAGTAATTATAGGTTCAGAAATAACATTACATTTCTTTAACTTAATAGAGCCATAAACAAAATGAAATAAAAGCTTTATATGATCTTTCCTTTTGCCAGATCTAACATTTTTCTAAAGGTTCCATCTTAAGAGTTCTTCATGTCTGCTGCTTTGTCATGAACCAAAGTGTATTCTGTATGATTCAGTGATTCACCTGAACTTTTCATACCATATGGAGTACAAAAGAATCAGCAGCAAAACATGTTTTACTCAGCTAACCACTGCCTCTGAGGTTCAGCAAGGGGCTGGTGGGTTTCCAACAAGGCTTGTAAGTTTGCAACATGAACTCAAATTGTGCATCTGTAAAGTGTCTTGGGGCTTCAGTCTCCTCTGTGCAGTCCTTGCTTCAAAAGCTGGGGTTAGGGCCCTTGGATTCTCTGCAGAGACCTTCTCTTATGTTCCCATTTAGGACTTTCTGAGAAAAAGACATTTTTAAGGAAAGTTTTGAGAAAAAAAAGCCTACATTTTTTTAAAGGGAGTTTTTTCTTCCTTTAAAAGAAAAAAGGTAAACAATACTTGATGAAATTACATGTATTAAATGCTGCCACTCCTTTATGTAAAAAATAGGAAACCACATGGTCATCCTGAACAGGCTACATGAGGTTTCCGAAAAGATTTGAGACTGCTAGGGAGGTAAGTAATAAACCTAAGTACTGGTTTTATTGCTTGGACAGACTCTGCTTCTTACTAGGTGGCTCTGCATATCACTATCGAAATAAATTGTTAGAGTGGGAGCCTTGTTTACTCTTTGGATGACTCTTCTCCCAATGACTGGTAATCGCTAAGTAGTGGGATGCTTCCCTCTAACACAGGAGAAGCAAACAGGGAAAATCAGCCAGTGATGGAAGGTAGACTCACTTAGTTTGTCATACTTTTGTTTTGCAAAAGACATTTTTAAAATCTTTGACTCTCTGAATGGAGAAATGACACCCAGCAGCTGTAATTCTTCCCTAATGTAATGTCAGCTTTGTATTTTCCAAGCTGCCTTTTTTTAAACTTGAGCCTGACCCTGCCAACCTCCCAGTACAGTCAGTACTTTGCATCATGTACCCACTCTGCATTTTTGAGTTTCAAAGTCATTATTGTGTGATTTTGAGAAGGTCAGACAATGGCTGTACATATTTTGAGCTGCCCTTCTATGACTGATTCTTCCTGCATATGCAGATGAATTTTCTGTATTTCACTGAAGGAAGAGATATTGAGTACTAGATGGATAGTTGTTAGAAAATTAAATAGCAGGAAGCAATGAATATAAAATTCCTTGGAGAAACATAGCTGTTATATAAAGCATGAAACTGTTTGTCACTTAGAGAAATCCAGAGCAAGTGACTGAGCAGAGGCAGTTAAAGGGTGGCTGGGGAATGGGATGCGTCTGCGTCTGCAGGAGGAGCTGACTCATGCTGCATGTGAATTGCAAGTGTACAATTGGGACCATTTGTTGAAGAGAAGCAAGTCACTGGCATCATGTACATGTGAGAATCCACACAGATGATAAATTTGATTCCAGTTTGGTTTGATTTTTTGCTTTGGATCTTGGAAATTCTTCTCTGAAGCAAAGACTGTGGCATTTTGCATTCAGCAGAAGTGAACTGGTGCAGTACAGCCATGCCCATCTTCCGCTAACACAGACAAACAGCAGAGCAGGATTGTCATCTGGCTATCTGATTCTCTGTCCAACTATTTATTGCTTCTAGACAGCAGCCCACTGTTGTGCCTGTATAACCTATTTAACTACTCTCCTTTCTTGTTAATATATTTGTAAAAACTCTTCTTATTATCTCTTGCAGCAGTGGCCAGGCTGAGTTCAAGCTGAACTTTTGCCTCCCTAATGTTCTTTCTACATGACCTAACTAAATCCCTATACTCTTCCTGAGTAGCCTGCCCCTTCTTCCAAAGGTGGTAGACTCTCTTCTTTCTCTTAAGTCCTAGCAGAAGCTCCCTGTTCAGCCAGGCCGGTCATTTTCCCCACCAGTTTGTCTTATGACACATGGGGACAGCCTGCTCCTGTGTCTCTAAGAGTTTCTTCTTGAAAAACGTCCATCCTTCCTGAGCCCTTTTGCCCTCTAGGACTGTTCCCCAAGGGACTTTCTCAACCAGTGTTCTAAACAGGTTAAAATCTGCCCTTCGGAAGTCCATGGCGATGGTTCTGCTGCCCCTTCTCCTAACTGAGCTAAGGATCGAGAACTGTATCATTTCATGGTCGCTTAGCCCAAGATGGCCTCTGACCACCACATCACCTACCAGTCCTTCTCTGTTGGTGAACAACAGGTCTAGCAAGGCACCTTCCCTGGTGGGCTCACTTACCAGCTGAGTCAGGAAGTTATCTTCCATGCACTGCAGGAACTTCTTGGATTGTTTTCTCTCTGCTGTGTTATATTTCCAGCAGATGTCTGGTAAGTTGAAGTCCCCCACAAGAACAAGGGCTTGCGATTTTGCAGCTCCTGCGAGTTGTCTATAGAACAGTTCATCGACCTCTTCATCCTGGTTGGGTGGTCTGTAATAGACTCCCAACAGGATATCCACCTCGTTGGCCTTCCTCAACTTCACCCATAAACATTCAACTAGTCCATCACACTTATTGACCTCCATGCAGTCAAAACACTCCCTAATATAGAGTGCCACCCCACCGCCCTTTCTACCTTGCCTATTCCTTTTGTAGAGCTTATAGACATCCATTGTAGCACTCCACTCATGAGAGTCATCCCACCACGTTTCTGTGATGGCGACTACGTCATAGCTGTCGTGCTGCACAATGGCTTCCAGCTCTTCCTGTTTATTTTCCATGTTGTGTGCATCAGAATAGAAGCACTTGAGCTGGGCTAATGACTTCATTTCCAACCCTGACCTGCAATACTTAGGTTCAACTTTAGCAGGCCCAATTGTACCTCCTTCCCCCTTCAAACCTAGTTTAAAGCCCCTTCAATGAGCCCAGCCAGCTGGTACGCCAGGATTCTTTTCCCCCTTTGAGATAGATTAACTTCACCTGCCACCTGCAGACTCTGTGCAGCATAAAGCTCCCCATGCTCAAAAACCCCAAAATTCTGTCTGTGGCACCAGTCGCTCAGCCACATGTTTATCAGGTGGGTCTTCCTTCCTCTGTGTTCCCTGCCACTGAAGGAATTAAGGAGAACACCACCTGGGCTCCTGATCCCTCAAGTGATCTCCCCAGGGCCCTTGAAGTCTTTTTTAATTGTCTTCAGGCTCCTCTCTGACACGTCATCACTGCCAACCTGGATAACCAACAGTGGGCAGTAGTCTGTTGGCTGTACCAGACCAGAGAGTTTCCTAATGATATCCCTGACCCTGGCCCCAGGGAGGCAGCAGACTTTCTTATGCAGTGGATCTGGCCAGCATATGGGGGCCTCAGTTTCCTTCAGAGAGGAGTCTTCAACTACAATTACCCTTCTTTCCTTCTTGTCCTAATGCTGGTCCTAATGCATGGGGGAGACCGATTTACCTTGGGTGATTCCTCTGATGGACCTTTGTCTCCATTTTCATTTGTTTGTCCTTCAATTTCGAGAGCCCCATACCTGTTCTGTAAAGGTAGCTGGGAAGGGCTCTCTGTGCTCAGGCTTGCCTTTTTTGCTATGGCCCATCCCATTGCTACCCAGAGTATCCATGTCTGTGGTGGGGCAGTTCAGAGGGCAGCTCTGCCAGCTGTGCTGGCGATGGTGCTTGCTGTGTGACAGCTCCTGGCTGTACCCTAGCTGCTGGCTGCTTGAGGCTGTGGGTCTCCCAAGCTCCACAGGGCAAACAGTGACTTGGAAGCAAACCTTGGGCATGGATGAGCTGTCAGAGCCCTTTGGGATCTGTCCTGGGACCATCCAGGTGCCCGGCTCTGGGGAGGGGGCTTGTACTGGCACTAGCAAAAAAAGGGGGAGCTGCAAACACTGCAAGTGCCATGCCTGGAGCAGCTGCTGAAACACAGCTGCAGGGATCCAGGCAGGGCAATGGGAAAGAGAAATGGGATTCTCCAGGTCCAGTGTAGTTGTCTGAATCCTACTGTACATCAACCTGGGTAACCATGGACAGTGCAGAGCAGTTGGGAGGAGTAGCTGGAGATGGTATTCCCCTTCTTGGCTACCCCTTGTCACAGCGGATGGACAGTAAATCTGAGCACTATAGCTGAGATGAGTGAGGGAAAAAAGAGTATCAGCAGGGGAAACGATACAGCCTCTTCTCTCCTTTTGCTCCTCTCTGACTCCATGATTGACATTGCCACTGGGAAACCTGTGACTGACTGAAGCCATGTGTTGGGCTGGACGGATCAACAATGTGCAGCAGCTGGACATTATGCAGTAAGTGTAATAGAGACTGCTTTGTGAATTAAACTTGACTCTTTGCAAGTGTTTTCTTAGTGTAGCCAGAAGTGATCTAATGAATCATATTTACCACCAAAAAAATTGTTAGACCAAAGCTAACCATAAAAAAATAGTAATTTCTTTATTTTCTTTATTGCACTTACATATCAAGGGAGGCTAATCCTGATGGAATAAGAGATTTTTTGGCACATCTGTTCAATTTAGATGGCTCTGAATTGAAGCCTGTACACAATTTGCAGAATGAGGAGGAAATACTAATCCCATAATAAAGCCTCTTATTTTCATGTGTACACGAGAGTCATAATAAAGGTCTGATTACAAAAAGGAAAAGTGTTAAGGTAACATATGATTTCAAATAAAAAAACAGGGTTTTGTATTTACTGGAGTTTGAACAGGAAACAGAATATACAAAGCATATTTTGTAAGAATTTTGATTTGGTGGAGAATGGTTTGGGGCTGTTCTCTTCAATGTGGCCCAGTATATTTCAACATTGCTGGCATTGCTAGCTACCAAAGTTATGATTTGGAGTTTAAAGTCGATGAGATTATAAGGGAATTTAGAAAGTGCATCATAGAAGATCACATCCATGCAAAATATTTTAATAATCAGCAATATTGTGAGAGGAAAACAGTATGTGTGACAACTTAATGTGATTTTTGTTAACCGAATTACATTTTTGAAGTTTGCATAATGCAGTGAGAGCTCTGCAGTCTGCCTCTGCTCAAAAGGTTGCTCAGCTCATTATCATCCCAGTTTTTTGAGTAATAACAATAAAACATATGTGTTCTACGAACAAAGTGCTAGTGAAAATTGTTGTTGCTACCAAGTGTATATGGAAATGAGATTCATTTGTTTTTATGTGATTATAGGCAAATATAAACAAAAATTTTGAACCATAAATGTCAGCATTAACCTTTAGCTTGAAGGTCTCCCTCAGCCTGGAGGGAATGTTGGATAGAATAGAAATAAAATTGAAATAGAATAGAAATTCTTCATAAAATGTCATTTTTAATGTAATGGTATTATAATTTAAGACACTACCAAAAACATACAAATAAATTCATATTAACATTAAAGATATCTCTAACTTAGCTGTTTAAACAAAAGGCCACTTCAGACACACAGAAGAGCTGCATAATGAATTAGTATTAAGAATACTAAGGTCATTCTCTCAGATTCAGCCAGTTGCTTCCCCCTTAAAACAAAAACATGCAACAAGAAAAACAAGCATAAAAATAAATCGGTAAGTAGAGAACTTGAATTTAGGAAGATATAAGAGGAATTTTTTTTCCCCACAAAGAAACAGTTTCATCTGCAAAAGCAGGTAAGATGTTACATTGCCAGCCTTATTAACTGTTTATCATTGCATTATCATGCTTAAGAATCCTGCCCCTAGAATCATTCAGATACCATAGAGACTTTATTTCTGGACAATCTTAAGCTGAATAAATCATTAAGCATTGTATATAAAATCCACAGAATAAAAAAATTACTATTTGAGTTAATTTTTTAATGAAACATTCAAGGCCTATTAAAATTACGAGCTTTTAGAGTAATGTAAAAAGCTCTTTAATAAGCTGCAGCACATTGTGACTCCCTGTTCTGTATGTATTACTTAATTTTCTTAGGTCTTGCTACCATTAGGCTAAATCGAACACATAATTGGAAACTTTGTTAATTGGGAGGAAAGGGGGAAATGTCAGTCATTAACTAATGACTGGTTTTGCTTTTCATCTGCCTTTACAAAAGCACTAGCAGAATGTACTGGACACTAAGTATGTTTTAATTAGAACAGAGAGATAAAGCCATAACGTCATATTGAAAGAGAGGTGTTTTATCTGGACTTTTGTGATCTTAAGAGTAACAGGGCATTAAGAAAATTTGTGTTAGGAGGACCCTTCTAAAGCTAATATTTTTAAGGCTTTCAGCTGGTCAGCAGTTGTCATGTGTGAGCTACTTGCAGCACATTTAATGTCAGCTTGCTTGAAACAAAGAAGTTAACAATAAAGCAAAAATACTACAATGTTTATCAAACTTAATCAGTTATCCTCCTTGCAAGGAAAAAAAAACAACCCAGCTTCACTATGCTTCCTCAATTGCTGAAATACTCAAGGCTTCCCAGGCTTCTGTAGCTTTAGCTCACTGCAGATGGTATAAAAAAAAATGGAGGTTGTAACACAGGCATGTTCAGGAAGGCAAGATTTTTGCAACATGGTTCCTGATATTGAAAGCACTGGTGTGTATAGTGTTGTATGCACACCAAAGTATTGTCAGGATCTGGTTACAGTGATAAAAGTCCCACCTCCAGTCAATGTCCTGTCTTTTATTGCCTCTCCCAGCAGTGGAGCTGTGCTCTGCCAACATATGTGCAGAGAATGGCTGGCATAGAAAGCAGAGTAAAGTGCTTGGTAGGAAATGAATGATGGAAAATAAATCTCTTGTTCTTAATGATTATCTGTTCTTTAGAGTGCCTTTATTTGGCAGCATGCCTAGTCATTGGCATTCCCTGAGAATGCTCCCCCCCCCCATCCTGTTGTGGTCTGCTCTGTGGAATGGGATATGATGGGGTGAGTGTTGGAGTGGACTTTCTCATCCAGGAGTGCTGGATGCTGTTTGTTCTGCTTCCTTTGATGGCAGCTGCTTTCCACTGTCTACCACTGTGAGAGGGCAACTTGTGATGTCCAGCTAGATGTCACATTACCTGTTAGAGCAGTCATTTTATTTGCCTTGTTTCATATTTCAGTAATGAGACAACACCAGAAAACTTGTACAATAATCACCACCTGAGTATTTAGGCACCAAGACAGTGGTTCAAACACCTTTCCACTCCAGGAGATGGATCCTCAAATGACAAATGTTAAAATACATGGTTTTATTTGTGGCCACTTCCCTGAAAAATGTGCAGTTTGCATTTCTTTCTCAAGCAGTCCTGAGCCTGAGAATCAAGTTGACTGTAGTTTTTAATAGAAACATCAGAGATGGCTGGCTGTATTTCAGAAATTCCTGTGAGAAAGGACTCAGCTTGTCTCTCGACAGAGCTGTAGATGAGCAATGATCCAAGCACAAGAGAGGTCAGTTCAGCTGCCCAGGGGATCAAGATGGCGCAGACTGTAAGAGGGATTCCTGAAAAAAATGAGCTGTGGCTTTCCACAAAGCAGTCAGCCAGGCCAGCTCTCTGCAGAGAAAAAAACATTATTTGGAGTCTGAGATTCAGCACTGGGTTTTCTCTAATGCTCATTATTCTTCAGCTACTCTTGAGCACCAGCTGCCACACTGGCACTCCATCCATACCTCTATCTTGGTGCAAGCTCTGCTTCAGTCAAGGTATAGTTCACCTGTTGGCCACCAGCAAACTTAGTGCCCTCAGTTTAGATTTGGTTACAATTCACTCTGAATTCACTGTGATGCTGTTTATGAATTTTCTCTTCCAAACAAACACGCTCAGCTCAAACCACCCTTTCAACTTTTGGGAACTTTGTTTCACTGGAAGCTGGTAATCTCTACTGAGTCATGTTTGCTACTGAAGCTCGTGGTACGAGCCATAAAGACCACTGCAGCTCTTTGCAGCCATCCTTCCTGACACTGACCTTTTTTTACCAACTGAAATCAGAATATCACTTGAGAGATATCTCCTGTTGAGGAGTATTTTTATTCCACTTCTTGATTGCCTTCACCTAATAGAGGTCTTTTCCCAGCATTTACTAGTTTTTCATTTGGGGAACAAGCATCATATTGCCTCACCCCAGAAGGTAGGCATCAGATAGTTGGGAATCTCCTTCTGGGCCTTTGATATGTTCTGTTCAGATTAATCCCACCAACTTCCCACCTTCCCTGCTGTTGCAATATTCTGTTTTGGATTTTAGGCAATAAAGGAACAACATTAGTTTCAAATGCTTTATCCCAGAAAGGTTTAGATGAACACAAGGGCATGCAAGGTTACGTGGTCCTTACAGAAACTGCTAGTTAAAGATGCCAAACTTGTATGGGGAGAGAAGAAACCCAGTCGGTGTTTAGAGAAAAATCTTCCCAGGGGAAAATTGATTCTTGGAGGGTAAAGAAGTGTGAATAAACTTATCTTATTATGAATTGTTTTATTTTCTCCCTCATTTGTTGCCTCTAAAGAGTTTTTCTTTCTCTGATTCCGTGGGCATAGAAATCTGTAGAGCAGTGGAAGATAGATATGTTGTCCTCTGAAAAGTAGCTAATATTGTATACCAGCCCAGGAGATGTTCTGTAGCATCAGCTTGTCCTGTTTGATTTGACCCAGGCACTCTTCAGTCAATCAAGTGGTGCATTATCATTTCAAGCTTAGGGAGAGATATACTATTAATCTAAGTGAGCTGCAGTCAGACTTGACAGGCAGGGGACAAATCCTTAATCAATCTTTTAATCACCCACCTGGGGTGATTTGAATGAAGTCAATTAAGGGATCTTTCATCAGCAGAAAAAACTGTACTCAGCTAGTTGAGGAAATGTATATAAGATTTCCTTTGTGAAGATGTCTTTAGAATAAAACTCTGTGGGTATTTTTGTCTTCCCTCATTCACTTAGTGGGGAGCAAGCTGGATGAGAAAGGAAAGATGAGTGTAGGATAGCTGTATAAAGTTTCAAAAGTATATATTCACAAATATATATTTGGAATAAATCCCCTCATTCTCCAGAAGTGCTGCAAATATTCCAGAAAATGCCAGACCACAAAGAAACAAAAATTACTCAATATTTACTTTCATAGACCAACTCTATACAACATCATGGTCAAGTAATAGGATAAGGTGCTAAAGGAGTGCTTTTGCTATCGTAGATAGTGAAGAAATATCCTGTATAGAGACTGAATTTTATAATTTCCATTTTCTCTGTTGGCTTTTCTGATATAAATTGTTACCAATATTTTGTATTCAGAAGTCCTGCCAGAGCTAGTGAAGCAGAGGGTGTCCATAGAAAGCAAAACTTGGTTGTAGTTTCTAAACAGAGATAGTGTATTTTAATTTGGGATATGCCTTTAAGTTTTGAGTGCAGGTGATTCTTTTCCATTGAATCTTGAATTGTGTGATTTGCTTACTGAGGCTTAATATTTACAGATCTTTGAATGTGTGACCTGTTGTGCAATTGATTTGGTTCTGGAAAAAGTAGGGCCACAGTGTTGTAATCTGTTGTGTTTGTCATTCCTGTAGTCACATAGATTTGAAGTTCAAAAGCAGTTTAATGTGAAAACCACCTGACAGGCTACCTGCAGCATGACCGTGAAAATGTGATTAAAGCTAAAATGTACCTTCTCGGGGCATCCCTAATGCAGCCTCTATTAGTGAGGGAATAAAATTGCTGAGGAAATTTTCAGGATAAATGTATTAGACAGCTCATCTGTTGTGGTTGCTAGACTTCTTACTCAGCCTTAGTTTAAGAGCTTTGTTGGGCATTTTGTGCTCTTCATTCTTGTTTGAAATACATCGAGGATTAAACTTCTGTTATTTGTACATTGGGAGAAATCAAACCTCTTCAGTTCTGTGATAGTACTTTTTTTTCTTCCCCAATAGAGTAATTGTAGTGCTGCATTAGGGACTTAGTGGTAATGGTTGAGCTGACACTTAAATCATAAACTTTTGTTTTCCCCTCTAGTTAGATCTTAAGCTGAACAAAATTGCCAGCTCCTGGTGATGTTATCTCCTATTCTCATCTCTGCAGAAGTCTGAGATAAATTTCAAAAGAAATTAAAAAAAATTGAGAGGGACCTGTGGGAGGTACTGGATTACAGCGACATTTTCTGTAATCGGCTTTGGCACGCTTTTGTTACTGCCTTGTGCGAACAGCTAAAACTACCTCCTCTTTGAATTGTAGATGTCATTGCAAACTGAAGCCCAGAATCATGAGGATGCTTGGGAACCTGTTCTGACCACCTGAAAATCAATCACGTCATCACTAGTGGAAGTCACGCACCTGGTTAACGTGAGCCACCTTTACACATCTGGGAAAAAAAACCCCAGACCTATACTATACAGTTGGATCTGCATCCTTTCCTTTGTGATAGTTGTTCTGGTTTGAATGTTAATTTTGAAATAAGAGGTGGAATTTACTGGTTGCTGCACATGGTCAGTGGGGCATTAGCTGCTATTTCAGGTTTTGTTTTCCAAAGGAAGACAGGAGCTGGCATACAGGAATTTGCTTCTGTTAAAATCATGAGAGAAGATGGAGACCACTGTGAAGGACAGATCACAAAAACCCCACGACGAACAGCACACCACAAAGCCCATGGAAGCCATTTTCTGCATGGAGGAAAGGTCAATTAAGGCTTATAAAGGAAAAGTCACTTGTCAGTTCTTCTGGCTTCTCTGTTTCTGCTTTCACTGAAATTACATTGTAGTTACACCAAAGTAAGAAGAAAACTAGGAGTTTGCACAGGGGTTCACATATGCAGGATATATTGACCTGGAGGAGCCATGAAGCCCATATGTCTCCTCACTCAGGACCACTTTCAACAGAAAGGCTCCCTGGGTGTCCTTGAGCTGTTGGTGGTGCCTCTGCTCTCCCTACAGGGATGTGTACCCCATGCCTGGGGGCAGGGTGGTGGATCAGAGAGTTGGGATCCTGTTGGTGTGCACTGGGTAGGTGGTGTTCCCAGGCTGTGCTGTAGCAGGATGACACAAAGCAGAGCAGCTCCAACCTACCTTTGATCCTGGGCTCAGGTTAGGTCAAAAGCACTGCAGAGGAAAGTGTCTTGCAGCATCTGGGACTACCTATATGCCCCAGCACATCCCAGCATCCCACTGTATGGAGATCCAAGTGTGCACTGTCCCTCTGCAAGGTCTGGGTTTCCACAGGAAGGAGATGGAGCCCATGGGCCAAAGGGGACCTGCACTACACCTCACCCACTTCCCACTATAGTCACCTGGGACACCAAGGCACCGGAGCTCAGATATAGCCTCAGCCCCTCACTCCCTCCAGTGTTGGGAAATAAAAAAATGTGGTTTACCTTTCACAGGCACAGTTCTTACAGTCAGAACCCCGACAGGCAAAATGGAACACCACTGTGATTCTTACTCTTCTGTAGGATGTTGCTACCCTCCATTTGTACAACAGCTCAGATGGCAGCTGCCTTCATGCAGGTTAAGAGAAGAGTCATGGGAGTGAAAGAGTGGCCTGATTAAACCTTTCTTTTCTTCCAGTCCACGGCAAATTTTTGAATCCTGAGGAGGTGATAATTAATGCAGCCCTTTAAATAGCTATTTTAGAGAAGCAATTTGTGTTGTGTGTAGTAGACACAACTTTCATAAGTATATGGAAAACAGATTTACTCTTTAGAAGGAGGTTAAATTTCATTCTTAATTACGAATGTCTTTCTTTTATATAACATTTTTTTAATTATAATTCCTTGAAGAATGAATATTCCATAAGGCTGGATAACAAGGCTATGCCTAATTTATGCTATTTAGATGCAAATGATCATTCTGGTGTGTAAATACCCAAAATCAAGTGGAAGGTAGGCAGACAATGAGGGCACAAAAGAGCAATGTGAAAAAAAAATCTTATGGTTAGGGTAGAAATTTACAGGGGTCTGCTCCTCAAAGCTCTTTCTCATGCTAGTTCATTGACTTCACTAGGATCCTCTCATAAGAAACCACGTCGCTGGAGTCATTCCCATGAGAAGATGGTGTTTCAAATTAGAGTATCTTTTCTATTCTTAAACAACAAAAATCTGAGATATGTGCAGCTGATTTATGATTTTTGGAAAGAAGAACTGCAATAAAGCAATGAGATAATACATAGGAAACCAGAAGATTAAATAAACGAGAAAAATGTGTGTTGGCACCGTGGAGACTCCTTCAGAATGCTATTTTAGAAGCATGGAATAAATGTATATCACTTGTCAGAGAAGTTTCTTTAAAAGACTGAAAATAAAACAAATTGCTGTCATGATCAAACATCACAGCAGTGGAAACTACTAAATGACATCAAAGGCGTCTTTTAAAAAGTAGAAGTCTTATCTGAACAAGGAAAATAGAAAAGATCACAAACTGCAGCAAGTTGAATGTCACACTGCAATAAAGTAGGCCAGTGAGGATTTAGAGGGGCAACCCAGTAAAGGTGTGAAAGTGGCTGTAAAACCTTTTTCAAAAACATCAAAGGAGGAAGTTGGCCAGAAATTCAGCTGGGCCAATACATGATGAAGGTGTAGAAAAGGCACTCCATGAAGAGAGGACCTTGCAGCAGAGCTAAATGATGTGTTTCTATTACTGCTGGTTACAGGAGAGATCAGTGAGGATCCCACTGAAGTAATTTTTCATAAGAGATGGGTGTGAGAAACCGTGATTGGAATAAACCAGTGAACTGAACCTAACCAGTTCTCAGGACCAGAACAAATTTGACAGGAGCTTCAGATGTATTCTGGTGTGAAAGTATGGAACTGCAACTGTCCTGTTTGAGTTACTGCTTAAAGTACTTAATGACTAAAAAAAAGGAAGGCTGCAAATGGGACGCAAGTCTTTAAAAAGATGCACAATGTGGAGGAGCATCTCTGGCCATAATGCTTTTGGAGGAGGACTCTGACGGAGCCTGCTTCATGTTCAGGTGTTTCATAACTGTATGTTGGAGAAAATAGGAGGCTACCTGTGGATTATGACCTGAATTTTAGCGTATAACTATGCCATTTAACACATCAAGGGTATTGTAAAAAGAGGTGAATAATGAAATGAGTGATGGTAATGCAGATGATAAACCAGAATATTTTCTCAGAATAGTCTGATCTTAAGTTAGCTGAGATTTGCAGAGTTGACTGGTTAATAAAATGGCAAATGAAATTCAATGTCAATAAATATAGGGCAATGCATACAAAACCCCCCACAAGCTCTAAGTATAAGCATACACAGTAAGGGATTTAATTCCCTGGTACCACTAAGGAAAGAGGCATAATAATTAACGCGGAGTTTTGTGAAGACATCAGTTCAATGCTTGTTGAGATTCAAAGGCAGATTGAATCAAACTTTTAGGAAAGAAACTCAAAACAAACAAGACCATATGATTATGCTCCAGTGCAAAACTGTGAGGTATCTGCTCTTGAGTGCTGTGGATGAGGCCCCAGGACTGGGAGTCCTGGTCTGCAAAACCTGAGGGGGGATAATGCTGAACCAGGAGGAGAGTGCCTGGCTGCCCGTAGGGAACAAGTTGCAGATTCAGTTTTATGTTTATGTCTTTGGGCTTTCATATCAAATACTGTGTATGTGGCTGATTTCTAACATTGTAAAATTTGTGGAGCTGATATGTCTGAGGCTCTGTCCCTGGAGAAATACTCCATGTGCAGTCCTGTGGCCTGTTTACTGTAGGTGCTGTTATAGGAGGGAATACAGAGACAGTCCCCCCTCTAAAGTGACAGCTCAGTTATACACTCAAACCATGGTCAAGCCTTTTACATGCAATTGATGCTGAAACCTGAGAAAGTGGGGTTTTTTTGGGAAGCCTTCTCTCTTCAGTATGTAGTCTTCTGACCTCATCATAGGATGAGACTTTTTTCATGTTTCTCTTGCTTTGGGGAGGGAGAGAGGGAGGACAAAGCAACCTTTCTGGTATGTACTCATTTCCTCCTCCAGTCAGCGTTACAGTCCTGAGCTGTTTGACCTCTGTCAAGAGGCATGAGCTGGGTTACCAAATCCAAGTTAGCAGTGATGTTCAAGCATTTCTCTGACAGACTTCCTGCAGCAAAAATGTATGTACATTTTATTCTGCTGCTCTGTGCATACATCTTTCTATATCTCTGTAAAATTAAAATGGGCTTCGCAGGGAACATTTCTCTGGGTGCTATTGCGTAGAATACAAATTGCAGTAAGTCTGTGCTGTGTACCTAATATAATGCCAGAGGTTTTAAATTTTATTTTGGCTAGATTATTTTCCTTATTCTAGAGGGTTGAGTGAGTGTGCTTAATTTTTATATTAGGATCAGTGGTAACCTCTTGCAATGGATTAATAAATAGAGAAATAATAGCTTGCTAATAGTCTAAATGGATTAGCTAGGTGAATGTAATGTAAAATTGCTGCAATAAGGTAAATCTGTGTGGTATCTTATGCTGTGCTGTATTACCGTTTGCTGTCTGATGCTCTGATTTGTATAGAAATAGAATGCTAAGCTATATTCTGCTGGACTAACATGTACATTTTAAAAATGAAAAACAAAGACTCTCTTACAGGTAAAGATATGGCCTATTTTCTCTACCAGCAGTGGAACAGACAGTTTCATCTGTTAGTTTGTCCTTTGTCAGTACTTTAAAATTGTTGCTCATATTATGTTGCAGCAGGTTTGAATTTTGCAAGCCAGGGATTTTTGTTGAGCCCTTTGTTTTCAAAAAGCACCCTTGAGCTGAGCTTTCAGCTAAACTCTGTTGAAACCGAGCTTCGATTACATTTTGAGAGATTAGGAGCTGTTTGTGATGTCTTTGGGAATGACAACACCAGGCTGTAGCAAGGGTGTAAGTGTGCTATTCTCGAGTTTACATTTTGTGGGCTTTGGATTTGTATGAAAGGTGAAGGGATGCAGACCTTTGCTATCCCACCAAAGTGAGCAGACCTGCTCACAGGAGTAAGGACTGCACAGCCTGACTTAGCAGTCTTAAACGAGATTCAGTGATGAGGCACTTTCACCCATTAGATCTTTACTTATCAGTATCACCTTGCTGCTAAAGTATAAGCAAAAATGAATTTATTCTCCATAAAAATGCTAATGAATTCCTCTTGCACTCATTTAAGCACCAGCCAGATAGATAGCTTTGTGTTCCACAGTGACACTTAGCATGCCAAGGTGATTGTTTTACTGTGGTGTGTTTTCTATGCTCTGAGCAATCAGGTTTGCCCCATACTTGTCACTTGCTCAGCTGAACAGAACAGGATGTCACTGAGAAACTTGAGAACATTTAAAGTGTTTTAAAAGACTTTAGATGCAGAAGCTTAAACTCATCTTTGTATCTTTTGGTATCTGCTTCTTCTTGTTTTTTGCCCTGGAGCACCACCATTCATACTTTATTTACAGATCTCAACAGGCTTTGCCTTGTCAAATATTTTGAATTCCATAATAAGGTGTGTAATGTCTCGTATAATCTCTGGTTCTTGCTCTCTTAGGGTGCCTTGCTGTTTTGTGCTTAAATGGATTTGCTTGTGTTCGCTTTACTAATTTTGTTTTTTACTGACCAATTAAAAAATTACATTTGGCTTCTCTTCTCCCATGCATGTCCCCCTGCCTTCCCCCTTGCAAATGAAAAAATCCCAAGTAATCACCCTGCTTCAGATCATCACTTTGGTTCTTGGGAACTAGTATCAGATTCCTTTTTTGATAGCAAATATTGTAATGGGAGCTGAAACTGTACATCTGAAAATGAACTGTGAGAAGATCATGTAAGTTGTCATTCAGGCACTATTTAATAACAACTCTCTCAATTACTCTGTTGAGAAGAGTTTGAGGTCAGAAAGGACCTTTTTGAACAGCAGGTTTGAACTGCTGTAGGGTTGTGCCAGAGGCCACAGAACTTCTCCCTGCAGCAGCAAGCCTGTACCTCCTCACTGACACAGAGCCTTTCCCAAAGTCCTCTGATATTAATTTGAAGGCTTTGAGTGATGGTGGATGCCCTCACAGGCAGCTGGCGTGTGCGAGGTGCAATTGCCCTGCCTGTATCTACACTTATATGTGCACGGGCAGGGCTGCCTGCTGGTAGTATGTGTGTGGATGGGAGCAATGGGCACGTGTGGGGTTCATGGCTTGTGTTCAGGCCATCTGTGCAGCACATGCGTGCAGCAGCCAGTGGATCAGGTCCACTGCAGGTGCCTGATACGTTTTTCAGCCCACGAATATGGCATTTCTAGCTTTCCCAAAGTAGTTTAGATAGATTTTCCCTTCTAGTCTTGTCAACACGAGATAGAATTGAAATATAGATTCTCAGAAGATGTTAAAATCACAGAAAAGGTGCAAACCTATAAGGTATTACTGAGCGAAAGAGTCAGAGTTTCAAGATGCAAGTGGGCTGAGTTGAAGGTGGATGAATGTCTTCAGCAGGAAATGGGTGGGCTCACTTGTCCTGAATGAAATCTTCATTAATGCTGTGATGAATTAGATATACAATCTGAGCAAATTCTATTTATGGACTGGCTCTCCAATTCATGTTTTATAGGTTTCCTCACAGACAAAGCTGTTCTGATTGGTTCATTAGTGTGTTGTCAGAAAAACATTCGAGAGGATATTAATCTGAAGCTCAAATACCATGTAAATTAGCAGGCAGGGTTTTGCACTGTGGAGTTCAGAATGTACTTGGCAGAAGGAACATAAAGCAACCTTTTATCAATGACAGAGCCTTAAAGCAGTAGATAGACACTTCAGCCTCTTTTCTAAACATGGTCTTAAAATAGTTTGCACCAGATGCCATCTATGAATGACACTTTGTTAATATCATGTTTTAGTTAAAAATATTAGAACAGAATTTCACTTTCATAGCAAATATGTGGATATTTTGATGACATACTTTGGACACAGAAACAAACAAAAAGTCTGTTCTACTTTATGGTATAGAGAGGCAAGTGAAGATAAAGGTCACTCCTCTGGAAGCTGATGGTAGATGCACTTTTCAGGAGCCCCACCCTGAGTGTGGAACATACTGGTAGTAATATCCTGTGGGAGAGTCCTGTTTTATTGGCAGGCAAAAAATCATAACTTTTTCATGCAATCATCAGTAGAATCCATGTGACGTAATTTTCTTTCAGCACAATGGGATGAAACAGTGCACTTGGGAAGCTGTGATGGGGATTGCAATCCAGGGATTATGAATGTGCGTGCTGGGGCTGTCTCACCTGATGCCTTGGCTCTCGCTGCTGGGAAAAAAAAACTGAGCCTTGGCAGCTCTTCTGGCAGTATGTGCTGCATTTGGGGGAAGTGCTTCCATTTCTAGGTCTGGTTTCTTAATGTTTTAAATTAAAACAAATACTTCAGTGTTTCAGTCCATTAGAAGAAGCTGGCTTTGATGCAGTTGCATTAAGGTCTGAACTACCAGTGCCAGAAACCTTTTTCAACTACTTATGCTGGGTACTGTAGGCATAGAATACTAGTATATAGAAATTGCAATGTGTCACATACATGCATTCATTTTGTATGTGCACATAGCTACACCAGCTTCAAGGCAGGAGACAACCAAGACATAAATTTCTTAGCTAGAAAAACCCCACCTGCATGAGGTTTGAAATCATGGTCTCTCTGGCCATGTCTACACTGCTTTGTCACATTGCTCCCGGGGACAGACCCAGGAAGGCACCCCAAGCTGGAGTTCACATGCACATTGCAGGCCCTTACCATACTTCTCAAATGCCCCAGATATGTCCACACAAAGCAGCACTGAGTGTTCTTGGGATCTCGTATCCTACAGTGCTTTCACCACCATCAGTAAGATCCTCAGGGACAGAAATGCTTTCTATGTGACCTACCATGTAGCTCTACGTAAGTGGCCCTGCTTGCCTCTATTCATGATCGCCAGCAGCAAAACAAAGAAAGAGCCTTTCTTTTGCTTGCCTGGGCCTCTGGAGTCCCAGCTGGTCCTACTGCTTCCCCAGAGGTTGCCTGAATTTGAAGCTGCTGCAAGCAAAGCTCCACCATCTGAGTCCCCACTGGGATCCTTGGGGACAGGACATGCAGCCACTCATGCCTTCCCTCTTGCCGTGCTTGTCTCAGGCTCAGTCTCTCCCTGGACCTTAGTCACAGCAGAGGTCCTCAGCACCCACACATCAGACAGACCCCCTGGAAGGGGGAAAGGTGAGATCCTTCCCATGTGCATGCTGCAACTGAATTTTTACAGCTTCCTCATGGAACTGAGTCATGAGAGAATGTGCGTTCCCAAGTGATAAATGCTTTGGGCAGGACTCAGCCTGGGACACAGAAATTAGTCATCTAGTGTATGTATGGATGAGATTTCTAAGCTCCCATTACACACGGTGAAGATCCAGTCCACAAATCTCAGGGGAAGTGTATTCAGAGATGGTAGGGTCTGGAGACTGAGTCCACCCATGGTGAGGAAGACACTGAGTGGCTCTGTTCAGTTGCCCTCTTATTAGTACTGATAACTGGTAACTCTGAGATGGCTGAGGCTACCTGAGGCATCTGGATGGGGCTTGCAGATGTGACACAGGACCTACAGGAGACCTTAGGTCCTCTGGAGCATTAGCTGGAGACCAGCCAGAAAGCTCCGAGGCATCATAATGGCACTGGACAACAATGCTTTAGGAGCTGAATCAAGGCTTGAATTTCTACTGACTGCAGGAGGAACTGAGATGTTCAGCTCACAAATAAAGGTTTGCAATTAGGTACTTAAATTTAGATACCTCAATCTCAAACTGAATCTCACCTTTGTTTCTGGCAAGAGCCAAAAGCCATATTTTGCACTCTGAATAGATTTACATCCATAACACACATAGAACATAGACCAAAGACAGTTCCTCACAGCCAACACCCAAACCGCCATCCCCTTGGCCTCTCTCCCCTCTGGCCCTATGACTGCCCAAGGAATGGGGATGCAGCCCTCTTCCTTCCCAGCCTTCTTGGAAACTTCCGCAACACCTGTCTGAAACAAAGACTATATAAAGATGGGCAGCCTCAAGAGAAATCTCTATAGTCATGGCCCATCACAAAGTTTTTGGAGTTAGCTGTGCCCCCATAGAGCAGCATTTGGGCCTGAACAACACCAAATCATCAAGAAAGGGCACCCTGCACTGCCCTTCCTTCAAAGCAATAACCATGAGAACCTGGCTGAGGGCAGCGCTTGCTCAGTAAACTCACATGGAGAAAGTAACCATTGCCACCTCCTTTCACCTGAGGTGGGTGAGCAACAGGACCTTTCCACCCTCACCCATGGTGTTTGGCTGGGGCCATCTGACCGCCCTGAGCTCAGCTCCCCATGCCAGTGCAGGGCTGTGAGACAACATCCAAACTGCCTCTGAGAACTCATGATATTGAAGAGGTGGCTCCTGTCATCACTCCAGGGAAGACAGAGGCTCTGGCAATGGGCAGGACTGGGTGCAAAACCTCCCAGTGAGGGTCTGTTATGAGGTTTGCCTACAAGGCAGGAACTTCTGCTTCCCTTGTGCCTTTTGAAGGGCCACGTGGTCACTGTCAACCATGGCCTTTGACACAGTCAGTCATACCAGTGATTGTGCACCATCACTTTCAATGTGTGGGGTCAGGATACTGTTAAGGCAACACAAGTACTGATGTGAATATATCTGTGGTACTTAAAAACTTCAAAAAATTCTGTCCTCTGAGAAGTTACTGCAGATATGTTGACAGCATGTGATGTGAAGAAGAGTGCCACACAAGTTTTGTATGCTTTTCCTTCATCCTGGATAAGTTAATGTGGTACTTCTTTGACTTCAGCTGGCTATTTGTTACATATTCCCATATAAAATATAGCTCTGATTACAGAAATGAATAATAATGTTGTCCTGTATCCCCAGGCACAGGCCCATGGGCCAGCCATGCAGGCAGGCCATGAGCAGCCCTGAGTCAGCTGAGAGTTCCAATCAAGGCAGCTGACTCACAGGTGCATCCCATACCACCTCATCATGCTCGTTATAAAAGGGAGCTCACTGAGAATGGAATTCCTTCTCTCCGAGGCTTCTTGCTGGTGGTCCTCTGTTCCTGCTGTCAGCATCGAGGACTGGGCTGAGTAGAACCCTCTATACTTCATGTTGATTGTTATATCAGGTTTGTTTTTCTATTAAATCTGTTTCTGCTTCAACTCAAGGGCCTTCTGCCTTTTTTCCCCAATTCTCCTTCTCTACTGGGGAGGGAGCATCGGGTGATAGACAAACTACTACGGTTTAGCCCTGAGTACTGGCTAAATGTAGGCAAATGTGTTTCACATTCCTTGTAGGTTCTAATTATGCATTTGTTAACAAAACAATTACTATAGTTGCACTGAATTACCTGGGTATAAAATTTATTAGTACAGAGGGTAAGCTCATTCACTCAACTGTCAAGCTGCATGTAACCTTGCCAGTGTAACCAGCATAATTTTTTGTCTGTTATAATTGTTTGATAACTTCATCCTCTGATAGAAGAACCTGTATTTGTTCTTTTATGTGTTCATTCTTATTATCACAATAGCCGTTCAGATCTGTATCTTACATGCAGCATACACTGACACCTACCAGATTTGCTTGGGAAAACCCCCACCTTCTTTGCAGTACGCCATCTTGGTGTACGCCTCCCTACTCCTACTTACCCATTACCTTCCCAGCAAACAACTGATTGCCTTGTCAGTCCAAAATGTACTTCAATACAACAGAGACAATTAACACTGTTGAGAAATGTATTATCTCCTGAATCTGAAGAGTGTTGTGTTTTAGAGATGCAAGCTGCTATCAGAGAGAAATGTGCAGGAATGCTTTTGTTTGGATCTTCACTAACAGAATCAGTAGAAGTTGTTTAGAAAATTAAACAATTAAGTAAAACTGAGACTATAAGCAAGAAAGAACTGAAGGTGGCACTGTAGGAACGGACATTCCCTTTTTAGAATATAGAGATGGTAAATGCCTCCTTGTTCTCTCTCTTTGAAATGAGAAAGAGTGAGAAGGTTGTCAGACGTGAACCATATTTTCCCATAGCTTCTCACTTTTTGCTAGTGAACATATTCACCACTGTTCCTCAGAGTAGGGGGCCTTTGAGGAGAGCATCGGGGCATTTGGTGTCCTTGCCCGCAGAACAGCTGCACGTCCGCACACCCCGCATGCAGCGTGCAGGCTGTCGGCACCGCAGGCAAGGCGCTCAGCTGAACGTGGGAAACTGCAGCCAGTCTCATGCCAGGCTGAGGAACCATCGACCTAAGGCACTTTGCTTTCCCGGATGAGTCAGGCCTATGACAGGCTATTTACTTTCCACAGATCTGCCCCTAATGCTCACTAGAAGGGCACAGAGAGGATTACCAGAAGCACATCTAAACCAACCAGTCTTTATACAAAATGCTGCGGGTATGACTCACCCCTGCAACTCTTAATTCCAGCCAAGACTTCAGATTATCTTTGCCTGAACGAATCCTCTTTGCACCTTTGTTCCCACTCTGCTGTAGGTGGTGGCCGTGCTGGGCTGCAGGCAGGAAGGCTTTCCAAGAGCAAACCATTCATCCTGCAAGTAATCATGGCTGTGTTGCAGAGAGGTTTATGGTTTCAAAAACTATGGCCTAGAGCTCCAGAAATGTCCAGCACCCACTGTAGGGGCACAGGGCAAGGACAAAATCCTGAACGGCTGTGCCGTTTGACTGCAGAGGAAGTGCCTGGTTTGGGGAATATTACAGGCCAGATGCACACATCTCAGAAGAAAACTCGGGGATTATAGCCAGCATGTACATCTATCACAGTGATGTTTCATAGTACTAGAAAGCTTTTTAAGACAGAGATCTAGCTTCCTGTTCAGCCACAAGAATCAGACGTGTTAGGAAGTGGCAGTGTGACCTGGTCCAGGAGTCAGCTCCAGCACTGAGAGCACAGAGGTGGGTTTATACATTTCATTTGGATTTGGTGCAATTAGTGGATATTTTTACTTTGTTTTGGACTTCTTTTGGCTTCAACAATATAATGTGTTGGGTTTTTTAGTTGGTTTTTGTTTGGTTTTTTTTTCCCACGAGAAGGAAAAATCATTTGTCACTGTAGGCAGAAGCAGACATGAAAGACTTTGAACATCATGAAAGGGACCTTGAAGTGGACTCTGGACCAGGAGTGGGGTACAGAGCAGCACCAGTGCACAGTTTGTCAAAATGAGACAGACCTTCAAGCAATGGCAGCTTCAACACTGGTTAGCTGATGGAGAACCAAAAAGTGCAGCAAACTTCTGTGTGCACACATGCATATAACACAATGGAAGTTCAAGACATTAATGTCATACAAAACAAGAACAGCATACGTCAGTTGGTATTGAGATACTACTGAAGAGATGAGAGTTTTTAGATGTTGTCCTGGTTTGCCAGAAAGAGCCTCCCAGCCCAGCCATGGCAGGCAGGCCATGAGTAGCCCCAAGTCAGCTGGGAGTTTCAGTCAGGGCAGCTGACCCAAGCTGACTCACAGGTGTATCCCATACCACTGACATCAAGCTCATTATAAAAGGAGGGAGTTTACTGAGGGGAGAAGGTTTCTATTCCTGGGATTTCTCTCTCTTGATCTTCTGATCCTTTTGCCTAGCAAGGACCAGGCTGAGGATAAGCTTGTGTGCTTTATGTTGGTGATTGTATTAGTTTTGTTATTTCATTAAATCTGTTTCTATTTCAACCCGTGGGGCTTTTCCCTTTTTTCCCTGATTCCCCTCCTCAGCTGGGAAGGGGTCACTGGGTGGTAGAACTGCTACAGTTTAGCCCTGGATATAGGTTAAATGTAGACAAATGTCTATTCTGGAAACCAAGAAATATAGCCATTGTGCAGAGGTCGTATGATTCTCCAGCATGCCCCTTCTGTGTTCAGTCCAGGATGTCCTATGGCTGTCTCCGTGGACTGCCGGTGACATCTCCACCAGGGACTGTTGCAAAGGATTGACAACTGTATGAGAACTGTGAAAGGCATTTAAGCACTAGTAAAAGCAAATATCTAGGGAAGCTTGTTACTTGTTATAGCAAGTTGCTATGTCTTGTAGCTTATTACCTGTTGTTACAGGTTTGTACAAGGTGTGCAGTTGCCTCCTATGAGGTTCTTGCAAGGTTTGTACCATGGATGTTAAGCTCAGTTGCATTTTGCCAGTGCTAAATTTCACTCTTAAGGCAAAATGCCAAGGGAGGATTTTGGTAGGGTTAATAAAGCTGTGGGGACAGCCCAGTGTCCGTGAAGTAAGAGCCATTCCAACCTTCTTCCTTGTAACCTCTGCTGCTGACCAGGGTGTTGTGTTCAGAGCCACCTAGGGTGTCTTTGTGCTGAAGCTTTGTTCCAGAGCCCAGAGTATGTGAGTGTGCCATGCCTCTGAGCCTGGGAGGTGAAGCTGGTGTATATCATGATGACAACTTGGGTAGAATAAGTGAGGTGTTGTCCCCAGAGGGCAATTTGCAAGTCACTTGTGAAGATATTGAAGGTGTAACTGATTTAGCAGACTCAACTGAGGGGTCTGTTGTGAGGGAGGGTGTTATTCTGGGTGTTTTCTTCATGTTGACATCACTGCTCTCTGCAGGTCTTTTGCTGTAGGAGGGAAAGGCAAGCTCCTTCCATCACTTTGGTAGGAGAAACAGGATTTATCTCCTTTCAAGGCCCAAGGTGTGATAGTACGTGCTCCAGGGAGTTCCCCTTCTCTGAGGAAGTGTCCAGCTGAGGTCCTGCAGCCTGACACAGATTTTAGGGCCTTCAGCTTCATCTCTGCTTCTGACACCACAGCGCCCTAGGTCTGAGCATGCCTTGTCAAACAGGAAAGACAAGCAAAACAAGCACACGCTGTATTTTTCTAGAGATGCCAAGGAAGACTGTGTAGGTGTCAACCTGATATCAGCCATGATATTGTCCCCTGGGAGACTTCTCTCTATCAGTACTTCTCAGTTATGGCTGTGATGAGCACACGTGGATACCAGATTTTTCAGCAGTGAGTCACCTCAGGAAAACATGCTTATAGTCCAGATGTATTTTTACTGTCCAGATTATAGCTTCTGTGAAAGTGTTTTATTTGCACGCAAAATGCAAGGACTGCTGTGAGGAGGTACTCAGTGTGGCTAATACTCCATCTTGCTTCATGTAAGAAATCGGAGATTTGCACACAAGACTTGGGGCATTTGAATTATGAGAAAATAGAAATCCTTTTAATATCTCTCTCTCTCTGACACCTTCCTGTTTAACAAGTCCCACCATCCTCAATAGGAGGCAATTCATATGTCAGTAGTAGGATAATGGGTGGCTGTAAGGTAGCAGATAACATAATCTGCCTCTTGAAGTTCTACAGAAATGGTCCTTTCTATTTATTTTACTTGACCTGGAAAGAGCAAAGTGCTGTTAAGACAGCAGTTTGATTGATTGCAGATATATATCCATACCCAGGAGTCTCGCCTATCACTAAGTTACTTACAAGTAAGGATGGGTTTGATTTGCAAGCTTCGTCCTTAATCTAAAGCAATGTGTAATAGAAAGCTAGACCTCAAGTCATAAGCTGCTAACAGTTATAAATAAAGGTAATCACTATGAAAGAAAACAAGTTACTTGTTCAGATGATTTGTTAAAATAAATTAAAATATAATGTGGTGCTAAGGCTGCTTTTTAGATGCTTTTGAACATCCTCCATTATTCTCTGTCAGCTGGTGACTTCACTCAGTAGCAATTTTAAGAAGGTGAAAAATACAAATTATTCATTTGGATGTTTCTCTCCCACACATTCACAAGTAACATCTGTCTTTACGGACTATAATGTGTTTGAGGCTACAACTGCTCTGCTCTCTCAAGGGAGTATTTACCACTAACCTGGGGAGCTTGACAATTTATGGAAAATTCTGAAATATGACAATTACGAGACAGCACGTAATAGTCTTTAAGTTATGTTGTTTATTCTGATCATAGATTGAGCAGTGTTGTATTTTGCTCTTTGATTTCTGAGCCACCTAGTGGTAATACAAATAAGATTTCTATGCTCAAGAGTTGTGAACCTTTTTCGGCAACTATGAATGATTTAATGGGACTAAGCTCAGCAAAATGAATAAAACTTCAGCATTGTTTAAGGATCCTGTGCCAATATTGAACTTTTTGTGGTGAAGATTTATTTGTGTGTGTAAAATCGACTTGAATGTTTTGTCTCTTCTGCTAATGAGCTAGTTCTTTTGTTGGAAATACAGTAAAAATGTCAATGTTACCTAATAACAAGGGGTTAAATCATTTCCTCAGGTTGATCCTGTCAATGGGCTGCTCCAGGTCTCTGCTGGGGCTGTTTCAAGCCACTTTTCCCTCTGGGAGCCTTTCTGGGGAGTGCCTGTCCAGTGTTTGAATGGTGCTTGGCAGATGCAGCAGCAGGATGCACCTAATGCCTCCCTCACCTCAGCCCATTGCTCCTTTTCCATTGGTAATACGAGACTGTGCAGAGCCAGGCAGCCTTGGGCTGTATCGCTTTGTGGCCCTTAGGAAGAGGCAGTTTGAGAAGATTCCCTGAAATATCCTTGCATAGGGTTAGGAGGGAACTAGTGTGAATGGAAACTCCTGGCTCTGATCCTGGGTTTTGCCATGAGTGTCCTCAGTGCTTGCTGCTGGCTTTCATTCCCCGGAGAATTTTTATCCAGTGTATTCTAATATCAAAACCTGATCTTAAAAATAATATTTTCCAAAATTGAGCAATTTATCTAAATATTACACCCTATAACTGAGCTAGAATTAGCAGGGAGCATTATATACCCATATATCCATGAGAGAGCTGCATTTTCCAGGCCTGTTGTCTGGATGATAATCAATCATATGTCCTTTTGCACTCAAGGAACCAAAGTTAATTACAGATCTGCTCAGTGGTCTATGAGATATACTCAGCACCTCAGATATACTGTAGCTAATTTTAGGGTTTTCTAAATGGGAACTGTAGATCAAAGTATTTTTCATTTTGCCCATGTTCTCATATAATGGTCTCAACAGCATCCAGATCACTAAATCCTCATTGCTAATCTTGTAGGTTAGAAACAACAGTCACCTTCCTCTTCTGTGCTAAATTCTTGTAGCCTTTCTAGTCATTGGCTGTTCCCTGATGTCGTGTTGCATAAACTTTCTTTCATGTTTATATATCTCTCAGTTCCCTAAATATAACTTCTAGAAGGTAAGACTATGTAGCATTCCAAAAAACCTCTAAATATTACATCCAATATTCTCACATCACCAAAATATGCTTTCAGAGCAATCTTGAAAAATAAATAAAACAGTTCGTCCTCTGTTTTTAACATACAGTCTAGAAGAGCAGGGCTTTTCTTTAGAGAGGAGAAAAAACTTTCAATATTATTTCTTTAGTGCCTTCTGAAGGTTAAGATGTTCAAATGATCCCCATAATGCTAACAAAGAGCCTTGCCTTCGGTTACAGACTTCCCTACCCATTTAGCATTTGTAATTTCTGTGTGATACCTCAACCTTCTAGTATGTCACATTTCTATTTCATTTTCTCCTAAATTAGCTACAGGAAGCACTGGGCCTATTATGCTAAGATAGTGACAGGCAGAGTATGGAGGCAGGTGCTCGTTAATTCTTGTTATTTCTTGTTAAGTCTGAAAAACACGTAGAAAGGATTACAAGAATTCCTTGTAAAGTAGGAGAGGAAGGAAATGTCAGCTGGGACAGGGAAACCACAGGAACAGCCCAGATGGGAAGAGAAATTCAGCCAGATGTTTGTTATCATGTTGAGTGCAATGAAGCCAAACACCAGGCTGGGGATGGCCCTGGCCAAGGAGAGGGATATTCTCTCTTCTGCTGAAGGGCCAGATCCAGAAAAAGATGTGTCATTTCCAGATTGCTGCCTGTGTGGTCTGAAATGAGGCTTGGTGCTTACTGTGCTGCCTGTTTTCAAGGTCGGAGCAGGACAGCTGGGCTCCAGCTGCCTGCACAGCCAGCAGGGAGTGATGAAGGGAGGGCTAGAGACCACCACCAGCATGGCTCTGGGGGTGCCACCCGCTCTGGCATGGTGTGCCCTCCTTGGACACTGCCCTGAACACTGAGGGAGAGAAGCCAGGCAGCCACTGTAGCCCCCAGCTGAGGAGCCCTGTGCCTGGAGGCTGTGGGTCTGCAGCGTGCTCCTCCATCCCAGAGTGTTTCTCTTGACCTCTGCTGCTCCCAGGAGCTTTCTGGATTTGCAGGGAGGATGAGGGAGAGGTGGGCATGCGAACTGACACCCTGGCTGCTCCCCTGCAGGGGTGGTGGCAACCAGCCCCTCTTCTACTCAGTATGGAAGTACTGAGCATGAAATAGCAACCCCCAAATCACCGGCAGTTAGATCCAGAGGGGGATTTAGGAGTGTCATTCAGGCAAAAGTCGCAAGAATAAGCAGGCTAAGTGACTGAGGACAAGCCCCATCGATTTGCTGTGCTTGTAAGACAAAGCAGCAGTTCTTTAAAACCTGACTTTATCTCTTGTCAGGGTTTGTTTGCTTAGAGGAGATGGGAAATTCCTCAAATATGCCCCAGGGACAGGCTGTGGAATGGAAACACCCACTGCCTCCCTGGAAGGGAAGTTTTGGAGTTGCAGCCATCCCAGGTCTCCTGGGATGCTCTCTGGGAGAGCAATGGCAGTGGTGGTTCCACCTGGCACAGTTTTGGAGGAAACTCTTCCTTTTTTTGACCAGAGAACATGGGAGCATCTGTGTAGAGATGCATGCAGTAAACTTGGGCAGGGAGTTATTGGTGCAGAGTGGGGAGATAGATTTGGGATTTTGCCACCTGGCACCTTTACACACCACGGAGGTGCATGCCGGAAACCCTGAACAAGGGCATTTGCTGGGGACCTCCTGATTTCCATTTTAGGGCATTTCATCGGAGAAGGACTGGCAGTGGTTTTGAGGTAAGCCCTGCCCAACACAAATGAACTGAAGCCACTGGTGCTCCTCCAGCCACCTTCTCCCTGGTGTCCTCTGCTGCACTGGAGACTGGCATGGGTGCTGTGTGAGCCCTGGGGTGACAGTGGGGTGAGGAGATCCATGGAGGACTCAGAGGAGAGCCATATCCATAGTTTTGTGTGGCACCTCACCACAGGGCATGTCTTTGCCTTACATTAGGCAGCTGAGTGGCACCAAAAATAACAGGCAAAGCTAGAAAGGAGCAATAGTTGGAATATCAGAGTAGAAAATGATAGACTGGGTCTGCCTGCTCAAGAAAACTGCACTCATAGAAACTGTGTTGCAAAAGGCAGAGGTAAAGCCATCAAACTGCCGTATCCATTGGCCCACACAGATCTGTTAGTCAACAGCTAAGCCTGACTTGTGGCAGAGTTGTTATTGCTGTGCCAGCCCAGTGCAGGTGAACAGTTTCTGCACTCGTGCTGGTTGCTGCGCAGGACACCACCTCTGGCTTTGGCAGCTTTGCCATTTCAGGTGTCCTTCAGCCCCATATGCATTTGCAGGGCACAGAAAGGTCATTTCCAACTTGGGTACTCATGAAATGTGTCATGCAGGATGTATGCTCAAACCTTTTACGTACAGCACAACTGCTGGACTTTAGCCACCAAGTAACTTCTATCTGGTCATGAGGAGAGCTGCACTAACCCTTCAAACAAGGAATAAAGTTTATATTCCTGTCAAAGACTTACACAGACTCATAGGCATGTATGTTTGTAGTTATCAATTCAAAAATCACTGTGATACTTCAGATGACAGTATATCACTGAGAGCTCATGTTCAATCGGTTATACACAGTGTCCCCTCCAGGGCAATTATTTTCCACAGAATATAAATGCATAATAAGAGCCACCTTTTTTTTTTTGTTTGTTTTGAGATGTATAATTTTGCTTTGGTCATATTCAAACCATGTGTTGCCTGACACCACCTGCTTTATATACTGATCCACCTTGCTCATTCTGTATTACTGACCTGTTCCCATTCTTTACTGCTCACCAGTTTCTCTCAGCTGCAGGATAAACTTCTTCCCAGTCACTGATGATAGTGCACAGCAGCTTCTCAAACAGAGGGAAGGAGCAGTCATGCCAGCCTGTCAGATCCACTTTTATTAACCTCAGCAGCCAAAAGCCCACATAGCTGTAGAGAGGCTGCCTGGCCTTCCTGACACCGTTTCAGCAGCAACACCCACTGTATCCCTTTTCTTCTCACACACTTTACTTTCCCTGCAGAACATTGATAACAATGCTTTAATTCACAGTCACATTCCTAGCAAAGTGAGTAAGCTTAAAAAAAAGAAGCCCAACTGTTTAAAAATTTCATAAAAGGAGTCCACACTTTTCTGAACTGCATCTGAAGAACAAAGAGAAATAAACAAAATAATGTGCATCTAGTTAAGAAATAGCATTCAGACTTTATTTGGTTGGGAAATGTTTTTCTATTTGGTTGGGAAATGTTTTAATGTGGCTAGTTATGATTAGACAATAGGGGCATGACCTGAACATCCTAGGAAAATACCAGCTGCTCTGAAAAAAAATAATTACAAACATATGGTGAAACGAGTAACACTGAGGCCTTTAACTTGACAAATTCCACATAAGTTAATTCTGGTTGTAATGTAGTTTCTTCCAGGAACATTTATTTATTTGCACACCATTTTCCTAAGTGAGTTACATCCAGGCTTTTTCACTGAGGTTCATTGTCTCTGGGGAATGCCTTTCCAATTTACTGTTGCTCAGAGTGGTCTCAAAATGAGCTGCTCCAGCTGTGTCTCTTTAACCAAGCCCTCCCTCTGCTCTTCACTGACTCACTTCCCAGCCTACACCAAAACCTTACTAACTTTCTGAAGGATCTTTGTCCTGCCTTCAACACTTTTTTTTTACCGTTTCTTTCTCAACAATATGCTTATTTCCCTTAAAACAGCCCTCTACTTCATTCTCTGGGCAGATGTCTTGAGTCAGCTTTGACACTGCCTTTCAGCTCTGTCTGATGGGCTGCGAGTTGCTCTACCCAGACCTACACCAGCCTCTGCTCTGCTGAAATCTTAAATCATGTCCAAATAACCATGTGACTTGACTATTGCAATTTTCATTTCTGGTTCTCCTAAACCTTTGGTGTCTAAGCTCTGAGGTTTCTGAGCCAGGCTCCTCTTGGCCCTTTAACAATGCTGCTTCCAGCATTGTCGGTGGCAGTCAGTGCATTATTTTGCTTAATATATAATATTAGGTAGTTTTGTGTGGCCTTCATATTTTCTACTGTAGACTAGAGTCTCTGTCGTCATAGACATGCCCTGTGGTGCAGCCTGTGTGATGTTAGCCACCAAGTGTTTATTGTATCAGGAACTAAAAGCTGGATTTATGCTGCACTGTTAGAGGTGATACTGTTCCCTCTCAGTTTGGGGGATTTAGATTGCTCTGCTTCTTGTGATCTGTCCTAGCTGAAGTTGCTCTCAGCAAAGCTGCTCCATCAGCACAGGCAATTCCCTTCTTCTGGGAGCAAAATCTGCCTCACAAACCTCTTTGCTAGGGTCCTTGCCTGTAAATTGCATGTTGTCACCTGTATGAGAAACTGCATGGCTTTCAAAGTTTGATACACTATTCTTTATGTATCTGCCTAGGATAGGAATGCATTTTTCCTCCTCTGTGTAAAGACATATTGAATGTCTTTTGATTTTCAGAGATCAGTCATTGAGATACTGACTCCATCTGTAACTACAACTTTGTTTGGCTTCTCACCTTTCAAAATTTCACAAATAATCTTTATATTCCTTTACTGCCAAACACATTATTAAGTTACAGAAAAATGAGACAGAAATTGGAGATCTACGGGTAAGAAAGATGCATCCATATTTGTGTGTAATATATAGATATATATAAATATGCCAGTGTAAAAGAAAGATCAGAAGTATCAGTGCAGAAGTTTCTCCATTGCAATTTTTTTCATATTAAATAATCTAAAACTGAGGCCAGGAGAGAAATAGTATGAAAAAGGAACATATCAGATGGATGAGAAAGCAAACGGAAGAGGCAAAGGCATGAGAAGCAGTGGTCTAGACAAGGCCAGATGGTGACTCCTCATCTCTATTGGCCTGCACAACCCCTGAGATCTGCATGTGATGGAGAAGAGAGATGGCAGCCAGCCCCAGAAGCTGGGGTGTGACACTAACACTGGACTGTTACCAGCCTCTGGGCTTGCCGAATGTAAACAAGAAGTTTAGCAAGCATCTACCATAAACCTCTCTTAATCTCAAACTATTTCTTTCAGCATATGGAGTGCATTAAAAGAGTATAAAAACATTCTCAATGGAGGTTTACTGTGTATTATACAAAAATTGAATTGTTGTAATAGCAACTGCAGCTGACTACCACCTCTTAAGATGCAGTATAAATCTGAGTTTTAGTGCCCTATATAGTAAACACTTAGTGGGTAACGTTTGCACAAACAATGCCAAGGAGCAGAACATCTCTGCTAAAGCAAACACATCGCCACTGATCTACATTAGAAAATAGGAAGGCCACACAAAATTACCAAAAATACATATTAAACAAAGCAGACTGTTATTAGACATATAAATCTAAGTTGTTATGAGATGTTATCTCAGCTATAACAGCATCATAAAATGACCCTAATAGTCTATACACCCAGTTGGATTGATATAAAAACATACATTCCTTTGACATATATAGGAGTGATGGACTGTTACAGTAATTACCTTAATCTGGAAATTGCTGTAAATAATTCTTGTTTTTAAGGGTTTGAAGGTGCTTTGAGTAGTTACTCTACTTTGTTCTTACATTTCTTAGCATTTTGCTAGTTGTACAACGCAATTATTTAGAATTTAAATGTGCCTGGTGAATCTGCTATAGAAATATATGTAATTGTATATAAATTATTAACTGTGGCTGGAAAGAGGAGACATAGGAAAATTAAGGACCCAACATACAATTGTGCTCATGTCTTAGATAATATAGTCTGATTTTTCCAAATTTTATGTAAATTTCTTATATTAAAAGAAGCACAAGATATCCTGATTCTTCTTGTGTCTGGTGATATGTTTTCAACTTGTGATTTCTGCTGGAAACATACATAAAATCAAACATTCAGACTTCTTTAAAATGACAAGTAAAGATAAATAGAGAAAAACAGTTTTCTTAAAAGTCTGATGAATAAAAAGAGAAAGTATCACTGACTGATAAAATGTTGACACACATAATCAAGCTTTTTAATCCAGCAACAACTAAAAATTTCATGAATAGAATAATGAGGTAACATAAGTAAAAAAGTCACAGGGAGGAAATGCTTTAACATGAGGAAGAATCTTGCCATTCCGTATCTGGAATGTTAGAAACACTCCACTGCATATGTATTTGGCGATTCTGCAGACTATGAAAATAGTGACTCCTTTGTCATTTATAATCCATAAACTGTAAAATGAAGTATTTTTCATCTCCCAGGTGAGAAGTAATATTCAATATTTCAGTACTTTAATACTTGAAGTTGTGACCCACTGAAAAAAGAAGTGGAGGAACATTATGAGGGCTGAGCGCATGAGGAGATGCCTGAATGAATGAATGAATTCAGAGATCTCACAAACGAATGAATGAGGATCTTCTGAGTGTGGACCTGAGTCATCGGTCCAACCTACAAAGATAAAAGTGAATACCAAAATTATTTACAAGTATTACAATGATTTGAGCCAATATTAGAAATAACAGAAGACATTGTAACGAATAATCCATTTGCTCCTCTGAGGATGACACCATTCTGGAATTGTATGATACACCACTAACGTAGTACATTCTTGCATGCTAATACCTGTAAGAAGTTTCTGAGGATATTCAATCTGAACTTCTAGGGGCTTAAGCAGAGCTGGGCAAATATGAGAAAAATTAACCAGTGGAACTCTTTCTTTTCTAAAACTTACCATACATTAAAAATAAACCATAATAATAAAATCCCCACTAAGCATGAGGAGTGGGGAATAGGAAGTTGACTGCAGTATCATATCAAAGCTATGTCTGAACTCATCAATTAAATGAGCCCAGGATGGTTCCTGGGCACAGAGGTCAGCTTCCATGAAATGGCCCATGTCTCTGCTAAATTCCCTCAGGCCCTGGGGTAAGGTGTCTCATCTGACCTGTCTGACAGGAAGGGAACCACGCTGTGCTAACTCCAAAAATGTGTCTAGGGATGGTTTGAGTGAGCAGGAGCTGGCACAGGCCAGCCTTGTGCTGGAGGCAACTCTGACAGCTCCAGTGCCTGAAGCCTTGAACTTCTTAATTTAATAGTATTGACATAATGAGAGAGACAGTTCTAAATAATAAAAAAATATAAAATCTAAATAATAGATGAGTATGTGTGTGTATAAGAACTGTAACAAAATCTTGAAGTCTAATTTTTTTATCATCTTTCTAAGTATGTATGTTTAAATCCTGCAGTCATTCCCTTGAACCACAGTCACCAAGAACTTAGTCCTACAGATGGGGAGAGTGAATCTCTCGAGAGCAATTGAGTGAGCAGGTATTTGTGCTGAGTGAATAAGCAAGTGTCAACAGGATTAATATCCAGGCACCTCTGCTCACCGTGTCAGCACACTGGCATTGATTAAAGTCAACCCTTAATCATACTAGTACCTATTATCTCCAGGGACCAGACTCCAATAGTGAAGCAGTGGAACATAGACAGCTCAGAGCTGCCCTGTGTCTCTCCTGCCGAAGCTGACCGGATCCCAGCCCTGCCTGTAGCCTGCCTGCCCCTTGGCTTACCCCGCTGCTGCTGCTGCCACCTTCCCCACGCTGCCAGAGCTTCTCCAAGCAGTGGGTTGTGTCTCCCATCACTCAAGTTCTGCCTCTGCAGCTGGCTCCCACTTTCCTGAACTCCCAATTACCCCTCCCTCACCAATTAGTCACATCCTTCCTCCACGGTGCTTTCCGCCACAAACCAAGGCTCTGTTTTCCCTCTGGCTCAGCCCCAATCCATTTGGGCAGCCAGTATCCTTTTCTCCTCCAGCATCAAGCCTCAGCCTTCCCAAGATCTTCATTCCTCCCTTTCTCCTTCCTCTGGCCTTGGAGTCATTTGGAGTCATCTCTGCTTCAGCATGGAGAAGCGGCCGAGCCCAGAACACCCATGAAAGACAGATTTGCCTTGGCTGGGCATCTCAGAGGCTGTGAGTCACGCCTAGGGGACAGTGCCCTCCCAGTCACTGGAGCAGTTTGAGCAAGACCAGAGAAAAGGAAATTCTTGGAAATTGTGCTGAGAAAATGGAAATCTCCACCCAACAAGAACAAACTGCATTTTTTTCCCCCCAGAAGTGTAAAAACTGGGAAAATCTGGGCAGATTTATCACAGGGCAGAAAAAATGCAACTCACAAGCAGGAATCAGCTGTTGTGTCAAAACACGGTAGCGCCAGATTTGTCTCTTCTGCCATCAGAACGTTTAACACTGGTAAAACAACAGATTTCTCTGAGTCTTGCTCCCTGAAATGATCGAAACATTTGGGCAGCAACACTCAAACAGACAGCCCCAGTAACAAATACAGCCTGAAGCAAAAACTCAGCATAGAAACGTCTTTTAACTGTCTGGGAACACTTCTACAAGGAACTGAAAAAAAGGATATATCAGACTGCAAACCCCACCTTCCATATAAAACTGTTCTCATAATGTTGGTTACCAGAGCCATTCCAGTTTGATATTAAGTGGGTTAGCTTGTTCAATACCACATTTGAAATGTTTATACAAATGTTGGATACTCACATAATAAAGTTTTGTTGGCTTTTTTTTTTAGCTGATTCTCCCATACCAGTGCTGTAACATAGCCCAAAGCAATTGAAATGATTGACTAGCAAAATGTGCTAATAACTTTGATTAGCTTCATTTATTTGCATATAATTATTTGTTAATTTCTCTGCAGTAATTAGGACCGTGGTATACTGCTGACATGACTTTTTCAAACAAGAATGCTTTCAGTAATATACAAACCTGTTTTGTGATTTCCAACCGATGTTTTCCATAAAGACAAATCACTTTCAGGAAAGATATTTCTGAAATAAATATGTACTTCTAGATCGTAAGCAATCATTAGAGAGGGGTTTTGCTATGAATGTAGATATTCAAAATCCAGAAGACATTTCTCTTGAGGCTACAGCTCAGTCAAGTTAGATCACTGTTGCTGGTCAGGTAGGAGTTGTTGCCTGGGAAATATGGAAATGACCCAAAGTTCTGTACTCAAAGCCCCGGATAGGTTGGAAGAAAACGCTGGCAGAAAATGCACTCTTGTGGTACCCTGATAAATGTATTTCAATTTGCCACTCCACCTGTGGCATTTAAGTAAATTTGCTGTAATTAGTAAATTACTAATTACGCATATTGCACTTTGGTCAGCAATTCTCCTTATCAAATCTTTGGTCCTTTTTGGGGCCTACTTATGATTGTGTTACTCTTGTAAAAGTATTTAAATGCTGGTTTTATCTTGCACCATTTAAAATCACATATATACTGTGCATTACTGGGTACTAGCCACTGAAATATTTCTTATAGAGCAAGCCTGGATGTTAGTGTCTTTTCTTACGTCTCCTTAACATCAGGTTAACATACAATTCAGAACTTGGTTTTGTGTGTATGCCACTGCAAGACAGAAGTATAAAAGTGCAGGACAAAAAACTCTGTATTCTGAAAATCATAACTGGTCAAATGTAAACTTCCCTGAGTGCTTTGCCAGCCACTTGACAATTTTAAATAGCAGACAGTGAACAGGAGAAGAAAGCAATCAAAGTCAGCATTAATGCTGCTGCCTAAACAGTTCAGCTGTCTTTGCTCCATTTCTTCCACAGCTATTGCTGACTGTAACTACAGATAAGTTGAACAAGGACAGAGGTCACCTAAACAAGAATTGCCTTAATAATTAAGAGCTCAATATGTTTCACAAATGTACTTTCTTCTGTGCCTGCTGCCACACAGCTGTGGATCTGTGATACCTTGTAAAAATAAATTAAGAAACCTGAAAGGCTCTGCTTGTAATCTAAATGTGGAACTAGAGATGCAGAATGAAGATGAAACCACTAATTACTCTCCCCAAGCTCATACTTGCAGCATAATCAAACCTGTCTACCGGGGCAATCCACACTTAATCAGTTGAAGCGTGATATAACTTTGCACTTCATGATAACGTGAAGCTAGAGCTAAAAAAAGCCCTGTCATTGTTACAAGCATATTTTCAAGCACAGAATTAGCAGGCTTTGCTCTCCAAAACGAGCCCCTCAACATCTGATTAACTGTAGTACGCTGCAAACATTAAGGTCTGTGTGTAGCTAACAGCTGAGCCTGCTGACACCAGCAAGTCCTTTGCTGAGAATGGTTTGCTATTGTGATACCTTGTTCCAGCAAGCTTCTCTGTTGGTAAAATGTTAAGTACTCTGCTTGTTTTAATGCAAATGATGACTTTTTAAGTAAGGAAGTGAAGAATTTTACATTTTCCACCTTGCCATTTCTCAAAGCTTGAAGGAAAGGATAATTAAGCCTGGAAGAGATTTTTTTTTCCTTTTGCAACTGAGACTATTCTGATAGCTGAAAACCTATGTATAATATCAGCAGCCACTTAAATGCTGTGTTTGGACAGATAGCAAAATTTCATTGGATATATATTTAAATCTCAGGGGAGCTTCTCTGCCTGTCACATAAGTAGCTGGCAGTTTGAGAGGCAGGCTTTTCCTCAGAGATTCACTTGTCCTTTAGTTGTGGGGAAGTGAAATAGCATTTGTCTGTGTTTTTTTAATGACTTCTACTTCCAGAAGAAACAGGGAAATATGAAGGACATGAAAAAGGGAGAACGATCTCAGCTTTCTGAATCTGTAATGCTTTGGTTAGGAAATTGAGTGAAAATTCTGTGTCAGCTCTTGTTTATTCAGATGTGCTTATGCTGCCCTCACAGCCAATATTCCTACTCCATGCCCGTTTCCATGTTCCTTTCCAATCTGCATTAGAAATAGTAGAAATTTGCTTTCATTTGCCATTTCATTTTTAAAATTGTTCATCTCCCCAACTTTGATTTGGAAATGCTAAACCAAAGAAAAATCTTTTTCATAACGTTGCTCCATTTTGAAATTTCCAAAACAAGGTTCAAGAGCCATTCTCTCTTCAAAGAGGCTGATAATGTGGCAGTTTACTTTGTTCAAAGACTGAAAGAAAGATGCAGGTGGTTGCCTGTGTATGGAAGGTCTCCTGTCCTGATGCTTTCAAGCCCCCATCACTTAAGACAGCTGTGGTGTCACCAACATGTTCCCTCTGCTGAGTGCCTGACTTTTCTCCACTTTGGCTCTGGAGGCCATTCACTGTGGACATGGCTGGTGCCTCAGAAACTACAGAGAATACTTACTTGCATGTTATTTGCATTTCATGACTCTTAGGGATTCTTTAGTACATGTTTTTGTTGATTCATAATATTACATCTGTGGTTATACACCTGGGATTCTGGAGAGCAGAAAGAGGAGTTAATGAGGGCTGTGGCAGGAGGAGCAGCTCAGGTCAGTCTAGCTGTGTCGTGTGAAAGGCAAAGGGCGTGGGATGAGTTCTTATCATAGAATCATAGAATAATTATGGTTGGAAGGGACCTCCAGGGTCATCAAGTTCAACCTTTATCCCATCATATTCCTAACCATTAAACCACTAGACCATGGCTTCAAGTGCCTCATCAACCCATTTTCTGAACACCCCCAGGGATGGCAACTCCACCACCTCCCTGGGCAGCCTGTTTCAATATCTAACCACCCTCTCAGTAAAGAACTTCTTTCTAATATCCAACCTCAACTTCCCCTGACGTAACTGGAGGCCATTTCCTCTCGTCCTGTCATTAGTAATTTGGGAGAAGAGACCAACACCATCCTCACTACAACCTCCTTTTAGGTAGTTGTAGAGGGCAATGAGGTCTCCTCCAGATTAAATAACCCCAGTTCCCTCAGCCAGTCTCCATAAGGCCTGTTTTCCAGACCTCTCACCAGCCTCGTTGCCCTTCTCTGGACTCGCTCCAGCACCTCAATGTCCTTCTTATCCTGTGGTGCCCAGAACTGGACACAGCACTCAAGGTGTGGTCTCACGAGTGCCAAGTACAGGGGCACGATCACCTCCCTACTCCTGCTGGTCACACCGTTTCTGATACAGGCCAGGATGCCATTGGCCTTCTTGGCCACCTGGGCACACTGCTGGCTCGTGCTCAGTCGGCTGTCAACCAACACCCCCAGGTCCTTTTCCACCAGGCAGCTTTCCAGCCACTCTTCCCCAAGCCTGTAGCGCTGCATGGGGCTGTTGTGACCAAAGTGCATGACCTGGTACTTACCCTTGTTAAACCTCATACAATTGGCCTCAGCCCATCGCTCCAGCCTGTCCAAATCCCGCTGCAGAGCCTCCCTGCCCTCAGGCAGATCGACACTCCCACTCAATTTCGTGTCATCTGCAAATTTACTGAGGGTGCATTCGATCCCCTCATCCAGGTCATTGATAAAGACATTAAACAAGACTGGTCCCAAAACTGAGCCCTGAGGGACACCGCTTGTGATCGGTCTCCATCTGGATTTAACTCCATTCACCACAACTCTCTGGGCTCGGCCATCCAGCCAGTTTTTAGCCCAGCAAAGAGTCCACCTGTCTAGACCATGAGCCACCAGCTTCTGCAGCAGAATGCTGTGGGAAGGAGTGTCAAATGCCTTACTTATCTGCTGCTTAGGATCGGTAATGACTTGTGCCTGTGCAAAACCAGGGCACAAGCCCCCGTTCTCCTGCTGGCCCGTGTCCTGCTCTGCCTGAGTGTACATTGATAAGGAAAATGCAAGAGGGAACGTTTGGCCTAATGACTGTGTTTCTGCTGAAAGCAAAATCTATCAAGCGGTAAAGAGAAAACACTGTACTGAAAACACTTCACATTTTCTGCATCTGTTTATTGTGAAGCCTGTCTTGTAAAGAAAGGAAGGCCAACTTTATGCCACTGCAGAAATGAGCAGACCGCATGTTTCTGCTTTCTAAGTTCAACACATCCTGTGCTCTCAGAGAAATATTCTACCAGTAAGCAAAATACGGACACAAAAACATGGTAACTTTTCCCACTCCTATTCTGTCCTATCACCTTCAGTCAATTTCCAGACAAGTGAAACAATCTTTATAATTTAAAAATAAATAAATAAATCAATCCAGTTCCCTGTGTGCTTCCTTCCACTGAACAGGAGGATGTTAGAGGAGGTCAGGTGTCTGCTTGACTTTTTGTCAGCAAAATAAGAACATCAGAATTATGAAAATGTCTGAACTTGATCAAGTGTTCATTAGCATTCTGAGGAGACACTTCAATTAAAGAAAACTCTTATTTTGTCTGTCTCACTAGAGAAATGCAGACTAAAATGGGAATGTAAATGTGGCTATATTTTATAATGATTTAATGTGACAATCTTCCTATTTGCAAATGGCCCAGCAAAGGGTCACAGTTTAACATCAGTTCATAGAGTAAAATGCAAGTTCAAAAACATGTCAGAACAATTTGCAGGATGTTTTTCAATTATCTGGCAAAGGACACATGAAAATTTCTTATATTATTTCTTTTTTTTTCTTGTTTCTGTGAGATTTTATGTGTTGCCCGTTCTGAACCCCTAGTTGTTTGAATTCTTAAATTCCTGTTTGGAAAGTTTGCTACAATGCTGACAAGATGCTCTAGCAAAATTTCCCTTCATTTCCAAACCACTCCAGATAGGCTGTCTTTTCCCACTGATGGGATAAATGAGCTGAGCATTTTCAGCTGCATCTTAGATAAAACTCACCAAAATCCAGCCCTTAAGGCTCTCATTCTCAGAGTGCTGAACATTGGTAACTGTAGCTAAAGGTGATTGAAGCTGCTGGGGTGCTGTATTCCTGAAAACTTGAAATAATGCTGTCTTTATGATGAAGATGGTGCTTGAATTGTTGAACCTGCCTAGAGAAGTGAGGTAGGATGATTTAGCACATACTACTTACAGTAGGTCTATGCTTTAAAGTCTGTCTGGAATCAGGGTGACCATCATTTAATGTGCTGTGCACTTCTCCTGTGCAGTTAAGGCTGAGAGGGTGCTCTAGGTATCCAGTAAATAGATACAGAGGTTCTTCCTGCCCAGAGGGGTTTCCCAGGGGGAGGTTGGGTGGTGGTAAGGTGTCCTTTGTTACAGGGTAGCAGCTTGGTTGCTGGTTTCCTCCATGCCTGGGGATGGGAGTGTGTGTGTGTACCAGGCTCCTGTGTGTGCAGGGGTCCTGATCTTGTGACACTGGACATCTCCCAGCCAGTCCCAGCTTGCCCACTTGTATGGAGAGCAGTGCTTGCTCCATCACACACCAGGCAGGAAGCAACAGAAGCAAAGCCTGGTCTATTTAACAACAAGATCTTGAAACTCTATTTTTCAAAGAGCTGATAACTTTTTTCTGCAGCTGAACATGACAGAGACTGGTGGCCAAATGTGTCAGAGTCATGCTTGTTGCTATGAGATCACTACAAAATCTCAGGCTTGTCCTTGGGCTCACTTTACCTCTACCATTGATGTGCCCATTCACAAACACATCGACTTTCTCCCAGTTCAGGCACCAGAAAAGGACCAGGACTCGCTTGCATCAATGCCACCAAATATATGCCACCCAGGATTACTAAAGTCAGTGGAAGCAAAGCAAAGTTCAAACTCTGAGATCTGTAACTGGCAGTCTGTGGTTACTGCAAAGTGGCAAACCAAAACTTAAACTACCACCTCTGTATTTGTTGTAGTTAAAACTGAGGAGTACTGTGACTGAGAAGAACTTAATTTGCACCTAAATTTGTATGCTAGTGCTAACACAACTGGCCATCTTCAGCTGCCATCAACACTTGAAGACATACTATGGTTAGACCTCCTGTTGAAGCACTGCTCCTCTGTCAATTTTTTGGTAACTTAAATTCACTTATTTCTTTCACAGCTGATGTTATAACTTTCAAGTGGAAAACTTAAAAGTGCCACTGAAAAAAATATAATTTTCATAGTCTAGTGGGGCTCCACGCTAATTGTCTGTCACTGTGTCCCATACCAAATATGTTTACTTTACTAGACTAAAAAAGTATTTTATTAGCTGTCAGACTTAGAAGCTGGAGTGTATTGATTAAGCAGATGAGAAAGTCTAACCCTGTACAGCCAAAATATTCATTTAATCCATTATCTTCTCTCTGATGATCTTAGAGGTCTCTTCCAACCAAGGCTATTCTGTGTTTCTGTAACTGTTCATGCAGTGGGAGGAGCCCAAAGCCAGGGCAGCTGTGAAGCCCTTCCCCAGCATAATGTCTCAGTTTCTGGTGACTTCTTGTTCCTGGGCTATGCATTTTGTCCTCATATTTGATAGAGCTGGATGGATTTTTCTTACCCTGATTTGACTAACTGCTTTCTGAAGCCAGGGAAACTCTGGTGAAAGCCTATAGAAAGACATTTCACAGTTGACTGTGTTTTATTTCTTCTGTTTGTTTTGAATTTGCCGTCTTCCAGCTTCCTGTGATATTCCCTGGTTCTTGTATTAGAAAATACAATGACCACAATGTCCTTATTTATGTTCCCTATACCCTTGTGATTTCATAGACCTTATAGCTTCATTCAGTCATCTCTTTTGAGACTGAAAAAGCCTAATCTATTTAATAATTTTTGATGCAGAAGCCATTAGATACCTTTGTTGTCCTGATTGTCCAACTCTGAACCCTTTTTTTCAGACCTGCTATACACTTTGGAGATGAGTGGACCAGAACTGCCCACAGTACTCAAGGTATGGGTGCCCCACATCTGTGCAGTGTGGGACAGCATTCTCTCCCTTCTTCTCTTTTCCTTTCCTAATAACTCCTAACATTCAATTTGCCTTTTTTATTACTCCTGAGCATTGAGCTGCCATTTTCATAGACTGCCTGTTGTATTTCAAAGACTGTCACCGTGTATGTAAAGTTAGGATTGTTTTTCTCATGCATGCTACTTTACATTTATCTAGTTTGAATTTCATCTGCCACTTAATCATCCAGTCAGCCTGCATCCTGCAGTTCTCTCTTTTTTTTTTTTTTTTTAATGATTACACTGAATAAATTCTTATCAACAGAAAACATTGCCATCTTACTAGTCACCTCCTTTTCCAGGTAATTTAGAAGTTGAACAGGGCAGACCTATCACATACCCCAATAAGACTCTACCAGTGCCTTCCCTGCATTGAGAAAATTGGTTGTTTTTTCCTACCCCTCATTTCTTAAACCTTAACTCTTTGTTTATCACTGAAGGGAGTTCCTTTCCAGTCTTGTGGAAGTACATATTTTGGAAGAGCTTTTGGTGAAGGATATTGTTAAATGCATTTCAGGAATCCTGGGAGATTAAATCCCAATTAGTATGTGCATTATGGGGTGGGAACTGCTCGCTCACTGTCTCTTGCATATGAACTGGGGGACACTGAAGGACACTACTAGAAGACATACTTAGAACAAAAAGAGCAAGGTGATTCTTCACGAAATGTGTAGTTAAGTTTCAAGATTTGTTGCCACAGATAATGTGGATAGCGTAAGGTTTTGCAGATTCAAGGGACCGACTGGGCTAGTTCACAGATGACAAATCCATTGAGGGTTACTAAAAGCACAAAAATAAAGGCTACCTGAGGAGTGCCTCCTTGGAGGCACTAAAAGTACTCATCAGGAGCATGTGTACATCTGCCCTGGTCATCCTTTCCGAGGCATTCACTTTTGGAGAGTGGACACTGGGCACAGCCAGTCTTTCCTTTTCTAGGAGCCCATGTTCTTAACTGAGTGTCTTCTTGGATGCCTTCAAAGAACTATGCCTAGTTTGCAAGGCATGACTTCCCTTTTTGAAAGTCGCTTCTCCAGAGTACTACACCTTTCCCAGTATCTGCTGACTTAGTTCCTACCAATTCTCCTGATACAGTTGTCAAACTAATAGGTGCTACAGCTCCTGGATTGTAGCTCTCCAGATACACCTTGCAACTGTTAAAGATTTTCCGAGTTTGCTGTCCTCCATTTCTGCAGTGCCACGACAATTCTGAATGCCTTGCAGCTTCCTTTAGCAGGTCAGCTTTTAGATCATCTGGGCTTGACAATTTTTTACCTTAATTTTGACAATTTCTTCTTTAGATTCTTCTAATGAACTCACTCTGAGAGAGTTCCTCTGACGTATCCTCTCTGATGTATGAAGAAGGGTTCCAGCCCAGAAATTTCCCTATATTCCTTCAAGGCTGCAAAAAATCACTTAATTTTCCTCTTCTGTTTTATCTTCTCTGAAAGCTCCTTTTGTACTTTGATCAATTAATGGGCCTACAAACTCTATAGCTTCCTGCTCCTGATGTGTTTGAAGAAATTGAAGAAATGATTAATTATGAGGTTTTTACGCTTTTACACCTTCTGAAAACTGTTCTTCAAACTTTTATTTTTTTACTTTTTTTTTTTTTCCTGGCATGAAACCAGGAACAAGTGAACTTTGCTGAAGGCATTAATTTTGATAATATTTTTGTATTTGTACTTCCGTAAAAAAGGGAAAATTCTTATTGATCATGCATATATATGGATCTGCAACTGAATATACTTTACACCAAATTTGTTGTTCTTTTGGCCCATATACATATTTTTTACAGCAGTTACATACCATAATCTGCTTTTTTATGTAACAACATTTTTACATTTTCTTGAACACATGACTATATGCTGAATAACTATCTACCTTTTTACTTCTGATTGTGCCAAGTTGCTTCTGGATGGAAAGTGGATTTCAATTTAAAATGCACAAAAGTAGTATTTTAGTGTTCTCATTCTTTAGCTAAATAAAACTATTTGAATGCCTTTCTATTAATCTGCTTATGGCTGGCTGATTTGCAGCTCACTTTATGTTTATGCCAGCTTGTTGCTCCGTTGTTCTTTCACAGACCCTTTTTCACCCATGTGTTGGCTTCTGACTGATATTTGCTGTTGAACCTTATGTACTTTTGGTTTGGTACTTGCCCAGTCCCTGGTCAGTGTGACTGTTTCTAGTCAGTAGTATCACTTTTGTTTGTGTATATTTATGTTTGTAACTTTGCCACTCTGCTCAACTTTTGATATAGAGGGCATTGAATTAAAATAATTTATGGGCTCTTGTTCTGTCTTAGGACCGTGTTGTGGTTGGGCACGCTTCCGTTCTGCCTGCTGATGGCAATAATCCTCTGTTGTTGTATAGCTTCTTCTTTGTATACATTGACAGAATGTTTCTGTGTTGCTTTCTACCTTGTCTGGAATGTTCATATTCCCAGAAGTTTTCCCTGTTCACATCTTTACTTCTGCTTCTTTCTTTTTGTTCACAGTGTAAGTAAATTTCCCAGAATTTCCTTTTGCTTTTGGTTATTCACAATCATTTCAATTTTGCCAAAGCTGGTCTTCTGGTTGAGTCGTGTTGTCTTCCCTGTTACTCCTGGCTTTGGAGATTTATCTGTATGTGCATAGAAACTGAGAGGGGAGTTAAGTCAATAGCAAAACACAGGATTTCCCGCTTCAGTGAAGGAAATTCACATTTCAGCCCCAGAACTTCTGTATCCTTTGCACAGGGCTGTCTCATGAGCCTGTTCATGGCCAGCTGAAAAGGCTGTGGCAATAACACACAAGCTTGTTACTTCTCACTTTTGTTACACTCCTCCTTTACTCCTGTGGGTTGTTTTTTGTCGTCGTTGTTTTTTTCTTTTTTTTTTCCCTGGCTGACAGCATCTGCCTCCTCACTAGAGGATTATTACTCCTATCTAAATCTTGACATGTGAATTATAACAAAGTTTAAAAATTCTTTAGGTAGCTTGTTAGGCTAGCTCTGCTTTGCCTTGTTTTCTGATATTTGAGTTATGGATTTTTAAAACCTGATATTGTGTGAGTTGTGGCACACCAAAATTGCCAGGTTTGGAGAAAACTTGGTATTTCTACTGAGGGGGTGCTTTATTATATTTTGCACATCTATCATGTTTGTTTCACACTGTTTTATAGGCATCATTTCCCTGATATTTCATTTACAGAGAGAGAGAAACAGCATTTTACGCTGGCAGTTCTGACCAGAAACCACTGCCTTCACTGCTTCAGCCTCTTTTGCCAAGAGAAGGAACAATGAGTGCCCTGTCTCCACTAGAGAGCTGAAGTGTTGCAGAACTGTTCTGCAGGCCAAGCAACCAAGCAGCTCACCTGCCACTAGGAGAAACAGGAGCAGGTACCATAAATTCCAGAGCATCATGTGCATTCTTCTCTACATCTTGTAAAAAACCAAAACCAAACCAAATAAAACAGCTAGAAAAGAGAGAGATCAGCACCATGTAAGCTAAATGATTTGGACAGCTGGGGGAAAAGAGGGAGCATACATACTTGCACCTCAGGTACTCCTCTTTGAAACATCTTTCCACATTCCCAAGATATCTCCTCTAGTCCTACCCAACAAGCTGTATCATGGGAAGAAGAGTGAGCATTTTACAGCATAAAGGAAGAACTAAGCTTCACAGCTATTTTGCTGAACTCCTTAAATTGCTTTCATTAAGAATTTGTCCATGTGGGGGAGTTATTGCAGAATAAATTTAGGGGTTGAATTTAAAGTGCAACACCTAGACTGTACTCCTTCCCAGCATGGATTAAGATGAACACACAGAGACACTTTCACTATGGATTAAGAATGTCTGCCTGAAGAGTTAGTATGCAATAACTATTCCAGGCTGTTTCCCCAGGTAGACAAGCCTAAACATCTGATAAATAGGCCTATTACTTTTCCTCTTAACCAATTAAGTACTTATTTTAGAAGGATAAAATGAATTATCACATAACAATTTCACTGCAATATTTCTTACTTAGTACAATCATGTCAGAAAAGGCAAACTACTGTCCAGAGTTTGGAAAGAAAGGTATTAGTGTTTTGCATGTATAATCTTAGAGAAATCTCTTGACCTTTTTATACTTTGGGTGAAGATTATGATGTATTGTTGTTTTTGCAATACTTCACATTTATTTCACAAAATAAATCACATAATGGACTGTCACAATAGCCCCAGTAGCATGACAGGAAAAAAGAATTGGTAGAGCTACACTTCAGTGCACAGTGAAATAGCTAACAATTTGTTAAATATCCCATGAGTGGATTAAATAGGCATATGATCAGTTATGTGGCTGCCAAGCCACAGCAGGAACCAATTAGAATTCACAAAAAATAATTTAGATGAAAACTGATGAGTCTATCAAAACCTAATTAAATTTATGGGAAAAAGCAAATATGGCCTTGACAGATTATATAACCAAGAAGTTTCTCTGTAAACAGTCCACAAAGAATGGCCTCTGAAAGTACAGCTGCGTTACATGACTTGTTTGGAGAGCATCAGGTTTTTTTAACATTTAATATTCTTCCTGTGTGGGTTTCAGGTAAATCACTCCTGCAGAAGGGAGCTAGGCAGTTTTACAGGAGGTAGCATGAAGTCATCCAGCAAATTGTAACTATTGTTAATTATTTTGTGGTCTGTCTTACATGAAGCACCTAAGAGTCTGGGGAAGTGGTATTTGAATGGAGAAGAAAGATGCTGTAGGTAAGGAGCTCTTTTAAGAATCTGATTTTGTATCATGAGCTAGGAAAGCTGGGAAATACAGTTGTTAGAGCTTGAGTTCTTTAATCTTGAAGCATATCCTATGGTATAATTCTGGGGCAGGAGACTGTTTTTATTGAAATGCTGGGAATTAAGCTAGCAAATGGTGAAGCAAACCTATATGAGAACGAGCACTGAGATATTGGTAACAAAACCCACAAGGCAGAAATGCAAGGTGCCTCTAAGTCAGTTTCCAGCTGCAGTAAATAGATACGCCGCCTTCAGAACAAAAAGACATGGACTTACATGGTTATTTGCATTGAAACCCTGCAAAAAATTTGCCAGAAACAGGGCTGCTGATCATCTGACTCTAGCAATGTCAGCATAGATTTTTCTAAAATGCACCTTACACTTCAGTTGTTTCTCAGGTTCCTGGACTGTTCATTCTCCCATGAAACTCTCGCACATTGTGAACTATAACCTGAGTTTTCTTTCAACAGAAATTCAGTAATGAAGCTTTCAGCTGCCAACAGATGAAAGGTGGTATGTGCTCCTCCTCTATGCTTGGACTTCTTTTTGATGGCCACGTGGGAAAGTGCTATGACAATGTCTGATCCATCTCTCTTGAAACTGGGAAGTTAGCAATTACTTTCCTTTCATCTTTTCCCCCAAATTGAAGAAAAGTGAAAGATAAAATCCTTTAAATACAGGTAATAAAATTCTCCTAACCAGAAGAGTGTGCATATTTACAGATTAGATATCTAAAAAAATCAAATTACAGAAGAATGTATGTTCTGCCATCACTGCATGAATGTTAATGTTAGCCAGATTCTTGCATTACATAAAGATGTCTGAATTATCTTGTATAAAATATTCTTACAGTCTAAGGAGACATATTCAAATGACCCTGTCTTAATGCACAGATCCATAATAAGATGTGTTTACTTTGTGAAAAGGAGCAGTAAGACATGCCGCATTTTCTGATTTTTCTCTCTCCTAAAATTAAAGTTTTTCTTTGAAATGAGGCAAAAATAGAATTGGACTGTAAGATCTGAAGTCATTTAGGTACTCAAATGAACTTTAATGAAATGAAAGATAACGAAAAACAGTTAAAATTTAAAAAGCAAATGGGAAGAAAACCCCTGCAAACGAGAAAGAGGATGGCTTATTCAATCAACTGTTGTTTCCTCTAACCAAGTGTTACCTTCCTGACAGAGTACTGGGCTGTGTGACAAGGTCTCAGCATTAACCAGGGGAGTTTCGCTGAGACCAGTGGCTGTAGATGAGGGTGAGAGGATGCATTTACTGCTGTCGCATAGATCTGTTTTGGGGTTGTTGTTGTGGTTTTTGTGGTTTTGTGTTTTTTTTTGGAGGGGTGGTGGTTTTCTTTTTTTCGGGAGCAATTAGAGTTTTTTGGGGGGGGATGTTTTGGGGGGAGATGTTTTGGGGTATTTTTTGGGGGGAAGGAGAGGTAAAAAGCTGGAGAAGCAGCTCATAGGGCGTGAGAAGGGACCAAAAGACACGTTGTGAATTTGGGTGCAGTACTTGCTGTTGGTGGTTTCTGTAGTGTGCTGGGGGAAGGAGGAGACTTCGGGCATGCCTACCCCAGCAGTACTGGGTCATACAAATAGATGATATCCCATGCAACTTCTCACTGTGCCTCAACAGCGGTGTGTGAACTTCCTGTGGAAACTACCCAGAGTGTAATGCTTTCTCAGCACTTAACAACACATCACCTTGGAGCTAAGGAGGACTGCTACCGTTTTTCTCCTTGTTCAGACCAGTCCCAAGCCATAAATAAGCACCTTATGCTGATATAATGTGCTGCAATGAGTGCTTCAAGGACCGGGACAAATCAGGTTCTGCTCAGGACATGACGAAATACAGGAGCACAGTCGCTCACTAGTGGGTTCCCACTGGTTGTTTTTCAGGAGGGCTGGATAACCAAGTCTAACAGGATCTTCAGAGATCCTCTGAAAATGGGACTGTTTGCTACTGTACCTGAGACCCCCCCCAAGTTCCTCTTGAACAATCATAGCATCTCTCCAACTCTTGCCAGATGTAAAGGACAGCCTACTTCTCTGTAACAAAGAATTAGGTAAAGATTTGATGTGATTATTTTAAAGACCAAAACTAATTGCTAAAACTTTGTATTCCATGATGTATTTTGAATTTCTGAATATATTAAACAGAAATTTCAGATGTTTTCATTATCACAACTCAACTGGCCCTTAAAATATTTTTTTCACATAAATATGAACTTCTAGGACACTACTAGAAATATGTCCTTTCCAAATCCAAAAGTTGAATGCCATGCTTTGCTCCTAAAGAGTGTGGCTTAGGAGGAATGTAAGACAACCCCTTTAAACTCCTTTGAAAATATATAATATTTTTCTGCTGAGGATGGTGCAGGGAGGTGAATAAGGGCTAAGGCAGCAACTGAAATATACTCATGTCTTGTGGTAGATTTCATATAAGATGCCATCAATGTGTTTTTATTTATTTAATTTATTATTTATTTTTTATTAAATGTCATTTATTGCTGGCCAAAATTTTTAATAGTTCTTGAAGACTTTGCAGTTTACCTTGTTAATGGATCTCCTATTTTTTATTATAAGCAGAGTGAATCATGAAGCAACAACACTGCATGCTAGTAATATTCAGTAGTTGCTTGTAAAAAAATATAGCTTTTTTTATCATAGAATCATAGAATCATAGAACCACTATGGTTGAAAAGGACCTCCAGGATCATCAAGTCCAACCTTTATCCCATCATCTCACTAACCACTAGACCATGGCCTCAAGTGCTTCATACACTCATTTTTTAAACACCTCCAGGGACGGTGACTCCACCACCTCCCTGCGCAGCCTGGTCCAGTGCCTAACCACCCTCTCACTAAAGAACTTCTTCCTAATATTCAATCTAAACTTCCCCTGACACAACTGGAGGCCATTTCCTCTCGTCCTATCATTAGTAATTTGGGAGAAGAGACCAACACCAGCCTCATCACAGCATCCTTCTAGGTAGTTGTAGAGGGCAATGAGGTCTCCTCTCAGTCTCCTCTTCTCCAGACTAAACAACCCCAGTTCCCTCAGCCGGTCTCCATAAGGCCTGTTTTCCAAACCTCTATTTGCAACGGTAAGCAGGAACAGCTTGGTATGCACAAGTCTTAATGTAGAAAATTTCAAGAAGTCTGCATGATAGAGGCACTACATGGTAAGGTATAAGAATGTATTACAGGGCATCTTTAAGTGAGATGAAAATTGTTCATTTTTTAAAATTGCTGGATATACTCCTGATAGAGAGCTTGATTCATACTCAATAACATCAATAAAACTACAGTCATTGGTTTTGTTGGAAGCACACTCTAATTATTTGCCACTGTTTTTACATCTGCAATTAATTTTGGACTTAATTTTTGGAGATACTAAACACACTCCCATAACCCATTGATTTCAAGTAATGTTTTGGGCGCCTGGCACTTCAAAAAATGAGGCTGTGTTATCTACAAATTCAGTCAAATTGATAACCCATGTTGGAAATAATGGACTAAGCTAATAAAATCTGCAAATAAACTGGAAACACTGAATTAGTGCATCTCCCGATGGCTGTGGAGAGGTGCCTTATCTAACCAGCCCAATCCATTTTTTCACGTTCTCTGATGACAGGCTGCCAGGTGTAGGCTGCTCTGCACAGCAGCAGCCTTCTGCTAAGGCACTTTGTTACTCAAAAATACATTCAGTGCTTGAAACTAGCCCACTATTAATAAACAACGGCACGTCTCAGGGGTGGTATTCATCTTAGCACTATCCTCATATAAATCTCTTACTCTTTTCGTGATACATGCTCAAGATATTAACATTTTTGCATGGATGGAAAGAGAAGAAAATCCCTGAATTTCACTCTGTGAACTCAAATCCAGAAGTGGCCAGTGCAGAAACTGTATGAAATCAGATAATCTGATTACAGAAAGAGCTGGATGTGTAATGAAGTTGGCAAAGATGTTCAGCTTTTACATAATTGGCTCAAATACATTCCAAGTCAGTAGGGTCAGTGAGGCTTTACTGCTTGAAAGTTGCTTTGTAAAACCTGTGAAATAAATTGCTCATCTGTCATGATAGGGATGTTGCCCACTGTAGGAAAAATACCAACACTCGTAACATTGGCTGGTATCATGGAAAAATTGTCATGATTTAAACTAGAGGCAGTCAAATAACAAATGGGTTTCCAGGTACTTACAGGAGCCTAGAAGATCTGATGTCAAATGACGGTTGACCTCACTACCATAACTGAACAACCAACATTTGGATACCTGTATAGACAGCAATAACTATGTGTTTTGTTGATTTATACAAAAAAATAAAATTATATTTCAGCAAAAACTTGTGCATTATTAATGAACTCTAAGTTTGAATAAATATGCCTTGTTTTTAATATCATAGACTCAAGTTCCATTTCCAGCATCTTCAAATATTGCTGAATATTCTCCTAAAATGAACTTTGGCTAAACAATTTCTATAAAAGCTTTAAACTCCATATTTTAAAATATGTACGAATCTATTGGTATAATAAATGGAGAAATTAGATGAAGGCTTAATAAGGAAAGCTGACAAGACATGAAGTTTAGAGTAAAGCCATATTTATTTTTCCTGGTTGTTTTGGTATATTGAGCCACAGAATAGAAAAAAAGCTAAGTCCATCCTATATTAATAAAAGTTAAAGAGACAAGTTACCAAGTAAGGACAGGGAATAAGTGAATAAAAGGGACAGAAACTGGCGAAACATAGCAACTTGTGTCTTCAAGTTAAAATGAAAGCAAAGCTTTTGTATGTGTGTAATTTCCAAAAATATTCTACAAGTGTAAAGAATTTGTGATTTTCCATGCTTAATGTTGGGACAAAAGTGACTTAAAAATAGGTTTTGTTTTTCAGAGATAAGTGCAGTAGAGATGTACAACTTTTCAATTTCTTATTGTTTTGCTCCTGTTGTACAGAGAAAGGAAGCAAAATCTTTTGAATATTGAATATCCAGCTATAGGTCTTCCTGCAGGCCATTTGGCATCCTTGCAGCAGTGAGGGAATCACACACCAGACACAGGTAAGCCTGGCTGAAACAGACTGCTCCACAGGGAAGGCTCAGACGTTGTTTTCTCCATTCAAGCTCTCAGAAGCTACAGGATCATTTTTCCTCTTTCTTGTACTGCTTCTGTCCCATACACAGGGATGGAGAAAGTTCAGGCTGGATTTCACTTTGTTGCATGTCCCATAGAGTAGGTCACAACCTTCCCAGACCCACTGCTCCCCAGTGATACAGGGATGGCCGGGCCTTTAGTTTCCACCGAAATCTGTCATGATGGTAATGAAAAACTGGAGGTATGCCATCACCTGTAGCAATTCTAGCTTTGGTATTGGAGTATTTACACAAGTGATATCTATTAGGCACAGATCATTTTAATAGCAGTTATCACCTATATGTAGCCATTGCTTTCCTGTTTCTTACCTGCCTCATATCTTTAACAAAAGCTGTCCGTATTTGTAAAACTTCCTGCTGAGAAAGTCCTGCTTAACCATGACATGAGTAATGACCCACAGACCTGAGTCTGGAGGGACTCTGTGCTTGGTACAAATGTTTGTCTTTCTGGCAGTTCTCCTCAGACCAGGTAGCAGACAAGCAATGGGATTTGGACAGATTGTTTTTCTGATTTTGTGTGAGGATGTTACCTGCTGTTGTGTTATAGTTTTCCCCTAAAATATTTATTCTACTATTAAAAAGAAGAAAAAGTCACTCTGATAGCATCAAAGTAATTTAGAAGGTTCCAAAATGCCCTGGTTCCCTGGGCACAGACCCACAGGCCAGCCATGCAGGCAGGCCATGAGTAGCCCTGAGTCAACTGGGAGATCCAGTCAAGGCAGCTGACTCACAGGTGTATCCCATACCACCTAGTCATGCTCATTATAAAAGAAGGGAGTTCAGGGAGGGTGGAGTTCCTCTTCTCCCTGAGACTCCTTGCTGGTGGTCCACTGTTCCTGCTGTTGGCATTGAGGACTGGGCTAAGTAGAACTTTCCATACTTTACCTTGGTTGTTGTATCAGTTTTGTTATTCTATGAAATCTGTTTCTACTTCAACTCATGGGTCTTCTCCCTTTTTTCCCCAATTCTCCTTCTCAACTGGGGAGGGAGCATTGGGTGGTGGACTAACTGCTGTGGTTTAGCCCTGAGTACTGGCTAAACGTAGACAGAAAATTCTGAAGAAATACAATATTTGCATGATTTTTAGTAGTCCCATAAGAATGTTTGGCTGGATTTACAATGCATAGTATAGCAATGAATATCAGTCTGTGTCTGGAGAGGATTTTAAACAGTGGAGTGCTACCACAGACAACAGCAAGGTGGGTTTCCAATCAAAACAGTGGGACAGCGCAATGAATGTTATCCTTTGCAAGACACTCTATAAGCCAACAGAACATAAACAAGCAGTCTTTCTCTTTTGTATTAAGCTATGTAGTACCCCTTGGAAGGCCCTGCAGCAAAGGATGACTGATGCACATAAGGGTGAATTTCATTCTGCACCCAGAGGACATGAGCAATTGTTGTGCCTTTGCTCTTCATTTTATGCAGCCATCATACTCTCTGCTTCGTGCTTTTCAAGTCCTTGAGTATAGTCAAAATTGTGCAGGCTGTCTGTAATCTTTAAGTAAAGCAGACAATTTAGAAAACATATTTGCATTTTTGCATATCCTTTCTAACCTGATTTTTATTTGGCCTCAGCTTAGTTTGTTTTCTTCTTTAGACAGCCAACATGTTAGCATCTGAAAACAAAGACTATACAGTTAAAGTCAGCCCCTTCAGCAGGTATATGCAAGACAACACCACATTCTTAGACTGAGAAGGGTGCTTGACTGGATGGTGTCATTTTAAAAAAGTCTCATTTGCCTGCAATAAAATATTAATTCAATATTTCACATTAGCTGTTCTAATTTCCTTGTGTGCAGTGTTCTTTCATACAATTCTGGTATATGTGAAGAACTCTACAGACCTAAGAGGAAAAACATGCCTCTAAAAACTTACGCTAATGGAATATTGAAATTACAAGTCAGTTATCCTAAAACCAATGAGTTACAGCACTTTCCTGTTTACTAAAAACACTGTTTACTTTCTTCAAATGGCTTTATTTTCCTCTTAGATTTTCCATTTTAGCCTGCTCTCCTGTGAAAATAAATAAGTATAATGATGTGATGTGGCCAAAACCTGGGTCTGCATGAGCTGCCTCTGGGAAGCCTGCACAACATTTCAATAGTACCAGCACTCAGGTACATCATTGTGATTTCAGTAGTGGTGAGATCATTGGTGCTTAAAGGATACCCGTCTAGGTCACACTATTATTTATTTATCCATAGAAATTGTTGTATGGCAGAGCAAATAAGGTGAGGCTTAAAAGACTGAATAAAGCAGCTTGTGTGTCAGCAGAGTTTTCCTTGAGAAACCTAGTAACCTCTACAGTTTAAAAAGAGCATGGCATGTGTATGCAATGTTTCCATGAAACTGTGTGCACAGGGGGCTATCCCAGATGGTGAAAGCTTTTCCAGTCTTGGTAAAAGGATTTGGTTTGCCAGGTGACATGGGAGCTCTGGCAAGGTAGCTGGGCTATCATGTGAAGCTGCTGGAGTTTCTGGTAGCAGGAGAGGTTTCTTTCTGTTCCCTCCACCACAGTGTGCTGCTGCAGCTTTCAACTGGAGAAAGTGTTTTATCTGGGTACTTAAAATATTTTTATTATGAAGTAATTCTTAGAGTGGATATTCTAAATGGTGGAAAACATGGCATTTTTTACAAGTTTACAGCTGGTTTGTTGGCTGTCTTCTGATTTCAAATGATGTGTTGTTGGGTAAGGATGGTAACCAAACATGCCTGTGCAGTTCTCTGAGCATCACTAAATGTTGCATTTACTGATTTCTGTGAATCTAAAAATCTAAGAACCAGAATAAACTGCAGACCAATACAAAGTACAGTATAGTTGTTAGAGTGCAAGCCTGGCCTATGCACTGTTTTCCCTTTAGCTCTGAGTGTGAATACAATTTAAGAGACATTTTCTGCTCAGAACTTTCTGAGCTACTTCAGCATGTTACTATTTGTTATGGATGTCTAATCTACATTTTTTTTTTTTTTAGCTTTGAATCATGTAATCACTGTCACTATTCAAAAAACAGCATGTCTTGTCTTTATGTGAGAATTATGTAGAAACCTAGTTGTAGTACTTTATTTCCTATAGTGATCACATATGCAGTCATGACATACTTCATTTTCTCTTTAGCCTTTTGGAAATAATGATCCCTATAAACCAAGCAGGTATTGTCAGTATTTATGAAATATTCTGAAATGCTGATCAGTAGTTCACCACTGAATATATAAAATGAAGCTCGTATCATTAGCTAGTTTTACAGGAATTTATTTTTCAGAAGCTCCAAGTGTTGATTTCATGTTTTCATCATGGCTCTCTATCTTCAGATGTTTGCTGCACAGAGCATTATCTCAGTTACTTGAAATATAAAACAGAGTATAAATCTAGAAAAAAATGTATAAGACCATCATTTTATGCCTGATGTCTGTCATGGGTTTCCATAAGTCAAAATCACTGGTTTTAGTGTTTTATTACAGGTGCTTCTGTGGGAGCAGCTTAACAATAAGGTAAGAGCAATCATGTCGGATGAGAGCAAAGGCTCACCTCACTCAATAGACTGTCTCTAATGGTTACCAGTGGCAGATCACTATGCGAAAAAGTAACAAATTTCTGTCAGTTTAGGTACTTCTGTGCCAAACATTGCATCTACAGCATTATATTCAACAGCCTTTCTTGGACATTGGTTGTAAAAAACTAATTGATTTTTTTAAAACAGTTGTATTTCAAGCTGAGTCAGACATTATCTTACTGAGTGCTTCCATTTCTGTATTTTAAACTTGAAGTTGGATAATTTCAGCTGGTGAACTACAGATCTTGAATTATGAGGGAGAGCAAATAATGATTTCTTATGTTCCCTCCCATATTGTCTATGATTTTAATAGCTTGGTTATAACCTCCCAGTTATCTCTTTTCAAACTGGAGACTTCTGGTCATCTTAGTTACTCTTTGCAAGGAAATTGTTCTATCCCCAGTCAGAGGTTTTTCTACCAGAAGCATAATTCCCTGTGGGATCCCTGTGGGGTCATTATTACAACTCAAACTCTAATGAGCTTCAAAATGTGTTAACTATCTACAGCTTTACTCAGCACCTCTAAAATCAAACCATTAAAAATTAGTTAAAACTTGATTTTAGTTTCCTACCAAAAGTCACCCATGGCTAAAAGACATGACTTTTTTTCCAGGAGGAAATCTGACTAAGTATGGATTCACATGTGTAGGTAGCTCTGGAACTTTTCTTAACCTCTATTGTAGATGTGAGGAGAGAGTGAGCTTCCTTTTTTTGCACTACTCTTCATAACTTCGTTTTATATTGAGTGTTTAGCTGCCCTTCCTTGCTTGGCAACAGATGTATAAATGACAAACATGTAAACCAAACAAGTATACGCACTTTTCTTTCACTCTGGCATCTTTCCTACACTGCAGAACAGTTCCTGGTCCATTGCTGCTGCAAAACCGTGTCTGACAATGCTTCAGCAGCATCTAACAAGTCTATGTGGCAACAGTTGCTAGTGAAGACAAGGATACAGCATTTGTCCCCATCCTCTGACTTTTCCTCGGAAGACTGACAACTAGAAGCCTTCAACATCCTACGAAGAGTTTTGATGTATTGTCCAGTGTATTCCTCTTATTACTGTTCTCCTCTCAGTTATACATGAACTTCTACTGAAGCCATCAGCAGAATGCCTGTGAAGAGAACTGAGGATATTTGGGTTGCCTTCCCATTAACAATGTCACTGTTCATTTCCATTTTATTGAAATGTTATGACTTCCAGCATTTTAATGTAATTTCAGTGGGCATAGCCCAGTACAGAGTTCAAACATAAACCTTCTTTATTTTTTTTTTTTTAATGTGAGCTTTTGTTTTCTAATATATTATTCAATATACTTTATTCAAAACTAGATGATTCCAAGGTCATGTAGCATGAGAAGCCTAGACTTCTTCAGCAATGCATAGAAAATATGCAAGGAAATTAAACTGCAGTGAGTGAAACAGAATTGTTAGGAAGGGCACAAAATAGCCTTGCCCCACTTCAGAGATAAAATGGGTGGAATTGTCAATTGATTCTCTTTTGGTTCAAACAAATCCAAGGGAATACTTAAGGTGGAGGAAGGAAAAAAGAGGTTTCAGTTCTTTGAGGGATCCAAAAAGGCCATTTGGTGTTGAAATTAAGTATTTAGTTAAGGGCTTTTTCCAGTAAAAGCAGAGAAAAATGCAGATTTGGGATTAAGTTCACAAGGGAGAACCAGGAGTCTGTGACAAACATCAGAGACACTGATGATAATGGCACTAGAGCTGGAGATGCTCCCCTGACTACTAGCCTGGGCTCTGCCTGTGTCCACTCAGCTGATATGTAGGACCTTTCATTTACAAACCCAGATGTGGGCACTTGCCATAGACTTGTCCTTGTGTTTTCCAGCAGTTTACAGAGCTGCCATGGAAAGGACCAGTGGTCCAGAATATCTTGTAGCTCAGGGAAAAGCCACTGCGCTGAAGATGAATTAGCTGGATCCTGCCTGTCTTGCCCTTGGTGTGAACACTCAAGCAGCTGATTTTCAGGGGAATTTAATTATTTTGAGACCTCTCTCTTGCTTTGAAACATTGTTGAAATTGGCTGAGTGCTCTGCTACATACTATTAAAAAACCCGGTGATACTCTTTGATAAACATAAATGCTTTGTGTATATTTTCTTAATTTTTCTAAAAACCCTCTTTTTTGCCTGCTGCTTGTAGTTTCAAGGAGGATTGTATGCTTCAAGACAGGGGAGAATGTTGCCAGGATGAGACTGTGTCTTGTAGTATTCTTTCTTTCTAAATGCAGAAAGTTCTGAAGGATTGGTTTTCTACAGAACTTGCTGCTTTGAGACCTGAATTAAATCCAGGAAAATATAAATAAAGTCTAAAGATCATTCCATAAGAAAGAAATGAAAACAAGTGCTTGCTATAGCCATAGAAAAGGCTAGATGAATTTCTCATTGATGTGGATGCCAGGCTGTGCTGCAATGGGGAAGAAACTGGCTCAGAAGCTGAACTGCAAGTTTGCAGCCTCCCTGGGGGTTTTGTTCTGTTGCAGTGGCTCCATGTTGCTGTGAACGGCGCTGTCTGGGAACTGTGTCTTCCCTAAGTAATTCTGCAGTGGTGCAATCCTGTATTTAATCAATTCAGGTATCTTGAAATACTTCATTACCCAGCGTGAACTTCACTGCACAGACCCAGAGATCAAGTGAATGTACTTGATCCCCATTCACTGAAGTTAGATATGCCCTTGTAGAAGAACAGACAGTAGGGCATAGAGGAAAGAATTAAAATATTTTGTCAGACTTTTCTTGCTTTTTGTGAGGTGATAAAACTTTGGGTACGTTTTTTGTTGTGTGTGTTTGTTTTTTAATGCTCCCCATCTCTACTTGACTCTTGGAAAACAGAAGGGATTATTTAGGCATGTTGCATTTAGGCTGAACAGTTTTAGATGTAATGGTAACTTAAAGCAACCTCATGCTTGTCTCAGGAAGACAATAGAGCAGTAAGATCAGTGTATGCAGAAGTCTTATGGATATCACGTCTCCAAAAAATTTGTTCATTTCTCATGCTGGATTGGGAATGAGAAATTTTTTGTAAATGGGATGCTTAGTGAAGCACAACACACCCTCACAAGAACCCTATCACAGTACCAAGGATTTTTAAAAAAGTAAATCTCCATCTTAGAATGGAATATCTCCAGGTGACTCAATGTTTTGATTACTGCTTTCTGCTTGTGAATAGAGGCATATCAGTACCTTGCTGTTTGTAATTGTTACAAAAGCTGTATATAATAGCTAACAGACATCAAATAATTAACTCTATATGAAGACACTGTTGAAAAGGGATTCCTTTTGAAAAATTCCACTGAATGGGGAAGATGGGACTTTCAGCATCTCTAAGACCATTATTCTGCCTGCAGGAAAAATTATTGTTTACTTCAATAGGAGTATATGAAAAATTAGTACTTGTCTGCAGATGGAAATGCAGTATTTTAATGTAAGGTATTAATTCACAAGAATTTAGAGAAGACTGGGTGTATACTTTCTGAAGGTCATCTTAAATTGATTAATAATGGGTTTGAATTAACCACAGACAAGGATATCTTCAGTACTGTTTCCACCGGTGTAAATTAGCTGTGGCGAGTGCATGCTTACATGCAACCTGCTTGTTAGGCCAACAGACAGTGGGTCTTGGTCCTGTACTAAATCTGATGGACATCACTGAGATTTTCCTATATGATGAAGCAATTTTCTCTGGAAAAAAATATTGTGTAGGACTGGGACCTTCAGTTCCCTGTTCAGCAAGGCTCGGGGAGCATCCTGTGAGACAGCAGGAGACCTTGACTCTGCAGGTGTTGGTCAAAGCAGAAATCATCCAGGACCTCTGTGGTGTGCCTCCACAGCAGGACCTCTTCATGCAGCACATGACAGGGTATAGACGGGTGTTTGGAGGACAGTATCTTTCCTGTTAGTCCCTCAGAGCTTCCTTCTTCCCTTTCTGGAAAGAAATGATACAGATTTGGTCTCAACTGGACTGAATAGATTCCTTTGAAAATGCTGAGGTAGATCATTTCAGCTGCTTTTGGATGAAACCATCTGAAACATTGCTAAATGAAAAAGCATTTTTTCCCCCAGCTTATTATAATGATACTGTTACTATTATGATTGTATCCATTAGAGAAGTTTCCTCTAAGGTTACCCCAGTTCAGAGTAACCATCATGTTGTTAGCTGTATAAAAGCATACTCTACTGTAGGAAAGTATGGCCTAAGTAATGATAACAAACTAGTCCTTAGGATTACTTTAAGTAAAAAATTCAAAGCTGAAAAAATGTAGTTAACATTATGATCGTGAACTAAGCTACCAGTACTGTGGGTATTGTATTTTTCATAAGTGCATATAGGCCATAAAGGTACTTACTTTTTTTTCTGGCATGTAAAGTCAATTGTCATTCAAAAATTATTCCTTTCACAAGTATCTTCAGTGGAGGGGTAATAATTTGCATTAATGCTTGGGAAACCCAATCTGAATTCATTAATTTTGCAATTTAGCAAGAAACAGGCAGATTTAGCGAGAAGGAGCACAACTCCATTGAAATAACCCGGCTTCAGGACAGCAGCATGAAATCATATTGAATACCTTTTGCTGCTAGTGCTTAGTGCTGTTGAGCAGAAGAACAAAACTTCAATAAATTAATGCACCTTAACAACAAACAGTCTTACTGAAAACACCATTTGTACATTTGATTTTCAGGACTGTGTTCAGTTCATCGTTCAAGGCAATGCTTAGCATTGCTGCAACTGTTGTATGGGCTGCTGAATCAGAGGTACTGGCTCTGCAGCCAGAGCTGTTGCAGACCTGCTACAATGGGCTTGGGCAAATTATTTCACCTTTCTCTGCTTCTGTTTCCCCTGCCAACTCTTGCCTGTCCTACCTGCTTAGTTTGGAGTGTGAATCTCCAAGACAGGCGTTGTCTCTCTGGGTGTATGGTCAGTGGAAATCCCAACCAAGTCTCAGTTTGGCTGCAGCCCCTGTGCATTGCTGTAACAGAAATACAAATACTATCTCTTATTGTAGGCATAAATGCAGCACATCATACTTAGCAAAACCAAAGTCCTGGTAATAGGATCTCCCTCTAAAGCATCTCCTCTAAAATCTCAGAGATGGGCAAACTGCCAATTAGTTATTTCCTTATATTAGCAAGCATGAAGTTTGGAAGAATATGCATTAATGATGTTTTGTTGCAGTTCTAGCTCATGTTTAAGTGGGATTATTCAACTTCATAATGACTGTTTTTGTCCCAGCACAAAGCTACATGCTTCATGACAGCTAAGTCAAGCTCAGACTGTCCACTCTCCAGACAGAAGTGTCAGCTGGTTGGCAACAGGAGGTGCAGAAAAACAGAAACCAAAACTGAGTTACTAGCTGATTCCATTTTAAAGACCACCTGCAAAATAAAACCACCACCCTCCATCAAAGTAAACCAAGTCAAGCTTGTGCCTTTGTAATCAGGGTTTGTGAACGCTGCCTGTTTTGATCTTTCTTGCTCTTACCTCTAAAATTTCTCAGATAAGCAAAATTTACAAAGATGGCAGCTGTTGCAGGAGGTATTGCAAGGTTGGGGAAGCTCCTCTCAGTGTACTTGTATGCCACTCAGCATCAAGAGTCATTTTTGTACGGGGGGGGAACAAAAAAAAAAAAAAAAGATTAGTTTAGTATTATTCATTCATACACATTTTGTTTTCCTGTCTTGAGACACTGTTTTATTTATTTTTTTTTTATTTTTAAACATGTGCAGTTGTAGAAAGTTTCTGTCATTCCTTACCCTCATTTTCTAGAGGGATTACACAGTTAACTGCATCCAAGATTAGCTTCTTATTTCAGGGCTCCCTGTGCATGTACATTCAGATTCTTGCTTAAGGTATTTTTCACAGTTCCGTTAGAGCGTAAAAGCCCAGTTTGTCCAAACAGGTCTGCTAATGTCATGCTCCCGCAGAAGAGGACGGTTATCTCCCTGCTGATGGAAGCCACTCAAGCCAGCAAACATTTGGCTTTCCTTAAAAAGGAAGGAGGAAGGTTGCAGGCTCTGGGGCTGATGCCCTGCTCGCAAACCTCTGCTCCTGGCTGTGTCAGGAGACCTCGTCCTGGTGCGTGGGGCCGGGGCCGTGCGGGGCGAGTTAAAACACAGCACGAGTGGGACTGGTCTGAGTCACGGGAGCGACACAAATAAAGCGATGCGCTTAGCTTGATGCAGCTATTAGGATACCTAATAAATATTTATAGTCCCTCACCGGGGAGGTGATTGACAGCACGGGGGCAATCCCTACCCAGCAGCTGCAGGAAAGGATCGCGGGGGGGTGAGGGGGCGCGCTGCCTCCGTACTTGCGGAGGGGCTTAGGACGGTCCTCGACACCCCAGAACGCCTTTCCTCTCCGGCGGCTGCGGGCGCCCCCCGGGCAGGAGTCCCGCCGTCCCCCGGCGGGACGAGCGGCCGCTGGGCTGCGCGGTGCGGTGTCCCGCCCCCCGGCCCGGCTCCCCCCCGCGGGCGGGAGCGCAGGGCGCTGCCGCAGTGACTGCAGTCCCGCGGAGAGCTGCGGAGCCGCCCGCCCCGCCGCGGCTGGGCTGCCTGCAGGTGAACTGAAAGTCGTCGGGAGAGGGAGGAGGAGGAGGAGGAGGAGGAGGAGACGCGCAGCCCGCCCTACGCTGCAGCAGGCGGAGGCTCCGCGCCGTCCCTGTCTCTCTGCGCCCGCCGCATCCCGGTGCTGCGCTCCGCTCTGCTCCGCGGAAGTGAGTGGTACCCAAAGTTTGCTTTCCCAGGGGAGGGGGTGACCTTGGAGCGGCTGCGCCGCAGGCAGGTGGGGCTGAGCGCGGTGGGGGTCGCCGCTGTGGGGCTGCGCATCCCACCTCCTCCGCCTCCCGGGACCCTCGGCAAACTTGAGGGGGCGGAGGGCAGAGTGGCTCTGGCCCCGGAGGAAGCGGCGGGCGAGGCACCGGCAGCCGGCGGGGGGTGCCAGTCGTGGGGCTCCGCGCTCCCCGCTGCCGGGTGGGCTCCGGAGGGCCGGGCAGATCGGTACCGCCGCATCCTCCGGCTGGTCAGGCTGTCCCTGCGCGTACCTCCGTGTCTTCCGCTTGTGAGTAAACTTATAAACATGTGAAACTTAAAAGTTACTTATTGGTACGCATAGAGTACCACAAAACCGATTTTTCCCCCAAATATGAAGGGAGAGTGTGTATTGCATGCGTTGACTGGAGTCAGAAGCTTTCCGCGACAGAATTACTGCGCTCTTTGGAGGAGATAAAATAAATCATTTAACAGTGTGCAATTTGAGTCGGAAGCTTTTCCTTTGAGCCCGAAGGATGAAAGTGTGGCTCGCCGGGCACCTCAAGTGCTGGGTCCCCAAACCTTGCTGGCTGCCCTGTTCGCAGGGACCGTGGGTGGGGGTGGAGGTGCTCAGGGGTGTGCTGTGCGTGTCCGTGTCTGTGTGTGTGCTTGGAGGTCTGATCTGCTGTCAGCCAAGAGCTGACTTTTTCTGCTGCTTCTGGAGTTACTGCAGAACGATTGTTAACTTCAAGAACAGGAAAATTGGGCTTGTTCATGTTTGGTAAAGCTCAGCCCCTGCATGCAGCATTGGTGGGCATGGGGATATAGGTTTCTCAGAGTGTGTAAATGTCATATTTAATGTTTTGGTTTTGTGATGCAGTTTAAAATCAGTCATTCTTAATTAGCTTTAATTTCTTGTTTGTTCTCTGTCCTGATACCTTTGTTTGGAGCTCTGCAGCTGAGCATTCTGCACTGCCGGGGAAATCACCAGCTGATGGTTTGCATGGCTTGGGTTGCTCAGAAAGGCTTACATGGGCAGTAGCTTTTTCTTGTTGTGAAAGCATAGTTAGACTGTTAGACAAAGTATTGCATAATATCAAACATTAAGATGTAAACTTGAAGACTTTTAATTAACAGACTTTCTGCAAGTTAGAGATGAAAATCAAACCCACATTTATCTATTTTTATTTCTGACCTTGTGAACTGTGCAAAGTGCAGTAAGTATGCAGTGTGTAGAAGTCTGTATCATCTCTCTCTCTAAGAATGACGTCTTTATACAGCGACCAAGCTAGAAGATATCTGACTAAATATAACAACTTTTTTTTTTTTTTCTTTCCTTAACTGTATGTTTACCAAGAAATAGAGCATAATCTCAATTTTCTCTGGTAACACCCAAACTAATGCATGCAAGAAGATCTATGTGCACATCTGGTCTTATATGTGCAGACTACAGGGTGTAGTGTTAATAGTGCACAACTCTTTCTGCAGGTGGAAACTAGCTCTGGCCTCATACTGTGTCTACCTGGAGCTCTGACTGATGTGCATAGGCCCAAGGATGTAGTGTAATGTCATAGGTCAGGCTTGTGGGTTTTAAAGAACCTCTGTACATAGACCACTGCAAAATTAGAGGAGGAGGTTTAGTACTGAGTATTTTTAATGCTTCTGTGCCTGGAACTATATAGTGTTTTTCTTGTATGGCAGATGAATTATTCTAAACCTGTTTTGACAATTTGCTATAGTTTAGACCAGCTATGTTTTCTAAAGCATTCAATCTACAACAATAAAAATGCCATTGAAGAAAACTACTGCATTCAGTTACTTTTTTTTTTTTTTTTTTTTTTTTTTCTGGAATATGGTCCCCTCCATAAAAACATCGCCTTTGTATTCCTATTCATCGTGGGGTTTGTGGTTTTTTTGTGGGGTTTTCTTTTGTTTGGTAGTTTGTTTTTGTGTTGTGTAGGGGTTTTTTTTGGTAAATAGAGAGGTTTTCGGAATTGCTGATTTGCTGTCTACCTACTTTTACTATTTGAAGTACCAATCTCCTGTTTATTGCTTTTTGATAAATTACTGTACTGTTTGTTACTCCATGTGTAGCTTTTGGTTTAGGCTATAGGAAGGGAAAGACAGCTTACCTTTTTTTCTGACATATTCCTAAGGAAGCCAATGGAGAATTGTTTCTTGAGAGAATAAATTCATTTCCCTTCATTGAAGGTTAAAGCTTGGCAGCTCTCTAGTCTGGAGCCTTGTGTAACAGCTGCTGTCCGGGCAGTGGTTTTGTTGGAGCGAGGATGACGTCTAGGCTGCTGTTGGTAATAGTTTGGATTTTGTAAGGTTGCCCTTAGTTGAACAGCTCTCTTGTGTTTGACATTTGCTGTGACCTCTTGCTGTAAACAAAAGGAGACAGTTAGTGATTTTGAAGCTTTTCTTTCACTCAGAGTTGAAAATGAGGATGTTTAGTTCTAGTTTCTCTTCTAACTCTCAGCCATGGTTGAATTTTCGCTTCTTTGATATTCTGTTGCTCCCCTGTGATGCTTAGGGTTTTTACATACATATGGAAAAATGTATCCATGTACTGAGAACTAAAGTACTTGAAGGTTGTTTTATAGGTACAGAAACCTTAGAAAAGACTGGCTTATTTTTATAATTATCTTGATTAATCAGTTAGTGTTTACAGAGGACTATTAGAAGTTAAGGTACAAGCAGAGAAGAAAGCAATGAGGAGAAGGTAGACTATGGGTGGAAAATATGGGACTAAGAAAAAGGACAATGCGATGAAGCAAGAAGCAAAGGATGCAAAGCAAGCTGAGAGGGAGGGAACTGAAGAAATAGCTGGGAAAGTGGGGTGGAACTAATGTTAGCTGGCAGGGAAAGAGGAAAAATGTGGACTTTCTTTTTCTATTTGACCCATCACTTAAATTGTAATGAGTTAACAGTCTGATGGAGGATGAAAGGTTATTTTCGCTTACCAATACTTATGCTGATCCTTCTTTTGACTCTGTTGTGGTGGGCAGAAGCTCAAGCCTGTAGAGTGGAATTGTACTGCAGACCCTGCTTAGTTATCTTAGTCCGGTTCTGGTAACTGATTAATTAATTTTGTGCACTACCTCAGTCCTGGGCTCTTCTGCTGAAATAATCCATGTGAGAGGTTTTTCATGGTATCTGTACATGTTTGCACCCCGGCAGTGGTACCAACACTGGCAACTTGAGCATTCAGAGGGTGGTTAGTGGTAACTGCTTTATTTCATACATAGCCTGGCTGGCATGTAAATTGCTGACCTGGGGGTGAAGACCTTTCCAGTCCACTGCAATTATTTGGGCCTTTGGGCCTCTTCCAAAACAGTGCTTCCCAGCCAGGCATCACTGATTCTTTAATTCTGCAAAAAATAAATTGCTTTTCCTTGAATGTGTTGTACCATGGTGTAAAGGGATATTCTTCTGTCATACCAGAGAGCTAAATCCTTCTGACTGAAAAAGGTGAGATCCATGGTCTTGATCCACTGAGGGCTGGTGCTTAATGCTTGACATTAGGTTTACCTGTAAGTCTCCCTAGATTTGTATTCATAGGTTTGGATTCACTAAAGATGTCTGGGAACCTGTATACATAGTTTATATATGCAAAACTGCTCTTTTTTTTTTTTTTTTTGACACAGTTGAATAATAGTATTTCTTCTATTTTTCACTTGATATAAGCTGGAATTGGCTATATTCTTGAATGCTTCAGAATTCATTAAATAATGGAACAGTAGTTTTCCAAGCCAGCATGAAATGAAATAACTTCAAACATGTATACAAAAATAAAGGAAAATGCTGAGATATTTGCTGCTAACACTGAGGTATGCTGCAAGATCTCAGGGTAATAATGTTATTTGTGCCAGGGCGGTGGGTCATGCCAGGAGAAGAAACAGGTTTTGTGGCAGGGACAGAATAGATTGGGACAGTGCAGTGGTCCCTCCAGAAATATACCTTGATGGTAAAGGTTTTCTTTTTTTTGATTAAAAGGACATTAAAATGATCAGTTATTATCCCTTTTGCTTCAATTTCCTTGGGTGGAGGAAGGGGAACAAACCCTCCTTTAGCTCCCCATTGTAAACCTCTCAGGAAGCCTTTCATTGACTGATCGGGGTACCTTCAAATCACTGGATATGTGTTTGAGTTTGTGCAATTTACTGGCTAGTCTGTAAAATCTTGTGGGCCATTGGGCTGTGGGTGTCTTTTTTTTTTTTTTTTTTCCATACAGTGTAGCTTTTGTATTTGTTACCATATAGTTGTTTTATTTGCTTGTATCTCTTTCTTCCTATTCTACCTATTCTAGTATTTTGCATCTTTTTACCCTTTCTGAAGTGCAATTGTAGATGTGTGGGTTTTTTTCTTTTGATGCAAGATAGAATAAAATCAGTTTGTAGTTCTTATGAGATGCAGAGGACCTCTATGTCCCTGTTTTGAGACATGAAGTGATGTCTCTGTGGAAGTCAGTAGGAGTTTGACTGAGAGCATCACAGGACGGTTGAGGTTGGCAGGGATCTCTGGAGGTCATCTTGTTCAACCTACCTGTTCAAGCAGGCTCACCTGCTGCTGGTTGTCCATGTGGTTTTTGAGCATCTGCAAGTATGGAGACTCCAGAGCCTCTCTGGGTACCCTACGCCAGTGCTCAGTCAGTATTGCTAAAAAAGACATGGGTTTCTCTGAGGTGGAATTTTAGAGTTGCAAGCTTTGTGACTGTGGGCGAGTGTTTGATCAAGGATGCAACTTAAAACAAACAAAACCACAACAAAAATCTTCTGGGATTTTGCTTATTGCTGAGATGTCTTTGTGCCGCTCAAACTCACAAAAATTGACATTTTACTCTTAAGCTTGCCTACCTGGTTCTTCCCTTTCATTCAGTTTTCTTGTGATCTGTATCCCAAAAGAGGATTTCACTGTTGCTCATGCTCATGTCCTTTACAAGGATGGAGGAGGAAGCCCTCTTTGCACTACTGGCTAAAGGACCCCTTTAACTCTGTAAAGTTGTAACTTAGTCTTGTCAGATTTAGGAGTTCTGGATTACACATATCCCAACATACATGCACCCCTCCTGCTCCTTTTTTCGCTAGGTGTGATGTTAGGGCTGACCCAACTGATGCTGGTGTGTGTTCCATTTCTGTGTTCCCACATCTGGGTACGCAGCTCAAACAGACCTCTAGCTGGAGTCCCAAGTCTCGGAGGAGGTTTTCTGGGGAACAAACAAAACATGTATTTATTTATTAATCTGCAGTTTGTGATGTGTCCTTAGAATTTAAAAAATGTTACAGGCTGTGAAATGCATTACTGCATGACTAATGGTGCTACCTAATTCTGTATTTTCCTTAGAATATGTTGAAACTATACTGCGTAAGTCCAGTCTTGCTGCCTAACTCAGGTATAATGTACAGTGTAATATGCAAGACTGCTTATAATTAGGCATTTACTAATTGTTTTGGAAACTAATTGTGAATAGCTTTTTGACCTAGGAAGGTTCTTAAAAGTGAAATGTAGCAATATTAACTTTTTCTCATTGTTGGTACACTATTTTCTGTTTAAATCAACTTTTTCTTGCAGTATTGCAAAAAATAAAATAATAGAAGAGCCTCTATGAGCACATCAGAGTTCAGCATTACATTGCTGTTGGATATTGGGATGACAGTAGGGAAAAGCTACAGGGTTCTCTTGGGAGTCACATAAAACATGGACTGTCAAGATAGTTAAGACTGAGTATTGCTTTAGTAATGATGTGTCCTACCTTGGAAACTGCACCTGTCTGGCAAGAGTCTAAATTCTATGATTAAGAAATATTTTCTATCCTTTATTGCTGTGACTTTGTATGGCAGTTACTTGAAAATGTTTACTGGAAAAACTTTTGTAGAATTATGTCTTCATTTTGAAATCCTTGAGGATGGATTATATGTATTTGTTACCTAGTCATGGAGTATACAATTAGTACTTTGTCTGAATGTGCCTGAATGCATTTAGTGAGGAAATGCTTTCCGTTGTAACATTTATTCTAATAAACCATAGTTTAGTATGGATAATCCTCTTTTAACATAATTGGAACATGGAGCTAATACTTAAACGTCTTCAGTTTAAAGACTGATAGAATAGTTGTAGTATGCTACCATAATAACAGGGAAACAAAATTGAAGAGAAGTGTGAAGGGGTCGTGTGTTATAAACATTACTGTAAGATTTTTGTACTTCATCCAGTCCCGTTTCTAGCAGTCTCGTATGTGGTGGTATAGTCATTATAAAGACTTTAATTGGCTAAGAGCTTGTCAGCTTGCATTTGCCAACTATGCTGAAATGCTGGCCAAACTTTTCAAGAGCATGCAGTAATCTGCAGTTGGCCGAGAACAGCGGATATAAATAGATGATATGGTGCTGAATTACAATTGATTATTGAAATTCAGCTAGTATGTAATAGATAGCTATAAAAAGGCAACATTATTTCCCTAATATGGGACTTTAAATGAATGCAGCCACCTTTTTTATTTAGCAAAGTTAATGTTTGTCACAAAATCATAAAATCTAGCTCATGGTTTCATGACTCTCTGCAAACAAAACCCTTTTTCTGTTCTTGAAAAGAAAAGAGCTGTGGTCTACTATCTGGTTGGTTTCCAGTATGAACAGTTCCTTATTTTATTTGGGATTAGGCAAAAGTTGGATGAAAACACTGTATTTTATACATAAATTGCTTTTCAAGCATCGTGCTTCAGAAATCATATTGGAGAACAGTAGCATTTAGCTGATAGGCTTTTCAAAACTATTTGCATTACCTCCTCTCAATAATAAAGAACATTTTGGGCTAGATTGGAACTTAAAAAATGGTAAAATACAAAGTCTTATTCATGGAATCAGTTTTTACTAACCTGTGTTTAACTCCATAATAGTACCTTCCAGAGGCTAGAATAACATCAAGGTCCAATTGCATGATATGTTGTGGTATCATAAAGACTTATGGGACATCAGAAGATCTCTAGAGTAGCCTCCTGCTCATAGCAGGGGCAGCTGTAGTATCAGACCAGGCTGCTCAGGGCTTGATCCAGTCATGTCTTGAAAAACTCCAGGGATGGAGCATGCACAGCCTCTCAGGGCAACCTGTGCTGCTGCTTGACTCCTCTCAGTGAAAAGAGCTTTGTGGGTTATGGGTTTCTCTAACCTGTATGGCTGGTGTGTGCTTCTGTGTTAGATCTTGCCTTCATTGTTTGTGTTCCCTAACGGGAGGTTTTGCAATTTGATTTCAGAATAAGAGGGTCAGTTCCCTGACTTGGGTGTTTCACCTATGTGCTTGGGTGGTTTCTTTTGCATGTTGAGAAGTTGGGTGCCTTAGGCCCAAGCTAAAACCCACTTCCTGGGCAGAAGGTGCAGAGAGCAAGGAAATGCCAAGCATGGGTCATGTTTGAGGTCCTGTCTCCATGGAGCTTAGGCATCTGAGGCAACGCCAAGTACTGGGTATACAAGAAGTCCAAAGTCTAGCATTTGCAAAGCAGTATTTGAGGCCAAGATCAGGACATGGTTCCTGAAGCTTTGTCGCTTTGTGTTGTGCAGCTAGAAAAGCCAACGTTTAGTTGTTGACTTACCTCTGCTGCTCTGAAACCTGGGACCTGATTATGAATAGTTCGGGTCATTTTAGGTCAAAGACAAGCAAGTGAGTTGGAAGCACTTTCAGCAGTGTTTCAAGTTAGCTTGTATGTTGCTGCCGTCAGACTAGCAGTTCTTCTGTAGTAGGTGTCATGTGAGTGGTAATTGAAGGAATTGCTACTCTTCCGCCCTTTGTTAGCACTTCCAGCATCACTTGGCATGAAAATGGGGAAGACATTTGGCAGTTCCTCAGCCTAGGTAGATTTAAAGGCACCTCTTGTGTACCCTAGTATCTTCAGTTGCTGGGGGCTGTTTATGTGGCTTCCATTGGAACTCTGCAGCTGGATGAATGAACTTCAACATTTATGGGGGCAGGAAAGCATAAAGCTATTTCCTTTTTTTTAGGGTAATGGCAATGAGGAGAAAATGGACTGATGAATGTTAATGCCACTGAACTAGAGTTCACTCTGCAGATGCAGTGTCTCAGGCTTTGTCTGTGTTACTGTGAAGTTTCTAACTGCTGCTGTATTTACTAATCGTATTAATGATGGACAATCAGCTGTCAGCATGCTAATAAGTGTCATTAACTATCCCCAAAGTGGGTAAATGACACAGCTGTTGGAAAGGCAGGGTGTTGCACGCAGCCTCATGTCCGAGCTCTTCTTTTAGCTCTAATGGATGGAGCTCAGTGAGGGAAAACTTGAACGCAAAAACTTGGGAGGCAGATGAGTCTAAGTGGGAGAGAGTCTTCCTTTTGATGTTTGCTTTAATGTTAGCAGAGCACCAGTGTACACTGGAATTGTTTGACTGGAGTTGTATTGTTTTTGTGTCTAACAACCCATGACAATTTATTAGTTTCTGATGTTATTACTGAAATTGCAATATGGCATCTAAAAGTTGCTGAATGATGCAGTGAGAACATTAATTCTATTTTAACTTTGTTTAAACTTAAAATTGTACGCCTAACATATAAGAAATGTTTCTTCTGTGTCTACCTGAAAAAGGTCACCATACTTTCCTTGGTCACTTGTAGGTGCAGATTTACTATTAGGTTAACTTTTTTTTCCACTGGTTTCAAGGTACTGTCTCCTTTATGCTAAATGTTACAAATTTTCTTTTTCACAGAATCACAGAATGTTAGGGGTTGGAAGGGACCTCAAAAGATCATCTAGTCCAATCCCCCTGCCAGAGCAGGAACACCTAGGTCAGGTCACACAGGAACATGTCCAGGCGGGTTTTCAGTGTCTCCAGAGAAGGAGACTCCACAACCTCTCTGGGCAGCCTGTGCCAGTGTTCTGTTACCCTCACTGTGAAGAAATTCTTCCTCACATTTATGTGGAACCTCCTATGTCCCAGCTTGTACCCATTGCCCCTAGTCCTATCATTGGATGTCACTGAGAAGAGCCTGGCTCCATCCTCATGACACTCACCCTTTACATATTTATAAACATTAATAAGGTCACCCCTCAGTCTCCTCTTCTCCAAGCTAAAGAGACCCAGTTCCCTCAGCCTCTCCTTATATGGGAGATGCTCCACTCCCTTAATCATCTTTGTGGCTCTGCGCTGGACCCTCTCAAGTAGTTCCCTGTCCTTCTTGAACTGGGGGGCCCAGAACTGGACACAATACTCCAGATGTGGCCTCACCAGGGCAGAGCAGAGGGGAAGGAGAACCTCTCTTGACCTACTAAGCACACCCCTTCTAATACACCCCAGGATGCCATTGGCCTTCTTGGCCACAAGGGCACATTGCTGGCTCATGGTCATCCTGCTGTCCACCGGGACCTTGGGGTGGGCACACAAACAGGATTTGTCCTTGATGGGACATCTCTGTCTTAGCTCTCTTATTTGCAGGGCCTTGTTTCTTGGGACTCTGGGATCAATGCTATTTTATGTATCCAACAGTCTTAAAGGTTATGTGGGGCGTTGTGTGCAGGGCAAGAACAAGAGTCTCTTTCTTAGGCAGGCTGCCGGCATGTAGCAGGCTTCTAGAGTTGCTGGCAACTTTCAATGAATGATAAAGTTTTACTTTTCCTTACTAGCTTTATTTTTATGTCTGACATTTAAAAAATTCTGAACAAATATCTGTAAAGGGCGCCAAGTAAGCTGAAAATTATTAAAAGGCAAAGATATGAAGTACAGCGATGAAAGTATTTAAAACACAAGTCTCATTTTCCCTTTCCCTTTGTTGGATTATGCTAGTCAGAGACAATCCTGAATGGGGTTCTGTTGCCTCCCCCCCCAAAGAGAACCCCATTTTTGGACTTAACTACTTGTTTTGCTCTCCCATGCAAGAGGAGCTCAGTAAAGGTACTGTTTATCCTTAAGAATTTTAAAGAATAGCAGGGACCTAAACCAGATGAGTTTATAACAGCTTTATAACTTACGTGATTACTGAAAACAGTTTGTTGTGGGTTTGGGTTTTTGGGTTTTTTTTTGAGTAGATTTCAGATTTCAAGGTGTCATAGCTAAATGCAGATGTTCTTGTGCACTGTAGCTGATGTACTGTGCGTGTGTGTGACTTGTGCACATCTGCCAGGGATGTCGGGCCTCTCAGTTTATGCCTGAAACAATATCAAGGCTGCAGAGGTGTGTAAGAAACAGCATTTGGATGCTTTCATATATCCAAAATGGAAGATGTTCTGCTTTACTCTTCTATTTGGAAAAATAAATTTCAAGTGGAAAGTATGTTAAGAGCTACCTTTGTTTAGAAAAGAATGCATCATTGCTGGAGACTTGGAAGGATTTCAGATCTACTTGTGCTTTTGCATCACATGGATGATTTCTGGTATCTCTGTTTCTCTGCCTTTGCTCTATTGATGCTGTATTTGTTTCTGCATTTCCGCGTCGTATTGCCCCTGTTTGTCCCAGGGAAAGTCCTCAAGCTGTTGCCTCCTGCATAGGTAGCTTGAGGCATGCTCTGCATTTTGTTCTGTGACTGCAGGAATCGTCTCTGCTTTGGCCCATGGACAGGAGGGGAAGCAGGCTCTTCCCAATTTACATTGTGCTATGCAGTTAAATTAGTTACATTTTATATAGCTTAATGTGGCTAAATTCCCTCCTCAGTGGAGTCCCCTTCTTTTGGGACAGCTCTTGGACCTGCCTCTTGTATGCATGCAAAAAGAGGAAAATACACTTTTTCAATCCCCCCTAGCCATTGTGGTGGTGGTGAGAAATCTTCTCCAGGTTCCAAATGTTAAAACAAAAGCCTGCAGCCCACCCAGACCACAATCCTATTCCAGTGCTGGGAAGAGCAGAGTGGGAGGTGATGGCTGTGATGCACAGGGGTTTGGTGAGTGACCCCATTCTGCCTGCTGCCTGGCTGCCATGGTGAAACCCTTGCACCTTCCAAGTGTGGAGGATGGCACGTTCTGGGTCTTAAAAATACATGGGAACTAATGGGGCAAGAAAGTGTAAAGCAAAACCTGTGAAAGCATTGCTAAGCCATGAAAGAACTGGGCAGCTCATGTTTTGTGAGATGCACAAAGGAGCTTTAACATTTAGAATTTAGTTTTATTTGATAATCTCTTATTCATCGTTAAATTAGTCTACAGGTATTCTAATTTGTGTTGTTCATCTCCTTTCTTTGCTTTCTACATAACGTCATTTAGGAACACACACTGTGCTGCCCGGTCACAGGGAAAGGAGCATCTTGAAGGAGCTGGCTCCTGCCTTTACTTAAAAACAAAATTCTGAAATACATTAGTGTTTCTTATGCAAAACTCATAATAATTTTAAAATAGCTGGATTTTTATTTTTCTTTTGCTTTTTTGGTATAATAAAATCTCAACATCTTGAGCATGTTAGTTTCCAAACTCTCTTAATTGAAATGAATTTTCTGTTTTCTTTCCATCTATTTGTTGCCTATATCAGGAAGTACTATGATGTAAATGACTATGAAGTTAATATCTCTGTCTTCTACCAAGACTACTGTGTTAGATAGAAAAAACATAGTGTTAAAAAAAACAATTTGAGGGGAAAAAGCTGCTAGCCCATTTAGAAGGTGTGTGTCTTAGAGGGGAATCAGATATGGAGTGAGAGAGTAATAATAAGATATATATATATATGTATAAAATAAATTGAAAAATGTGGCCATAATTTTTTTTCTTAATTGAAGAGTTTAATTATAAAAATTATAGTGGAGATTCAGAGTACAGAATTTAACTCAGTTTCATTATGAGGTTTATAATTTGTAGTCTTGAAGCTCCAGCGCAAGGAGCCGTGTTTAAGAGATTTTCATCCAATAGCAAAATCTTCAGAATATGAATCATGTTTTCAGTGAATCTCCCAAACTGCTAGAACATGAAAAGGATCTCAGATGATATCTTAAGAAACAGTAGTCTCCCAGATCAAGCTCCTTTTTCTGTAGGTAAAGAGATAATTTGTGACTTTTTGATACTTGGGATTTGTTATAATTGGTGTTCCTCATGTAAAAGGATGTATCAGCAGCATCAACTAACAAAGCAGGTCTTTGATTGCCACCTGTAGTTTTACTTTAAATGTTAAGTGTTGTCATGTAGCCAGTCTGGGATTAAATTAAATCTATGAACTAGTTTAAAAAAAACAAATCCAAAAAATACCAACAGAAAACTAGAAGAATTGCAGACTGAAGATGAGTTTGGCAGAGCAACATTTTCTTATCATATGGTATTTGGAAAGCTGAGCTTTCTCAAAGTTGAATCTTTACATGGTATTGTGTTCCTCTGAAAGTTTATTAGGGGTGTAAGTGAAGTGCATTACTCAGAATTTTGCATAAGGAGTTTACCAGAAGAGTAATTCTGAAACCTAGCAGAGTTAGTCAGAACTACAGGGAACAGTGGTGGTGGTGGTAGTTGGGTGGTGGATGTGTGGGTGGCTTTTTTTCTTTTTTTTTTTTTTTTTCTTTTGTTATTCAGGATCCCTTATTTAAAATGACACTCTGTAATAAAATCTCCACATCAGGCCAGTAAGTGTTGGCGGCCAAGCTTGTAATCCTTCACTCCAATATTTCATTACCACTTTTCTCTGATTTCAGAAGCACCATCTCTGCAAAGACAGGAGTGCATGATAATTTATAAACAGAATATATACACACACATTTTCAAACACGTGTGTGTGTGTATATATATAGAAAATCAAGCTCTATGGGTACATGTTTCATTTTGTATTGTGACACAAATATATTGATGCTTTATCTACAAATTTATTTTGGATTAAGTGTATTATTCATTCAAAGAGTGTAGTTATCAAATGTAATGAACAAATATTTTGAAGGTGCAGAAACTTTTTAATTTTATTTTTAGAAACTAGGTTAAGCATAGTCAGGCTCTAACACCTCCCTCCTTGGTTCTGTCTACAGTAATTCCCTCATGTAGCCTCCCTTGAGAGCCTGCTGCCCTCAACACCTTCCTAGCCCAAAGTTAACCATTTCTCCATTGTTGTAGGTAGTGAGGGATCTTGGTGAGGTTATTTGGGGAGTAAGTCGAGAGCCCTAAACTCACTTTGTTGAAGGCTGCTTGAGCTCCTGCCACTGGAGTTTGAAGGGTATTGTGTAAGTCCCCTTGCCTGAGAGTAAGTAGGTGGTTCAGTTCACGTAATGCATCATGCTCTGCTTTAAAGTTGAAACCAAGTTCATGTTTATTCCTTTGAATGTTTCACATTTAAAAATGAAGAGTAATTATCTGTAGTGGCACACTAAATAAACTGCTTTTTTTCCCCTTCAGAACGTTTTTCCCCTGGAGTATTCAGCAGCAGCAGTGTAAAACAGTTGCTGTGTTCAGAGAATATGATTTCTTTCCTGTCCCTGCTTTTTCACTGAACTTTTATCTTGCTAAAATGAATATTTTACGATTAAGGACACTTGGTCACATCTGGTACTTCTCGAAAGTGGTTGCTTTTCCAAGAATAGCATGCAAACATGAAATCAGAATTGCAAGCAGATGTTTGCTAATATGGCCATAGATAACCTTTCAGCTTCACACTTAATTTTCATAAATAACCATCTGTAAAGAATGCAGATTAATAGAGAACAGAGATAATCTCTGTCACTGTTAATATGTTAACTTAACTGTGTTGCTGATGTTGTACTTGTTACTATAAAATAGAATTATTTATTGTGTAAAATTGTCAGCTGCTGTTTTCAGAAAAGTGACATTTTGTCATTGCTTTTTTACAACCTGGAAATGCTTGCTTGCCTTTTTTTTTTAAAGAACAGAAGATGACTGCTTGGGTCAACAAGATTGCTAATTATGGCTTTTTTCTTCCACCCATCTATATATTATTTGTCAGAGTGCTGTGGAATGGAGGGAGGGAATTTCTGGCTGTTTCTCCTTGTTTGCCTTTGCATTTTCAGGGAGCTTGGTGTGGCTCTTGCAGCGGGGCTGGTAAAAGCGGGGAGCTGGCTCCCTTGACTGCAGGCACTGAAAAAACACATCTAAGCTTATTTAAAAAAAATAAAAATCTATTCATAAGGAAGGCCAGTATCCTTTGGTTCTCTTCTTATATTATTCTCCTTTTAAATTCTATTTATTATTGGGTAGTTTGGCTTGCAGATGCAGCTTACAATAGTTTTCCTTCAGTGAAAGATCTGCCTGTCACTGCTGGAGCGGAAGGCAAGGGTGGATGCTATTCTGCATACTGTCTGTGCCCTTCTGGAGGGGTCCATGTCACAGCGGGACCTTAATTGATGGCAAAACATAGATGCCGTCATTAGGAAGGCATGACAAGGGGCAATGTCAGAAGTGTCCCACAGTAAGAGCCATGGTGTCTGGATGCTCTAAGCATGAGGTGACTGCCATCTGATTCTACTGAGGTACCCAGAACGTCTAGTCTTTAGTGGTGCTTTGGGGGTTCAGGATGGGGGTAACTGCGTGTGAACCTGAACAGTAAGTGTTGATAGCGGCAAGTTGGGAGAGGAATGTGAATTGCTAAAGCTGCTTGAACCTTGTAAAGGAGAGGTATGAAGTACACTGGTGTGGTGGTGCCTGGGCTATGCCCTGGGCTGGACCCTGCAAACATCCTCCCTTGGCTCTGGAAGGCTGTGCTCGCTGGTAGAGCTGCATGGCTTAGCAGGACCAGTCAGGAACTGGGCAGGTAGAGAAGGGAGAGATGGGTTAAGTGCCAGAATGGTTCATGTGAGAAAACAGTAAAGCCACAGAAGGTGTATGTTTGGCTCTTGGTTTTGTGTTTGTGGTTTTGTTTTGGTTTTGTTTATTTAAGCTTAGAAACTTTAAAACACCTCACTTGATGAGAATATTGACATTCCTCAGAAACAGAGATGCACATGAATATAGAAGCTACATCTCAACATCCAAATTTGTAGATAATGTAAAATAACTGGGAAAAACAGCACAGAGCTGAGAACTCATTAGAGCATTGCTCGCACTGTAGTTGAAATACCTTCAAAGAGAAGCTAACAATTAAAATAAGTTCAGAAGCAGATGAGCCTTGCAGGCATTAGAGAAGGGGTGGGTAGAGGCTTATGTGTTAACAAAATATCCCCAGACAGAATGTTATTTTACATCCCCTGTTCTCCAGTTGGTAATTTACAAATGGAAAATAAAATTTACAATTATAGCTGATTAGATATTATGAGTTCTCAACAAAGCATGTTTATGTTCTGTATGCAATTATTACAGAGTTGCTGGGCACAACTTGGTAGTTGAATTTGAGTTATCTTTTGTGTTCAAGCAATTTAGCTTATTCTGTTTTGTATGAAGAATGAACTGTGTTCTCCTCAAACTACAGCAATCTTTGGATGAAGGATATTTTATATGATTTTTTTAGCCAGTAATTCTCTTCCAACTTTATAGTTGGAACTTTATAGTGAAAATTAACCTAATGTAATCAAGTATAGCCTGTACAAAAGATTTTGATTATGCTAATTGCGATTGTGTAGACTGCATTCAGGTTTAAACAAGCAGTGTTGCCATTCTCAATTTGGAAGACATGAACCCAGCAGCTCTCTCTGGCTCCTCTCCCTTCCCCTGGCTCACTTACCTGCACATCTTCAAGTACATCAGTCCTTTTAATCCTGGATATGAATCTGTGGTTCTTGTTAATGTATTGTCTGGGCTTGTTCTGAAAAATGTCTCTTGTGCATCTTGATGTGGATGTTGGAGGCAATACCGAAGCATCTTTGCAGTGCCATGCTCTTTTGCTGGGAAACTGAAGAAAGGAGAGACGGAGGCACTAGGATTCTTTCTTTTGCTTTTGCTTTGGGTAGTTTGAGGCTCACTAATGCAGCCAGTGGTTTTCAGATGTGACCAGTGATTCCCTTCTGTTAAGCAATATTCTTAAAACTACTTTTGTTTTGATGTTTTGAGAGAGCATAGGCTGTGATCACAGTATCATAGAAACATTTTGCTTGGAAAAGACCTTTAAGATCATCAAGTCCAACTGTTAATCCAGCACTGCCAAGTCTGCCACTAAACCATGTCCCTAAGCACCACATCTACATGTCTTTTAAATACCTCCAGGGATGGTGACTCAAGGGATGGTGATTATCAACCTACAGAACTGTGAAAATTGACTGTTTATTGGCCTTAAGTTTGGGAAATGTCACTTAAACCACTGTCAGTGCAAGTTAAAGGGCAAATTACATAATTGTATCTCAGCCGTCTGGTAGATTCACATTAATTGTTTGATAAAGCTCATTATTTCAAGGTGTTATCACCTTGAACCTAAATTGCATTAATTGCATAGTTAATCTTTAAACTCATACTGTTATTTTTGAATGACTGGAAATAATGATACTGTTCTTTTTCAAGTTCTTGCATCTAGATAGAATGTTTTATTTGAAATGACTAAAAGTAACTTGACATGGATGAAGCTTGGAAATGGGTATTGATGAAATAAAGCTGAAAGATAGTATTACAGATGCTGGGAGCTCACTATTTCTTCAGTCATATGTCAACTCTGCCTTGTGATGAAACACTGAAGGGCAGCTGATGCTGTAAAAGTTGGATCATCTATTTGCTAACAACTGCTGCGCAGTGTTGCTACTGGGTTAAAAATGTTCATTTTTGTGATCATTGCAATATTTTCTGGTGTGTATAGTTGTTAAATTGCCCATACTTCCATCTTTAATTGCATTTTAACAAACAATGTTTTGTTTAGTCAACCTTGGTGATGCGTTGCTTGCAGAGTTTTAAGCAGTGGTGATGCCACATCTGTCTGTGGGAGTCCGTCAGTGCTGGTTTCGAAAGGGGCTTTGGCACATTCACTCTTGACTCACTTTTTTCCTGTTTTAGGTTTCCCAAAGCTGCAGACTGCTGGTGGCCACGTGCTGCGATGCCCCAGCATGCCTCATGGCAGAGCTACCCGGCCGCCCCGCTGGAGTGTGGCACTCCCCTGTAGAGAGCTGGGTAAGTGTGAAGCCTCCTTCCCAGTGCAGAAAACACTGCCTGCCCACATCTCTCCTGTGTCCAGACACAGTGGTGGTTGTGACAAACCTAGTGATGTGAGCTGCTTTCATCGGCCCCTTCTTGTGCATTTTATCATGTCACCTGGCTTTGTGTACATTGGAAGATCGTCTGCTGGGTAGTGATGGATGCATGTGTATTTTCTTTTATTTCTGATATGCTTGGGAGACAGTTTCCTCTAGAGTGATAGTTATGGGTTGGAAGGATGGAGAGGATATAGATGCAGGAGTTGGAGATGTTCACAAAGATGTGAGTTGTCCCTTCATTGTTCTTTTTTATACAAAAGTTAAGCACTGGGGTCGTGAAAGTAGGTTAGAAGAGTTGCATCTGAAATGTCCTCTTGCTCCTCTCTTTTAAAAATAACAACTTTGTGGAAAACTTGTTTTTTCTGCCATGAACAGTGTTGATTTCCTTCACCCACTGTGAGTACCATCCCATCTTCCATGTATTGCTAAAATTTGTTAGGTGACACTACCTGTTATGAAATAATTACTCTCTATGGTATACTCCAGTTGAATTGTTTCCCTCTTGCAAAACTAATGTGTGATGGGTAGCTGGGACCCCCTGTTTGATGCTTTAAGAAAGGCATTTGACTCTTTTCAGTGCTTGAATTGGAATTGGGCTGTTTCTTATTATTTTATCCACTTATAGATCAGTATGTCTGCTAGGAAGTCTTGCTAAACCACAGCAAACTCTGCTTATGATTTGCGTCTTTGGGAATAAATCTAAATATTTATGTATAAGTGGTTGTGGGTTCATGGATGGTTATCAGCTGTTAGACAGAATTGTGGACTTCTGGACCTGGATCCTTATCCTAATAGCCCTGACAAGAAGTCCCTTAGGTTTAAGAGGAATCTCTAGGAATTAATCCAGCTGGACTGTATGTCTAAGGGGGAGGACAATTAAAGTACTGATTGGCATCTGATAGTTTGCTTTAACTGTATGTATGGGCAGGAAGGAGACATGTATCTGAAATAAAGAAATACTCTCTCTTGGTTTTGTACAAGGAAGGACAGTCCAGCTGAATCCTTTTGGACAATCTGGAGCCTGAATACGCCAAGCAGACCTGAGAAGAAATTTTCCTGTTTTCTGTAGATAATGCAGGCTGATGCTGGGCTGGTTCCTTAGACCTTTGGTTTAGGAAAATTGTAGATTGCTGATGGCCTGTTGCCCTTTGGATTTAATTTAGACTCTGACAAGAATGCATTTTGATTCTCTGAATTCCCTGAGGCCAAATACTTGCGTTTTTGGCCTACTACTATAGTTGCTTTAGCAAGTGCCAGCTCATTTATGCAGTGATTGACATCCATTGTCAGTGTTTGAATTAATGGAGGAAGATGCTGCTGATTTCAAAAAATAGTCTGCTTCTCAGGAAATGATCTTTCATTCAAAAGTCATGCTGTTAACCAGTTAGGTCCTGTCTTGTCCCATTGTCTTGTTTGGGAGAGGCTGATTGAGAAGGAGAAGCTTTTCTCTCTAGAGGCCCATAAATTTGGAGGACAGTCTGTTGAGCCTATTGTCCTGCCTTCCCCTGGAATGGAGACTACATGGGCAAGGCGTCTGTCTGCACAATCAGGATTAATAAGTTATTTTGTTAAACTGGACCATTTTGGTGGATCTAGATAGTGCTGACTGTGGCCTGTTGTTCTGGTGCCTGAGAGGTGGTGTGTTGGGGCAGCTCCTTTGGGAGGACTTGCAGCCATGGTGGGTGATTGCTGTTGCTGTGAAGCAATGTGAATTGTTGTGTCACCATGTTGATGTGAAGCTGCATGTGAAATCATTGTCAGCAGAGCACTGCCCACAGTAACAGTCACTTTAACTTCTGATCATGTCCTGTGCAGGGAAGAAACATGTTGAGGGTCATGGTTGCTCTCTGTGCCCCTGGATGAATTGTCTACTTGTTCGCCTCTTGGATAGGTCGTGGCAGCAACCCCTGCTCTTTTTGCCATGAGATCCTATTAGTGGAGTTACCTGGTCACCAGGTTTCATACGATTGAACCACAACTGCTAGCTCAAATATGTAAAGCTGTTTCTGTTCATCATGCTTTGCATTTGTTATTGGATGCCTATAGATACACTGAGTCTGAATTCACCTTACTGCTGTGTTTGTAGTTCTGAAGGCCAGGCTCCAAGTCTGTGCAAAACACCTTCTTTGAATCTGAGGTACTCTTCTTTTTTTTTTTTTTTTTTTTTTCTTCTTCTTTAAAGTAGGTTTAATATTTTCAGGTGACCTGTTTGGGGTTTTGCTATAAACTCAAGCTGGGAGGCAGCAAAGCTTTGAAGTGGAGTCTGTGAAGGTGGTGTCTCAGTCCTTCCCTGTAAATTTGTGTAGTGCCACTCCAACCTTTTAATATTTTCTTTAAGCATGTCTGTTTGAGAGATTATTTTTTTTAAAACTCTTTCTACAGTTGATTGTCCACTTCATTTATTAATTTATCTTGAACAGAGAGGTTTTAATTCACAAGAAATTTGCCTTATGGTTGTTTTTAATGGTGCTTTTATGTGTGAACACTTCCTAGCAGTAGACTGTTTTGGAGTCAGTTGATTCATATTCAGCCATGGGTGGTGTTCACTGCAAGTTGATTCTTACTTATGCCAGTAACTGCTTTTAACCAGTTTGATAGTACCAAATGAAACTGATCCTTATTGGGCAACCTAATCTGAAAATGGAAATGGTCATGTGGTGGGGTGGACCTGCAGCACGTCGCTGTTCCCCAGCTTTGGCCAAACCTTCCCAGCGCTGAGATGGAGCTTTCATCCAGGTGCAGCCCAGTATGGTGATTTTTAGGAGCTCAAAAGAAGCTGCTACAGTGACTGGGTAGCTGGGGGTGAGAGCTGTTGAGCAGCTAAAGCTTCTGGTGCTACTATACCTCTCCTTCTGCTCCATTCCCAGAGTCGTACTTGGAGAATCCTATAAAAAATGAGGAGGTTAAAAGGAATCTTGTGATTGTTCATTTCTATTTATTGCTGTTACCCTTGCTGCTCTGGATATTCACTACATGTATTTGGCTAGTTGCATAAAATGCTCATCACTTATGCAAATTTGGATATTCAAATGGTGGCTTTTGTTTTCACTGCTGCTGTTCAAACCTATTGTTTTTCCTAAATGAAAAGAAAGTGTGTGTTTGTGTTCTTGGGTCACATGGTATTTTTCACTTCTGGTTTTCCCTCTGAGCCCTTATCTCTGTGTATGTATTCACACTGGGTGTTTGCATTGCAAGTGCACAACTTGATTTTTCACTTCCTGTCAGTCCTTTGAGTGAGTCAGAAATTTTTTGCTTTACAGATTTTGCCTTTGCCAGTGTGTTGCTCTCAGGACTGTTTTCTTCTCTGTTCTTTTGTGCATGTCGGGGTGTGTGGTTTATGCATTTATTTTTTTCCTTTCACCTTTCTTTAGATGTTAATCAAGAGGGAACATCCTGGTTGTATGGCACTTCTCTATCATCCCTTCCCTCCTTTTTATTAATTTCCTTCCTTCCCTTCTGGGATGACTGCAAACTTTGCCCATCCTGTGATGGGATACTTCTATCACAGATGTTCTCATGAGGTGATTGTATTGTATGGGAGGGAAACTGCATCCTGAGCAAATGTTAGAGATCTACCCTGTTAATAATAAAAAACCCAACAAACCAACAAACAAAAACCCAAAACAAAGGAAAAAACCCAACAAACCCAGTTGCTTGAACCCTGGATCAGCTTCTCACTTACTCATTTTTCTGCTGTGTGTTTTTTCTCCTCTTATTTATCACCATTTTCAGAGAAATGGGAGACATCTCATCCTGCATGGCCAACCTTCCTCTGCAGAGTGTTTATCCCTAGCAGTCTCTTCACTCTCCCTCAAAGCTCCCTCCCAGTTTTGTGTCAGCACTCCAGCTTCTCTCTGGGTTTTCTGTTTGGTTGTTTTTTTTTTTACTCCTAAGCCTTTCACCGACATCTGGGGCTGAAATAATCAAAAAGTTACAGGAATACCAGGGGGGTCCAGGGACTTGCTATGAAGATGTTCATGTGTTTCCCATTGGTGGCCAAAGCTCATGAGAGGTCAGTAGTATTTAATAGTTGGACTTGATGATCTTACAGGTCTCTTCCAACCAAGGCGATTCTGTGATCACTTAACCTTTGCAGATCACTGGGCGTCTTAGCTGCAGCTCCATTCCAGTTTCTGTCTTGAACTGGGCCATTGCTGAGGTATCTAACTCTTTTTCTGTTAAATTAATCAGGGTTTAAAAAGAATGTGTGAAATATGGTCATAGCTTCAGAGTACGAAGGAGTGGATGTGAGTGTTGAACAATCATTGTTGCTGTGCTAGAAAATACTTGTGTAAATAAAATGTGCTTTTTTTGATTTTAGGGTGGGGATTTTTTAGTCTTATAAAAAAAAACCAAAACCAACCAACACCCCAAAATAGGTAGTTTTAGAAGGCTTGGCAGCATCTAGATTGTACTGATTTTGAGGAGTGGATTATTGTATTTATTCTCAGAGACGAACATGGTTAATAGGGACTTTGTCTTGAAAATTATTTTTAACATGATGAAAAATGCCTTGGCTATCTGTCACTTTTTCTTGTCTATATTGCTTGTGATCTTTCATTCCTTTTATTAGTAAATGAGAGGGGAAAAATGAGAATAACAACAGGAAATAGATGAAGGCATGCTAAGCAGTACTATGGGAAGAGTAAATTAAAGTATCTGCTTTTTTTTTTTTTTCTGGGAAATCAAGAAGCAACTGGAGCAAAATATGTGATAGATATTTTTTTTTTTTTCTTGGATTATGCTTCTATGTCTTCTGTCAGGCTTTCCCCTGCCCCTTAGAGTTTTTCCTTTCCTCCATCTTTTTTTCTCCTTTTCTTGGAACAGTCACTTCACTGAAATGAGGTCTGAAGCCTTTATCATTCATTCAATCTTTGAAGATTTCAAATGTTGTTGGTCTGGGCCTGACTTTTCTGTAGCATTTGTGTCTGGTTTGAGATATGGATGTGCTCCTTCTCAGTGTTGCGTGCTGACATGCCAGGTATTGAGGCATGGGAGGCGCAGGGTGACACTGGTGCCTGCAGCTGTACAGGCAGCACGTATTTACTGTTAAGAAATTAATATAGACATGATGTGGTTCACTGTGAAATATTTTCGCAGATGGAATGAGTCTGCGGCATAACCTAGGGATGTAGACTAGAGGATTGTTTAGTGTTTTGCTCAATTATTTGTTCTCTGGCTCCGCTCCTCTCTGTCGCCCATTTGCACACAGCTTGGGTCTCCTGTTGTAGCAGAGTAGCCAGTGTGGGGCTCCTCAGCTGCCTGGAGCTTTCTCTAATCTGAGTGTGCATCCCATTTTGGGACTATGTGCATGGCTGGCAGGGGAGCTGTGGAGGGGCAGGGGTTGGTAGTTAATCCCAGTCCCTGACTGTGTGGCAGTAAGTAAAGCAGCACTGAGGCTGAGGGCAATGCAGTGATGTTGACTTGGAGACAGGGTGCAAGCCTGATACAGCCGTGGTCAGTGATGGGGCCCCCAAATCCTGCTATTCTCAGTGACACGCTTCCTGATGCCTCCCTCCTCCTGAAGTACGTAGTGGGGTGCTTGTGGCTGGTGGATGTATAATTTATGGTTTGTGGATCGAGGCTTGGCAGCACAGTATTAGTGGGGACTCTTTTACTATATTTTAGTGGTATTGTGGAGGTTTATTTGCTATTCCAAGCTTGTCATTCCAAAAAAGGGCATTAAACGGAGAGGTTTTTAAAATATGAAAGAATTTAAGCAACAACCATAAATCTGTCTACCAACTTTTAAAGTTTTTATTCCTTAAATATTAAGGGCTAGAAGTCTTGTTTTTTCATGAGCTTTTTAAAAGTAAGTGTTGCTCTTCTGCAAACACTAGACTTCAAGAACTAAGACTTTGAAAGAGCCAGATGATATTGTGAGACTCTGGGGAGAAAAAATATGATGCTTATAACACTGTAGATAACCCCTTAAAGTACTCCCTCTGCTTTCACATCCCTTTATTCTGGGACATGAAAGAGAAACCTGAGCCAATACAGGATTACAGAACTAGGTTACAAACCTGAAGCTAGACTATTTGTAGTTAAAGCTTCAGAAATTTATTTTATATGCTTATTTTGGCTTAAAAAAAAAATGCATTTGGAAAACTCCTTCTCCCCTCCCATGAGGGTGGTTCTTTTCAAATAATTAAAGCAAGACAGTAAGCAGCAGAGACAATGAATTATAAAAATTCATTGCTGGTTACAAGAAGAATTTGAACCTCATCCATCTGTCATCCAAAAAAAAAAAAAGCCTTTCAAAAAGCAGATGGTCTTGTAACTAAAACAAATCTGGATTCTGGCAGACAGGGTGAGAAATATGTGTTGTGAGAACAGGAGAAATGCTGCACTGGCAACTTGTTCGTCTAGTTGTGAACACCTCTGCTAATGCTATTGCGCGTGATAGTAATCATCAGAGGTCAAAATCAGTAACTTCAATTCCATCTGCAGGATCACAAGAAATGGGCATTATTTCTGGAGCACCACTTTTATGGTGCTTTTTCTGAAAGCTGCCATCTCTCAATAGGTATTTATGAGCATCTTGGGTACAGTTTGTGAGAGTTCCTAACAAGGGGTTCTGCATAGGAAAGATTTAATCCTAAAGTGGAAATCGTGGATTAGCATTGCAAGAACCTCATTCAAAATAGTACTGCAAAATCAGAGTTTTATGTTTATGCACAAGCATTTGCTCTTATGGGTGCAGTCTAGCAAGATTCTTAAATTAACAACCCAATTAATAAATAATGCCGGCTCTCTGTCATTTAATGGTACTTTAGATGGCAGCAAAAAAACCTCCACAAACCAACAATCCCAAACTTGTTAGAAGCTTATTTCTACCTATTACTCTTTCATGTGTTTTGCCTAGGTGAAGTTGTAGCTGTACGACTTTATTTGGGACTCGTTCTCTCTATGAATCCTTGAGTTATTGAATCAGCTTCATGGGACTCATTGACTGCAATAGAAAAGTAAAATTTGGCACTGCTTGCATGCTTGCCACAGATACTGTAATCTGTGGCTGATAATTGAAATTCCTAGGGACTGTGAAAACCACTTCCATGCAGCTTCGACACAAGTAGCCCTTCACACTATTAAAAACATTTTTATAGATGACCGTTCACTCAAAATCACATTGAACCTTCTCTCAGACAGAAGAAATGCTCTCTGGAGTTATTCTAGCCTCTTCATCTAGAGCTAGCAGTCTTTTCAATAGTACATAGTGGGAAAGCTCTCTCAAATACAGTTGAAAAACATAGTAGCTAGCTCAGACACATCTTCATTTATTGTAGGAAAATCATTAAGTACGTCAGGTTCAGTCTTAGGTCCATCATATGTTTAAAAACAGATTAGAAATCTGAAGACAAATCTTTTCATAACTCCTTAGCTATCTCCTTGTGTCCCAAAAAGCAGGAAAATGATCAGGAGCAGGAAGGTCATTAGCATCACATGGAGTCTCCCGGGTAGGAGCCTCCTCTCTGCTGTGCAGTGCTGGGTAGTGCTGCTGGCTGAGGCAGAAAGCAGGGGGATGCTATGTGTGGTCCCTCGGGATGAGTTTTATGCCCAAGGAGGCCACACTTGCTATGCAGATACAAGAAAGGCCAGACAAAAATCTTTTGCATGATTGGTGAATGTGTAGTTTGGTTTAAATGAGCTATTGCCCCTCTCTACCACTGTTATGTTAGTTCTTTATTAATGTTGTTCTGTTTCCTGCTTGGATACAACATGAGTTAAAATAACTTTGATAGTCACGACATACAGTTTTAAAACTGTCTGCAAGGAAAGGAATGCAATGCAACTGTCCAACCTCTCTCTTCCGTTTCTTTCACCAAATGATCTATATGTGAAAAAAACCCTGAAATGCAGTGCTGCGTGCATAAGGGGGTTTCTTTCAAAGCCCATCAGTCTTTTTCATTGTATCCAGGAACCTGAGAACAGTAAGGACTCTTGCAGTCTTCATCCTCACGCATATCCAATATTATATCTTATATGAATCTTACAGTACATAAGCTTTTAGTCTCACTAAAATATATGAATAAAAGATGTGAATATTGGTGTGGGTTTTTCTTCTGAAGCACTGGTGTACCGTTCCACAACTATTGTATTGATGTGCTTTAAAAATAATTCCTTTTAGTGCATGCCCTTACGTTTCCCTGACCCACAGACAGATAATGCCCTTAGTCTGCTAAGTAAAATATTAGAGGGAAGAGATCCAATTTCAAAACCATTCTCTGGCCTGTTCACAGCAGAATTTGAACCAGTTTCTTGCCTCGGGAAAGTTTATGTAGAGCTGGGCTAGAGGGTCTCCCTTGATGCTGTACTGATGGTGCATCCTTTGGCATCCATAACTGCACTGTTCCAGGAGCTGGGTTGTGATGACTGGGACACTGCCTGGGACAAGAGGCCTCCCTGTCCTATCCTGTGTCCTAGCAGAGTGTATATCCCCTAATGCAGAGCCTCAAAGGTAAGGGGGAGAGGGGAGTGCCTGTCCCAAAGCAATTAGTACCCTGTAGCACATCCCTGAGGACAGGTGATACCACAGTCAGGATCCCCCAGTGATGGGAAGGAATTGTATGCATGCGAATCCCTCACACTCTGTGCAGCTCTTTTATGTCTGGCAGCCATAAGAGCAAGTTGATGCCTCCTTTTCCTCCTGTTTCCATTAGCTATGGGCTTGCATATGAGTGAAATGTCGTGGCATGTGCGGTGGTCGAGAGTTCAGCTCCCTGCGCGGGCTGGAGCAGGGCTCAGCTGCTTGCTCCCCTTCACCTGTATCAGGATCTGGGTGCACAGCCCTGAATTTCAGTGCCTTCACCTTCCAGTGGAACCCTGTGACAGTGCCTGCTGTGGCCTATCCCAGAGCAACATACTTTGTTTTGTGTGAAAGGTAAGCTCTGGTTAAACTTCCTGCTTTGTTTTGGTGAAATGCTGTCTTGGAGGGTTCCTGAGTTTGTGTGTGTTGCTTTCTGTGTGACACAGCTGCCAAATTAAATCCATAAAAATTGAAGAGCTCTGGGTGCAGTGTTGGAGCACAGTGTGGCATGAGTTTGTATGTGTATGTTAACATATATTCAGTCTTGCTTCTGGTCTGTTTTATTGTTTCAATATTACATTTAAAATTAATCTTGCTTCTCTTTGGGGTGCTTGTACGTGTGTTGCTGCTGTGCTGTTTCTCATAGCAATTCTTTGGTTTGTAGGAAGCAGAAGAGTTACAGCTGTCCAGGTTAGTCATAACTGCTGTAGCACTATCCCCACTCAGTTGTGTGACAAACGCATGTTGGATTTTGTTGAGGACAAGATAATCAGAGAAGCTGGGCTTCTGCCAGAATATAACGGCTTCCTCCATCTCCTTTGGCTTTCCTGCTAACAAATCAAAGCAAACTGCTGTTGGCTATGGGAGGACCAAAATACTGCTGCAGGATGCAGAGACCAACCCTGGACAGGAGGTGCAATGCTGGCATGGCCCCGCTTTCCAGACATGGACCCTCATCCTTTACTCACATCTTTGGTGTGCTGTGACAGTGCTTACTCTGAGCAGTGAAGCTACTGAATTCAGAGTGTGTGGATGCTGTGATATGAAAATTTACCTCTGTTTTCTGTCAGTCCAGTGTGCTGGTGTGAACATTGCTGTAAGAAGCTATTTTATTTCTGTACAGCTCTGGGAATGCCTTTAGATTGTGTTTCAATGTTGTATTTTTTTTCTGTGGTCAGTGAGAACGTGCTGTGTTTGTCAAAACTAATTTATTCAGATCTGCTAATGGATTCAAGAAGAAAATGAATTTTGCAATTCTGTGTATCTCGTAGAGTCTTCTTGCTCAGACCAATTTATGAAAGAGTTTGAACCCAGCTCCCTATCAGTAGTCGTTTACACCTCTCAAGGGTGCCTTTGTCAGGCTGTTGATGCAGTAATTTATTGAAAATATTAGTGAGAAAATGGGGTTTGAAGAGAAGATCAGTCTTATAGGCGTGAGATAGGAGTAGTGAAGGAAGGAAAACAGTAGAAATTCACAAGCATTTTTGCTATCATAAATTTCTGTGAAGTTCTTGAAGGAAAATGAGTTCTAGGTCATGTTTAGAGGTGGATTTTTTTCCTTGTTTTAAAAGGAGCAAATGGAAGCTTTTTGAAAATCTGTAAAAAGGCATCAGTAAAAGCAGTATGTCTGAGGGCCACAGCCCCTGAAAGGCCGCATCTCTCACTTTTAATTTTTCCACAACACGTTATATTCGAGATCTTTCTTTGTTAAGGGGTCTTTGATACATCCAAGAACAATTATTAGCTGCTAAGTAAATAATACAGTGAATATTTTTCAGAACATTGTACAATCTACAATCTCTAGTATGTTTTATAAGGATACCTTTGCAGTAAGTATTCAGTGTAAGTTAAATTATAGATTGGAGAATGAGATCCTGCATTAGCAAGCAGGAATTCTGCAAGCTCATTCTTGGGAGAAAGCAAAAACTGTGGTTATCTTAGAGCAATGGATTAAAATTATCCCACACTGGTCTGTGGATTAGTGTGGCCATGAGGGGAAGGGTGATAACTTCCGCTGATTTTCATTTGCCAGAAGTCATCCTGCCCTCTCATTTAATATTAGCTGTTGGAGAGCTGTGATTAAGTGTTCTCCCTCCTGGTAACAGCTCACTGAAAAGTGGCTGACAGGTAGAAACAGCAGCCAAACTGCTGCATGTTTTAGAAGGCGTTTGCTGATGTACGGGTATCCCTTGTCAGCACTGCTGATAAGTCACCCAGAATTTCTTTGGCAGCCCAGCAAAAGGCTGGATGAATTGTGTTATGCACAATGTGCTAATTGCCACAAATTGGCCACGCTCGGTTGGGAGTGACTATGTATGGTGGGTTTTTTTAATGATCAAGTTCTTATATACTTAGCTTGTACCATTTTTGTTCTAGGAACAGGCATTTAGACTTTTTTTGTACGTTGGCAGCAAGGGGAATTTTTGTAAATCGCAGAAATAACTACAACAGTAAAATCAAAGCAATTTTACTTAAAACTAATTGAAAAGTGCAAGAAGTAGTTCTGCATTACAATATGAAGTGTTGCTAAAATATTATAGCAAATACTTAATTTACTGTTTTTCAAAGACCTTGTGAAAGTCCAAAAAGGAGCTGGCCTCCAAAAGCTCACAATAGAGTGTCCCTTTGCATCCCCTCAGAGGTGGGTAGGATATCTTCTGTTCCTTCTTCTCAACAGGCAGTGTGTATTGTTTTTTCATTTTCTACCCTCCCCCATCTGCAATAAAATATTTCTTTAACTGTTAGAGCAGTTGAAGTCCACAAGATGGGGGTATAAGGTATGGTATACAGAAATGGGGAGAAGAGTGAGTGTGTGTGTCCCCTGCGTGAAGGTATTTAGGAGAATGAAGTCCCTCTGTTTAAGGGAGGAGCTGGGGCACCATTGAGTTGTCTGTGGTAGTGGATGGTGATGTTGGGGGTTTCTCTGACATGGAAGTCCCTTCTGTAGCACCTGCTGCTACATGTTGGTGCCTGCTGCATGGTTATAGCATTGGCATGATACTACCCAGCAGCTGCTACCAGGAGTGATGGTAGTGATCCATCAGACTTTGACAACACTTAGCTTTAGGCTGCAGGGAAGACATGGCAGATGTTTCTGAACCTCTCATCTTTTCATGGTCAGGAGCCACAAGGCACTTCTAATTCTGTCCAGAGAGGCAGGAACGGAGAAAGGAGACTTGTTCACTGCTCCTGTTACAGCATATAAGCATCCTGGCACAAAACGGGCAGCTTCTGCTTTCCTAAAACTAAGGACACATAGGAAATGCAGGTTCATGCTAGTATCTGCCTACACTTCCCCAGCTATTTTATGATGTTGGTCCTAGGAGCATGCTGGGTACGCTCTTCTCTCTCTGAAATACAAAACTGCTACCTTTCAGCCTTCCTCCAGCTGCACTTCAGAAAGGAGAAGGAGGGAGGTACACAGGGGCAGGAGATGTGAATATGGATGTGAAGGCAAGAACATTTCACAGTATTATTCTTTGCTGTAATATAGCAAATAATAAAGTGCTCTGTAGTCAAAACACCACATGTTCACTATGTTGGGGGAATTGGCAAAGAGAGCGAGAAGGAACAGTATTAAGACAAAATAGTATGTTGGCATGTTTGGTTTCTGTCCAAGAGCCCTTGTAAATGAGGAGAGTGAATGAACAGCGGGAAGAAGATCCTGTACAGGCTGTTAGTCAAATTGGGCTAAATTGCCTTGTCAGTTGATGGAAAGTGAATGGAGAGGGCAGGATGTTTAGAGAGCTTTGAACAGCACCTAAGGCAGGAAACAAAGAAAGATGTTTAGACACTGACAGGTTTCTTGTTTGTTGTGTGGGGTTTGTTTTGGTTTGGTTTTAAATTTTGTTTTTATCTTTTATACTCCCAGTGGTAATATCCTGGATTGCTCTTTCATCCAGCAGAAGTGATGGTTGTCACTGTAATACTGTGTGAAGCACAAGATAAATGAGAGAACAGTCTGAAGGAAAGAGCGTGTTTATTCTGATGAAGAAAATCAGTGGACTGATTGCCATTTAGCTTCCTGAAGTAGAGCTTCACACAATGCTTACTTACTTTGTCTTTTTTTTAAAGCCCCCTTTTTAAAGGAGTATATTAAATGTCAGGAAATAATTGTTATATAATCCTTGAAGAACCATGCCTTTCAGTTTGGAGTTGTTTAACTTTTTAGATTTCATCTGGTTTATATCACAATAAATCCTTAGGTGAGTCCATAAACGTTCTTTCACAGATATCTGTGATTTGCTTATCTATTTAGGTTTTTGTTTTTGTTTTTGTTTTTTTAATGCAGACTTTCCCTTGTGGTTTTCCACTGGGGTTCAACATAAATAACAGACAGATATCAGAGACACATTCTCTTAAAATAAACCTGTTTATCAGCATTCTTGGCTGCTTAATTCTGAATTAACAATCTGTGTGTGGGCTTTTCTTGCAAGCACTGCTAGGCATGGCTCTGGGAGCTCAGTAGCCCTGGCTGTTGTTTCACAAGCAGTGAATTGCTCTGGGGACTGTGGTCTGTGCCTCTGTGCATCCTCCAGTTCTCCAACAGGCCATGGAGAGAACAGAACTGCTTGTGTCCACAAATGTGCTTATTTCCCTCTCAGCTTGGTGCCTATGAGTGGATCTTACGCATGTGGATTCAGTTCCCAGGTCAGGATTTACTGCAACCGGGATGCTATTGGCCAAGCATATTTAGGTTGGGTTTCTGTCTGGGTTTTTTTCTGCGCTTCTCAGAAGCTACAGAAGTTCTCCTTGGCAGCAGAGAAGATGCTCTGGGGGGAAGTCAAAGCTCAGAGGTTGTAGAGCATTCTGTTTTGGGGTAGATGTGGTGTTTCTTACTCACATGGACGTAAGATTTGAACTTGAGAGGGAATTTCCTTCTCTCCTCCGGATTGAGTGTATCTGGGCCATGTGCTGGGACTCTGGCCATAGCTTGTCAGTTCTCTATTGCATTACAGCATCGCTGATGCCTTTCCAATACAGGCATTTCACCTGTACGACAAACATTTTCTGAAAGAGTCATTGGGTTTGAAGTGGGATTGAGGGCAAAATGTAATGTTTTGTGAAATGCAAGTGATGGGACTAGATGATTGAATAGTCCCTTCTGGCCTTAACCTCTCTGAAATAGTTGAGCGGTTTTGCTGAGGGTTTCACTTTGAGGACTGATTTAGCACTGTGCCCCGCAGAAGGATATGGCATGCTTTGAAGGCACTTTCCAGGCTAACCAGAAAGATGGAATAATTACCAATTGCACAAATCATTAGAGGCCTTCTGTGGTATTCAAAGAATGCTAAAATAGATGGAATAAAAAACTTCTTCTTTTGTAGCTGCTGAAAGATTGCCAGGAGGCTTCCTGAAATGAAATGTAACCCCCCCCCCATCTGTCTCTTCTGCAGTTTTTAACTTGTAGGTTTTTGTTGCCAGACCTGTACATTGCTTTTCATTGTTGATGAGATTATTTGCTGATGTTACAATATATTTATATATTTTAAAATATTTTGGAGGGTTTCAAATTGTACTTTGATCAGATGCGAGAAGTTATTAACCATAACTTGCTGGTATTTTACTGTAAAACTAACAAATGCAGGAAGTAATACATTTTATGACTGAAATTTCACATTAGCTGGCTAAATTTCACATTAACAATGAAGTGCACATTCATTGCAATGCCCTTCAAAGCGTGGTACAGAGTAACTTGCTTCAAAGCAAAACCAGTATGAAGTGAGGCTGAGTGTAAGCGGAGCCCTTCTCCCCTCCTTCTCATGTACTGGATGATGATGTATTCTGTGTCCTGGGTGCCTGGTGGGAGGTCCAAACTCCTGTTCTAATAGTTTCCATGTAAAACCAGTACTGCTTCCTCATCTGTGGAGTGCAGGTACAAAATTCAAGTTTTGGTTATGTTGCCTGCTGTCATATAGTACTTAAGTTTGGTAAATAATAGTGGTTTAAAACACTTTTCCTATCAGTGATATTTCAGACAGACACAATTTTGCAATGCCATTTCCAATTTTGACCTTTTTTCCCCCAGAAGATTATATTCATGTTTCATTTAAAAAATCTTCTAAAAGATGCCCTCTGTGCAATAAAAGTTACATACAAAAATTCCTACTTCCACATTAAAAAAAGAAAGAAGAAAGTGTAGATCACTAGAGAGAAGCACTGAATTTTCTAGACACTTTATCTTGACATAAGTCTGCTGCATTTGAATAGCTGCATCAGCTAAAACCAATTTTTAGTGGAGTTGAAGACTCAGTTTGCAGGAGTTTGGGGTGTTTTTCAACCTCCTAACGTTCTGCATCTTGCATTGTTTGAATGAAGTCCACAACAAAAATTTTGCAAACCTTCTATTTTCCTGGCTTGGTTCTTTTATTCTTTCTTTCTTTTGTTCACTCTTCCCCCCCCCCCCTTGTCATTATTGCAGAAAAACATGAAGATGTGAACTGTATAGTGTGAAATCTCTAAGATCAAATTTAAAAAACCCAATCCTCTGAATTTCCTTCTCTAGTAACCATGAGCCATTTCTTTCTGGGTCATGATTTTTTTTTCTAATATTTAAGGTTGGTAGCACTGCTAAAAATCAGTGAAGAGCATAAATATGCTGTTATGTGTGCTTATTTTGTGTCTTGGGAACCTGACTCCTCTAATTTTCAGCAAGTGAAGAGCCTTATATGAGGAAACAGCATAATGGGAACTGTTTCTTCCCACTTGGTGGGAAACCATTTTTGTTCCTTCTCATTGTGGTTGTGACTCTATCAGAGTCTCTGTCAGAAAGCATTGAGTGTGCAGGAAAATGTCCATTTTGTACTAGAGTCATAACTCTGCTTTTAAATGATCTAGTTCAGGTACTACAAAATAATGTAAATATAAAGTAGAACATGTATCAAGTGTATCGTTATCCAAAGGATAAAATCTTCCTCTGTCCCATACATCAGTTTTGTAGTCTTGCACTCTACACATGCCTAATCTCAAAGTAAACATTTTCAGGTCTTATGTTGTTCACATTCTCAAAATCTATCTGCAGTTTGAACTTTTAAGTATGTATTCTGAATTATTGTTTACCTAAAGACAGTTTCATTTACAGAGCTTTCTAATGTGATAAAGAAAGTCTCAGTGTGAGTTTGGAGAGAAACAAGGTGAGCCAATTTCCTGGAAATAATTGCTGTAAATACAACGTAAGTGTTGTGCAATTCTTGGAACTTTCAGTGATCTGGTCAGCAGATTATCTTCTGATAAAAAGAATCTACTATACTAAAACTATTTACAAAAAAATATTTAAAAGTGTACTTTATGAGAAATATATGTCTTATAATTAATTATTTGTTGACCAATCTCTTCTTAACTTAGGTGCTATGAAGCCCAAATATGGGCACAGCTGTATGTCACAGTATAAAGGACCCAGTTCGTGTGTGTACCGAAGTGAAATGGGAGAGCATTAACCAGTGTGGCCCCCTTCCTCCCTTTTTTAAAATGCATTGGTGGGGTGCACATGTAACACATGCTCTGTCTTGCTGGGGCATGGACAACTGGTTAGCCAAATTCCACACTGACGTGAAGTGACAGGAGTCTTCTTAATCAGAGCTGATCTTGACCTGATTTTTCTGTGCAGTCAATTCATGTAAAACCAGATGCCAACAATCTGTATTAACTGTGAATTAAATTCTTATCAAAATGGATTGCCCCAGTTTGTGGTGAAACAAACAGCCCATGTCTCTTGTTCCAAAAAATGTACCATCTGTCTGATAAAGCTGATTATCCAGAAGTATTACTAAAAATGCCTGCATGTCTACAAGAGGAGTAAATAATTGGCTTTAGGAAGAAAAAAAAAAAAAATCCTGCTCTTACTTCTGAAAGTTACGCTGATTGATATGGTGACTTGTTGTCCCGGAATGCCTGAAGATGAGGAGCTGTGGGGGAGGTTGTTTATGGGGTGAGATTCCTTCTCCTGCAGGTATGAGAAGGGCTGCGTTATGAACCTTGTGTGTGCACTGCACTTTTAGTCCTCTTGCATTCCATCAGTGCTAACTTTTATAACCATAAAACATAATTATCCCTAGGACATGCCTGATACCATTGTGGGAGCAATTCTGAAGCACAATGACTAAAATATAGCTGAATGAAGAACTCAGATGGTTTCTCTTAAAATTGCAGGGCAGGTCATATTCAAAAAAGAATTAAATGAGGGGGGAAATACATTGGAGCAGAGCCCAGATTCTAAAAGTAAATTGTTGAAGATTATAACCTGGTTTCCTCAATGAGTATTAATCCAAATTCTGTGTAGCAGATATGGCGGTGAGTAATAGTAGTTAAGCTAAGGATCAAGAGTCCAATTTCCTTCATATCTTTCTAGGAAATATAAGACCTAGTGTTGCATAGCAACAGTCGAAGGTATAGCAATATTTGCACTTGAAAATGTTTAGTGCTTTGGGAAGCATTAGATGGCTGATGAGATAAGTAGTGAGGAAATGGTATTATTCTCTCTTAGGGTACTGGTTGAAATTCAGTCTTGACTGTAGTGGCTGAAGACCATTACCATCTGAAGAACTAGCCAGAGGTCTGCAAAATGAGTTACTGGTCTCAGTCCAGTTTTCAGAGCACCCATATTCACATTTCAAAAACTATTCCTGTAGTTGGCAATGTTTTTGGTGTGCTCTGAAGGCAAAGCAGATATATGTGGAGGCAGCCACAGAGCTCCCTGCTTCAGAGCACTCCTGCCCCATCGCATGGGGCTCCCTGCTCTCATCCTACTGCCGAATAGAGGAGCTTCTAATCTTCCCACCTTATGATTTTTCTCTACAGCTGTGTGCTAAACTTGAAAGCACATTATTTAAATCCTGGTATGTTCTTTGCATTTCATGTTAACTATAAGTGTTTTGAATAAAAGATGCTGCTCATCTGAGATCCTCCTAAATTGTTTTACATCTAAATTATTCAGAATCAATTGTGAGTTCTTGTTGAAGGTAGGAGTTTTCCAGAAGTCTGCCATCTCTGTGATACCAGTTTTCAGAAGGTCTGTGTTCTTCTTACTTGGCACACCTGGAAATAGTTGGTCTGAGAACCAGAAGAGCATCAGAAGAAGCAGAGGAGTAAAGCTGCTGGAACCACATGACAAGAACTTGGAGTGACTTAAATGCGATTTGGTAGTGTTGTTCCTGCATTAGCTGTTTATTGCTGAAAATTTAGCAGCCTCTTGTCAGAACAGCTTGTCAGATGCTCAGTATTGCCTGAGTGTATCTGTAGTTGGGCTAAGGGATAGTCATGGTAGATGAACTACAAGCAAAAGGCATAAAAACTGGCAGCTAACAGCATATGACAGACATAGGATTCATTGCTAGATTTTTTTGTAAACATCTAGTTTTACCTTATTTTACTAGTATTTAATGTGCTTTAGAGGAAGTGTGTAGTAGATCTCTAGAGTATATCCAATACAATTGAGAAGTGTGGAAGGGCTTGAGGATGTCATTCACGACATCCATATTTCACTCAATGCCAATGCTGACTCTTAGTTTTCTTAACTGCCTAAAGTAAGCATGGTAATGAGCTCCATAGGAACATTAATAACAAGAGAGAGGTCCAGACTTAAGATCTACGGATCCTTAAGTAATCACCTAAAAAAGTATTCTGTCATTGGCTCCAGTTCATTGCTTTAATATAGGAGACTTCAGGACATATCTAAATAAAATGAATGACAGATTTACAGGGCATCTTAAACTACTTTTTTTTTTTTTTTTTTCCTCTCCTGTAAAAGTGCATCTTTGAACCTTAAAGTAATTTTTAAAAGTTGTAGCGATTTCTGGATTAAAAAAAGATTTATAACTATTCTACATCTGTTGCTTTTCCTAAAGGTGAGAAATTATGCCTATGTCATTTGACAAGGTAGTAGCAAGGGTGAGGAAAGGTTTTTTGTTAGTGAGGTCATTCATATTAGCAAAGTAAATAAAGAAAATGAAAAGTCACTGGACACAATTATCATGAGGATAATTCTTGTGTAATTCAGAGTTTTGAAGGTCTTTGGTAGAAAACTATTCACCATTCTTGAGCTTACCTTTGTCATCTGAACACTATGCCAGAATGTTTAGAAGTTCAGAGGTTTCTGCCTGCTTATATGCAAAGGTGAAGAGTAACATTCCTTACTCAAATCTGGGAGCATAGCAGCAGATTCTAAATACTTTAGAGACTTAGTGCAGCCTTGAATATTGTCTCATGAATTTTCCTTATTTTCTCGAGGTACTGCACAAACAATGTGCTTGTGCATATGCTTTATCTAACTGTTAATTTTAGAAGTGGTGGCTTTAAAATTACATCTAGCAGGAAAGTTCATTTTTCTATTAATAAAGTGCTGTAATTTTAAAAGTTCCTGCGTTTTTTCCACCTCATAAGAGTCCAATGACACTTTAAATCCTCTCTCCCCTGAATATTTTTTTTTTTCTTACATTTTAATACTGTGTAGGCACACATTAAACATTTTTTTCTGGCAGTGCATGAGACATAATGTGGGGCTGGGGGATATGGACTGTGAGTGGAAGTAGGTGGTGTCCTTAGTTTTTCTGCCTTCCTAAGGAATTCAGCAATAGCCCGTTTTAAAATAAGTGAATGATTGTGAACTTAGTAATATTTTATGGTGCTTGGAAGCTAAACAACTTACTATGTATTCCTAAGTACTCATTTTTTTCACAGAGCTTCTAATGTGGGTTTTTTTTTTCTTTTTGACCATAAAACTTTTTATGGTGCGTGATTTAAAATATGCTTTTGTCTACTGGATGTGAGACAAGGCAGTTTTCAGTTGTTATTTTTGTGTAAGAGGGAAGTGATGCCTAAAAAGGAATTTTTATAAAATGTTGGAAATTCTTTCCTATTCAGAGCACATGTGCTTTTTCTTGTGGGGAAAATTTGAGTTTAATCCAAGAGACTGTGGAATTTCCACTGCCTTAGTGATGCTTGTATCCACAACAAAACAGTTAATTGTGATCTGCTTTTAAATCTCAGGATCTGGTTCAGTTTTCCTTTTTATTTCAGGACCGTTTGTATGAAAACTGGAAATGGAAAGGAATATACCTCATATGTACAGTTAGGGCCAGCATCAACATGTGAATGCTGAAAGGAGTACCTCATTACATGTCTGTGTTTTTGTTTAATATTTATTAATTTCCGCAACTTCTTTGGCTTTAGTGGGAATTCTGCATGTCCCATATATCTGGAAAACTAGTTAGGTTCACACAGATTCCTAAAGACAGTTTTGATTTAAACACGTATTTTGAGTACCTCTATGCCTGACTTCTAAGTAAACTAGATCCAAAAATAGACTGACTATTCTGTGTGCAAATACAGCACCTTGTATACAAAGCAGATGAAGTTAGTTAGTGCACAGTTTACTTTTTTGTTTCTAACCTTGGCTGAAGAAATTTGCTAGTGCTTCTTGACATTTAAAATAAAAATTGTTAGAAATATATGGAAATCTTGAAGAGATTCGTAAAACACTGTGTTTCTTGACTGCTACTATACTCCAGTTGTGTTTTCATTAAGTGACTTAAGTTTGAATTAATTTTTGAATGCAGCTATTTTAAGGTAATGTTTTGGAGGTTTCCAGTGTTTTCACCTTTTTCAATCAATTTTGTAGCAACAGAAGTTCTTTGTTGCCCAGTGCAGAGCAGGTCTGATCTCATGCCTATATATATAAACTTAACTTTTATATAAAAACTTAACTCTAGTTCTAGTATTTGGAAGGAGAATTTTGTTGTGCATCAATATATCTGTAGGTGACTTTCCCATATAGGACTACTACTCAAATACGTAAACCTGGGTCTTCCAAGTTTACAGAGTGAAAGGAAGATGGTATTTTCACTGGAATGAGCTACTTCTAAAAAAACCCCAACAAGTAAACCAACCCCCCCACTTAGTGCATTAAGCCTAGTTGTGAACTTTAGCATAGAAATAATGCTTTTCTTTTTTATTTGATACATTCTAAAAAAGTAGGTTAAATGTGGTGATAGCTGCCCCTTTTTCATTTTGCTTGAGTTTTCATATGATTCCATCACAGAAAAAAAGGCTATTTCTTTTGCTTTGAAAAAATATGTGCTCATGTTGGTTTTGAAAGATTCTACATTAAGTGCACATATATCAGATAAAAAATACATTTAATCTGTTTGGTTTTGTAGGATAATAAAATAAATCAAGTTCTCATAAGCTCATAAGCTAAAAGCTCATAAGATAAAATGTGGTTTTCTTGGTGTATAATTTGTATTAGTAATTAGCTTAAACCCCCAACCCCCCAAACAACCAAAACCAACAGGAATTTGTATGTAATTTTGTTGCTCTTTAGTTCATTATAGGTTATCTTTCATTAAGGTCTTCTTAATGAGAGACAAAGAGCTTGCCAAGCTATGGCCAACATTTTAGGACCCAGCACTGCAAAACCTGAAGGATCCTTTCGTATACTGTTATTTTCATTGTGGATTAGAGTATGTGTGGGACAAAGTGCTTTTTATTTCAGGCATATGAAGTAGTCTCTACAAAACACACTGATGAACACATTATAACATATCCTGTAAAATTCGTGACTTGATACATCTCTTGATGCTTCATATTGTTAGATATTTTCTTGAACTATTGAAATGACTGAAGTGCAGAGTATGGAAGGGCTTTGCCTGAGAGAGGTCTAGGACCCAAAATACACACTCATGAGCTCTCAGTTGTGTTTCTCAGCATAGGTCTACCTGCCTTCTTGAGGAAGTGTTTGCCACCAGTCCAGTGATTGAAGCTGTGGGGTTTGTGCGTTCATACATACGTATACATGATGCTGTCACTGTGAAGATTTAACTAGGATTGTGCTTATAAGAACATCTTCCTCAAAATGAGTTGGACTTTTTCAGCACTATGCTGTGTGTGGTTTTTGGTTTTGCCCTTCTCTGAAGCAGCACAGAGGAAAAATTGAGAAAAGAAACCTCACTTTGAAGCCTACAGGATCCCACAGTGTGTTCCGCCAGTTCCCGGGGGTGCAAAAGCAGGTAAAGTAGCATATGAGGCTACTACATAGTGCTCTGGATCCGTACTGCCTACCAACAGCTGGGTTGTTCTTTTTCTCCAGTGATGTGGAGACTGGAGATGGAGATCTGCGCAAGAGCAAAATTTCTCCATGAACTAAACCTGTTTCCAAGTTGTTCTTGGATCGAACCAATCAAAGCATGATGACAACTGCAGTCTGGGCTCCTGTGTCCGATTTTGCTTTCGGGATAGGTTTCTGTGAGAGGGTGTTGTTGATATTTTGGAGTCCTTGAGCATTATAGGGAGCTTAGAGAGACATACAAAGTCTTTGAGGACCTTCCAGGGCCCAGTCCTGTTGTGAAACCCAAGGGAAGGGCTTCCCCATTTGAACTGGTGGGACATCATATCGGCAGCAGCTTTATTACCAAGACTTGATGGTATGTGGGACTTGCTAGGCAATTGACAATGCACACCAGAAGGCTGAAAAATCCTCAGCGTAAAATCCTGAGACAAGCGGTAGGCAGGGTGTCAAACTGACTGACTGATGAAAGGAAGAGAGTAGGTGCCTGTTTCCAAACAGCAGTGCTGTATAAATGGCAGCATGTGGGGGAGTCAATCAGTGGGAGGATAAAGGGCTGCGAGTGGAAAAATTGGCAGACAGAGAGAAATAGAGATATATTAAAAATACATAGAGGAAGAAGCTTCTTGCTCGTGGGGAGGTGCTGGAAAAGGTTAGCACCAACAGGAGGAGATGGTGCTGAGTAGGGTGGATGAGCCCTCATGAATCCAGGCATGCTGCATTTCTTTGGTCTGAATATACTGATGTTTACGGGCTGCACACCTGATCTTAAAGCTTGTGACATTTACGTTTCATCTAATCCTGTCCGTCAGCATGATGTTCTTTATTCCTTGGCTCTGGATCGTGCCTCTGTGGCGTCTTGCTGTAGTTTTCCTTCTGGTTGTGGTTGGCTGCAAAGCGGTGCTTTGGCTGCATTGCCAGGGCTGGCGTACTCTGCCTAACTTGCTCTACCTTCCTCTCCTTGGCTGTTTTCTGCTTGGGATGGTGCTTGCTCTCTCCCTGAGTGTGACTGCACAGATGCTGATTTTAGGCAGATTTTCTGCTTGACACTCCTGGTTTTCAAACCAAAAAAGAAAGAATGAGGAGGGAGGAGAAAGTATTGCTAAAATGATAAACCACTCTTTTAAAGTGAAGTTCTATTTCTGTTGACAGCATCAGAACAGGACTGTTGTGTAAGCATAGGCAGGACTCATCCCATCCACTGAAGAAACGGGGCACACGTGGTATGCAGGGGCCAATGGCTTTGTCATTGCTCTGACCTCTGCTGTCAGTGGCTGACTTCAAAGGAGTATTGTGTTACCAGATGTTGCAAATAATTAGCTGTATATAACAAGCTTATTGTGGGATTCATCGGAGCATATGTTTTAGGAGGGCTGCAAGTGCAGGAGGGGGTATCGGAGTGGCAGAGGGAGATGGTGTGATCCAGGATGCTGCTAATGAGTCAAACGAAACTGCTCGCTGCCTCTTTACATTGATCAAAAACTTCCATCATTGCCTACTTCTGGAGCGCTCTGTGAGGCTTCTTTCTTTTAAACTTTATTGGTGAATAACTAATCATATCAGCTGAACTGAGAAAATCAGAAACTTTTAGCACCCTCTTCAGAGGCTTTAAAAATAAGTCAGTAAATGCTCATGAAGACAGTTCTTGTGGAAACATAGTTAGGCCAAGCATGAGGTGTCACAGGATGGAGAAACCTTTCCAGCCTAAACAATTGTTAACAAAGGATTTAATTTTCCAGGGTTGAAAAGAACAATCTTGAATTTGAAAAGACACTGATCAGCTGGTGTATTCATGCTTAGTTTTCTGCTATCAATACTCTAGCTGGTGGAATTGTATACATTGATACGTGTTTACAGTGTTCAGTTCTATTTAAAGATAGGTTGGACAGACTTTTTGGAGGAAAAAGAGAAATGATGTATTTTCTAAAGTAGATGTGCTTGACCAGCCGTGAGAGAAGGGAGATCCTGTGGGTGGCTTTTGGGGATTTTTTTTTTTGTTTTGTTTACCATGGGAAGTCCATGGTGGAGGTGGAGCTCAGGGCTGTGTTTGGAGGAACTGCTGACAGTCATGGATGTGGGAGGCAGAATGCCAAGGCAGGCTCTGCTGGTGGCTCTGGAGCAGCTGTTTGAGTGGGTTGTGCCGGGTGAACAGAGCTGGTTCTATACACACCCAGCAATGTCCTGAGAAGCACTGAACTCTGCCTCAAATCGGATAGTTTTGCCATGGAGAAAGACAAAGGATGAACCATTGCAGATGAGATTTAGCACTAAGTAATGTCTTTCAGATGTGGCAGCAGATGAAAGGCCAGCTATGCTTTCCAGTCTGAAACTGAGTTTCTGCTGACACTGGCTGCTGTTGTGATCATGGAATAAATTGCTTAATTTACTAACTCAGAAATGTCTGCCTGGTGCTGGAGTTTTGTCTTTTCCCGTTTCTTTAATCCTTTGAGTAGCTGAGTTGACTGCCGTGAGCAAGAGTGGAGCACATGCTGCAGCTGGAGAGCCGAGGCACCACCGATAATTATTTCCAATGCTGTGCACACAGAACAATTGTTTTCCTTTGGGATGTTGTTTGCCTGTGACTTGCAAATTGTTACAACTCTTGTTTAGAAACTTGTGGGCTTTCAGTTCATACCAGTATACATTGCTGTCTTTTTTTAATGGACTGTATTACATGTACTGAGTGCTTCTTAATTAATTTTTTCAGAAATTTTGAGTTTCCTGCTCCCTTTAGCACTGTGTGTATGCATGTGGCTTTAGCACTTGGTCTTTTTCTGACATTCAGGTTTTTTTACTGTGCTAGCAGTTTTATTAAGCAAGTACAAAGTACTTAGTCATCGTGTTTCCTTATTTCAGTCAAATTAGGAGCGCTCCTGTCACTGTGGCAAATATGTGCATGTACTATCTCTCTTTTTTTAAGGTGAATGTATTATTTTAATGAACTTTGCTTTCCTAAGCACTAGTGTGATGAGATAAAAGGTATTTTAAGTCATCCAAGCTCATATTTTATCTTACTTGAATCTGCTGTTGTAATAACCGCAGAATCTTTGGAAGAATAATTGAAAACTTTACTAAATATTTGTATTTATGCTGCTGAAAAGCCTTTTTACCTAATGTTTAACTTCAATTTCTTTCTGTGAATGTCAAGACACATTTGTGACTGTTGTTCCATGTTGTTGAAAATAAATACAACTGGTTACTGTTCTGTTTTTCCATAGGTCTGAACCATCACTTCATTTTTAGTTGTTATTCTAGAGGGAATATAAGAAATTTCATATTACTAGGAACATTTCCATGAATCTTGTGTTTCCTTTACCTTTGTAAGATTTCTGGGGACTTTAAAATGTTGGGGCAAACACCCTGTCACAGCATTTTCCCTGGAAAAAGTCTGAACTTTATTTAAAAAAAAAAATAGAACTGTGACAGCTTGGTTAATGAGCAGCAAGGAATAACTTTTTTTAAAAAAAAAAAATAAATCCCAGGACAGTTGATCAATTCATTCTTTTTTTAATTGGTACTTGTCATTATCTGGCCTGTACTATAGGCTCCTGTTTACGAAGTTACATCACCAGGAAACAGCAGGACACTTGTACACACTGGTGGTCATTTCTGAAGGAATGTACAGTGGGAACCACTCAACTGTTACCAGCATAAGACTGTCTGGCATGTCACTCGTGGAGTTTCAGAGGTACAAGTGCTAGGAGGGTATGGATTAGTTTGGAGTTTAATTTGAAAATAAATATTCTGTGTCAACTGAAGTATTTATCTTTTAGCACAATGTAAAAGAGATAATTTGCTTATAGGGAATTATTGATGTTGGCACTTGAATGTGTTCACTATTTAAATTAAGAATTTTTGGGGCAGTATTGGTTTTTTCAGTATCCTTGCACATGTCCCTTGCAAGAACTAAAAAGTAAAAGCACTGTTTCATTTCTGCATATAATATCCTTCTGCATTTACTGAAGGAAATTCAGTGGAGACAGCCAGTGTGTTTTTATGAGTAACTTTTATTCACATATTTTTGTAAATCTATATTCATGTACTCATTTTCGTAAATTAAGGACACTTTAAAATGTCTGTGCAGGTAAATTGCTGTCCATTAAATGGTGATTATTTTAATTTGTTTTCCCATGCTGTTTCCCCATGCATTATGTGCTTTTTTTTGTGTACACTGAAAGTATCTTTGTTGCAGGTGGCGTGTTCCACCCTAGATGACAGCAAAATAACTTCTTCCAAGTGCTGGTTGTAACCTTGCTTGTGTGCTTGCTTTTCTGCAAGGAAAGTTATTTTAGATGTTTGGCTCTGTGACTTTGCTGGTGGATGTTGACAGGGTAGAGAGGGAGTTGTAGGCTTCTAGTACTATGAAAAAAGCTTCTACAAAGTCCTTCAGGATGTGTAAGTGACTAGAGAATCGGCTGTAATTCTCCTTTCTCTATTAGGAAAATAATAAGCAAACTGAGTAATGTCCTGCCATGGAGTACTTCAGTCTGGCTCTTTACAAAGATTACGGATGTACTTATTAACAGTTCAGATTTGGGTCTAAGTATGTGTTGGTGAGTCGCTGTAAACCTGTTAACAGAAGTTAATTACTTGTAATATTTTCTGCAACCTTAGAAGATCTATGTAGTGCTATGTTATTTAGTTGTCATAATTGTGTTAAAATTCTTGACGTTAACTGTCATAAGATTTTTCAGTGAGCAGAAAGATAAGTAGCATTTTGCTAATGAACTTTTGAACCTTTGCTGAGACAAGATGTGTGAAAAATACTAAAAAGGTAGAGACAAATGTATGAGTTGGAAGGCGCTGGCAGTCTAATATAGGAGCATGATAGGAAAACACCCCACAAGTAAGAGCAGTAAATTCTAAGTTTGCATTCCAGCCAAATGTCTGAAGGCACCTTGTCCCAGTTCCCCAGGCAAGGCCCCATGGGCCAGCCATGCAGGAAGGCCATGAGTAGCCCCGAGTCAGCTGGGAGATCCAATCAAGGCAGCTGACTCACAGGTGTATCCCACACCACCTCATCATGCTCATTATAAAAGGAGGGAGCTCACTGAGGGTGGAGTTCCTTCTCTCCCTGAGGCTTCTCCCTTGTGGTCTTCTGTTCCTGCTGTCAACATCAAGGACTGGGCTGAGTAGAACCTTGCATACTTTGTTGGTTGTTGTATCAGTTTTGTTATTCTATTAAATCTGATTCTACTTCAACTTATGGGCCTTCTGTCTTTTTTCCTGATTCTCCCTCTCAGCTGGGGAGGGAACATCAGGTGGTGAACTAACTGCTATGATTTAGTCCTGAGTACTGGCTAAACCTAGACACACCGCAAGAACGAAAAGTGTAAAAGTTACTATTTTTTTTAAAAAAGGTTAACATTACTTAGAACATGAATAGTTGATAAATATGCAAAACACCCATGGTGTAGTTGGTGAGAAACTCAGTTGCAGAAATCATCTCAGGGAATCACCAGTCTGTGTGTCTTGGATGTATTTTGTAGTAGTTATGTGCACCATTATAGTAGCAGTGGTTCGACACAGAAGCAGAGTTTCTTATTTTTCTGCTCGTTCAGCTACCTCCTACCTTATGCATGGCTTTTTTAATGACTCTAGTTGTTGTTCTCTCCCATCCCACATTGTGTTTTGCTTATTATGATTGTACTGCTTTAACTAACACATCAGAAGTGATGGAAATGCAATGAAGGGGCCAGAAAACAAAAGGCTGCAGGGAGGTGTGCGATGCAGATCGGACTTTATTTTAGACATGGCCTAGAATAAAGCTTTCAGGCCAAACTTCTCATAATTTGGACTCCTTCTTTGTGTGATGAAGTGGAGATTACTATTTTCCAAAAGAACTGGAGCAAATTGATACTGTCAAACCACTCGAAGTTCCTTATTCTCATATGTAATTTTCATTCTGTCTCCTAAAATATTAATTTTAGCCCTTGAATAAATAACTAAGACAAAGAACAATCTTCCTGCCTCAGTTGAATGTCAGGGTGGTGTTCATTCTCTGCTGAAATACAATAACGGTCGCTGCAAAACAACTGGCTGCATGAAAATAGGCAGCAAAGAAGATATTTTGCCTCAGAACCATCCCATCCTGGGATTTTGTGGAGAACTTCAGCCACTCCCGTCCATCTACTCAAAAGCCTTGATTTTTTGCAGTCTTCTCTGAAAGTAAACCAGTCAGCTTCAGGTGTCAGGAAAATGAGCTTGAACTCTGAGGGAGCTCATTTTCAGGCCTCTGTGGCCTTTGTTGCCACTCTTCTGCACTGTGGTGAGCTGGGCTGAGTGTTTCCACTTAGATGCTGTGGTGGAAATGTCCTAGATGATTGCAAAGTTTGTAGGTTGGAGCTCTTGTTTCAGGAAGATAGACACTAGGTTAATGGTTGGACGTGATAATCTTAGAAGTCATTTCCAACTAAGGCTATTCTATGATTCTGTGATAAAGTAACAGGCAGCAAGTGCTCTGGTGTTTGAATATATCCTAGGAGTTTTGCTTGATTCACCATCAATTCCACGGTTCAAGCCTAGAGGTAACAGGGTACATACCATAGCGGTAATGCCTGCAGCGTCCAAGCAGTCACGATCTTCTTGATGATGGGTGGAAAGCAGAAACTCACTGCTGTTTTTTAATCATCCAGAATTGGAGAATCCAACCAGACCTTCATGCCACTGAGACAGATAATAAAATGATAGTTTTGTCATGGGGCATTGGAAGGAGTTTGGCCAAATCCTTTGGCAGCTTCCCCAGGCTTATTGAGCTGTGGGTTTCAGTAAGTAATGAGGCCAGTAAAAGAGTTGGCTCTACTAAACATTCTTGGATTGAGTTCTCACAGGTTAAAATGAATGGGAAGATAAGTACAAACATGCATGTAAGTAAGGTTTTGGGTTTGGAAAGGACAGACTACATTAATCTGATTCCTTAGTTTGTTTAAGTCTGCTGGACTGTGCTACTCAAATATAGAAGTGGCTTGAATATAGAAGTATTTTTTTTCTTTTTTCCCCCTCTCAAATTAGAAATACTACGTATCTGGAATGTGTATCTGAAGCCAAGTGAGACATTTTGGAGAACAAAGCATTGTATTTGAGTGACATTTTAAAATAGAAATGAAAAAGAACATATCTAAAAAAAAAATATTGGGCGGTAGCTTTATAATGATAGTGTCAAGGGCAAAAAATATAAGTGCTTGTAATATGGAACTCAGCAAATAAAAGGAGCTAAATATGGTACTGGAGATAAAACGGGTACTGGGCTTGCTTAGTGATTTGTTCTTTGTCCAGTTGCTGTAATTGTCTTGGTGCTGTGGCACGTCTGAGGCTTGCTTGGGCCATCAGCAAAGCAGATCACATCATGAGATACAGCTTCGTGTTAGCTCAGACTGGAAGCTGGTCCCGTAGGCTGTGTGTGGACTAGTAAGCAGGACCAGGGCAGAGGTGTGAACCCCAGCAGCTGGTTAGGGCTCAGTATGGCCTGGAACAACCAGCACTGACCCCTCTAGCTGACCAGTTGTTCCAGTCAGCAAGAGGTCAACCTGTTCAGAAGATAAAGGGGCCAGACCTGTGGATGCAAGGTTCCACCAGCTTCAGAAACAGCAGATGGGTCCTACCCCAAACTGGTGCAGAGACACGGGACTTAGTGTGGAGCTGCTGCCCTGGTCTATGGGCTGGGTCGTGTCTGCTGGCATCATGCACTTACATGCTCCAGACTAATGCTGAACACCAGTCGGCTGATGCTTCCCTTCTGTGTTAGCTCTAGTTCTGGGGATATGGTTTTCTCTTGATATATACGAGAAAAAATTGAGTCAATTATTTTATTAGCATTAATTGATTTTAAGTGTCTATATCTTCTCATAACATACTGTGAGTAGCCTGATGGTATAAGAAGCAGAAAACATTGTAGCATAATATTGAGATAATTAAATTCTTTATAGAGTAACATACGTAAGATTTAAAAAAACCTCTTGATTTTTAATACTTCTGTCTACAGCTCTATCTAGTCTGCTCCCTGCACACTAGTTTCTTATGCATCTCTTCCCCATGTTGCACCTAGCTGTATTACATCTCTTGGCTGTCTTTTCCCTCCCGCTCACTGAATCTCCTATGTATTATGTAGTCACTGTAGTAATCTCTTTTGTTGTTCTCAGAGTGTCATTTAACTCTTATCTGAAAAACTGTTCACCAGGAGTCCCCTGTTCTCTAATGCTGCTTAAATGCCAGTTCAGTGTTTGTTCTGGGTTGGAGGTTGTCCTCTGCTTTTGCTCAAACCATAATGGTGAGATCTGGCCCTAGAAGATGCAATTCCCACTACATGGGGTGAAAAGCAGATGGGTTTAAAAGAAGACCATAGATTACCCTGTGACGTCAGTTTACCTCTCATTTTTTTTTAATACATGATTTTTTAAAAATAGAAATGCGTCTATTTCTGTTTTTTGCAGGCAAACTACTGTCCTTTTTTTTTTTTAGGCATAATGGTGATTAACTGAAGGTGAAGGACCAGTGGTCACACAGGCAGAGTTCACCCTGGAAACCTTTGTGTAGGTAGAATAATAAGTTTGCTGGTTTTGATGTCCTTGTGAAGGACAGCAAGAGTCAGGGACACAGGGACATAGGAGAAGCCCATTAGAGGGCTGAATATTTGCTTTGATAGAAGCAAGGACAAACTAAACTTGATATATGGTGTACAGTACCACAGCAGAGGGTAAAAATAGTGGTTGCTGTTCCTGAATATTGCTGTTAACACACTTTATCACAGGAGTGGCAGCTCCCTCTCTGCTGTCACCCACTCATGGGTGGCCTTTAAAGATGCTCCTCTTATAGCCGGTGCCTGTCCGTAGCATGCCACAACCCCGTGTAGCCTGAGAGAGGCATGGACTCTCTGGGATGACTACATTACATCAGCCCCCTCCTGAGTTAGATACAGTTGATGCTTGCAGTAAAGCAAAACCAGTTTATTATGAAATGTTTTCTTTTGCCCTTCTCTCCGCCTTTCTTCCCCCTTCTTTGAAAGTTACTTATATTAATGATTTATGAGAGTACAATGTAAACTCTTCCCAGGGGGCTTCTGTTGAAGTGGGATAAGCAAGTAGCTTGTGTTTTCCTCTCAGCTACCTGTTTTGCAATAGTTAATTCTAAAAATGTATAAAATCACAAACTCCAGACAACTGTTGATAAGAACTCCTGATAAAGTGGCTCTGTGCATCTGCTGCCAGATAGTCTGACTCCATAAGTATCGCTGTCTCATACGTGGACTTTTAACATAAAGCTGAATGACCTCTTCATTTGAGTGTAACTGACTTGCTTGGCATTGAATTATAAAGTAATAATGAAATATCCTCAAACATAGGTTCCGAGTAATTCCAAAATATAGAGCCGTTATCAGATTCCCAAGGAACTGCTTGCTAAGGGTAGGCACTGCGCTGGGGGAGCTGCAAGGGAACAAGTAACCATCTGAGGAAGGAAAAAGGAGAGCTCGGAAGACACTCAAGAGCAAGAGAGTCAGGAAACTGAAGGGAATAAGAAAGAGAAGAGGAAGACCTTCACATGAAAAGAAAAAAACCCAAACAACAAAGAACAGGAGCAGTAACAGGAGAGGCATACTGTGAGAATAACTTTCTTAACCACTTTTCCATAGAAAGGAGTGAATTACTTTAATTGTGGGAAATATTTCCTAATGATCATTAAAAAATTGGAAAAGCTGTTCTGTCAGTATCATAGGTATATGGTATTGATGTTTTCTTGTGTTGTTATAATAGAAAATAATCAAATGTTTATGTAATTCACGCTTACACTGAATCCATTATTGTCTCTGCTTTCAAGTTTGAAAGGAGTAACAGTGGTTTGTTACTGAAAGCTGCAATCAAGGTAATATAATGCATTATCAGTCTTATGTAGTAGTCTGTCAAGTTACCCTGATTTTGTTTCACATTTTCAATATGGTAATATAGGAATATTCAGCCTCTGTTGTTTTTTTAAAGTTATATTTTCTTTTGCCACCTTTAAGCATTATTTAATTGAACATTCTTTTTTTTCTTCTTCTGGTCTTTCTTACCTTATGCTACTATCATTTTTGCTTGTGGAGTAGGGAAAGACAATACATTTTTAAGTAAGTGTGTTTGTTGCAATGGTAATTTGATGTTGTATTGGTTTTTTGAATAGTGCGATGTCTGTGAGGCTGTGGGCTGGTCTCTTATGAGAGATTAGAAGCTAGGTATTGCCATACACTTGTCTTTTATTGGAAAAAGCACTATTTGTTAGCCATCCGTGGGCAGGAGGGGAATTTGATGGCAGCAAGTTGGTCTAATTGGGTGAAAGCTTCTTGCAGCAGCACCTTTCAGAGTGGACTATCCTTGTAACTGCCTGTAATTCAGAAGCTGGCTCTAAGAGGTGAAGCTAAACTAAAAAAAATTCCTCCCCTGCTTATTTGAAGCTATAATGGTTTTACTTTCATTGCCTGATTGCGGGCAGCAACATCAAAACTTACTGGAAAGCAACATAGCTGCTCTATGTGTGGGGCTCTCCGCAGCAAAAGAGCCTGGCTGTCGTTTGTTGGGCTTTTTGTGTCACCCCAGAGAGCTTTCTCCTGGGTCACCCCAGAAGGTCTCCAAGTCCTCTCTGCTTCACTAGTCCTGCCCACTCCCCTCCCTCTTGCACCAGATTTTTTTTTTCAGCCATGGCCCATGTGGACTTTTCAGTTTCTAATTCCTCTGTAGAACATGCTCAGTAGTATTTTATGGAGCAGTATTTTCTGCTACTTTTAATTTATTCAGTTGTTTCTGATTATTAGTCAGTGGGGAATTAATCTGTTTTTGCTTTAGGTCATGTGTGCTTGCTTCAATTTTTTTCAACAGTGCATAGACTTAACATGCTATTCAGCACTGAAAATTGCCAAAAAATGTCAGTAAGATTTAATGGTTGTGTCTTAATGGTTTCTATTTTAATATGTGCCTAGGTTAAAAATAAGCGAGGACTATGATTTTCCTCTTTTTAATTATTATTATTTATTCCACGCTCCACGAATTCATTCAGTGATCTAAGAGTTGAGATGAGTTTGTTCCTTCTCACTCAATAATGCAAACTTTTCCGAAGAAATTATGTCTTAATTACCAATTGTATTGTACCCAAGTCTTATCAAGTCCTCAGTGATAAGTGTGTAGATCATCTGAGACTTATTCTTACAAAAGAATAAGTGTTGAAATTTGTGTAGCAGTTCTGATAATTAATTTCGACCCCCTTTCTCCAGCTCACGCCATCACAGCTCTGGGGAGAGGGCAGGAGCACTGTGCCATGCCGTGCTGACAGGACTGGGGGCCAGAGAGCTGAATTTGTCATGTCGGGTCCCCAGTAGAATATTCCTAAGTAAGAAGCTGTCTTTTCATAGTCACAGCTTCAAAGCAGAATAGCATTTCAGATGTGGGCTGAAACAGGGCTGACCAAACCCTAGGGTTTTTTGCGTTCTCTTGGACTTCCTAGTTGTGTGGGGTTTTTTTCTCTCTCTCTCTTTTTAAAAAGGGGTGGGGGGGAGAAACAAGAGTGACGTCTCACTTTTTTTCTGAAGTGACTTTGACTTTTTTTTTTTCCCCTCTAGTTGAAGTAATAAACTGGCATGCTTAATTTTTAAGGCAATTCACTGTATAATAGGATTTCAGGGTTACTGCTTTTATCTTCCTGAAGAACCAGTGTGCACATATCCTGGGTTGAATTAATGCTTTGTAACGTGTGCGTTTGGGTTTTCCTACAAACTAATTTTCTCTGTTGGAAGGGAATTGCAACTGAAGCTCCGGGAAATATTTACTGAATGTATATTTACTACTAATTTAGAGAGTTACATGTCCTACATACCCCGCACCATCTAGTGGAAACTTTTTGCAACGGCAGTGTGAGGTCAAGGACCTGAAGGAATCCAGAGATTTGAGAATGTGAGAGACTGTGGAGACTGTGAATCTGCTTTCCCTCAACTGCTATATAAGAAGTGCCACATGGATGAATGATGGGTTTTTTCTCCACCTCTTTGAAAAACACTTTACTCCTTAGGCAATGCAGAGTGCAAGTTGAGGGTTGTTTCACTACATCAGATTTAGTAGAGTATCCTCCCATAGGGATAGCTATAGTGATATGGAGTAGAAAAGAATTCACAGTTTCTTATGTAATAATAGATTTTTTTTTTGTTAATTATAAAAAATAATAATTGTGATGCATTTCTGATATGCTTTTCACCTGTAAAGGTGAGGTGTTTTTTTCAGTCTGTGTTGCTGTCAGAACTTAGAAGATGTGATGCTTACCGTAAAGCCTGCAAACACTTTATTCCCTCCCATCCTCCTGAAATTTGGGGCAAAAGTGCAAGTATAGTTTGACTTCAAATTATTTTCCGAAAATTTCACTTTCCTGTAAGCAGTATATGTAGACAAAAATATAGTGTACACAATTTGTGGGAAGAAAGGGAAAAATTGGATCTGGACTGCCTGACTTTGTGCGATACAGGAGATGAAGGATCATCACTTGGTGGTTGTAGATCAGTGATATCCTGATTCATGCTGTTGTCATAGCATTATAGTTTCTCTTCATGTACCTTCAGCTTTTCCACTTGTGTACAGTTTCTTCCTCCAAAACTGTTAAAGTAAATGTGTAGAGTTGCTAGTGATCTGAAAAGTATCTTATGTATCCGTTGCTATTTTGAGATACAGCTTTATTTATTTTGATGGCAGTATACATGCATTGTATTAGCTAAGCATTAAGCAAGAATGTTTGGATGACTGCAAGTGAAGTTTGGCCAAATAATTTAAGGCCAAATATAGATGAATATCACAGTTTCCTGACAAATGCCAGAAATGCAGAAAGAGTTGACCAAGCTGAAATGAAGGAGTTGTCCTGTTTGTGCACACCGTGTAGCTGCAGTGTTTTCTCTCGTGCTCCATGCCAAAGCAGGACCCTGAAGGAAGTGCACAATGCAATGACCTCAGTTTTCTGGCTTGAGAAGACATGTAGCCTCTTGAGGCATTTGGTGATTGCTGTGTCAAACCACTCTCCTGTCCTGTCACCAGACACATGCCCCATATCACAGCGGGTGTATTAAGTCCTATTATTAGATCTGATGTTTGTGTGCAATCCTGCCTTCTGGCTAGGCATGTGAGTGCAGGGGGAATACCTTGTGTGTATTTGTGCTTATACTACAGGAATAATTGGTTGTGTGTGAGAGATGTGATTTTAGGACAGGATTTTTGGGTTGGGTTAACTGTTCTAGGAACTGCATTCAGCCTATATCCAGTACTGTAGTGGTGCAGCAATGTAGTGATCAACTCTGACCTGTGCTTCATCCCAGGACAGGAGACAGAAATGGTTTTGCTTTGCCAGCTGTGGCCAACTGGTGTCATGGCATTGGTTTGGAAGGGGCAACTCCTGAGAAAGCTTTTTAGCCAGTCTCTGATTCAAGCATAGAGCCTCTGTCCAGCTGAAGTGATGACCCTTCACATCTGACTTTAGGAGACCACTTCTCTTTTGACTAATCACTTTGTCATCTTCCTGGATGTAATGGTTGCAAACTTATATGGACGGTGGGACTTAGTTGTGATTGCAAAGGTAGCAATGATAGCTGGCTTTATATGGAGAAGAAGGGAGGAACAGTGCAACTAGACTGAGTTCAAGACTGGATGTTATAATCTAGGAATTGCTTTCTGTTTTTTTTCAAATTTACATTTACTTCATCGTGCTTTGGAACATGGATTATGGTTTATCATTTAACACCACCTGAGCATTTTAACTTAAATTCCCATCACTGGTAACATTCTTCGTTAGTGATGCCTTTGATTCTTCTTCCTGACTGTTGTATCTTAGATTTGTAGCATTTTGTATCATAGGTCCTGGGTTTGGCAAATATGTTTGGGGCTGTATATGTGCTTTGAGTTAGGTGTGTGAGTACATGGTTTGTGACCTCTTCTTAGCTGAACACGTGGGCTCCTAGGGACGGACTCAGTAGCTTAGTAGTCTCTTCTGATGTTAGGGTATGGTCATATTGGACTCCATGCTACAGAGCAGCTTTGTTGTTATGTCTGAACTTTATTTATCTTGTGTGTATAGTTCAGAGAAAGATGAACCTACCTTTATATAGCTCTATATTAGAAAGCCTATTTTCTTATATGACTAGCATGAAGGTGAGCCCTGTGGAGAAAAACAAGAAAAGACAACAGTTAATTCAACAGTAAAGCAGTTAGCTATTTCCAAACTATGAAATATAATTTACTGAGCAGGATTTTTATGCTGTCTTTGGGTTTACCAGGCTCAGTTTTAATAAACTCTAAGCCAAGAATGTGTCCGATGGCAAGGGGTGCTGCCTTCTGGGGTCTGCAGGTTGGTGTCTGCCAGCGCTTATTTGGAGGTGCAACTTTCTGATATTGAGGGAGAAGACACTGGCTTGCAGGAGGGGCAATCACTGGAAAGTAGTTGCTAAATGGAGACCTACCTGAAGTGGTGGAGGCTGCACTAAGTATAATCTACTGGACATACCCAGATATGTCTTTCCAAGTGTTGTGCACTACTGGTATAGAAATAAAGGTGAGGACTCCCACACATGTAGACATTACAGTAATTTGTACCCATCCTCAGATTTGGATTTAATTTTTAAGAGGAGTCCTTTGCTCTGAATGACTTGAGTTGAGAATGAAAGGAGAATTATAAATAAAGTGATAGTTGCAACTTGGTCATTCGCCAAATAACAAATGTTGTCTCTTCCCTTAGCAGTAGCAGAATTCATTTGCAGAAAGCAAGCCCAGCTGTAACCCAGAGTCTGTGTATAGAAAATAACTTGAAGAAAAGGAAGAGTTTTAGGTTAGGAAAGAATCTCATGCAGACTGGCTGTGGCAGAAAATCTACAGGACACAGCAATGAGAACACTGAGGGATGTGGGGACAACAAGGGGGACAGAAATTGGCACTTACTTAACTATATGGTGGAAAAATCATTTTACTCTTTTTCTCTTCTCTCTAAACTAAAGGATTTTGAGTCCTGTAACCAGGAGAAAGAAAAAGGTTAAACGTAGGTTTCGAATATGTTAGCTTTAAAATACATATATATACAATTAAAAAAAAAGAGATACATTTACCTGGCAGCATGTCTGTGGACTACATTTTCTTTCTTGAAGTAAAAATTGTACTTCCAAGAGAATTTCCTGTTTTCCCATGTATTTTCTGCACAGACATTTCTGAAGAAAACTAGTGCTGGGGAAAAAAAATGTGCTAACCACAGGCTTTAAAATGCAACAGCATGAAGGAAATGAAGCTGCCTGTACTTTGATTTTCATACCTGGACTTGTGCTCTGATGTGGAATTGTAACCTTCTGGAGAGGGAGGGATTTAGTGGGGTGAGAGCATGGAGGAGGGGGTTTCTTTTTCATATTTCTTCCTTTTAGAAACATAGTTTAGTTCCTAAGAGTTATTAATCTCATTTCTTACAAAAGAAGAATAGGTTTTATGCCATGGATTTTCGAAGTGTAGCTTATTTTTTCCTCTGATAACGTTGAAAACAGACCTGCAATTTAATATGTAATGACAAGCTAAGTTGTGTTTTCCTGTATCCTATCTATTTCTTCTATCAGGAAACAGAGATGAAGATCTGTTTCATTTTTGAAGAATTTGATAGTATCACTATATAGAGCATTTTTCCTGACTTGCATCAAAGTCACAGAAAACTGTTTTTTCAGGAGATTTTATTTTGCTTGTTCCTGTCTCCCAAATCTCTGTCACATGAACCCAAGTGCAATCGTTTTTACATTTACAAACATTTTGTAGCATTCATAAAAACATGGCTTTTCCTGCCTCATGCAACCACCTGCCATTCCCTACTGAAAGCTAAATTAATCTCTGCTTTGTATACTGTGTATACTTTGTATACTGTTTGTATACTGTGATCACATAATCATAGAATGATTTGGGTTGGAAGGGACCTTAAAGATCATCCAGTTTCAAGCCCCCTGCCATGGGCAGGGACACCTCCCACTAGGCCAGGTAGCTCAAAGCCCCATCCAGCCTGGCCTTGAACACTTCCAGGGAGGGGGCATCCACAACTTCTTCGGGCAACCTGTTCCAGTGTCTCACAGTAAAGAATTTCTCCCTAATATCTACTCTAAATCTACCCTTTTCCAGTTTAAAACCATTACCCCTCATCCTATCACTACATGCTCTTGTAAAAAGTCCCTCTCCAGCTTTGTTGTAGGCCCCTTCAGGTACTGGAAGGTGCTATAAGGTCTCCATGGAGCCTTCTCTTCTCCAGGTTGAACAACCCCATCTCCCTCAGCCTGTCTTCCTAAGAGGTCCAGCCCTCTGATCATCTTCATGGCCCTCCTCTGGACTCGCTCCAACAGCTCAATGTCCTTCTTATGTTGGGGGCCCCAGAACTGGACGCAGTACTCCAGGTGGGGTCTCAGGAGACTGGAGTAGAGGGGCAGAATCACCTCCCTCGACCTGCTGGTCACGCTTCCTTTGATGCAGCCCAGAACACAGTTGGCTTTCTGGGCTGTGAGTGCACGTTACTGGCTCATGCTGAGCTTCTCATCAACCAACACTCCCAAGTCCTCAGGGCTGCTCTCAATCCATTTTCCGCCCAGCCTGGGTTTGTGCTTGGGATTGCCCTGACCCATGTGCAGGACCTTGCCCTTGACCTTGTTGATCCTCATACTGTTTGCACAGGCCCACCTCTCAAGCCTGTCAAGGTCCCTCTGGATGGCATCCCTTCCCTCCAGTGTGTCAACTGCACCACACAACTTGATGTTGTTGGCAAACTTGCTGAGGGTGCACTTGATCCCATTGTCCATGTTGCCGACAAAGATGTTAAACAGCACCGGTCCCATTACCGATCCCTGAGGAACACCACTTGTCTCTGATCTCCACTCAGACATCGAGCTGTTGACTGCAACTCTTTTGATGTCTTGGAGTCTGTTGTGAGCACCTGCAGGATGGAAAAGGTCTGTGAAAATGCAGAGCAGTTTTGTCTCAAAAGACTCAGAGCTTTCTGCCTCTAGTGCGTTCTCCTGGTAATGCGTTCATCAAGGCTGACCGTGGCTGCATGCCCCAGACTGCAGGCAGCAAGTTGGGCTGTGCTCTGGGGTTTTTAATCTGGTGTCAGAAGATTCCTGTTTAAAACAGTCACATTCTTTAATTAGTCCCTTCTGAACACATAATAATAAACTCATACTTCTTTTTTATTGGGCACCTCTTGCTATAGATTTAAAATTAGTCTATTTCTAGAATTGCCCCCTGAATTTGAAACTGGTGCTTTCATGTGGCCATGCTAATTTCTAGCGGACGTCTGGTGGCTGTAGCCTGTGACTCCATTGGGTGCAGTGTCTGTTTATTGAATTCTGAAACACTCAAGTGGGGGTTTCCCAGTGCCTTAGGGGCCACTACTGGACTAGGGAACTTTGAAAAGTTCAGTTTGACTGTCTCCAAACTGGCAAAGCCTTGTGAGACCTGTATGTCTTAGCAGTCCCAGCTAGTGACTTTTGTTGTTAATATGGACATTCATGGAAGAGTTGTTTTGCTCAATAGCTGCTTTTGTTTCATCATAAATTACAGTTAAAAAGTCAGTGTTTAATGATGAAATAGGGGAGAATTTGAGGAAGAAATTTAGAAGCATGAAGTCCTTCGGAAGGTGGATATCTGGATGGCCCTGTTAATAGCCACATTTTAGAGTCATTTCCAAGTTCAATATATGTTACCTTGAAACATATCATGCCTTTCTGCCACTTCACGGAATACACAGATTGTGAATCTGTAGATACTGATTTATCGGGAATGAATGCCGTGCATTTGTTATACAACCTTGGTGTCTCACACATTCATCTATAGAGAGAAAAGCAATTGACTTCTCATTTCCTGTGTTGCACATCCTTTTACGAACCAGAAAGAAGCTTGTGATGAACTGTTACAACATCTTGTTTAATGCATATATAAAATCATTATGCTGAAAGTTTAGCCCAGTAAATGTTTCAAGGTTGGTTAAGTACAAGTTGTGTTGGCATCAGTCAGTAGTTCTGTGACACACAGAAATATTTTTGACCTCAATGATGGGCATAAGAAACTTTACCATTATTTTATCTTCTTGGACTTTTTTACCAGGTTCAATAGTTGTTTGGGAGCTGATCGGTCTGCGCAGGACCACTAACGAGTGAAAGTAAAAGTTAGATTGCTTTTCTGGAGAGAGCTTTTTACACATGCGGGTGTGATTGATCCTCATCTCGCTCAGATTAGACCACTTGCTGGATAACTCTGGTTTGCAAAACAAATTTGTGGGAGGTTGAGATGGGTGAGAGTGATTTACTGTAAGTAGGGAGTGAAGGTGGTCTGTGCTGTCTGTCCCCTCTGCCTGGCAGCTTGGGTCTTGCCTGGTGATTCCTCTGCCTGTAATAGCTGGGGGCTGTACACGTATTCTTTGCAGGATCATTTCTCCTAGTTTTATTTTCACGTGCTTTTTCTGCAGGAGAGGCATGGAAGAAAAGATTTAGAAATGAGTTAATATATTGCATGGATAGCTGAAACGAAACACTATGTTGTAAAACCTGTTTTGTTGTTGTGCTTTTTCTCTCGCCCTGCCTTCGATACATATAACACATCTCTGCCTTGGTTATTTTTAAGCAAACATAGATTTAATTTGTGTTGTGGATGTAGTTATGTTCCTGTATCTCCTTTTGGTGTCCGTAAGCCCAGGTGTGCCACCTCCTTGGCATGAATTGAACCACTCAGCTGCAGGACATCCTGTAGTGAACTCAGCGAGGAACATACATTTTATATGAGAAGTTATCTGTTGAATATTTTAAATAATTAATGTGCAAGAAAAATGCTGAGAAGGGCTATGTGTGCTGGTGATTAGGGCAGGCATAGGAGAATCTTCACTCCCTAGGTTCAGGAAGGGAAATAATTTCGAGTTTCCTGCAGATTCTGAGAGTGCTGCAGCCACTGAACAGCCATCAGCAAAGGATGGAGATGGGGCAGGTGTTGCCAATGCTGCTGTAGTCTCCTGCTCGTTGCTGCTTCAGGACCAGTAGTCCAATGGATGAGCTTGACAATGCCTCCTGCATTGGGCTGTCCAGGGAAGGTTAAGGAGCAAGTCTCCATTTGGGAATTTCTTCAGTGCTCAAGAGAAAGGGCTCTGAGCAGCTCTGCTGCTGGAAGGCTGTCCTGGTGGTTAAGCTAAATGGCAAGGGGGCTTCACTTATTTATCTGCTTGTCAGTAGTTATTTACCTGTGGCTTTCACTGCTGGCCGATGTTAATTATTTTTGTGCTGGACCTCCATGTCAGTAGTTGTCAATGTTTTCCCCATTGGGTATTTTCCAGCAACCTCTTTAACAGTTATAGTTTGTTTTCATTTTCTTTTTTCCATTCATGTAGTAGTTTGAGCTAAAATATAAATAAATAAAGTTAATCAACTGCTAGACAATCACTAACATTTAAGAATATTTACATAGAAGATAGAAATATATATCCCTCTACCAACAGGAAAGAAATTGATTGAGCTCCTGCTGTGAGACAAATAAATAACTGGGGAGAAAAATGTTAAAGTTTAGCAGTCATAGTAATTACATCAAAGAGTCCTCCAGTAGTGCATTAAGCTGTTACCTTCTAAACCAAATTTAATATGAAAAAGTTTAAGAATAGAAAACATTAGAATCTTGTGCTAAAATCTCATTCAAATGAGTAAGAAGAGCAACTGGATGTAATAAATTAGTTTGGAGAAATTTAATTTAATCTGTAATCTCATGAAAAGAAGCAGTACTATTCTGGTAGTTATAATGCTAGTAATTGTGGATTTCTGTCTCAAGGGAACATTTTACTCTCTTTAAAATACTTCGTGAGCATTAATGTTTTGTTTCTAGGTTTGTGATCTTTTAATTGCATTATACAACTACATTAATATTTAATCAATGTCCACTTTGAATCAACTATGTTTTTTTATTAGAGAAATTATTCTACTACATAAATAAAAATAAAACTAAATTTTATAATTTGATTTTCAGAACCAGACAGTTAACTCTTGAATTATGTTACCTAGTTTTGGCATATAGTCAAGAACAGTAACCTGGCTTAAGGAAAATATAAAGTCAAAGTATGAAGTGTAGAAATATCTAATTTTTCCTATTATCAGGTGTCTATATTACTCAACCTATCTTCTACTTAATATGATACACTATTACTAAATTTCTAAGAATATTATTTCTTTTGTTCCTACAGTTTACCTCAATTTTTTTAACTTAAATGTGCTAGAAACAATCTTATGTGTGACAATATGTGGCTGTCTAGGACTAGAATCCGTATTTTATTTCCCATTTTATTTACGATGTTTTGTATTTGTGTTTCCTAAAACCAGAAAAGAGAATTTAAAATGTGATTCTGCGCTATACCTGGAGAACTAATGTTAATTCTCACTTAGTGATTTTATTGACCTCAATAGGTTTAAAAATGTAGTGAAGGGTGTGTTTTAGCTTTGCAAATCAAGTGTGGACATGGAATTCTATTCATTGTATAAATCTGGAATGTATAGATTGAAATTATACTGATGTGCTTTAGAGCTGGATGGGGTCTTGAATGTTAATTTGGTTTGTGTCTGGAAGCCAGCTCAGTCTTCTGTTTTGACGTGTTATAAAGTTATAGAAATATCTTTTGAATTAAAGTTAGCAGGTAAACTCAGGAAACAGATTTCTTGAATGGGAAGTTGTAGTGTGCTTGTCGCAGGGTTTTGGAGAAGAGCAGATGTTATTACTCATGCAGGATTTGTGTGTTTGTGGACTTTACAGCAGCACGACATAGAAACCCCGTAGTGTGGGTCTTCTGCTCAGCTCCAACTCTGAGCAGTTTTCCAGGACATCACCAACCCTTGCTTGCTGGGAAGAGGACCTCCATGTCAGTCACTGAGAGGTGTGCCTGGGAGCTGCCCTCACACTAAGTCAGAACCCACTCAGAAAAAAGAGTGCTAACCCTTGTCGGAAGAGGCTGCTCTTGTGGGAACTAGAGCAAGTTTTTCAAATCAGGCTCCACACAAGATGCAATATGCCCTTGAATGTATTTCTTCTGTTGCCTTGAGTGACCTCCATTGGCATGGTCATCTTATGATATATTCAGGCTTTATATCAATTGAGAAGGTATTTGATGGTCATGCACTGCCTTAAAAGCATAAGGAGCCAAAAGTGTAGTCTTGGCTGAGAGTGAGTGCTGCATAATACCACTGATGTAACCAACAGATAGATGAGAGCACCTATAACTGCAGATGTCTTTCAAAGCAGTATTGTCATTTCTGCCAAAATTCTAACCCCAAATTTTCTCTTGATTGTAATTTTCAATAATTTTACAAGTCTAGATGTTAAATGGCCAGACTCTTTCCCAGGCACAGTGAGTCTGGCCAACAGCTGTGGTTCACTCTGTTATTTTGAAATAAATATGCAAATGCAGTCAAAAGCAGAAGCAGGAGCCAGTTTTCTTTTTTTTTAGTATTCATATACTGTATGTCAAAGAAGCAACCCGCATTTTTGTCAGTTTGTAAAGAAGATTCAAATGAAGGAAAAATAACCCTGCTGAGCTTCTTGTACTACATAAAAACATCCCGTTCCCTTTGACGCCCAGATGTTCAGAGTAATTCTGCAGCATATTTTCAAGGAGGGAAAGAAAAAAAAAGTGTATAGCTTTTCTCTGTTTGCAGATTTCTTCCCCTTACTGAAACAGTGAGATGTATAATGGCTGTCATTTTTAATAAGATGATGCTGAATAAGAGTAAAATAAATTGAAAAAAAGGACTTCTGTAAAACTCAAAATTATCTTACAGTTAATGTGACAAAATGTCAAATTTTTTAATTTCTGAAATGTTTTACAATAATCTTGTAAAATTTAGTGAAGGTAGAGTGTCAGAAAGATTAAACATGTAATAAGGGAGAAGAGCCTTCCTAGTAGCAATTTAGGAAGTGCTTAGGGAAAAAAGTGTTCAGTGGAAGAAGGTGTTTTGAAATTAATGACAGAACAATTTGAGAAGATACAAAAGAGGCAATTTAAAAAAAATATGGGTTTTCTTCAAATGAAAATAGGCAATGCCTTTGTTAGTTGTGGGAAATATATAGTGGAAAGATAATAACAAATTACAAAACATAAAATCACTTTCCCCCCATTGATATTAAGCACCCAAATAACCAGGAAAACTCTTCAAGAGCCCCTAAGGAGCGCTGTAAATAACATTTTAAACCTTGCTCAGCCCTATCCCTGAAGACTTGTCGGGATAATGACACAGTTTAGGAAACTGCCTCAGGACATGTTAGAAAATTACAGGCATCCAGTTGTAAACTAAGCTGTTAAAAATGATTTTAACATGTCAAGTGGGAGAACACTTAGGCACCCACAGATTTGTTGAGTGTGGATAGTGAAGGCTGGGGAAAAGAAGTGGTGTTTTAGCCAGGGGCAGGGAGGTGGAAGAGGAGATGCTGATTGATTAGGACTTGCGTTAAGAAAAATGTATATATTTCTATAGGAAATATGCATAGCAGCCTTAAAATTATCTGGAAGTTTTCAACAAAGCAGAACAGCCCTGTGATTTCTTTTAAGATATTCCAGTTGGCTTTTGCTTTTCTTAGGAAATTATACCTGCCAAAATTGTCAGTTAGCTGCACTGTTTACTGTATATATCTGGGCAGAGGAAAACTATTCACTTATCCTTCCCTGAAGCAGAAACCTGGAGTAGGTGTGTACAAAAAGTCCATTTTTATGTGCTTGTCAACCATTGCAGCTTTTTCTGCTCTGAAAAACAGAGATGTTGTGTTTATGATTGACAGAAATCACTTACAAATGGATGAATGAGAGTTTAATAAATATTTAATGTAGGGATATTTGCTAACAGGAATATAATTATAAATTAGAATCTTAATCAAAAGATGCTGAGTGCATTGTGTACTCTCAGTTCTTGGCCAACTACTAAATAAAGAGAGAGGAAGAATAACTGATAGATGTTTTGGAGGGTAAAGAAATGATGTGGAAAGGATTGCAGTGAACTTGAAAGGTAGTTGTTTTTAGGAAAGCAGCTAAAACTAAAGATTAACCCTCTTCCCATGTCTGAGTCTTGTTGCCTATTTTGAGTTTGTAATAATGTTTTATTGATGATCTGTATATGTGTGTGTGTATAATTTTTCTGTGTCAAAATGTCTCACCATTAGTAAAGTGTGCATAAAGTCCAGTTTACAGTGTAAAAGAGCCAAACTCATTTAAAAAAAAAAATTAAAAAAAAATATGGAAAACTACAGCAATTTCAGTGATCCCCAAAGTCTAACTTTTGAATATTCACACAGAATGGATATTCTGAAGAGCTGTCAGTACTTCACAGCTATGGATGCCAAAGCAATTATGTTTGCAAACTTTGAGATGCATCAGCCTGGTTTTTCACCCTCTGACTTGGGAGCAGGGAAGCAATTTGGCTGAATATTTAGGCAATTAATGTTGAAATTAGCTCCAACTTTTGAATTTTAAGGAGTTCATAAAACTATAAGCAGATATAAATGAACTTTTTGGCACTTTTGAAAGAATCCAAATTTCTGAATTGGGCATTTAGCAAAAGCTGGACTTTAAAATGTGGGTGAAGGTAAGAGCAGGGCTCTGACAATCCTGTCCTTGCCTGAGCTAGGAGCTGTTGTGAGGCACAAAGTGCTGGAGTTGCAGCCCCAATGTCTTGCTGACAGCACATGGGACCTTGCAGCTTAGGGACAAAGTGAGTGGCTGGGTCCAGGAAAGATGACTTGGGAGATGGAAGTTTTCTGACCTATGTTCACTCTGCTTCTTACTCTGCCCTCCCTTTGGAAAGAAGCTGCCCTCTCCTAGGTGGCTTCTCCAATGTTGACGTGTGCTGTTTGAGTTAAAATTTTGAGGGAAAATCCCATCTTTTGACCTCCTTTCTCCTCCAGAAAGTGGAATCAGCTGCCATGGTGGGTTTGGACTGAATCTCGCTGGAGAGGCGAGGTGGCAAGGCATGGCTGTGGGAAGGGATTTGTGTTCAGTCATGTCAAAATGCTTCTAGTATTTTATTTTGAGAAGGCAAATGAAAGTTTGTAAAGGTTTATGTCTCTCAGAACCTAGCAGGAAAAGTCACAACATGACAGAAAGCATATATCTAAGGTCAAGCCTTTTACTGCTGAATTTTGAAGCCCTACTGCAGGCAGCAGAGAGACAGAGTCTTTAGGGAAAGGTTAAAATATTTGTGTACATAGAATTTTAGGCAAACAAACAATATGTGAGTGGCAACTCATTCTGGCTTCGCTGATAAGTGATGTGAATGGTGAGATCATATAAAGGTGTCTTCTCTGGTTATAAACTGCATTCTTAGTTTTTTCAGTGTGATGGTGAATTGATGTCCAGGAACAATGAAAAATAAATACTGTGTCATTAAAAAGTTCATTCATTTAATGGTTAACTTTCAGTCGGTTGCAGCAAGGAGTGAGCTATTGCATCATTACAGAAGACAATGATCTTGTCTGAATGGTTATTACTCTCTAAATTTTGGATTCTGTGTCTTTAAAAAGATGCTTCTCTCCCATGCAAGTTTTTAAGTTGGAAACACTTGAAGGCTTCATTCAACACTGCAGAAGAAGTCAGGAGAGAGGAAGACTGTGCCCTGGTTGAAGAGGATTGGGTTAGGGAAAAGCTGGGTGAACTGGACATCCACAAATCCATGGGCCCTGATGGGATGCATCTGTGAGTACTGAGGGAGCTGGCAGAAGTCATTGCTAGACTGCTCTCCATCATCTTTGAAAAGTCCTGGAGAACAGGAGAGGTGCCTGAGGACTGGACGAAGGCCAGGACCCGGCTAACTACAGGCTGATCAGCCACACCTCCATCCCTGGAAAGGTGATGGAACAGCTTGTTCTTGGTGCCACCTCAAAGAATGTTGAGGAAAAGAGGGTTATCAGGACTAGTCAACATGGGTTCACGAAGGGGAAGTCATGCTTGACCAACCTGATAGCCTTCTATGAGGACATAACTAGATGGGTTGATGAGGGCAGGGCAGTCGATGTGGTCTACCTTGACTTCAGCAAGGCTTTTGACACTGTCTTCCATGGCATCCTCACAACCAAACTTAACAAGCGTGGGTGGGATGATTGGGCAGTGAGGTGGATTGGGAACTGGCTGAAGGACAGACCCCAGAGAGTAGTGGTCAGTGGGGCAGTCTAGTTGGAGGCCTGTGACTAGTGGTGTCTACCAGGGGTAGGTACTGGGTCCGGTCCTATTCAATACATTCATTAACAACCTGGATGAAGGGACAGAGTGTATCCTCAGCAAGTTTGCTGATAATACAAAGCTGGGAGGGGTGGCTGACACACCAGAGGGCTGTGGTGACATCCAACATGACCTGGACAGGCTGGAGAGCTGGGCAGGGAGAAAATGAAATTCAACAAGAGCAAGTGTAGAGTCCTGCATCTGGGGAAGAACAACCCCATGTATCAGTCCAGGCTGGGGGCTGAGCTGCTGGGGAGCAGCTCTGGGGAAAAGGACCTGGGAGTCCTGGTAGACAGCAGGCTGACCATGAGCCAGAAATGTGCACTTGTGGCCAAGAAGGCCAGTGGTGTCCTGGGGTGCATGAAGAGGAGTGTGGCCAGCAGGTCAAGGGAGGTTCTCCTTCCCCTCTGCTCTGCCCTGGTGAGGCCTCCTCTGGAGTACTGTGTCCAGTTCTGGGCTCCCCAGTTCAAGAGGGACATGGAGATACTGGAAGGAGTCCAGCACAGGGCCACTAAGATGATGAAGGGATTGGAGCATCTCCCATATAAGGAGAGGCTGAGGGAACTGGGTCTGTTTAGCTTGGATAAGAGGAGGCTGAAGGGGGATCTCATTAATTCTTATAAATATCTTAAGGGTGGGTGTCAGGAAGACGGGGTCAGACTCTTCTCGGTGGTGTCCAGTGACAGGACAAGGGGCAATGGGCACAAACTGGAACACAGGAGGTTCAATCTTAACATAAGAAAACACTTCTTTACTGTGAGGGTGACAGAGCACTGGCACAGGCTGCCCAGAGAGGTTGTGGAGTCTCCATGTCTGGAGACATTTAAAACCCGTCTGGACGTGTTCCTGTGTGATCTGCTCTAGGATCCTGCTCTAGCAGGGGGGTTGGACTAGAATGGATGCGTAACTGGTGCCAAAGGCAGGGCTTTGGGTTCTTTGATCACAGGCTGCTCTGTGAGACACCTGGCCTGGTGACAGGTGGGATGCATTTGTCCCGGAGGGGGAGAAGGCTTTTGGGGCAGGAGTTAGCAGGGCTCATTGAGAGGGCTTTAAACTAGATGTGAAGGGGGAAGGGGAGAGAACTGGGTCTGTTAGGGAAGAGCTCAAGAGCAATATGCTAGGGCCTGAAGGAAGGTGGTCTAGGAAGGATTTTCGACCCTTGAAGAGAAGGGATGGATGTTTAGGCCCTGACCACGAGGCCTCCTGCCTCCCAGGGGTCCCACCAGTGCGCTCTGCTTGCTCTCTGAAATGCCTGTACACCAATGCACGCAGTATGGGGAATAAACAGGAGGAGTTAGAGGTCTGTGTGCGGTCTAAAGGTTATGACCTGGTGGCAATTACAGAGACATGGTGGGACAGCTCACACGACTGGAATGTGGTCATGGATGGCTATGTCATTTTTAGGAAAGATCGGTCAGTGAAGCGAGGTGGTGGAGTTGCTCTTTATGTGAGGGAGCAACTTGAATGTATTGAGTTTTCTCCAGGGGCTGATGAGGGGCAAGTTGAAAGTCTGTGGGTAAGAATTAAGGGGCAGGCAGGCATGGGCGATACAGTTGTGGGGGTCTATTACAGACCTCCTGATCAGGACGAGGGAGTTGATGAGGCTTTCTACAGGCAGCTGAAAGCAGCCTCACAACTACAGGCCTTGGTCCTCATGGGGGATTTTAACTACCCCGATATCTGCTGGGAGACTTTCACAGCCAGCCATTCACAGTCTAGGAGGTTCCTCCAGTGCATTGATGATAACTACTTAATGCAAATGGTGGATAAGCCGACTAGGAGAGGAGCGCTGCTGGATCTTGTACTTACCAACAAGGAGGGTCTTGTTGAAGCAGTGATGGTCGATGGCAGCCTTGGCTGCAGTGATCATGAGATGGTGGAGTTCAGGATCTTGTGTGGGAGGAATAGAGTACCAAGCAAGACCAGAACCCTGGACTTCCGCAGGGCCAACTTTAGCCTCCTTAATCAATTGTTAAGGGAAGTCCCATGGGACAGGGAGCTAGATGGTAAAGGGGCTCAAGATAGTTGGTCAACATTCAAGGACCACTTCTTGCAAGCTCAGGATCAGAGCGTCCCAATGGGTATGAAATCAAGTAAGGGAGCTAGGAGACCAGCGTGGTTAAACAAGGAACTGCTGGGCAAACTTAGGTGGAAAAAAAGAATTTATGGATCATGGAAAGAGGGGCTGGTCACTTGGGAGGAATATAGGACAGTTGTCAGAGGATGTAGAAAGGCAATTAGGAAAGCTAAGGCCTCCTTAGAACTTAACCTTGCAAGCCAGGTCAAGGACAATAAAAAGGGCTTTTTCAAATACATAGCTAATAAAACAAACGCTAGAGGCAATATAGGCCCACTGATGAATGAGGGGGGTGCTCTAGAGACAGAGGATATCAAGAAGGCAGAGGTGCTGAATGCCTTCTTTGCCTCTGTCTTTACTCCTGCAGGCTTTCCCCAGGAGCCCCTGATCCCTGTAGCCCCAGAAGAAGTCAGGATGAAGGAGGAGTTTGCCTTGGTAGATGAGGATTGGGTTAGGGATCAGTTGAGCAATCTGGATATCCATAAATCAATGGGACCAGATGGAATGCACCCAAGGGTGCTGAGGGAGCTGGCAGAGGTCATTGCTAGGCCACTCTCCATCATCTTTGGTAAGTCATGGAGAACAGGAGAGGTGCCTGAGGACTGGAGGATAGCAAATGTCACTCCAATCTATAAGAAGGGCAAGAAGGAGGACCCGGGTAACTATAGACCGGTCAGCCTCACCTCCATCCCTGGAAAGGTGATGGAACAGCTTGTTCTTGGCACTATCTCTAGGCACATCAAGGATGAGGGGGTCATTACGAGTAGTCAACATGGTTTTACTAAGGGTAAGTCATGTTTGACCAACCTTATTGCCTTCTATGAGGAAATAACTAGGTGGATAGATGATGGTAGAGCGGTAGATGTGGTTTATCTTGACTTCAGTAAAGCATTTGACACTGTCTCCCACAGCATCCTCGTAGATAAGCTGATAAAGTATGGGTTTGGTGATCAGGTAGTGCGGTGGATTATGAACTGGCTGAAGGGAAGAAGCCAGAGAGTTGTGGTTAATGGGACGGAGTCTAGTTGGAGGCCTGTGACTAGTGGAGTCCCTCAGGGGTCGGTACTGGGACCGGTGTTGTTTAATATCTTCATCAACGACTTGGATGAGGGTACAGAATGTATCCTCAGCAAGTTTGCTGATGACACCAAACTAGGAGGAATGGCTGACACACCAGAGGGTTGTGCTGCCATTCAACGAGACCTTGATAGGCTGGAGAGTTGGGCGGGAAAAAACTTAATGAAATTCAATAAGGGCAAGTGTAGAGTTTTGCATCTGGGGAAGAACAACCCCATGTACCAGTACAGGTTGGGGGCTGACCTGCTGGAGAGCAGTGTAGGGGAAAGGGACCTGGGGGTCCTGGTGGACAGCAGGATGACCATGAGCCAGCAATGTGCCCTTGTGGCCAAGAAGGCCAATGGCATCCTGGGGTGTATTAGAAAGGGAGTGGTTAGTAGGTCAAGAGAGGTTCTCCTTCCCCTCTATTCTGCCTTGGTGAGGCCGCATCTGGAGTATTGTGTCCAGTTCTGGGCCCCCCAGTTCAATAAGGACAGGGAACTGCTTGAGAGAGTCCAGCGTAGAGCCACAAAGATGATTAAGGGAGTGGAACATCTCCCTTATGAGGAAAGGCTGAGGGAGCTGGGTCTCTTTAGCTTGGAGAAGAGGAGACTGAGGGGTGACCTCATTAATGTTTATAAATATGTCAAGGGTGAGTGTCATGAGGATGGAGCCAGGCTCTTCTCAGTGACATCCAATGATAGGACAAGGGGCAATGGGTGTAAGCTGGAACATAGGAGGTTCCACATAAATGTGAGGAAGAATTTCTTCACAGTGAGGGTAACAGAACACTGGAACAGGCTGCCCAGAGAGGTTGTGGAGTCTCCTTCTCTGGAGACATTCAAAACCCGCCTGGACATGTTCCTGTGTGACCTGACCTAGGTGTTCCTGCTCTGGCAGGGGGATTGGACTAGATGATCTTTTGAGGTCCCTTCCAATCCCTAACATTCTGTAATTCTGTGATCATCAGAGGTCCCTTCCAACACCTACCATTCTGTGATTCTGTAACACCTGCTGGCCTAACATTTGTCTTATGAATGATTGTATAGCAAGAGAAACCTTTACTAAGCCTGCTCAGGTGTTTGTTGTTGATATAGGCTGCTTTAAATGCTGCATAGCAGACTGGGTGTGAGTAGGTAAAGTAGAGGTTGATGGAAAGCAGCTTAATTTGAGTGTCATCTCTGATTTCTCTTGAAAAGGGAAGGCTGTAAATGGGAGTAATTTGCATGTCCAGGAGTAGGGGCTAGTAGAAGAATGAACATTTATTGAGCTCAGATGAATCCTCACATTCATCTTCTTCCTCTTTGATTATCCTGTGACATAACTAGGATGAACTGAGGTGAAGTGTTTAAATTGTTCACACACAGCAATTCGTATGTCTGCCTTAAGAGGAACCATGAGGCAGGTCGGACTGCCTGGCAGTGCTGGCAGGCAAAGTCCATGAGCTGCCTTCGGGCACTTCTGGTGTGCTCTAGACCACCCAAGGTTTGGGAATGTGTTTGCCCAAAACTGGAAAGAGGTGTTTGTCTTGAGTAGCATTTCTAAAGCATAATCTTGATACGTGGGCTAAAGTTGCCTTATATTATTCTGTAAACAGGAATTCACATTTCCTTGTATCGGCTTTTGAGATTGTAAGTTAGATTTTAATGTATTAGTGCTAAAGGCTTAGTAGGTGGGTAAGTAGGTCTATGTCTAGGGAATTAATTGTCATTTGATTGCAGAGCTTACTACTATTAAATGCATGCTTTATGATTTAGCTGTTCTGAAGTTTAAATATAGATGTTCTTAGAAATCATTTCAAGTACTTCTAATAGTAATTTCTCTTTTTATCATTTCAACAGATCTGAGTGACAGTAATATTTTTCACAACAAAGACTAATCGCATTGCTTTTAGGTATATATAGTCCCTGGGACAACTGTGAGTTGCTTTGCTTTGCTTTGATTTTGTTTTCTTTTAAAAGAACTAAACCAGTACAACACAAGTCTTGCTTGCCTGCTGGCTCTTTCAGTTCAGGAGCTCATGATATGTGACTGTGAGTTGTTTGCAATTATATGGAAGTCTTTTGACATTGATCAGCAAGGAAGGGACTAATACCATCACATTAATTATCAGTGACACCAAGAAAGACCTCAGTCTGATTGTTTGGAGTCAAACAAGCCTTGCAGGAACTATTGCTCCTTCTGGTCCTCTCTGATAGCTGGTTCCTAAGGTAACTCAAAAAGGTGGTGATCCTCACATGAGAAACAGAGAAGATATTTCTGCTTTTCTACTCAGCCTTGCAAATCACTTAGCAGGAATTGGTGAAACATTCCAGCACAGAGGAACCATTCATATTTTTGGAGGGATGAAGGTTTACACAGTTCAGGCTTACATTGTTTTAACATACTATGCAACACTGGTGAAAGTGGAGACAAATGACCATTTATTTATTGCTCTGCTTTTTCCATTATCCCATGGTCAAAGTAAACCACAGGCTCTTGAGGCCAATACGTTATTTCCTCAGCATTAGAGCTGTAAGTCCCAGGCAAACTTTTTACATGGATATGAAATTATGTTCTAAGATGCCCAAGTGAGCTGATCTATTTAGTTGATTTTTTTTTTTCCTTTTAATCTCATTAGAGGCTTTTTGTTTGAAAGCAAGGCACACAGAGCTAAAATAAACGAGAAATTGACTTTATAGAGTTGGACTTTATAGAGTTAGAGGCTGGTATGTTTGAGTTTTGAAAGGATAGAGAAAATTTCAGACAAATTTTGGTTACAGGTTTTGAAAGAAGTACTTCAAAAACATAAAAAATTTTGGACCAGTTTTAGTATGTAACAACTCGGGACAAAAATATTATATATGATGATTAAAATACAGAAAAATATTAGCAAAATAGACATATGGCTACAAGTAAATTGAACATTATTTCACGGAATCATGGAATATTCAGAGTTGGAAGTATACAATTATACTTTTCTGGTGGATTGTGACAGCAGTTTGGTTTAAATTTTTTTTTCCAAATAAAGAGAGTGAAAGTTTGACTGGTGCCTAAGTGGGCTCTGGTGATTTAAGGTTTGATTTTCATTTCTGCCAGGCACTTCCTGCATAACCTTGGGAAAGTCATTTCATCATTGTGTGGTTTTAGTTCCTCAAATATTTCTTAAGGGTAGTAATGTAAAATGTGTAGCTGATACCCTGTTCTGTTTAGGTATAGGTGCCTACAGGCAAAACCTATATGTAAATGTAAAATATGCAATAGAAAATGAATGTCCATTTTGGCAAACAATACCATCTGAAGAACAAAAATCTATATGTTTCATAGTTTTACATGGTAATATAAAATCTTACAAGTACTTTGACTGCATTTATGAGAAATAAATGGAAGAGTTTTGAGCTTTTAGATCTGATTAAAAGAATTTTGATTAATCTTTATCATTGATGATAGAAATTGTATGTAGAATTTTCCAGTGCTGCATGCAAGATGTGTTGTATAATGATTTTTATGTTTTAGATTATTCCAAAATACCTGAGATCTACCAGATTATAAACAGAATTAATTTCAGTGAAGGAATAAACAGTTTCCTTTTGTAGTATTTGGCTTTACACAGTGAGGGGGCAAATATTTCTCTAAAATCTAAGAGACTGTGATTGATGTGAAGCTGTACCTGGGTAGAGCTGTATGGAGCTTCAGGAGCACAAAACCACATATAGAAGCACAGATTGGTGCATGTGGCTCTGTCACTTGGAACTTTCCCTGGTACTCTCCAAAAGTTCCCCTTGAACCTCAGAAGAGAGATGATGTATTATATGGTGAAGAGACACAGTAAGAAGTCACAGACCAAGGGAGGGAGGGCTGTTAGGGCTGTCTGGTGGTACCAATATAATCTGCATGGGTTTTCAGTATTATCTGAATACTATTAGTCTCTGTACATGCAGCAGCACGCTTGGAAATCACTGCTGGTGATTTCCAAGTGATCTGTGATTTGTCTCTGGCCACACAAATCTTCTGTCATCCCCATCACTCACCATAGCCTGGTTCTGCAGAGGGCAGTATCACAGCAATCCCTCCAAATGTCCTTTCTGGGGGTAGTTTTCAGTTTCTCTGTGTTTTCAGTCCATTTTATGTGGAAAAAAAAAGAGCAAGGATGAGGATTTTGGTCAGCGCAGCTTTCGCGCAGGAGGTCAGGGTGGCAACCTGGCTTGGTGGAGGTCAGGAGAAGGGTTACCACATCTTGCTGTACTCAGTAAAGTAGGAAGTGAGTTTACCTCCTTCTGGAACTGAATTAGTGATCCAAGGGATAGTATTGTTGAGCTAAAAAATGGTCTTCACAATTGTCTTATACTTACACTAATTAAAATATGTATGTTAACCAAACCTGTTTATAAACACTTCGTGAAGATCAAGAGATGGGATTATTTTTTTTAAGGAGTTGTGTCTGTGGATTCCTTGTATAGAATTTTCTATTGGTCCATCTTAACTGCCTTTTTATTTTTCTGCTCCTAATTTAAGCTTAAATTTTCTTTTTGTGAGTGGTTTGAATAGCTATCATTCTAATGATTTTTTTCAGGGAAAATATTGTGATAAAACAGCCATGCATTAACAATGCATATTCACAGCCTACAGGAGAGTGAGTGCCTGGAGAGAAACATTTTAGTTCTGTATTCATAATGTTTTATTTACATCTGTGTAACAAAAACCCTATGCGATATGTATTTTCTGATCATATGTATTATTTAAAAATATATGTAAGCATGTTGCCATAACAGAAGCATATGACGTGTCTTTAATTTGCTGACATACCCTTCAAGGCACAAACCAGTTTGGTGACGGGGGTGGGCTGCAACCTCTTGGAAGTTGCTACATCCTGGTGAGGCAAGAAGTAGCGTCTCCGCTTCCTCCCCTAACATGCCTATACATGCTTCATCCTGCTGTTGTTCTCTCCTCCCTTTGAATCCTTGCTGATAAGAGCTGTGGAGTTTCTCCTGGGGTTTCTCCTACGGTATCTCTGAGGGTAACATTTGAAAAGTTACGGTAAGTGCATGGCATGTTTGAGCATATTCGTGGTTAAGGTTATTTGAACTTCTGAAATGCCAGTGGTGGTTGGTAGCAATCTGGCACAATTGGTTATTCTTCTTGCTAAACGTAGGCAAAGGTGGTGGACTGAAGATGTTTACTGCAGGCTTTAAATTGTTGATAGGCAACAAAACTACCTCAAATTCCTCTTATTTCCTTATAAGGCTCTGGGTAGTAGCAATCTGCAGGTTGGAAGGCTTGTATTGCCAGGGAAAGGTGCAGCTTTGTACCAGCCCCCACCAGTCTGAGAACAGGAGATTTCTTCCGGCTTACTTAAAATACAGTAGTAGCGGTATGGAGAAATACGTTTGACTGTCCTTTTTAAATCAGAAGAGATATAGAGATTTAGCTGCAGCAGATAAGCTGTTGTTGTTATAGTACAAATAGCTTCATGGTGAGTATTGGGATTATTCCTTCTGTGGTAGCTGATAACTTCTAACTCAGGGTTTCGAGCTAGGAGAGCTCAGGGTTTTGAGCAACAGAGGCTGGGTTACTGCTGGGCCTGTTGCACCGGTTTCGGATGGCAATACCCAGGGCTGGCTCAAGATGGACTCTGCACCGGTCCTGGTGGGTGGCGAACGTTTTTCAGTCTGTGGATGTTACTTTTGGCAGGTCTTCTGTCCAGAGTGGTTCTGAATTTTGCTTATTGTATTCTAAATAATTTCGAATCCTTGAACAGAGAAACAATAATGGTTCATATACTATTTTGAAGGAATTAGGTGTAAAGAACCACCAGAGTTCCCTCTGCAAATGGATAATCATAATGTTTCCAGATGGCTTAGGTAATTTTGTCCCAGTGAGAAGCAGCAAGCTGGGAATGAGCTAAGCACAAGGCAGGCAGTGTGCTTTCTGTCTGCTCTACCAGGGGATTTGTTGAAGTAGGAGACAGGCAGCCAAAGGCTGTAATAGAGCCCGACAAACAGCACGGCATCCTGCTTGGCATTGCCACAAGAAAAGCTTTGGAGAAAGTGGTGGTCATTTTTTTTTCATGCTGTTATTTTTCTCCTGAAAAATACCGTTTGGTCAAAATTATGTTTTTCTGCTGGAGAAATCAGATTTCAGTAATGCTTTGGATTTTTTTTGTGGGTGGAGGAGCAGTGAGGAGGGAGAAAGAAGTGGTGTCCTATTACAGTAGTTGCAAGGTGATATATTTCTATATTTGTATTGACATTTTTGTTTTGAGTGTGTGCACCTTTAAGGTAAAATCACCTGAAATAAAAATAAAATAATTTGCCCGAAATCCCTTTTAATTATTACATTTTTTGCCTCAGAAAACCCCATTTTCATTAATCCTGATTTAGAATGCTGTTGCTTTAAAAAAAAAATATGGAATTTTCCACCAAGATGAATCTCAGTTCTAGAAAATCTTTCCTCTTCTCTATTGTTCGAGTGTTGAAGTACTTAAGTGGATGGTTGTAATGTCTTTAGTACTGTCAAGCTAAGTGCAGTCTACAATATCGTAACATTATATTCTAATAAGGTAGGAATTATCTTCTTGTATTTGTTCTGATCCCCACTTGGGATAGGCATGTCAAAATGTTCCATATGGTTATAATGTCATATCTAAGCCACACCCTTCTTGAATTTTGTCTTGTGGACACGTGCCAATTGATTAAACTCATTGATTTAAAAGTTCTTGATCCCCAGTGAAGACCTTGACTCCAGTCTCAACTGCATGTCATCAGCTGTTGGAAAGATCTAAACTCAGTAGTCTCATATTGTAGGACTGCCCCTGTCACAATACTTTATTTGGTGGATACCTTTAATGGGTCCAGATTAGCAATGCTGAGAGAGGTGTCCTATATTCGTGACAGCAAGCCCAAACTGTAGTTACTTTGGATAACTTAACTTATTTGGAGTTAGTTGTATTGTACACAGAATTCTTGGGGTTTGGTTTTTTTGATCTTAGGGAGGTTCTGTGGATTCCCCTTAGACCCTGGCACAACAGTGAGCCTTATGTCCGAATATTGCCATGTTAGGTGTGGGGCAATGATTATGGATGGGAGTTTGCGGAAACAGAGTTGCAGCCTGGAGCTGAGAAAAAAAGGTTCTTGGACTCTTAGCCATCCCTTTCATGCTGCTGCCTGTCATTTTCTGCTGAGGAACAGCGTGAGGCCAACAGGGCTCAGATCAGATGTAGAGGCACAAAAGACTGGAAAAGAGCTCTAGAAACATAATTGGTTGGTGTTACGAAAGAGGCCAGAAACACTCTTTTTTTTTTTTCTTTTTTTTTTTCTTTTTTTTTTTTTTTTCTGGGACCTGACAATTCTACTTGGAATGGAGCTTGCTGCTGAAGTGTGGAATTTGTCCAGTGTGGGATTAAGCAATGCGTTGTTGCCTTGAGAAATGCACTTTCAAAAGTGGATCAGATGGGAGTTCTGAAACTTAAAAAACTAAGGTCTAAACCTGCACAGTGCTAAGAACCCATGACAAAAATACTGTGTCTTGAAACTGAAGGTCTTAAGCATCTTGTAGAAAGAGATGTGAAATTAGCCACCTCTCTTCAGAGTGTAGCTCTCTCTATAGTTTTCTTTTTAAAAAACAGAATTCTTAAATTCATGCTAGTAACTCAGTAGTCTTAAGCCAAACTATTATGCTTTCAAGTTAATGTGCAAGTATAAAAGAGTAATGACAGTCTTGCCAAATAAAATTGGGGTAAAACCCAGCAAACGACTAGTGAAGTGGTAATCTCACTGATGGGAGAGTAGGAGTTACGTCCATAAATTTTGTTGCTGTCTGCATTGGAATTTTTGCCAAAGAAAATTTTCTAAGTAAGTTTGGCTCTCTGAAAACTGGTCGTAGGCTGTATTTGCATCTGGGTGAATCTGGGTAAAGAAGTTGTTGGCAGCATATCCTTGGTGTATTTGAAACGTTATCCCTTGAAAATTACTGGTCATATATAGACTTCAAGCTTTATTCTTGTTGGTTATGCAACAAACATTTTTATGTGTACCTCCAGATTCTCCACTCTCTACACCAATTTCCATTCTCTTTATTTTCTCTTCCTTCTTGATTCTTCTTTCTTCTCCATCATTGCTGCTTGCGCACTCATTTTCTTTCTACTCTTTGCTTCCCTTTCCATTAGCTCCAAGTGACGTGGCTGCCTAGACCAACAAAAATCTAATGTTGATGCCCACCTCATTTCAATTTGCTGATAATGTTATCTGTCTCCTGCTGGTTACCACTTTTCTTTCAAACCTTAGTAGCAATTTAGACCAATCTTCAGTCTGGGGTGGCTAAAATGCCTGTGAACCACAGCTGCTGTGTGGGGCAGGGACTGGCCGTAGGGCAGGCGGTGCTTGTGCTACTGAAGCATCCTCCTACTGTGCAGGCTTCAGTCAAATGATTTTGCTATCTTTCTCCCAGGATTTGGCCGAACAGTTTCACACTCTTAACTACTTGCTGTCATTATATTAAAATGCTCATAGGTAACATATTAGTGAACGTTAGTAGATTTTTCCCTCCTCTGAATGTTTCCTGTTTTCATTTAAAGTTGATGATTCACAAATACCTGAGGAGAGACAATAGCGTATTCTGAACAAGTGCAATGCACAGTGCTGGTGTTCTTGACTTCCACTTGACTGTTGATGTATCCCATTTTCAGCCTGGCCTGTGTGTATTTTTATTTGTCATTGTGTTTATCTGTCTGTTAGCCTGTTGTGACACTGTCAATTCTGAGCAGTAATTTGCTGAGCTTAAATAACCCAAGTTTTGAACTTTCTGACCAGTGTAATTAAATGGTGACAGGATTGGTCAAAGAGAAAAAAAAACCTGTTCTTGATGAACTGCCTTAATGCTATTGAATAGACTAAAATTAGCCCTGTCATTCTTGCTTTTAGACATCTCAGGGTAATTATAATTGGCAAAGCCAAGCTGTCCCTCAAATAAGGTGAAGTTTTAATGCTTTTTTTTTTAATGATTTGCCTTTCCCTCTAAGTAAAACAAAGATAATAAAGATTAAGTTAATGGTTGCATTTTCTTACAGAGTGCATCTCAGGTAAACAATGAACCAATGGTAAATTAAAGGCAAATATTCAAGCAGAATAAAATAATAATAATAATCAGCAAGTGGAGCAGAGAGCCAATGCAGCTGATGCTATGGAGGGTTGAGTCTAGTCCCACTTCTGATGTTTTGGTTAGTTAAAAGCCATGATTATGTTCCACATGAACTGCAACTTTGTATATGCATTTTGCATTTATTAACTATGTTATGAAGATGATACAGAGGGAGACGAAACTGTTATAGAGGACTTGGGATGGAACAAGCATGCTAATGAGCCTATACAAAAATGCATCTATTAGCCAGATGGTGAGTTACACTGGCATTAGCTTCTGTTTACCATCTGTTTAATCCTCAGAAAGAGGCAGGGAAGAAGCTAGAAGTGGTGTAGAGGAGCAGCAAAATGTAATAGTGTAGTAACCTTCACAATATGTCCTGAAAGTTAGAGTGAAATACCCATTTCTTGTATCTAGCAGTGGATACCAAAATACTGCGAATTCTGTAAGTTTCTCCAGTGCTTAGTTCTCTCTTGCATCCCCCATTCCCAGCATTCCCTGTAAAAGGAGGACAAGTAGTCCCTCATCATGGGCAAAATGCTTACCATGGTTCAAAGCAAGTTTCAATTTTAAAAAATGCTTTAAAGTGCTAAACAATGCATACCACTGGGAGGAAAAAGGTCCTGAATTTTGAGAGAGAAAGACCTTAAAGTCAACTAGTCCAATCACCTCCTCAGTAAAAATGTTTTTTTAAATGCAGTTTGCAGTCTTAAACTTCTCAAATTATGGAGTCACAAAGTCAGGAAAAATAATTGCTGAAAGTGGTATTGACAGAGGTCTGTATTTTAGGCTGAAACTGGAAAACTGAATTTATTAACATTGTCCTTGTGCAAAGGCACTTGAATCTTTCAGTTTATTTTTGCTTGTTCACTAGAGGGTAGCAGAGAGAGCAAGCTAGAGCACTGCAGCAGAGCTCGTGCTCTGTAGAAATGAGATCACTTGCTAGGTTCTGCATTCTTGGACAAATGTGGTGCCCTTCAGGTTCCTTGGCAGAGCAGAAAGGGTACGCTTGATGCTGTAAGTGTAAACCAATAGCATAAAACTCAAGAGCATTCTTAGTGTGATTTCATACAATTCTAAATCATTCCTGGTTTTAGCATTGTTAGTAATGGTATTTTTTTTAAGCTTATGAATATAAGCATCTTGAAGATGTGCCTTTGTCAGGATGCGCATTTTCAGGAAGACTATATGGTGCATAAGGGACACTGTCAAATTTGTGTAGGCAGATAATTTTTAAATAATACCTTGGCCATAGAAGTTTGCTCTTCTAGGCTGTATTTGTATACATTCCACTGAAATAAACACCTGCAGTCCAATATTTCCTGCTGCCACCACATCAAATACCTGACAAAATAAACCATTATATTATATACCAATAATAGAGACTTTATTCCACGTCTACTATTACTACCTGAAAATTCAACAGATTTTAGTATGAGTTACCTGTACCCTTTCTGGGGTACAGATCTCCACAGGAATATCATGAGAAGAGTTTCAGAAAGCTGTGTTTGAAGTGTGGCCATCTACTCCTACAGAATTAACAGACAAGCCAAAAATGTTACTCTATAGCAACACAACCCTGCCATCAATATTTATTAAAGTGTCTGTTCTCTAGCATTTAAGAAAGGTTTTTAAGTTATGCAGTTTTATGAAGTGTTGTTGAAGGTAATACTCAACTGGCTAAGGCTGATTTTATGTTAGAAATAATTCTTTTTTTTTTTTCCGCAAAAATAATTCATATTGTGGTTTGCCTTTGCCTCTAACGTTGTAGTAAATTGAATCAGGAAAAACCTGCTTACATTTTTTTCTCCATCTTTGTTGTATGTAATCTATTGGGCATATAGTAATAAAAAGAGACATTTCATTAAGTAATGGGACTATTTGCCAACAACAGAAACCATTTGAAGTATTGCTCATTTCCGGAATAGCACTTAGGGTCCAAAGAAACACCTTTTTGTAATCTGTTTACATTGTGCTTGTAAAAGAGGAGTATGGACTGAAAATCTGTGTTACCATCCTCCCCCCTCCTGTCCCCATACACATGCAAAGATTAGACGTCCCTCAATGTGCCTGCTGCTCCTTGCAACCTTTGAAGCTTTTCTATGTGCCTTTGTGCCAGCCCTGCATTGCAGATGCGGAGGCGGGGGTCGTCTTAGGTGTTGCCCAGCTTGATGTTCCGCCCATCAAGTGGTTTCTGTGGGGAAAAAAAAAATAAATTTGGAAATCCTTTGAATGGCTCATCCCGTTGCATTAAAACCTTTTTTAATTTCTACCTCACTTCTGGTCTGAATTCCACAAAGAGACTGAAATCCACAGAGGGGATTAATAAATATGGTCCTTATTAAATATTATGTAAGACAAAAAAGAAATCATGTTGTTGTAGAGAACTGCCCTCCTTGTTTTGCTGATTCGGATGTTTCATGATTAAACATTTAGAAACCAAAACTGAAATATAAACTCACTTTGTACACTACATAAGAAATCAAGTATGGTCCTTTTCATCAAATTGAATTACCACATCAATCTTCAAAGACTTTGGAGACTTTGGAAGCTTCGTGTTGCAGCACAGCAGACAGATGTCCTGCCTACGGTTGAAGCTTTATTGTGTTTCACTTGTGTGATGGATCATGTCTGTGCTCTGTTCTTTTATCTCTGTTATAGAAGACATTTTGGACTTTGATTCATACTGAGAAGTGTAAATAATGCAATTGGTTCTGATGTGCTCCAGTGAGAGGGAGCCATCAGACAAGCAAAGGCCAGATAATATTTCATTGACCTGAAATCTGGATTGGAATTAGCTGCAAAACCAGTTATATTGCCCATTTTCAATGAGTTTCTTATGCTTTTTTTTATGAATCATTTTAAGACAACTTTTTGAAACTAATTTTCACAAAATCATGAAAGTAATTTATACAGATGTGTCTGTAGATATTTGTCTTTACTGTAAAGCTGCTTGGGAAACTGATGCTTGAATAGCAGTTCTGGGACTGTCACTCCACCACAGCTGTAATTAGTGCAGTCTTAAGCAACTGCTTACCACTCTTTCCTTCGTCACAAGAGGCTTACATCTGCTTTTCCCCCACTGCTTTAAGTTTGTCGTTTTCAGCTCCTCCTCCTTTCCCCCTTCAGTTTGCAGATTCCTGTATAGCAAATATACAGGAGCCTGACGACAATGTGCTTGCTTGTCTTCACTGAGGGGAAAGGAGCCTAACACTTTCTGTTAGCCTACTTGTTCAAAAAGTGTGTCAGGAAGCGTGGGGAATATAAGCAGCTGTGATGTATAGGTAACAAGCGCTCACACGGTCAGTGCTCCTCTTGAATCTGGGAGGTTTTAGACTTTCCATATCCCTGACTCTGCAGTCATGTATAGTATTCCAGCTGAAAATAACTGGTTTGAAGTTCATCTTTGTCCAGGATCCTGTTAGTGGTTGTGCAATGTGTGTATGTACAAAACCCCCCTCTACTCCCTGCCCCAAAACAAGTTGAGCATCAGTCTTTCCCAGTCCCAGAACTTTGATGTCTCAACCACTTTGGTATTTGGGGCTATCGTGATTTGAGGAATCTGTGTTTGAAATATTACCTCCTGCCTCTGTCTTTGTTTTATAGTCTTTTTTCCATCCCTTAACCCTGTGCTTTTTGCCCAGAATTTGCTAAAAGATAAGCACCAAGATGCTGTGTTTTGAGTCCTGTCATCTGGGTTCTTAAACCTTTCAGGTAGGTGCATGCAGTCTCCATTTCTTTGGCTTCTCAAGCAGTTTTTCTACACAGAAGTATGTGTCTATTGTTTAAGGGCAACTTTTCACCAGAAAAGGCTGAAGAATACTTTGCCAGTGTCATGCATGCCATGATATCACCTATATGAGATTAGCACCACTGGACACTGATGTTTTAAACCACACTGCTCCTGTTGTTTGGGATCCCGCTTTCCCTAGTGTTAGCCCTCTGGTAAGTCTGACAGTTTTTCTCCAGATGTTTCCAACAGATGTTGTCTTAGTAAGGGGGGGGGTGGAAAAGGGACCTCACCTTCATAATCAAAGGGCAGCTCGTGCATATGCTTTTTTGAGGGTGAGCTTGTCTATTTATGATTAGAAAATGGCAATCATTTTATTGGTACTATAAAATCGTAAGCAACAGTGTGATTCAATGTGCATAGCATGTGTACCAATATTTAAGAATTTTATGAATTTTCTTATGCTATATTTATGAGCCCCCAGAGTATTTTGAATGCATTCAGACTCCTTCAGTTCCTGGGCTTGATGTAATTAAACTGGACTGTTGAATTTTTTTTAACTAATCGACCTTGATGACCTCTCATTAATAAATAACTTGTTAAATGATAAATTTCTGCAAGCATGGACTTATTTTTGAGGACGCTAGTGAATATTACTGAAGAAGCTGGTGAAAGTAATAGTTTTTAAAGCACAAAGCTATCTACATTTACAGTTTATGTAAGGATAGTCTAGTACATGGAAGAGTTTCAGTAAAGACTAAAATGTTTTGAAAGTAGGACGATCATACAAAACCATGCAGGGTACAAGTGGCAAGTGTACACATATGCACATTGTTTCCATGAGCTATTCAGCTAATTCTTGCTCAGTGACAAACTTTGCATCACTGTTATTCCCACCTTCCAGGTCTTGAAGCTGCAAATGTATGTTAACAAGTTGTCACTGGCTTGTTTTTTAAATATCTTTGCCTTCCCCCCTCCCCGGCGCGTTGGTGACATGCAAACACCACACCTCTCCCTTTCTGTGTGTCAGTTCATCTGACATGCACAGTCTGATGAGCTTCCATGGTGGATTTCAGTCTCCTCTGTGATACAGTGATAGAACTGATGACATTTGTTGAATATTTTGATGCCTACTCCCACGATTATCCTCTCTGCATGGCCATGCACTTCAGAGGGGGAGGATGGTGGAGGGGTGCAGTCAGGATTAACCCTGTCACGAGGGTGCCTGGCTCCTGCTGCTGAATTTGTGCCAGTTGGTTCCCTTTCTCTCCCTCCATCTTTTTGTTCCCTTTTGAAGTTGTCTTCTGTAAACTTCCTCCATGGCAAGGTACAAGTTACATTGGTTTGTAAGGAAGAGGAAAAGAGAAACATAGTTGAACAAACCTCTTTACCTTTCTCAGCCTTACCCACTGGAAATTACAAGTTATTTTTAATCTTGTGTAAATTAGGTTTGGTACAGATGTGTTCGTGCTCATGTGTGTTTAGCCTCATGTCTGAAGTGCATGCCTCTGCTCCAGCTTGCTGTGAGTTCCCTTTATTCTGATTACTTGTTACAGTGTGACTGAGTAATCACATTAAAAATTGTCCAAAGTCTAGGACTTTAAAGTAGTTTCATTGCATTGCTTTAGGTGAATATAGATGTCCTCTGAATGTTGACATCCTAGGGGAATTAGGATAGTGTACTTATGGAGTGCGTGCTTCCACATAGAATCTAGAAGCTGAGTTTGGACACTTAACTAATGTCGATAGTGAAGCAGGTTATTTCAATTCTTAATCTTTGAGCATTTTAATAATAAAACCTGTATATACTGTGATCTATGAGTGCCTTTATCATTTTCTATTGAGACGTTGTTCTGTCTCTCCCCCACTTCTGTTTTTGGTTAAGAAGAAATGTGGGTTTTAAATCTAGTAAGTGGCTGATTTCATAGTCTACATAAATGAGAGTTATGAAAGCACAGTGTGTTTAGCGAAAGAAGGCTTGTGCTGACCTTACTTCCCTGAGGACAAGGAGCATTCTGGATGCTGTTCCACAATCTTTCATTTTTATTGGATATTTGGAATATCTTCATTGAGAAGTTACTGGCCTTTGTTATGGATTTTAAGGATATGACCTATGAGGTATGGAGGCAGCATGGATTGTCCACAGGGTGCCTGGAGGTTTTAATAATTTTAAATGTTTGATATATCTTAGTTGTCAGGAATGTCCAGGGAAGGGAGTGCAAGGGAAGTCACCCTCACCAGCAGCACTTTCTATGCAGCACTGGAATCCCTTATTCAATGAGGATGAGAGAATACTTTGACCATTTTTTTTTTTTTTTTTAATCTCCCTTGTACTTATGCAGGGGGGAAGTGTATTTGGCACATTGTAAGCACTGATTTTCTCATTAGGAAAAACAAGATAACGTCAAATGAAGTGCACAACGGCCTCCAATCCCTGGGGTTAGATCAGGAAAGTCCTCTTTATATATAAAGGGAAAAGGGGTATTTAGGTGCAGCCTTGCCTGCTTTGTCTCAGTCAGGCATGCAAAACCATGGGATTAGCAAATGCAGTTTAAGTGGCCTCACACTGGAAGTGGCACAATAGTTTGTTGGTGCATAACTTGTGTCTGTTGACCTGGTCGCTGGTGCCTGGGTGCTAATGCCCAGACAGAGGAGTCAGCAGTCATTTCACTGTGTCTGCTTTGTAAGAACAGTCAGGGAAATAAAGCAAATACCCAGTGGAGATTAAATCTATACACACTGTGTCTTCATTCGCAAAGTCCTAACGGTGGTGGTAGAAACAGGAGGGGGTACGATTCATTCTCTTTTGCTGAGGAAAAAGGAAAAATGCAGTCTCAGGAACTTTACATCTCTCTGGATGGTTTCTCATTCTCACATGAATCTGTTTGATTAATAGGTGATGTGGGCAGCAACAGCTTTCTGGGGCACCTTCTGCCAGCCTGAGCCCTGACATGTGAGTACACAATATGCAGAGCTTCCACATCAGCTCTGAATTTCAGCAGTAATTTGTTTTTGATATCTCAAGGTAGAGCTAAATATGTTAATGATTTTAATTTTTCCTGAGTATTTTTGAATCGAACCCTCATTTATCTTAATGATTTGTCTAACTTCTAGTAAGCTTTTGAATAACAGCATAGGTTAGAGAAGCCTCAGGAGAAGAAGCCTCAGGAGAAGTAAGGCAGTTAACTTCATTGAAACTTTGTAGAGCTTGGATGCATGAGTGAGTTATGCTCTTTTGAAAGTCTAATTGGTAGTACTAGTTGTTATTTTTCTGTTTTCAAAAGAAGCACATAGTAGCACTGATAAGTTTTATGTATTTGTTTTTTGTGCAAGCTGCTGTATTGGGTGCATCTCGTGGGGTCTGATTGTGTTGCTGTGCTGCAACAAAGAAACTGTTTAATAATGTTAATTCAGTGTTTTGATTGGAAATTTGGGGTGGTTTTTTTTTTTTTTTGTTTCCAAACAAGAATGAGATCCTTCCTCTGTTTCCTTGTAGTCCTCTTGTAGTGTTACAGGCTCCTTTGTTCTTTTCTGTTCTCACTAGGGAGCTACCCCAGTTTCAGCAGCAAGGCAGTCTGCTTGCCAAGCCACCTCCTCTTGAGCTGAGCTACGGCACCACAGACCAGCCCTGAGAGTGAGATTAGGGAACTGCTGTACAACAGCAGGCAAAGACACAGCAAGCAGCAGGAGCAAAAATGAACTTTTTAAGGCTGTGTTTAAAAATCTCCTATTGGAATGTGCCAACAGCTAGGACGCATCCTGAGAGGAAGCAATTTTAAAAAATTTTTTAAATTATTATTTACACGGTCCTTAGTTTTAGCAAAAAAATCTTGCTGCATAGACTGTTTTCAGAGGTTACCTGGTGATGGTATTGTTGACTTTTGTGAATGAATACAGTACGGCTAGGGGAAAACTAGTAGTGGTATCTAAAACATGCATTATTTTTTCAGCTTTTTTTAATAATAGTGGGTCCTCTCCTCAATTTGCCTGCTGCCTTCTCAGCACATCCCTGGACACTGCTGTCAGTAGCAGCAGAGAGGAGCAATGACTCCTGCCTACAAAGGGGATACAGCAGGGCCTTTGATCACAGTCTGGTGGGCATAAGGAAAACATTGAGGAGAAGTATCCAAACAAGGACTTGAAAGAAGTTGCTGGCAATAAAGTGGAGGTGAGGAAAGGAATTGGAAGAGAATTTCCTCAGAAAAAGAAAGAAGCTCAGCCAGCTCTAAGCCCCTCTGTGTAACCTGGCTGCAGTGAGTTTCCCATCTGCAGGTTTTCCTTCTGGTAAGGAGGAGGGGATTACAAAGTAATCAGTGAGTGAGTGCGCATGTGGTTTTTTGGGAGAGAAACAGAGAGGGATCCAGTCTGTTTTCTTCCTTGCATGGGATTTTCTTTGCTCAGACATTTAGGGGACCAATAAAATACTATAGACACTGTTTAGTATCATTAGTGCTCTGTGCCTTCAATAAACCCTCCAGTCATTCAGCAAATCTAATCCACTCTTTTTTTAGACTTTAGGCATTCTCACATTTTTGTTCTTAGGATTTGTAGGATTTGTAAGTTACATATGCAAGTACAAGAAGCAGTTCAAAAAGTTCACATGATGGTGGACAGCAGCGATTTTACTTTTTGATGAGGAAAAGTCTCTGATTAGTTGATATTTTAGAATAAGTCTTTCAAGAAAGCACAAGATTTAAAGTTAAAGCAAAGTGCTTTGTACTACTTTGGAAATGTTTGACCAGATTTGGTGATCTCATGTGATGACTGCTTGCATAGATGGGGCTGTATGTATATGTCTATGTCTGTATCTATATCTGTGTCTATGTTACTTATATATTAATATTGCTACAACAGCAGAATTCACTAAAAATTCCTGATGAAACTGTGAAAGACATGTTAACATAATATATACAGATGTATTCCACAAAAATTAATGGTCTTTCTCTAGTCTACTCTTGAAGTGCTCTTCAGTTTCAGAAATTTTGGCACAGTTAACTGAAGGCGGTAGTTTGACATCTCAGTTGTGCTTTTACTGATGACAGTAACAGTTCTGATAGTAAAGACAGTAAATCTGGTAAGCCCAATTTAGAAAGTATTTAAGAAGATAAATTTTAGTGTCTTCCACCACTTTTCTTTAAAGCGAAGAAAACAATTTTAAACAATTCACTGAATTGGGATTTTTGGATATGTTTTGCTTTCGAAGTCAGACATCTCGTGTTTAGTGCTTATCTCATATACCAAGTGTTATCTATTTCTATGAATCACAAGGACTAACAATTATTCTGTTACTTTCTGAGAAAAAGAAAGTAGTGTGAAAATATTTTAAACAATGCAAAAATAATAATTAAAAAATCATTTACACTTGATTATGTCTTAGCTGATGCTAGCCTGCCAGCAGGCTAAAATCATGTCACAGAAATTGAGGTCATATGAAGTGTTCATCTATTTGAAGTAAAAGCATACTTAAATTAAAAATATTATATAATTTTGTGCGTCAGGGGCTGAGTGGTTGAAACCTCTCCAAATCTGAGTTGTTAAGACTCTCTGAATTAAGTTCTCATCATGAATCCTTGGGGCTGGTGAGAGTTTTACCAGTGATTTTTAGGGATTTTTGGCACCCTTGGTGTCCTCTGGTGAAGCTGCTTGATGCTGAGCATCTCAGAAGAGCAGAGCTGCAACAACATGGCAGGTTCCTAGGAAGAGACCCCAACATTTTCTGTGTTAATAAGCAGAATTCACTCTGTCGTCACAAGAAAGGAGATTTTTTTTTACCCTTTTAACTTTGAATTATAACCAAAAAAATACATGTTTTGATTGAGAACACTAGGAGGTGAATGTCATTTACTGGATAAAATTATACCTTGCATCTGCCTGTTCAAATATTATACACACTGTAATTTCCTGAATCAAATTGCCTGGACCAGAACTGAGTTGGATAGGTGACATAAACGGAGCTGAGCCATTCAGCATCTTTTGAGGACTGGTCCTGTATATTTGTCTGTCTTTTAACATAGAGCTCTGGCTCACTGAAGTGTATGAATGTATTTTCCCTTGTTGCTAACAGTGTACTTTACTTACTGTAACTGTGTCTGCATTTTCCAGTGCTAGGGTTCTCATTTGTTGTGTTTAAGTATGTATTTAATATAAGGATACAAGTATTTGTAATTTATTAAGCTTTAGATTTGAAAGACATTTGTAAATACATGTAAGTAGACATGAAAGATTGAAGTATAAAAGAAATAAAAAAGGAGTAAAATATGTTAACATCCTGCAGTGAGTTTATGCATCATCAATGCAGAGGCTCAGTGGACCTGCTGTGATTCCTCACTTTCATTAGGGATACAGAAAATCTAAAACACAGGAGATGAAGCTACAACTCATTTTATTTTGTAGCAATTTTTTTTAGCAAAAACTTCATCATCTCTCCTTCTCTATGATTTGCTCTCAATAAGCTGCAGATGAAGTTGTTGCAAATAACTTAATGCATGCTATTGTATGGGAGAAATGCTTCCTAGATTTTTTTTTTTGTCCTTCAGCCATCATTCACATTCCCAGTTTACGTGACTTTAACAAGACTATTCACTTATAAATTTGTGGGATGAGGGTTTTTTAAGGTGTTTTATAAAACAATCAGCAGAAATTGAAAGCAAGGCCTCTTATTTCTTGGGTAGATGTTGGAAACCACTAGATTTGTAGCATCACTTTTCTCTGTCCCTCTTTCAAGAAGTGTTTCATCATTTGATGCAGAGTGTACTTTGTTCACCAAGAGACCTTGTCCCAGCACTTCCCACAGCGTGTTGATGAAACCTTGGTGTAGTTGGTTTGGGCTGTGGGTTCAGGCTGGACCTGGCAGAGGAGGATATTTGAACCTGCCTCTCCTGCTTCCTGCACCACTTGTGGTCTGGGGCTTTGTGGTGGTGGGAGGTCATTGTTGCAGGTGAAATAGCTGGCGTGCAGGGAGAAAGAGCTGGTGTAAGCTCCTCCTCTCTCCTCTTGTTTCCCATCTGCTGTCTTAGACTCATCCCCACAGAACATGCTGGTCTCTGTGGGTTCTGCCCTTCACATGTTGAATTTCCTCCCTTGCTGTAAAATGACCTGAAGCATCTTTACAAGGTGTGGAGAAGCCTGGTGCAATAATGCCAAGTACTGGGATCTTATACTTCTTTGAAGCTAAATGTAGGCCTAATGGGCTCTATGTAATTGTGATTTTCCTAGCAAATGAAGGAGCAGATCTGGACTTTATGTGAAGAAGCATGTGGGAGTATCTTGTATTTATTGAGTTGAATAGTGAGATTTTAAAAAAACAACAACCCAAACAACCCACTATTTACTGTTAATAGATTAGCGTGTGGTGACTTTGGCTTTCCTCTCTCATCCTCTCATCAGCAAATTACTGGTCATCACTCACACCTCTTATTGAAAGCTGAATATTTCAACTGCTGCTATCTAGAGTTTTCTTAAACAGGATCTTTCCTCTTTTTTTTTTTCTTTTTTTTTAGTTTTTTTTTAGATGTAGGGGATAGCCAAGTGAGGCACATCTTGGAGACATTCTTGAGCTGATATTCCTGGCTTATCTGATGTCTATCAAGGAAGGGGTTGGTTATGAATTTTGTCTTGGACTTGGGTGTTATTGTATGTATGTGTGGGAAGGAAGGGAAAGTGGAAAATGACAGGATCGGAAAAAGAGATTTTCTGTCGAGTGAGCACTGAGTACCAGCACTGACAAATGGATATCACTTGAATTCCACACAGCCTGCTTTGTCTCTTGTTCTCACCAGCATACACTGAGAGTGTCCAGGAAAATGAATTGCATTTACCCATTATTAACTACTTTGTTGCCATATGAGGGCAGTCTTACTTGGCCTTTGCCCAGGTCATGGTAAGTAACGGAGTGAGCGGAGCGGGCATGTTTTTTTTAAACTGGAAGAAGTCATGAAGAGGAGCAGCAGCAGAGAATGGGTGTTCTGGCTCTGCAGATGCTTCTCATTTTCCTGCACTGATGCCCACAGACTCAAAAAACAGCATCAAAGAGAAAAAAAATGAAGTGTGTGTGCTTTCATACTTGTTCAACAGCCAAGGGTGAGTTTAGTAGGATCATTCAAAGTTATTTATTTTGTGATTCACTGAAATAAAAAATAGTTTGTTGACTGGAAGTTACTTGCTGTAAAATTACTGATCAATTAAGAAACATTTATAGTGTACTGAAATATATTAGTAAGAGTAATAGTCAAAGGCATCAGATTTTGAATGATACTTAGATATTATGCCCAAAGAGTCATCTGAATTGATAATGTATTAGGTGAAATAGTAGACCTGTGATGTGTAGATCCCTCTGAGGATGTATAGTTTTGTATTAGGGTCTGTGAACAATAAAATGCTTTCATTTATTTCCTGAAGTCTCAGCAGTAAAATCTCATCATCATTAACCAAGAATTGTAAAAATTATTTCCACTGTAAGGTTTAAGTTTGATCAGTTGTATGTGCTTACTTTTTAAACAATTAATATTAACTTTAAAGAAAGTATCATGTAAATATATTTTATTGGTAAATAGTGTCTATGCCAAGCTAGGATCTGGTTATCAAATAGTTTTTTAGCTAGATTATATGACAGAATATCACGCTGACAAAAAGCTAAGTAGAAAAAAAGAGATTTAATTTGTAGAGATGTGGTTTGCAACATTTTGTTCATCTCCAAACAAAGAGAGGCCAGATCAAATATTGGCTTAGGAGAGGAAAGTTTTTTTTAAGTAAAATTATAATTTCAGCCAAAGTGAGAAACAAGCACATAAGAATTGTGATAGGCAGAAAGGAAGAAATGAAAGCGGTAGAGAAAGAAAAGAGGAGTGATTTAAAATGATAATAAAAAAACAACTAAGGGAGGCCCACAAAGAATATGTCATTTAAAGCACAATGCTAACTAAATGATTACAGAGGGAGACAGAGAAGGAGTAAAATTGCCGCTGTTTCTTTATCTCTTATTTAAGGAAAAAAACCAGCTGTAAATATCCCCAGTAGTATTGTTGCCTCTTCAAAACCCACTTGATATGTGCAGTAAAAACCCACTGAGTAGATGGATTTCCCCACATTGGCCCTCCAGGTGAAATTTTTGGTGTAAATACAGTTGGGTGTTACAGGAAACTGGTTTTGTGTTATGCAGTCTTATGAGTGTACAGAGATTGCGGTGATGCTGAAGTCATAATTTCTTAGGTGTTACCATAGTTGGACTAGTGATCAGCAACTTGTGTCATAAGAACCTTACAAGGATGATGTAGGTAGGATTGACTGCTAGTAGAATAAGGTACAAATGAGCTATGTTTAACAGATATTCTAGTATTTCAAAATATAAAAAATTAGTAAACCAGAGAATAGAAAATCTACTTCACAAACCCTATACCAGAGTTCAGTAAACAAGGTTATTAAGTTAATATTCTGAATTTCTATCTTGGTGCTTTCAAAAATAGCATGTAGTGAGTCACCCTACAGACAAACTCTCTTGGTACTGAAGATTGCTCGTTAAGAGCAATCCTCCTGCTTCTGCATTTCAAAGAGCCAAAGAATTAAGGCATTTGTTTCAGGACAGGGATATTTTTAACTTCATAGGCCAGGAACTGCTAGCTTTGTCGACCCGCAACAAAAGAGCAGTGCAGGTGTAGCACGGGCAGCTTCCTGGCACTGCTGAAGTTCCGATCCCTTGGCCGTTTATTAACATCCTGTCTTGTTCATCCTGGTGCAGACTTTTTCTTTAGGTACCCTAAATTGTATCCACCATTATTTATTCTTCAGATCTACTAGATTATTTGAATTCAAATTATGAAGGGAATTCCTCAGCAAGTAATGGCTTCTACATTGAACTAAATTAAAACTAATAAAATGCTCAGAAAAAATTGCCAGCTGTACTGGAATAGAGAATCAGTTAAATTTGTTTCCCTGAGCACAGTACACATTCTGGATATTTCCTCCAACCACAACTGACTTGAAAGGAAGAGAAACTATTCATGGGAATGTAGGTCAGCCAGCAGTACAAAAGCCTTTTTCATCCACAAAGGCCCCATATTTGACAGTCTATATATAATAAATAAGTAATGATTGCATGTGGCCGAAACAAGCTAAACAAGTTATAAAACTTGATGGAAAACTAGCTAGACAGTCTTGATGCAGTCGGTGCCTCTGATTCACTTTGAGGTGGTCTCCAGAGCCTCTGCCGCAAAAATGAGCCGTCAGTCGGCACGCCTGGAGCATCTCCCCTCGTCTCACAGGCCTGCAGCCAGTTGTCTCGCACATCCCAGCTGCGTTTGGTCTTGGCACAGCATTTTACTGCTGAGCTGGCCAAGGTCACAGCCCAGAGGCAGCCAGCTCACAGGGCTGGGAGATGGGGCAAGCACGCTTGTCTCTGGTTTCCCACTTGCTTCTCCACCTCTGAGAAGTATCAACTTTATCTTAATGAGGATAATGAGGCAAGTCAAAGTACTTGAAGATGCTAGTGGTGTGACCTAGGTTATAGGAGAAGATGAGCTGCAGCGCATTTCTTGATGAGATGTTCCTGTAGCAGGGGAGTGAAGGGGTCTGGGAAGGTGAAGGCTGTGATAACGTGGGGCAAGGCATGAATGAAGTGTGCATGGAAAAGAATTATTAAGTTGTGTGAATATCATAATTCAGATGGATAAACTATTTTAGATTGATTCAAAGGTCTGTCTTTGCCCTATTGTGCTTTTTTGTGTTCTCCATGATAGATGACTCCATCCTATTAAATCTCATTCCAGTGGACTTTTCCAAAGACTCTCCCGCTTCTGAAAAATGCAATTTACATCCAAGGGGTGATATTTTTGGAAAGGCTTTTTTTTCCTCTTGTAAAAATACTCTTCTCTTGGTCTGTTTTTATGTCACTGCATTCAAATTCAATGATTTATCTAACAATAAATAGATATTACTGTTCTGTAAAGTGTGTTGTGAAAAAGGCACCATGTAACTGACATATATATTAAAAAAAATAAATAAACTGTATTGTACTGTAAACTTGAACTCACTCTGGAGTAAATTCTGGACTTAATCTATCTGGACAAGAGCTGCTGTTAATGGTTTTGTGTAGCACACTATGCCTTTTGTGATTGAGTATGTATGTGATGAACTGAGATACACCTCTAGGACTGCGGTGCTTTTCCTTAGCAGGTCATGACAATGTCTTCTGAGCTGATGGACAGCAAAGAGATCAGAAAATGTGTGAAACTCCTATGGATCTCTAAAGTGACAACTATATCCTTGCTACCCTGTCTTATACGTAATTCCCTACTTCTCCTAATGAATCATCCAAATTTAAAGGGAAGTTTTGTGGTACTAGAAGGATGTCAGCATGATGATATCTTCCACTGAAAGCTTTGGTGACAAAATTCTAACATATCTTCACCCAGTACTCTCCCAATCCCAGGTGTGTTATGGCTGGGTTATTCCCCAGTCTTTCATACTTTCTTTTTTTTCCCACTCAAATTATGAATAAACATTAAAAAAACACCTCATAAACATCACGTGTTATGTCCCCCATATGCATTCATGAGTATTTTAGTGGGTCTGAAGATGAGAAATGTAAGTTAACAAAAGGTGTGCAGAATGAGGTGATGAAGGGAAAGAAGACCTTTATTTAGTTTCCCTTTGGTTAAGCTTCTCTTCTGAAAAACCTCTAAGTATATTTGTAAATGCACATTTGTGATGCCCAGGTGTTATTGTTGGTGGTGTCCAGCATGTTAAGAAACATTGGAAATTTAAATTTTTTATCGTATCCAACTATAATCATAGATTATAATCTAGGATCGTAAGTATCATACAACGCTTTTAAATTTATGACATTAATTATAGCAACTCTAGTCTTAGCCCATTTAAAATGTTTGTGGCAAGTTGTAGATCCTGACTAAAGAAACGAAAGAAATGAGTGAGTTCTCTTTTCCTCCCCTGAACTTACGAGAAATGATTGCTACGTTCCCTTGCATGCCAGGCAAGGCTTTACAAGTTCTTGTAGACCATAAGTAAATTGATATGTGGCTGAGATGGTGCCCTGGGGCTAAATGCTTGTGTAATGATAAATTTGAGGAAGGAACAAAGCAGCCCATCAAAAACCAGCGCTCGTTGTTAGATGTTGATGCTTGAAGGCTGGGAGGGATGGGTTGCCTGAGGAATGATAAAAATGATGATGTTTACAAGAAAGCAGGTTGTGTAGAACGACTACATATTTCAATGCAGGAAATTGCACTAATGCAACTTTTAGGTTGCACAGTTAAAAATCAAGGAATATTGAAGGGTCCCATGGCAAAATTGGTTCTGGTTCCCTGTGTGCCTACTCCATGGCCCTGCGTACATTCAGTAGTACAAATACTAGCCTAACCTACCCTGCATCAGGTTATGTGCAAGAGACAAAGTAGGAGCGTAAAATTATATAAGAGCACAGCAGAGAATGCTGCTGTAGGAAGCTTTTTTTAATGTTTCTTGGCATAGCAATTAAACTATAAAAGTTCTTGTTACTACATTAACAGTTTTAGCTTGTCTAATATCCTGCTTCTTCTAAAGCAAAAGAAAGCAATTACTGCTTTCCAGGAGAAAGATAAATATTTTTTGTAACTAACAACTGGTTATGTCTGGACAGTGTTCAACCATCACTGTTCCACAGTTACTGATGGTGCTGCAGTACTGCTCACCTGCCTGCCCCATCTGAGAGGTTACACTCTAAATTAACCTAATGATAGATTCCCTCAACATGCACACTGTAACTGAGGGACCTTCCCTCATTTAAGGGTTCTAGACTTGCATCCTTTGCTATTGCCTCCTTCTTTTTGTGATGACAGAGGTGGAAGGAGAACCCATGTCCATCTCTGGCTTTGCTTTCCAGGCTGGGAAGAGCAGTGCAGGCTGAGCCTCGGGTTTTCCTTGTGGCTCGCCAGCCCTGTGGCATGGCAAGGTTCTGCCTCTAGTGCTGAACCTTTTATGGAGCAGGAGCCAGGCTTTAACTGGATCATGTATTCAAGAGGTTCGAAACTGGAGGACAGTCTGTCCTGGTCTTTGAGATAGCTGGAAAAATCACTCTCCTACTGATTCTGTGTAGATTCTCTGCCATAGCTTGTACTTGGACCTCCCTCTGTCTCTTGTGTATACCTGCCAGCTGCTGCACCTTTATTTTGTGCCCTGAAGCCACCATTTTTCCCCCTGAAATGTTTCTATCTATTTGTTGTTTATTTTGAAAGCATTTGATCATTTAAATCAGATATTTAATGTCCTACAAGGACACCTCTGAAGAACTTAATTTGTGTTTCTGCATTTTGGATGATGGAGTAAAGTGCCTCTGTGAAGCCTGTTCTCCATGGATGAAGTGCAGATTGTAGGTGATATGCAAGTAATTTTCTCAATACTTTCTAGGTCAACAAACACTTCCAGCTTGTAAGAAGCTTCCCTCAAAATTCTCTGTGTTACTAAGACATTTATCTCTCTTGAGTTGTAGAAACTGTATTTAAACGATGTATTTTTTTTTAAGAAAAGTTTTGTTCTAATTCTGGGAACAGGTTTTGGTGGCTGTTTGCTGTGCTGAGAGGCAGGGGATTTTTTTGCTTCTGTCTGAAATTTATCAGTAGTCGTCTATAAATGTTTCTTTTCCTACTCAGATGTTGCACCTCCAACATAAATCATGTGTGTCTGTAAATGTAATTGTTCTGGGAGGGAGTTGCTTTTGGCGAGACGAGTAATGAGAAGCTCAAAGGTTATATGCCAGAAAGATGTCTGCTGAGATAAAACGTGGGTGGGTGGGTAGGTCTGTTAAAACTGGTTTTGCATCTTTGATAAAGAAGCTGTTGTGCTGTTTTGGACTAGACAGCTCTAAGTGAACACTACTGGATATCAAGAGAGACAATCCTTCTCCAGTCCTTTTTTCTCTCCTTGCAAGGTTACTTTGAGCCCAGACACTAACCATGTACCCCCCAGCCACGCAGGGGAGCAGGGCAGCATGGGGGCATGTGGCAGGCAGATGGGGAAAATGGGGTGGCTGCTCTCTTGGGACAAATATGTTGCATCTTTATTTCTTTTTGGTGATTACTTTTACCTGAATGGTGCAAAATTGAAGATACACAAATTAAGAAAACTGGGTAAAAGGATGCAGGTTTAATTTTCATTTAGTGGAGAAATAGTGAGGTAAAGTTTAAATATCTAGAGACTCAATTTTTAGAAAATTGCATACAATATTACTTAATGAAAAGCAACTTTTTCTACAGTATGCTCACTTTCTGATAATGTGAAGAAGATTATAGAATGGCTTGAAATTAAGTACTAATTTAATAATTCGTTCTTTGTGGCCTACAGCTGAAGTGAGGTTCAATTTCTATGACAAACTTCAAGCTTCTATTTTATCCAAGGTGTCTTCAATTAAAGTGGAGTATTTGGTGAATAGGAAGAAAAGAAATATGAGTGCTTGTCTTCATCTTGTTGGTTAATAGATTATTCTGGAAGGTTGATACATAGAAGCAAACTTTTCCCTGGGTTATGTTTGGAAAGGGACACAGTGCTGTGGTTGATGATAGAAGCTTCTACAGATTGTCATATCTCTCTGTTCCTTGTCTTTATATAGGTTTTTATGCCTGATTGCTAAGGAGACAAACCTTCTGTCTTCCAGGCACAGATGTATTTCACCAATTATGTCAGTTCTGGCCTTTAATGTCAATACTCTCCTTCCTATGCTAAGCCTTATTTAGTGCCATTTCTTTTCCTTGGTCTCTGCCTTGTGAATTTGGGCTCTGCTTAATCATGTTTGTACCAGAGAGTCTTATGAAAGGTAGCAGGGAAACATTTGGAATTTGCTTTAAGTCTGTCCCTTGACATAATGCACAGATTTTGGGTTTACTCACCAAAATGCAGCAATCCCAAACATAATATTTTGCCAGAATTGGCAGGGATTGTTGACCCACTGCCTGGGATTGCTATGGAGAAACCCTTCTGTGGAGTTTTTCACTCTCTTACCAAGTGTTCGTGGTTGTGGTTCCAAGTCAAATATGTATTTTTGTTCCTGAGGAGCTGTGAGTGATGATCCCAGATTTACTTGAAGACCTTTTTTCCTCCCATTGGTGGTCCTGATGATGCCACCAGGATGGCAGGAAAGCTGCTGCCTTTCACTGTGTAGCATGTTACTCTTTATCTGATGAACTCACTGACTGCTCCCTGGTGCTGGATCCTCTTGGGAGAAGTGTTAAGTGGCTCTAATTATAGTAACAGGAGGTGGTAACCTCCTTCTTGTTATGTTTGACCTCATAAAGCCATGGAGCATGCTGATGTTCAAGTGCCACCATGACCGAAGACCGTCTGCAGGTCTGGCAAGAAGTAGCTGGTAGTTCTGGGGATGTCCTTCCTAATGAGAGTCTGCTGCTCATCCCAGGAGGATCTCCTGCATTCAGGGGAGTTGAAGAGCTGCAGGGGAAGCTCATTAATGAAGTTGATGAGTTGGCAGGTAAGTGCCAGGTTTCTAGAAGCCCTCCATCAGTGTGGTTGTCTTCCTAGCTGACGCTTGGAAGAAACATAATGTAGAAGTGTCGTGAGTATTGCCACCTTCCACCCGCCCCCCACCCTGACCCCGCAAAAAGAAAAAAGTTCAGAAAGATTAATTGTTACAACAGGAGCCACCAAAAAATTGTATCCTGATGTTATGGGTGCAGAGAGGAGATGAAGTGGTTGAAATGTGTGGAAGCCTACTGGGAGAGCCAGAAATGAAGCTGATGGTGAGATGATGCTCTGGCACTTACAGGTTTTGCTATCTAGCAGGGGGAATGCAGAGGAGGGTGGTTTGTCTTAAATGTCACTTCATGAATGCAATGATTAAAGTGCTTACACTGGAAGTGAGGTTTTGGTAAAATGCTTTTCTTTTCCTGAGAGAATTTCAACCCACCTCCTCTATATTAAGTGCTCTAGGAATTAAGTGATTAGGGTACTTGGAAATCAGCTGAAGAGTCTTTCTGTGCCATTCTGTGCTGCCAGGGCTGCTTCTGTATTTTACATATAATAACTATCAGAGTACGAGTCCACTCCTTTATCTCGCCTGAGGTTCATGAAACTTAGAATCCAGACAAGCCACAACATGAGAGGTTTTTAAAATAAGCTAGAAATGTTCACGTATGCTATCCATATAGACATTAATGCTATTCACATTCCTATGGTATTGGCTGTTCTGACGTATATGAGTATTTCTCACAGCTGTGCTTCTCCATTTATTTTGACTGAGGAATAATGAAGGTAAGCATGAAAGCAATGCTGTCCTTAGTGGGGCAGGCCTGGAGCCGTTAGTAATGATGAGTTGTCCTTGGGGCTGCTGCAGGCATGTTTGATTGCTAATGTGGATAGGGCTTCCCCGGCCTGGGCAGGGGTTCCAGGATTTATCCCTAAAAGGGGGATGAGCTCGACTAGGAAAAGCAGTAAGTTTTGAAAGACATTGCAGATGAGTATAAAAGGATTTTGATATTTTATATGTCTAGGTTAACAGATGGCAGATGCAATGCAGTACACATTAATGTAGAATAAATAATGAATCTTAGAGAAAAGAATAAGAGGAAACATCTGCTGAATTGAAACATGATGTATCATATGGACCGAGAGAAGAAGAGCAAATTACCATAGAAAAATTCTCAAAACAGGCAATATGAAGTGCAAAAACCCCTGTTACTGCATTTTGTTTTGTTTTGTTTGTTAAAACACAATGTGTTCATCTAGGGGTATATCATTGCTGTGTGGAAACATATATATTAGCTTACTGGTTTAAAGCTTCCACCCACTTGGATTCTGAGTTGTAGAGTACGTACAGCCATACCTCCTTGTCTGCCAAGGGTGGTTTTCTGAGAAACGTGCCAGTGATTCAACCGAGTTAACCAAGTCTTCCCATCTGAATTAACGTAGCAAAAGTGGGATGGTGCAGGGGCTTAAGAAATACACAGCTTCATTCTTAGGGCAGGATCTAGTAGCTTGCTCTGTTGAATCCTTTTGCATGAACACATAAATGAGCCAATTTCTGGCAATGCTGCTTCACAGTAACCAGGGAGGGACTGATCTTATTATAAGCAAGCAAATCGTTTGAGTCTTTGGTTAGGTGAAAATGTTACTTCCTAGGGAAACAATCTTCTGGTTCCTTCCAGTGCTGATTATTGTTGTATACATGTTGGTGAATTTTAATTATTTCTGGGTGTTTCTATTTTTAGATAGTGAAATGAAAGGTGGCATTTATATTATTGACAGATTCAATTCCTCTCTCCTTCCTAGTACTTTATTTAAATACCAGTGCTGTAGCTGGCTCTATGCAAGCTAAGTGAAAAAGGGTCAATTTGCATCCTGCAAATTCTATCAACTAATAACAGAAATACTGCTAAAAAGAATTTTTTATTTTTGAGCCTAAATTTATTTTGGTTTTGTTTTATGAAGGTAAAATCAAAGAAATTCAATACAATTCCAGCTAACATTAAATTTGCATGTTAGCCTGGAGAAGATACATATAAACTCATAAATGCTGTACAGCTCTATATTGCTACAAATTTCAGTGGTGATTTTAATATTTAAAGAATGTTATTGTGGTGTTTCAATTTTAATATTTGCCTGGAAAACACAGTCAATACTTTTAACCTTTGTATCTAAAACCAGTGCTTATTCATATTTGCAGAATAAATGATCCAGAAATCAGTGAGACTGTGATATAATTATTGAGTATATTTTATAAAGATACACTGATGGGGATTCCAGGATTCCTATCTCAGTTTTTCCATTTCAAAAATAAAATTGAATAATGTGACATTTACCACTGACTATTGCAGTTCCAGTACTTGAGTGCTGCTGGACAAGTATCATAGGATGGAAGGGAGATTTCCTGGATTATTAGGTCCAGTGTGTTGCAGTGCAGGACAGGGGACGGGTCCACACAACATTCACTTTGTCATACACCTTCCCTCAATGACAAGATCAAGTACCTATCAAGTACCATTCAGTTGAATGGTGTTAAAACGACCTTGGTAAGTTAAATGAAAATACGAAGTTTTCTGGAAAGCTAAAGGTGCCAAATTCTTCCAGGACAGAGCTGCTGTCTGTAGCAGCACTTAAAAGTGATTGTTTTCTTTCCTGCCTGTGGCTTAAAATAAATGAGGAATTATTTTTTAAAGAAATAAAAAATATCACAATGCTGCTACAATAGTGAGAGAAATTTGTACCTCACTGCTCAGATCCTCTCCAGTCTGTCCCTGTGGACCAGGCCACTGGCCACAACACACAGTTGTTCAACAAATATAGTCTTATACCTGTCTTTGCACTTGTTTTTTTTTCCTGCTATCATTTTTTTTTCTGTCTGGTTCCCTTATGCTATGGCAGAATCTGGAGGTTGCAGTACTGATCTCTCACGTTCTTTCTTGAAAGCTTAATGTGAATTAATTTCTTCATTTGCTCTCCCAATGAAAGAAGTATCATCAGCTGCAAAGCTATTCACTGTTATCTCTGTAATTTTATGGGCCACTTGCAATTGCAGTATCTAATTCAATACATTTCATAAAATGGTAGAAAAAAAAGGGGTATGACTAAAAAATACAATTAATGAAACTGACTGGAAAACTCGTCGAATCGCTATGTCATGTTTACTTGTCTGTAAACTGTCCATTTAAAAAAGAGACCAGCAGCCAAGCAAACAAATGTCTGGGATGTCATTCACAATAAACCTACATGAGCATTGGATTCAAAATTTAAGGGATGTAGGCATTTTATGGTGTTGGGACAAGAAAAAAAAACCCCAAACTAGAGAAACAGAATCATTGGAGAAAGGCAAACTATATGCACTGGAGTAGTGAAAGTTAAAATAGTAGGCTTCTGTGTATTATGAATATTATCATGGTTAATAAATTTTCTGACAGATACTGGAAGGCAATATAGGTTCTGCTGAGAGTTGTGAAGCTTTCCTTGGAAAGCAGGATTTGAAACTGTAATATGGTAAAAGTAAGGATTTTCATGGATCACTACAGACCCAGTAAAATGACGGATACCAAATGTTATTCTATTTTGAACTGTTAACGTCTGTGAATTATTGGCAACTGTGACCTAACAATTATGCCATCTTTCCTTATTTATATTTCCTGCTTGATGCAGAATCTCAGCAGTTATTGTATATCATTTGGCCTTTTTCAGTGCTTTATATTTTTCATCCAAGTCAACAAGAAAAGTATTTAAATTGGCATTACAGAATATTCCTGTAACATAAAAATGTTTGCTGATTGAATATAGAAAAGATTGACTACGACAAAACATTTGTTTTAAAATATCTCTCCTAATGTGAAAGACATGCATTTACATTTTTTAAACATTGGGTAATTCAGTTTGATGTGTGGCTGTATATAAGTGAGTTGAAGACTGAGTTGCTTTTGACATGGTCTCAGTGTGTGTATGTCCAAAGTGTATTTTATAAATGTATATGTGCATGGCAGCAAATGTGATAAATGGCACAGGGTATCTATGTACTTGTATGGTTTTGGCAACTTGAGCTGCAGTCTTTAAGCCACTAGGCTTATTTTTCACATTCCAGCTCTCAGAAAGGCTTCAAAGAGCTGCTAATTATAAAACATGCCAAACCCCTGCTTGCTGTGATAGTTATTTGAGAAATGGCTACGTGCTCCTTTTCCAGAGGAGAAGCCCTATAATTTAAAGTGCCTGAGCTGGCATGGTGGGTTGACAGCAGACCCCAGCATGGGGGTTCGGACTGCCGTGGGCTCAGGTGCCCGAGGCTGGGCTCCTGCGTTGGGCACAGACTGCCAGCACAGCCCTCAGCCCCCAGCCCAGCCCTCCACCCCGGCCTCTGTGGGCGTTGAATGCACTGCAACCAGGGTTGTTTGTTCTGGCAGCAGCTGTGAACAGCTTTAGATTACAAACCTTTCTCTGGGTCTTAAAAGATTTTATTCCAGCAAGCTCAGGCTGCAATGTAGAGGAAGGGAAGTAGAGAGTAGCTGGAAAATCATATGGGCAAGGAACTTGTGCCATGTGAAGCACTGGAACAGGTTGCCCAAGGAAGTTGTGGATGCTCCATCCCTGGAAGTGTTCAAAGCCAAGTTGGATGGAGCCTTGAGCAACCTGGTCTGGTGAGAGGTGTCCCTGCCATGGCAGGAGGGTTGGAACTAGATGATATTTGAGGTCCCTTCCAACCCAAACCATTCTATGATTCTGTGACCTTTTTCCAGGGATTCTCCGTTGCCCCATCATCTGCAGTAAGTGAAAAAATTTCATTCATGCAATGGGAGGCAGGCTGTGGCTGCCTGGATAGCTGTTTCCTGTGCAACTGAAAAGAGAAACAGGTTTGAATTCATTAACACATATCACAATATTTCCATATGGACATTTTTGTCTTCTTTGTTTAGAGTCTCAAAACCATTTGCTAAATGCAGATGGTCTAATTATATCTGAATAAGGAGCTGGAGAGTTGCTATCAAGTGAAGTACCTCAATCATAAGGTAGCTACTTTATTTTATTGATACTTCGCTTAAGTCTACTCAAGTAAGGTTTACTTTGAATTAAGAAAGCTAACTGGCTATAAGCAAAAGAGGTGGCTTTTTTTTTTTTGTTTTTAGTGCTTTCATTTTCATGATCAGCTTAAACAAGGGCTATACTGGTGAGTTTTATCTTATACTGTGAAGCTCCGTGTCTCACAGCTTTTTATTACACAATTTTATGCTTGTTTTGCTACCAGGATTTTGAAAGGGGGGAATAGCTGTAGGAACATTAGGTAGAGCCAGGGAAGAATATTTTTATAGTGGCTGAAAAACATTACACATAAATAATTTTATTATTTTTATGCCCAATGTGACATCTTACCTATTTAACCATTGAAAGGCATATTAAATGAAAACTCTCTGAATGTGTACAAAAATATTTGCAGTTATAAGTTACTCATAACATTCATGTATTTAAATAGTCAGTGTTTTTAATGGCTCAAGCTTTGGTCAGGGGTTAAACATAAAAGACCTGCCTTTGGTACCACTACTGACCTTTTGTAACATCTTGACAGTCCTTTGCTCCTGTTCCTTTCCCCATAATTTACAGTCACAAAGGATAGTGTCTCCAGAGTAAATGGTTGATCTTCAGCATTCAAAGCATGTCCAATATAAAACCATCCCAATCTTGACTGGAACTTCACTGCCCTGTGAAAACACACATTGTTATTAACCTAGAGTAGTTCCTTAAGCCGATTTCAGGTTTAAGAGAGGAAATGCCTGCATAAAACTTGCTCTTGGGAGTTACGGGGTTGTTGTAGGTAAGCTTTAAAGCATGCCGTGTCTGGCAGCACAATCACGTTTCAAATAATTAATTAACGTTCCTCTTTACTGCATTCTGTGCCCATATACAGAAGCAGCCCATACCACAGCCCAGGGATTTTAGTGACGTTACAATAAAAGTGTCCTTGACTTGACAGGGTGGTTTTACTCAGGGGTTCCTTCTAGGGGCTCGCTGGGGCTGGTAGCCTCCTGCCACCCCCTCTGCAGGAGCTTGTCCCAGTGCTGCTTCAGTGTAAGGGCACGTGCAGCCCCTTGGGAAATGGGAGGCAGCTGACTTGGGAATTTCCCTTCTTCCCGTGCTTGTCCCTGACCTTCATTTTTCTAGAGCTGAGCATTAGTCAAACAGTCCTGCATGAGTGTGCATTGTGCGGGAGCCAGGTGTGGGATGGCATTAACCAAGGAGCTGGGTGCTCCCTGTGCAGACATGCAGTGAGTGACAGTCCCATCTTCTAGAGCTCATGATTAAAAATTATTCAGTGCCTATTTAGGATTTTGCTATCTTCTGTCTGGTGCCAAAAATTCCTGAGCATAAGGTAAAATTAAATGGCAAAATATTAAATATTGCATTGCCACGCTGCTGTTGGTGCAGTAGTCTATGCACTATTGCATATAACACCTGGGCAGGCATTATGCAGTCGTGTGGATGACACCTCTATCTCAAATTTTAATGGGCTTGCAGTAAAGGAAGTCTGTCATTTAAAATCTGCTATTTAAAATATGTTTGGAGAGGGTAAACTGTGGTTTACCCACATTTTTGATGAGATGTTTTGGCTGCCAGAACCTGCTTCTCCTCTGGTCTTAGTTGCTTCAAGCATTGTCCTGAGGACAGTTGCCAGCACTTCAGACAAGTGTGTGCTATGTAGAGAGTCAAATGAGAAATAGTCCTCAAATTAGCCAGGCCACTTTTGTGGTTTGTTTTTTTTTTTCCCAGCATGGATAATCAAAATGTTGGATTCTCATCCTAATAACAATATAGTAGTATAATGTGTTTCCAGCTGTCACTTCTGCGTTATACTGGTATTTTGGGGGGATGATCTGTGTTTTGATTGTGCATCCTCTGTGGGGCAGCAGCCTGTACATCTGTAGGCACCCAGCTGAGCGGAGCCAGCTCCTGTCTCGTTCTGCTGAAGCCACAGAGATGAATCCCTGTGGTTGTGTTTTCTCAGAAAAAACACACAGTATGTAACTTCTCTGCATTTTAATCCACTGCTTCATCATCATCTACCCAGGAAGATTGCAGGAGTGTTTGCTTTCTTGTTAGAACTGTAGTAATTTTCATTGGCTTCAAAATATTATTTGGTTTTGGTAGGACCAAATATTTGCTCTGATAACTACTTCTTTCAGTGTCTTGTGAACAAGTTAGATTTCATTTTTGACTGCAGAAGAGGGTAAGATATAGTTATTTCCCTGTGATACCTATCTAATTTCAGAATCCCCAGTGGGTTTCTGTCCTGCAGGATGTCAGGCTCTTTCTTCCTTCAGTTGCCCTCTAAACTTCCTCTGTGACATTGCTGGAAAGGCTTTGGGTTAATTTCCATCAGGAGTTTAGGTAACACACATTTGGTGGTTGTTCTTTTCAGTGCTGCTATTAGAAACCTTCACCTGGTAGAGGTTAGAAACTTATTTTTAGAGAGACAAGCCTGACCTGAAGGCAAAATATAGAAATCAGTAGAGCTCAAAATTGACTTTGCTGCTTTTGTGAGGAGTCTGCATGTGTCACAGTCCCTGCGTTACGCTGTCCTGCAGGGAGTCGGAGCACCAGGTCTGACGGGCTCATCGCTACCCTGCGAGAGGCTGCTTGCGAGGACAGAGTGGTGTCACTGGGGAGAGGCACAAAAGAACAGCATGAGGTGCAAGCCTGCTCCTCAGCATGTAGCCTGCACCCTGAATTTTTGGGTTGGCTGCTTGATAACTGGCTTGGCCTAACCTTTGGAGGGATGTGGGCTGCTTTCAGGTTTTGGGGGTACCTGCTTTGCCCTGCTGACACCTCCCTGGCACCAGCGGCTGCTCCTGTTTGCTGGGTGTCCCCAGGGAGAGGTGCCAGGACAGACCAACGTGTGCCCTGAGCTGCCCGATGCTGAGGCAAGCTTTTACCAGCAGCACTTTGTGGTTTGAAAGTGATTACATTTTTGGCACAAATTAGGCGCTCCCTCTCAGCTTTCAGCTAGGAGTGCCTAGGCTTGCATGCAGCCTTAGAACAATAAGGAGAAAGGTTATCATGACTTACCTGCCACAAATTATCTATTAATAGCCCCATTTATATAGCTTCTTTTTTTTTTTTTTTTCCCCTTCATAGCATGCTTTCCTTGGAACCCAAATCATTATTAGCAGTGTTGCAGTGAGATAATGTTTGCAGGGAAAGTGGTACTTTTCAAAGTTATCACAGCACTAAATGAGGAGGGATCACTGGCTTTACTGAGCAGCTCCTAGACTTCAGGCTTTTTTTTTTTTTTTAATTGGTTGAGAACATCCTAAGTAGGTCAGTGCATATTTCAAACATTTCACAAAATACTAGAGCTCTTAAAGCCTGATTAGGAGAAGGTACTAAATGCCTGCTTTCAATGTTTGCTTCTTTGCTCAACGCGTCGTTTTTCAGTTTGTGTTCTTTGTATCTTAATGCTGCTTTGTTGCTTGTGGAACAGACTGCAAATTATTTTTGTTAATCTTTTTATTTTTGAAAAATCTAAATAGCTTAGGATTTTTCTGTTTGCTTTGTTTTTGGTTTTTGTTTTTTTTTTTTTTGCAATGGCTTTTAATACTTGGCATAATTTTATTATAGCGTGAAGCTTTCTATTGTTTCCTCATTACTGTTTCATAATACTTTGTGTCTTTTAAAAATGCCCATTTAATATAATTACTTTGCTTTACTTACTCCCTATATTGAACTGCTGAGACTCATATAATCTTTTCCTTTCCTGCTTATGAGTTCTGTTTTCCTTTTTTGAATGCAATCTCTCTTATAGAAGAGTATTTTTCCTGTCCAGTAACCTTTGCTCTCTTCTTCATACTGTCTTTTGGAGATGGAGAGGCGGAGAGACCTATTACACTGCTTTTGTTGTTTGGGTTTGGTGGGTTTTACTCTCATGCTGTGCTGTTACTGTGGCTTTTTTATATGGTATCTTCATAGAGTGTCCTGGCACATGCAATTATTTTAGTGTTTTAATCATGCTCTTACGTTTTCTTTTAGCTGACTTCTCTGTTTTTATGTAATTCCTCTCTTTACCAAGTAAAACAAGGACAGGCTCTGCATATGGGGACATGCATTTTCTTCAGTGCCACATTGAACAGCAGCTAGTGCAGGTGGAGGGGAAGAGCTGGGCTTGCGGAGGGAAGGAGGAATGTGCTGTGCAAAGGGGGGTGGGATCAGAGGGAGGAGGAAGAGGCAGGAAAAGGGCAGTAGAAAATGCCAGGTCCAAATTATTCAGAAATATACAAGGTATTTGAGTCCTTGTGGGAAAGGAGAGAGAGTCAGAAAGGAGAGAAATCAAAAGGGGAACTGAATAAGGGAAAAGTTGATAAAGACACTTTGTCTATTGGATGGATGTTATATGGGAGCAATAGGAGTACATTCAGTTGTCCCTCCTGATACAGAACCACTGATAAGACTGCAATGCAAACAGTGGCTCCCCCACAGTGGCTGTCCCTAGTCTAAGCTTTACATAGTATATCTGCACACAACCTTATTTATATTTGTCGTGAAGGAAGGAATAAGAACTATTTACATGGCCCAGGTTAGTAAAGGGATCCTTAAACTTGAATTCTTATGCCTGCATGAAATGCTGTTGGTCTGACTCTAGAGTTGTAGAAACTCACAGTCCTCTGGTGGTCTGAGAGTCCACATGAGAAAAAATAAATGTGTATGTGTAACATATATACTTTAATAATATTTATACAGCTGTAGGAGTTTTACTTTACTTAAAACTTTCAGCAACTGCATGTAATCCAGAAATATTTCCATCAGCCTTTTGAACAATGAACTTGATGTGTTGTAAGTGAAAGTCCAATGATCATACCCGAAAGCCCATGCATGTAACACATGTCGTATTGTGAACTGATAAATCTGAACACCCGTTCCTTATTACTACCTTTATTTTTTCTTTCTGAAGAGTATTTACTTTGCTGCCTTAAAACTGATATGATAAGCAGATCAATATCATCAAGACAGGATAGACATATATTGCAGCTGCAGATGTTGTGAAAGTGACAAAAAATGTCTGACAACTTCTGTAGTGTTCAAGGTCATAGAACAAAAATTTCTCACATACTGAAGGAACTTGGTTTTAACCTGTGAGTCATAAAATAGAAGCTGTAAAACAAGTCTGTGAAATATAGTAAAAGAATATTAGTTGTTTTCAACTGACAATTCATTGTGTAGGTACTGAAGTAGATTCAGCTGTGTATCAGTTCATTGCTGGGTAGAGAGAAAGTGTATGGTCAGCATAGACTAATGTCTTTTTGTGAGGAAAGGTTTTTATTCCATTAGTACAGTAGGTTGTTGAAATAATAAAATATGTACTCTTCACCTCTTATTTTCATTTCCTGATGTATGATAGCTTGAACTGCTGTTGAGTAAAATTTGCAGCAAATGCTCTTCCTTGTGCTCGTTTGATATAGTTCACACTCCATTAACATCCTGATAGAGAGAAGGACATTACTGCGTAACTTTTTATTTTCCTATATGTCTGAGATGACTTTGGGACACCATACTGTGACTGCAGATGACTGCAGAACATCACATGGGTTTTAGGTAGTGTCAGTGCAGTAGGATGGATTCTGCAGTGCTACTTACAGCCTCTTAATAAAATTGGCCATCATATTCCGAATTAATGGTTTTGTTTAATTTTTTAATTGCTAGTTTATAACTGGATTTATCCCATTGTGCACACACTTACTTATTGGAGCATTCACACTGTAAATGCCACTCTGGTTCTGGTGATTACTTTAGCTAAGCATATCTGCAGGTTTCCTCTTTAAAGCAAATTATTTCACATTGCTAAAAAAACCCACAAACAGCAAAGATCACCTGTCCATGACATTGCAGTAGAAAGGTGTTTTCTGTAAAACAGAATTTATTTTGTCTATTTCAGGTTGTTTCATGCAGTTAAATATTCTTCATTTTTCAGCTTAAGCATTTTTTTTTCCTATTTGTCTTTAGTCATTTCTTCAGCAGCAGATTATATGAAGGCAGTGTTTGTATTTGAAAAATGGTTTCTTACACAGGTAGGACAAAACTAGACTCAGTAAGTCACCTGATGGAGACGAGACTGAATACAAAATTAGTTTGAATACAAACAGTTGTTAAAGAGGTGAAGATCTAAAGACAGATACTAACGGAGCTGTCTGGGTGGAAAAGATAAGGTGGCATAGATCACTTTAATGAGTGTTTCAGCCAATATTTAAAATTAAAGTGCCTAAACTTGGCACCAAGAAATGCTGAATGCTTTTCATTCTTTTTAACTGAAATGAAAATAGAAGCTCCTTTTTTTCATCTGACAGGGCTGTGTTTATCAATCTAAATACATGGTCTGTCAGAAACAATAAGTATTTGCAGATTCCTTTGAGGTCACTGGGAGTTGAGTGTTAAACAACCTTTTAAATCTGTCCTGAGTGTCTGTGACAGAGTGCATGAGGCTTGGGGCTGGTGGCATACAGAAAGGGTTAATTAACCAATTCTCTGTGGAGGGGCCTGGCAGCTCCTTCTTATCGGAGAATCTGCAGGGGTACTGGGTGGGATCTATGGGTGTCTGTGACTCTCTCCAGTCTCTGTCTAGTGAAACAGAAGACAAGGGAGTAAAATGAGGCTGGAAGGAGCCCAGTTGTTTCTGGAGAGGCTGAGATCAAGCAAAATCAGTGACAGGGGTGCCCACATTTGGAATATCTCATTGTTTAACTCTGTCTTTAAATGGGCATCACTCTGCTACAATAAGAAGGGGCTTCATGCCTGCAATAATGTGTTCCATCACATCACATTGGCAATTGGGCTGTATTTTATTCTTACAAATTTTGTGATTTGGGTACTGTACACTCAGCTGCATGTGCTCAGAGGAGGCTTGAAGTGATGCTACTATGACTCGCTGATGCTTTGCTCTGTAATGTTTGAGTGTGGGTGATACAAGCAGATTTCATCCTCAAGGTGTGACTTCTGGCAGTAACTCAACAGTAACAACATCATCAGTAAGAACTGCTGGTTTCCAAGAAGAAAAAGGACAGGGAAAATAAGGAGGCTGTAACTTATTTTTTTTCTGTGTTAATAAATGTTTTCATTTCAATTGTTCTTAAAATTATTTTCTAGGATTTGTATTTTGGATTCCTAACAATTCCTAATCAGACTGACTGATCTGGAAAATCAGATACCAGTCTTTTCAGTAGACAAAACATGAGGTATTTTTCACTTGTGATTTGAGCTGGATTTTAAGTTGATGTATTTGAAGACTGACCTGAGTTAACCCTAGTTGGAATAAGTCAGAAGCATTGAATTGTATTTGGATGAAAATTACTTTTTCTCTTTTTTTTTTTTTTTATATAGTACATGAATTGCATTTTAACTCTTGGAATTTCTGAGGTATAACAAATATGTTACTATCTAGAAATGATAGGTATCAAGCAAGCAGCCTCAAAGTAAATGGTGCATTTGCTGATACTGCAGGTTTTGAGTCCATGCTAATGAAATAAGTGCTGTCCTGGGGAAGTGTTCCTCTCCTTTCCATGCCAGTCTTTACTTCTCCTTTCTTTAGGAACACGTAAAAAAAATTAGCTCTTTCTTCTTGCTGTACTATGTCAAGAAATTTCACATGCTTGAAAATTCTTGCTTATCCTGGAAGTTGGCAGCCCTTACTTGGGTGTATCCAGCTACACCTTTTTAGTAGTGACACTGTGTCGTGACTCATCCATCCTCCACCGAAGATCAGACCCCCATTTGAGCACTGTAGTTGATGGGAATGATAAGCTGATAACATGCGTTCAGTCCTGTTTTCATTGGAGTACTGGAGTCAAAGTAGCATTAGTTTGGCTCAAACTGAACTTCACCTGTTTCTCCAAGCTTCCATATGGCGTTTATTGTGAAAAAGGGTTTAAATGACCATCTATATAAGATGTTGCTGAGCAGCCACGTGGAATATGTCAAATCACTAGGAAAATGACCATTTTTCATCAGATTAATAACGCTGGAAAAAGAAGTGCAGTCTTTGTGATTGAAGACAGCTGTTTAGTGGGGAGACATAATCCTGGGGACAGCTCATAGGAGCCGAGTCTTGCTCTGGTATGTCAGCATGGCCTCTACGGTGGTTCATTATGGAACCATGGTGATGTTCTTGTCAAAAGTTGTGATGCTAAACTTGCAGAGTGTTTTTATTGTCGATGTTATTCCTAGTGACCTGGTAAAAAATGAAAGGGTGCAAATGAAGTACCAAAAAGTGGTTGGACACACCAGATGTTGCTGGTCTCCTGCTGCCCTGATGACACAGAAAGCAGACTACAAAGTTGTGGTACGAGCCCTTCTGTCTGTCCTGGACTTGGGAGGAGCCCTTTTTGCAGGAGAAGTTAAAAAACTCTGAAGAATTTTGAAGGTGCCTCATGCCAGAAGAGGTACATGCTTCAGCTCCATACCCTAAAGTACTTGATCTGTCTCATAGATTTGCTCGCAAGTACAGCATTGTATGTTTTACTGAGGTGACTGGTAAGTATGCATTTCAGGCAAAGATCCAACAGTTCATTTCAGTCTATTATTTGCTGACACCTGAAGAACAGAATAAAAATTCCATAGGCACATAGGTTTTGTGAAAGGTTCTGGGTATAATGCAACAAACTGGATCAAAATTCGGTGGCACTGTATATTTGTGCAAATGTGTGTGTTGCACAGGAATAAATGAGACAGTGAACTAATACACTGTTCATAATAATATTTTTATATTACCTTTATTGTATGTCTTCCTTATAATCTTGGATGATCTCAATTTGCTGTAGAGTTGAACTATCTGGAGAAAGACTGATGTCTATGTAAAGAGAGCTGTATGTTTTGTGGCACTCGGTGAGAAAAGAAGTTAAAAATCACGGTGTAAAGCATTTAATGATTGTTTATGATTGACTTAGGGAGCAGACTGATGTTATATCTAATTTGATGAAACTATGGGCTATGGAGAAAACAGGGGCTTGTTGCTGAGTAGTCCTTCAGCTTCCCTTGTGTTAGATCTAGTGCTCCTGTGGATTCAGGGTAAATCAGTTAAACCAGTCAGGTGGGTGGGAAGGTGGCCACCAAAAAGAGGGATCTAATGTTTATGGCTTAATTTGAAGGTTAGATGCAAGGTTTGGGTCTGTCTTGGAGAAAGGGGAAAAGCAGATATTGTTTTTTCAGCAGTCAGCATTTGTGCTATGAAGTACATATAATGTAAAACTTTACGCTTACAAAAGCGGCAACATACTCATTTATATACCAATTTCTCATTCAAATGTTACCCTGTGAGTCAGGGAACTATAACCCTCCTTTGTGCTGCAGCGAACCTCACTTCTGGCATGTGGTTGCTGAGCCACATTTGTTGGTTGTGGTTGCTTCTAAGGTAGGGAATTTGACAATGTATGTCGTGCTTGCAGTTTAATTTGAGAAATAAGTAAATAAGTTCCATTTGCTCTTGATTTTTTTTTTCTTTTTTTTTTTTTTTCCGAAAGTTTTAATGGTAATCATATCTGACCACATATTTTAATAATGCCAGATATATATCTACATAGACATGTATGGTTAGAAACCTCCTTATACTACATAGTTCAACAAGGCATTTGTAAAACTTGCACAGTCTAGCCACTGAACATACAAAGGTTCAAAGTACTTGTGCTTCCATGCTGCTGGCAAAATAAGAGTGCCTATTGAATAATTTCTGCAGAGAAGTACTGTTTTAAAATGAGATTCTTATGGTTCTGTGGAAAAAATACCATTTCACATAGTACAGAAACTGTAGGCAGTTTAATATGTTTGAGTTCCATTTTAAGCAAAATAATAACCTTTTAAAAAATCTGCACATTTTGTGACTTCTAGGTGATAGCTGTTTCCTTCTCAATAGCAATTTTTTCTCACGTTCATGGATAAACCAAGGAAGTCAGAACAGTCCAGATCACATTATCAGCTTAAAAACCTAGCTTATCCACCAATAACACCAAAGCCACAAACACACTGTGCTCTGTCTGGAGGCCAGTGGCAGGGTGCTCCCACTGGAGTTTTGTGGGACCTGTAGTGTTTAACCTGTTCATCAGGACCTAGAGAAGGTGACAGAGGGCACCTTCATTGAGTTTGGCAAGGACACATAGCTGAGGGACCTCAGGGGCAGGGCTGCCATCCAGAGGCACCAGGAAGGCTGAAGGGGTGGGACCAAGAGGGACCTCATGAGACTCGGGAGCCGCAAACACCAAGTCCTGGCATTGGGAAGAAAGAGCCCCTTGCAGAGCCCCAGGTCCTGGTGGCAGTGAGGAACAGCAGTGCCCCAGGCCTCATGGACAGGGTCATGGCCAGGCGACAGAAGAGAGGAATCAAACCACTCTTCTCAGCACTCATTAAACCTCATCTAGGTACAGACTGGCTGCACACTGCAGTGCAGGCATTCCTGAATGATCTCTGAGCGTCTTTCGCACTTCACTGTCTGTTTTTAAGAGTCTGAGTGGTTTTATGTGTTGTCTTAAAAGTTACTGTGGGGCTTTAAGGTGTACAGGGAGTCAGTTTAAATAAAGAGGCATGGGGTATTTTCTTATCATTGATTGATGTGTTGCTGTGATACAGCAATGGCATAACTGGCTAAACAAAAATAACTTCCACCAAACCATCTAATGTGGGGTACTGCCAACAGTGGTACCATCAAAGACTTGTTGTTGCTTTTTACTAAGCTTGAAGTTAATGAAAAGTTAATGAGTTGTGATTAAGGACTGAAGGAATTGAAGATTCTTTATCAAAGTTCCTGAATTCTGCTTGGTGAGTAACAGTAATTGATAAATGCAAACACGTTGATTTATCCCTTATCCCAATTGATATTCTGTGAATGGAATGGGCATTTCCTCCCCTAAGTTAAAAAAAGACCGCTTTTGAGAGTTTAATTAACTCTTCTTTGAATTCTTCATTCATCTGAAATTAAACTTCTGTGACAATTATGCAACTTTAAAAAAATTCCCTCAATGTAACATAAACTACAGAGGCATACATTGACTTGGCAACCTACTATTAGCTTGCAAATGGAAAGACTTATGGCTGGAAAAAGCCACCTGCACCTGCTGTTTTCACTGAACAAATCACCCTGAAGTACACGATCCCTCCAGCCTGCCACTGTCATTTATATTGCTGGGAAAGTTTTTTCTCATCGAAAGTGTATGTGTTTTAGGAATGAGTAAAACCATACAGTTCCCTGAAGTCTAACTGGTATATTTATGGGTTTAATAGGGTCTTATGGACCATTGGTAAAATAACGCACTTTGATTCATGAATAATACAAGCTATAAAGAAAAGTGTCATAAATAAGGTTTCGGAGTGGTGGGGTTTTTTTGCCTCTCACAGAGCCAATCTGAGATTGCATAAGTCCGTTAGTACCATGTTGAAGTTTGACCTTGTTTTTTCATAGTAACCAAAATAAAAAGATGATCCAATTACAAACTTTCTGAAAATAATGAATGGTAATCACAACTGTGGTGAAGGAGGCTTTAGGGCTTTTAGGGCATCACATTGTGTGTCTCCTGAGCATAGTTTTAAGTAAAGTGGTGACCTGGACGGGTCCTGAGGGTTGTTCAGGGCTGTGCTCTACTGGGGATGGAGTGGTGAAGGGGGCCTCTTCCTCATCACTCTATCAGGCATTTGGAAAGGGGAGAGGACCAAAGCTCTTCCACAAGGAAAATCCCCAGAGCAGCTCCTTGAATTCATGTGAGTAGGCATATGAACATCTCTCTTGTGTTTTCACGGACCTCATTTCTGTAACAACTTACCATCGTGTATTCTTTCCCGCTTAAAAATATGCCTAATGTGGTACAGCCATGATAATTGGTAGAATTCTTTTATCCTAATCCCTGCCCTCTGGTTGCTGAATCTTTGCTTCTTTCCCCTCTGCGCCAAATTGCCTTTGTCACCAGCAGCTTCCTCAAGCTGCCGCAGGGGACCACTCTGTGCAGACACCTGCCAGGCTTCCTGAGCATCAACATCTTGGTGCACCTGATAGGTGATATCACCCTGCAAACTGCAAAGCTTCCTTTTTCATGGGCTTTGTAGCATAGTTAGCACAGTAAAACTTGATACTCAGTAGAATAAATGGAAGGAGCAACCAAAGGAGCAGCTCTAACTGCAGGGCCTGGTGACTGACATAGAGATGGGACCAAGGCTGATATATAGTATAGAAGGTACTGTAAGATAATTTAAATATGTCATAGTGCACTTGGAAAGTATAGGAGTAAATCCTGAATCTGGACCAGACTCTTGTTGTGTGGTTAGGTTCTGCTGAGTTAAAAATTACCTGTGCAATTATGTTTGAATGTAGAACACTAAATAGGTGGCTTTAATCACTAAGATGAAATTGGTATTACTGAGGGATAAGTGACTGTGATTTTATTAGCTGCAGAGCAGATGAACAGTGATAGTCACTGCTAGTGGAAGAAGATGGCTAATTTGTTTGTGCTAGAAAAAGTTATGGGGGAAGCTTGGGAGGAGAAGTGAGGCAGAAAATGTTCCAAACCATTGCTAATTAAAAACATATATTTCTTTTTTTCTGTTGTTGTGTAATATTGCTCTTTAAAAGTATAAAGATATGTATCATACTACTTGGCACGTGGCTGAGAATGGGATTATTTTATTCAGTTGAAGACATCGCCAGATGTGAAGGACACATTAATTAAGGTCTCCTCTTTAGACCTGGAGGGGTTACTTGCTTGAAACTAGCTTTGTGGTTGCTACCTCCATTTTTACTGTGTTCTATGGCTGTTAGCATTGCAGAGTTGTTTTATGTCAAGGAGAAGACAGTAGTTTTCTTTAGGTTCGTGCATTATCTGGGAGCTATTTGAATTCCCAGCTGTAAAACTTAACGTTGATGTCAGAGTAAATCATTTGCAAACTAGTCTTTGAAGGCCAGCAGAGATGGAAAATATCTATTTAATTCTCATGTTAAATATGGAAGTTACTCAGATCCTATTTGTCTCTTTCAAAGGAGTCTTCATTGAGGTGAGAAACCTGATTTTCTTGACCCAGGTTACTCCAGACTTCCCCCCATACAGATCTGTTCACTGAAAGGTGTTTTAAGAACTATTAAAACGAGGGACATTATGAAGAGTTGCTCTCAAAATTTAGAACATCAATTTTTAATAGCTTCTGAATTATTCTGTTTATTTTATGGTTCATATAATAACATAGTAGATTTGGTGGTTGTATTTCAGTGCAAGGAATTCAGGTCAGACTTGCTGAATCCTCCCCAGCAGCAGACTGGTGCCTGTTAGTAGCACAGGAGGGCTTACTGGAGGGGAGCCATTGTTACTGTTCTTCATTTTGCCCATTTCCTTTCTAACTCTCTTGGTTTGTATGTGTTTTTAAGTACATGTGTCTCTGCTCTTTATGTAGCAGAGACTTATGTAGTCCATTTTTATTTTAACCCTTTAAGATCTATCAGGGACATACTGAAGTTAAATTTTTATGTTATTTGATTAACACATTAGTACAATTGAAACAACTTTGAACTAAGACTGTATCTTTTTAGCTCTTTCAGTCATTACAGCCAACCAATATAGCATCGAGAACAGCCAGATCACAGAACACTGCTTGGTAGAGCACAGTAAATAATGTACTGTTTGTGAAATAGTTTATTCATTCAAAATATCATTTTACCAATTTCCTTAATGGTTCTAGGTGGAAATGCTAGTCATGCAGTGTCTGCTTTATTGTAACTTGTGTTAACCTGCCTTCGCAAATGGCCATTGAGCTTTTTTTACAAATGAGATTTTATGTTTATATATTGCACTTGGCATGGTCTCCAGTTTAGTTCTCCATGCAGGAAATAGTTTGGGGGTGTTACTAAAGTACTTCAGAGACCCTTAGGTTTTAATGGTAGCTTTATTGGTTCTTTTCAAGGTTTTTCTTGGCCAGAGAGACTACTGTGTCAGCTTTCTTTGCTTCATTACCGTCTACTATTGTCTGTTGTTTGATCACTGTATTGGATTTTCCCTTTATGTTCCTGATGAGCAATACCTAATGATACAGGCTGGAAGAGCCATCAGGGTAACCTGGATGCCACCCCAAATATGTGCTAGAAATAAAGAAAACAGCAGTTGCTGCATTCCTAAAGATTGCTCTGTGCTGCAATCTTTTCAGATTTAAGTGCTAGTAATTGGGACCATTTATTGTCATTTATGTAAATAAGGTAATGAATCATCAAATATGCAAAGCAGGATATTAAGTCATCTGCATAAAATCTCCAGATTTTAGAACATTTAGTCTCTACAAGTATGGATAGATTGAAACCAAGAAATATCTTTCCAGATGGCTTGAGCACGTGAGGATGCACTGCCTGGACTTTTTAGAGGAGTAGTGGTAAACTCAGATTACCTGAACTATGATATATAGTTATATAAACACAAATCAATTGAGTTGCAGATATCTTTATTGTTATTTTAACAAACATGTTCATCTCTCCAGAGTTGCTCAGAGAGCAAGGGACAGAACAGCTGACTGTTTGTAGACAATTTTCTCAAACCCATGCAGTCAGCACTGTGGGCCACGTGATATGGTGCTATGAGGGCAGTAAGTGACAAAAGGGATCAAATTCAATACCAGTCACCTGCAGTTTTGACACAGAAGAGAACCTCATGCATCATATATGTTGTATTGAGTTAAGTAACACTGTGCAAGAAGTAAAGCTTGCTGTAGTGTGATGTTGCACATCTTAAATGGAAGTTGCGGGAAAGGTACTTTTTTCTGTGACAGTCTGAAACACTGAATTGGTATAACACTCCCTTTCTGTACCTGTTTGCATTTAGATAGTGGCTCTTGCTAATTATTATTGCTTTAGAAAAAAAAAGCCCCCAAAAGAATTCCAGTCTGAGTTGTTATTGTAATACCTGTTTATAAAGAGTCCTGTATCTGCGTATTTGCCTTCCCATTTCCATAGACCTGGAGAAAGACTGGGATAGTCCAGTCAAGAGTGCCAGTGCTGGACACTGCTTTCTTACTACTTCTTTCTTACTACCTTCTTCAGAGAACGACCATTATCTTCCCATGTTCTCTTTGCAGTTGGGCTCCACTGCGGCACCCATTCCCAAGAGTGCTGTTGGTGGGACTTCAGTAGATGGGGAATAGCTAGAATTCTTCATGTGGGATATGAGTGGATTACCTTTGCTCCTGTAGTTTGTCCTCCTTCCAGTCACTTCTTTTACTTTTCCTATTTTTTTTGGCCCATGTGGGCAATATAGAACTTCAAGATAAAAGAGGAATATTGAAATAATTAAATTGGTTTATCTGTGCATTGCCCATATGGGGAGGATTCTGTCAAGGTTTGTGTTTATCCTGTCTGTTCCTTCTTCCTACCCGTTTCCATTTTTCTTCATTCCAATATTTTATTCAAACCGTCTCTGGGTTGTTTTTCTGTAAGGTGTGTTTTGTCTTCTCCGTGTTATATTTTTGATGTGTTAGAGCTCTTTAAAAGGTTATTCTTTTATTAAGAGGTAGTCATTTGAAAATGATGATGCAAAAAGCTAGAGAAGGCTGCAGATTTGCTAAAACAAATAAGCAACTAACATTTGCTTCAGAGTAAAATGTCAGTGTAGTGTTTCATGTTGCCCCTCTCCATCCCCTTTTTATAGTGGCATTAAAGACTAAGCCAGTCATAGCTTCTCTTAAATAATTTCAGAAGAGATTTTGAAACTTCAATGCTTTTCTCTTTTATTAAAAAGCTACAAATGCTATAAATTTGACAAAAGATATTTTTGTGCACATTTTTAAAATACTTTAAGAATCTAATGTGAAATAACTCCAGATTCATATGTTATTTAAAAATGAATTAATAATGGTAATGATCTGCTTTGATTTATAGTTAAGGGCTATTCCTTTAAGAATGTATTGAACCAAAGCTCTTATTTGATTTGATTGAAACATCAGAACAAGTGAAACAACTTTGAAAAAATATTGTATAAATTTTAGCTCTTTTAGTCATCACAGCCAAACATTATAGCACCAAAACCAGCCTAATCACAGAACGCTGTTTGGTGGAATTTAGTAATAATTTACATATGGAATAAATATTTTAATTTTGTATTCTTCTGTGAGTAGTTGATATATAGAAAAAGGTAACATTCTGCAAAAGAAAAAGAAGTATTTGTTATGAGTTTCATGGGCAGCTGCTCACAGCTGATTGCTCCTTCTGGAATTGCATAGTGATTAACATCATCTCATCAGGATAATGTACCCGAGCCTGCCATTGCAGTTGGCACCAATTGGAAACCTTAGCAACAATCTTGGCAAATAGTTCAGACGTTACTGGCAGTGTTTGCACACAAATGCCTCCCTGATTTGTTCTTCTGCACTGTCCATCCATGGGTGGATGTGGTTACTGCCCTTACTGATGGTATTTCTGGTTCTGAGGCAGAGTAAGGTGTTCAGATTCCAGAGCTTCTATCTTTAAGAAAGGTTTTGCTATGGTTTAATTTTCTAAATCTTGAAGAAAAGGAATTAAACTAGACCTGAAGGTGTTTTTTTTTCTGATTCTGATTTTTTTTAAAGTCTTGGAGCTGAGATTACATTTTTATGTCTGAGTAGTAAATCTCTGGAACAGCGTTTCCTGATAGAAATGACAACTCTGCTTTAATTATAGCATCTTCTAGGCAGCTATTATATTACAGCAGGACCCTTAACAGACTTTTCTTTTTAAGACCATATTAAAGAGTAACAGGACTTGCCATAATTACAGCTTGCTTTCTTTTGGAGAGTTCACCTGTCATTGAATGACTGACTAGGTTCCTTTTGCATGGTTTATTTTTCCAGAAAGAATGTTTTTAGATTTATGTGAAATGTTTTAAAATGGGTCTCAATATATTGAACATGAAGCACCTTCTGAAACACTTTCTGCAACTATTTCAGAAATCATATATGGAAAAATAAAGCACTGGTACATAGTTCTGAGAAAGCTTCAACATCTGCAAAATTAACTTGTCACTAATTTTGCATGCTTCAGTTACTAGAAAATGTACCTCTCTGAAGCACTAAACTTTTTTTTTATCACATTACATACCTATCTGTGACTTGCATCTGAAATTGTTTTCATCACTGATCTTGTTCTTTTGGTGCCTATACATTTATTTCTCATTTCGTGCTGAAAATGTTATGCCATCTGGTTACTTGCTCAATTTTGTAAAAAGAAGACTTCATTAATTTACGATTTTAACTTCTGCATCTGCAACTTTCATTTATTTGTGTAGCAGTTTTTGCCTCTCGATAGTTTAGAAACAGTCTGCTGGATTTGAAATATTTGTATATGCATGCTTCTTTCTTCGTTAGATAGTTGCAAGCCAAAATAAGGGAGAGGATTTGGTGAGGCTGAGGAAACACCACATCCTAAACCATACAGCATCAGCCACCAATTTTTCCTGGTTCGCGTGCAAGGGTTCCTCTCCCCTCCTCAGCTCTTTATGTGCAAATGTAAACTAGAACTTCACGGGTGCCCAAAAAAGGAAATTTCAAGCTTTGCAAATGCTTTGTTTGGATTAATAACATCTATAGTCACGTTTCTTTAATCCAAGGGGGCACAAACGTTACTTATGTTAATAGCAGTATAATAACCTATTTAATATGCTATGGCAAAAATGCCTTCTGTTAGCTAACTCTTAACAAATTCTTGTTGTCATATTTCAGCAGTTATTTATTTTCTAGGTAGGAAAGAGAAGACTTGTATTTTGAAACTAATAGGACATTGTTTTAAAGAGTGTATGGAAAATGTATGGTATTCTAAAAATATTACTTGTTTACATATATGTGATTATTTCAAAGCATAAACTACATGGTTGGTCCCCTAATACTGATTTCTGCTGTGTGAGGCAGTGACAGAGTTCATTCATTGACCCAAAGCAGTAGGAAACTTCCCACAGCACTTCACAAAAACCTGACAAACTAAACTGCTTTTTGCTTAACGGTATGTTGCATCAATATGATGTCTCTCCCTAGCTGAAGTTGGTTATCTGAAATCTAAGGGAAAAAGGGTGGGGTTTGTTTTGGGTTTTTTTGGTTGATTGGTTGGATTTTTTCATTTGTTTTATTTTGTGGGGTTTTTCAGAGTAGTTCAAAATACTACCTTGGGGCTTCAGAAATCCTGAGAGCTGATGAAAGAGTTGCTGCCTGGGGAGCTTCACTGGGAACGTGTGGTGGGTGGGATGGCAGGGAGGGACCTGCCCCATGGCCTGGAGGAGCCCAGAGCTGCAGGGGAGCTGCGCTGGAGAGATGACCTGTGCAGTTGGGATGCAGGTGATAGGGACCTGACAGCAACCCTGGGCTGTCTGTTCTCATGCTGTTTCATCTCATGAGTGAATTGATTTACTGTGTTTACATCCAGCCTGGAACAGCATCAGCTAAGCAACCCAGGCTTATGTTTTGGGGTTGGTTTTTTTTGTTTTTTTGAAAGGTTCGATGCTTATGACTTGAATCACCAGGTTCACATCTCAGAGCCTTTAAAACAAACAAACAAGACCTTTTTGGGAACACTGTGCTACAGACTGCAAGAGGCTAAAAGGGAGTAATGACTAAAAAGGAAGCAAATCCTCCCAGGAACAGCCATTAGGCATGGGATAGTTTAATTGCTGAGACTTCAGAGAAAGAAGGTTGGGCATCTACTGTTGGACAGATTTAAAGAATTTCAGCTTCCAGGTTATGAATAGGCTCTGGATATATTTGATAATACAGAACCACAGAACGGTCGGGGTGGGATGGCACTTCTGGAGATCAGGTAGTCCACCCCCCAGCTCAGGCAGACTCAGCCACAGTGGGCTGGTCAGGGCCATGGCTGGTTTGGCATTGATTATCTCCAAGGATGGAGACTTCATCACCTCTCTGGTCAACCTGTGCCAGTGTCTGACCACCTTTGCTGTATAAAAAACTTTTTCTTATGTTCTTTATGATTCCTGTATTTCTGTTTGTGCCCACTGCCTCTTGTCCTGTTGCTAGGTACCACTGAGAAAAGCCTGGCTCCATCCCCTTTCATCCCCACATCAGATATTTATGCATATGGATAAGATGCCTCTGAGTCTTCTCTCCTCCAGGCTGAGCAGTCCCAGCTCCCTCAGCCTCTCCTCACATGACATAATGCCATTAGGCACCTGATTGCTATTCAGGCACCGAGGTATTACTGAAAATGGTTGTCTTTGGAGTATTCTGAGAATTTCCAGTGTTTGAGGAACATGTTTGACTCTCCCCATTTCTGCATGGCTGTGTCTCTGCTGTGACAAAGAGCTTCTTCCTTGTCAAAAATGAATGTTGATCAGGATGTTGCTGCTGTCTCACAGTGCAGAAGTATCACCTTGATATCTAAATAGACAAGACTTGGGGCCTGTGCTTTTCCTGTCAGAAGCAGATAAATAATGTCTCCCTTTTCCCATCTCTTGTTGCTTGTTGCTATAGATAGACCCTTAGGAAAAACTTGAATTCATTATGTCTGCTTTGCGTAGAAATTAAACTATTTTAAGTTTACAGGTAATGTCACTGTCTGGTTAGACTCCTGCTTCACAGATGAGGCTGCTTTTTCCAAGAGCACCCTGTACTAAAGGTGCTCAGTTTGGGTGAATGTGCAATGTGCAGTAATCTCTGCAGGATTTTGCCTTAGCAGTATTGATTCGAAAACTGAAACACCATTGTTCATGTTGTCAGTCAGATATGGATTTTATATCACAATTGTCCTGTGTTTGGGAGGATTAAAATATCTCTGAGTCATTATTGTCACTGCTTAAATACTCTTCTTAAGCACAGAGTATCTGTGTTTGGTAAAGTAATCATAGTGGAAGATCTTCAAAATAACTGTGCGAAACAGTCCGAGATCTTTAGAAGGAATGACAGGCTTAGTACAGCTGAGCTCTCACCTACTTACTGGCTTTCACTTTTTCTCTTCCTTCTCAACTTATTCCTCACTCCACTTACATGTTTAACTCTTCATTCACCTTCTTGATTCACTCCTGTTTCTGTTCTCCGCCTTCTTCTGCATGATCTGCTCTGCCTGAGCACTGCAAATCAGTCCAGAGCTACTCTCCTGTCCATCAAGTCCCTCCTTGAGAGTTGAAGTCTCCTCACTCACTTAGAGCTCCTACTGTGTTGATAACATAATCTGCAGAATATTATCAATATCATGGCAAGGCTTGCTGTATTGCACTTAATCTCTCCCATTCTTGATGTGGCAACAAAGCAATAGACAATATGCTTTATAGAGGAAGAGTAACCAATTGCCTCTTTAATGTGGGAGTCTTGAAAAAAATATGGAAATAGCATGCAAAAATATTTTACTGCATTGTACAATTGCCATCTCAGAAAATGAGGAATGTCTGTAATGATTTAGTTATGTTTTCTTGTCTTTTTGCTTGTTAGGCGTTTCTCCCAAATAACTACTCTGGTAGTATTGATTTGTTTATGTTTGTTCTAGCTTTGAGATAAAGTGGTTCCTCATACTCTGTTACTGATATAGCATACTGGTTACTTGGCATATCGAGGAATACATTTTAAAATTCAGCGTGAAGGTTTTACTGTAGCTATAGCTGTGATGTTTTCTCTTGGTTTACACTGTGGTTTTTTTTTCTTTAGAAGTTGTTTGCAAAATTTCAGTGAGTGGAACTTCCTTTTCATGTGACCAAATACTCTGCCTCTTAGCAGCATTCACAAGCGCAGGGCTGGCAGGGAAAGTTAGGCAGGCTTTGCCTAGACGTTTTCAAAGAAAAGCACCCAGGAACTGAGGTTTGAAATAATGTAGCCTGAGGTCAGGAATTTTTTCTTTGGAGAGTCAGTAAAGAACGTGATTATGTGTAGTGGGCAAGAAGCCAGGGGTTTTTTTTAGGTGTATATGTATCAGTGAAAGAAGAAAGTATAATGGGCAATGTTCCGTGCCGTGTTATTTCCTAAGCAGTGCCAGTTAATAATAAGTGACTTGGTCCATTTTTCAAAAAGAGATGATATTCACTGTCAATCCTTCCTTTATTTTGGTGAGTTACAAAATACAATGGTGGGAGAATATGCATCATTTAATCCAATTTGAGCTTGCACCAAGCTTAACTCAAAGACAAACAGATTCTTGACATCAGGCATTTACCATATAGAGCTGAAGCGGTGTGGTTTTGGCACAGAGTGAAAAAATCTGCTAAAACAAGAAAGCGTTTGTTTGAGAGAGAGGGTTGGGAGAGGAATGCGGGAAGGTCCTGCGTGCAGAGGTAACCCCGCGCCTGGGTGGTTTTTCACATTGTACCTGCGTAGGTGGGAATTCCCCTTCTGCTCCGGTGCTGCCCGGCGCCTTGTTGGTGCCCGCCGGGAGCTTGAGACAGTCCCTGGCAGAGCATCTGCTCCCCACAGCACGGTTGGGACTCAGTGCTGTGACAGAGTCATCTGTTTCACCCCAGCACACATTTACATTCCACAGGTCTGGGAAACTGCGTGACCACCCAACGCCTGGTGTTTAAAACTGATCGGACTGGCAGCACGGCACTTCACATCCAGCTGCGCTGCACACACGAACTCCCCAGCCTCTGTGCTGGAAAGTGAGCTGGGAAGGATTTTTTTAGAAATTGCTTTTGGAGCAGGTACATTCCTGCACAGGCAGAATGTCCAAACCCTCGCGCTTGGCTCGACCTTTGTCAGCTAATACAGCTCCTAAATCGCCTTCATCTAGGAAAGAAGATTTTAACAGCCGATCACAAAAAATAAGGCTAGGTGAAAAGATTTTGAGAGCTGGCAGCGAAGGAAACCTGGTTAAACAGCATCAGCAAGTGCAGGTGGAAATCACAGGAGGGCTTGTGCCACGGAGGGCTCCTTTCCTGAAAGGTAACCAGTTATTTCATGCTGCAAAAGAAATAATGCATTTGTGATTACTGCCTTTTTAATAAACCCCAAACATCACTTATTATAGAATAGGGGGTGTGTATGTATGTGTGTATACATGTGTGTGTGTATTGTTTCTATACAACAGATTCTGGTGCATAAAGCATTTGTTTTGAAAATAAAAGGACTCAGAACATTTTTGTTGTTCATTTGTGGCTGGGTGCTGTATACAAGCTAAAAATGTTGATCTGTCAAAGTGATAAATCACAATCTTTTACAGTCTAATGTAACCATGTATCATGAAGCTTTATTTGAAATGATAACTTGAAATTATTAGCAAGGATGAGAAAGGTTAAATAACATGAGAAAATAGACAGTGCAGACATAGGATCTCACTCAGCCTTGCAAGTAAAACTCCTGTTGCTGGGTCCTAACAAGGGAGCTGTGAGTTGATTTCTTGTATAAAAACTAAACAGATCAAGTGTATTTGGCAAGGCTTATATGCTTTCAGAATGCAAACAAATGTGGAGGATAATATAAGATTACGATCTGCTTTCACTGATCTGTTAAGCAGTGGGCTGTGGGAACATTGCCTCTTTTAAACTTAGTTTTTGTGACAATACTCCTTAGAACTGCATTTAAAAGTAGCCATTTAATCTGCACGGTGAAAAATGAGGATAAATTGTAATTATATTAGGAAATAAAAGCAGTAGTATTCTAATTGGACTTTTGATAGGTTTTATATTTAAATATGAATGAGAAGCAGAATCCCTTCAACCTAGAATAGAAATTGCTACCCCTTCATCCTAAATCCATAGGAAAAAGAAGTGTGAATTGTAGACCTTTGTAACCTGAAACTGTGTATTTTCAGTTCACACACATGGCATCCAAGGCAACAGTTTTTATTCCTGGCTGAATAAGGTTTAAAAGAAATTTTTTTTCTGCAGTATGACTTTTATTATTTCACAAAGAAGGGCAACGTGATGACACCTAATCTTACTCAGGGAGATGGATGATCTGTTTGTTTCTACAAAGGAAACAGGGTCTGAAGCACTTTATTAAAGGCAGAAGAGAGCAAACAGAAAAACTGGAGGTGAGAGGGCTTAGACTTCTGATCTCACTCACAGACCATTTTGCTTGTTTAGAGATGTGGAAACTCATTTTTGATCTTGTGGTTTATGCAAGAAATTAAAACCTTTATTCCAAAAAAAAGCAGATGAACAGTTTAATCTGGTAACCAAATATTTACTGATGCCATAATAAACTATGTTTCCTAGTCAAGTTTTGAAATTTGAAAACTTTCATAGAAAACCCTGTAACAGGGTTTTCACCAAGTTAAAGATTTTTAAACAGTAGTTTGTCCCATTTCTGTTCTTTTATTTATTTGGTGCCTTGAGAAAAGGATGTTATATGGGACTTACAGAGTAGCAAGTGTGTCCTTTTAAGGGATGTGATTTCTATGGAGCTCTTGAGGCCTGCTTTTACTCATTTTATTTAAATGTTTTTGGGCTATATAACAGTTTGCAACTAAAAGCAAGGGTTGCACTCACTGCTTAGCGTTTTAGGTAAGATTTCTCTGAAAGAAAAAAACCTAGTGGCTATGAGTAGTGCTACAACCTGGCATGTGCTTTTAGTATTTATAGCTTTGTGCTTACTGTTTTCTGGAGCATGAATTAATCCCTGTTATGGACTGGCTTTCTGCATTGGGATGACTTGTATACATTAGGCAAGATGTTACTGTGAGTTGTTTTTGCAAGAGATGTTGAAGAACAAACATTGATACTTCCAAAGGGAGTGTATGACAAAGGAGATGGAAATGCAGAGTGTGTGGCTTTTGTCTGGAAACAGGACTGGCTGGATGGCCCTCAATGAGTCCAAGTGTTGGCCAAAGTGATTTGGAAGATGTTTTGTGAGAAGCAAGTGCAGAGCTTGGTGGTGGAGGGGCAGCAGATATGGCGGAAGCCAAAAGAAACAGAGAAGGGTACAGGAGACACAGGGCAGTGCCCTGGGGACAGGGCTGAGTAACTCAAGAGAGTGCAAGCAGCAGCCAAAGGGTGTTCTAGTGTTCCTGAAGAGGAAAAGAGGGAAAATGGGAGAGGTGTCAGAGGGCAGGTACAGGCTGAGTGTGATGGCTGAAATAGGGAGCATGGTGAGGAGAGGCTGAGAGCTGAACACACGTAACAGTAACTGAAGTCAGAGTCGGCTGTGATTTTATTGTGTGAAGTACAGTCTAATACAAAGGACTCAAGAAGGTTATACTTATCTGTTACTTTTCACCTGAATTTAATGAACATCTTTGACCATAATTTCTCTGGATGTCAGCTTCTCATCTTGTTAAAAAAGGGAGGAAGAAGTAGTATAAGAGCCTTACTTTATAGGGACTTTTGTGAGAATGACATTTCATGAACATTTGTGTACTTCAATACAGTAATGAATACTGAGGCTGAAGCTACAAAATGTGTTGTTTGGTCTTCAGACCAAGGTCTGACAGGCATGCGGTATGTGAACCCCAAGTCCACATCCAGAATAGTTAACATGAAGCATTTAACTCCCTGTCTGTGAAATAAGCCATGTTTGTTTTGTGGGGAGAATGAGATGATGGCTTGTGTCAAGGATGGGGTGTGGGAGGGTAAGGACGGACTACCACAGTGCATATGGGATGGGAAACAGGGTGGCAGAACAGCCTGAATTTTGGTATTTCCCATCTGTCAAGTGACTATCTTTGCAAACTCGGCATCATTTGAGGATTTGCTGGATTGAAAAAAAAAAGTGGAAATAGATAAACCTTTCATTTTTCATTCTCTCTTTTGAGAATGAATCAATTAAAATGGTTTTTTTCCACCTCTGGGATATGTTGCTGATAGGAGAGCTTTATGAATTTCTGTCACCCCCACTTTCCTTGAAGAAAAGCAGAGAATATACTAATGACTGTCTTTTCAATTTCCTTTCTCTGTCCCATTTTATTGAGTTTTGATATTTGCTTTATTATTTGGCTTCACATTGTTTCACTTTGCTTTATTTTTCATTCTATCTTTTTCCGTTAGATTTTCCTCCCTGGTTTCTCATCTGCACTTTACTTTGCAGACTACGGTAATTGGAATGCAAGGCCAATACTGTTCAACTAAAACTCCTGGTATCTTATATTCAGTTGGATCTGAAACTAGACAAAACCTGTTTGTCCCATCCGTAGTTATTAGATAGGGGCCAAAGGACTTTAGGGATATAGTGGGATTCATGTCTCTGGGCTCTTCATGCAAAACAAGCAATAACAGCACCATAAAAAGTGGAATTAATTATGTTTTCCCCATGTTATTTTGATGACAAACTCCAACATAACAATGGCTATAGAATCCATATGGGTATTACTAATTATCTCCAAGCTCGTTATGGTTTTTAAATAAAGAGGTATTGAATCATGGGCAAAGTCTGAAAATGATTGGTTCTGACATTCAAGTAATATCTATGGTATTTTTAAGTCCAAGGAGTTTATCTGTGAGGAACTTCCATTTCACAGCATTTCCTGACAGAGATGTACCTACAAATACAGAACACATGTAAGATTAGGGGTTAGCCTTCCAAGGCAGTTCATTATTAAAAGAATAGCAAAGCAAAGAATGTTTGTATTTAGCCTACAGTATTTTTATTTCCTGTGCAACAGAGAACACAGATCATGCATGTACTTGTATTTACAAATGTTCATTATCTCACAGATTTTATACTACCTGTCTTTTTTTACTGCCAAAACTTTTTTTTTTTTTTGGCTTTAAAACGCAGAGTTTCTATTGTGATCTTAAAATAAATAAAAAATCAGAAATTTTACCTCTTGTACAGTGGTCTGAAAAACTATAATGAAACTAGAGTTGGTATCAGATGTGTGCATCCTAATTCAGTTAATCGTTCAAAATTTTGAGCTTGAGACACAAATTGATAAGGAATGTGTTATTTCATTTTAGTACATTAGTATTAGAAAGGAACAAATATCATGGACCATTAGATATCAAAATACAAAAGAAATCTCGAGAAAAACTTTTCAAGCTGGAAAAGAACATTATTAAAATAACTCTTGGAATTTACAATGGCATTGGAGAAATGGGGTTCAGGTATGAGACAGCAGACATCCTCTCATTGCCCGTGTACATTTATTTCTGTAGCTGTTGATGTATGACTAGACCTGGAGGACAACCGAACATGATTCCTTCCAATTAAGATTATGCAGTATATAAACTGGAGTTATGGTTATTGAAAACTGAACGTCTGGACATTTGTTTAGATAACGTATCATAGACCAGCCTCTATTCTTACTTACTCAGACCCAAGCATAAACTATAGCTTTTTTAAAAGCATGATTTGCTGCAAAAATCGGTCATGTCAAAACACCCTGGCAGGCTTTCCTTCATCAGTAACCTTTTTACCCATTATCTGAATTTATGCAATTATGATGGAGAGGTAAGCCTCTCAAAAATACTGCATTTCTATGATACACTGTGCACACTGCATGCTGTATTGGATACTCTGTTCTGTACCTCTGAAATACTACATATCTATATTTTTCTATAATTTTGTGGAAAATTACAGGCTGGGTGGAGAAGGAAGACCTGATTAATATCATGTTCAGGGAAAAGCTGCACTGTGTGCTCAACTCCTCTAACACATCAGAGGGTTCGCATGGGTGAGACTCCAGGGACAAGCTTGGGTTGTAGCTCACAGCTCACACAATTCACCAGAGAGGCAAATTCAGCCTGTGAAGGAGATTCTGTGAATTCTGATGGAAAGTTTTTGGAGCTGAATGCATGCTGCAACCTAAGTATAATTCAGTTTATGAAGCGAGTAATCAATCACAGGGAAAAAAGGGTGTTGGAAACCAGGTTACAATAGTTGCACTGCTTACAGAACTATTTCAATTGCAAAATTATATTCAATTTGAAATCTCTTCCTTTGGGACCTGGCAGAATTGGAAGGAGAGTACAATATGTCTCCTTGGGAAGCTCAGGATCTTCCATTTCTTACAGTAGAAGGGCTAATAATATGGGATGGGAAAAAACCTGACCAAATCCCCCCATAACTCCAGAAGAGCTTAAGCCATCTAGATGAGGAAGTTTTGGAGAGGCTACAATTTTGGGATAAACTAGGTATAATTTTTTTGAAGATTGATTTTTATTTAAATTGAGTCTTTCTGAAATCAGTCGGAGGTTTTGAAGTTTAGAATAAATTAAGGAAATGAAGAGGTGGCACAGATTGTAGGTACTTAAATGTTCCCCATTAATAGATCCCTGTTCCATAACGTAACTTATCAATATCACTTTGCCATATGTAGGATGTAAGTATGTATTTCGTAGGGAGTGTACGACTTTCTATGTACGTACAAAATTTATAGGCGTTTAAGAGTGTAGTGGAATACTTAAGTGCCATGGCTGAATTGGAACCCTAGTATTTCAGTATTAGAGGTTTCAAACAGTACCATATAAATCTGGAGAAATTTTGCAAAATTTGGATGAGAAAGCTTAGAAATATTAGTCCCACTGTCAAAACCCCCTTAAGTCTGGTTGTTTCTGCAAAACATTTTTTCTGTCCAGAATTGACCCTATAAATACACTGTGTATTATTTTTGAATGTGTCCTGTTATCAAAACAGGAGCTAGAGTTTTGAATTGAAACTATAACTTTCAGATTTATGCCTTTATTTAATGTTGTGGACATTGTAGTAGATTAAAATATTACTTGTGAGTTCATTTTTAGGAAGTTTATTTGTATGCTATCAAGACAGGGATTGTTCTACAGTTGAGAGATTTTTGTTTGAAAGTGGAAAGAGCATCATGCAAGTGTGATAAAAAGAAATAGCAATGCCTATGTATTTAATAGCCCTTCTACTTGATAGGTTTGTGTATTTTTTTCTTTTTTGGTGGACAGACTGACATATTCTTCTAGACTAGAAAGTCACCCTCTGTCTTTTGTTGTTATTCCTGCCTGCTAATTAAGTGACGAGATTGAGAGAACTTTAATCTAAATTCCCAGCATTATTTGAAGCCCTGTTGCACGGATTTGAAAACCAATGTGAAAACTCAAATTATCTTGTAGAATAGACTTTGGCTTAGGGTGCTTGTGTTATGGTGGGAATACCTGAGCAGCACCACAGCTGTTAGAAATTGGTATCAGGCAGGGTCAGAAATTTTCAGATCAGTTTCTCTGGGAGACACCAATTCACTTTCAGTCAAAGCATTCAATTTGAAACAATTTGGGTTTTCTTTGTATGATCCTTCCCAGACTTTGGATTCTGAGGAATCTCAGAGGACTCGGAAGTCTCTTGGTGATAACAGGCCTTGGTATCCATACACAAACAGTGATGCTGATGGAAACGTCAGTGTTGCCAAACTCCTGAAGAGTCCTGTTGCGACCCTCTGGAGTCTCTCAGGTTAGCTCATGTCTCCTCTGGAGTGGGATTTTCAAAGCTGGACATGGTACTCCATCTCTGAGTGCAGTCAAAGGGTTATGTTACATTTCTTGCAGACAAAGATTTGTAAATTCTAGTGCAAGTAGAGTTTTTTACACAGTGGTATGCTAATGTTTTAAGCTTCTGATTAACTCCTAGAGCCATTTTTGCTGTTAATCATCTTTTAAATCTTCTAGGCTGTTGGAAGGTTTCCCCCTGCCCTGGAAAGATAATCATCCTAGCTGATCTTAATTCCTAAATCCTTTCTTGTGTTTTAATGTTAGGAACAGCATTGGCCCTTTTCAAATCTTCTGGCATTTCACCCATCCTGAGTGAATTCAGGGAAATATTAAGAACATAGACATTTTCATCATTTAGTTCTTGGAGTGCCCTAGGGTGAGATTCATGAGACCCAGCGCACTGTCTGGTTTCATTCCTTCTCTACATAGATTTTGTTGCTGGTAATTATTATGAAAGACACATGGTCACAGCTGACTCTCTTAGTGAAGTCTGATACGAGAAAGGCATTCAAACTCTGCTTTCCCTATGCCATTTGTTTGAAACTGTCTTTTCCCATTGAGTAATGGGTCTGTCTTTTCTTTGCTCTTCCTCTAACTACTAAGGCATTTATACAGTAAGTAGACACCCAGGCCTGCTGCTCATTTTAAGCAAAGGTAGAACACTCGGGGCCCAGTCACTTTTTCACCCTTTTTACTCTCTCTGAAAAAAATGAAGCAGTTAGTAATGCTGCTTTTTTTTTTTTTTTTTTTTTTTTTTTTTTTTTTTTTTTTTAAATAAAAGAAAAGAAAGAAAAGAGAAGAAGAAAAGGCAAAGCTGCAAATACACGAAAAGTCAAACCATCTGGAATGCACAGCTAGCTGGCTGGACATATGCAAAGTATTAATATCTAGGTATTTAAGAACAGACAAAGGTGTACTATTACTAGGGAATGTGTGTTTTATGATAGCCATCTCCTGCTGACATAGACTGTGGTTGTGTCCTGGTTTAGATAACATTTATCCTGAGCCTGATACTTTAAGTTTGTGAACAGGATAATGTCTTCGCTGCAGCTCGGACATACGAGAAGCTTCCTGGGCAGTGAAAACTTTAGAGAGAGACTTCTTCAACCTTCTGTCTTCCAAAACTCACGTTCATCTGCAGCATCTAGATGTTTGATGGATAGACTTAATTCAATTGTTTGAAATCAAGCTTTGTAAGCACCTTTTGTTAGAAGACACAGGAAAGGAGGTTTAGCCAGAGGAGATGCAACGGCAGCACTGGTGTGTGAGGTGCGGGCACTGCCCGGCTAACACATGAGTTTCAGAAAGACCTGTCCTGCCTGGCTGCACCTTATCCGTAACCTTGTGAAGCCTGAGCTGGCAGTTAGGACTGGAACATGCATTGCCTCCTTTTGAGGCTGCAGATTTATCTTTTGGCAATGATGTTCTGCCTGGCTGGAGATGTTCCCCCTCTCTGTTGCGTATGCTTACCAGTGCCTGGTGATTAGGACTTGTCTCTCTTTCAAATCTCAATTTCATTAGGGCACAGGATAAATACCAAACATAGCACTAGTGTGGGTGATAAAATAGCACCTAAGGGGGTTAAAATTGATCCAGCATTTTGAGACCAAAGTCCAGGCTCCCCTACAAATGTTTCCAATGCAACAGGCCCTGTGCCACCTGATCAGTTATTATTTTATAACAGAGATTTACCAATGAAGCTGTAAGTGCATGATAAATGACCTTATCCACGTGATGGATGTTCCAGGCAGTGTTAAAATCATACATTCAGTGCCTGCACTGGCCATGTAAACTCACGTTACACTTGGCCATTTCCAGCCTGCACATCTTGCTGTGCAGTTTGCTGTTTGTACTGATCCCATGCACGCTGTTTGTAATTAACTGAGGCTCATCTGCCACCTTCCTTGTGTTTCCCATTGTTATAGTGTACTCAGTTATGTGATCCAGTTTAGCTCTGTATTGATTTACCTCTTATATTACCATTTGATCTCAGTTCAGATAATTATGCTTCCCATTCTTCATGCTTGAATAGCTGAGGTATCACTTTGAATGCCGGCCTTGACCTCAGTGGTACTCGGTGACCTCTTCGTTCGCTGGGCTCTGTAGCTCATAGTCCCATGTTCTGCAGTAGTTTGCACTGTCCACAGTTGGATAAGAGGCTCAGTGTTGGGGAAAGCTGCAGCTTTTGGGCAAATCAGACTACTGACATGAAAAGATGTCTCTACACTACATCAGAAGTCCTTCAGGATCAAGGAAATGGTTTAAATTGCACTGCCTTGAATGATGGTTAAAATAGGTCATTCTGGCATCAAAACATCCTTTATACACCCGTGTAATGCTTATGCTTGTGTACATGGTGTGTACATCTACACAAGTCATCCACCTGCAACTCCCAGGGAAGTTTCTGGGGGACACGGTGGTGACAGTAATTGCCATGTAAATATCAGATTGGAGTTAGCTGGTCAGGAGGACTTACTTGCTGATTACTAAATACATAACTGACAAAGCAAGTGGATGCTCATTGCACTGCTTTAAAAAGCGCAGAGAGGAAACCCTTCTCCCAGGTACTTGTAATGTGTAAACAGAATTGATTTTGTATATCCACTGAATGCAGATTATCCCAAGAGAGGAGGCTTATTAGTTTATGTGCAAGCTACATGAGTTGTGAGACACAGCTCAACTTGGCTCTTGAGTTGAATAAAGGATCCACAAAGTCAAAGGATCAGAGGCTGCAGTGAGTTTTCACTCTCCCTTTTTATTCTGCTCCAGAAAGCTTTTCCGAAGTTAATCTCCCATTTAACACAATGGAAGTAATAGGTAAATAGAGAACACTGAAATAGCTCTGAAATGGAATCCTTAGATATTGAAAATACTATTTTCATTATAATCTCAAGCTTTTTGTCTAGAAGATGAATACAGAAAGGTTATTACTTTCATCTTGGAACTTTGCAGAATGGTTGCATTACTAATAAAGAAATCAGATTAACAGGTTTTCATCATATATAGTTAAAAGTAAAAGAGTGATTTGGTCATTTCACCTGAAAAATAATATTTTCCCATTGCCTGAGGAAATGTTTTTAAACAAACTTTATTCTCTTCATTGTATAGTGTGTTGTTTGTTTTTTAATATAACAATTTGATGTGTATCACTCCGTGTAAAATAAACAGAAGTGCAAACAATACTCCTTAATTCTTACCCATAAGCTCTTGACTTGTTCTAGAACAAGATGATGGGGTAGAGATTTTTACAAGCCCTCTGTGAAAATATTGGTAGAGCATAGCAGATACAGCCTTAATTTTTGCTCTCAATCACTGCATGTTTAAGCATGCAGTCCTAACACAGGGTGGTCTTTTATCTTCCTCAGGAAGTTGTGTAATGCTTATCAGTACATTGACTTAAGCCATATCCATGACAGTTGGAGATGTTCTGTGCCGCTCTGTGGCATGTAACAGCTCATATCTTTATATCCTACATAACCTATATATTTATTACATATAATAATTCTGATAAAATGTCATCTCTCATGCAGAAGCCTTGTCACGCTACATAATTGAAAGCCAAACCCCACATTTACTGATCATTTTTAAATGGTGCTGATAGGATGTGTGGCCAATGAGCTTAAGCATTCAGTAGTTTCTCAGACAGTGTTCTGGAGAGATATGGGAGATAAGTTTGCCCAAGTGTCCTTATCTCTTCAAAGAGGTACATTATATCTCATAGCAGTAAGGAAATGCAACCAGCTGATGGGACTAGATATTCTTGGATCATTAAATAAGCTAATATATGAGATGAAAGATCTCATAGATTGTGACAGGACTATTTGAGCAGAGATTCGTAACCCTCTAAAAAGGTTTTGAGTAAGTTCTTTCTGGTTTTCATCTGTATGCTTGCTTAGAGGACATTAAAAGAAGGTACAGATCCACTTACTGTTTGAATCATCCTCCATGCATATGTTTGCTGTAGCTGCCATTAAGATATGTGATGAAGGCAGAAGGTGCTGACCTGCTGGCAGTGTCAAGTGCACCTTCAGCAAGTTTGCTAACAACACTGAGCTGTGTGGTGTGGTTGTCATGCTGGAAGGGAAGGGATGCCATCCAGAGGTACCTTGACAGGCTTGAGAGGTGGGCCCATGCAAACTGCATGAAGTTCAACAAGGTCAAGTGCAAGGTCCTGCACCTGGGTCAGGGCAATCCCAAGCACAAATACAGGCTGGGTGGAGAATGGATTGAGAGCAGCCCTGAGGAGAAGGACTTGGGAGTATTGGTTGATGAGAAGCTCATCATGAGCCAGCAATGTGCGCTTGTAGGCTTTGTAAAGGAGTCAGAAATTTTTAAATGAAAGCTGATAAACATGCAGACAACATTACTGATACTTTCAATGGAAAAAATGAATAAACGTCTGATAACACTTGTGTTGAAGATGGTAAAAATGCTGTATAAGATCTCTTTTAAATTACCACAAAATTACGCCTACAGAAATTGATACAAATACCTTTTTCATCTTTAGTGATTTTCTAAAGCACACGTTCAGTAATATCAAAACTGGTTCTAACTACTTCAGCTCTAATTTTCTGAATTATGAGAAAAATTATATGTTCACTTTTTCCAAGGAGTGAAAGAAGTATGTCTGAGCTCTGGGCTTTTCTCTCTACTTTCTCATCTCGCTGCAACCGGACTTAAAATATACTTGAAGTAAACAAAGCAAGCACCCTCACCATTTATTATATTAGGTGAACTTAGCACAGGCAAGCCTTGTAAAATCAGCAGTGTGTTTAAGCCCCTTGGGAGCCTGGCAGCTAGGGAAAGGTAAGCAAGATATTTATACATTTTTTCAGAAGGGGAGTGCTATAAAACTGTCAGAGCTCTTCTCAGTTTCAAAAAGCAAAAAGCCCAAACAACCAAAGGAAATATTGGATTTGGATGATGCAATATGAATTGCATCCTACCTACATTAGTACTAAACATTCTTATAAACATTATTAATTATCAGATGATTTTACTAAACCAAAGTGGTGTGTATTCAGCAGTTCTATTAAGTAGTCGTAGTCAATATTTGCAGATAAGTGGATTTCAGGGTTTTTATGTGTCTTGATGTGAGACAACCAGCTGTAAGGAGAAGAAGAATAATGACTTGCACTGGTTGATTTACATGGTTACTCAGCTATTTACTAGCCAGGAAAATTTTTGGACTCTGTACACAGGCAAGTCTGAGTCCATAGGCTTTGTTCTACAGCAGACAAGAATTATGGTTTCTCATAGCCTTAAAAAAAAAAAATTCTTCTACAGCAGGAGTAATGCAATTCCGTATTCACCTGTCTGGTTTTGCTTTCACCTTCATCTGTTCTTAAGAGCTGGGGTGTACCCTTCAGTTGTCATTAGTAGAAAGCCCGAGTGCCCAATAGCTGTGTGTAAATAGTACCATTTCAGCCCTCCTGTGAGATTAGGAGACAGGGAGCATGTTTCCAGGTACCTTCTGATGGCTGCACTCACCCATTTCACGAGCTGAGGGATGTATTTCTGTGTTGTGTCCTGTGGGCAGCAGTGAGTTATGTTTGCAGCCCCAGTCCAGCTTGCCACAGTCTCATCTGGGCAATTGATGAGCTGCAAGGTTGAGCTACGACGAGAACACTAATGCTTTATTGGATGTGGCTGTCTAGCACGTGTGTACGCAATGATAGTAAATAACATTGACCAGCAACGTATCAGCATACTCAAGAGTGTCACAATAATATAACACACCCTGGCTCAGGTTATATTTACTGTCTATAACGTTAGTTTTTCAAATTGCATCTGGTTAATCCAAAGGTATGGCTGTATATTATGAAAGATTTCCTCTTAATATGGTAATGTGAGTATTACTTTTAAAAGGTTCTGTTATTTCTTTCATCCTTTTTCCAACATGTTTGACTCCAAAGGAAACCTTTTTAACTGTTTCTGCAGTGTATGAAGAAATGTGTCCACTTATTAAAGCCAGACATGCCATTTGTTAAAGGAATTGCATCCTGTGAGGCATCCTGGAAAATGTTCCTTTCATCTTTTAAAAACTGCTTCAGCTAAATAACACGGGTATTCAGCCTCCCTGAGTTCACTTAACAAATGTTGTAATGCTGACTTTAAAATAAATAGATACGAAGAAGGGGCATGTTCCTCCCTGCTATGCTGAAGTTCTGGTATTTGCAGTATGGTGCAAGATACCTTATAAATGTTGTATCTGGACAATTCACCATAATGCATCTAAAGACAACTCTTCTGGTTTCTTGAAAGTCTTCTCATTGTAAATCTCTGCTCCCTGAGAAGTCTTTATGGAGAGTATCTCCCTGCCCCCCTCTAGTCTGATAATAGCAAAGTAGCAAAACATAAGTTGTAACTCATTAAATGAAATTCAACTGTTGTTTAATGCCTGTGGAATGTCATTGTAGAAAGAGGACTTTACGACGAGTGACTTGAGAATAGAATTTTGCCTTGGAAGGTGATGGGCAGCTTTAATTACAAGCAAAACCACAATTTCACTTCAATGAGAGAGTCATGTAGGCCACACAAACACGTTGGCTGCCTGTTGTATATCTTGTGGGTTCTCTGTGGCACTTTCATCTGAAGATAAAATGGTGTTCCTGGGGCCAGCAAGGAGAGCGATATGTTTTCTTTCAGAGCTGCTCCTTGGATTGGAGTAGGGAGCTAGAGAAACATGTGCTCTGAAGACTGCTGCTTTGTCACATGGGTTCATTTTATCCTGTATCCCTTAAAGTGCAAAGAAAACGAGGAGTGGGAGCTACTGGGATTTCCTGAAAGAAAATTTGTGGTTGGTCTCAGTGTGTATATGGAGGAGGAAGAGGCTGACATGAAGCTGGGATGTGAGGTGTCTGGAAGTGAAGCTGATGAGCTGGACTGTTTTCATTACAGTGGCTGTTGTGAAACTGTACAAGTACCTGTGGTACCACTGTGGGCACTCCCAGCATTTCAGTGTTTTCTAGATCCTGATTCAGCATTAAACCTCCCAAGGATCAAACCAATCAAACATTGTCTGTGGGCTTGTGTTTAGAAGAATACAGAAAAAAGGATGTTTAAAGGAGTAGGGAGTCCTTTTGGAAAGGTAACTAGCTGAATGGTGGCCCTCATTGTGCATCCTGGGCAAGCAGTTTGTGATACATCCAAACTTAATTCCTCATCTCTGCTATGGGAGCTGTTTTTTTTCTGACTCTTGCAGGGCTCTAAAGGTCTCCCCAAAGCCTGGCGTTCAGTGGGGAATGAATCATCTTTAGTAAGATATAAGCATCTGGGAACTGAATCAGGGTGGGGTTAAGTTCAGCTTAAACTCACGTTAGCAAAATGTATGAAATGGTGAACTGTAAGACATATTTCACAGGAAAATTCAGTGGCTCTAGCAGTACACCAGTGAGAGCTGCCAATGTAAAACATTCAAAAGCTATTCATTTGACACATCAAAATTATTAAAGTGCTTAAGAAATTGCCTTCTTCATTATCTGCTTAAAAACAATGAGCATGCTCAGCTCAGTCTCTGAAATGCCTGTACACCAATGCACACAGCATGGGGAATAAACAGGAGGAGTTAGAAATCCGTGTTTGATCAGGGGGTTATGATCTAGTGGCGATTACAGAGACCTGGTGGGACAGCTCGCATGACTGGAATGTGGTCATGGATGGCTATGTCCTTTTCAGGAAAGATAGGCCAGCGAGGTGAGGTGGTGGAGTTGCTCTTTATGTGAGTGAGCAACTAGGGTGTATTGAGTTCTGTCCAGGGGTGGATCAGGAGCGAGTTGAGAGCTTGTGGGTGCAAATTAAGGGGCAGGCTGGGGTATATTAGAAGGGGTGTGGTTAGTAGGTCGAGAGAGGTTCTCCTCCCTCTCTACTCTGCCCTGCTGAGGCTGCATCTGGAGTATTGTGTCCAGTTCTGGGGCCCCCAGTTCAAGAAGGACATGAAACTGCTTGAGACAGTCCAGCGCAGAGCCACAAAGATGATGAAGGGAGTGGAACATCTCCCTTATGAGGAACGGCTGAAGGAGCTGGGTCTCTTTAGCTTGGAGGAGACTGAGGGGAGATCTTATTAATGTTTATAAATATGTAAAGGGTGAGTGTCATGAGTATGGAGCCAGGCTCTTCTCAGTGACATCCAATGATAGAACAAGGGGCAATGGGTGTAAGCTGGAACATAGGAGGTTCCGCATAAATGTGAGGAAGAACTTCTTCACAGTGAGGGTGACAGAGCACTGGAACAGGCTGCCCAGAGAGGTCATGGAGTCTCCTTCTCTGGAGACATTCAAAACCCGCCTGGACATGTTCCTGTGTGACCTGACCTAGGTGTTCCTCCTCTGGCAGGGGGATCGGACTAGGTGATCTTTTGAGGTCCCTTCCAATCCCTAACATTCTGTGATTCTGTGAAAAGGTTAAATAGTAAAATTGAAAGACAGCTGATGTCTAGCATAGTCACACAGCTTACAAGTGTAAGCTTGAAGAAAAATGCTTGGTACTATAAGGCTCAGGAAGAATCACAGGAAGTTCTTAGTACTGTATCAAAGCAAATCTGTAAAACGCCTGGCTACATTCCTTACAATGCTAGATTTGCGTCTTGACTATGCATTTAACAAGAAGAAATTTCCCATTAAAAAAATTCCAGTGTTCTGTAGTTTTGTACTGTGTTGTCTATATGGTATAAATCCTCATTGGTGTAACGAGGATTTTGTCATCATATTTGAATATAGCTGAGTTTATGCTGAAGCTGTTGCTGCTAGGACATACTGAAGTGCTGGGGTCTGAACCCCAAGCCCTGAATTAAGGTTGACATATGGGTGGTCCCCATGGTCCTTTAAAAGGAGATGATGAGTTTGCCTTTTGCCTTTCCTCCAAGGTGTGGCCGGCCTTGTAAGGAAAGCCCTTGGGTAAACAAGCCCCAGGTGCCCTGCATTTGGGTAAATGAGTGCCAGGTGTCCTGCTTTGGGGATAAAAGCTGGGACCACTTGCAGGAAGGGTGGAGTGTCTGTCTGTGAAGTGGATGCACTTCACAGAGTTTCCCTGTTGGGGAAGAACCTCCTGACTCTTCATATAACTGGGCCCCTGTCAGGTCTGGCACTTACAAACGCGGGCTTTGTGGGGAGGCAACATGGGGCTACTTCTATCGTACATGATCAACCTATTGACTTGGTTATCTCCCATTTTTTCTGTGGGTTACATTGTATCTTTGTTTATTCCATCCATTCTTGGTCGTGCTTTGTCATTCTTGGGGTCGCTGGGGTTGATGTCTATTATTTGTGATCTATCTGACTTGTTTGTACCCCCAGCGATCCTCTATATACTGATTCCTTTATGTGCAATAGAATCTGGTTACTGGATTGTTTTTCTGCTGCTGGCTGTGTCCTTTGTACTAGGCCGCGTAATTGGCAAAACACATACCAGCCCAGCAGATGCAAGAATTAGTAGTTTTAGTTTGGTTGATCAAAATGGCTTGGAAATATGAAAGGAGTTATATTTCAGATATAAATAGTAGAAAATGTGACTGCTTCACAAAAGGTAAAATATCTAGATATGATATCTAGAATCAGGCAGTATGTAATTTCTTTCTTAGCCTGTTCGAGGAACCTGGAGGGTGAGGTACCAGCACACATTTACAAGTGCAACGTGAGCTGGATGGTTGTTTTGAGTGATGGAGTAATAGATAATTTTACTGGAAAGTTATACAGGATTCTTGAAGGTAAATAGACAAGGAGGGTAAATCTAGGACTCTGTCCTGGTTCCCCAGGCACAGACCTATGGGCCAGCCATGCAGGCAGGCCATGAGTAGTACTGATTCAGCCAAGAGATCCAATCAAGGCAGCTGACTCACAAGGTGTATCCCATACCACCTCATCATGCTAATTATAAAAGGAGGGAGTTCAGGGAGAGTAGAGTTCCTCTTCCTGGGGCTCCTCCCTTCTGGCTTTCAGTTCTTGCTGCTGACCTCAAGGACCAGGCTGAGCAGAACCTTGTATACTTTGTCGGTTGTTGTATTAGTTTTGTCATTTCATTAAATCTGTTTCTAATTCAGCTCAGTTCAGCCTTGGGTACTGGTAGACAGACTCCTATGAGAATAACTGTGGAAAGAAGCCAAAGAATTCTTAAGGTTTTAGGAGAACAAGACATGGGAGAACACTTTGAGATCGTACAGCTAATTACATCTGAAAAAGTCTAGACTATATTGAAGGGGTAGTTGAGGTCTGGGTTACCTTGTGACAGTAACTGGACTTGCAGGTGTGATAAAAAGAGAAGTAAAGAGGATAGGAATTTTTGGCTAGGCTGTGCATCTGTTGTGATGGTACTGATAATGCATGAAAATGTTAATACTTACAGTATATTAATAGATCCATTGTTTTAAAGTTATTCAGTGGTGTTCTCTCCTGTTGCCAGCATTTTAGATGCATTAAATTGCATAAGGAAATAAAATAAAAATGTGAGCACAGGCATCCAGCTGAGTTCCTGCATGTCAGATGGATGTCTAACAAATTAAAACACATATTGGGTTTAAATTGCAATCATTATGGATTACCTGCAGAGTACAGATGAGAACAACAAAGCAAAAGGTTTGCTTCCTGCAAGGGTATGAGATACCTGAATCTGAAAAGAAACGGGAGGGGAATGGGAGAAGTCCTTATGTATGCTATTTTGAGTGGTGAATGACTTTGTGAGACTCCTGTTGGAGCAGATCAAGAGTGAGAGTAAAAAGTCGAGGAGTGGTACAGGTGAGAGCTGAGATGATATCCAGTAGATCTGTCAGCTTCTAGAGAAGGAGCATGAAGACATGAGAAGGTTATGAAATGAACTGTGCAAGAAAGAAAGTTTTGGGCTGTTTCATTATTATATGTCAGTAACAAAATAAGGTTATTGTCGGTGGACAGTATGCGGCTTCCTCATTGTATGGGATTGATGAGAATAGTTTTAAATTGATGAAATGGGATACAGGAGAAAGTGCAAGAGAGACCCATGTGGTGCCTGTACAAGCCTTGAGGGCACAGGGAAATTAAAATTGGATAAATGAGACTACAGAAGTGGATAAAGGAACTATAGTATTAGGTCATAGCTTGCAAGAGAAAACAAATCCCACTGTTGGTAAAAACTGTGATGTGAAGATATAATTAATGAAAGGATCCCACCTCATCTGGCTGGGAGTTTGGGTGAGGACAGTGTGAATTGGGAAAGCACTGGTGCACCAATGTAAGGATCCAGGCAGGTGTATGGAAGCCTGAGGGCTCTCTGTGCTGAAGGGAAAAGATGTGTTAGCACAAAAAAATGGCAATATTTCCAGGAAGGCTTATGTTGGTAAGTGTATACAGTTGGGTGTCTGTGCACATTAAAGGCATAAAACTTTGAGAAAGGGAAGATAGGATAAAATAGAACCTACTGTAATAAAAAACATTTGGGAGAAAAATGAAGATAAAAGCTCTGCTGAAGTAGTGTTACAGTAAGCCAAAGGTGGATGGGAATAAGGACAGGGAGACAATGATTCAAAACCAGCCATAGATCTGTAAGGATTCCAAAGGACAAGTATTTGAGAAGTTGCAGACAACAGTTAATTAATATGGAATAAAAAGTAAAGGGTCTACTATGTAAAGCAGGCATGAATGTCATCTTTAGTCAAAGGTTCAAAAAACTGCTGAAATTAATATAAACGTATGATTCATGTACAGAGTAAAAAAAATTCCCCATATTTCACTGGAGAAATAATCATCCTAAAAATAGAATCAAGCATTGGCAAGAGCATTCGAGGAACAGAAAGATGATTGACCAATACAAAGAATTGTACCTTAAAAATCAGAAAACATGGGAATGAATTGTAAATTTCTAAGGATCCACCTAACTAAGATTTAAATATTTTTTGAAAAAATAAAAATTATAAAAAGCAATGAAGTGCAGTCAGCATAAAAAGATGAAAGTTTTAACACTAGCAGTGATATAGATGGATAGGTTTTAGATGTAAAAGGTAGCATTCCTCATAATTTAATGATGCTATCAAATCTGGGACAAATGCAGGGCAGCTAACAGGAATGATTATGCAGAAATGGAAATTCCCACCTCCAGGGGGAAGCAAAACTTAAATTATGTAATTGTTTAAATTAGAAGAGACCGTATAATCCACATCTAAGAACTTGCATAATATGATTGCAATTTCAACAGCCAGTACTTTTAATAAATATATTGCATCAGGAATCATTATTACCTGGGGGAATGAATTAAAAATAGTACTTAAATTGGAGAAAATGACTCAGTGAAAGAGCATCAGTATGATCTCAATAGTATGCAAAGACTTTTACAGCAGGGTTTTAAGGAAAGAATAAGCAAATTACACAAAACATGATAAATGAGTTGGAGTATAGGATATCCACAAGAAGGTCATGCCTGATTAAGCTGATATCTTTAATTGAAAAGATGGCCTAAGCTAATTCACTAAAAAAAAGTAGTCATATATCAAATTCACATGGATTTTAAAAAATACTGTGTTTGTCATATGCTGTGTAAAGATTTGTTAACATAGGAATTAAGAATGAGTTGTAGGGAGAGGAAAGAGGATGAAAAAATTAACTAGAGACAAAACTGGAGCTGGAGAGCTGACTGGAAGTCACCAAAAGAGCTCCCGAAGACTCATTATGGGATCGGTCTAGCATAGTGTTTCCATTAGCGATTGGACAATAATATTACAAAAAAATATTATCTTGATGACACAAGTTATCAGAAGGATTATGTGGAAGACTGGAGAAGAAATGAGATGAACACGTGAAATGGATAAATAGTGCAAGTGGGATGAAAGGTGGCTGTTGGAAGTGCAGTCACACACCTGGGGGCTTGTACCAGGGTCATGTGTTTTGGATTCAAAAGGGAGGAAAACCCCATATATTTCTGATGTCTCAAAAAAATACACATCAAAATTTCTTTTTAAACAGAATTTTACGTGTTTGGGGGGCTTATCCTAATTTGGCCTCTTTTTTACTATGTGGATAGTTTTCTTAAAGGAAAAACTATTTGTATTTCTAAACATTTTTTATTTTGAACTATTTTTCTACTTTATTTTGGTAAAAGTGATTTTTACACTGTACATCTGAAAAAAGCAAAACTACACTGCAGCTGGCATTGTGCTAAATTTTTCACATAGAACCTTGGTGTGTGCCAACTGTATTTTGCTGTATGTTTATAACAGTAATTATTTCTGATGTTAGCTTTCTGCAGTAAAACACAATTTCTTGCAACTTATGGAAGCATAAACTTTATGGCTTATATTTAACATAGAGAAAAAAAATCTCGCAGCAAAAGAGTAGTGTCTTGTATTAATATTTCTATGATTTTTATAGCCTGATTTAAAAAAAATAGAATGAATAAATGAGCTTAGTGCAGTACTGTGTAATGTAATCCTCCTCACGGCAGCAAAGAAGAAGGAAAGGTTTCTGCTGGAAATGGCGTTTGGTCTAGCTTGGTAGTGCAGTCTTTCCTTCAATGCACAGAGTATTATTGCCAGCCGTAGGCTATGTTTCCTATAATGTCACTTTAGTTATTCAGGCTTTTTTGGGCTTCCTTTTTCAGCTTGAAGGCATTAAGTCCCATTGAGATGGAAAAGATCCATATCTGAAATAGTGTAAATTGTTTGTTGACTTTGTGAAATGTGTAAGTCATAACTATGTGAGAAAAACTAAATCTTTAACTTTGATGGCGTGCTGTGTATCTTCTCCCTCTGCCAAAATGTTTGTCCTTGGAGGTGATACATGGTGGAAGCCTTCTAAGAGTAAACATAACAACACAATGACATTTGCCTGGGACTAGAGTGTTGGGTTTTGCTTGGTTGTTTGTTTTTTTTTTTTTTTTTCAATTCGTTTCAAGTAAATGATGATAATTTACACAGACTTAGCAGGTCTGGCGAAGAAATGAATCCCAGGGAAATGTTAAGCTGTTGCCCATAGTCTTGTTTAGAAAAGTGAGCGTTTTCAGAAAAGCAGCACCACCTGCTGGAGGTGGCATTTGTGATGGCTACCATGGGGCAGGAGCCAGCCGTGAGCTCCTCGCCCTGCTCTGCTACTTTTATTCTGGCATTTTTTCTGCAAATGGGTAGTTCTGTATCACACATAGTTGCTTTTTGAATTTTGGTTATGTCGATGCAATTGCTTTGATTTCAGCTCAGTTACAATGGTGTAGCTGAGATAGAAATCTGATATAGGGCCTCAGGTGGGAGGAGAATGCTCCTGTTGGCTTGGTCCCATTGCCCATCAGCAGCAGCATCCTGGCTGAGCTGGGCACAACCAGGCAGGGGAGAAGTTACCTGCATACCAAGCAAGTGCTCAGCCTCCAGAGAGATGCAGAATTTGATCTAGCATTGTCCTTGACTTGCACTGTTCTCAGTCTGCCTGCAAGGTCACCAGCAGGGGTGGGCATGGGGAGGATTTTCTCTGGAAGGCAATGATGAGTCACCTGTAGGAACTGCTGCTGGTAGGAGACTGCCTATTTTGGGAGTTATAAATGATAAACTATTTAAGAAATGTAGGAGGAACAGGAATGGGCCCAATATGAAGCTAGACTATCTGCAAGTTTGTGATTTTCTCAATATTTTTCATTTTGAATATTCAGACATCAATGCATTTCATAACTAAATATGTTGGTTTTCATGTGTTATTTCCTGCTTAGGCATAACTAGGGCATGCAGAGGATCTTGGAGGAGATCTAAGATAGCTGTCATCTGAGATTTCTATCCTCAATTTGCAGACCATACTGTGGAACAAAATCTGAATATTCATTTTGAACTTTTGGGGGTTGCTTATTTGAATTTTGCCAATCATTATCAAAGCTTAAATCATCTTCTCTTTGCTTCAGTTGCTGAGAGAGAACTGCAGATTTTTACTTGGGAGAGTAGTCAGTATGGGGAGATGTGCTACATGGCTCCAACTTTGAAAGTGGGACAGTTCAAGTATCATATTCTATTTTTTTCTTTAAAAAGCCCCTGAAAGCAATGGAGAAAGGACATCTAAAGATTTACATTTCTATTTTGGATTTATAAATAGAAGCCATCCTACCTTAGAAAACTGTAATAACCAGCTTTGCTATTTGCTTGTTTATTTGAGCAATGCTGGAGTTACGTAACTTTTCTTTAGGTAATACGTTCATTGACATAAGCAAAGCCAGTTCCTGTCTTTTATATCTGGATTTACAGCTTTCCCATTTTGAATGCTTTCTCTGGATGAATTACGTAGTCTTAGACCCTGAATAATGGAGTCTCAAGAGTAGAAAATGGTATCAGTGGAGTATCTAGTTCAGTATCACAGAATCACAGAATGTTAGGGATTGGAAGGGACCTCAAAAGATCATCTAGTCCAATCCCCCTGCCAGAGCAGGAATACCTAGATCAGGTCACACAGGAACATGTCCAGGTGGGTTTTGAATGTCTCCAGAGAAGGAGACTCCACAACCTCTCTGGGCAGCCTGTTCCAGTGTTCTGTTACCCTCACTGTGAAGAAATTCTTCCTCACATTTATGTGGAACCTCATATGTTCCAGCTTGCACCCATTGCCCCTTGTCCTATCATAGGATGTCACTGAGAAGAGCCTGGCTCCATCCTCATGACACTCACCCTTTACATATTTATAAACATTAATGAGGTCACCCCTCAGTCTCCTCTTCTCCAAGCTAAAGAGACCCAGCTCCCTCAGCCTTTCCTCATAAGGGAGATGTTCCACTCCCTTAATCATCTTTGTGGCTCTGCGCTGGACTCTCTCAAGCAGTTCCCTGTCCTTCTTGAACTGGGGACCCCAGAACTGGACACAATACTCCAGATGTGGCCTCACCAAGGCAGAATAGAGGGGAAGGAGAACCTCTCTTGACCTACTAACCACCCCCTTTCTAATACACCCCAGGATGCCATTGGCCTTCTTGGCCACAAGGGCACATTGCCGGCTCATGGTCATCCTGCTGTCCACCAGGACCCCCAGGTCCCTTTCCCCTACACTGCTCTCCAGCAGGTCAGCCCCCAACCTGTACTGGTACATGGGGTTGTTCTTCCCCAGATGCAAAACTCTACACTTGCCCTTGTTGAAATTCATTAAGTTTTTTCCTGCCCAACTCTCCAGCCTATCAAGGTCTTGTTGAATGGCAGCACAACCCTCTGGTGTGTCAGCCACTCCTCCTAGTTTGGTGTCATCAGCAAACTCTGTGAAAATAGGTTTGTAAAATAAAATTTGTGGTTGCTTGTCACAGACTGTCCAAGTTTGTCTTATATTCCAGATAAAGTCTTCTTTCTATTCACTGTTGTCAGGTTTTTCTTTCCCTTAGCTTTATTTCACCTTACTCTCTTATCTTGCCTCTGTCCTCTCTCTGCTTTCTCACCTCTTACTCTCCCCATTGTAAAAGGTTTTTATTTCCCCTTGCTGCAGTGCTGCATCTGGCTTCAGTTTTTGCTGTTTCTCCTGTTCTCCATGCATGTTTTCCTTTCTATAATTACTGTTTACCCTCTGTTTCTTCATGGTGTGGACCACTCTCTGTGTTTGGATGCACTGGGAATAAGTGAACATGGTCCTGGTGGTGAAAAACTAAAGCTTCTTAATGGTGAAGTCTGTATCTATAGAAGTAATGCAGTCAGATTGAGTGCTGTCGAGGCCAGAAGACCACATCTTTCTTAAAATAAAATGGGAGGGCAGGTTTGCCTGTTTTCTCTCTGCCATTGCATGATATAAAGTTGGTTGCTCTTAAGGGTGATCCAAATGGCTGGATGGATTTTGTCTGTGGCGCTGGTCTGGGCAATCGAGAAGCAGAGGAGCAGGTATGTGACACAGGAGGCTGCTGGTGGGGAAGAAACCTTTGACAAAATTAGAGGGAAGAGATTTATCTAATTCCTCAAGAGGAAAATTATGGATTCTTGCACATAGTGGGATGCTGATATGGGATGGCAGGACAAACCCCTTCAGGACAGAAGTGTCGGCCCTCTTCAGAAGGGTTTCCATTGCACTGCACCATGACTGCATTTGAAGGACAGGCCTTTGCATGTAATTTCAACTCTGTGCAAAACATAAGGGACGAGCATTTAAAAATTGGTCAAAATGGGTCATAGAAATTTCCTTTAATTTCAAATGGCCAGGCTGGTATTGCAAAGACTGGAGAATAAACCCTACCTAAGAGTATGAAAATGCCTACAGAAGGCGCTTTTTTTTTTTTAAAAAAAAGAGGAATTGTTTTGTTTACTTTCTGGGATTTCAGCTGCATCAATATGACAGACCATGTTATGTTAGTGATTAGAATTACTCCTGCGCTGGGCTATGTGCATCTTTCCTTTTGCACAAAAAAGAAATGCTCCCGTATGCCAGAGCTGGCAGTGCCCCTTCTGTTTGCAAAGTGAAACATGTTGTCTCCAGAAATAGAAACATATTTGTGATGAGAGGGGAAAAAATATTAATCCTTTCAAGAATTAATTTTCCAGACCATGCTTTTGCAAGGTACCATGTGTGTAACCTGAAGCTGCTCATCTTAGATAAGGATAGAGGGGAAGGACAGATGTCTGTCGGCAGGAAAGAAGAGAAGCAAACAGCGGAGCACAGACGCTAGGTGCAACACAAATATATCTATGTGTTTCTGTGAACTGAAATGTGATTAGAAAAATAGATGAATTTCTGAATGTGAAAAATGTTAGAAGGTAGAAAATACCCGTTTAGGGATGAGCATCACATCGGACTGGGGGTGTCACGGCAAGGCAGTGAGCACATCCCTCCATTGCTGGGCTTGTGCTCTGGATGCCTGTGAATGGACATCCTGAACAAGTCAGTTCTCTGCCCCAGGACTCTGTGCCACAGTGGGGAGGCTGCAGCAGGAAATCCTTTAACACCTGCGACTTCAGAACCTGTTTCGTTTTCCTTCAGATGTCCTCACATTGCTGTAACCTGATGTTACAGGTGATGATAATAGCGGTGGAAGTACAAGGGACTGGTTCAAAGGCTCAGGGTGGTTCTGTTGAATTAAATTTTTATCCATTAGACAGATATGTATTTTTAATAAAACTTTTTTTTTTTTTTTTCCCAAGCTGGAATGGGGTATGATGAAAAATGTAATGTGAAGAAGTGAAAAAGATTTCACTACCCCCTAAGGAAAAAAAAAAACAAGCAACAAAGTAACTCTTAGGTGCTTTATATTTGTTTACTAACTGGAAACTCTGAATTATTTTAACAAGAAAATTGCAAGTAAGTACTTTTTCTTTGGATTTCTACTACTGTAAATAAAATGTGAAATACTTTCCCTGTACAGGAAAGAATTATTTTACTGATTCATTAGTTTACATGTGTTTTGTATAATGAAACTTATTTTCATCTTTCTGATGATGAAAATGAGTAAGTTGCTTCAACCTGTCTATATACATGAATTCTTATATTTATTAGTAATTTTTTTTTTTTTTGTGTGGGCTCTAAGTAGGTACCTGAACCATAATATTTTATCCTGAAGCTCTGTTCCACTCATTCGTGAGTAATTTTTTTCCACTTTTTTATTAAGTAGGTGATGAGAGGTATAGGCACATACTGGTAATTTTTTAATTATTTTAACTTACACTAAAATAAAATTCCATTTAAAATGAGAATATCTTTAATGTGTAATCGAATGAGACTATAGCTGTCTCAAGATAATGGTCTAACTTTTGCTTGCAGCTGTATCCATCAAACACAAAGTAGAAAGGCAACATGAAAAATTAGAGTAATAAAAGAGCAGATACTTTGCTTTAGTGAGCGACTGTGTGTGACTTGCCCTGGTGAACATTAGGAGAAAATTGCCTTTCTACAACTACTTAACATTAGTATGGTGTGTTAGCAGCCATCAGACTGATCTGAAATAACAGACATTTGGGGCAGGTATTTTTTTAATTGATTACTTTCTTATTAATTTATTTTAGCATGACTGTGAACCCATAAGTGTATTGTTTTATGTAAGCCATCTTTTGTGTTGATAGAAAAAAAATCTCATGTCTTTTTCCAGCTTTTGATTTTCTTGGTGTTACAGCTTCTGGAATCATAAAAATCAATTTAAACCTCTGATTTTAGGAAAAGAAAAAACAATCTCAACATTACAGTTACAAAATCAAAATTGTGGAATTATTACTTTCCTGTAACTTAAATGCTCAAAATCCAAGAAGCAAATGAAAAGTCTCAAGTTTATTTTGAATTTCAGTGGGGATGGGAACAAGGCTGTGCTAAACTCAAGAACTTCTTAGCTCTTTCAGTTCAAAATACCACAGAGCTTTTACTCAGCTCCTCCCCACATCTCCCAAAGAGGATGTGGATTTGTAATAAAAGTTCTGTGAAAACTGACAGGAAAAAATAGGAGCTCTGAGCAGATTTAATCCTGTTCTCTGGATTGATACAAAGAAGCTAGCTATTTGTCATTTGGTTTTTCATGTTGGCTTTCTACCATCACTAAATACACCATTGAGAAGCTTCACATCAGATCTAAATGTGAGTAAAGATGCACCCTTTCTTAGAGAAAGTATCAGTTTTGGCTGGAAGGATCTGGGGGAGAAGAAGGACCCATCCTGTTAACTTATTTTCCCTTGCTTAGCTTCCCTTTGAATTGTCATTGGCTTTGCTTTGCACCATTCTTCTGACACTTGGGGAGGGAAGAGATGTCATCCTCTTTGCAAGTTGTCATGAGATTCTCCCTGGTGGCCATCATGTGTAACAGAGCCTACGATGCAGTAGGGCTGTGGGCTGTGGTGGTGGGTATGGTTTCAGCTCAAGCCCAGCTGAGCCCACTCCTTCAGCGGGGTACAGCAGTGCCACCACTCCTGACAGTGAGGATTCATAAACTATGAGTGTTTTTTTGCACAAGTGGACATTTTCTTCCTACAATAGAGCAAATTATTTAAAGTGCTCCCAAATTCAGCCACAATTACTTGTAGGTACACAGAAAGGAAACTGAGTTGAGATTTCTGTCAAGAGGGAGCTTTTAAAAGTTTGGCGTCTTCCTATGCTTGGTGGAACTGACATTGAGAACAACAATTTTTGGTGATGCTCAAGTTAGGAAGTGCAGGACCACTTCCCCACTTCCCCCTTCTTTCCCCTGGCTGCCTCCTGGTGCTGTGCTGTGGTGAGATGGGGCAGGGGCTGTCCCTGTCCTTCACGAGGGCCTGGATTCCTGGGCAAGTGCAGGAGCTGCAGAGGTGCTGGGGATGTGGCCACCACCTCCTCTCATGGCTCCATAAGGTGAGTTGCTGTCACTGAGGGTGAAGGACATAGGGATGTGCTGTCAGGAAGAGAGTGACGTTCTCACTGTGCTGGAGGAGGAATAAACTCTATGATCTTTCAGCTAGACCCTGTGCAGGGAAGAGTCGTGGTCCCCACCAGGGCACAGGAGCTGCCACAAATGGGATCCTAGTGCAGACATGTGGCTGTTGGAGCTGGTTACTTGGGGACTGTTACTGTCCTGACAGTGACTTAGCATTAGTCAGGTCCAACTGAGAACTCATCACTCAAGGATTTATTTCTGATTTTTTATCACTAGGTTAGTTTTTTGCTGGATGGGTTCCTTGAGCCAGTTGTCTGAGCAACTACAGAGGTGGGTGGGAGTGGGGAGGTGCCAGATGGGAGCAGTTGGTGGGCTCAGTGGTGTCATGGGGCAGGGATGGTGGAGTCAAAGGAGGTCCTTTATAAGGACTTTGCTCCAGCATGTCCCAAATTCCTCCCAAAAGATCTTCCAAGTGGCTGTAAGATGCTCTTATCCTTCAAAAATGTCTTCTCCTCTGTGCTGCATCACTCATACTGCAGTATTCATAATGTCGTGATGCCTGTCACAGATAGAATATTTTAAAAGGTATTCTGTCTATAATATAACAAATATGCTAAACATCACCATTATGGTGCATTTGAAATGTAGAAACAAAAATGTAAGTTGAAAGGTAGAACTATTGCCTCTGCTGGGTTTATAACCTGCTGTTGATGGGTGTTGTTAACCCTGAAACCTCCTGGGACCAGCTCATTCACTGTGGGGAAGATGCTGGAATAGAATCAAGGGTTAATAAAATGTAACAAATTGAAATTTTTACAGCTATAGCTGACCATTATTTTTTGAGTTCCGTAATAAATGATTTAACATAGAATGGTAACACAAAGCGTTGCAAAAATAAATCGGCATGTTAAATCCCACTTTTGTTTTGATTGAGGCAGAGTCAGTTATTAACTGCATGATCAGAGCACAGATGCTGAGTCCTATTCTTTCCTTAATTGAGAATTGCTGTTACACATACTTGACAGTAGTTCATAGTGGCAATAATCCCTTTTGAAAATGGTTATTTTTCTAGTTCATAAGTAGCTTGCCAGGGCACTAATGCCAGCTTCACATCTCATGGTTTGGAAAATAATCTGGTTGGTAGCTGGTGGTGATATTTAGTGATTTCCTACTAGATCATTGCCAAAGTAGCAATACAAGAAAACAACTTTTGAAATATTTTACATTACCTTTGGTTAGAAGGAAGGTGTAGGCTGTGAAAAATACTGTAACTCTCATTGTTCAAAATGAAAATCCGTTGCTTACTGAGAGTGCTGACTTAAAAATTCTTGCACGTCTTTTGTTGATCTTGCATGCTGATGCACACGACCTGCTAATGCGATGCTTGGCTTTCCATACAGAGCCATTCATCCATGTTATATGTGAATGAAACTTCCTGGTTTGTACATGTGCTGTGTCACATTCCTCTGGTTTTCTAACAAAGCTTTTAATTGGTATGCTGTGACTAATGAGCATGAAGCCCCAGAGGAAATGGAGCAGAATTTTCCATTATCCACCAAGATGAGCTTCTAGCACATAGATTATCAGGGCTTGAACTCCAGGATAAACCAGGGTCAAAGGCTCCAAGTATAATGAAACCTCGTAGCTCAATATTTTGCTTCCATAACATTAAATTAATAGTTTCTCAGCAAAACTGCATTGTCTGTCTGATGGCATTGTGCAAACTATAACTGGCATTTTGCTTGGACATCAAATCGAATCAATGACCCTTCACTGTTAAAGTTCCCATAACACTTGAGTGGTGATGTCCTGCCTTTGTTCTGGTTTGGGTAATGATGTGTTGCATATTTTTGTGGGATAAATCTCTCATTGATTTCAAGCAGAAGACTTGCTCTTCATTCTTCTGAAAAACTTTTATACAGTGTTGCTGATGTGGGATTGCTATGATATGGTGCACTAGAAGTCGGGAATAAGAGCTCTGACTCAGGCTTGACAGCTTTGCTTTTGAGATTAGATGAGATTGGATGTAGTGAGACCAGCATAACTATAGGCCAAGTAGAGAAAAGTAATTATCTTCTGTGCCTTACACATACCTACTAAGTGTCCCTGATGGGTATACTATCAAAGAAAAATTTAACTCAAAGGCATAAAAAGAGATTCATACTCCCATCAGAATTGGTAGGGAAAATTATGGTTAGCTCTCTGATAAAGTGTATGTAATAATATTTTTTTACCAATTCACTATTTTGAAAATTAGCCAAATTTACAATTAATTATTTCATCCTTTCTGATAGTGTCAGTGTGAGTTATGTTTTGCGTTGGAACCACCAATCCAGAAAAAGAAAAAAAGGATATTAGGTTTGGGTTTTGGTTGGTTTTTTTTTTTTTTTTAATTAGTTTCAGCAGGGTCAGTTGCCTGACCTGTCACAGTTCACTGTGTGACTGTGTAGAAGCTTGTGGGGGCAGGGATTGGGAATGAGTGGCTGAGGGAAAAAGGGATGTCTTCTTACAGTGATCTTATCACCTCAAGCCAGGTTAAAGTTCATGAAACTGTGGCTTATGACTTGGGAGCCCAGAATTAAGAAAAAAATAATAATCTAATAATCTAAATAATAACCTTCTTTTCCATGTTGAAGCTCCTCCATTGCAGAAAAACACCATGATGCTGGATGGGGACAAGCTGTGTGGGGAAGATTGGTCCTTCTCGTGCAGGTGGCTCCTCAGCTCCTTAGAAGCTGCTGAAAGCAGCCTTTGATTTGTTCCTCTTTTACATGGATGGTTTCCTTAATTTCCTACCTCTGGAAAGGTGGTTTCCTTTTGTTAGGCTCTTGTTAGACTCTCTCTGTTCTCATCCTGTGAGGGAGTAGCAGGGGTGCCTTTGTGCTTGGTGTGTGTGTGTGACAACACTCAATTTCTTCACCCAGTTTCTCTGGGCAGTAGATGTGTGTCACACAGTGTGAAGCGCAGTGGGGCAGTACACAAGGGGTTCTGTGCATCTTTTCGAGAAACAATAAAGGATTTGATATTCCAGCAGTATCTTGGCCAGTTGTTTCACAATACAGAATTGTTTTATTTTCTTTGTGTATTAAAGAAAAAGAAAGGAAATTCTATATAAGCACTGTATTAATAGAATATTAATGTTGTAATATTAGATTCAAAGGTTAGGAAATTCAAATACCAAGAGCAATAAGTACATTGTATATTCAGATTATGATATATTGTCTTTTTTCCTGTGAGGATGGGGTTTATGCTTCCTCTGTAATCAGGAGTTCTGTGTGCACTGTTAACTGTGGATAGCTGTAAATAATTGCCTGTCCTTTTCTTACTGTCATATATACCAAGGGGATAACCTAACTGTGCACCAAAGCATGGTTCCGATTATTGCTTTAAAGCCTAATGAGAAGGGAAGGAGGAGGGAAGTTTAAAGGTTTTGGATACATTTGCAATGCAGGTAAGAACACAGCTGATTACTCTGGTGTTGTGTGGAGTCCATCCAGTTACTCATTCAGGTCACTGTACATTAAGTACATAAAACCAAGGGAGTTGCTGTGAATGTCAGTCCTGCCTTTCATTTTCATTTGACAGGTCCTGTGAAACTCAGAGCGCAGATGTCAACTGACCATTATTACACCACAGGTTGTATTCAGTGACCCGAACGGTACTGCAAAATATGCCATTAGCTTTCATCCTTCTGACTTGCAGCAGTGCAGAGTCCCACACAGCCCTGGGGCCAGATGCGCAGCTACAGTCTTCCTAGGTGGGTAGGGAGGAATGGTGCCAGGGCCTGCTGGACCTCCCCAGCCCACATGCCTAGGCCTAAGGCTGCTCTGAAGTTCCAGCATCTTGATTTTGTTTAGGAGTCCACAGCTGGAGGAGGACTCCTGTGTCCAGCACAACCCCATTGTCCCAGACAGCAGCAGTGTGGAATTGCACGCACAAACTTGCTGTTTTCCAACTCGAAAACCACTTCGGTTTTCATACTGTGCATATTGGAAAGCTGTTTGGTCCATCACCCCTTTCCTTAGCCAAGAATATAGCATTCCTGTAGTGCAAAGAGCATTTACCCCTTACCACTTGAAACATCTCCTGTACTGCAAGGGTGGAAATCACAGAATCACAGAATGTTAGGGATTGGAAGGGACCTTAAAAGATCATCTAGTCCAATCCCCCTGCCAGAGCAGGAATACCTAGATCAGGTCACACAGGAACATGTCCAGGCGGGTTTTGAATGTCTCCAGAGAAGGAGACTCCACAACCTCTCTGGGCAGCCTGTTCCAGTGTTCTGTTACCCTCACTGTGAAGAAATTCTTCCTCACATTTATGTGGAACCTCCTATGTTCCAGCTTACACCCATTGCCCCTTGTCCTGTCATTGGATGTCACTGAGAAGAGCCTGGCTCCATCCTCATGACACGCACCCTTTACATATTTATAAACATTAATGAGGTCACCCCTCAGTCTCCTCTTCTCCAAGCTAAAGAGACCCAGCTCCCTCAGCCTTTCCTCATAAGGGAGATGTTCCACTCCCTTAATCATCTTTGTGGCTCTACGCTGGACTCTCTCGAGCAGTTCCCTGTCCTTCTTGAACTGGGGGGCCCAGAACTGGACACAATACTCCAGATGTGGCCTCACCAAGGCAGAACAGAGGGGAAGGAGAACCTCTCTTGACCTACTAACCACTCCCTTTCTAATACACCCCAGGATGCCATTGGCCTTCTTGGCCACAAGGGCACACTGCTGGCTCATGGTCATCCTGCTGTCCACCAGGACCCCCAGGTCCCTTTCCCCTACACTGCTCTCCAGCAGGTCAGCTCCCAACCTGTACTGGTACATGGGGTTGTTCTTCACCAGATGCAAAACTCTACACTTGCCCTTGTTGAAATTCATTAAGTTTTTTCCCGCCCAACTCTCCAGCCTATCAAGGTCTCGTTGAATGGCAGCACAACCCTCTGGTGTGTCAGCCATTCCTCCTAGTTTGGTGTCATCAGCAAACTTGCTGAGGATACATTCTGTACCCTCATCCAAGTCGTTGATGAAGATATTAAACAACACCGGTCCCAGTACCGACCCCTGAGGGACTCCACTAGTCACAGGCCTCCAACTAGACTCCACCCCATTGACCACAACTCTCTGGCTTCTTCCCTTCAGCCAGTTCATAATCCACCTCACTACCTGATCACCAAACCCATACTTTATCAGCTTATCTACAAGGTTGCTGTGGGAGACAGTGTCAAATGCTTTACTGAAGTCAAGATAAACCACATCTACCGCTCTACCATCATCTATCCACCTAGTTATTTCCTCATAGAAGGCAATAAGGTTGGTCAAACATGACTTACCCTTGGTAAAACCATGTTGACTGCTCTTAATGACCCCCTCATCCTTGATGTGCCTAGAGATCGTGCCAAGAACAAGCTGTTCCATCACCTTTCCAGGGATGGAGGTGAGGCTAACCGGTCTATAGTTACCCGGGTCCTCCTTCTTGCCCTTCTTATAGATTGGAGTGACATTTGCTATCCTCCAGTCCTCAGGCACCTCTCCTGTTCTCCATGACTTACCAAAGATGATGGAGAGTGGCCTAGCAATGACCTCTGCCAGCTCCCTCAGCACCCTTGGGTGCATTCCATCTGGTCCCATTGATTTATATGGGTTATATGGGAAATGGTTATGGCCAGCCTGTTTCTCTGAGTCGGGAAATGTTTGGGAATATCCTACCCCTGCCCCCTTCTGTTTTTTTTGACCCCATGTGCTGTCACAACAATCTGGAGAAGTCACTTGTGTGTTTTTATTCTCATGAGGGTGAGAGGGAAGTGATAAAAAGCGTATTTTTGGGACTCATCCCTTGAGGTCCCATGTGAAAAGCATTACCCAGCAAAGGCTCCAACCTGGTGCCTTTAAAAAAACAAATGCATTTTCCCACCAACTTCAGTAGGTACCCAAACACACAGAAGTCTTAAAGAATTGTTAGGCAACAGCAAGATCTCAGGAATCTCAAAAAATGCTATTCACAGATCCCACAGCTGCATTTCCCATAAAATTAAAAACAAGTCTTACACTCTTTTGCAAACAGGATTTTGGCAGCTATATAGAAATGACCTTTTTGTAGTCAGTAGTTCAGCTGTTCATAAAAAGGTGTGTATGGAGTAATATCAGCTCTTAAAGAAAATAAATACTAATATATGCTAGATGTCTAATATTTTCACGTTTGCATTGTTGTTTTTATTATTTTCATTAAAAGCCTTAAAACTTTTTTCTGGATTTTAAACTTAGATTTTAAAGAACTATGACATCATAACCTTTAAGAGTCTTAACCTGCTTTGCAAAATGAGGGTAACAGTGTTTGATACTTTTAGTGCTTTGAGAAATATTCACATCCTAGTAGAATACAGCAAAGTAGTTAATCTGGAGCCTCACTAAGCAAATGTGAAAGTCAAACTTTTTAAAAGAGTGAGAAATACTTGGGTTTTTAACATCTCTCTGAAATAAGATGCCAGCTACTACTTTTTAGTGCTTGGTTTGTTGGAAAGACGAGAAGTACAACCCTTATTGACTTAGTCCTGTGCCGAGTGTAAATTCGCACAAAGAAGAGCAATTTAACATGTGGCTGACCTTTTACAGTGCGAAATGAAGAAACGCACTGTTAAGGTTACCGGAGTGTGGCAGGATGTTTAATCAGCTTCTTTGCTTTAAAGAACAGTAGGAAGGAGATGATGTATTAAAGATGATAGCTTCTTGTAGACTTTAACTCGTAATGCCAGGATCTGAGTACAATAGCAGATTAAATCTCTGTAGGGGAACTTCCTAGTGGACTTGCTATTTTTAGATGTTTGTGGCTGCTTCTTCCTTCACTTCTCACAAGTTGGCATTTGTTCCTGTGAAGTCTTGAGTTGCTTTCTCTGAGATCTGCTTCCAAACGCTGATAATGTATTTCTGTTTGGAGCAATCTTTTTTTCCTCAGTTTTGTAGTAAAAGCAAAAGAAGACAGCATAAATGGAGCCATACATTTTCCAATTGTATTTTAGTGCACACAGGAGGTAAATTAATGGCTTTGAGCACTAAATATTTGCAACACTCATGTAACAGCACTGCAAACTTCCATGTAATAATAATAAATCAACCTAGATTTGCTTTTGCAGTTGGGTGGGCAGGATGGTCTGGTGTCCTGTGCATTCAGCCTGTCCCTCACATTTGAAAACTCCTTGTAGCTGTGAGTGCCTCTTCTGAGGCATGTGCCCATCTGTAAGTCAGATGGCTTCACCTGGCTGTCTTTTCTCTCTGACCAACACTGACTGGTTCCAGAATAGCTCTGTATTTTAGGAACTGCATCCTTTTTCTCTACCATGTGCTGTGCCCTCTCTTGAGAGATGAATTTACAATAGGAGTCTCGATTCTAATCCATCTCAGACCTGGCACATCTGGGGTTATGATATTAATTTTAATTACAATTAGACATTCTTCCTCTTCTCCACTCTTCCTGCACGCGATGTTGCAGCCCTGTGCCTCAACACCCCCTGCCTCCTCCTATTATGTCTTCAGGGGTCACATCTCTTGTGTTTCATTATCTTTCATACGACCATTTTCGTGCGCATTCCACTTTTCTATTATAATTTAGATGATGTGTATGCATTTTCCAGGTTTCAGTAACACTTTCATAATCTGTAATTTGTATTTTTGGATCATATATTTACTACAGAGTTTCATCCTTATGCCAGTCCATGTTCCTTATTTTTAATAAGATATATTAACATGGTAAAACAATTATAATATTACAGAAATATTCTCCTAATAGTCTTGTACCTTTAGAGGGGTGCTGCTCTTTTTCACTGTAATGAATTTTCATTTTATTGCGTTTTAATGGATCAGCTTCCCAGTCTCTTGTGTCTCCAATGTTTTGTTCTACTTCAGCTGCCACCAGTCTAAAGCAGCATTTGTTTGCTCTTGAACCCAGCGGTGAAGTTCTCTTTATTCTATTCTAGTGGGCTCTTAAGTTACAAGATTTTTACTTCTTTATGTTGTAAAACCCCTGCGGGGTTGTAGCTTAATGGAGAAGGGATAGCTCATGCCAGTCCTGGTGATGCTGGGCCACCATGGCTGGGAATGCAGGGGACCGAGGGCCCAGAGGTGAGGAAGCATGAGGAAGAGTGGTGAGATTGAAAAGGCTTTCCCATATCCAACACACAGCACTCTAACTTTTAGGCATTTCTTGGGTCCCTCTTGGATCTGGCTTAGGTTGCCTGGAAGATGGAATTAAATCTGTTTAAGTATTTTTTTCTCTGTGTCATAAGGATTGTCAAAACCAGAAATAAAAGCATTAGTTTTATTAGTTTGAAGAATGGTGTAACTGAGGTAAGAGCATGAACCACATCTAATTGAAACAAGTCTTCACAATCATACCGGGATGTTAGTCCTGCAGAGGACCCTTATGAAGTGCATTATGGTGGGTTACTTGAGGGACTATTCTTGAGAAGTGCAAGGTTATGACTTCACAGGGTATTTCTGTAGCAGCTGTGGCAAAACACACACATGCAGCTGTAGCAGGTTGTCAGAGGTTACACCAGCCCTCTGTGGAAGTAATGCAAAACGGGCACATCACATTTTTGGAAGAACTGGGATGAAACTGCAGTGTATGAGCCTTGCAGAGGCTGCTTTTTCCCGCCTCTGTCCCAGCTGTGTCCAGGCTGACTCTGGCAGAGGTGGCTGCACTCATTAATGGATTTCATTAAAAAAAAATTTAAATATTAGCAGCAGCAAACAAACCTTCTGTAACTTCATAAGCAGAGATAACATAATGAGTAAAAGGAGTGTCTGGTGAAGAGCATTACAGAAAGTTCATTCACTGCTAAATAGCAATTTCATGCAAACTGTGGATGCAGCCCATTATGGGATCCTGCCACTACACTCCTTCCCCCTCTCTTCCAAGCAGGGGCAAAGTCCTTGGGTGTAGAAATGATAACTACACTCTATTTACTTCCCAAGGATACTTTCTGAGCTTTGTAAAATGAGATTTCAATTTTGCAGAGCCCCAGGTAACCTGTGACAGGCGCTGTGGAGCTTTGGACTCTACTTTGGGAACCGCTGTCTTGCATTTAAAATGTGAAAACAAGATAGCATCTGTTAGTATTTAGTCTGGTATTCAGATGAACCTGGATTTTGGTATGGAAACCTAATTAGTCTGAGATGACACTCCTTTTTTTTTTCTCATATGAAATAAAAATCATCATCAACTGAATAGATCTGTAACAAATTTTATTGATGTTTTGGGAGGTGCAAGCATTGCCAGTATTAATTAAAGTATTGTCACATGCTTTTCCAGGACAGGATTTCAGTATATTGGTGTGTTTTCATCCCTTCTGCCTATATAGTAGGAGCACTCACTGCTAATCAGATGGCAGGTAGCCAGAAGCCATCAAGCACCTCTCTCTGCGTTTCTCCCAGAAGCACACTCAGTTTTATTTCCCTGCTTCCTAATGGAGTATTTCTTTGCCAGATAACTTGTGGAAATATTTTTCCTGTATTTCTTCATACTTTTCCCAATAGAGAGTATCTTTCAATTTCAGCTCTTTTCCTTTGTCACGTTGACCCCGACACTGTTCTTTCTGGATTTCCTGCATGCTTTGTTTTTCCAAGTTTCTGTTTTCAGTTTGTGATTGTTCTTTTGCACTGATGGAGCATCTGCCCATAATTTGCATTTCTCTGTTGTGAAAAGCCATTTTCTTACATTGAGGCTTTGTATAAGGGATGAATTCCAGTTTAGTCTTACTCTCAAAGATGACTTTCGGTCATCTAACTTCAATGCCTGAATGAGCAGCCTGGGCTCCTGATACAGCAAATAAAAGTTACATAGAGAGATCCGGAGCACTTTAGTCTTTCTGATCATGGATCAGATTGTCCTAACTTGATTAAGGGTGGGGAAGATATGTCCTCAGAAAGAACTTTCTTTGTATCTTGCTTATTATGAAAGATGATGATTCTGTTGTGCTGTTAAAATTCTTCTGTCTCACATGTAAATATTAAAAGGGTAGATCATGGTTTCTCTGTTTCTCAAGTCTATAGCAAGGTCGGAAAAATATGAGAGTAAGGGACTGGTAAATGTAGGAGAGACATAATGTATTGAGGACACCTGTGATTATCCATCCAATGCTACTGAAAATCTTGTGGAGAACTTTTTTTGTCAACACAGTCTCCACAGAAGAGTCCTGGGAAGGTTGTGTAAAGGCTGATGTGCTCACAGCGCAGCAGAGCTTTCCAAGCTTTGTAATCAGATTGTAGGCCATAGGCATGGGATACAGAGGGATGATTCTGGCCTTCCACCCTTCTTAAGTTTGTAAGTGATGCTGAGGCTGCTTTAGCTGGGGCTGCAGCACCAGCCTCTATTTGCCGATTTGCCCTTAATGATACAAAAGGGTCTCTAAGAGGGAGTCTCACAAAATGTTGTTCAAAGCCTTCTTCCTCAGCCTTTAAGAGAGGAAGGGATCTGGTCCAGGCTGAGGAAATGAAGAGACAGATAACACTGTGTCTTTAAAAAAAAACAAAAACAAACCCCACACAAACCCAAAAACGCAAGGACTCCTGTATTTTCTCAGTTACTGAACTCAGTAGTCTGACAAGTGGGCTAATGCCTATCTTTTGTCATTGCTGTAGACAATGCTGACCTCAGAGTTTAGCATATGGTTTAGCTATTGATTTGGCTTGCATTTAATTGAGATCTTTGAAACAAGATTGTTTCATGCTGTGCAGTACACATTTATACAGCCACTCGGTAAATATTTTGCCTCGTCCTTGCCAATGAATGATAGCTGCTTGGAGTAAAGTTGTCGGGAGGCTGTTACCACCTGAGCCTTGTTGTTGTTTGTTTTCTGATTGTTGACCCTATCATATGGGGTGAATTCCCAGATCTTGCCAGGATATGTGGGGCTGATGTAGAAATTTTCATTTAACATTCATGGCAAAGGCAATCTGTCCACTGTTGCTCTCCATAAAGTGTCACTGGTTTATTTACAAGATTGGCTTATAAAAATACACATACAGCGTGAGTGAAAACTGGTTTCCTTACTATAAGTGATCTTAACAAAGAGCTTTCCGGACTTAGAAGGCAAGGCAAGTAAGCATTATGCTATGACTTAGGTTTCTGCAGGAGAAAGTCTTTTAAAACAGCTCATAGAGATCTTCCTTCTTAAATGGCTGTGTTGACCTTTATTAAAGAGGTAGCGAAAATTTTGGGAGGGGGGTTGTTTGGTTGATGGTTTGTTGTTTTTTTTTAGCTCATGAGGTTGTTCCTGCCTGTAGATTGAGAGTTGCTTCCTTTTGCTGTTGAAGGCTGAGGTTGGAAAGGAAGACTTACTGCAATCTATTTCAAGAATAGTCTGAGGAGGAGGAAATTCCCTTCTTGTTGCTAATAGCTGGTGCAGAACTCTCTGCTGGAGAAGAATAGTTCAGTAAGTTAAAAAAAATTATATAAGTTTTGATTTCATGTATCTTGTTATTATCTAGAAATTTCATTGTCTGATACATATCTTCTTTGTTAAGGGGTGGCAGAACTGTGGGTATTGTGTATAGCTTTGAACTCAGTAAATACTAAATTGGTGATACAACAAGGGTGAAATGTTCAGTTAGAAAACAATAGCAGATTAGCTACAACTAGTATGACGAAGCATCAGCCTAAACTGATGAGGTACCTCTGAGAGACATTAGTAATGCATTTTATTATCCAGGAGCTTGGATTAAGAGAGAAAGGTAATTTTGCCCATCCATGCATCTGTAATGTTCTTACCTTTTCAGATGTTTCAGGCTGCTTTAGGGTACTTCCATCAACAATTTAGAATCAAGGGCACTGTTTAAATATCAATAGCAGGGCAATCCAGACCTCCATCCAGGCAGAACTAGATATCCTAGGTGAGCATATTAGAATGAGAGTGTTCGTCTAGATGCATTTCTCTTTCACTTTAATTGGAAGTAGAGAGGTGTTCAAGTTCAATTCTGTGCTTTATCCTGAAGTGTGTGCTGTCATGCTGGAAGCAGAGGGCACTGCAGGATGTCGGCAGCAGACCTGGGTATGGAGGTGAGATGAAAGCCCTTGTGCTCCTCCATTCCACACGGAAGGTGCTCCTGTTGCAGCAGGGTATATGTGTGCTGGAGCAGAGTAGGACCCCCTGAAGTCCCCTTGCCCCCCTGCTTATCCTCCCTGTGCCTGGCTAAGGAACCAGGCAGCTTGGGTCAAGTGAGGCAAAGCCCAGGATATCACCAGGTCTGGCACCGTTTGTGCCTCCCTGCCTGCTCCTTGACTGTTGGTACAAAATTTGTCTTCATCCCAGTGACTGGGAATCCACTGCTGCTCATGGGCCCCTTGTAGGAGCTGTTACACAAATACCGAAGAAGCTCTGCACCCCAAAGGTCTTTAATTGTGGAAAATTCACATTTGTTCTCCTTTTGACACCCCTACAAACTGAGGTTTGGTAAGCACATGAGGAACTTTCTTAGACCTTTTTGCAACAGAACTCAAAAGAAAATAATTTAAAAAAGAAAAAGAAAAAAAAAAAAAAAGAAACTGGAGACAGTAGAAATATCTTCCACCAGATAATTTATCAAGGTATTCTCTGCAAGCTCTTTCAAGCCAAAAATGTTGCTGCAGGTGTGAAGTTAGTTTGCTTATGAAGCTGCGTGTGTACCCAGGTGTGCCACCCTCACACACTGTCCCTGTCACATAGATGCTAGCCTTCGAGAAGAGACACATTCTGGCGTTGAGTGTGTCATCCCATCCCATGTTCTGCTTTAGGACTTGGCCAGGTGGGACTTGTTTTCACTTTTTATCTTCCACAGACAGTATCACCTGCTTTGGATTCCTTAAAGATATCTGTCAGACGTGCATGCCAAAATGTGAAACTATTAATGTTTGTTTCATTTGTGCATCCATTTAAGAAGATTATTATTACTTTAAAATGAGAATTAAATATTTAACTGAGAGAGGATTTCTGCAATCCATTTTAAAGTATCATTTATTGTATTGTGAGTAGTAGCCTGAAAACCATACCAGAATTCAGTGGACCATTATACCACATGCTGTACAGGAAATTCTTGTGCCTCTTGAGACTGTTAGTAATTTAATTGATTATGAGCAATATATATATAGATGTTGTGATACTTACAGGTGTAGCTTTATGTGTTTGTGCATACAAGTGTAGATATGAAATAATTCAAAGTTTAATCATGAATACATTGAAAATGTCAGATTGTCTTCCAGCCTAGCTATATGAATTTATAATTTTTTTGAAAAGTACCAAATAACTAAAGGTTGCAGCATTTTCTTTATTTCACTTTTTTTACATCACTTTATTTTTCCTGTAAGTTTGGGCCTTTGTATTTCTTGCAAGTGAAAGCTCAGATTTCAACTTTTAAACCATATCTTACACAAATTTCAGTAATTCACATGCCTTCCTTTCATTTTTATCCTGCCATTGGAAATCCTGAAAGAAAATTGGTAATTTGTCTGTAAAACATGTTAGGTGCTTTTAGTGCATTTCAGGTGTTCGGAAATTTTACAATTATCTCTTCCTTTAAATAGTACTGTATCCATTGTCACTCCAAGTGCTGAGAAGTGGCATTGTAAGAAAATTCTTTTTGTACTCATAAACAAGCTTCCATATGACAGTACTTTGAAAGTGTTTTTTAAATTGTGCTACATCTGTCTGATGTTAAAAGCATTAAAGAACAGCCAAAAAAACAAGCCCTCCTATCAGCCTCAAAATGCTGAATATGTATACATCATATATATTCAAAAGTGCCTATCTTTAAATAGCAAACATAAAACATAAAAGCCTCCCTAAGCTTTCTCCACAAGCTTTACTGCTTTATAGACTTTCTCTGTCAGTCGTCTTTGTTCTTGCTTACAGTTTCCATGTCTGGGCAGAGACGGTAGTTCTCTTCCATACTCTGACTGGAGCTATTTGTTATGTCACCCTGTCTGCAGGATGACATGCCAAAATACCTGTGCCGCTTGCTGCAAAGCCTTGAGCACCCAGTGCCCCACACCTTTGCACCTTCTTTAGTCGACCCTTGCCACCCTGCCCCAGGGCTGGCATGGGCAGGGCTGCTGAGGTACGGTGGCACCGCAGCCAAACCCCACCTGTCTGTGCTGCAAAAACATTGGGTTTAATTTAGTGTTGGAGAAGCAACGCCAATGAGGGTGAACTGTTGCAGCAATCTGTAAGCAGGGTCTGCAAAATGCCTTTGGAGAGCAGGCTGATCACGTCATCGCTGTGTGGTGGTAAGGTAGCAGAAATCATTGCCTGGCACCCAGATTGAGTGGCGGTGGGTTTGTGCAAGGTGTGTGATACTGTGAATGGTCTGTTAAGGCCTGGCATCTGAGTGTTGGTAAATTAAGCCAGCAGCAGGCTGAGAGAGACTACATCAGCAGAGCAATACTGGTTTAAAACTTTAAGTGCATAGGGTTCATTAAAAAAGAAACCTTAATATTTTAATTTTTTTCCTAATATGTGTTTAGAAGTATTATGTTGTAAGTAAATTATGGTGCCATTTTAGGAGACAGTAAGGCCTCATATGTGTATAAAATACAAGATAAAACACGTTAGTAAAGTTAGGTTTATGTGGGAAGATATTACCAAGCTACATTAAATTTTGCATTGACAAAATTTGGGCAGCTTTGCCCAAAATATTTAATGTATTGGGTTTTCAGGGACTTCAAGTCAAAGTCAACAGAATTTTTAGGCTGTAATTTTTCAACAAATAATGACTTTTATACAGACTGGTGAAGTTGGAAACTGTGAAAATTGAGTTTTACTAGTTTGGATTTAAATTGATTATATTTCTGTGCTTATTGATTAATGTAAAATATAGGAACAAACATTCCTAGATTATATTACAATGGCTAAATCTTGACAATAGTTCTGTAGGAAACAGACCATGTAAATGCAAAATCAGAATGGTGTGTTTTGCTAAAGTGGTACCATATGTTAGTTGATTAACAAGTTGTAGGGATATTAGAAGATCTTGGCTGCTGGTAAGAAGGAGCATCTGTTTTCTAAGTCTTTTATCTAATATGCGTAACGACTTTGCCAACTCAAATTTAAGGTTTTTTGTTTGGTTGGTTTTTTGGGTTGGGGGGCGGGCACATGTATCAGCTATAAAAACCTTGGGTATTTTTCTTTCCATAGGCAACACTAATGTATTCTTGGGGTTTAAATCTAACCCCATCCCTGTGAAGAAAATGCAGTAAAGTTAAGAAGTAACGCAGAATGTCCTGTATGTGGGTATTCCATATGAGCAGTTCAAAATTCTTCCAGCATCACAGCTTGTATTTGGTGTAAGACTTTGTTTTGTTTTTATCTTCAACCAGACACCAACCCCAGAAGCTAAAGGCCAATTATAAAAGTTTAATTTTCCTTCAGAACTTAGGAGTTTGCTTTGATGGGATTGCAGTGAGTGTGCAAAGTGCCAAGCATGCACACCTGCATGCATCATCAGTGTGACTTCAGAAACAAGTGTCATGAGTTTTTACAGAGTAAAATGTACCCTCTTCCACTCTAAGACATATTCTGAGATCTGAAGTAGAGTTTAAGTGGTTAATCAGTTGTATTGTACTGGTTTGCAGCAGATTCTCTTGTGGTCTAGCCAGTTTTGAGGCTGTGGTGTGAGCTGACAGTCTGAGGCTTCACCCTGAAAACAAACGAGGTCTTGGGGAAAGACTGGAGATTTTGTTTCATGCCTGCCTTATAGAGAACTTCTACTCCTCTGTGTTCAGGAAGATCACAGCTTGAGGTTTCCTAAACACAGCATCTAAGAATAATGTTTCTTATCCAGGCCTGATAAAGTTTTTGGACTTTTTCTCTCAGACAGGGATCTTACCTTGGCAATCTGCTTTGATGTGACTTTAGGCTTGGGTTTGTGCGCAGCACTCTGCTTAGAGTTACCTGGGAGGAGAAGGCTGCAGCAGGAGCTGGCCATTAGATGCAAGGACAGATTGTATAAGCTCTCTAGAGCTGTGCTGGCTCTCTGTCTGCTGAGTCCTGTGGTGTCTTTGATTAATGAAGTGCTGCACGTCATCCTGTGTGGTTGGTTTTGTTCCAGTGGGTGACAGCAATAGCTGAGGTCTGACGAGGCTTTGCAAGCTTCAGATTTAAATATTAAGAGATTTTCCTATTTTCCTCTTGGTCTGAGGGAACCTGAGCACGTTGACCCTTCAGAGCAGGTGCAAGCCTTTGGTACAAGGAGTAAGTACATCAAAGAAATAATTTCTCTCAACATGTTTTCATTGGGAGACTCAGGTTTAAGGAGGATAACTGTTTTGGATGTAGATGTAAAGTGGCTGGGAATGTTTCCGTTTTGTTTGTCTGTCTGTTTTTAATTTGGTTGTGTATCCTCTGCCATGGGAGAGATGTCTTACAAATAGAGCCAGAGAGACCTCTCTGGGAGCAGACTGTCTGTATGCAGCATCTCTCTCTCTCTCTCCTTTGGCACTCCCACCCTTTCTGCTAGCTATAGTGCAAACAGAGTCGGTCCTTGCCTTTCCTGTCTCTGGAGTAACTTCACCCCCGATGATAACTTCAGGAGCTGTGGTTACTGCCGAGCAGCCAAGCCCGGGCAGAGCCGGCCAGGCACCCCGGCCAGGCGCTGCAGGCTGTGTCTTTGCTTCCATTTATAAAATGCCACACACCCTATCTCAGAAATACAGGATAGGTCCTGCATGGCTGTGACCCCAGTGGACGCTGCGGGGATGCCCGGGAGGGGGCAGCAGCGCACCGGCTGCCGGCCCCCATGCTGCCCAGTGGCCGATGCCCACTGTCCCCTGCCCGGGGCACAGCTCCCACCGCAGGGAGCGCGTAGGACGTGCTAATGCATGTTCTTCTTTTGGGCTCGTTTTGTTTCTTTGAGGGTTAGAAGGAAATGCAAAATTATTTTTTTTTTTTTTTTAAAAAAGTGGTTTGCTTGTTAATATCTCTATTGGCAAAGTCTGACTTCTCTGTTCATCTGATTTCCCCTTACTTTCATTAGAAGGCTGTAATTTGAAGCGGCAGAGGAAGTTTTGAAACAGACAATGGGTGGAGAGCAGCCTATTTTCTCAGTGCTTTGGGACTTTCCATGGTAGGAAATTGTTTGTTTAGTTTTGCAAAAATTGCATGTATTTCATTGGCAGGACATTGAGCATAGCCAGTGGATGGCCACAAAGTGAAAAGCTAGGACAAGTCTTAAGACAAAGTAGCAAGACAGGAAGCAATCTCCCACTCCTCCTGCTCTAAGGGACAGCAGCTTCAACGTCTGCAGGAGGTGGGTGCTCACTTTCTCTGTAGGTAGTCACGTTCAAGCTGAACAGCCTTCAGCTGTTGTAACCTCCAGCCCAGTTCTCTGCCTCTCACCAGTCCAACTATCTGTTCTGTCCAGCTACCAACAGCTTTGAAATCTCATCCTTTTAACTGTGCTTTCATTTCTACATAGTGCCATAGCTTTTCTTGATTTGATTTCCATGGGGGGCTATAAGGGGAAAAGTGAGATATTTTGTCTGCAAAATATGTTGATGATGATGAGCCAAGAGACGAGAGAAGAAAAGCTAAGCAGGCAGTCACAGTGTGTGTGTCTATGTGTTGTGTGTGTGTGTTTGCACGAGAGGAAGAAGTGTTACCTTCTCTGCATGGTGCCATATGCTGTACAGACCTGAGATGCTTGTACTGTTCACCAGAGCCCAGTGTGGATGATGTGATGTGTCTACGTGGATTGGGGTCAAAATGTAGGAGGAAGTGCTGTTTGCAACTTTTCTGGCACAGCCACAGCAACCACTCATGAAGTGTTATGGACAGGAATTTTAAAGCAAGCTTCATGCTTTGGTTTTCAAAGCCTGGCCAGGAGTCCTGCAACAACTTAATCTGATATGAGATTGCAAACAGAAATGTAGTGCAAGGGAAAGACAGACAGTGTTCAGCCTTATAAAATGGCATTTTATGATGGTGAGAGTCTCCGTAGAATACTCTCTGGATTGGATTGTTTTGCTTCAAAAGAGAAGTGTTTAAGAAACTGATTGTCTAGTCTGGTGGCAGCAAAACAGTATGACAAAAAGTGCTGGACAAAAATAGAAATGGGAAGGTCTTCATGCAGAGAATCATGACCATGAGTGTAAAATTTAGGATTAAATATATGCTTGGCTCTTCAGGAAAACAGTCTACATGGGAATCACCCACTGTCTAAAACATTGTGGAGAAGTTAAAAAGAGTATTAGAAAATATTTCCATGTAGAGACAGTACATGTTTTTCCAAATAAAAAATGTAAGAACTATTTCAGGAAGTGTGATACCGTCCAAAAAGCCGCATGTGCAGATTCAAGAGACAACCACTATCTCCAATGGAGAGCTGCCCACTGAACAATCAGTGCTCTGCTCTGCCTGTGTACAAGAGTCACCTCCTGTAACATTGGCCTTATATACATTGGGCATTTAGTCTAATGCATTTGCTGCTTTACAGTCATGAAGAGATGTCTCAGGAGACTAATTCAGCCCATCCTAAAATTAGGCGTCCAGAGTGAGTGGGATGAGTAACCTCCAGCAGGTTCCTGTTTCTCATCTGTGGTTTTCCAGGTGAATGGCTTACACTAGCTGCTTACATTTTTGATGGCTGAGGCTAGATGAGGTGAGACAGGTTGCCTTTGCTTCAGAAGAAGGAAGCCCTGGGATTCTTTAGTGGTATCTAAGGAGAAGTCCCATCAGACAGAAAATGTCACTCTGATTTTCTCTTCTTTGCAGTGTCAATATTGCAGATGGGTGTAAAACAGCTCTAGAACAACCAGTGCCTCTGCCCTGCAACCACCTTTGCAGGTCTGTACGCAGGGACCCTGGCCGCCAACAGAGGACAGGTTTGGCTGCTCTGACCAAACAGCAGTATGCAAAGGTTGCTTATGCAAGGTGTTATGAACCGTGTGCGTTCCACACCCGTGAAGCTTTTGTGGTGTTTTTTTTAACCACTTCATATTTTCTGGGTGAAGAGTTACTGAGACACATCACTGTATATTGTGTCATGTGTGCATCACTTTGAAAAATAGTATTTAGTCATGCAAATAAAATGTTTACAAAGAAGCTTCTCCAACATATCTCAGCAGCTCCCTGTTACTGCAGTAGCTCCAAGTACGTGACACTCCTTACTAGTCTGATAGGTTTCTGCAGTTAACACAGAAGTACATAATCGCAGGTATGAAACTACCATTGCTTTACTGCAAGTCTGGTAATTCAGTAAGAACTGCTCTCTAAAGTATGTGAAAATCTAATGAGATTTTGGATAGGCCTCTTTCAAGTCAGCCAGTCATAACATTCCTTGAGAAATTGCTAGTAAAAAGTTTCTTACTGTGCATAGCTGCTTAATAAAAGGTATATTATTCTTTACCCTTGAAAAAATCTCCTGACTACAAAAAAAAAAAAGCTCTCCTGTTTTTTTGGAATGAGAAAGCAGGGAGGTGGTTAGACATCTCAATAAGGTAAGGAAATAGTAAAAGCAAATTTCCAAAGAACTACAGGGACAAAACATCTGATGCCTTCATGGAGAGGCTGTGTGTAGTAGTGTGGGCAGATACTCAGATTTCATGCCTCTAAATGAGCAAATTGCCAATAATCCTATGGCTGCCAGATCCCAGTACTACATTGTGGAGTACTGTGCACTGATCTGTACAGCCTTGCCTACCCTTACCCTGGATGCCCTATCTCAGAAAGATGGGGCAGGGCGAGGGAGGCTTAGTGTCACCCTCTGCTTCAGCATGAGTCATGGCACCTAAAGTTCTCCAGAGCGGCCTCTTGGTAGTAGGGAGTTAATGAGGGAGAAAAGATGATCTCAGCCTCCCAAAGCTGTACTGATCCCTTGTTCAACGGGTTTAATAGCGTTCTGACACTTGGTAGTAGGCAGAGCTTTGGATGCCAATGCCATGGAAGATTTACCTTGCATTGTCCACCACCTCTGTGGAATAGCTGAAGCACTGAAAATTCATTCTCTAGCTTCCACTACGCTAGCTTTCCTGTGTAGACAAATGTTTAAGGCTGTTTTTACAACAGATGAGATGATATGACTTAACATATTGTATGCCATTCATTCTCTCCTGTATCCTCATTCCAGGAGATTTCCATACAATTCTCACTCTGCACCAGAGTGTTTTCATTAGGTCTAGGGTTGTTATTTTTCTATTGTAATGTAAGTGCTTGTATTTGTTATATTTAGCAAGTATGACAAAGTGTTACTGTCAGCATTAGGGCTTCTTGTACCTTGTTGAGTGTAAGAAAGAGCAGTTGTAGCAGGTCAGACCGGAGGTCCAGCCCAACAACCTGTCTCAAATGATGATGGTTACCTAGGGAAGAATACAGGATCAGGGAGAGAATGTAGTGATACTTTTGGAATATCCTCCCAGCTCCCAGCAATATATGATTAAGAGATTACTTGAAAGAAACCAAGGATTATGTCCTGTTTTTTAACAGTGCCAAATGGACTTTTTTCCCGTTAACTCATTGTGGGTTTTTTTTTTTAAATTCTTGTAAACTCAGCAACTGCAGTGTCCTACAGCAATAAGTTCCCCAACTTAGCAGCACTTCCATAGTGTTCTGTTAAATTAATACTCATGTCTATGTATTTTTGAATCATTAGCCTACTTGTTTCATTTGATGACCCTATGGTCTGTATTGAGAGACACGATGATCAGTTTTTCCCTGTTCAGCTTCTCTCTGTCACTCATGTTTATAGACTTCAAACAGATACTTGAGTCATCGTTTTCAGAGTGGAGAATCTTACATAATTTAGTTGTTCCTTGTACAGAAACTGTTCCATAACTTTGATCATCTGTACTGCCTTTTTCTTAACATTTCCATTTCTGCTGTAGATTTTTTGACCTGAAGTGAATTAATACTGCATGCAATATTCAAAATATGGGTAGGCTGTGGATTTGTACAGTAGCATAATATTATCTGTCGTGTTCGCTATTATTTTCCTAGAATTTTTCTAACATCTATTTGGTTTTTTAATCACTAATGAGCACTGAGCTGAAATTTTCATAAAATGGTTATAACCTCAAATACTCTTTCTGAGTGGTAATAGTCTGTTCAAAGTCAATGTGCATCACTTTACATTTATCTACGTGGGATTTCACTTTATTGCCTAGTCAGTGAATCTTGTGAAGCCTCTTCTTCATAATCAGCCCTTGTCTTTACTTCACTGAATACTGTAATGTTCTCAGCAAGCTCTGTCTTCTCATTTTTACCCCCTTTTCCATCTCACTAATGCCAAGAGCTGCCTGGACCAGTGCATTCTCTGTGATGCCATTGGCAATCTCCATCCCCTGGGAAATTTGATTTTTGTTCCTATGTGGTCTTTCCTATCTTCAGTTTTTTAGCAATGGGAGGTTCTCCCCTCTTTGTTTCTTTATCAAGGGATGTTGCTACATGCCCTGTGGACATCCATATCTTGGGAACCATATCTGCTGGCTGTCACATATCTGTTCTCTCACTGGGTTGGGAAATGGAAGTGCAGTTCTGCTTGTGCTTTTCTCAATCTATATGATCTTGTGTGTCAGGTTCTCTCCGCAAATTAAATGATTAATTTCACAGGACCACATTTGGGTTTTGCTACTTGCCTAACATGTTGTCCACATGCAACATGTCAAGAGTCCTACTGGGTAGTGACAGATGCTGCTTTCTAAAGTCATAGGGAAGTATTCATGGTTCTTATTTTAGCTCCATCAGCAAAAGAAAATTACAAGTGATAGTGCCTCTGTGGCTGAATTTGTGGTTTATTGAGAACTGTGGCAGAGCCCGCAAGATGAGGAGAGAAAATAATGTCTGATTTTAAATTTCAGCTGTTGGCTGCAGCTGCAACTTTCAGAAGGCTTTTCAGCCTTGTTCCTGCCCCATTTTCTCCTAGCTTCCTTTTACTGCAAAAGGAAGCTGAATTGCAACACTGAACACTCCGTGACTTATGTTTTTTAGCAAACAACTTAGACTTTAAATGGTGTGGCATTGAGTGTAGGTATTATCAGATGTACATTATTTAAGAAGGGGATGAAGATTCAGATATTTAAAAATTAATTAAAAATGTTTGTATGTGTAGCAAATTGTTAGATGTTTTTTAAAAAATAGGTGAATGATTTAAGCTGTCTGCAAGGGGCTGAGTTTTTGAGGTGTCACTCCCTCAATGAACTAATAGCCTCAGAATTCAGAGTTACTTATCATGTATCAAATAAAGCTGATATATTCTTATGACTGGTGACAACTTCTGCAAGGTGAAGGGGAATTAGTCTTTAACCAAATAAAGAATCCCTGTGGCATAGCAGTCCCATGCTTGTGAAGACAGCTGAGGAACTGAAAACATGCTGCCTTTCAACAAATGAGGCTTTATTCGTGACTTGAAAACACTCGTGAGATTTGCATGAAGAAAAGGTATTTTAGTGATGATTTGCAAAGCACTGCCACAGTCTTAATGTCTGTAGCTAAAATCAAGTACAGTGTAAGACTGTTGAAAAAGAACCTGATGTTGCCCAGGAGGCCCAGTGTGGCCTTGTCCTCTAGAGGAATAGTTTTCAGATTCTTAAAGCCAGAAGACCACCCAGTCTTTTCCTTGTAGGGTGGAGAAAACAAACAAATTACTTTCTTTGGTGGTTGGGAAAAGAAAGTGATTGGGAACTACTGCCTGTAACATTTTACCCCTTAATTGTGGTATTCAGCCTGTATTTTCTGGCTGCGTTTAGGCACTTCTTTAGAAAACTATTCAGATTTAATTTAGGTGTTTCAAGTGGTTTCACACCTGTAACCCCCTCTGTCCTAATTCGCATTTGCAGACCATCTTCTGCATTTAGGTTTACTCCTGTAGTCCTGGATAAAGGATAGCTCTGTGTAGAGTTTCTCTGCTGGGATACAGCTATTCTTGATTTGAGCTCTTATGGCAAGACTCCTTGCAAAAAACAGACTAAAAGCATTGAATGAATACTACTTATGGGTTGAAAACTCATCCTTCACTTACCCAATGCCCTGTTCCAAGGGCATTCCTGCATTACTCTGCTGTGAGAGAGGATTTATAGGAGCTTATAAAACTGAAATAGGGGCATGTAATTAATATTGTCATCTTGTCTCAAAGATATTTTGATACTTCTTTCCTTCCAGCATTTTGCCCAGAATTTCCTCCAACTGGTAAAAGGATTGAGATATCATTCCAGCTGCAGTCTTGAAGTACTATCTTTTAATAGCAGTAGTAGAGCAAAACAGAAAAAGAGGGGAAAAAAGTGTGAATTTATCACTGGACCTTGTTATGTTAATTATGAAAGATTAAGGCAATAGTATGAAAATTGTGAATAAAGAGGAGTAAATCACAAAGTTATACTTTTGCAGATTAGTATTGGAAATCAGAGTATTGGAATATATGCATATGCATTAAAAGCTGTTTATGTTACCAATTAGTATTTAATAACATTTGAAGTAAAGAAAACCTGCCATTGTCACTACTTACTGCCTGTTCCCTGTCCTCAGCTATGTCACATGTAAAGGCATGTGCTATATTTTGAGGGAAATTTATTGTAGAATTGTAGAATGGTTTGGGTTGGAAGGGACCTTAAAGATCCTCTAGTTCCAACCTTCCTGCCATGTGCAGGGACACCTGCCACTAGACCAGGTTGCTCAAAGCCCCATACAACCTAGTCTTGAAATTATTTGTATATCTGAGTGCAGACTTGCAGTTCGTAAAGGGAGATAACTAATACAATATCATTTTATTTTGTCAGTAGAAAGCTCACCTGTGAGTCATCACATTATTTGAAAAGTTTTTGTAAGGAATACAGAACAGTTGGGATTAAATTGTCTTGGGTTTTGTATTTATTCATGAGAGAGACAGAGGCTCTACCTCTGAATAAGCTTAAACCTTGTATGACACCTTTCTATGCTGACATTGCTTATTCTTGCTTTCACCCCAGGCAATTCTGTGTGCTGCTTGGAGCTTGATGAGACGGATCATTGTTACTTTTTCTCCTCCTTTATCTTCTGCAAAAGTGCTGTGCAGAAGGAGCAGACTTCCCCTTGTAGGAGAAATAGGATATGACACTGGAGTCATGTCACTGAAGCTTGCTCGGTGCTCGGACCTTTTGCCCTTGCCAAACCTGAAGCATGCTCTCCCTTTTTGGAAGGAGGTAGCTGTGGCCCTGAGCTTCCTGCCACAGCTGGGGAGAGTGCTCTAGTGTCATGCCTGTTTCCCTGGGGGCTCCATGCTGTTGTGCAGCACCCAGCTGCACAAGTGTGTTCAGAGGTAAACTTGGGTCATGTACCCATTTATTACTGTTGAGTATGTTAAATTCAGAATAATGGGCTCTGATAATCCTGGTGGCTGTAATTCAAGGAGGAGATGGGAATACTAGAAAGAAAGTAAAAAGAAGAGAGGCAAAGACTTGTTTTCCAAGACAAAACCCAAAACAGGTACAGTGGATGTCTTCAGGAGCTCAGCTGATGTGAGTGATAGAGGAGGATGCTGTGAGGTGACTTTCTCACTGAGCACAGGTCCTGCTGATGGAGCACTGGTGCATCTGGCTTTCCAAGGGGGAATAAATCCAATCACTGGAAACTGGAGTTATAAGTTTATCCTGAAGAAATAGGAACCAATTTCTTATTGCAGAGGGTAATTGAACATCAGTCAATCGACTAGAACATCGTCTGTGAAATGAGAGTGGATATATTTGCAAAGTCATGTTAGCCCATGTGCTGGAAGGAAGCCCATACTTACAGGGGTGGTTGTTGCAGGGTGGAAGGTCATGGTGGTCCTGCAGCTGCTGAACATGGTGTGCCTGAGCTGTCAGCTCAATCAGCTGCCTTCATCAGTCCCTGTGCTGAAATACCCTCAAATAACACACTGTTAACACTGGCAGCTCTATGTTAAAGACAGTGATTATAATCAACTGTCACACTTCAACCTTTAGGCTGGTAACATGCAGCATTCAGGAGGATTTGCACCCTCCATGTACAACAGCTAGGTAAGTTTCAAGGTACTTTTTTTTTTTCCCCCTGAGTTTTTTTCATGCATAAGAGATTGACTGTGCTGGAGACAGTGACTGGATGTGTGCACTGCAGCTTTGAGGTTAGGATAGTTTGGATTTTTTTTAAGATGGATGTCTGATCTGCAGATTTAAAGGCAGAGGAAAGAACTTTTCTCAGGGAGTCTGTTGGGAGCTTGATGTCCTTCACTTTAGTATGCTCATCATCTGGGTAGATCTTATCGTGTGTGTGATGGGATTTGAAACAAACGCTAGTGCAGATGCTGCATTGGTCTCCTGAGATCAGTAGTCTTTTTCATCTCATTTAAGTGTTTGGCCTTCATGTGAGGACCCCACATCAAATTCAATGGCTGACGATAGATGGGAAGTCAGACAAGATAATCAAATGGTCCCTGTTGCCCTAAAGCTATGAAATGGTGAAGAGTGAATTAATAAATGTTCATCCCAGCAGACCAGATTGGGCAAGCCTGAGAAAGAACAGGAGTGCCACTGCTGTCAGCTCTGATTTCGTTCTTACTTATCAGTGATCTTAATGATAGCATCAGCATGGTCTGGGAAGATCAGAGGCCCTTTTGAAGGGAGGGGATGTACATACTGTTGGAGAGGTCGTTGATACGTTTACAAGTCGGAGGTTCTCCACTAGCCCTCTGCTCTTATGTCTGCCTTCAGGAGCTGGCACTCTCCAAGGATCAGAAATAAAAGCATTGCAAGTAGCAACCATGCTAGGTTAGAAATCAAATCTGCATGGAAACAAAGTTTTAAGAATTTATTCTGCTTGTCTTTATCTCTTTTTAGACGTTCAGGTGGTTGTTTGCTGTGTAGTACTGCCCTTGTGGCAAGAGACGGAAAAATTATAGTAAGAACCATTAAAAATGTCCAACTCATTAAGTCACAGTGGCGCTGACCTCTCCTGTGATTTTAGTTTGAGTCTTAGAAAAAAATCTAGTTCTTGCCAAGGACATTGTGGAGAAAAGTCGAATATATGATTGGGTACAGCCCAAAGATTAATAAAATGAATAGTGTTCCCAAAAAAGTGACTTCTCAAGAAAGACCATCATCATGAACGCTATGAATGCTGTGGGTTGGCAATACTGCTACCATTGTGTTAATTTGTGATCATTATTTATTAATTATTTTATTTAAGCCATTGGTTTTGGTAGAATATTTATCAAATTGCCTGTTGATAAGTAAGTAGTTATGGTAATCACAACATAATTTTAACTGTTGTATTATTTTTGGACCCAAGCTCCATCAAAGTACATGTTGTATTTCCTAGTAATTCAAGCAGTCATCTTACAATCTTATAAACTCCATGTGCACTTGGTAGGAGCTGAAATAAAGAAACTCCTGTGATTCTTTATAATTGTACTTTGCAGAGAGCAGCTCTGCATACCTTTGATCGCTAGAGCGTGCCGCCTCTTGCATTTACAGCCAGATCCTGCAGACATCCGTGAAACCAGCAACAGTCAGTGTTCCAGGCTTTAAGTCTATTGCTCTGGCATGGCTAAAAAGTTGGACCAATTTGAATCCAGACTCTCACCAGATCTCTGTTTGAGCGAATTCATCCAAAAGGGAACTCAGAAAAATCAAAATGCTTTACACTGGGGAGAAACAGAATTTGAATGTAGAGCAGATGGACTTAAAAGTGACCTTCTCCCCTCCCTTTCTTCTGCCTCCCTCAGAAATAATTCCCTACACTGTTCCTTCCCACCCACATACTGCTTTTTATTTGATTAAACTCCAGTGATTGAAATTTCGGCAATGTAAGGCATTTTCCTTTCACAGAGTTGTTTGGTACCTTACAAAAACAGATGTTCATATTTTCTACTTCTGTGTTTGTGGGCTGATCTCATTCCTTACCATAGGTGATTCTGTGTGGAAAGCATGATGTGTGAAGAGCTGGCCAGACTGGCAGGTGCGAGGAGGAGCTGTAACATGCCAAGGTCTTCAGTTCAAAGTTGGCTGCTCTGATGGCAATGTACTCATATCAATGTTAGCTTGGAACGGTGGAATAACGGGGAAGGTAAAAAGTCTGAAACAAGGTGTTGCATTACACAAGTCAGAAAGATGCATCATGTTATTATGCTCATTTAGCTCTGGTCCATCTTACCATGAGCAATGGGAAGGGATGTTAAAGTGTATTTACAGTTAAGAGTATAATAGTCTTTTTTTTTTTTTTCCCCCCCTCCCCACTTGAATGTTAGCACTTCTTTGTGATGACCACTGTCTTTTTTTCGCAGTTTGATTTAGGGCATGCACAAGTGTTCACTGCCATCAGACCTTTTCATTTATTTAAAAAATTGCAGGGGGAGGAAGGAAATGAGAATAAAACTTGGAAAACAGAAAACCTAACCTATTTCACATGATGTAGGTGTCCACATGTGAGAGCTGCGAGCTTGAGCAAAACGTTTTTTGGCGTGAATGAAGGATGCTCTGTTACTTGGAGATGCACAAGGCACTTGACAGCACAGTGCTTTTTGGCTGGAGGTGGGCTAGGATGTTGCTTCCTTCTTTGTACCTAAGAGCTCAGTGCTGCCAAGTGGTAGGTGGTTATAGCTGCTCCCCAGAGCTCCATTTGAAACGCAGTTGGAAAGGTGAATGTATCTTCTGCCTGAATATCTTATGTTCAACCTCTTTGTGACTCTTTTTAATAGTTGTTGGAGTGATTAAGGCTGGTGGTGGCTCCTGTGATTTTCAGAAATAATTTTATCATTTGGCACCACTGTCAGTGGCTGAACTTCTCTGAAGGAGCTGAAACCTGTAGGTTTGACAAGACATCATAAAAGTCTGTTGTGGAGATGTCTAGAGGAGTTCGTGCTCAATTTTCTTTTTTGCTTCAGCTGGATTATTATCATTTCACTCCTTTGGCTACTTTTTTCCTCACAAACGTGAAAGTTCTTAACTGAACTGTAATGTACGGAGTATAAATATTGAAACTCTCTGCAGATTTTTTTAACAGTGAAGGTAATTTCATGCTAAATAATCCCAGAGGTTGTATTAGGTTGTTTGTCATTATAAATTTTAAAATCAAGTTCAGATGTTTTCCTTCCATTTAATTAGTATCCCTGCACTTGAAATGGGAACCAATCCATTGAAATCCCTTACTAAGCAGATGAGATTGAATGATCATAAAGCTTCCTCCACAGCTTAAAAATCTGTGGTTCCTTGGTGTAGTACACTGAATTAGTTGACAATTAATTTCAAAGTAGTGTAAACCTTTTTTCCCCCAGATCTACTTATGTCTATCATATTGATCGACCTCAGTGATTTTTTTCATTTTGCTTATACAAGCTAGTGGCTAGTATTATATCACCTTTGATAATACACATCTCTGAACAAAGTCCTTTTCTTTTAGGAGTATTTTAGTTATTAAGCATTGAGAGACCACACCGAGGACCACAGTGAACTCGCTGAGCACAAACAAGAACGGAGATGTGCTCATACGACTTGCAGCACTTCAGAAGCTGCTGTCTGCTGTATGAGGTGGAAATAAGTTCCACCACCTGCAGTCCTGTTTTTCTGTAGTTTTATTTATTTATTTGTTTGTTTGTTTATTTATTTTTAAAGTCACTTTTTTCATTTCAAATCCCACCAGTTGGTAGCGAATGGCCACTTGCAACTTCCTGGCATAGAGGGTAGGTTTTCTGACCTGCTGAAGCATCCCCTTGGTGCTCCCCTTCTTCAGAGCAGGCTCAAGTCATCTCTGGCCATGTAATGGCTTGCAGAGGTGCTGCCATGCGGCCCCCTTGAGGGCTTGTAGTGAATTCTTCCCAGACTTCTGCCTCACTACTTCAGGTCTAATATTTATTTTATTTCTGGCCTATAGTAGGCTAGACAGTGTCAGGCTGGTTCTCACTGACAGCATTCATGATGTATTTCTCAGTGGCTACATGATTTCGCATGGACATTAAGACAAGTCTTTAATTATGGGATTCTTCTTCTGATTTAACTATTAATAATTAATTTCCTAGCTTTTCAGTTGTGAATAATTGCTAGAGCCACAGAGTCGTTCTATATTATATGTTTGACTAATTGAGTGCAGCCAGTATTTGTTAATTATTCCTTTTAGGCACATGCTAAACCCAGAAGTGTTTCAATTGCTCTGGGACATTAATTTTAAACACAATTAAAACAGCATAACCTGTTAGCAATTATTTTCCGTGCATTGTTTTGATATTGATGGGTCCAGATCTGAGCACAGTAATTAAAAGGAACTGCTGTTATTGTTGATCCCACAGATAAACAAATTTTGATTGCGTGCTGTGAACTGGTTGATCAAGTTTATTCAAACTGTTGTTAGTGATTCATCCCAGTGACTGTGCTGGGGAGCTCTTTATTTGAGCCTAACAGTATAATGGTTCTGACTGTCTCCAGTTTCTCAGTTGCTAAAGGAGTTTCATTAATTATTTTAGATAGACGTAGGTAACATTTTAAGGAATGACCTTCTTACATACATTAATTAAATCCAGTTTGGGACCAAGGGACCAAGTTTTTTCCTTTGAAGTGAGAACATATTTTGTTCTGTCCCAACAGTTCCTGCACAGCAGCAGAGACTATTATGTTCTCCTGAGGCTGGGCAGGCTCTTTTGTTTTATTTGATTTTGATGATACTGAAGCGTGCCACGTTTAGTCTTGCTTTTTGCCAATGCTCTTTAATCCCATTGGAGAGACTACTTCTGCAGCTCCAGAAGTTCTCCCAAGGTGACACTCAATTTTCAGGTCATATGTCCACAACCAAATGGGTGATCTCTTGTAGATCATATCTGCATTTTGGGGGTCCGTGTTGCTCAGGTCCCTTAGCAGCATCAGCAATACCAGTTACTGGCAGTCTCAGCTGTGGGAGCATCTTCTTGTGGCCTTGAAAGTGAGTTTCAGACTAGGTTGGTACCATCCCAAGAAGCACCTGGATGCTCAGTAGGACGTGGAGTGGAGGAGTTAAGAGACCAATTCTCTGTCTTGTACTGCTGGCTGTGGAAACTCATTGTGGTGGCTAAAAGTAGATATTTTAATGTTTTCTTTAATTTTTATTTTTTTTAGTCTTAAACTAATTTTCTAGGTGTTTTTTTCCCCACCATGGATGGAGATGAAGCCTCCTAATGGGCTAGAGTTCATTGATTTTGATCTTATTAAGGCTCTTGGTACAAACTGTACTGATCTCCAGAGCTAACCCTGTTTTTGTACAAGGCTGCAAAAGCCCCTTCCTTTTAGGCACTTGTGCTTGCACTTTTAGGCAAGTATGTTTTGTGCTTTCCATTGTGTTATTTCAGGATAAGGTCTTTTTAAATGCCTTTAGTTTCCTAACTATCAGTTTCTGAGCTCTGTGTACAGGTAATGTCTTTGTATGCAGCTTTCGCATTGCTACTCCAGGCAACTGCACTGGTTTTCTTTTTCTTATCAGGGGTTTCTGAGTTATTTTATATTTCTTGAAGTTGGTAGTGCTCAGTGATCACTATTCCTGTAGGAGCCCTCTTCTCCTTCCAGCTGGCTGTCAATGTAAGTTGCAAGAGGCTCATCACACTTGTCCAGACTCTGGAAAACATCAGTGTTAAAGGCACATTTCTCCATTTCACAAAAGGCAATATCAGATAAGTGGGATGGCTGGCCATCACTTCTCCTCCTAAAATAGTTCACAATCAGAATGAGCAGAGAGTAACCCAAGGCCAGTAAATCACTACTCTAAATATAATGTATATCACACTTTTATTTATATTGCAGGGCAACTATAGGAGTATTCTGTTGGGAGCACTGTACTGCAGACCTTAAATAGCAATGCTAATGTTTAGATTGTATTTTCATCTTTTCTGTGTTTCCTGTGCCAGATTTCTGGGATCTTTGCCAGGTTCCAAGACTATATAGAATTAGTTGTTAAAAAGGAAAATAAGTATTTCTTAAGTGCTAGAGAATATGTATGTCTGATCTAATAAACAATAGTTTTGTTCATTTATTAATTGTTAATTGTAGTTTACTCAAATGTTTTTGCTGTCTGGAAGGGGGAGGACTGGGGCATGAGGAGAGTGATTCTACTTGAGCTTCTGTATTGAATTTATATATACACAAAACATTTCTGCATTCAGTAATCTAAGTAGACAGGATGACATTTCTGCCAGATAGAGATGTAGAAGGAAACATAGGGGAATTTTCCTAGCCTGTCTGGACTGGGTGGTTGAGAGGTCATTGCAACCACTTTAGTTGATGTTATATTGAAGTCAGAGTTGAAGAAAACTGGGAAGACCAGATTATGCTAGGTCTGTTTAAAAAGCCATCCAAGATGCTAACTGTTATCTGGTGTTGCAGTATGAAGTTGATTTAAATGAGAATTTGCATTTTTTTATTAACATCTCAGTTATGCTTTGTTCTTAGCCTGATTCAGAAGTTGTCAGTGGATAAACTTTCCGGTCTTGATGCTGTAACTCAACACTCTGTTCCACCATCTTTGGCTCAGCATTATGATTTTGATAGACTAATTCAGTCTGATATTCTCCACTAAATCAACACATGTGGCATCTGCTGGAATCTGTGGGATTTGATCTCATCCTTCTCAGCCACGTTATTTTTTACCTCGCAGCCTGACGGATCTGTTGATTCTCATGCAGGCTTCCTGCCTCTGATCTGCCAGAAGAGAATTAGTTATATGTTTCTATATGCTTTGCTACTGAGGCTGCACAATCCCTCTTAACCAAAGTCCCTGCTTACATACTGCTACCATTCATTTTTATTGGCTTCACTAAAGTTGAATTCCTGTATCTTGATTTTTCCCTAATTCATTCTCTGAGCAGCTTGAAAGAATTCAACAGAAAACAAAACCTCAAAGTGCTTATATAATGAATTACTTTTAAACTAGACGCTAAAAAAGACAGAGGAGCATTTATCAGGAATGTTTGTGGGCTTGGTGGTTACGAGCTTAAAAAAATATTCTGTGGAAAGGCTTTTGTCCCATGACAGAGATTTGAAAGGCTACGGATTCGGATTCCAGCAGAGACTCAGGCCTGTAATCATGTTTGAAATGTTCCCTTTCATAAGGCTGCCCGACTGCAGCGGGAAGCGAGCCGGCTAGGGGCTCTCCTGCAGCAGAGCCCATCACCTGTTGGGGCCCAACGCTTGGGGGACTCCTCCAGCCGCCGCCACCCACCACTGCGGCCAGGACCCTAGCACCGCGGGCATGCGGGGCGCTTAGAGGGGGCTTTGCACTGGGGAAGGGAGAGTTTCTCTTCTCTTCCCTGAGACTGGTGCTGACAGTCCGGGCGTTGCGGCTTCCAAGTTGGAGAGGGGAGCCTGTGCGGTAGGCAGGGACAATGGAGGAAAATGAAAGCCAGAAACTTGAGCTGTGCCTGGCTTGCTCGACAGACAGCAGACAGATGAAGGGTAAGTAAGAGAATCAGGCAAAGATGGAGTTACATTTAAACATGCCCCTCGTTGCTCTTTTTTATAACTGGAGGCAGAATGCATGGAGGAAAAAGCATGTCTTTCTTCTGCTAATGGCTCTGCAGATTTCCCTAATACTCTGGCTTTGTGAGTTTAGCTTTCTCTTCAGAGACATTTTTGTCTAACTTTTAAAGCAGGGAGCACACTGTATTGCTGTCCCAGTTTGCAGGACGCTGCCTGGTGCCGAGGGTGCTGCTCCCGCAAGGCGGGGGGTGGGGGGGGGAGAAATAATGTCACGTTCCCTTTAAATGCTCTGTGTGCTTCACCTATGGCAGAGAAATCGCTCTTCTTTCATAAATGTAGGTTTGACTTCATCTTTTTCTTGGGGAGTCTTTTAAACAAGGGAGATTCATGGTAGATTGTCACAGGGTTAGTTTACTTCGTGTGAAACCAGTTAGTTTGTTTTGGAGTGAAACTGAAAAACTGTAAGTGTGGTTTTCATGGTGGATCAGCTGTGCTGCATTTGCACAATCACTATTGCACTATATATTTTGTCTAAAAGTGAATGAAAACTATTTCCTGGTGAATACTGTGTGCGCTGTTCCATGTGGAGTATAACATTCAGGTAGCATGACAAATGCCTGATCTAGTCTATATCTATTCTAGTATTTGTGGAGCACCTGTGAACATTCCAAGTTCATGTATATTGTATTCCTCATAGGCACTTCAGAAAAAGTTGTGTTACTAAGCTTCTGTGAAACAAATAGTGCATGATTGGGTACATGTGGTTTTAAAAAAACATCACACAAGTTTGTATGTAATACCAGAAAAAAGTGCATAGAGAACACAGGGTTCATTAATTGTTTGATGCTCTTTTGAATAATTTTTTAAACTTAAAACACTGGGCAGTACAAATCATGTGCATCTGTGTCTGTATATGTTTATGTTTAGTAGGACGGAAATCTTCACTTAAAGGATGTGTCTGAATAGGGGAAAAAAAAAACCCTCCACTGACATAGTTCTTCTGTATGGGTTGTATGAAGCTGCCTGAGATGCATGTGGAACTAGAAAAACATGAGTCTGACCAGACTGATACTCTGATTCCCAACAATTTTAAATGCTGAGAGTTCATAACCAAATTTAGTAGTTTTGGCACATATCCGATAGTTACATTTGGAAGTTACTTGGAAACAGAGCTAATTGTAAAGACAGCAGAGTAAATTAGAAAGATTCCAAATAATTTCATATTTACTGCTAGCATAAATATGAAGTATGTGGGTTTGATTCACACTGCTAAAATTGTATTTATTTTTTAAACTTTGTGTTCAATGTGGTTTGCTTCAAGGCTCAATTTCATAGTATCAGTACAGGTCAGGTCTATACTTGTTCCTTTCTGACATGATTCTGAAAATACTCTTTTCTGATGTCACCTGGGTTGCAAAACAGGACTATTAAAATCTTTTCAACATTTAAAGTAATGAGCAAAGTGACTTTCCTGACCTTTGTAGACTTCATGGAGGGAGTGACTTAGAACTGCATACCAGGACATGTTGAAGGACTTTTTTTCTTTCTTTTTTTTTTTTTTTTTTTTTTCCTTTTTTTTTTAATTTCCAGCTCACAGCAATTAATCCTTTGTGATAATCTTCCTGATAATCGTAGGCATACTGCAGACCTGGACCTTTCCTGTAGTTATATCCACTGTACTGATAGGGGAAGTTAAGAAATCCTGGTATTTGTTTTCAGATCAGAGAAGCATCTCAGGTGTAAGGGTTACCCAAGCCTTTGGATAACCAAAGCCCTCTCCTGTCAATCAGCAAGTCTTGCTTTTTGTGGCCCTCCAGACTTGCTAGTTTTATCAACCAGCAAGACCTCCAGCTTTTAACATCTGAATATGGGGGAGGGAGGGGGGGAGGGAGACAAGCTTATCTCACACCTCTGTGTTTTCCATTGGCTTCCCTTCATTCCTTTTCCAAGGAGGGTACTTGTAAAATTTATCATTTTGCTACTCTTAGCTCTCTTCTGCAAACCACCAGATGATCCTTCACACATTTCACACTTATCTGTGGGAATTGATTTTCTAGGCCTATTACCTTCACTTGGAAGATATGGAAAGTTTGCCCATGCTGTTACTGAGCAACTCCAGGATCCAGGAAACCTCTCTGTTTCTCCTCATTGTAGCACTGTGGCCCACACAGCAGCTGTGGGAAGCTCATGTGCCACAAGGTACACCAGGGGTGTGGGGGGCGTCACCCTCCCAGCAGACAACCTCGTCATCAAAGTCACTTGTCCCTATCTAGAAGTGGACAAGGAAGATTTTTTCAGCAATCCTAGGGGAAAGAGCCATATTCAAACATGACAGAGAGTTTGGTTTGCAAAGAAAGTCACGTGCTGCTGTGTGCTGTAATGCCGCGGGAGCTGCTGAATGCCCAGGTCAGCTTGCTGGCAAGACTAGCAATTAGTTTGCATAGTTTACATTCCTTTCTTTTCACTGGTATTTATACAATATTTTCCAAATTTGTGAAAGAAAAATGAAATAATTTGTTGATCTTTCTAATATAGTATAAGAAAAATGTTATTTTGTGTTCCTTCTCAAGGTTTCACCCAATAACACATAGTGGGAAAACACTTTACTTAATATGACTCTTTATGTTCCAAATAATGAGCTTTTCCTTAAACTATTGAAATGACTGAAGTGCAGAGCAGGGAAAGGCTTTGCATGAGAGAGATTTAGGACCCAAAATACACATTCATGAGCTCTTGGTTGTGCTTGTTGGTTGTGTTTGTCAGTGTAGGTTTACCTGCCTTTTTGAGGAAGTGCCTGCCATCAATTCAGCGATTGAAACTGCTGCTGTGACCATACTTCCAGGGTTTATACCAAATGGCTGCATTCAGTCACCCACGTTCATGCTGATTCCCTTGAGCTCCAAGGAAATCCCTTATTTATGTCTGCCGCCTTTGTTCCAGCAGCCTCAGGGATATAACCTCCGGGCTTTTGGTGCAACAAATTAAAGATGGTAAATTCCAGCCAGCCCCATCCCACCTCTTTTTCCTCTGTAAAATCCATTGAATAGACTGTGCAGCTTTCAGAAACCATTTTGACAGAGTGTATTTGGAGTAGCCAGACTTACTTCTTGCAAGCAAAACTCTTTTTTGCCACTTTTCTCAAACAATCTGAGTGTATGTGGCAGTCGGTGCACTGAATTTTCAGTAATTAGTTAGGCTGGATGTTTTTGTGATTGAGGTGTGCTTGGAAAAGTTTTGTGTGTGTGTGTGTACGTACGTGTGAGGCTGCTGCTCTGAAGGTTTAACCAGGACTGTGCTTCTAAGAAGGTCTTAGAAGGTGCTATGGAGATTGGAGATGGCATTTTGAATCAGTGTGTGAGTAAAATTTCCCTGTGCAGTAATCCTGTTTCCAAAGTTGTTCTTGGATCTGTGCTCATCAAAGCATGATGCCACCTGCAGTCTGGGCTCCTGTGTCCAATTCTGCTTTGGGGATAGGTTTCTGTGAGAGGATGTTACTGATATTTTGGAATCTGTGAGCATTACAGGGAGCTTAGAGAAACATGCAAAGTCTCTGAGGACTTTCCAGGGCCCAGTCCTGTTGTGAAACCCCGGGGAATTGGTTCCTCGTGTAAATTTGTGGGGCATCACACTGGCAGAGGCTTCACCAATGAAGGATTGACTTTATTACCAGGGCTTGATATTACCTGGGACTTGGCAGGCAATTGACAGCGCACACTAGAAAGTTGAAAAATCCCTGGCATAAAATCCTGAGGCAAGTGGTGGCAGGGTGTCAAACTGACTGACTGGACCATAAAAAGAAGCGAGTAGATGCCTGTTTCCAAACAGCAGCGCTGTAGTAATAGCAGCATGTGGGGCAGATGGTTTCTGGTAGGAATAAAGGGCTCTGAGGCGAAAAGTGTCAGATGGAGAGAAATAGAGATGTATTAAAAACACATAGAGGAAGGAGCTTCCTGCTCCTGGGGAGGTGCTGTAAAGGGTTAACACTCACAAGGATGTCTGAGGCTGCCCTGAAGATGGGGAAGGCCACATCAGACTTGAAGAGGCCTTTTCAATGCTTCTGGGTTTTGGTGTTTTTTTTTTTCCCTTAGCTGACAAAGGAGTGAGGGATTTTTCAAAGGTATTGAGTAACAAGGCTCCAGACCGCACTTTTTCATGCACCAGAGGGCTCATGTTACACAGTTACCTGAAGATAAGCCAGCACTTACCTACCCTCCCTATCTCGCTGTCTCCACAAACTTCCTCATGGTCTTTGGTCTTAAAGTAGATTTTAAAGTTGTAAAATTTATCTGAAGGTGGTTTTTTTTCTTCTTCTTATATCTCACAAAACTTGCTTTTTTTCTGTTTCTTAAGAAACAGTTTATTAAAAGTGATGTAGTATTTTCCAGCCTGCTGTCCTGAGACGTATAAAATCCAAGGGAGATCCATGAAATTTAAAACCAGGCCACAGTCAGAAATCAGGGAAAGAAAGCTTATTATTTCATAGGTGTTTCAGCACATGTTGAAAACACACTGAAAAATGATTAAGGATTTCAAATCTGCTTTGTCAAAGGAATTTTGTCAGATGGTATCCTTAAGGATACTAGTTATGGGGCCATTAAGTGTACTGGAGCCTATTGAAGTAACCTGTTTCTTCTCGTGGAAAGCATCCTGTAGATTTTAAGGGCCAGAGAATAAGGGCCCTGTCAGATCTCCTTGTCAAGTCACATAGTGGTAAAGATGATATAAAAGGAACATCTACTCTAATGATGCTCACTTTTCTGTGAGGTGATACTGTGGTTGTGTATTGAAAGATGCAAGTACTGTGTGTACCTTACATAAATGATTATTTCTGAGCTGCCTCTTACAATGTATGTATGTATGTCTAATGACGCAAAACATGCCATTGAACACTACTAGACTTTTAAAAGAATCTAGATTTTATATTGATTATTTTTCTTATTAATGTGAATGTTGGGATTAAGTTCTTGTAATATTCTAGTTTGGGGTTTTTCATTATGTTTTTCAGACCAGGCGAAAACCGGTTTACAGGTAACATCACTAGACGATGCAGAATGTCTCCGATCTAAAGACCTCCTTTCAACCCCAAACAGTCACAGTTCTAACACAAAATCCACCCGCAACATCCCTCGAAGACATACAGTAGGTGGCCCTCGCAGTTCCAAAGAAATACTGGGAATGCAAACCTCGGAAATGGACAGGAAGAGAGAGGCTTTTCTGGAGCATCTGAAGCAGAAATATCCCCACCATGCTACAGCAATAATGGGACACCAGGAGAGACTGAGAGATCAGGTATGAAACTGAAATTTGTATCCTGCTTTTTGTTAAGCAGTCTTTATAAATTCTACAAAGTTGAATGTTACCTCATTACAAAAGATGAGAATGTAACAAAACATTAATTTATTTTTTTTTTTTTTACATAGCCTAAGATTTAGTTGCTCCCTTGAAATTCAAAGAAACAATAATAAAACCAAAATTATTCAATATTACCTTGGAATTGTTTGTTGAAACTGACAGTTTTTGAAGAGCTTTTCATTTTTCTTAGAATATACATGGAGAAAGAGATGAAGGTGAGACTCTTGATCTTAGTACATGGGTCTCCATCTACTTTTTGCAGCTGAAAGGAAAATATGGAACAGCTGTTAACTTCTGTTACACTTTCAGTATTGGCACCACAGCCCAGGAGAAAAGAAAATATCCGTAGAGTGTGCCTGTATGCTTTAGCTGGCTCTGTTACCCTTTCATTTGCTTTCTTTTCTATTTTTGAGTCTTTTAACACAAACAGAATGGACTTATCCACAGGTGTCTGCCTCCTCCATGCTGTTTTGACATCCACATTGGTCTGTCAGCAGCATACCTGAAGGTGGTTTGCTTTTTGCCTGCCTCCAATTGTTTTTCAGCAGCGAAAAGTAGCTGTAGGGTCAGAGGAGATGTGACATGCTGATGTATTTCTCAGAGCAGGTGGAGGCCGCCATCATGCCGACCTTCTGAATCCACGGAATGCCATGCAAGGATCTCTTCACAGCCTAAGCCTGGTCTCTGGTTTTGAGTGCAATATTAGAATTTAATCTGTTCATCTTTACAGACAATCTGTGTTCTATTCCATAATTATTTTTTTTTTCAATCAATCAGCAGAATTTAGAGTTCAGGCTCAAAAATATCGTGCCCAGTATTCTCAGTTTAACAAATGATTGACAGTAAAGCTTTTATAAAAGCTTTTTTCCTTAGCATTTTATAGGTATTTCAGCACTTGCAGCAAATTAATTGTAAATAAGGAATAAGAACAGGTTGACAAAATAATGTACTCTGCTCTGGGAGTTCTTACTGAATTCCCAGTGTTTTTTGAAGCCTTCCAAACCTTTGGAGATCTGACTGTTTTTACAGGTTTGGAAAGACTGTCATTTGGTAACTCCCCCCCCTACACCTTATCTTTGACATGGTCTCTGGAGATCCCAGGTGCTATCACTGACTCAAAACACAACTACTAGAATCCATACGTATTCAGCTAAAATTACTGCAAAACTTTAGCTCTAATGAGGATGATCTATTCCTTATTTTTAAACAGCTTCCCCCCTTTCCTTTGAAAGCCTTGATTTTTATTTTTTTTCCCTCTGCACTTAACTCTTCTATGAACTTTAGTGCCTGTGTGGAATGTGCTGGGTGGTGGATAAAGATAGCATACAAATTAAATAAAGGAGGTGGGAGGGGGGTGAAATCCAGAGATTAGATCTTTTGGAGTCATGTAAATATTTAGTTCCAGTGTTGCAGACGCTGCAAACCCAGTTTGAACAGCCTACAGCATTAAACCCTACACATTTTGTAATTTGAGCCTTTTCTGAAGGCAATAAATTACAGAAGGAATGCAGTAACTGTTCCTGCTATTTGTTTAAAATGTGTCTTCCTTGCTAATTTATTGAGGGTAAAATTCATGCGAATGTCTCCTGCTTGTGTTTTTTGATGATTAGACATACGTGTTGTATGTAATGAGTGTGAATTTTAAAACAAATAACTTCAAAATTACTCTTAGAGCGTCAAACTATCTTTCTTGGGAATGGGAAATACTGAAGAATCCAGCATAACTTTAAAAAGAAAGATAAACTGAACAGAAGCCATATTAAAAACATGCAGAAATAAGTTATTCCAGTTGATTGTAAGAAATTTGCTTAGTTGAAATGTATCAACAGTCTGGCTCATCAGATGCAGTAACAGATTATTATGGTCATGGCATTACAGTTCAGAGAGGTTTTTTTAGTTGTATCTGTGTGTGCACACACACGTATCTGTATTTGGTCTGTGTGTATGTGTGTATATATATATATGTATCTCTGTGTGCATGTATATATATGCATAGACATATGTGTTTATATGTGTATGTATAATGCAGACTTACTTAGCTGCTCCGTGAATAAGACCACAGTGTACTTTTGCTTCAGAGGGTGTATGTCTAGCATGTGTACTTCTATCTTTTCCCCTTGTATATGTACTGTGTGTAGCAGTGGTGTAGAAGACAATCTATGCACACATGTAGTAGGTATGTGTATGTAACATATATACATCACATACAAAATCTGTGAGATGTATGGGAAAACGTGAATTACAATGTTACAGTTTATTTTCCAGGTCCTTTCCTCCCTTCTTACTTCTCCATCTGCTCCTTTATCTGGAAAGTGGCAACATTATCCATGGTGGGGATTTCCTCACTGTGGGAGATCTATTGAGGATAGTAGCCAATGCAGCATAATTTTCTAATCTCTATGTCAAATACTACACCTGGAACATAAAACATTCTGATGTTTACAGTTGGGAGATAGTCCCTTGAATATCGTATCATTTGTCTTCCAGGTTGCTCTAAATCCCATCAGGTCCATAACCAACAAAAATGGGCCAGAAAATAGAGATTGGTAGTTGTCTTTTTTTGTGGATTTTCTTCTCTTGTCCATTTAGCCATCAGTATCCGAGTACAGCAAACTGACCCCTGATTTGCAGCAAATAAACATAAGGAAAAAAATGTTTGATGTTGTCAGAACATACTGTATCACCTCCACCAGCAAGGTCAGCTCTGAATGTTGTTCATATCTTCCACTACATATTAGTGATTTCCTTCAGGCTTCATTTATTCAGATAAATCCCTCCCTTGATGTGCCTCCTGAGGACCCGTTTCTGTTCTTGATAACCTGCCACAAATCAGAAGTACAATGAGGACCAGGGTGGGAATTACTGATGGTTAACTAACGTGGTGACCTGAAACCTCCCAGCTGTGCACACAGATCATCCCTCCTCCACCCTGCAGGTTTGTTACCCTGTTTGTGATACCTTATTCTGGAAAGGAAAGCTCACAGAGACAGGGGCTGTCTTTATTTGCACAAGGGCCTTGGGATACTGCTGCAAGGCAAATAACCCACAGCTGAGCTGGTCTGAGTGGCAAAATGGGGGTATGAGTTTGCAGGAGCTGTGGGAGTGCAGGCATGCTATGCCTTGTGCACCCCAAAACACCCACAGGGGAAGGCAGCACCCCACAACCACAGCTCTGTGACCCACAGTCCTGCAGCTCAGCCTCACGCTGCAGTGTGTCCCCCTTGCAAGACAACCCTGCAGCTGGACATCAGAGCTCCCTCTACCAGGAAGCCTGGAAAGCTGAGGAGCAAAATCTCTTTTTATAGGTAATGCAAGTTTCTGTAGGAGCTTTGGATGCCTTGCCTCTGCCAAGGCTGTCTTGTCTGCGTTAATGAAAGCAAGGCGCTAACGTAATCCCCAGGAAAGTTAGAAAAAAAGAGAAAGGGAGGAGGAAAACAATTTCGGTCTTCTGAAGTTTGAGATGGTGTGAATCATCTGCTGCTGAGCTCATGGCAGGGTAGGGTCACCCACTTAGGTGGGGTTGACTCTGGTCAGCAGCAAAGGAAAGAGCAGGAACAAGTAGAAAAGCTGAGCCAGTGGCTGCGAGGATGAAAAAGAGTTTGCAATTAAGAGGTTAAAATGCTAACCTGGCCATGGGAGGGGGATAATCCCTGCTGTGAACCTGTTTTACAAGTCACCTTGCTAAAAAAAAAAAAACCTTTTGGAGAGGCAGAGAGCAAATATGAGTATGTAGAAGTTTTTCAGATCTGCAGCTTTCGAGCATGCCTGTAGAAAATGAGCTGGAAGATGTTTGCTGTGCATTTCTTCTGTTGTTTTTTGACTAGGAAATACAGTAGGAGATGTGGAAGGGTCAGCAACAGCTCTAGCGTTTCAGCCTGTGCTCCATGAAGGATCAGGTTATTGGCAAATGAAATTAGATTTCCACTAATTAAAAAAACCGCCACCCTTCTGGTGCCTGTGGAAGGCTGAGTGCCTAGAAAATGGTGGTTGAGGTTTTTTTTGTTATGTTCAGTTAGGTCTGAGCATGACAGGTAACTCTGGCATCTAGGCAGGTGTGGTTAAGGTTACCATGGAGATCCATGATGTCATGCTTGATAGAGCATGTCAAGACAGCTAATCTAACGTGTAGATGTTCAAAAAGTCCCATAGGCCAGAACTAAGCTTTATGCAAATAACAAAGTTACGCTGCAAAAGGGTGAAAGAAAACACGGCTGAGATATGGCGTACGTTTTACCTGGCAGCTTGAAAGGATTATTACAGGCTTCATCATAAATTGAAACTTTTGGAACTAAAGGAAGAGGATTTCAGACTGTCTCTGGCCTCACCTGTGGAATCTCACATTTTGGTAAATAATCCTCTTTTTCTCTCTGCCCTCTCTGTAAAAAAATGCTTTTAAAATTGTGGAGTTTGCTTCACCACGTTGTTCCTCCTGGCAGCCGGGCTGGGTCAATAAAGCAAGTTTTCTGGCATGGCATGTCCCCTTTTCTCTTTAGAAAATGAGTTCTTTATTGAATGAACTGAGAATTCAGAATTATTTGAAAGGCATTGTAATGTATTATGTTGATTATATGAATCATGCTGCAAAAATGTCCTAGGTAGTGTTTTGGAGGAGAAACTAAGAACGGAGACACTGTATTTATTTGTAGATTATTGCCAGATGTCGCTCCTTTAACTGTTAAAATAGAACCCTAAAATTGCAACAGCATTTGATATCTGAAAAAATGCCTTTTTTTTTTTTTTTTTAATGAATCATGGTATCAGTTGGCTAAATAGACTTTGAGTATATGCTTTGACATCACAGGGTAACACTGAAGTGTATCTTAATAGATTTTTTCCTTGGGTAAAAGTACGTTAGTAAAGGATAAAGATATTTGGAGGTAAAAGTCCAGCAACAGAAAGGCTATTGGAACTTCTGGGTTTTAGGTATAAACAAAAGGGGATATTTTCAGTTCCCTCTTGAGAGAGAGAAAAATCCCTGGGTTCTTAGTTGCAACCACTTTTGTGCTTAGATCAATCACGACAGATCAAGTAAACATCAATAGGTAAGGGATAGCACCCCCCCACTACTCCCCCCAACCCGCCCTCCGCTGGCGCTGCTGTGACACAGTAACGGGAAGCCAGCTTGGGGATACAAAGTTTAGTTGGCTCAAATCACTTAGTTTGAAAAGGACTAGATCTAGGTGGGAGAGGGTGGAGGCTGGTTGGAGTTAATGTCTGAGCTTAAAAACGTGAAGAGAAAAATGGTAGGTTCTGCCTAAAGACACCTGAGAAATGTGTACTTGAGAGAAACTTCAGTTCAATGTAAATCCTCAGTAGGATTTAGGGAATGAGGAGGCTGCAGAATGTGGTAATCATATTATCTAATTCCAGGTGAAAAAGCAGTCTATAAAGGATTTCTGATGTTCTGCATTGCTTGATCAAGCAAGGTTAAATAAACTTTGTTTGGAACATGTACTGATTATAAAAGGGAATGGATTTGAAAGGAGTACAAAGTAAAGAAATCACTAACTAATTTTTCTTGGTCACAGCTCTTTTACTTTTACACTCCAAGTTATATCTTGAAACTACGCCAGTAATGGAAATATTGTAGAACTAATTTCAATTTAACCTTTCTCCCGAAGTCCGAGTGTTAATTATTTAGTACTAGAATATGCACAAATGACAGTGTGTCAAAGGAACTAGCATATTTTGCATTCATTACACTGTTGCTGACTGATGCTGTGGAACTGGGTAGGGACAAATTGATTTAGTCTTAATATTATGTGAGTATTTTTCTGATCTGTACCAGTTAAAAAACAGAGTTAAAAAATTACATTTGATTTTAAAATGTATACAGCATCTGTGAAGAATGTGATTTTCATCTGGATATTTATTGCTGCAGATTTTTCTAGTCAAGAAAATCCATTTTGTTGAATTAATACTTAGTTCACATACTGCTGTATATAATGTGTCATCAAAAAATGCCTATTTTTGTCTGAGAGGTCAGTGCCATACAGCTAGAACTTGCTGTTGTGTCAGCATAGACTGTAGGTATTTGTTCAGGGGAAAAAAAAAGTTTCAGAAGTTGTTTGAGGAGGTTTCTGTGAGTTCCTGCCTCCTCTCCTATGATGAGTACTGCCCCCCTGCCCAATTGCAACAGTGATTCCCCCTCCTCCCTGGGTAGTTTTTATAAGCCCAACAGAGCACGTTGCACTTTCAGGAAGGGGGGACCCTCTGCAGCATCCACACGTGTCCCGTCTCATGTCCCATCTGGTACAACAATTTATGGCTTCCCCGTGCTGCTCTGTGTTAAGGGCAACTGTTCTTATTTTACATTGTTAAAAGCACCTAAGTAAAGCTATGAAACTCAACATGTGAAACATGATTACTGGCTTAAATCTCTGCTGGAATCCAAGCCCTTAGCTTTTGTTTATGGAAGGACATGAGATGACATGTCCATTTGTTTTGAGTTGAAACATGCTCTTTAGCCCCCAGATAATGCTGTGTTTGCAAGATATTTATAAATAGCTTGATAGATAAATGAACAAAGAGCTAGTTCATCAGCAAAGTAAAGTGGATTTACATTGTATTGACTATTAGTGAAAATGTTGAGGAAGAAGAATATTCCTAGTAGAATGTCTCAGTGGAAAGTGTTTCAGTTTTACCCTTTACTTTAAAAAAGTAAAGCAACGTATTAATGTACGTATTAAACTACTAGCCCTAAGGTATCTCTGAAAGTAAGTGGACTTTAACTAGAGTGATAGTGCTTGCTTTGATAAACATACGTTTCTTCATTTATATCTATCAGTTAAAAGTAATAAAAAAAAAAGCTGTTGTTTTGAAAAAGCAAGCAAAACAAAGCTGCAAAAAGGCTAATAAAGCCATTCCTTTTATTTTTTCCTTCCCTCCCCCCATGCAAACCACACACCAGTTGCAGTTACTTTGCCCCAACAGGATTAGTAACTTTTCTGTGGCAACGCCTTTGCATTTTAAGTAGCATGTATTGTTTGTAAGTTAGAAGTCCCAGGTAGTTGTTATATCCTTACCTTTGTTCATGTGAGTTTTGTACATGTATTTTTTTCAACCTAATTTTATGGCAAAGTATTTTTAGAATACTTTGTATTCAGCTGACTGAATAAGTACCCACAGTAATCTTGTTTCAGTACTTACGGTTAGATCCAATAAAGAATCTAGGATGCTGGTGTCCCTGAAAGCAGAGTTTGGGCAGCTGCATTCAAGAGAGTTGCCCATGGAAACCTCTCTCAGTTACAGTAGACACCTGAGATTCCTTAGATTTCAGAAATCTGAAAATACCCTGAGGCATTTATAGATGTGTTTCTGCACATCCTTAGTTTAGTCCTGGTGCTTTTTGTATTATTTCTGTAGATGACTACCAAAACCAGCACCGAAGCAGTCGGCAGAGCCCTATTTGGCAGACAGGTTCAGTGCAGGACTAACTCCTTCAGCTCTGGTAGAGAGCCTGTGTCCTGCACAGTGGCCTGGCAGTGACCACCCCTGTGGCAGAGGCACCTCCTGCCTCCTCTGAACCTATGCCTGATGCCCTCCTTCCTCTGGGGACGCATGGAAGTGTTTGGGATAGGCAAACCCTACGTTCTGCCTTTTGAAGTCAAGCCACTGGGTAACAGCATGTTGCAGAGTATGGCCTTTGTAACCTTGTGGTTAGCCCCTCAGACTAGTTGCAGAATGAACCTCATTGCAGGACTGCAGAACTGAACTCTCTTCATGCTTTCCCTGACCATGAGGACCTTGTGCTCCTTTCTTCTCAACAGCAAAGTTTCAGGAGTCAGTGATGGAAAGCCCTGGCCCTGTGTTGCTGTAGCCTGGTTATTGAGGTCCTCTGCCTGGAGATGGAGACATGGTATTGAACATCCTTCAGGCTTAGGCAACTAGAAAGCTGAATCTTCTCCTCCTCCTTCACAAATCCTGCAGAAGTAGAGTGGTGTATGAAGGGTGCTTTGCCATTGCTTCCTCTTCCAACTCTACTTCTAAATCAAAGTGCCTCACATTGCTGTGCTTCATGCCCAGCTCAGGGCTGAGCAGCATGATAGAAGTACTCAGAGCACCATTCTAGATGGGGCTCATCAGTGACCCCTAAGCTCATTTCAAGCCTTTTATTCATTTATGGGAGCACAAGGCGCTTGTGACAGAAGTGAAAATGAAGCCCTGATCTACAGACATTGTTGGCTGTGCTGTTTATGAGCAGGTGTTCTCTCTCTCTCATTTGTAATTGTGAAGGTGTGTTACAGAAGGTATGAGGATCGATTGGTGGATGAGGAGCATCACAGACAGGCAAAGGTGCTGGGTTAGGGCAATGGACCGTGCTGGTGGTAGAGCTGAGGTTACAGCATAGCTTCCCTGGTCATTGGTCAGGGGTTTCTTCTATAACCTCTGATTAACGTCAACATTTATGAATATTTGTTGTGTCTTAAAGCCATTTCCTTGCTGATTATTGTGAATGTGCTTTGGTTGTTCTTTTTTCAGCTGCACAGTCCTGTTGGATTCCCCCTGGGAACATTTTTGTGCTCTTTGCACGTTGTCACTCGGGAGGGGAGCACATATTTATGTCAGTCATTAGCAAAGTAAATGCACCTCTGGACCACTACTGCTGCATTACAGCATTTTTCAGTTGATTTTCTAACAAAGACAGATTACACCGAAGTCACCTGATTAACTGGCTTGGTTTAACCAAAATCCCTGGAATTTAAATCTCCTTTCTGGGCTCAAATAAGAGAACAAGAGTAAATAAGACTTACAAATGTATTTTCCAGTTTCCTTTCTCTTCAAATGAGTTGATTACACCAGGAGAAATCCTGCTATTGTTAAAACTGCAGCCAGCATCTATGACTCTGACAGCAGCCGCTGAGATGTGTGTTTTTAAGGTCCACCCCATCATTGTGTCAGTAAATTCAGAATCTGGTGGTATTAAGTTTTGCATCTTGACACATCAATCCAACACAGGGACTTTGGATGGATGAGATTATGTTTTGAAGGTCCCTTTGTTTTTGTGTTTTGTTGTGGGTTTTTGGTGGGTTTTTTTCTTTTTCATTAATTAGTACCTTTTGTACCACTGCATTTTGTGTGGTCCCTTGTGTCGTGGATTGTAGTGATTCCATTCATTCACTACGAGATTTCTGCCTTAGCAGACATGGAGCACTGTCAGTTGTTTAAGTTCAGGAAAGGTTTTCACTGTCTGATTAATACACTAACATAGGTGCACTTCACTTAAAAAAAAACCAAAAAAACCCAACAAAACCCACATAAAAATCAAAATTAGTTGTTAAAGAAAGGAATAGAGAAGCTATTCTCTGAGGTTATGTTTGAAATCCAGAAAGACAGTAATATATTTTTCAACATGGCTTCTGCCGTGGGTTCTTAAGGAGGTTCTGACAACCTCTCAGGAGGTGGATGTTGGAAAATTGGCCATGTGCATCATGTACATTCTGATCTTTAATAATTACAGATTTTGTCCCACATCTTGAGATTTATTTTATGTTCCAAAATTATGATTATGTTCTTGTTAGTTGTAAGACTGGATCTTCTTGGTATTTGCGTGAATGTCCAGTTCTGTTTTGGATTGCTAAATTCTTGACTATGTTAATGTCTCATGACTGTAAATTCCAGAGCTCAGCTAAGTTTTAAGAATATTCTAGCCTCTAAGGGGTTTACATTTCTTACATATACATTTAATAGACTGTCTCCATGCTCTTGCATTGACTTAATTCAAGATAGAAAAACTAATTATAGTTCAATTTCAATCAAAGTTTAGTAATATTTTGGTCTGGAGGGAGACATCTGTCTTCCAAGGAAGGAGGAAGGCAGCAAGAAGAAGTAGTAAACTGTGAAAAAAACAAAGAGTTAAAACATTTTTTGTATTTGAAAGAAGTTGAGTCTGATTTTAAATTTTACATGATATATTTATTTCCAGATACACTTACTGCCAGATGAATAAGCAGAGGCTTTTGCAATTTGCACCTATTTGTGGGTATGTGGGTGTCTAAAGTCTGGAAACAGACCTGCTGTCCATGTCTATGTATGAGCTTTGGGCTTTCTTCCACTGTGTTTTGAAAGCATAATTTTAGCTGCATTTATTCATTTGTAGCCCTATTTTTAGTAGCACAAAATACCATACATCAGACTGTTGTAATTAGTAATAAATTACTTGCAGAAAGAACAAATATTTGACTTTGATTAGAATAAGTGAGAAGAAATGTCCCTTATTTCCCATTGGCTGCATAAAGAACTGTACGACATTGGTTGGTTGATAGAAGTAACAGTAAATATTGATTGGAAGGAAGAAGAATTATTTAGCATAATGTAAAAAAAAATATTAAAAATATACATGTAAGATAAACACTTCCATTAAAAATGTGTACCTGAAAAGCTAGAACACTTACGAAATTTCCTATAGATCTTAAACTGGTTTATTTCCTATTTTATTGTCAGAGAAACGATAATTTCAGTAAATTGTTGATCTAGGTTATATTTTTCCCTAAAAGTCTTTTAGAAAACCCCAGATCTCCAAAATGTCACAGATTGTGTGCTAACTCATTCTTTCATTATGCATATCATGCAGTCTTTATTTTTTAAAAAAGTTATTTCATGTTAGAATTGCTTAATAGCTTTGCATTAGAAAGACAATATTATGTCAACATCTACTATCTGGGGATATGGGAGACCCTCGGTATTTCTCTGCACTTAAATTGCAGGTACTGTGATTTGGCAGTAACTGCTGGTGGTATTTTGTTGTTTGGTTTGGTTTTTGGTTTTTTTTCACTAAGAATCACGATTGTTTCAATTGGTTTTCAGCTGCTAATCCCAGCTGTCATATTTTTGGCTAATAATAAACCCAGTGCTGGGGCTACAGGCAGGACGGTGCCTTCTGCCAGCCCCTGGCATGCTCCTGTGTGGGCGAGTGGGGCCGAGAAGGGTTTCTGTACTACATAGCCCAGAGACTGACTCTGTTTTACCACGGGCAATTAGTTGGTGTCTGTCACTGGAGAATTTAAATGAAAATATGTGATAGAAACAGCATCAAAAGCTTTCTGGAAATCAGTGGAGAACTCCCTTCTGAATATCACAAAAGGGTGGGGTGAGGTGGAGCGAGGTGGTGCAGATCACAAGATGTTTTTCTTGGCCCTCATGGTGCTGGTGTTGATGTCAGTAAAAACACATTCCCGCTGACCCGGAGGACAGTTGGCTCAGACACCTTACAGGTTGCCTGACCGATGTGCTCTTCCTCTGATATCAGATGCAAGCATTTAATTTCTGGCACATGTGTACTTCCTTTCTTTTTTATTTTTACCCAGTGTCTTCCGCACCGGACATGGTGGCAGCCACGTGGGCAGGTCCTGCCGGCACCTGCTGCTGCTGCTGGTCATCCCTGGCACCCCAGGCTGTCACAGCTCCCTCACCCCGGCAGCTGACGGACACTGTTGTGAAGGCAGGGCTCCCGGCCACAGCTTTCTAATCATGTCCTGAACAACTGGGTTAATCTCATACCGAGCCTGGGACCCTACTGCAAGTAGGAGTCAGGTTTCTCCCCGGAGCCAATGAATAGCTCTCAGTAATGCAGGACCATTGCAAAGGTCGCATGATTCTTGGTTGTTGCCGTAGCTTAATTCCACAAGAGATTTTAGCCTTCCCCTCTATTCTGCCTTGGTGAGGCCACATCTGGAGTATTGTGTCCAGTTCTGGGCCCCCCAGTTCAAGAAGGACAGGGAACTGCTCGAGAGAGCCACAAAGATGATTAAGGGAGTGGAACATCTCCCTTATGAGGAAAGGCTGAGGGAGCTGGGTCTCTTTAGCTTGGAGAAGAGGAGACTGAGGGGTGACCTCATTAATGTTTATAAATATGTCAAGGGTGAGTGTCATGAGGATGGAGCCAGGCTCTTCTCAGTGACATCCAATGATAGGACAAGGGGCAATGGGTGCAAGCTGGAACATAGGAGGTTCCACATAAATGTGAGGAAGAATTTCTTCACAGTGAGGGTGACAGAACACTGGAACAGGCTGCCCAGAGAGGTTGTGGAGTCTCCTTCTCTGGAGACATTCAAAACCCGCCTGGACATGTTCCTGTGTGACCTGATCTAGGTATTCCTGCTCTGGCAGGGGGGTTGGACTAGATGATCTTTTAAGGTCCCTTCCAGTCCCTAACATTCTGTGATTCTGTGTTTCTGTGATTAAGCATTTGAGCTGCAGAGAAGGACCTGGGAATCCTAGTAGACAATAAGTTAACCATGAGCCAGAAATGTGCCCTTGTGGCCAAGAAGTCCAATGGTATCCTGGGGTGCATTGAGTGTGTCCAGCAGGTCGAGACAGGTGATCCTCCCCCTCTACTCTGCCCTGGTGAGGCCACATCTGGAGTATAGTGTCCAGTTCTGGGCTCCCCAGTTCAAGAGCAACAGGGAACTTCTGGAGAGAGTCCAGTGGTGGGCTCTGAAGACGATGGGGCATCTCTCTTATGAGGAAAGGCTGAGAGACGTGTCTGTTTAGCTGGGAGAAGAGAAGACTTAGAGGGGGTATCATCAATGCTTATAAATACCTAAAGGGCAGGTGTCAAGAGGATGGGGCCAGACTCTTTTCAGTGGTGCCCAGTGACAGGACAAGGGGCAATGGGCACAAACTGGAAAGCAGGAAGTTTCATCTGGACATGGGGAAATACTTCTTTAGTGTGAGGGTGACAGAACACTGGGACAGGCTGCACAGAGAGAGGGGATGGAGTCTCCTGGAGACATTCAAAACCCACCTGGACATGATCTTGTGTGACCTGCTCTGTGTGAACCCGCTCTAGCAGGGGTTTTGGACTAGATGATCTCCAGAGGTCCCTTCCAACACCAGCCATTCTGTGATTTGTATTACTTTGATTGCACTTTTTGTATATGTGTTTTTACTTTGTGTGTTTTACCTTCTTTTTTCATTGCTAAATTGGGACCTCTTGGTCTCAGGTATTAATCCCATCATACAAGGGTACTTCTAGCCCATGTGCAAATGAATATTTGTTCAATCCTGTTTTGCCAATTACTCGGCCTAGCACAAAGGACACAGCCAGCAGTAGAACAAACCAGTAACCAGATTCTATTGTATACAAAAAGGTCAGTACATGGGTGATCACTGGGGGTACAAACAAGTCAATCAGATTACATATAACAGACATCAACCCCAGCAACCCCAAGAATGATACAACACGGCGAACAATCGGTGGAACAAACAAAGCGTCCCATGGCAGAGATGGGAGACAGCCAAGCCAATAGGCTGATAATATAGGATAGACGTAGCCACATATTGTTCTCACAGAGCCTGCATTCACAAGCACCAAACCTGACCAGGGCCCAGTTGCAGGGAGAGTCAGGAGGTCCTTCCCCAATAAGGAAACTCTGCAAAGTGCATCCACCTCACAGACAGACACTCCACCCTTCCTGCAAGTGGTCTCAGCTTTTATGCCCAAAGCAGGACACCTGGCACTCGTTTACCCAACGCAGGGCACCTGGGGCTTGTTTACCCAAGGGCTTTCCCTACAAGGTCAGCTGCACCTTGGAGGAAAGGCAAAAGGCAAGCTCATCACCTATTAAAGGAGCATGGGAACCACCCATATGTCAATCTTAATTCAGGGCTGGGGGTTCAAACCCCAGCACTTCAAATCCCCACCTGTATGCAAGCATGCAACCATGAGAAACCAGTATTTTTTATATGTGACTCATTCATACACCCGGATGTGTAACAAAATTTCACATCACATCTGTTGCATACGCACACCTATAGAAAATCTGCACCAGGAGGAAGAAGGACTCATGCTGCTCCTGTGTCTGTTGTTCCAAGATGGTGGCAATCTGCTACCAAGGGGATGGATTTTCAGAAGGAGGTAGCCATTCGTGCTCGTGTTGTACAACCGAGAAGAAAAAGGTGCTTCTCAGCTCTTTGCTGCTCCTCTGGTGCCACTTCTGCCAGACAGGTACAGCTCTGATTAAGAGCCAGGGCTTTCCTCTGTGGGGCTTGTGTAAGAGTTAATGAAAGTTTTTGGATAGATCATTTTTTTCCAAAGACTGCTCCCTGTACGAAGGAATGCCCTTAAGTGTTCATTATTGTTATCCTATTGTCTGTACATGTTTCTAGGTTGATTTTGAAAGGCACAAAACCCCTTTGGGTTACTAGAGTAGTTATCAGATGTTCCCGAGAGGGAGACTGATAGTCTGCAGAAGAAAGACTTCCCTTGAACCATGTTAAAATACAATTTGATTTCATTTCATGCTTTCAAAATTTGTCATATGCTGTCCGAAAACCAAGATATGTTCTTCTCTAATTATAGAGTGTGTTTATATGTAACTTTTAATCTATTTATTTGACGTCTTTCAGGACTCTTGAGTAATTGCTACTTTTTGGGCCTCTTCTGAATTGGAGTTAGGAAACAGTAGACTTCTATTTCAAAGATACTTGTATAATGGAGATGAGTGAGCTACCTTTTTTTCCCATGTCTTCTCTTGCCTCTGCTGTAATGTTTTGGGTTTGAAATATCTTTTTTCCTCATTCTGTAACAGCAGGTATTGCTTTGTTTTAAAGAAACTGCGAACTCACACGTTCAGTCCTGTTTCTGCATGACTTAAACCTCTCTCAGAGATGTTATTTTGCCAAAAATAGTTCCACTTATAATAAGTTAGACAGATTTCTTTGTGACTCTGTTATATAGGCAAAGTCAGTGTGGAATTTAGGGAAACTTCTAATACTTTATAAAAGGAGAACTGAGGAAATTAAAAAAAAAAAAAAAGAAAAATCACAAGTACTCAAACAAGTACTTGTGAGATGCTTTTTGTGTTGGGTCGGTGTTTTTTTAATATACTTTTTTGGATTTCTCACAATACCTATTGGCAATGTATTACTAGAGAGAGAAGGGTTTGGGATTTTTGTGATATATTACAGCTATGTGACTTTAGTTGTAGAAACCAGGGCAAATAATTCTGAATTGATACCAAACAGGTTTTCTGTTAAAGGTGATCACTCTGTGAAGGCTGTTTTTCCTAAGGAGACATATAACCTTTTAGATTAGATTTCCTTGCTGTGTAGCATTTTAAACACACCAGACAAAAACTAATGCAGGGTAAAACCTACAGATGTATTGAGTCGCCTGGCAAAACAAGAGCAGCTTAGATAACCATTCAGTAGCTTATTGTGGTAAGATAAACATGGAATTCTAGGTATTTTCTACAATAAAAGTACTTATGTGTTCTTTTCATCTGTGCTTTCTGCTGCTGCTTGTCATACTTCCCTAGATACTGCCAAACTATTTTTTTTATTGTCTTTTGTTTCTTCTTCCCTTTTTTTTTTTTAAATTTAAAATTTTAGGATCACACTATTAGATTTTGAAAGCAGAATAGCTTTTCTAACTTCCTCTGAAAAAAGCAGTCAGACAAAAGTTATCAAGCCTTTCAAGTGAGGTTTGTCTAGCCAGTGCTGCTTTGTTTTTGACTTATCTTCCCTGTGGTTTGAAAACTTTCTTGAATGTCTGGGTTCTGTGATCTTTCAGAGGTCTTTTAAAATGCAGTCATCATTTCAAAATGTTTACTCTACCTTCAAATAGTTTCAGTGGAGATGAGGGTGATGAGCTAATTTTACTTACTTCAATATATGGCAAGGACCTATGTTTAGAAACATAAGCTTACATATTATTTTACTGCTCATTTAACTAAAACAGCCATCCTGATTTCATACTGGTATCTCTGCTAACCCACGAAATCACCTGCATTTGTTCACCCAAATTCAGCAAAGTAGCTGAGTCTGGCAGCTAATAGGTAGATGTATGTTATTTTATCTGAAATGTAAGAGAGAAGGAAAGTTGAATAAGTTCCGTGGGGAAAAAAAGTCTTGATTATCCATGGGAAGTGTTTTGCCTTTTAAATCAGAGGCTGATAGTTTAGGAACCTTTTCTGGTTGCATGTATGGTAGCAGCACGTCTCGAGTCAGTTCTAGGTGTGTTGGGTGTTGTATTCCAGAGCAGAACAATTGAAATCCTTTAGAAAACTAATGACGGGCACAGACTGCTGAGTTACCAGTGTATTGTGATATCATGCTTAACAAAAACACATAGTTTGTTTTTCACATGACTAGACTGCCTTCGTTCACAAATAAAAAGGGAGAATTTCCAATTTTCTCGTTAATAACTAGACAGGTAAGCAGTCATAACTATAGCTCTGCTATTTGATATTTTGAAATTTCAGGCACCAAGAAGCATTGCAAAGAACGAATCTGCCCAGCCCCACAGCCCCTATGATATCTTTTATCTCTCCTGTCACTTTGTTCTCATCTAAGAGGAGGATCAGCCAGTTGTTTCTTAGTTAAGCCCCTGCTCCAGACACACATTAGGCATGATGCTCAAATATCTCCCATGGAACTGAAGTTGGTGTCAGCAGTGTAATAAAGGCACTCTTTTTTTCCCCACCACCTTTCCTAAAAGCTTCATGTAAATACGTGACAAAACAGATGGTGTGTAATAACCCAGCTCTTCCTATTGAAAGGTCTCAATAAATAGTAATATACAAACATCAAACTGACTTCATTCTAGGTGGGTGTTTGGGTTAACTTTTGTTCATTGTAGATGATTTCAAAAGCATCTGATTAAATTGTTAATACAAGTGCTGTTTTTCAGCAGTATTTTTTGGCTGATAATACGATTGCAGTTTGCTTCTGTAAGTCCAACGTGCACTGATCAAAAGAAAAGTAATGCTGAGATCTGGAGACATTGTGGGAGTTGTGCTTTTCCCCAGTTTAATCCAAAAAGACACAGATGAAACAAGCTAATATTTCATCATATTGGAAAATTTCTTAAATAAATACTGTACTATAAGCTCTGTTTGACTTGAAGGAGAGCAGCTACTAGACCTTCACTTAAAAGAGAGGGAGATATTCCTTCTTATCAGTAAGGCTATTTCTTTCCTGCCAGATTGTGCTGGTCAGAAAGGATAAGGGATAAGATCACAGGCCATGTCACAGGGCCTTACCCCCCTTTTTTGTAATTAGCAGCCTGAGAGTTAACAGGACAAAACCTGTATTTGTTTCTCTGACACATGGCTGTGCTACTTCACATGAAAGCAGTGCAAACTTAATCTAAGCAGTTTTACACAATTTGAATTAATCCAACCATTAAGAACAAGCCCATTGTTTAAAGATTTGCAGATATGGTTTCAGAGGCCAAGAAACTTCTCAGAGTTTTGTTCAGCCACAGCATTAGATAAACAAAATGAAAGCAGACCATGATGCAGTTGTTTTGCTTTTTCTTTCTTTTGCGGGGTATTTTTTTGTCTTCCCTCCTGCATTACAGGCTGCCATGAATCATTTGTGGAGTACATTGACCTTTACAGAAAGACTGAGTAGTAGCAAGTGCTTAGGGATCACTGTTTTGATAGCTGGAAAGAGAAGATTATTTTAGCATCCAGGTAATTATCTAAAGGATGAAATGTGAAAATTGTATAGATTCCTCCCAGCCTCAACCCCTTGCAGAGGAGCCAGTCCAGCATGGCTGGACCATTAGGACAGGTCATCTAGTTTTAGTCCTGGGAAATAGCTGGTCAGTGATAACAGCATAGTTTCTACTCTTCCTCATGGAAAATTGAAATCAAGAACCTGATTTACTTGCAGACACAGGCAGGGGAAGGCCATCATCTGGGGGTTTCCCAAAGGAGGTTTTAAGGAAAATGATCAGGGTGCCTCAAATCTTGGGAGATGGGAGAGCGAGAAGTAGGTGATGTTGAACATTTGAAGAAATCCATGGATTGCTTCCAAAGTCGGTAATAAAATACTCTCATACTGGTTTGCCAGCTTGAGTTTAAAACAACATTGTTGAGTTTGGTTGCTTAAACTTATTTTGTATTTTTTGTAAATTTGTGATGAAATATAAGCTCATTGAGGAGGAGGCAGATATAGCTGGAAGTTTAAATTTTCCATATAGAAGGATGTTATATGTGGTTACTTCTTGACACAGTTACCGGGAATATGTCAAAAAGTGGCTTTTATAGAAATGCAGCTTGTTACTGGGATCTGGGCTTTGGTGAAGGATTTCACTCTGCTTAGGCTGCCAAACAATTGCATTACAATCTTTTACCATGGGAGTTCGACATATTGTCCTGTCAGGGACACAGTATCTTGTTACAAAATCAAAGTATGTCCCAACCTCACAGAGTGTATTTTAATATGAGATTATCTTTTGTTTCCTGAATTCTTCATCATTAAAATACACACCAAAAAAAAAAAGGGTTGGCAAGCAGTTCTTTAAAGATGTGAAGAGAGACAAGTGTTACAATGGTGATTTTACAAAGAAAATTACAAATAAAACAGGCAAGGAAATATTTTAGTCAGATGTGTAAACATATCCTTTGGGCTAAAACATAAAACCAGGGGTAATAAACTGCCTGACTAAAGTAACCATCTTAGGAGTCATGCACCCGTGTTTGTGTGCAGACAAGTGTAAGCCCCTCACACAGTTCCTGCTCAGCTGAATCTGCAGCGGGTGGTGTAGAAGCATGTGGCTGCCTGCAGAGTCACTTTCTGCTGGTAAAGAGTAGACCCAATTAATGACCATGACCATGTTCTGAATACATGATGTATCTAAGATGAATGTTCAGTAAACTGCAATAACACATGGATCAAACTTTTCACACATAAGAGGATACTGAGTTGGTGTTGAGAGAACTAGCAGTGGCATTAAAACCCTTACAATTACAAACCTACAAATGATTTTGCAAACTTCTGCTGTATCCTTTGAAAAAAATTAATGGAGAATGAATTAACTGTGTTTGAGCAAGTGTGTGATCCTGAGTCATAGCAAAGTCTAAGGTGAAAGGACCTCTGGACACTTTCTGAACTGCTGTAGAAAGCAGGGACTTTGATTAGGTTATCCATGGCTTCATCAAGCTGAGTCTTGAATATTTCCAGTGAAGGAGATGCTATCACTTCTCTGTTCAATGTATTGCAGTTGTTTATTGTCATGATGAAGCTTTTTTTTTCTTATAGCCAGACAGAATTTCCAAGAATGGTGTGAACTGTACCCTAGAAAATGGTAAGTCTGGAAGGGATTTGAACTGCAAGTTCACAAGAGTTCCTAGTATGATGCTATCATGTAATGAGAAGGAATTATTTTCCAGGAAGACAGTTATTAAGACTCAAGAGTAGTCTTATCTCTGGATGTGCACTGTGACAAAAATGCATTCTATAGTTTGAGGCTCAATATTGCTGAAATGGTGAACCCTGGGAGTGTTGCAGAAGTCACGCAAAATGGTCTGAGATCTGGTGAACCAGATCCCTCTGAGAACCATGAATTTTTTAATCCATTGAACCTATCAAAATAGAGAGCCTCCTTGATTAAGAAATGTAAGTCTCTTGAAGCAGGAGAAAAAAATACTGGTTTTATATTGGCTTTTTAGAACAGATAGGAAAATCATTACACAAACTAAAGGTTATAACTGGAGAGTTGGGCAGATTCAAGTCAGAAGTAATGCACATTTTTCACAGTAGAAATGATTCATTATTCTGACAGATTATCAAGGGAAGCAAGAGGTTCTTCATCTCTAAATCTTCTGACTATGACAGGTTGCTTTTCTAGCTGATACGCTTTAGTCAAACAGAAGTTACTGATGAACAGGGCTAACTGGCAGATATTTATTGGTTCCTCCTTGGCCTCAGTTATGCAACCAAGGCTCTTGGCTATTCATGCAATTTTAATGTTTCAGGGACTGTTCATGAGGAACTGAGTTTGATCCAGCTCCTTTTTAATATAACACTGTACCAAGAGTGAGCTATTTCAGAAATAAAAAAGTGCTTTAGTTTTTAGAAATTTAGGTTACTTGAAAATTTAAGATAGAAATAGGAGCTGTAAGTGAAATATTAAAAGACAAATAATTAGGGTGAATAGAATTAGGGTAGAGTTAGGGTAAATAGAATTTACTCTTTATAATTAGAACAATAATATATATTTTCTCATTATCCCAGAGTGGGTACCAATATATAGCTATCATAAACAAGCACAAGAAAGGCCTGAGTGATCACTGCCTCAAAAACTTCCCAGACTTAAGATGCCCTTAATTCACAGGAATTTTCTACTTTTACCAAAACTTTGAATTTCTTCTCAGCTATTCCTTAGGATAATTGTTACTTATATCAGTAAGAGTTTTGGCAGTATTAGAGATCTGTGGATTTTCCACCCTGAAATTGTCACTTTGTAAGGTACTACCAAAGTCCCCCACTGCTTCATGTACTGTTGCTTGCAAGTAATGGATCTGCTTATGGTGTATTTTTCTGATCATGGACAAAACTACAATACACCTTAAAGCAATCAAGAAGTAATACACACCAAATTATTTTGGGGCATGGTGGGATAAGGAAGAGACAAAAAACCCCCTTCACTGGAGCAATGTTGAACAATGCATAGAAGTGTACCTGAAAATGGGACATTGCACCACATTGATGGTCATTTGCTGGCATAGCAGAATGAGAAATGGGAGTCTGGCGGAAGAAGGTGACAGAAATCGGAATGAGTTTTCCAAGGGAGAATGAGAATGAACTGACATAGTCTGAGAATGAGGAACTTCTGTAAGGGCTCAGGCAAGAAACAAGAAAGGGGCAAACGCTACATTTGCTAAAGTAATATGGGAAATCTCTAAGCATAAAATAATTCTCGATATGCTCTTACAATCATAGCAATATGTAAAAAAAAAAAAAGGGAGAGAAGCAGTGCATTGCAGATGTAGTGTTACAGGCTTGAGGCGTTGCATGGGTCCTGTTGGAAGGCATGCACAGTTTTGGAGGGGGTTAAGTGAATTCCTGCTGTGCTGCAGAGCTGATTGCAGCAGAAGAGCCTTGTGAACCTGGTGACAGAGCAGAGTGCTGGACAAGGCTGCTGGTGTTGAGGAGCCTAATGCTAATGGCTGGGAAGGATGCCCTGAATAATGTACAGGAGGTCTGTATGTCTGTGCCTGGGGGAACGGGGCTTTGATTTGGTTGTGTGTAGCCCAACTGGAGGTAGGTGTGGGGATCTTAACTCTGTTGGATGGATAGTTAGGGTTTGGACTAATGGTTCCAGACACTATCTGAACCATATCTACTTTAAAATACATTTACATGTGAATATATAATTTTCTTGTAAAACTTTATTGAAAATGTCAGCAAAAATTGAAGTTTTTGTGATTTGTAATTTCCAGTTGTGTCAGGGGTGAATTGGTAGTATTGACAGTTGTAAAGTTGTTATCCAGCTCTGCTTTCTTTCTGTAATGCCTATCTTTCCTTCTTTCTTCTTAGACCTTAATTCTGTTTGGAGCAAAACCAAATTTGTAATAAGAGCAGATAATAGCCAAAGTTTTAAAAAAAAAAAATTGCCTCTATCCAGTTTATACTTTGTCTAGTCTAGACAGTCTGCATTCATAAATACCCCATTATTGCGTTAGACAGTAGCAAGGTTGACAGTAGTAAGCATAAGAACTAAATTTTCCCCATGCCCCGGTGGCAGACTTCCCAAGTTTGTGCGGGTACCCCCACAGTCTGCAAATTAAGCAGAGAAATTCATCTCCAGGCTCTTTTACTGGTGTTCAAATGCAGGGGACATGAATTTTCAAAAAAGAAATGCAGTTACCAAGAGTTTAGAAAGACATTTTCCTGTTTTTTTTTCCCCTGAAATTACAGCTGAATTAATCATTTCAATTAAGAATAAAAATCGATCACAACTTTGTCCCAGCCTCAGCATGTACCTTTTTACACTTTAATTTGCTTTTTCTTTTTTTTCTTTTTTTAAAAAAAGAGTCTCTGTTTTCTGCTTTTGGAAGCAGAATTTGTGAGACGCTGTGAGAGTGTTTTCTTTGTAACCACAAGTAGGAATACTGGAGTGGTTTGAAAGTGCATCTTTTCATGAGGAGTAAATTAATATATTGACTGCACAAATCTGGATCATTTTCAGATGAAAAATCAACCACATTTAAAAAGATGAGTCAAGAACTAAGGCTGTGAACATGAGGGTTCGTTCACTGACATTGTAAAACTAAGGCTCTTGAGCTCTGCTACCAAAATGTCATTCCTTAGACCCTCCTAAAAAGAAGCATATTTGAATGGAAACTTTATGAAGAATAAAAGTTATTTCCTGTTTTCCAGCTAATTGTGATTAAAACATTTCTTCTTACCCAGAGTCAAATTCCCTGTAATGTTCGTTTCAACCAGTATTTCCTCTCTTTTAAAGAAATTAATATTTTGTTATATAAAACAGAAGACTAATGCACATTTCAGGTTTTATTGGAAGTGTTTTAATTCTATATCTGACATGAAATAAATAATTTAAAGGAAAACAAAGCATCTAGAGAAAGTGCTAATGAGACAAGTGTATAGTTGCTCTATTAGAGTTCTTGGTGGGGATATTATTTGGCACAGGTATTTTAAGCTTTACTAACAGCTACAGCACACCTGTAGGATGTGGGTGATGGAGTCAACTAATTAATTAGCCCCCCCAAAAAAACCAACAGCAAAATGCACCCTGCTGCGTATTATGCAGTCCTGGATTTCTCTCTCTGTTCCCAAGTTTGGGACTTGTTCTCTACAAAGTCTCCAGGCTGTGTGCAGATTTTGCGGCTGCTGAGGAATACACTTCCGATGTTATAAACATTTCTGCTTGCAGTTCTCAGACTGTGGATTGCTAGTGATGTTCAAGTACTATGAATAACATAAGCTTATGGAAGACCTTTATGATTATGTGTTAACCAGCATGAGACAGAGGGACTGAGGATGCAAAGCTCCTTGAAAGGCACGCTGGAATGCAAAATTGTGTTTTTCCTCCATCCCCTTGGCTCTGTTGCTGTTACAGACCCAGTGCAATCTCGCTAATCATCCTCTCCACAAATACCCACACTGTGCTTTGTTGCACCACTCGGTGAAGCCTCAATTTCATCATCTCTGGAGGCTTCTGACCATTTCTCCATGGCCTGAAGGGATCAACGTGGAGTGTGGTCCATCCGCTCTTTCCAGGACCTGTGCTTGATTTGCATGGTTCTCTCCTGCCCCAGCAGTGAGGCCAACATTTAGATGCAAGCTACCAGGTTTTTCTCTGAAATGCAAGCACATTGTATATTTGAATTGTATATTGTATATTGAATTGTCTCCTTCTCTGGAGACATTCAAAACCCACCTGGACATGTTCCTGTGTGACCTGATCTAGGTATTCCTGCTCTGGCAGGGGGATTGGACTAGATGATCTTTTGAGGTCCCTTCCAATCCCTAACATTCTGTGATTCTGTGATTCTGTGAATTAATGCAATCTTATTTCCCCATAGAAATGGAACATTTAAGCTGTTTTCTTCATAATGTTTCAAAGGATTGCTGCCTCCCCTCACTGTGGGAAGGCTGGAGAGCCTGGGAAGGGGAGGGATGGCTGTGAGAACACATGATGAGCCCGGTGAAGTGGTGGGGGCAGCCCACAGACCTGTGCCATCAGCCAAGTATGGCTGGGCAGCAGTGACCTTCAGCATTCCTCGTCTGTCTGGTGCCAGCGGCCAGGGTCAGTCATATCTCCGCGTGACCTTTCCCAGGGGAAAGCTTTCTCCCATGACATATTTGTGGAAGTCTGTTGTTCTCAGGCTTGGAGAGGAGGGGAATTTTGCCCTCTGTTTATGCTCAGGGAGCGTATTTACGGTTTCTGCCAGTGAAGCATTCTGCACAGAATAATGCCATTTGGATAATAAGATGCTAAGATGAGGACATCAGAGTTCGTACCACTTTAAAAGTTTGTGTGTTTCTTTTAAATACTGAACATGTTACTTGAAGGAATGTCTGTGTGCCGTTGTGTCGCAAGAGTGAAACAATAGCACATTTTACTTGAGGCCTTGAAATTATTTTTGTTTTTCTAATAAGATTGAAATAACTTCCCAGCCACTTGCCTGGAAAGTTGGCAAGAGGCTGAAGAACAGTTATAGAGTTTTACTATTTAAGTTAACTTATGTGATCATATTTGTACCTGGATACAGAGACATTACTTGCTCAGCTGTGCAGAAGGAAATCTCAATTGTGGGAAACAATTCTTAGAATGTGTTTACTTTTAATTGTTTTCTTTGCTGAAAGCTGAGGGAACTTATAGTCCTGAATTAAAATAAACATCAAAATGTCACTCAATATCTTAAAAACCAAAAAAGCCAAGACATGTTCCACCACACCTTTGTAGTGACCAGCTTAATATTCAGTTTTAAATATGTAGGAACAGTAGCTTCTATTAGAGATACTATTTTAAGCTTTGTGATGTGAGCTAGTACTCTTCCACTGATTGGCCATGGCATGGAGGCTTTCTCTGTAAAATAAAAGGGAAAATAGAACAAAATTTCATCCAGATAGAACTGAGGCAAAGATGGATATTCAGAGAGGTGAGCACAATAGGCACGCATTTGGATACAAAGAAGGGCGCCCGCCTGCCAGCTTCAAATGCTTCTTGTCCCTCAGAAAGACAATTTTTGGGTTACCTCTTCATCCAAGATCAGTAGGTAACTCTTGAACTGTGTACAGTAATGTTTGTGCAGTGAGGGTTAAGGGCACTGTCCAAGGAGCCTTCCCAATATACCCATGTGAGCAAAGCATCATCGCAGGTGGGATTTTGGCTCATACGTCTGGCAATGCAGATAAACCATAAGTGCTGACTAGACGGCAGGAATTTCTCCAGTGAAAGGAAATTGTCAGGTGGTTTAAAGTCAATATGTCCAACTCTACTCAATTTCCTGTAGTGGTACTGCAGGATGAGACAGAGGGGTCATGGCCAGTGCTGTCACTGTCTGGTGGTCCATGGCTACTGGTAGCTTCCTGGGGACAGCAGGAGCTCAGAAAGCCTATGGGCTATTCACAGTTGTACCAGGGCTTCAGGTCAAGAGTTTATTACAGAAGCATAAAGGTAGTTACCTCCCCACTCAGCCCCCTAAATTCAGCCAGTTCCATTGTTCGTGTCAGTTTAGTCATGATAATTTTAATAATATCTGAAAAGCTCAGATACTGGTTCATCAAAGCAGAATAGTTACATTTGACAGGCACTCAGATATAATGGGGTGAGAACAGTATAAAAACCTTGGACCTAACAAATCTATAAATATCCTTCAGGATTTCTGTTGAAAGCAGAAAAAAAGGACAGGATGATTTTGCTTTTTTATTAAAAAACAGCAAAGAAAACAGATGGGAGGCATCTCAGATTTGTGTCTTCCTAATGTAAAGCACCAAAGTGTATTTTTTTCTGTTTTTCATTTTGAACATGGGGGTGGAGATAGATTAATGGGTTTTGTTTTAGCCTCCAGTTCTTACATGTCTTGCACTTGAAAACAGTGGTTTTCTTCCTCCTTTGTACCAGATGTTACACTCTGGAGAATAAATTCTTAGTATTTTCCAAGTTCAGTGAACTGCCTTGTATTTGAATGATGTTGATGTACCAGTTCATAACCAATGATGTACCTAAGGCTGTTTATAGACTGCAGTATGGGATCCATCACAACTGAAATGTCTTAGGAAGATGAAACTTGATTCTTTTGGACAGCTGTGTACTTGCACTGAGGAGAGACAATCAAAAGAGGAAGGACGACACTGATTTTTTTACATGATGAGAAGTTGGGGAGTTTGCAGTTATTTAAACAGTTCTTCAGGATTTACAGGATCAGAACGATCCCCAGGTAGCAGAGCAGCACACAGTAAGTTCAGGTGGTTGATGACTCACTTAAGCTGAGTATGTTAAGGTAATTTAGATAATATTTGTGAGCATATGTTTTTTTTCTGTTACAGGGATGGCTTAGCGAAGTATGAATAATTTCCTGTCTTCTCTTTGTGGACAGGGTGTAGCACTAGGCATTTCGCATTTCTCTGAAATTCTCAGTTCCATTTTCAAGTATTATTTCTAGCAAACTAATAGTGAGAGATCATTTACTGCTACTCACTCCATTACACTTTTTCCTTTGTTTTGCAACATGTTTCTCTGCTTGCTTCTTTCACTTTCTTTTATGCACCCCTTAGGCCCTGAACAAGCTGCTTGAATGAGTTTGTCCCTTAAGATTTTCTGCCTTTAAATCCCTCTTGCAGACTGGTACATTCCTCTGTGAGGTCTGTGTGTACCATGGCATCTTTGTGGACTAACCCGGTGCAGCTGCATGGCTAGTTAGCACAAGCAATCTCTCTAATTAATAGAGGCTCCCCTTAGGAGTGGAATTCCGTACTCACCCTGAAGGAGTTATCTAAAATGAATCAGATGACATGTGTCTTAAAAATACTCACTGATTTTTAAGGGAACTCAGAGTGACAAGCTTGGCTGTGGGAATCTATAGTGTGGGTTTCCTGGATTAGCAAAGATCAGTGTTTGTACAATTTTGTCTTCTAAAAAATTTTAATCAATGAAATTAGTGCATTTCTATCCTTTACTTGTTTATCTTAAAGTTTGAGCACTGTGGGGAAGGGGGCATCTAACTTCTTGTTTTCCCAGTGCTTAATGCGTGGTGGTTGCTGCCTTGATGTTAGTTAATTAGGGTAATAACATTTTTTAGGACTTGGGATCAAGTATGACAAAACCACAGGTGTTACAGGGCAACACAAGGGCTGCAAAACTCAGTTCAAAATTCAGAATTCTTTCTGCAGAACCCTGTCCTGTTTCATGAAAAATACTGAGATACCCGAGGATCTTTTAGATACGTTACAGTTTTTAAACAGCTGCATCAATCAGGTTACAAATAGAAAGCATAAAGCACTATGGAATGGTACTTTTCCTTTATATAGCGACACCACTGTGGCAGTAGTTCAAAAACCAGTAGACGGAAGAAACAAAATATGGTTGGGTAGTTCAAATACAAGGATATATAAAATGACACACAGGGCACAGAATCAAATAGTAGCTGGGAAGGGTGCCAGAAAGACTTATGGTTTCAGTTCAGAAATGCTTTTAGTTACATGTCTTTTTGGTTTTTGGAATTAAAGTACAATTTTTTTCTCCTATGGCCTTTCCTTCAAGAGCTTCTCATGTAGCTGTTTATTAGTAAACAGCTGCTTGCTAGGAAAGACGATTACTTCATAGCCATAGTGATGTGTTTGTTGACTGCTAGATGTGTTTGTTGACTGGGGACTGATTTCACTTCTGTTTGTTCTAATATAATCCAGAAAGAACATGTAAGTATTCTTAAACTAGGCAAAAAAAATCACAGAAAAGCTACATAAAGACCAGATAACAACCGTGATTATACATAGAACTTTTGACCTTTAGAAATTCTTAAATTAACTCATTAAAGTGTAGTTAATATACATGCTCAGATGAGATCTTTTGTGTATATATAATAGATATAATTACTATTTATATGTTATCTGCCTATATATTGGGTGAGTATATATATAAAAAGTTAAATATTATTACAAACACATTCATTGAGCTTTCGCTATGAGGTAGGTGCTTGGGAACACTGTGAGGTACAATACTTAGTTGATATTTAGGTACAACAGTATAAGAATTGCTGGTGTTGTCGGTGTTTTGTTTGTTCGTACTGTTTAAAAGATGGAACTGTTTGGAGATTGAAATCTCTAAGATTCAAATAATGAAAAAAATCTATTTATAAAAATATCGTTCAAATCTATAAGATACAAATTCATTAAATTGCAGTTACATAGTAACAACTCTCTTGTCAAAAATTTGAGGCTACGTAATTGTAATTGAGTACCTGATATAAGTTCATCTTTCAATTGGGATGGTTTTTTCCAGTGTAGAGTCAAAAGAGGGCTGAAATCTGGGAGCTTAACATGTTGTATAGACTTGAAGTTTGCTAAACAGATGGAAGATGCTAAGCTAAAACATTACTCATGTTGGTCATCTGAGTGTATTCTCACAGCTTTGAATAATCAGGAATTTATAGTCTCTAGGATGTGGGAAATATAATTTAACACAAATAGGTCACTATAGCTTCACTTCATTTCCTTTATTGAGGTACAGGGGATAGTGGCTATAGTAACCTAAAAAACTGAGCTTCTATGAACATCGTAATTAGCCTATTATATCTCAGTCTGTAGATGATTTTTTTAAAAATGTTTTGGTATTTTGAAGTGCAAAATATCTATTTTTTTCCTTATGTTTGAATAAGATGATAATGACTCTTTAGTGTTATGTCTCAAAATTATTTGCAATTGATAATTGCTAAAGGCCAACTGTGAAGAACTGCAAAATCATCTTCAGACTTAGTGTTAAAAGGCAAGTGAGTTTCAATTTAAATAACTGTAAAACATACCACATAAAGAAGAGTAATCTTAACTTCATGTATAAAATGGTAAGCAGTGAGCTGAGCATTACCACTTAGGAATAAGATGTACAAGTTATTATGGATCCATGGAAATGTCAATGCAGTGTTCAATAACAATTGAAAAAGCAGATCTGATATTTGTAGTTATCAGAAAAAGAGAAGACAGAACAAGACAGAGAGCATCACCTGCCACTATAAATTCATGGGGCATCTGTGGTGTGTGCAGTTCAGTTGCCTCCTACACCAAAAAGCTGTAATAGAACTGAGGGACAAGATTTGGAGAAAGACACCAGTGATCAAAGTCTGGAGTTGCTCCATGGACAAGTCAGCACAGTAAGAAATGAGATGACTGAATGGGATATGAAGGAGGGGAGGAAGAATAGGCACGTTACAGAGCTGCAGATTGCTAGGTACTGGGAGAGAGTTTTGGGAAAGTTCCTAACTTCTTCCCTGGGTACCTACTTCAAGCTGGTGGTGGGAACAGGCTACTGGAGTAAGTGGAGCTTTGGTCTGGTCCTTCTTATTCCTGAAATAATCTCTAGGCCACAGTAACCCCTGGGTGGCTAGGATGAGGTACAACATAACACCAAGAGAAGCATCAGGTTTAGGGAGAACAGAGGAGGTTTTCCCATTTGAGTCCCCTGCCATAAGCCCTAAGCCCAGAATGTCTTCAGCTCTCCATATCTCACCAGGCTGCCTTTCTCCAGCTGCTCCTCAATATCCTGCTTCAAGTAGTCTTTCTTCTTCCCAGAAGATTGTTTTCTTGTCAATATTTTCTCCTCTGTCATGCTATTGTTTGAACTGTTTCTTGAGGGTGCTTTGAGCATCTGCTTCCATGACTTGAACAAGAAGTTTTTCCTTTTTTTCAGTAGCTGGTCTGCAATACAAATGAAAGCCTGTTTGCATGTAGCCAGGCTGCTCTACTGCAAGTGTGAAAGTCAGAGGAGTGGGAAGCAGGAGTGTACTGTTGAAAATTTTCCAGCCCCATCCATCCTTGTGTCGCACTAAGTTAAACTCTCACCTACTTAGTGACATGCAGCTTATATCATCTTACATATGAGCTTTGACTTTGTCCTGCTAAATTGAGCTTGAGCTTGTGCTTAAATGTCAGAAGGCTAGAGCAGGTCAGAGCAGCAGAAGAGCATAAGTTAAAGTTGGCCATATTATTGAATTTGTGCTTTACTATACATAGCTGCTGTTGCCTTTCAAGAAACACTATTGACTAACAATTTGCACTTTGTCTTGAAAAAATTGTGCAAGTGATAAACGAAGTCATTAGACAGAAGACTTAGAGAAAAAATTCATTTTTATTTCAGCTTATTTATCCTCTTGCTGACATTTGTTGTACATTTGGTCAATACTTTGTCCCTTGGTTGGTTTGTTCTGTTGTTGGTTTTTGGTTTTTTTTTCAGAAGAAAATATAACTGAAAAATCACAGCAGTAATAGGTAACCCAGTAGTCTTAAACTGCTTTTCCTTTGTTGACAGAAGGTGTATTGCTACTGATTTAGAGAGGGGCCTGTATTTGCATAAGTAAATACAAATTAAATTTGAATAAGTTAACATAACTTAATGTACATTTTAAATGCTATTAGGTGGCCAAGTAGGTCAACCGCATCCTGGCTTGTATCAGAAACGGTGTGACCAGCAGGACTAGGGAAGTGATTGTTCCCTTGTACTCAGCTCTGGTGAGGCCACACCTCAAATATTGTGTTCAGTTTTGGGCTTCTCACTACAAAAAGGACACTGAGCTGCTGGAGCATGTCCAAAGAAGGGCAACAAAGATGGTGAAGGGTCTGGAGCACAAGTCTTAGGAGGAGCAGCTGAGGGAACTGAGATTGTTCAGTCTGGAGAAGAGGAGGCTGAGGGGAGACCTCATTGCTCTCTACAACTCCCTGAAAGGAGGCTGTAGTGAGGCAGGGGTTGGTCTCTTCTCCCAGGTAACTAGTGATAGGATGAGGGGTAACAGCCTCAAGTTGTGTCAGGGGAGGTTTAGATTGCATATTAGGAAAAAAATTTTCACTGAAAGGGTTGTCAGGCATTCGAATAGGCTTCCCAGGGCAGTGATGGAGTCCCAGTTCCTGGAGATATTTAAGAAACGTGTAGATGAGGTGCTAAGGGCCATGGTTTAGTGGTGAATTGGCAGTGTTAGGTAAATGGTTGGACTTGATGATCTTAGAGGTCTCTTCAGACCAAGGCTGTTCTGTGATTCTGTGATTTGATGGTCTGACTTCTGTTTCTCCCCTAAGAATGCATACATATGCAAAATTTCAATATATTTATCTAAATACTCTGTTCAGTAAGATTGTTATCCACGTGCGGGCTATGTATACTTGTGGATACTTGTTTATGGGGGTAAAGAACTTTCCTTCTAGGAAACACTCATAGTGCCTCTCTACTGATACTCAGCACTTTGTTACTGTGTGTTTTTTTGGGCGCAGAAGGTCATCGAAACCCAGATAAACTGGGGAAAGAATTTGGTTGTGACCTATGATCTCTTTCTTTCTATAGACTTACTTGTGGACTAAATCTTTCTTTAATAGTGGTTGATAAGAGTAGCATGAGGACTTTAAATCCTTAGGAATTATTCTAACTAAAGAGCAAAAAGAATAAATGCATGTTTCATGGCCTGCTTACTCATGGATAACTTTGCTGAAGATATCTGATTTGTAAACCTGGAGAACAAGGTAGAGGAGTGTGTGTGACCTGCTTTTGAGGTTTTGTGGCCACGTGCCTTTCTGTTCCCTTTCCTGGAGGTTTTGTGGCCAGCAGGGAGTAAGTAGGGATTTTGGCTCTTAATGATCAAGAACATTGTGTCAAACCTTAAAAGAGATGAAAATATGTAAAACTGACAGTAGTCTAGTATGTAGTTTAGTTTAGTCATAATTCTGACTCTTTTTTTAACCATGTAATTACATCCAGAAGTGGACATTTTTCAGCTGTGTTTAAATTGTTCCTTGCTACTTGAACATAATAAGCTACATGCAAAATTGATTCTCAGTGTGATCCTCACATGGTTTCTTCAAATTCCAACTTGAAAACAGATTCTGTTGTTGAGCACACTCCCTGTACCTTCCTTGTCTTCATGAGGCTCTTGAACTGATGCTTTCTAACTCCAGAGCTTCTCTTTCCTGAGATTGCCTCAGAAGAAATCTCAACCAAAGAAGGTTTTGGTGAGATTTATAGAGGAGGTGCAGTAAGATATGAGGGAAAAAGAAAATAATTCACTAGTTTTCAAAAATAAAAAGAATCCGTTCCTATTCCAGGTCTTGCAAATCTTGTCTAAGCTCTTATGAACGTTGCTGTCTAAGTGCACTGACCATGCATACATGCAGCATCTTATTTCCAGTAGTGTTTAATCATCGACACTAAAGCTCCAGTCTCACTCCTGGCACAAGCAGTATCCTTCTGGCCAGCTTTTATTAGATTAACGGAAAGAAGGAAGACTTACTATTCATGTATCAAACGTGGCAGAGTTTTTTCCCATTTCTAGAAGAACACAATAAAAGAAGCACATTCCTCTCCGTGTCTTTTTGCAAGACCTTTTGGGGCCTTGTGGACCTGCTACTTCCTCCTTCTGCAGCGGCTGCAGCCTTTAGCTGTGTGGCCTGGCTGGCTGGCCATCACTTACATCAACACACCTCTCCCACTACATAAACCATACAGCTCATTGTAGAAGCAAAAGCTAAGCTAGATAAAGTTTAGCAAATTGAGTGGCATGGAGTGAGGAGTGTTTTGGACAGAAAGGTAGGCTCAGAGGGCAGGAATGGAAAGATATCCAAGTTTAAATCTGTTTTATTCCTCCTGTCCTGAGAGCAAAGGTGCCCTGTGAACAGCTGTTCATGTCTCAGTCGTCCTGAATAGTTGCTCTGGAAGAAAGAGAGGAGCAGAGGGCAGGGACAGGCTGACTTACTTGACTCCTGCCTTCTCAGTAAGAGAGTAAGGCTCAAACTAGTCCCTTGGTCACGTAGCGTTTCTGGGAAATAAGTCTTGGGGGAAAAAAGGCACAAGAAAGAAATGTAGTAATCAATACAATAAATTGTATAGATACTGAGGGTTATATGAGTTTTTACCATTTTTTAACAGACTTTATATATGGGAAAGTCTTTCTCATAAAGAAAATAGGCAGAGGATGCAGCCTAGACTGTGATACTTCACTGCACAAAGGGAAATTCCTCCTCCAAGCAGTAGGAAATGCCATAAATGCATTCCCTGTGAGGTGTAACCATTGTACACAGTGAATACAAACCCAAACTTTTCAGGAAAAACATGAGCCTTCAAACAGACTGTGTGGTTAAAACAAATTTAATCCTTTTCTAGTAGCAGAAAAAGCGCAGCCTGGCTGCACTGTGTGGATCATTGGCTAGTTCCTCAGGCAGTTCCTGAAGGCATTTTGTCTTTGTCCTTGTGCCTTTGAGCATTTGCAAGGTGAAATTGTACCATGTCCTGTGACTTTGCTAGCTTTGCAGTTTGCAAGGTGTAAATATGAAGTGAGATGATTTGATTGAAAAAGAGAGGCTTGGACATACTTCTGTGTATTGATGTGAGTCAGGGTAAAGCGAGTAAACCTCTTCGTTATCTGCTAATGTTGGAAACACAAAGGCAATAACTGCAGGGTAGAAACAAAAGGCAAGTCAGAAACTGAGTTATGTATCTGTATTGTCCTGCTGGCTGCCTTTGGTGCAGTGCTGAGCAGTGGTTATGAAACTGTGCCCCACATTTACTCATGTCACTTCTGATTTGCAAATCTGGTGGCTGAGTGGCAGGTCAGTGCCTCCCATCCCAGTGTGAATGCCCCTGTTCCCTCTCCTCTGTAGCTGCTGCTGGAGCCTTTCCAGAGCACACCTACATCTGAGGGGGGATGCAGACACTGAAGTGACAATATGTGCAGCAAAAGCACAGATGGGGATGATTTAATACAATGTGTAGGCAAGCTCTGTCACTCAGGCCTGTGACAGGGAACTTAGCATTTCCCTTTCTTCAAGAAACTGACATCTGGTGGAAGTGGCTGTATGTGACACTGCTGCATTTGCTGGTCCTGTCCTGTTTGTATGCATGTCTCATCCTGCAAAGGATATTCCTTACTTTGGGAAAGTATTTTAAAGGCTTTTAAAGAGAAAATTTGGTGTCTCTTTCTAAGTGTTTGTAAAGAAGGATGGTGTTGTTGAGTGAGAATCAAGCATGTAGACCTTTAGTTTCATAGAGATGCTCCAATGCTGATGCAGACCTGAGGAGAGATGCTCTCACTTGCCACAAAGGTGGCTGGAAGGATTCGGAATTGGTATATCTTTCTCTCTCTCAAAGATACAATGTTCAAGGTGTTCTGTCCTGGCCTTGGTGCTTAGATTTTAAGATCTACTCTTCTTTTGCGGCCATGTTTGAGGTAGCTGATCTGTGTAGCGGTAGCATGCACTGTGTCCCTGGGATAGTGACATGGGGTTTAGGAAGATGCTAAGCAGAGAGTAATGTTGCTTCCTCCTCTTTTGGGGTTGTTGTTCACTAGAAGATCATAGGATTGGCTTAAATATGCTTTAGCTTGTTGTGGAGCATGTGGAAATGAAGAGGAATACCGTAATACTGACAGCATTAGGTGGAGAGAAGTAGAAGGTTCTTATTCACAGTGTTCTTCAGAAGTTAAAGTGCAACTTAAATTTCAAGACCTTAGATTAAAACTAACAAGTAAATCTGTGTTAAGAGAATTAAAACAGGCCATCACTTACTGGTGGTCTTGGAAGCAGGTAGAATGGAGGGGATTCAGCCTTCAAACTAGACAAGTCCTCAAACATATTAGCATCTGATAGCCACCAGAAAGATTGCCCACTGTGTCTTAAACTGCCCTGCACTAGCTAAAAATACATCTCACCTAATTCCCCCAGGCCATTTCATTCAGATCTCCCCAGAGTGACCTCTTTAACCACATTTAAGCAGCTAACTCACCCTGAAAGGATCCCAGGAGGAAGATGGTTAGCCTGTAATCCACTCTTAAAAAATCCAGAGACAAAGACCAAGCTATTTGTGGACTTGCCCAAGGAGTCCAAGGGAGCAGCAGTGAAGGCAGGAGCTGAGGCTGCTCCGCAGCCCTGGGGAGCACCGCAGCATGAGTGGAGCTGGCTCTGTGGGAGCATCACCTCCAAGAGCATAGAGTTCTTTCCATCTCCTGATGCTGTGTCCATCTCACCAGAAGGACCATGCAGTCTGGGAGCGAGACTCAAGAGTAAGCCTGGGATTTCTGACCAAGGCCAGTGCCATGGCAAGGAAGAGGCCAGCTGGTCAGCCTTGTCATGGCCCTTTCAGATCTTACACAAAGGCTTGTAATTACATTTGGACTGGATTTAAATAATACAAGAAAAGCCAAGTCTATGATCGCACATTTAAATACAGCAACTACTCTGCCTTTCTGGTTTAGTGGGGACTGTGTGAATCAAAAATACCTTACTCATCTGCAAAAAGGCTTAGTCCCAGCAAATCGGGACTTTAATTACAGGAAATAATCATAAACTACTTTATATGCAATTAAAGACACTTTCTTTTGGAGTTATTTTTGTAATTTGTATTTTTTCCTAAAACCAATTATCCAAGATATTATACTCTTTCATGCCTGCAGTGCAACTTTGACTTGCATATAAATTGATTTTTTGAAATGAAACTTTCTTTATGTATAATTGAAACTTGAGACTGTTTTACCTTTGTCTAGGTAATTGATTAATAGGTCAGATTACCGCTGCTGGTTAGTAGTTGCGGTTAACAGTTTTATGCAACAGTTTGTTCATTTAGGTAACTGTATTAATTTAGAATGTAAATTGACACAATTACAATGGCATTTTTTAAAATGTCAACATCTTTTATGTTAATGTCTAATCAGCCTTTAATCAAATGCTGAAACTGTTTGAAAGATAAGATATTTTTCACACTGAAATTTAATATAATGCTATAAGAGAAAGGAAGAAATTTTGTCTTCTTGTTTTCAAAATTCAGGGAAGATCCTTCACCTGTATTGAGTATCTATGAGTCAGGAACAGAAACTACACAAACCTCCAGGAAAATGTCAGCATGACCCTTTCTGCTTAGCAGCTGGGATGAGGAGCCATACTTCTTTCAGTCTGGATTCAGGCCAGGGCTTTGCCAACGTCTGCACTCCTGCCCACCTCTGGCAGGGGACTTGTGTCCCTCATGGGCAACAGGTCATGTTTCCTAACTTAGCTGTCCACTTTAATGAGAGAGATCACCCCAAAGAGAGAAGGGCACAGAGGCCATCTTGGGAACTCGTGGGCTGAGGGGAAACAAGCAGCAGATCTTGAAAAAATTATATCCCTTCCCGTAGAGCTTTGATATTGGAGGTGTTTGATTGTCCTCTGTAAATTTGTTAGATGGATGAAAATGAGGGGCACAAATGGCCTAGTTAGAGTGCTGGCGTAAGGCCAGCTGGTATGCGTTGGCTAGGGTGAATTTAAGCAAGAGGCTCTCACTGCCAGAGTAGCTGGAATGTTGTTCTGCAAGCAAAGAGGTTGCTTCCAAAAATCAGTCACCCCCTACGTGCTTGCCTGCAAGGAATGGACATGATAATCCAGCAAAAGTCGTTATGCCTGTGTGCTCTCATGGCCTTTACAGCTGAGCCGTCCTGGTGCCATGCTCCTTAGTAAATACACGACTGGATTATTGAGAAGATGTGTCTGGATGATGGAAAAGCAGTCACAGTTTTTACAGGCCACCTTGGGAAACCTTCTGCCTCAAAACCCAGTCTGCCCGTGAAGCAAATCTCATGGGGCCACATTTCACCATCAGCCGGTGTCACTGCCGAAGAGCTGGCATCAGTGCGGGGCTTGGCTGCCTGAGCAGGGCAGGAGTTCACACACCTCCGTGAGTACGGCTCATGCTTTTGATCAGTCCTGATCTGAAACACAATCCGGGGAATTTACAGAATCTCTTAATTCAGCTGTCAAAACTATGCAAATTTAATTATAGGCTGGATTTGACATAAAGCTTAGACACAGTGTTTTTCCTCAGCATTTGTATTTGCTGTTGGAAACACTGCACCACATAAATCTGCAGATAATGCTGATAGGGAAAATCACTAACAAAACATAGTTTTACAGGTGGTTTTAGGTGAATTTTCCATCAACTTTGTGTGCCTGTACCATATAATTTTATTCTTTTCTCAGCAATTAACTGCTACTGTATAAGATATTGGATTCCTTCTGGCTTTATTGTTCACATCTGTCACCCTTGCACACATGCCTGGTTAATGTTCCTCTGTCCATGGGGTGTTCTGTGGCCCCTGGATGGGGTGCAGAGGTGAGGTTCCCTATGGAGGCCAGGGTGGAGATGGGCACAGAGGGACAGGGCAAGCCGGAGGTGGCAACTGGAAGAGCTGAGAGATGGGATGTGGTTCCTGGTGGCTCTGTCTGTACTTGATATGAGGAATACCATGAATGCCAGTGGTAATGGCTTTTGGTTAAGGAATTGAGAGCTCTCCAGATTTTACTTTCTTAAAGGCAAATGACTATGAAAATGTATCTGTTGAAGGCGAAAGGCACAGGCTTCACTGAAGCGTGTAAGTGCTGGTCAGGAGATGAGGGTATCCAGGGCCACTGGATTCCTCTTTTGTGACCTTGGGCAAGCCATTTATCCAATAAGTATAAATCAGCTGTTTCCATTAATTTTTACTGTAGCAAGGCTATCTTAGGGTAAAATTGCACATTATGGCTATACAGATCTAAACAACCCACTATTCTTCTTTACTTTTTTCCCACACACTGGTTAAAGACTCACTGAAGCAGAAGAAAATTAGCCTTCGTGTTGAGGAATGAGAGGAGAAGGCAAATAGTTTCACCTTATGCATAGGGAGGGAGATGGGGATATGTGGTTGGGAGGGGGTCAGAACTGAGGAGTTGTCCCTCCTTCCAGCTGCACTGAGCTGTTAGTCAGCTGAGCCATGAATATGTGTCTTCAGCCTTAGATTAGTTCAGGATGTAATCGTTCATCTTTGCCCTTCCCAAGAAATCACTGATGAAGCTCATTTACTAATAGCGAAAATATTTATTCAGATACAAGTATAACCATTTATTTCACTTGGCCCTCCAGAGACACATGAGTAGATCCCATTTAAGTAAAGGAGAGTGCTGCACGCCTAATTAGAGACAGAGTTAAGTCCACAATCCTGTGCCAAAATGCTACATCATGAGCTTAAACTCATGGAAACTTAATACAGAGTCAAAATTTATTTGCTATATTTAAATCAGACTTTAAAAATTAAATGAAAGCAAATGCACTCAATAAAACCCTGTAATCCAGGTTGTAATAATAAATCACATTCTAGGATCCTAGTGCAGATCAGGGTGAAGTTGTAAGTGCATTGACATTAATATCATAGTGCCTCTTGACTTCAATAGATCCAGGATTTCTTTGGTAATGTGCTTTGCGTCTTAATTTACTAGCAGAGTAAGTCGTTTGGGATTTCCTGTTTCCCCCACAGCCACCGATGATGTGATCAGCTCCTGGGACAGTACTAAAATATACTCAGCTGGATTTCTCTGTCAGCATCAGCCACCTCCTTTTTTCATCTGCCTCCCCAAGCTACTTCTCTGTGTCTTGCTGACCTGTGCACAGTACACAACCTCGTCAAGTGCGCTGGCTGATTTGGTGTTTAGACTCATCGCCTAAGAGGAGTAATCTTATATGATTGATCATGTGTCTTTTTGTCTGCAAAACTGTCTTGGCCAATTTTATTAAAGTTTGAAAGGAGAATAGCTCTGCTAAAGGTCACAGGGTAGAGGAAGCAACCCCAAGTGAGCGCCCTACGCTGACCCAAGCCCACCTTGGGAGGGAAGCGGAGGCAGAACTAGGGGCAGCTGACTGCAGGCAGCACACCCCTCGCTCCAGACTAGTGGCAGCAGGGTCTGTCTGGTGGAGGGAGTGTGGGTGGATTTCACACTGTCATGGTGGGTAGGTGAGGAGGGGTTAGGAGACAAAGGATGCAAACAAAAGACAAAACAAGCTTCAGAGTTGTGTGTTTTGCAGAACTTGTCTCCCTCCTCACCTCCAACAGTTTTGTTTTGTGTGACTTCAACTCCTTCCATTGAACGGCAGCAACATGATGATCTTTGCCAAAGTCACTGATTACATTTATTTAAGAGGTGTCTAGTGGTGGCAAATCAATAATGATTGATTTGCAACTTTTTCTGTGCTTTGCAAAAGGTATGCAAGTTTCATTTGCACTAGCTGATAGAAGCAAGTGAAGGGAAAATAATTCATACGTTAAGTATTAATTATTAGTATACAGCAGGAAAACTTAGAAAACTTATTTCTTGTAGAAAATGAATTTCTGTTATTATGTATTACATTGCCATATGTAAATGGTATTTCATTTAATGTCCTTGGAAATATAAAACAATATGGAAACCTGCATAAATACTCCAAATGTATAATTTTAACAGGTTTTGGAATCAATTATTGCCATTGGATTGATGTGGCATATCTAGTACTGTGTTGTTTTAGCTGTAGCTTAAAGCTGGGGCTTATGAGCTGGGAAAAAGGTAAGGTGTATGTTCCGTACCTTCTTTTATTCCCTGTGTACCCATATGCTCATTGCCTTCAAAAGTATTTGTGGATGTGCAAGAGGCACAAGACTGGCTACTAATGTGCTTATAGTTTTGAAGGGTTTAGCAGCTCCTTTATAGAGACTTTTCCATTCATTCTACATTTTTTTCCTGATCTTACCTATAGATCTCTTTTTGCAGGCTCCTGCATATGTGTTTATCTTTAAAGGCACCAGTATACTACGGATGTTAAGCAAGTTTCTTGAAGTTAAGCATATGTGTGTTTCTGCAAAGTTTAAGGAGAGACAGGGAGACATTGCGCTGACATCCAAATAACAAATACCTTCATTTTCAGTAGAGGTGAGAAGTGAAATGTTCCTTAGAAGGTTGCAGACAGGTTTCATGGACAGCAAATGCTCTGGGAACTGATTTATGAGCACCTTTTGTCTGCTAGATCAGAGCGTAAATATATTTATTCATATATATCACAGTAATGAAAGTAGTACAGTGGCAAGCAGACACCTGGCTGACCAGCAGATTGAAGGAGCGCGGAGGAAGTTCGAAGTTGTTCTTTGATCTTGTAAACCAAGCTTATGGTTCTAGTGTGCCTGAAATTAGGGTAGGGAAAAAAGGATGTACTGGGAGTAATTAGAAATTGGATTATAGTGGTATGTTACTGATGAAAAGGATAATTCAATTACAATGTTTTCTTTTCCATAAGGGAGTCTTTCTTTTCTGTTTGGTGGGTAGGATTCATCTGTAGCCTGGTTTGCTTACCCCACCCCACCCCTCCAATCTGTGTGTGTCAGAAGGGTCTTACTTGCAATTGCTCCTGAGCAAAGTCTTTGCTGCCTGCAAGCAGCAGTGGAGAGGCTCATTTAGTGCTTAAAAGATGACTCCTCTAGAGACAAGCTCCTGCCTCTAAGGTCTTCCTTCCTGTTCATTATTTAATACCTATTTTAATTTGGGCACACAAAAAAAACCCAGAGAGAAATGGGCACTATTCTCCACATCAACTGTTTCTGCCCTGCAGGTATGAGAGGAATAGTTTCTTTTCCACGGGAGAGTAGCTAGGGGCCTTTTAGCCAATTACTGCAGTGGCGTGTAGACCATTGCAAAAGAGGGATTACTTCTGCCTTCCATAGTCAGCATTAACCACTGCTGTGCTACACAAATGGACCTTTTATATTTTATCTGCTTTGATATTCTAAGGAAATGAGAAGTCTTGAAATGACAAAGCCCTGGTAATAACGAAGTGAGTTATCACCACATGGTTATTATCAAGAGCATTTTCTTTTTCTACTAATATGTATTAGTGAAGAGTCATGTCCCTTGTTTGCCTTGGAAGGAAAGCCATTCAAGCTTACTCTTGCCAGATTTCTGGGAAGAATAAAACATTGTTATTGTTTGTGAAAGAGAGATGACCTAGTCCAACCCGGTGTACCAGTTGTCTTCCTGGAAGCTGCACACAGCCATGGACATTGTTGTGTTTGAGGTTTAATTCCACCTTCAGCTCCTCATCGGGTTCAGTTGCTGATCCTGGCAGTCAATTCTACCTTCATTATCCCTGGTAAAGTTACCTTATTTACAATTAATCAAACAGTGTAAAAAAAGTTGGACTTGGGTGTTTTGTGACCAATATAGACATTACCTGTAAGGCAGGAATTCTCTTGACAATGAAGAACAGAAGTTTTTCTGTAGAACCTGGTAAACCTGGAAGCGAAAGGCACTATTTAGCACCCACCGTGTCCCTTAGGTAAGGTTGTTTTAAAATATATCCCTGCTTATGGCCTGATGTCCTTCATGCCCTATTTGGAGTAGACTGACCATAGAGGGAAGCTGATATGGATACAATTAATTGCAAATAGACCATATGTTTAAATTTTATAGCTGCAGAGGGAATTTGTATGTTATCATCAGTGAATTAGAACTTGAATAACAAATCTTGGATATAATCATCATGATCTGTTCTTGATGAGGAGGGACAGAAGGAAAAAAAGCTTATTGTAAAATAATTTAAACCTATTTGATGAAAAAATATGTGTCACTTATTTGCTTAGAATAGCTCATCATTTAGGTGGATTTTTTCTGTTGAGTGATTCATAATCATATAGTCTGCTTTAAAAGTTCCTAACTCAATCATACTGCAGTAGTGAGCTCATTATACTGTACTTGGTATCTCGTGTCTGCTTTGAGTTCCGTACTGAAATGGAGCAATTGAACATGTCAGACTGTCCCATAAAACAAAAATGAATAAAGTAAAATTGATTGCAATGTGTTTCTCATATTGTGTACCTGCCTTAAGAAATTACTCTTTATAGGTCTTTGGAATACAATGTAACTGTAGCTCATATGCATTCATATATATGCTTATCTCCATTTATACATTATTTTTACATGTGTCAATGTATATCAGAACTTACCTTCCTCTTGCCCTGTAACTGTGAGTATTCTTTGAAGGCGCGTATCTGAGGATGTCAAGTAGTAACACCTTGTGGAACCTTCAGGCATTCATGCTAGGTGTTGTTTGTTAGTTCTCAATTTAGGAATCTGAAAGGTGGAGCGTCTTTCAAACAATGAAGTGAATATGCTGGAGATTTTGCAGAAAAACAACTTTTGCCTTATCTGGGTAAGAACTGAGAAGAAGGTAAATTTCTAATATGTAGGGATGAAAGAAATGCAAATTTGTGAGCAAGAGGGATGAGAGAGGTGTATGTATTCTCATTTGCAATATACAGAATATCAAATATAATAGGAATTACTTCTGTTTCTTTGCTTGCCTTTTTCTTCTTCTTCCTTTTTTTTTTTTTTAAAAGGAAAAATACATAATTTAAGTGAAAACTATTACATGAGCTAGAACCTTTTCATTTATTTTATTACCCAGATATTCCCTTGCCCAAACAGACTGAAATTCCTCAGTTTCCCAGCAGTTTCCAGTTTATAACTGATGACTCCACTTGCATTTTTGATAACTTTAAAAATGTTAATACACTGGTTTGGAGGAATGAAGTGGCTTGTTGAAACTTCTTTTAAGTGGCTGACTTAATGTAACACAAGTCATTAGAAAGACATCCGGCAAGTTTTTTGGTCTTTAGATGAGTTTCTTAGTGCACGAAGGTTCTGTGGGGCACTGTGCTGTGGGGTCATTCCATAATTGCCTTCATTTATATGGTTTTGGTTAACTGCATTTCAGATTCAGAAGAATTTACATTGTTCTGCTGTGAATCATAGTGCTTCATTATGACATTGGCACAGACAGTTATGGGAGAGATGTGCTGAAAGTCCCTAGGCTACATCAACACTTTCAAACTCCCACATACTTCTTCCCATTTTTATTAGGATCTACTCAAAGTTGGTTACACACCCTCTTTCAGACTGTTCTGTATAACTCAGGTCTGTCGTGTTGCCTGTACAGCACTCACGAATGACTGGGCAGCTGGTATGCTAATTGCTACCTTACTGAACTGACCATAGTGGTATGTGGGTTTTTTTGCTCTTGCAACCTTTTTGTATATTCACAGTTTCTCTTTGACCATACATTTTGTTTATTGTTGATTTCAAGTGGATTTTGTTGCTTTCTTCAAGCTCTGCAGCGTCTGTGTACAGCACCTTGCACTGTGAGACCTAATCCCCAGCTGGGGACTGTTCCTAACAATGCAGTTCAACATTTTTGGTTTTATTTTGCCCTCATTCAAAAGAGGTTTTGTCGCTATTTCTCAATTCCTATTTGACATACTAGTTTTACAGTGTTTTTCTGGCTATTTTAAGCAGTTTGTTTGAGGGAATCACAATTCAATGTTTTACAAATAATTCACTACGCAGCATAGGGAACAAATCCCTGTATATATGGATTATGGAGTTGATTTATGGCATATCTCTATACGTAGTACACACTAACCTACTTGAAAGGTGAGATGTGTGAATTGCTGTGCTTCTAAATAACTTGGCAAAACATGGAATGGAAGAGCTGGGCTAGTGTGTCTGTTTGCTTTCCCATGTTGAAGTGGTAACTGTATGCTATTGCTGTGTCTTATTGTGCTTAGAAAAAAAGGGAGAACATTTTTGCTATTCTGTGTGCTTTGTGGAGCAGGAAAAGTAAGACATCATGTAAAGTGGCTATTGTGCTGGAGATTTCTGGAATGTTTGGCATTGCATGTTCAGCTTTGGCATTTTGTCATAAAAAACTAGAGCAGAGCACAGGCTCTCAAATATGCAGTTGGGCCTCTTGAGCTCCTGTAAAAATAAGCTGGCAAGCAAACTCCTGTAATAAAATGCTGATACTGGAAAGATACAGAGTCATCACTTCATTATGCTACTTTTCTCAGCATGTCTCATTTATTTCCAAAAGTAAAAGAGAGAGATTACTAGAGTTGTGATGAGGTGAAATTGTGGCCTCACTGAGGCAGGGGACAGCTCAACCACTGGGTCAACCTCTGAGCCATGAAATGTCCCAGTGACCAGGTCACTGGTTTCAGTGGCCATTAACTTGCCTTTTAGCTAAGGCAGTTGTTTCTTCTCTCTTTGTACTCTTATGATGTCTGTCGTTCAGCAATATATATGAGGTTTATGGTTTTTAGTTTGGACTTTTAATCATTCTGTAGCCAGTCAAAATGCCCCTCTGGAGCCTCTCAGGGCTGGAGTGCAGTGGGGAGGGGCTTCTGGCAATTAGGAGCATTTGGGCATTGCGCTGCTGTTGTTACCCTGGGTGGTTACAGTGGTGGCAGTGCTGTAGAAAGAGTCTGAGGATTTTCTGCTTACTGGTACTGTTATTTTTGCTAGTTATTTTTCTCATGATGGTTCACTTATAATTTTTGACTCAATTTATTTCATGATTCCAAATCTGTATGGCTACTAGCCATACTTGCAACATTTTCTAAATTATCCTGTTCGCTTGCCTTCAAAAAGAACTACGTGTTTTTAATATGTACTGTGTGGGATGCCTGTGTAGGACAGTTGAAGGAAGAAACAGGAGTATTAACAGTGTGGAAAAGTAAAGAAACAGAATATTTAGTCATTTAATTCATAAATTACAGTTCTAATTAAAAAAATTGGATTCTCCTGTTAGACACTTTAGAGTGTATGTATCATAGTTTGCTGATAGTAACAGTAGAACTTTCCGGATTACATATAAAAGGTAAAGGTAGAGAAACTTCTTTTAAAACAAACACTTTGGCAGTGCTGAAAATGGTAACTCCAGTGATGTTACAGAAAGTGCAGTATCTTTCCTGTCACACTGCACTGGCACGTGGGAGACTGGAATAAGAAAAATACTGATTTGAGAATCAAAATAATTTGGTGGAGAGGGAGTCCATGGAGAGACAATGCATGGCAGACCAGGTGCACTAACAAAGCTATCTTCCAGATACTCTTATGTGTGATAGTGATCAAGCAGGTTCAGAAGAAAGTAAGTTTTTATGAAACTATTTATTTAGGAAAGTGCTTATCCTGCATTCTGTTTCCAAATGAAACACTCCTGTACTGCCCTCCTGCTTCTCCAGCCAGCTCTGCCAGGCACCTGTTGCTGCCTCAGAAGACGCCCACATGGCAGAGTAAGCTTGTTGAATGAAGGCAGGACCTATATAATAGTAGTCTTTCCTCATTAAGAGAGTAGTGCTTGTTAAACGCACAGCTTTAAATAAGGAGGAAACAGTACTTCCAATCATCCATAGTGACAATCAATCTTATCTTTCTTTTTGCTTTTCAAGTATTGGGGAAATACTTAACCATAAGTAGCTTACATGTTTCTGAGGCAACTCTCTTTAGTTTTGAAAATCTGGAAAAAAGCAGTCTATCAGGAAAATATTATTATTGGGTGTCTAACCAGTAATATGTTCTATGTGTTTTAATAGTGTGGAGATCAGCTACATCAGTTTTTTACGGCTTCTTTCTTGCTAAATTCAGTAGCCATTGTCTCCCAGGGCACTGAATAACATGGTTTGCATGTGGTCTCTGCTGCTCATATAAGCAGCTCCAGAGATTTTTTTTAACTGGTATCTTTTTTAAGGTCCTCGAGCCTGGCTGTCTTAAGTTCACTGGAGTACAGCACGTCCTGTGTGCTGCACGCTCTTCATCATGTCTCAGAATTGCTCTGGGTGTGCATAGACACCTCTTCTCTCACCTCTTGTGGCTTCTCCTGTGCAAGTGGGTTTTTGCAGCCAGCTACCCTTCTTGTGTCTTCTGGAACAGCCTCTAGTACTGGAAGAGGGACCAAGACTCAAATCTACAAAGCTCTACTGAATGAAATTTCCAATAGGCATCCAAAGATTGTTACACGGTATTTGTGGTCATGGCCAGATGTTACCCTTGATCCTCTGTGGACAAGATTCCTGGTATCCCGGCTGTGTTTGCAGAGTCAGGGGAGCCATGGACCCCCACTCCTTTGGGTCCCAAAGCTCCATGAGAGGGTAGAAGGCTCTTGTGAAGTGTCAATTTGCTGTACATGAACTGCCACTGGAACATTTTTAGGGGACTGTAAAAAGAAATTCCCCAAGTTAGTTTCAAAACTCAAATAGAGTGGTTTTGGCTTGTTAGCAATGGATGAGATGAAACGCAGAAATTTCTAACATTTTCACTCCCTTTATCCTCTCTGTAGGAGCCCAGCAGGCAGGATGTAGAGCGATTTGGAAATTTCTGTGTTCAGTTCCTAGAACAGCTGAGTCAGCTCCAGGGATTCTCATGGCTGTGTTTTTAGCTCTCTGCTACAGAGATGGTGATAGGGCTGTGGACTGCCAGTGATGATAAAAACAAATATATATCTGTGGCAATTAGACATTGATGTATCTGGAGCTAAGTAGTACTGTTACTGGCAGGATTACAAGAGCTGGGTTGCTTGGAGATTTAATGTTCTCATTGTGGCTGTTGTAGAGCAAGACTGAAAGCTCATAAAACGGAAGGTGAGGCGTATCAACAGACCAATTAAACACAGTGTGTATCATGGATGCAAATGTTTGTGAGCTATACTGCTTACACAGTAATCATTATTTTTGACCTTTCAGCCTGAACTCTGTTGATTCCCTATCACTTTGTCATGCAGGATAGGCTGCTAGAGCAAACACTGTCAGACATGACTTCATATAGTCCCTGACTTTAGTCAGACTTCTGCAGTCCTACTGATTTAAACCAGCTTGGCTTTACTGGAGTGATGTAGGGGACAGAACAAGCCAAATTTTCCTTTCTGTGGTTTTCTCTATGTAGGTCATCTAAAGAAATGAAAAGGTCATCTAAAGGATGAAAATGTGGTTTTCCCAATAAGCATCCTTTTTCCCTTCAGTTTCATTACTAAAGTGGAGTTTGGGTGGATGATTATTATTTTTGGTTGAGTGGCATTTGCTTTAATTACATATTTGCAGGTCACACTGTCTTCTTTTTTTGCCAAGAGATAGAAGGTTTAAGGATTTTTTCCATTAATGAAGCAGCCACTGGAACAGCAGTGAGATAACTCAATTTGCAACCACAAGGCTGTTAAAACACAGATAAATTTAGACATTTGCATTCAACACAAATTACTCTGTCTCATCAGTCCCTGACAGTTTTCTAATAAAACAAAGCTTTCGCGCCTTTTTTTTTTTTTTTAACTTGTGTTTGCGTAGAGGCTTTTTTGCAGATGCAAAGGAAATACCTGTTTAGTTTCATTTTGACATTTCCATTAAGAATAGACTCAGTATAATCTTGCATCACAAAAACTGATTCAAACCTAGGGAGGGCCTTATTTTGTGGTAGAAAGCTGCTGAGCCCAACTGATGAGGAATTGTCTTAGTTGCTGTGAATTGAAGAGGAAAATGCACTAATCTGGGGCTTTTGTTGAATTCTTTTTTACTATGTCACTAGTTCTCACTGAAACCAAACTCGGCAAGAAAGGCAGTGCCCTGGTAACAGTTGAGAAGGTTGATATATGGTCCTGCATATTATCTTTTTGTCAAACTATAATCATGACAAAAATGAAATACTGGCCAATTGGCAGCTGACCTATCGTCCTTCTTTACAATGTATTTTCTCTCTAAGTTCAGTGGAATATGCAGCCTGTACATTACTAAAAGCTGTTACTCAAGTACCTTTAGTCAAAATGTTGCAAGCTACTATTTCCTGTGCATTTTCCATTATAAATTTTCTTTTTTAATACCATGGCAACCAAACCTAGTAATAAGTAACAAAGTATAATGAGCAAATTTCAGTACTTAGAGCTCTGTTTAATAATATGAATGAAAGCTAATCCTGTTCCTCAGATTTGTGTCCTGATGAAGTTCTGACTCTTTCCATCAACTAAAATCAGAGTTTCACCTCCAGAAACATAATCTAATATTAAAAAATGTACATCTGTACATTTTAGGACCAAACTGATTGCTATAGTAGCTTTTTTTCTTGTCTCGCATACTTTTGTCTTCTGAATTAAAGTGTACTTTTCTAGCAGAAATTTCTTGTAGGTACCCATATTACATGATCAAGTAACTTTTTAATATTCTTTTGGATAAAGCCTGCAGGGAGAACTTCTCTGGCAGCTCCCATAATTCAGAATTTTATAGCTCTTTTCTGAATGCACTGAAGTTTTTCAACATTACTTTTGAAATATACACAGCAGAACTAACCTGCCATTATTTTATGGTCCTGTCAGAACCATATAGAGGAGTAATGCTGCTTTCCTACTGTTACTTTGAATTCCTCTCATTTATCTAGATAGCGTATTCACTGGTTGTAGCATAGCATTGGGAGCTCATACTGTGTTGTTGTTTTGGCTTTTTTAAACAATTACCTTAAAGATTGTCATTTGTCAGTGGCAGGAGCAGCAAATGTCTCCCAAATTTTCTGAACTTAATTGTGGAAGGTGAGAAAAAATCCAACTCATTTAGTCTTTATTTAGCTCTTTAGTTAGATCTTTACATTGCTAAAGCTGTATAGGTTACTAAGCAAAACTCTCTAACTGATGACAAGGCATATCAATAATCATGTAATTAGTAATGATGTGATTTATTATTTCCTTAAGGTTTTTGACAGTTGTCACAGCCAATAAAGAACTGCAGCCCTACAGTATCCCTATAGGAGGTGCTATTTCATTTTGAAGTGGAGAAACTGAGGCACAAAGTTGCCAGCAGTCAGAGTGTTGATATACCTGTCCTGAACTCAGTTTTACTGAGTCCACAACCTATTTATTAGTTTATCCTTCTTGGGCTGCTTAGGAGAATAAATGTTTTATATTTAACATCATTCCATCATGGTGTTATTCTAAAAGTGCTTCCAAATATGTGGGGGTCACACATGATTTTAGGGCAGTCCTGTGCAGGTTAGTGGTCTTATCAGAGCATGAAAAGGACTGTGGCAGCATGAACTGCATTGTGCAACAGATCTGCATTCCTTGGCACGCAGAGCAGGATAATACTGCTGTTGTCCAGGCCTACTGTTTTCATAGTCCTGTGTTTCCTCACTAATAGTTTATGAGGCAAAATGTTTAAGTGCTTTTTGTTATGTATTCTCCTTTTACCTCATTATTTATAGAGCAACTGTTAGTTAAGTTTGTGAAACTATCATTTTTTTGTGGTTCTGAAAAATAAGATCAAGCAGCAGAAGATGAAGACTTCCAAGTGTCCACTTAAGAGTTTGTTTCCAGTGACTGTTTTGTCTCCTGTGGTTTGCTCCTGGGACTCCTTTGGCTTGTCATCCCCTGCTCTGCTCCAGCACCTGAGTTCCTTCAACATCTCTGTGTACTCACTGAGAATTGTCAGACCCTGGTAGATAGGTGCTCTCCAACCCTTAGAAGTCCTGTCAAGTCTACTAAAGCATCTTTGATTTTTATGGTGCAGAACACAGTGTTTCACAGGACTTGCTCAGTTTTCTTTTGTAGCTCTGTTTTCTCTTTGCTATAAAGATATGAGGCTCAGGTCAAGTTTCAGCATGGGATCTGCATCATGGAAACTTTTGTACTGGAAGGAAAAGCTCACCTAGTAGTTACAGTAAAAGAAGAACTATTTTAAGAACTTTGGGTACTTCTGCTGGGCCACATGCTGTGCATCTCCTAGGAAGCAGGTTGTCTTCTTTCCAATATCTATGTTTTGCTGCCTTTTGTACCTGTAGAGGGTGTTTGCTTGAGTGTACTTGATGCTTTTACCTTTCCCGATCATCCAGTATTGCTGTAGCAAAGGACAGCCTTGGGATGTTCCTTTTTCTGCTTGGGAGACTGGTTGTTTCTTTGACCGTAGCTGATTCCTTGGAGCTCACTTCAGCCTGCAAGCCCTCATCTTGCCTGGAAGGGGATCATCCCTTTCTCCCCCTCCCAGTCCCATGCAGCCAGCCAGATTTACCTCACAGCTGAATTGGTTCCCCATGCCTGCCCTGTCTGGAAGCAAAGGCAGGAGATGACAGGAGCTGTTCAGGCAGCTGGAGCAGGAAAGATGATGGTGCCTATCCTGGAGAAGCTGAAGGGATCCTGGTCCTGAGAGGTCTTCCTCTGAGCCACAGTTTCAGCCCCTCTGGTTTCACTACTGCCACTTCAACAGTGCAAGGCAGAGTCAGGGGGTGCCCTACTGCCTGCCCCCACCACATGGCATGGCCTGCTGCTGTCAAAGGGCAGAGCTGAGGATTTTCTGCAGCTCAGAGAAGTGTGGGAGAATCCCCAAGCCCCGCTGCCTGCCTCCTCCTCACTGCCCCTGCCGACCCACCGCTCCAGGGCAAACCTTGCAATCTTGCACATGGTTCCCACATCCCATTTGCTAAGAGAAGGGAAGAAGCCTTTTAATTATTATATTGGGGCTTTTATTTTTTTTTCTTCAGGACACGCAATAATCTCTAGAAGACTAGAAACTAGGGTCCCATCCAAAATCTTAAATTACTGCCCTGACCAACCCCCTGTCCTTGTCCAGTGGTCAGTCCCTTGGCTTGGCAGGTCTGACATTAGAGAAGATAGTAATATGCACTTTGGTTTGATTGCCCTCCTGCCGTATATCCATGATCATAAGGTTCCTTATTTTTTTTAGTTTTTAAGTGTAATTAACAGAGTTGTTCTAAGGCATCTCCTCTTCAGACACTGCCTGAGCATTTGCAGAGGAGAATGCTGCTTGCTGTGTGGCCCTTTCATACTTGTAGTCACTGCCATGCCACGGTGTCATTACCCTGTGTTTATTTTAAATGTCTGAAGTCCAGAGCTACGCTGGTATGTTAACCCTCCACCTTTGTGTAGTCTGGAAATGCTAGAACTATAAATTATTATAAACAAAGTGCCTTTGGGGGAGCTTATATATTGTGGTTATTTAAGTAGTCCTATAGATTTCTGCCTTAGTGTAGTGCTTGTAGAATGTATACATGATCAGAAAAATACTCCACAGTTCACTGAAGAACAAAGGTATATTTAACAGAAGATATATTTCTACTGAATATATGCTTTTTTAATTAGGATTTTAACTTAAAAAAATAATTTCAGCTTGCTTCATCTGCTCTCCATATGGAGCTCTTTTAGCTAAAACACATTGCTAAAGGTTTAATTGAATCTGTGCCATAGTATAAATACATAATTTATGTATATGTACATTTCTCATTCTGATAGCTTCCAAAAGATAGCTAAGTGACCATTAGAATAATTTAGCAAGAAAAGTATTTTTAAGTGTTTTATGAGACATAAGTTCTCCTACATAAAAGACAGCATGCTGGAACTCATTTACATTGCATGTTTATGGTTAATGGTCAAAAATTTTCAGTCTCTGCAGAACCATTTCCATACCACTGACCCATCTGTTTTAAAGAGACCTTGTCTTGAATAATACATGATATTTGGTCACTGAGGAGGAACTCCCATGGTCTAATGTATACTCAGTGCATCCTTGAAATATTTAGTCCTTGGGTTTGAAAGGTTCAGTGTTGCAGTCTCTGGGCATCTTTAGCCCTCAGTGAATATTTTGCCAGAATAGATAAAGTGCATGCCAAGTAAACTGCTATCATTTCCAACCACAGCCATAAGGAACAAAGTGAATTAAGGCTGGAGCCTAAAATTTCTAGGCAGAAGTAATAAAGCTTCTCTCTGTTGAGGTTTTAGATGCTGCTTTGTTCTCATACGCCCTGGTGAAAAAAATGTGTGTCTTTTAAAAAGATATTTTACAGACGCTTAATCTTGGTCGTGTCTAATGCCTTTCAATATTTTTAAAAGAAATTCCAAGTGAATGAGTTATTTATGTGTTTAGCTTTTATTTTCCATTATGTCTTTCAATAGATTCCAGATCTCATCCATATTGTAATGACTTCTGTGTTACGGAGCAACACAATTTACTGGGTTAAATATCCATTTTTCTTGCCTCTCTGACATAAAAGTGTGATAGACCTATACAATAAATTGTTAACACATTTGTGATCTTGAAAGTCCATACCGTCCCCTTCACTGTCTGCATGAAGGCCCCACCAGATGTGAGGAGACTCCAATGCAGTTCAACACACCTGGAAGCATCATGTTATTCCTAGTGTTCAGGTTAACGTGCTCGGAAGACAGTATGATTAAAGGCTGCAAATGGAGAAGTGTTCAGGCTTGAATTCTTTGTAAATTCGCTTCTCTCAACCAACATGTTGAAGCACATGTAGAGCGTAATTTTATAGATTTGTCTGAGACCTGGGGTATGGAGATGGAATATGTGAGGTGATGGAAAAAAGAAGAGATAATCCAAACTGCTATGTTTGCCTCCCCCCTCCCCATCCTCTCTTTCCTAGGCATTTATTTATTTATCTATCTATCTATCTATCTATCTATCTATCTATCTATCTATCTATCTATTTATTCCCTTGTGGCTAGGTTTATTTGAGTTTCTGGGGAATGCATGTGTTAGGGGACAGAATAGCACAAGGAGCGGGTCTGAGCTTTCAGTGTCTTGGAATTGCACCACAAATCCCTGGGGTTTTTTGGTTTTTGGGTTTTTTTTCTGTTCTCTGAGAGTATAAGCTCCAGGAATTGAAATACAGCATTCTGCGCTCAAGAGTTATTCCATAGAAAATGTGAGGCAGCCTATAATTAAACACTTGTGCACAGATAGCAGTATTGGAAGAATAAATTTGGTGCCTGTCTCTCCAAAAATGGTTGAAAACCGTAAATCATGTATAGAATAGATAATCACAGATATAACAAACTGTAGCTGCATCTGCTGATTATTTTCTCCTCAACCTCTTGTGTACAACTAAGAATTCAGATTTAACAGCTGGGAATGATTTTCAAATGTTGATCTGAAGCAGAAAGTTCTATTTAGAAACTTTCAGCAGTTCTTTTATCTTCCCTGTTCATTATTTTTTCTGGAATAGGTTGAAAAAGATAGTACTTGACCTGCTCTGCATCATGATAGAAGAGAGATCATTATAAACTCAGATATGGATTTATGCTTAATGATCCATCTTCTTATGTGGCTGAGTTCAACGGCAGACAGACTGAATATCTGTCAACAGGCTAAACTTTCTTTGGTCAAGAAACTTTGTCTGTTAATATTTTATTTTCCTAGTTCAGCAGGGAGACATTTTTCAAAGGTTTCTTGTTGATAGTTGTGGCAAAGAAACTAAGGTATAAAGCTCAAAGTGAGTGCCTGTCAAATTAAAGTTAGAGATGATGCATAAGTGAAAATAAAAAATGGAGGGTAGATATTAATGCAATCACACATCATTATGTACACTGATTAGTATAGAGTTCTATGTATAAATATCCCGATATGCTGAATGGAGAGATCTCTGTGGACCATGTCTACATATAACATTCTCACAGAAAAGTCTCACGTCTGTCACCATGTTTCACATGCATGTGAATTCAAAGCATTTGGCATCCGAGGAGTCAAAAGCAGCTGTTCCAGCTTTAGGACTGAGGAGCCTTCATGTTTATGTTTTGTCAGTGTTTCTGCATTCTGCCAGTAAAACCGCTGTCTCTAATGGGCCAACAAGCAGGTACTGGATCTGTTATCTGAATATGTACGCACATGCACTTACACACTTTCTTTACAACAGATACTCAGAGATCTTTCCTTAGTCTAGTAAAGTGAAATATGAATCTTTGTTGATGTGACAGAGGATTATTGTGATGAACCTGGTTAATTAATTAGTCTCTCTAGAAATGGGGGAAAAAAAAGAATTGCATTTTTGGTAGAGGTATGTCCTAACAGGAGGCACTTAGGGCATGGGTACAGCATGAGTAAATACTGATAAGTCAGTTCTCGTTAGACACCTACAGTAGCAATGTACATTTGACCTCCAAATATTTTCTCCTCTGTAATCTATTAATTCAGTTTGGGAATTTCCAGTTTCTTTGAAGTGAAACAACAGGTTTTTATTTTTTTTTAACAAATTTTACCATATTATTTGCTGATCAGGTCCAGGAAACCTGAAGTCTGATCAACCTACACGGTGATTTGGATTGAGATTAGAAAAAGTATCATGTTTTGCATTTTTGAAAGATAACCTGCTTTATCAGCCAAAGAACCATTATTCTGTAGAGCCAATATTCTACTATTTGTCTTTTTCTTTTCTTTTCTTTTCTTTTCTTTTCTTTTCTTTTCTTTTCTTTTCTTTTCTTTTCTTTTCTTTTCTTTTCTTTTCTTTTCTTTTCTTTTCTTTTCTTTTCTTTTCTTTTCTTTTCTTTTCTTTCCCTTTCCCTTTCCCTTTCCCTTTCCCTTTCCCTTTCCCTTTCCCTTTCCCTTTCCCTTTCCCTTTCCCTTTCCCTTTCCCTTTCCCTTTCCCTTTCCCTTTCCCTTTCCCTTTCCCTTTCCCTTTCCCTTTCCCTTTCCCTTTCCCTTTCCTTTTCTTTTCTTTTCTTTCAGCAATATGCCCAGATCTAAGATGTTTTCATGGGGTTTTTTCCTTCTATTTTTAAGGGACAGAATTATGCTCCCTTCTCTAAGTTGGTCTTGACCTCATGGTATCTGGTTGAAGGAGTTTACTTGTACAGACTGCTGTTCAGGTTAGGAAATTTTCTTCCTACAGCCTTTGTGGTTTGGGTTTTTTTAATGATAAAGACGTAACAATTTTTACATAATTTTACTAGCTGAACACTAAGAATAAAAGGACTGTTTCCATATTAATTGAAATATCCAGTATTCCAGAAAACTTGCACAGAACAGAGGAAGATGTGATCTACTCCACTTAGTTTTCTAGGCTGAATAACACTAATTTTCAATCTGTCCAGTAATTATGGGAAGTTTTACTCATGATGGCCTGTGATATTTACTGGGGTTTCAGCTGGAAGAAAATAGTAAAAGCAGATAGTGGAGAAAGTTTGCAGATTGTACAAGATGGAGAAATATCAACAATGAGAAAGTTCTTAGTACAAAATAATCTTCATCAACTGATTAACTCAACTCAAAGTGATAATTCAACTTTCAGTGCAGCCAGATGTCAAGAAGTACATCCAGGACCAAAAACATGGCCATGCAAGATGCTGAGGACTTGGGCTGTCATTAGATATTCAGCCAGTTGTGACTTCCTGATATGACTTGGAGTGGGAGAACCTGCATGGCCTTAGGGTTTGTATGAGCAGGGAACCCTGGTGTAAGTCTAGGAAGACTATGCTACTTACCCAACTGGAATTGAAGGAATTAGTCTTGAAGGATTTTTTTCTAGTTCTGCTGTCCCTAATTCAAAAAGAGTGTTGAAAAATGGTGAAGACACAGGAAAGCCTTCTAGTGAATAGCCTGAGGAGATTACTCAGCAGAGTAAGCAGGAGTTCCCAACTGTAGTCAAGATCCAAGCAGCTGGAAGTCAAGACAAAATGCATGCTGTTTGGAGTCTGTTTTTGCATGAGGAAAACTATCCACTGGAATAGCTACGTAAGGGGTGTGAGAAGTTCTCTAGCACTGATTTATTTTTCTTTTTTTTTTTTTTTTTAAATCAAGGTTGGGTTTTTTTGGGGGGTTTTGGGGGTTTTTTTTGGTAAGATGTGCTTTATTCTGACAGAAATTAATTCAGATTAGCCTGTGTTCAGACTAGTGGGTTCCTCTTAACTTAATCTTGGTTTGTATGTTTTAATTTTCATAAGGAATGTGAGCATTCGTAATTTTCACCTATTTAAATAATTAGAAAATGTATCATAATTGTTTGTGGAATACTATCTGTTCTGCTTTGTTCTGCTTTTCTGTCATACTTGGCGATGAAAACTTTCCAATAACAGGGCAGCAGACTGGAGAAATAGTTTTATGAACAAAGGATTGTTGAACTCCTTTAATTAAAATGAAAGCAGCATTAGTTTCCGTCTTAATCACTAGAAGGGACTGTTTGGTCTGTAATGTTACAGAATCACAGAATAACCTTGGTTGGAAGAGCCCTCTAAGATCAAGTCCAACTGTTAACCTAACATTGCCAATTCACCACTAAACCATGTCCCTTAGCACCTCATCTACATGTTTCTTAAATACCTCCAGAGATGGGGACTCCACCACTGCCCTGGGAAGCCTATTCCAATGCCTGATAACCCTTTCAGTGAAAAAAATTTTCCTAATATGCAATCTAAACCTCCCCTGGCACAACTTGAGGCTGTTACCCCTCGTCCTATCACTGTTACCTGGGAGAAGAGACCAACCCCTGCCTCACTACAGCCTCCTTTCAGGGAGTTGTAGAGAGCAATGAGGTCTCCCCTCAGCCTCCTCTTCTCCAGACTAAACAACCCCAGTTCCCTCAGCTGCTCCCCATCAGACTTGTGCTTCAGACCCTTCACCAGCTTCATTGCTCTTCTTTGGACATGCTTATGTCCTTCTTGTAGTGAGGGGCCCAAAACTGAGCATAGTATTTGAAGTGCGGCCTCACCAGAGCTGAATACAAGGGAACAATCACTTCCCTATTCTTGCTGGTTTTATATTTCATTTTTGTTTACAGATTTACAAAGAGAGTTTTCAAAAGTTGTCATCAGGTCTTTCTTGAGAGCACAGTTGCAATGTAATTGTCAGATATGTATTGTCAAAGAGGGAACGCAGAAAAAAAGATAGCAGTGATGATGGTTTTCAAATAATACATTTTTATACAGCAGAAAGAAAGTGATTACTCATAGGTTAGCCCAGATTATTATTCATGAGTTTTCTGAGCTTTTAAACAAATTGTTGTGCAAATGTTCATAACCTTATCATTTTATCTCTCTCTCAGAAGGTGTTCAGATCCCCACATGTGTGATAGATCAAGCGTACTTACAAAAATAGGCATGTTGTTTGTGCTTGCAATTCCAGATGATCTTATTATGGCAACTGAGTCTCTGCGTGGAGTTATCTGTGGGCTGTGTGGATCCTTTTTCACACAGCTGAGAGCTGCTACTGTGCTGCAGAACAGCCCTCTCCTTTTTGGGCACAGTGCTTTGGTTTCAAAGCCAAATGCAATTAAGTCATCCTGATTAGATCATTAGAGCCTTCAGTGAAATGTGCTTGGTAACATGCCTGAACTTTCGCTGTGGTTCCAAATGAATAATTTTTTGGTATTTGACTTTGCTTTGAAATGTGGAGAGCTCTCTGCCCAAAGGGTATCTGGTTTTGTGTAAATATGGAAGTTTTCAGACCATTTGAGGGACACAGTGCAGAATAATTCAGCCGTGCTAAAGATCTGAAGTATTTCAGCAATATTATTAACAGAGTGTTCTGTATCTGCTTCATCTTTTGAAAATTTTACAAATCAGGAGGCCTCCTCACAAACATGTCTGATAGAGGTTGCCAGGAAGAACTAGCTGAGATCCCTCCTTCCTGCATAACTGCTATATGTGACCCCATATACATTCAGCACTGGGCATAAAGTTTTAAGGGCATCTGCCTCCCCAGATGACATCTGGGTCCTGTGGTGTGCCACGTGCTATCAGAGGGTAACCGAGTGTTGCAGAGCATTGAACATTGGATATTGAATATTCATAATGTGCAAGCTGGTATGGGGGTGTCATTTACCAGCAAAGGTGAATCCTTAGAGAAAAATAGCAGTTCACTTTGAGAATTAGGGTCACTTTCACTTGAGCTACTTTCTGTGGCAAGCCTCTCCCCTTATGGCAGTGATTCATGGGAATGGACAGCCACCAGATGCATGGGACATTTTTACTTTGCATGTCTTCACAGTATCATAGGGATAAGACATGACCCTAAGAATCACCAGTTCAAGAAAATACAGGGAGGAGTATAGAGGTAATAATGAATGATGAAGATATAGATATAAAACTGTAAAGACAAAATATACAGAAGAAATCCCCTAAACACCTGACAACACCAGCTGTACCTCTGCCTACTTGAAAGTAGTTGGATCATTTCTTGTGAGCACTCTGGCTTTGTTTTTGTTTGTTTGTTTTCAATGTTAGAAATTCAGAGAGATTTACTGTGGGATTAATCACTGCTCCACATGAGTTAGGCTAGCAGAATTTGACAGCTTGACAACATTTGAGAACCAAAATATGTCTCAGTTTTAGTTTGTGTACAGCATTGTTACTACCTGGTCTCCGGTTTAGCAAATAGTAAGATCTGAATATTTATTTACAGATTAGGCCTGTCTTGTTTGGTTCTGGATAAGGCAAGCAACTACAGCTGAAGCATAAATAGTATGATGGGATCTACATGCTTTAATTAGCATGTAAATTAAGGTGTATTAGCATAAGACCTCTTTGTCAGAAACAAAAGAACCACTGAAAATTCAAAGTAAAGGCTGGTAATAGTCCACATTATTTATTTTATTCCCCATGGCATCAAACTAATAATTGATAACTAACACCGTTTTGATGTCTCTTGTTTTAGAAGCTAGACTGTTAAAGCTATTTATTTTCAGAGTTCCAGGTTTTTGTTTGCAGTTTATAGAAATACAACATTAGTGCTTTAGATTTTACACCAGAGCTATGCTGCTGAATTCAACTATGTGAATAGCCGACTTCTTTCCAGCAAAATGTGTACATCACAGCAAGCATTTTTGTGTGCTTTTCAGAACCACTCCAGTTAACCTAAGAAAATCAAGAAAAGGAATGATAGCCTGAAACATAGTTGGCAAACATTTTATACTTGAATACTGAAATATATTTCTTTTGCCAGTAAGTTTACTAAAATTCCATTTATTTGAAACTACAGTGCCTTAAGAAAGCTGTAGTACTTGATAAGGATGTCATATTTATTAACCAGAAAACCATAATTGGAAAAGAGATGAAGCATTGTCTGTTGCATTAGAAATTATTCTTTGAATTGGCCAATTTTCAACTGTAAGGAGGTCTAGAAGGATTTTATCCCATTTCTGCATCCTAGCTTTTTTTTCTAATAGCACGCTGATAAACGTTTTCTTGTGAGGCTTCTATTTTTCCAGTAGACAGAGGAAATCTAAATTGCCTCTGGGCATTTTTTAGTTCTAATGAGTTAAGCCTGGTCCAGAAAGAATACACTCAAAATGGAGAGATACAATTAGGAAATGTGTTTTGCTGTTACTACAGGATGTTGTGAAATAGCAGATTCAGACATTAGGAATGCATAACTTCGAGGTGGTAGGTTGTGACTGTACTTGCAGCAATTTGCATAGCTTTTTCTACTGGTCTTTATCAGTTTACTTTTATTGCTATTTCACTTCCATGATAAAGAAATGGAAGACCCCCTTCTGGCAAAGGAAATAGTTTTTGAAAATTATGCTGTCCAAAGGAATAGTTACCCTCCCTGATCCGATTATTCCATACTTACCATAAAGGTGTTTAAATTTACACAGTTACTGGTTTTCCCTAAGGGTTATCAGGCATTGGAACAGGCTGCCCAGGACAGTGGTGGAGTCCCCATACCTGGAGGTATTTAAGAAATGTGTAGAGTAAGTGCTGAGGGACATGGTGTAGTGATCAATTGGCAGTGTTAGGTTAATAGTTGGACTTGTTGATCTTAGAGGTCTTTTCCAACCAAGGCGATTCTGTGATTCTGCGTGCTGCCATCAGTTTTGACTATGGAAGAGATGCACTTTATCTTACCCAAAAAGAGCAGATACTTAGAAGAATTTCTCAAGTGCTATAATACATTGTGATTGCACTTTTAAAATGCTACTTTATTATTCCTTTTAGCCAAAAAGGCAAATATTAAAAACACTCAGGAAGTACCAGGTAATTAATAAGGCATATGTGAAGGCTAGATATGGTCTGTCAGATGTTATTAGCTATGGCCCACAGTTGGTTTGTGGCAGTCACATGTGACTGATTTTTCTTCTTCTTGCACATCCATTAAATGAAGCTAAATCTATTTCATATATTGCCATATAGTATTTTTTCCATAAAAGCAATTGCAACATTTGATGCAAGCAAAATATGCAAGTGCAATTAAGGAGATGCCATCACAGGGGCCATGACTGGAAGAGCTGGTGTGCTTTGGGCCAGAGATCCTTGTTTCTCTTGATGATCTGCCCTGCACCAACATGAATCAAGTAGCCTGAGAGCTAGAAAAAAGTGCTGCTTGAAGATTTGCCTACGGAGTTAAACATATGCAGCTCTATGGGCAACAGCTGGCACGTGAAAGATGTATGGCCAGAGCTGTGTTCTCCCACTGCTCTCAGCCTCCTTCAAACTGCCCAGTGTGGGGCAATTTAGGAGAGCTCTGTAGCCACCTTAACTTATCTGAGCCATAACATGACTTTTATGGCCTCAGCTTCAAGGAGCTGAGGATGCTCTAAGTGGCTGAGAGCTACTTGCCTTCGTCATCCCTGCAGCTGAAATCAGGCGTATCCCATCTATTAATGTGTGGTCTGGAGTTTGAGAGCTCATCTGAAAAGCAGTTCGGTCACCGTGTGAAGGTTAAGGTTTGGTAGGAGTTTGTTTATTTGTTTGTTTGCTTGCTCAGGGTATATATTTGACAAAGTAACAGGAGTTTCCAAACTGTTTTACCTGTTGCTTGGACCAGGTTGTTAACACACCTTTCTCAGTCCTCTCACAATAAATACTGTAGCTGGTGTTGCAGACTTTAATAATCTTCAGAAGAAAGTTTTCAAAGGGTAAGTACTGTTTTCTTCCCCCCTGCTTCCATTTTAAATGCTATCTAATAAGGATTAATTCTAGAACATATGTTGTCATTATTTGTCTAGTATTTACTAAGGCATAAAGAGGCAGCTTTTAAAGAGAATAGCTTTTGTTCCAAGTTTTCCATTAGGTATTTCATGTAAACAGGACATGTAGGCTCTACTAACTAGATTGAAAGGGCTCATGATGGGAAAGTGTCTTTCCATATTAGCATTGTCTACAAAATGCTTTTAAAGACATCTGTGGGTTTTTGTATTCTTAGGCCACACAGACATTTTTTTTTTTATTTTCATTTGCTTTTCAGGCATGAAAAAAATACCTAGCTAATTTAGAAACATATTTTTCTAGATTTCTTCACTTTTTTTCCCCCCCCGTATTGTTCAACTGTCTGACATTCTCTCATTCCTCTTGGTAGAACAATTTCAATTTTCCTTCTACACAGAACTTATCTTTTTAACCTTCAATGTAAGCAGTACTGCTGGGGAGCTCTATCTGCCCTTATCAGTCAAACCTTTCCTACAGAAGAGTCTATCTTTTTAATGAAAAAACAATTTTTATAGAGTTTTAAACCATTCATTTATAAAATATATAATCTGATACTGAATTAGCTCTGTGTCTTACAAACAAGTGGACACATGAATATAAACTTCATGCCTTTGAGTTGTGAAATTCAACAAATGCTGTCCTAACAATTACTGCTATTTAGAACTTAAAATTCCTCCATGAGAATTTTCCTAAAAGCTTTCAATTTTACGGACAGGCACATTTAAATGAAATTTATAAAAAAGTAATAGATATTAGGAAGGAATCTAACCCATTATTTATAAAATCAACAAACAGTCCCTCACTTCACATCCTAAAGGGGTCTGTGGAATGATAAATTTCTTGAATTGCACCAGTGAATCAGAAGAAACAACTAGGTATTACTGCTACTGGGTCCTTTGCTACTTTCTTCATTAGAGCTCTGACAGAAAGATATATGACATGAAATTATTTATTAATAGCTTCTGAAATAATCAAAACATTATTTCTTTTTAGAATTCAGTGTTCCTTCAGAAAAGTGAAAAATAAATTTATTTCTTTGAGCAGTGTTGTACAACTTACATCCTTGCCTTATGGGATATATCAAAATTACTAGTCACTTATTCAGTTCCTTAGATAAGCAGAGCTGAAACTTCAGTTAATGCACATCGGAGCTGATATGATCATCCGCTAGATTGTTTTTCCTTTTGGCTTTCTTACACTACCTAACCTTCATTGAACTCCCTTTAACATATGCTTTCACAGAATTCTCCTTAATCCACCTTCATTGTTAGATTAGGTATTCTGTTTGATTTTTAGAAATATAGAAATAATGATGCTTCTGGGAATTTCAGTAACTAGAGAAAATGAACGATGATAGGAACTCATTTAAGAGGGTTAAAGGGATATTAGTGTAATGCAGTCAATGTGAAGAGAAGTCTGGGATATTTTCATGTCTTTGTAAGAAATTAGTATTCCCTCTTGAGTTACTCAGATCAGAGTATCTCTTCAGTTTTGAATTACTTTTGCCCAGAACCTTCAGGATTAAAAAAAAAAGTTCCTCAGTCTCTCTTCTGTAGCAATCTGCTGAAAGATCCTATAGTATGGAATACTTGTCATACATCTGTTATCTGTATCTCCTTCCTGTCTGGATGGGAATAAGAGCTATGTTTTCTAGCTGCTCAACCTGGAGATTATTTCTAAGACCAACTGTGCCTGTGTCATCAGTTTATATTGTGAACAGCATGTTGAGTAGTATAGCACTGCTGAGTATATCTCAGGGTCATCATCTCTCAATCAGAATTGATGCAGGTTGTGAGCAAGAAGATAATCTTTTGAGGACACTGAACGGAAAAAATGCACCTCTACAATGCACACTTAAATGCTGTAACCTCTACCATGCACAGAATTTTCCTTACTAACAGTTACATCAGAGAATAGGAGGTCTTGATGTATAGAAATAGAGAATATGCATTTCACTGCTGTTTGGAGAATAAAGGCGTATTTCTATCCAACAAAAATAGGCAAGTGAATGACAAGGAACAAAGACCAAAAAAAAAGAATGTAAGTATTGCTTCATGTCCAAAATAGGAATTATTTTCTAGTTTCCAAGATAACACCAAGACAGAGAAGGCAAAAACTACCATAGAATGTCTGCAGAGCCTATTAACTTATTTATTTTCACAAGTTTAGGCACCTTCACCCATGTTCAGACACATACAAAAAGGATCATTGCCAGTATGTTTTGCTCTGTAAGTCATTTCCTACAGAATCACCTCTTGAATTATTCTCAGAAAATTCCTGAAAGAACAGTATGTTAGAACCCATTCTTTCTTCACTTTGAATTTTTCAAATCCATTTTTAAGGCTTAGAGATGCTAACAGAGGGCAACACTGTACAGATGAAATCCTGGCCCGCTTTTGGTGCCTGTAGCAAAACACATTCCATGAGCCTTTTGTGTGCATACCTGTAAATCATGAGACACATGCGCTCGCAATAGCTTCAGTAACCAGGCAAATGGATAATGCTCAAGTACAAATCTACATTCTGTTCTGGATACAGTATTTATTGGCTAGTGAAGACTGTGCCATGTAGTTAGAAGAGACAGAGATACAGCTTTTTCAAATATTTGTGTGTATCTTTTTTTGTTTGAACAGATAGCATCGTCTTTTGCTGAATTTAGGGGAGGGAAGGCACTGAGGAATATGAGGTCATTCAATATTCATGCAAGAGCAGAATAAAGTATGTACTGCTCATCTGGTTTTGTCTACTAGAGGTTACTTCATTTCAAAGTTTTAACCTTTGATTTGGTAAATTTTCAGCAGTTTCAAAAATACTAATGCATATGTGCTAAAAGAAAAGTAAATCAGCAAAGAGAAAATTCAAATGTACATACTCTTTTCACTGCATCTGCCTCTGATATCCAGAAAATGTATCTATTGGCTCATATTAGGCTTGCTTTCTCTTAATTTTTGATACTTTGTCATTTGTGAGTGGTGCTAGCACTGCGACTATAAAGAAAACTTTTTTATGAACAAAGATATTAAAAAGTGAAGATCCTGACTTGGGAAATGTTTAAGCATTTGAATAGAGGGCATGTGCAATACAAGAAAACAAGATTTTAGAAACACATCTCTCTTTGTAGCCCATAAGAATATGGAATTACACATTCCTTTCTGCATGAATGTGTTATATCCCCTCCCCCAGTTTCCCCTCTGAAAAACTCTAAACTGTATTGCAAATTATTATCCACTGGCTCAGGGCCTGGACCCCTTACAAGTTGGAAAACATTTTATATGCTGTAGATTCTTTTCAGTTTTAAAGCCCTGTGTTGGCTTGTGAACAATGATGACATCAACTCTTGAAATCCAACTCTAGCTCTATTCCCTGTTTTGTAAGGCTTATAAAGCCAGTAGCATCCCTCTATTGTTTCCAAATGGGATATATTTGAACCGACGTTTCTGATTAATGAGCTGACATTATGGGTTGTTTATTATTGGGATTACATTATATTGCTTAAATGTGAGTAGATAATTTCAAGAAGTAGGTTTTGCAATATGTAATAAACCTTATTACAATAAGGACATGTGAACAATATATAATATTTGAATTGCTCTCTCTCTCTAAATCTGAAATAAAAATTAATATTTAAATTTCCTTATCAATGAAAACTTACAGTGTTGTTTTGCAATAGTGATGTCAAGATAATTTTCCATAACCTAATGTTGGCAGGCGTTAATTAGCCTCTTATATCACAGCAATGATATCTGATTGTATCAAAACCAGGATTCACTCAGGACCTTGCAGAATGTCACTGTTTGTGTACGGCATTATATACACTTAATATTTATCTATCTATCTATCTCACTAATATGAGATAACTGATATTATGAGATAATAAGACTGACTTATTCAGCTGGATTCCACTCTAATTACTCTATAACTATTAAGGTATAAGCTGGTATATGCTGCACAAAGGCATTTCTGAGCTCATACCTCTCTTGTAATTGTGTAGATGACAGGGATGTGTTTAAGAAAGACTGGAAGGTAATAAATTCAGTTAATAATAAGACAGGTAGGCATTTTATGTTTGATAAGGTAGTTCAAAGTTTTAGGTGTTCTAAGAGAAAATCTAGGAGACTGGTTAACAAAGCCTCACTATTGTGCTGAGACTGTGATCCTTAAAAGAGGTTAAGAGCAAACTTAACGTGGTGTAAAAATGTGAAACTTTTCTATAGCAGTTTTCCCTGCAGTGTGCTGGAAACTATTAATGAGTTAATTATTGAAGAAGCCTTGCAAGTTATATAGGTACTGTGAATTCTGTTGTATATGGTGGGCCAAGGAAAGAAAAAGTGTATTTTTAAAGGACTGAAATGGGAACCAAAGCTTGGTAACTCTCGGACCATAGAAAGCTGTGATTGGACATCTTTGCAGGCCTACCTGATCAAAAATTTTGGAACTTGTGGTTGGGGGGTTTTTTTGTTTTATTTTTTTAAGATGTTGGATTTTTGAGGGCAGCGGATTAGAACACCTTTGGAAGATTACTGCTGTATACAGTTTGAAGTGAACATAACCAAATTTATTCACCCATTTCTCTGCTGTCAAGGGAATTCTGATTAATGAAAGTTTTCTAAGAATGCTTTAGTATATAAAGAAATAACTGGTAAGAGAACATTCACCAAAGAATAAAGAATAGGGCTGCCACTACAGTTCTGCATTGATTTGTCTTACCCAGATTACCCACAATGGGTGTTCTCTAAATTGTTTCTGCTCTACAACTTATTTTCTTAAAAGAAATTAGTCTCATTGAAGCACATAAATTAAGTCATTTGTGGCTTTCCATAAGGGCTGAGCATAAATGAATGCTACTAGGTGCAGCCCTGGTTAGAATCCTGACGTAGGCAGGTACTATACTTGTACAAGCTTTTTCCTTAAGTTATCTAGGGTAGTAGTTAAAATGGTGGATCTTGACAGAGACCTGCAGTTACCATCATTTGGAGTTGTGGGGTTTAAGTCATTAGAAAACCTGTCCATTAATGTTGTTTTGTCTTATGGAGGAACACAGCAGAAAGGCAGAACAAAAGGTATGTACAGCCATATTTTTGTTTATGCTGTCTTCTGATTAATTACCATATTTTTTTTAATTTTTTTTTTGGGGGGGGGGGGGGGGAGCAACCAACTCCTGTAACTTTATCATTTTGAATAGGAAATAATCCAGATTTTGATCACTTAGAATAGCTTTTATAAGGTTTAATTGGATAAGCTGATCACAGCCTATAAAATAAGGTACATTTAATCAATAGTGAAGGCCAAAACGAAGTCTAAAAGAAAGAACTTCTAAAAGAAACATCACAAATCTGAGCAATGGAAGATGACAAGGCCATGTGTTTTTCTTCATTTCACAAGATGCTGTTCTCAGTGGACCATCAGTTGTCATTGCATACACCATACTGTGCTTTTCAGTGATGGTTGTAGGAATAACCAGGTCAGCCAGTTGTTTAAATAAAGTTGAGAGAAAAATACCACTGAAAAATGAGAGAGGAACATCATATTTTCTCTATTATTCTTTCTTACTTTTCAAAATACTGCAGATAGCTCATTAAAATATTGTCCTTCTTAGGTCGTCATTGTTTATTTTTTACTTTATAAAGATTCATAATAGTTTTTTGTTGTTTATCTTCAGCCGTATATTGTTGTTCCAAGAGGAGATTATAATGATAGGAGGAAGGAAGTGAATAATAGGAGAGATTGACTATTGGAAACAAAGATACTGTGTTTGTCTAATTGTCCCCATTTCTAACTGTGGGACAGATGCAGAAAAACTGTAGGCTGTATTCTTGCCATCTAACTTGGTAAAGTTTAGTGTTTGAATCCATATTTAAACTTCGAGATATCTCATGGTATTACACGTCAGTGGCTGAAAACCCCTTGTTGAACCACTAATTCAAAAGTGCTCTTTTCCCTGCAAATATTACCTGAATTTGTAGGATGTGCAGTGAGGTAACTCACTGTAAACTCATACGCCTCATTAGGCAACCAGTATAGACTTTTTGCATACAGAATTTTGCATCGTGGAAGAGTGATGCAGGTTCAGATTCACAGATTCAAATGAGGTTCAGAATACCTTAGAGAAACTAGATCCAACCATCGTTTTTTCTCCAGCCTGCACCAGCTAGTCTGGGTTTGCATGTTGCATTGCATAGTGATACTTAAATACTGTAGCAGGGGACAGAAAAATCATAAATATGGGAATAATTACTTTTATTTATTTTCTTGGTTACTTTTACATGAGATGTGAAAAGTGAAGAGTCTGATGTGCACTCACCACTACAGGTGTTAGGACCCAAGAACAACCAAATGTTCAATTCATGCTTAACTTTGTTGATGAAAATAGTCTCATGGACTTCTTATATGATTATTCTTAATTATGTGCTTAATTATGTACTTTTAAGCATAAATCCATGACAGAGCCAAGACTGAAATATACAATACCCTGCAGGATCTTGCTTAAAAACTCCTAAACTTATAAGTCATCTCGGGTGAACAAGAAGTTATGTTTTTCCTTGATGTTACATGTGAATTGGAATATAAATACCATATGATATTTCTGTTCAGACAGTGCAAACATATGGAGCTTTAACATAGCATCTCCACATGGGTGGAGAGACAGCAAGAGGGGGAAGGCTATGTGACCCTGGAGAACTTCTGAACCTCTTGAATACCAGACTATTTTTTACTTCAAAGGTGTAACTATTTTATATCTCTAAACCAGTATGATTTGGAATATGATCTGGATTCCCTTGAGATGTTTTAAAATTTGTCTAGTACTAGTTGTTTGATTTGAATGTCTATTAAATATTATATAAAATAATATAAAATATCATCTTAGCTTTAATCCTCACTAAAATTAAATTAAACACAAGTTTTTAGGAAATTTGTGACAAAAACTGAGAAAAAGACAAAAACAACAATGAAGAGGCGTCTCTTCTTCACTTTTTTGTTTGTTTGTTTGGAAATTATAAAAAAATAATAGTTTGCCAAGTTAACATGTGTCATTTTCAGCTATAATGTTCAATGAGTTGGAGCCAAAGAACATACAGTTTGAGGGATGCTGTAGATGTAGTGTGTGCTGGAAAATGTAAACCCTGAAACACAAGAACTCCTAATGTTTTGTGCAGACCTCATCCTTTGTTCTCATCTCTCTGACTGCATTCCTGGTTTGCATTTCACTGGTCTTTTTGTTTCCGTGCTTCCTTTTGAACCATTTGTGATTGACCATCTCCATTTTTTCCACAGTTGCTTAAATGCTGTCTTGCAGTTCATCCTGTACATTGACTGTATTTTCATGTGATGAAAGACTTCACCCTTTCCCTTCTTTGGCAAATACTTGTGCACTTAAAATTTCTGTTGGAAGAACCTCTTTGGCCTGAACCCAACTGAGTTACCATCCTGACTTTTTCCCATCCCAGCATTGTTGAGAAATATCTCTTTCTTGCATCTTCCCACAAAACCATTGTGCACAGGAAATAGGCAGTTGATCCTCATTTCCTTCCTTCAGTTTCAAGCTGTTTAAGAGGGCTTATGAGTCAGCATCTCGTTTAGTTGTATATCATCATCTACATACTCATCTCCAGCCCTTTGTGTTTTCATTAGCGTTTCCCTCCAGCATCGGCTGATTGCATGTCTCTGCAGGGTCTCACCCAGAGAATGTAAACCTAGGGAACGCTAATTGGCATCGTAATATCCTGGCTAACTTGGCTTTTCTTCATACTGTACCCATGCATTTCTCTGACTTTAGCCACTTCTTATCTCAGCAGCTGTGTCATCTTCCTGGGTGACCCATGATAAATGTAGCGTGTTTAATGTATTCTCCCTTTGTAAGGACTTCTCTTTTGCAATCTATCAGTAGCATAAATCAAGGGCGTGTTACACAGACGGAAAAAAAAGGGGAAAGCTTAACATGCTTCTTGATTTCTCCACTTTTGCAGCACTGCCAGTACTTCAGTGAAAAGGCATTTTGGCTTGTGTTGTCACTGCCAGCAAGAACAGTATTGCTGCATTCCCGTGGTAGGAGCATATTGCGCTCCTAACGCCCTTCTGTTACATTATCTCAGACTGACTCGGGGGACAGATGTCTCCTACTAAATCATCAACACAAATGTCTCAGGCATCTGTGTTTTCCTTTGGAGACTTAGAATTTCAGTGCTCACCAGGCCTGATCCTGCTTAAAATGGTGAATACTTTCCTTTGATCTGCTTAGCAAGCAGTTCCCACAAGGCAGACTTACAGTTTTTTCACCCTTGTTTTGAAGGCCCTGGGATAATGACTAATACAGTCAGTCAGCCCCAAGATATTAATCCTTGTCCTCCCTAAATTACTGCATGCTAAAGCTTTGTGTACTACCTTGTAAGTGGTATTCACCAGACTTTTCTTATGACTTCATTTGAGGACATTTAGCACACTCTTGGCAACTTTGCTTTCCTCCTGAGACTCTTCACTTTCTACACCTTTTTCCAGGGCCACCACTTGCTCCATTTAGGTTTAAAGTTAAAAAACAACATGTTTGGCAGCTGCTTCCTTTGTCCCTGGTACCTTTCTCATTACAATAAAGGCTGGCTCCTGCAATTAGTTTTTCTCCATATAATGCCCCATCCTGCTCATACTTGCCATTAGCGAGGCTCTGCAACCATTCCATTACCTGTGCAGCATGTCCTAGCCCTGGTTTCCACTCTTCTCCTTGTTCTCTAGCAATTTCCACTTTTTTCCAGACTTACACTCTTTTGTTGATTTTCTCCATACTACCTTTATATGTCTACCTGCTTGTATTAATCTGTTTCTTTGCATGCTGATCCAACATGGACAAGAGTTGCTACCTCTTGTATTGTGGCTATTTGCTTTCACAGTTTCTGAAGACTTAACATGAATTTCAACAGGAGCCTCTCTGCTCTGAGGGTCTTTGGTGACAGACAGTGGAAATCTTTGTCATTCTTCCAGCTGACAGGCACAGGCCCATGTTTTATAGGTTGTCCTCATGCTGTTCAAGCTGGTCAAGTAATGTTCATTCAAACCAGCTAAGGATCTGCACTCTAATATATGGGAATGAAATCACAGTATCTGTACACTCCATTTAGGAGGAAGCATGGGATCCTATCTGCTGGCCAGTAGAGGTTGCTCAGAGTATGTTAGTTGAGTGTTCTGCACTCTACAACTCTTTATTTCATAGTAAGTCAAGTCTAAGCTTTTTTTAATCTTCTGTGGGATTTGCTCCAACATCCTGTTTCTCCCCTCATGATGGGTATTTGCGCTGATGCCTCACCTCTCTGGAACAATGACAGAGTCAGGGAGGGAAGCAGAAGAAAGGGGGATTGTCCCGGGAACCTGGCCCTGGGCTGGGTGAGATTGCAGCCCTTGGTGCATTTGGAAATTGCAAAGCTCTCCTTGAATTCATTTCCCATCATTGTGGACTATATTTATCCACATGCATGCCCACACATGGAAAAAAAAAAAAAATTCCTCTACAATCTAGGAGGAAAGGAAGAAATAGATCGTTATTGTTTTCCCACTTTAAATACTCTTGAGGTCATCAGAGTGCTGATGAAGGCTTCAGTGTGGTGTTGAGTTTGGAAAGGAGTATAGAAAGTTAAGAAATATTTCGGAAAGTTCCTAAGGAAGCCATGTTTCAGGTTTGGATTCAGACCCAAATGTCTTCAAATTTCATTCATAATAAGGTCTTTTTGTGGGCTGCAGTAATGGTCTTGATTATATTTCTCCCATATTGGCATGTCTGTGTCTTCTTTAGGTGTTACAAAGTTTGCTATATAACACTGTGGAGGCCTTGTTTGCCTCCTCATGCTACCTTATGCGGGAATTGGTGAAGCCTGCTGCTGCACTGCTGTGGTGGTTCTGTATTTGTGTGTGGTTCATTTTTTCCTGCCAGGCTGCATTTGTTCAGAGAACATGGACTCTTAATCCTGCACCACATCTATATGATTTCAGATCAACTCCTGTGAGAGAAGGTAGAGTCTTATGGATCTAGGTGGACTAGTTTTATATATTTTAACTGCAAATCCTTATCTATCTACTTGCTTTAAAATTAAAATAAATATGATAAGAGGAGGGGGAGATATAAGGATACAGACATTTTCCTTGGATTAAGGGTGGGAAGTGTTGCTCATTTCGTCACCCATCCTCATTTCCTTACCTGCCCTTAGGTCAGAATTGATGTTTCACTTCCTTTGGGAGCAGGAAAGTCCAGAGAAAAGGGACACAGTTGTAATTCCCCATGAGGTGACAGGGTTTGAGGAAACTAAGTAACTCAAGCCTATGCAATGGCTTTAGGGAGGACAACTGTTGCACTCTTAATGCTGCCATTGTGCAGAGTAATGTCCCTTCCAAAGCATAGTCTTGATGTGTAATGATGCCTGAATGTCAACCAAACATGCAGGATGAATTTTTCCTTTGGAAGTTTCATGTATTTGGCATTGAGATGGGATTTATTCCTTAGAGAATCCATAACATTTTTTTCTTTTTAATCAGGAGAATATTTTACTTGAAGGGCAAATAGAACTTCTCGGGTTTGCGTATGTAGAGTGGTGACACTATAAAAATATGAAAAACCCTAATACAGTTTCAGTATTACTGAGACATTAGCACAGACTGTTTTGTCTTTGTGGTTTGGAATTGGAATTTATCCAGTTGTTGCCGGAAGGCTACATTTAATTTGTACTGTGTTTGCATAAATAGCTTATTTGTAAAAATCACATTTTACTTGAACAATTCTAAATGATGCATTTATCATAGAGAGAAAAATGAACTATTGTTCTCTTTAAATAAAATGGTACTGCCCTTCCAAAGTATCCTCTTGGCAAAACCACGAAAAATCACAGCAAACTTATATGTTGCTTATCTCGTCCCCAGAATCAGCTCTCATATGCTCATATCCTCTGGGTTTGTAAAATTCAAAAGATTCTTTGAATTACTCTCTTAATTATGATGTTGGCATTATAATTACTTGCTAAATAAGATTCTTTAACAATGATGTCCTTGTTGTCAAAGCAGTTACATTTCTTTGCCTGGTATGAATAGCTGCATGCTCTGAATGGGGCAGCAGCAGTTGTTGTGGGAGCCTGACTGGCTGAAGGAGGAATCAGTTGCTCAGAGAAGGTTTTTAGAGCACTATGCAAAATTTCTTTTACCCCTGCCTGCACCCTACAGGCAATTGAAGATTAAGGAAAATACAGGAACTCCACCTACAAGGACTGAAACAGCATTAGGCAATTTCCACTCCAATTTGCATCTCATTCATGTGTTGGAGGGAAAAAAATGTTTGGGTTTTTTTGGCCCATAGGGACCTTTTAGCAGGTTTTCACGTTCTGCGTGCTTTAAGATCAGATGTAGATTAGTAAAGAGAGACGTGATTGGAGAATACTTTTAAATCATACCATAGTTTATTCTTTTTAAAGTTGTGGTTAATCAAGAGTAATACTGTATTTCTAAGTTCTTGAATGATTCCATATCTCTGTAGTAAGTGTAAAACCAACACAGAAGTGTAAAGACTGCTGCTAACTCCAGCCAAGAGTTGTTTCATTTCTTAGGAAGAATGCGTATTTTGCCATTTTTTGTCAGATATGGTTGCTAGTTATGTATTTGAATCTGTGTGGCTCAGCTCTCTGCCATTAACGCTTACATTAGATGACTGTTCTACATTTCTTGACACACCACCGCATGTAGTGCATCCAAACGGAGTCCAGCAAGGGTCCTGAGAATATTGCCTATTAAGTATTGATAGAGCATACTTTTCCCTGGGACATGTGCCTTTCCTTCATTATTTTTCAGTGCTTCTCTCTTCTCTCTTCTCTCTTCTCTCTTTTCCTCAGTATACTTTCACTATGTACAGGTTATTCTCTTTTAATTTCTATTGTTCTCCTTCTTCTTTTCCTGTTAACAATTATCTCTCCCCCTCCCCTTCTTTTCTCTCTTTGATCCACAGGTTTTGCAGTGCATGTTGGTCTCTCTTCATTCAGAACTTGACATTCAAAGGTACTTGATGAAAATTGAATCCTCTCAGAGAGTTAGTACTGTACTTTCTTCTTTCTGCACTCTGCTGTGGATTGAGTTTGTTACCCTTTAATTTTGTGTGTCTTGCTTCACAACTAGTGTTCTCAAATAAATATGGATCTGCATGCTTTTCCCTCTGTATTTCACAGCAGTGAAGTGTCATTCATAGAGATTAATTGCATTTGAGAGTGTGATGCATGTGCGTCCTTTGACAATTTTTTAATTCTAACTTTTCCTTTAATGGCATGATAGACATGAAGTCCACACTCTTGTCTTAGATGCTTTGAAATCCACCAAAATTCAGTGGGAGGTCCTAGATAAATAAGTTATCCCTACCAGCTGTCCCAATTCCAACTTCATTTATGTATTTATACATAGTTGGATCAGGCTTAAGGGGTAAAAATTGTGCTGCAAAGTTAAGGACAGCTCTGTGGGCACAGAAGTAAATATTTTTATATTTGACATGCAAAAAAGCTTAATTCTGCAACTTGCAAAATGATATTTTATGTACCTGTGCACCTGTAAAGTCACCTGTATCTCACCTTTCTTCCTATTGAGCTTCTCTTCCATTTCTGTATGGCTTGTAATGCCGTATAGAATGGTTGTCTACTACAGTTACTTTTTTTTTCCAATCCAGGCAGTGTATGTGCACATGCCTTTTAGAGACGCACCTAAAAGGTGCCTCTGCATGGTTTTTACTGCAGTCGAAAGGGCAATCACAAAAGCACCAAGATAACCCGTGCTGCAAGCAAGGAATGAGGCCTTGGAGCATGCAGAGTGCACAGTGGCTCATTTGCACCTGATTTGTCACTTCCCGACTCCTTTTGTTTCCACTTACAGGATTTAAATAGGCCAATCAACATGCCGACCACATGGAAGGGTAGGAGAGGCAGAGGTGTGGAGAGCGGTAAGGCTTCTCTCTCCCTCAAGGGAGGGGAAAAGGAGCAAAAGGGCACAGTGACAAGTTGGAAGAGTGGAGCAGGAGTAGCTCCCACAACGTCTCTCTTACAGCAGCTCCCTAACTCTCCCCAGATGTCAGAGCAACAAGCTCCTATAAGCAGTCCATCACATGTTTACTTCCATGAGTAGAGGATCAAAATAAGTCGCTGGCATGGGTGTGCTGCTGCCGGAGGCAGCTCTGCCTCCCACTTGCTTTTCCTGGGTGTTTCCTTGTGCTGGGGAAGGCAGCTTGCACTTGGCCCTGAAGACCTTGCTCCCACTCACCAGCTTTTGTGTTGATGGTTCTTTTTTTGTTATTTTTAAAATAGCATGTTAATTAAGAACTCCTTCTCAGCTCGTAGAAACACAGAAAAACAGGTTTTTCCAGGGACACTGCCTTATGTTCCTTTGCTTTGGGAAACGGACATCACAAAAACAGACCCTCCTCCTGTTTTCCTTAGGGACATGTGTGGGAGAACAGGGATAGGTAGATAATAATTTTCTTGACTCAGAACACACTATTGCCTAGGTACTTTTAGGCATCTGGTATGTATTCGTTTTTTTTCTTTTTTTTTTGTTTTGTTTTTCCCCTCCTCTCCTTTTTGCATGTGGTTTTAAGCATGTAAGGATCTTTCCCCTTTAATCAGCATAATGACAGTTCTTGTTTAAATCATCTCTTTTAATCTTCAGAGTTCTCATGATGGTTTTGGGGATTGTGTAGGTAGGAGTTACCTCACCCGCTGCTGATGAAACACAGCCATCTCCCGGCTGGAACAAGAGGTCATGCTGGCTCATGAATACTTCACAGTAGGGTTTTTAGGAGGGAAAAGAGAAATAGCTTCCAACTGAAATTTCCATAAGATTTTAATTAAGACAAATGTTGATGTCCAGGCTGGAATTTATGGATAACTTATTTAAACAAAGTAATAATAAACTGAAGCTATGACGCAAGAATAAGACAGAGACTGTGAAAGAACAAATATTGCTATAAGCAAAATTGATGGAGCCACAGAAGCCTTTGCAGGGAAAAACAGTGAGGTGGTCAGTCACTTTTAAAATTTGGCTATCACATATAGATAAATACTTCATGTCATGAAGGATAAGAATAAAGCAGAGAGTTACACAATTTTATTTTAAAATGAAAGATTTTTTTCATTCTGTGTGATTTTTGCTTACTACTAATGGGTGACTATTTGTTTTGTCTGTCATTTTACTTCAGTTTCTACCCTAAAATCTCAGGCATTTGTAGAAAGAGAAGAACCTTGGATTTGGACAGAAACATACTGAGAAATATTTTTACACTTTTAACGTGGATGGCTTGGGTTTTTCTGATATTTCATGTATTCCAAAGAGATGCCACAGCATGTTGCATATTTCAGTCTGGACTTGTCTGGACCAATTAAGCTGCTCTTAGACGGGCTGCTGAGTTCCTTAGGGCAACATTTTCAAATGCAAGTTCCTCCAATTAAACATCTGAATAAGAGGTCTGGCAGCGTAAGTGCTCAGCACCTACAGCTTTTATTGCTTCTAATGAATATCTTCACAGTAAACACACAACTTTCCTGAAAAACAGGCTTCAATTTATCTGAGGGCTTCCAGTTAGAAACCAAAGTTTGAAAATGCTGCTTCATGTTAGTCGTTTATAACAGAGTTTCATGGAAAACTTTCTTTGCTAACTCTGAGGACCACCTTGCTGAAGAGCAGACATGGTCCTGCGAGGGACGAGCAGGAGGCGGCAGCCTGTGGATGTCCTGCTCGGTGATTCACAGCACTCAGGATTAACAGAAATGGGTTTTGGCAGCTTGCCACAGCAGGGAGTGTGCAGCTGGCCACCAACAGGAGCTAGCAAGGCTCCTGGGAAAATGTACAGATTTTTAGGATGATTTGAATGTCGTTCCAACCTAAAAATAAGGCAGATAAATTCTGACATGTCATTAGACATGTTTTTTTTCCAGTAAGTGAAAGAAACTGGAGTCAGTATCAGTCAATACAAAGAGTAGTGATGAAGATCCTGTCATAAACAGAGAGGAGTTTTGCCTTCAGATAAGTTAATGGAATTGAGTAAAATAACCACTGGGCATGGTGTCCTGGCCCTGCCATAGCGACGGGCTCTGATAACACGTGGCTGTGGCTGAGCATTACCAGGTTTTAATGCAGCACCTTCCTGTGGTAGCTGGTGTCATTGGCTGAGTTGTCTTACCTTCCTTCTTGTTCTTCTGGGAGGGAAGTGGAACAATTTATTTTACCTTACTTGAGAAAATTCTTCTGGGTCTCTTTCCTCCCCTCCTCAGAGCATGAAAAGATCTTTACCAGGGCTGTACCTCAGGTTCGCGTACACTGAATTCATTGCTTTGCTTAATTACCATGCTGCAGGCAACCTGGGGAGGGCTCTGTGATTTGTGCTCTGCTTGTATTACTCTTGTGATGAGTATGGTGAGCTCAGGCTTTCCTCCGGACCACTGGCAGCAGGAAGAGGCTGGTAGCACTGCAGCAGAGGGGGAGATCAGGCAGCATCCAACACAGAACACGCCTCAAAGTCAGGGAGGCTGCAGGCAAGTGGGGTACCTCAGTTCAGAGCTAGAGATGGTGGGCAACCATGGCTCAGGCACTGTGTCTCTCCTTATCAAGGAGGAAAGGCTTCAGGCCGTTCATACCACAGAAATAAATATTGCCACTAAACTGAGAGTGCTTGTGAACAAGGACTGGATTCGTAACTCATTGTCACTGATTCAGCAGAAAACAGTGAAACTTCCGTGTTTGAAGTACAAAAATAAAAGCCAGAGACATCCGCTAGCTCATGAGCAAAAATAGTATAAATAACTCCTACGGAGTCTGCACGGTGTCGAGTGGGCAGTTGCCCTCCTGCTGTCTTCAGCACTTGATGCTGACATGTGCCTGCTCCCAGCATGGTGCTGTCTCCAGCTGATGGTGTCTGAAAGGAACGTGCCATAGATTTTTCCATCTCATAATGGTGAAATAACATACAGATAAAAGTGAGCATGTCATGAAAGATAGTTTTATGTTGCATTCAGCTGCTGAACCACCTCCCTGTCCCCAGTTCCCCCAGTGAGAGACAGTATCCAAATTCATCCATTGCACAGATATAATATGAACTTTAGTTTATATAGACATGTATAAGCATTTAACTTTTCTGAGAAAGTCCTATGGAAAACATTGTTACAATAAATGCTTAAAAATAAGAACATGAGGGTAGTCACTTTCTCTCCAACTGCAGTATGTCACTAATAGCATGTCCAGACAAGTGAAGTCCTGTAGTTGTGATAATTTGGGACCCCAAAGACTATACCTTTGAAAAAAGGAGATCCTTCCTTCAGACAACTATAATTTGCATCTGACACAACTGTGAGGAAGAAATATTATTGTTGCAGTAATAAGAGCTTATGTGCTGTGACAATATTTTAGAGTTAATAAACTCATCATACATTAAACACAGCCTGTTTATATGCATATTTGCAGTCTGTCACATATCCTGTAGCCATCTTTGGCACAAGTCACAGGACAAATAATTTACCTGAAGGTCAAGGAAAGCAGGTTTCCATTTTTCTTGTCATTTTTCTTCTGTATTTGAAATGTCAAGAAGACACTCAATTGAGTGGAGGTTTTTTGCCTATGCTAAGTGTGTTCTTTAGAGCACATGATTGAAAATAGTTATTTTATTACTGCTATATTGTTTTTTGATGTGTTTGTTTACCATTTGTACACTGCTGGAAGTGCTAGCAACTTTGAAGGTATGCATGATAAATTTCTTCTCCTGAAGAGATAAGTTTCTGTCAAGATAAAGGCTAAGAAGGCTCCTGGAGACAGGAAATAAAAAGTGTGAATTGATCAATAGATGAAATTAAATCCTTCTTCAGGTCAAGGGATATTTTTCTCAGTTCTTTTTTGTTCATGAATATATGCAAGCAAATTTGCAGGAGAGATCTTTTAAAAGGAAAAGAAGGAAAAAAGAAGTTACATAGATTAGTGTGGAAAATAACTAGAAATGATCATAGAAGGGTGTTATGAAGAGCAGAGCCAGAAAACCAGGTAGAAAAAAGGGACAAAAGGGTTAGTGGGCACAAATATGAGCAGAGGACCAGTGGCAGAAGCATTCATGGCACTTGAAGAACATCTCTGGTGCCACATGACTGCTCATTACATTGGCGCCTCTGCTGTATTTCACTTCTCCTTCTTCAGGTACCTTCTGATTTCACTCCTAATTATTTGAGATTTTATTGCATTCAAAGAGCCTTGCACTTTTTTGCATTTTTTTCCTGAATCAGTGAAAGAACTAAATTACATACATTAAAAGCACATACTTTGGACAAGCTGTAACAGACAGACATTAAGTCACAAGGCATGATTAACCACAGTTATAATTCTTGATCAAATCCCAAGAGTAGTTGGAAGATACTGGGTCTTCGGTAACTGCTACATCCACGTTATACTTAAATACATATCCTGAAAAGGTGTATATATTTCAGTGGTGCCCAGTGACAGGACAAGGGACAATGGGCACAAACTGGAAAGCAGGAAGTTCCATCTGAACATGAGGAAAAACTTCTTTCCTGTGAGGGTGGCAGAGTACTGGAACAGGCTGCCCAAAGAGGTGGTGGAATCTCCTTCTCTGGAGACATTCAAAACCCACATGGACACCATACTGTGTGACCTGCTCTAAGTGAACCTGCTCTGGCAGGGGGGGTTGGACTAGATGATCTCCAGAGGTCCCTTCTAACCCCCACCATTCTGTGATTCTGTGTGATTCTGTTTACACGAGTTGAACGTGACAAGCCTTGCATAAATGGTACGTGTATATATGGTGGGTCTCATTAATAACTTGCATTGGTTTTACATTTGTATTACTCCACTTACTGAGTGGACCTACTATGGATTTGCACTGGTGTATGTTAAGAGGACGACTGGACTTCCTGTCTGAGCAGAATCCAGGACATGCCTCTGCCTTGCTTTGGAAGGCTCTGGTTTGCTTCTTGGGGCTGCAGTATTTGTGCTAAAGAATGAGGGTTGCTAAAAGGGGTCTTTTTTTAGTCACAATAATGCTGACATTGTTATCCAGGGGGATCTGAAATGCTGTGTGTTAGGTCCTAAAGAATTGCCCCAGGGACAACCAAAGAAACACAACATTGCTGAGGCTGGCTGCATCTGCACATTGACAGGACACGCTGGGCAACTGCACAGCTGAAACTATGTCTATTGCTTCTGGTAATGGAGTATCCCCTTACTGCTTAAATATGCACCTGTTCATATGTGTTCAATAAACTATGTACATGCAACTGTATGTCTCAAATGAAATCTGGGGATTCAACTGAAAGAGAAACAAAAATAAGCAAAAGCAAAGCAAAATACGCTTGATTCATATTATCAGAATTTTTTTTCCTTAAAGACACAAAAGCAATCCCCTTCCCAGCAAACTCTGAAGTTAAAGACCTTTCGCAGGTTGGTTTTGTTGGGTTTTTTTGCATCTTATTTTATTTTTAGTTATCATTTTCTAGAAAGTGAGAATTGTGTTCCTTCTGGCTCCCTGTTAATGGATACATACAGATAAGTTTGTAATCAGTACAAGGAGCTATGAAGCTATAATGGCTTGGCTTGGTAGCACTCCTGTAATATGCCTGTGTAAATAAAATACTTCAGTGTTGATGTTTCCCAAGATATTTTGGAAAGTTGAATGAAGAAGTACTGACTAACCAAATTCTTTCTCTGTGTTTGCAGGTCGCTTGTCACCTTTGTAAATTTCCAGGCACAAGTCCCTGTATTTACAATCTGCAGACTAGTGCTGACCATGTCAGAGACACTTTAAAGCATACTTCAGTTTGCTGAGAGCAAATGTTGTTAGCTTTAAGTCCTGCAAAAATTCAGTGCTCTTGAGCAATTTCACTGTGGGACATTGGTTAATACCTAATATCTTAATATCAGCATTTCAAAAGTGAAAAGTTCTGGAGGATTTAGCTTTCTTGTGAGTTATTTCTGATTTATCATAGATTGTGAGCAACTGCACAACTTGGCAAAACCAGGCCTCTATAGCCAGCTAATGAAAATCTAATGAAAGTTAAAGTTCTTCATACTTTCACTGTCACATAGGGATTATTGTGTGATGCATGCTATTGCTGTAATGAGCTCACCTCATTTCACTTGAAAAAACACCGAAGTAACCAGATGTCAGCAAGATAAATCATCTTGGCTTTCCAGAAAGGAGCAAAATCTTTTCAGGATCTTGACAGCATGTTCAAACCTAGAGTTGAAGTTGATTTTAATAGAGAGGATTTTTAATGTACTAGCATCTGACCTTAAATGATAGGGAAGAGGAAAGCGTATATGTTTTACAACATCTTGTGCTTGGTGCTGATTATAGGCCTTTATAAAGCTCATATTTACATGCTGGTTTTGGGACAGAGTAAGCTTGCTTTCTGCTTGTACAGTGTCTGTTCTAGTTTCTTGTTATATAGATTTGCTTGAGAGACTGGAAAATTATTCTTCCAAAGTAATGGTAACATGGTTGAGGAAGTTTCACTAAACAGTATTGAGTATACTTCTTAAAGCAACTCCTCTTTGTAGAATGCACTTACAATGTCGCTTACAATTAGCAAAAGAAATGTTCAGAATGTTGTATCTTCTATTGAGTGTGGTTTTATTAGGCAGATCTTACAGAAAAGTCAGTAGAAGTGCATAAATAAAGCCATCTCTCTCCCCTCCTGAGAGAGTCGGCTTTTACCAGATACTGTGTTTAGCAATTTACTAGTATGATTGCCCAGTAGAAATCATTCTTAATGTGGTCAGTTAATGAAGACGTTTCTGATTTATGCTGATACAACAAAAAGCAAAATAATTGTTTGTGATTTCAGTTAGAAATGTTGGATGATTATTTTGGCTTTGCTGCATGACCTGAACCTTTCATAGACAGCATAGCAGGATATACTGAGATTGATTGCTTACAACTACATCACAGGAATTCTTTTCAGAGAATTTTTCTTAGCAGACTTGTCAACATGTGTGTGTGTACATACCTATGCTATAGTGGTTGTTTGAGCAGCAAGGAATGGCGTTACCATACATCTCCTCAGCACTTGTCTTATCCTCAGGGCCTTGTTAGCAACAAAATTTGCAACATGAATGTACAACCATAAAAACCATAGCACAATACCCAAGGACACTGTTTTCCTAAATAACCTACACAGAAGTGACTTTCAGCATACCAGTATTTGAAGAAGTTTGGACTTCTTCCTTCTTCTCTTTGTTGTTTTTTTTTTTTTCCTCCTCCATATTCCAGTTTCAGTAGACCAATAACTAAACGCTCTGTTTTGCAGACAAGAAGCCCAAAGCCATCCCAGAGCCCGCAGCCCAATTTGGGTGACCAGACAGAACACCTCTCTGAAGCATCTGCAGATTCCTTAGAGGCCATGTCCGAGGGTGATTCTCCAACCCCCTTTTCGAGGGGCAGCCGCACACGGGCAAGCCTTCCCGTGGTACGGTCGGCAAACCAAACAAAGGAAAGATCGCTGGGTAAGAACCTGCTTCAGTTGTCCTCTCTGCTCCTAGCCTGTGTTTTCCCTTTGTGCATTTAAAATAGTTTCAAGATAGTCTGGGGTTAGAAAAGTGAAGACTTTGGTAGCACATTATTTTTAATGTCAGGTTGTTCTTTGGGAATGAGCTCAGTGTGGGGTACTGGGTAACTGGGGGGAATGGTGCAGTTATTTTCGTAAAATCTGAAAGTGTGCTGGGAACATAGTAGACTAGGATTAAAATGCAGACACTGACATGAATTGCTGACTAATGGTTAAAACCCAATACTGCAAGTATTTTTTGCCAAGCCTGCATGCTATTTGGCAGTGAAATTAGTACAAGATTGCAAGCTCATTTTCAGACAGAGGCACAAGGGTTTTACTTTATCATCTCTTCAAAGCCAGATCTGGTTGGAAGAAACCTAGAGATATTATTGCCTGACAGATCCAGTTCTTAGTGAAAAGACTTGTTATTTGCTTGGCAGTAGCTTTCCAGGCAGAGGATTTGAATGGATACACTGACAGAGATGCACTTTACTTTGGGTCAGTGCCCTTCCATCTGCATGGTGACATAGGTGATATGTTAGTGCAGGTGGACAACTCTGCTTCCCATGTTCTTCCCATATCTCAAGGTTGAATTAAGCCCAGCTGTGAACCAGAGTTCTTTTGTAAGAGTGGATTTTGTCCCGGAGACTCTGCTCTCAGCTGATGGATGGTGCGAGTAAAGGCTGTTTTTTTGAGGGAGGACACCAGAAGGCAGTTAAACTTCTGTGGGAAGGCGGCATTCACTCACATGGGGCTTGCTGAGGAAGCAGGTTTTTGCTCAGAGGTAATGAACTGAAATGCTGCTTTCCTGTAGACGCATCTCCCAATTTACAGAGTGACATAAACCGAAGGCTGGGCTGTAAATCATACCATGTTTGTAAGCTTGTCACAGTGGTTTACTCATTCCTCAACAATCTAAGACAGTTTCTGTCAAGTGTATTATGATATCTGACAAGCAAAACAAATGTGAAGAAAACAGGGCTGGAATGGGTCCCTACCACCCAGAGAGCTGGCAAGTGCAGACCAGTGGGGCTGGGGTCAAGGGGCTGATCCCTGCCCATGTCAGCTGATGGAGTGGCACTGCCGGCTTCTCAAAGACCGTTGGGCCACCAATACATCAGGGTCTTTGGGGAGAAATTTTGAAGACTCCAACCTGTACAAGACTTTTTAGTTTAGAGGTGTTTTCAAGAGCAAGCATGTAGCTCATATATGTTTACTATACATGCAGAGGATTCATCTCTGCCTATATGTCACTGCTGGCTAGGGCATCCTCCGAATGGCTTGCTTCACCCTGAGATTTTCTGAAAAACATGCATTTACTTCAGTGCGATGTCAAGTGGATTGGGCCTTTGCAGATCCCTGTGTGACTAATGATGCAGTGGTTAAAGGCAATTACTTCATAGTTCGCAAATCGGCAACTAAACAGTTATCTGCTTTTCACCTATCAGCACTAGACAACACGCCGTTTTCTACTTCTTCACCTATTAGCATCGGACAGCTCAAGTCTCATGCCTTGCCGACCAATTAACTTTCTGATCAGTGGCAGTTCTCGCGACAGTAACCCCCCCCACCAGTCTGGGTTGTTACTGTCCACTGCTCTTCCAGTCAGGTCAGCTTCCTGCCACTCTGGTTCTTCCGGCACAGCTCAGCAGTTTCTTGTTTCACTTCCAGGGCCTGCTTCCAACCAAAGCCTCGCTGCTGGCCCAGGTGCTGCACAGGGCTGGCAGGCCTATGTCTGACAGGCTGATGTCTTCCTGCCCTATTCCCATGACTTGCAGTCCAGCGCCACGCTTGGGTTTCAGCTGGCATTCGGCTGTTACCCCAGGCTGCGTAGGGTATCTCACTTCTGAACTTCTCTTTTGGAGGTGAGATGAGGATTGATAAACGGTTTTTGGGAAGCTTTTTGTTGGCATCAAAGGCAGTGGCTGCTATGCATCAGTGCTTTGTGCAGTGTTTTCTCCTCCAAAAGCTGAGCTAGAAACAGCTTTCTCATTGTCAGTGTGTACATCTGAAAATAATACAACAGCCCTGTTTCTGGAAAAGACTGAAGTGCTCATCACAAGAATAAACCTGGTAGGTTATAGGAAGCGCTGTACTGGATAAGATGAAGAGTCTACCTGGCCCCATAGTTTGTCCCCAGGAGGGACCATAGGCAAGAGTAAGAACAGGGTGAGGATGTGCATGTATGATCCTTACCCCGAGTACTCTCTTAGCCTCAAGTTATCTTTAGCTTAGGGATTTTGTGGTTATGGTTTCTGCCTGTATAATAACCCTCCAGACATGTATCCTCCAGGTATTTGTTCAAGCTCCCTTTGAACCCATGTAAATTTTTCACATCTACAACAGTGCAGCTGTGACTGTGGCAGAAAGTTGGTTTACTGCCCAGCTGTCTCTTTTCTCTTGCTTTGTTTTGTATTTGCTTATCTGCTCTAAGTTAGTGTCTGGCCCCCTTGTCCCTGTGCTGGAAGTGGCAGCAAATGTTAGATGGCTATCTGCTCCCCCTGGGCCATGTCTGATTTTGGAGGCCTGTCATTTCCCTCAGGTCATCTCTTCTCCAGGCTGAGACTGAGACATGCTGCTGTAATCACTTGTTCCTCACCCAGAAACTATTCTGGGACATTTGATTCTCATTGTTGCTCTTCTTTGCACTTTTTCCAGTTTGACAGTATCATTGCTGAGATAAGAGGACAAGAGCTTCAGAAGCTTACTCTCAAGTAATCCACTCTTAACCCCCCTTTTTTTAAGAATCTGTTGCATATACTGAAATACATTGTCCAGGTCCTAATGGAGAACAGTCACATGAAGAAAGATGTACTGTTTTATTTAATGGCCCGGATTTCAGACCTCAGCGTGTCTTTCCTATACTAGAGACAAGACCCTGGCTTATTGCAGTGTCAACAGGAAAAATGCAGGGGAGGGGGCAGAGGGAAGAAGCAATGTAATATGAAACATGTGAGTTGAGAGTTTTGAGACTGAAAACTGGAACAAAAAAAGTCTTTTCCCACTTGCCTTGCAGGAGGGGTCACAGCTATGTGTGTGGCTTAAGGTATCATCATACTAGCCAAATAATACGTAATATATTGTTACCACCCCACAATCTGTTATTTTCAAGTTGTTCCAGAAACTATTAATAGCAAATAGTTTGTTTTAAAAGCTGGTCTAAAAACATTTCTAAAATAGTTCAATTTTAGATTATTATTCTTCAATGCATTTCTTTTACAATAATGTCTTTTTCAGTCTTTTCTGCCCATATTTTCTAACACCACCAGAAGCAATGTTCTGAAATTTTAATTGTGAGACTCTTTGCAGAGTGTGGCCCTGTTAGTACTGGTTTGACTTCCAGCAGTACAAGAGGAGTGTCATTTTTTAAAAAAAAAAAACACAGGAAACTGTTCATAACTTCAATTTGGAAAGCATCATGAAAATATTTCTGTTCACATGATTTTAAACAAGCTATGTATAATTACCTCCCTTTCTATCTCTATTAATTTTTAAATTTAATCTGATTTAAATACAAATTATGTTTTGATCATCAGCCAACATAATTTCAGTGAGGAAACTGACCACCTTTTGTGAATTTTTATTAATTTTACATTTTACATTCACTATCTCAGTGCCATTGTTTTAAAAACCTGATGTTTGCTTTTTGAAATTCTAATTCTTCTATAGGCTCCTATTTTATTAACTACATATGAGTCCGTTTGTTTTTAATTTGTGGTCTGAATTAACATAGAGCCTGAGAAGGAATAGCAGTAATGCATTTTGGCCACCCCAACATTATGGTTTTGTCAGTCAGGACCAGTCTAATAGGACATGGTATTCTGACACGCAAGGCTATCTCATGCCATGTGGAGTTGACCCAGAAAACAGTATTCCAGTTGTGGGCCCATTTTTAATTTCAGCCACAGCTTTCAAAATGAGGGTCTTTCTTGGCAAAGAGGTCCATCAGAAATCAGCACTTGTCTCATCAATCTGCAGCCTGGAGACAAAGCGAGATATTAAAATAAATTAATTCACTGTGCAAGAGAAAATTAAATGTATTTTTAAGTATCTGTTTGAAAGCTGGGAGTTTTTCCAGTGCGATAACTGTGGGAAAAAATTATCTAGCAAAACTGTCAGAGCGAGAATCAGCTGAAACCTGGAAAGTGCTCAAAAGGTTTCAACAAACTTCACTTGCAATTTGCCTGGAGGAAGCAGAACCTGACAAGCACCCAGTGAGGTTACACCAGCCTGTGCCCATGCTGCAGGTTGCTGCTGTCACTGCTCTGCTGCCTCCGCAACGAAATGAAGACTGACAAATATTTTCACTTGTAGTCTCTCATGTGGCACATCTGTACAAACCAGGGCCCGATCCACTGTAAGTGCAGGCGCTGACATCCTCTGCAGTGGCTGAGCGGTTGGGGCAGTTGAGGCGATCAGTCTCAGCCCCAAAGGGCAGGGTGTGATTACAGCCTCTGATTGCAGGAACAGCTGCTGCAGGATCCAGCTGTATATGCAAGGTTGGATTAAGGAAGAATATGGTATTAAGAGGGATTTCCATAAACGTGCAAGGATTTGGGTTTAAGAAGTCACTGAAGAGGATGGAGCTTCATGGTTCATGGGCTGCAGGTGCCTTCTCTGGGTGTCCTGGCTAGGACCCCCAGCTGCTCTGGTCCAGATGAATAGGAAGCAGAAGATGACTGGACTCCTCGCTGGCAAACCTATGCCTAAAATTAGGTGGCATGGAAAGGCCTCTGCAGAACTGTCTGATCTTGCCAACATTTGCATCTTATTTGCCTTCGGAGGGATCACTCATGGGAGTAATATTACACAAACACTTAAGGATTAGCATGGGGAGGTTCTTAATCATGAAATATCCTGAGTATTATTTGTTAGCACACTCAACCTCAAATTTTAGCAGACATAGATTTTAATGATTAATTTGTTTGTTACCACTTTCTCTGGAAATGCTGTTACTGATTATAATAGTAACACCTGGATCTTTTGTAGCATTTCTTGCAGGTGTTTCTCAGAGCCTGTTAAAAAGAGAATCAGGGCCATAGTTATCATTTTACACATAGGCAGAGTTTTGCAGAGAGAGGGGCAGTGATTTGGCTGCTGTCACCTGATGGTATAAATAACTCTCTACACGTGTGTGTGCAATGTAATGTAAGACTTACACAGAAAAATATAAACATTAAAGGTAGACATATGTTGGTGGTAATTAATTGTTATTTATTATTTATGAGCTAGAAATTAAAATAGGCATGTTAAATCAGGCAGAAAATGTGTGAATGGCCATAGATTTTGTAAGAGAAGCCTGTGATTTGTTAGCAGTGGTGCTGCCCTCTCGGAGTCCTTAGGGCGTGATTTAAGCCTAATGAAGTCAGCAGGATCCTCAGTTTAATTCATGGGAGAGGAACTCCCTGGGAACTGCATTTCAAGTTAAGGCTGAGTATAGCTTTAATGTATTCAGTCATCTTAAAGAAATTTTGCCTATCTTGTCTTTTTACAGTGTACGCAAAGCAGCCAGCATGCAAAAAGGTTATGTAAATATTTGCTGTCATGGTCAGATACATTAACGTGAACTGGCAGGTCTATACGAAAAACAGCCTGAAACAACTAGTTTCAATTATTGAATTGAAACACAGACCCTAGGAAATGCTAATATTCTAAGGTAGCAGCAGTTTTCCTGTCCAGCTTTTCTAGACATTATCTTCTTTCACTTTTCTTCAATTTATAGCTGAAGGTTTTGGTTTTGGAAAGGGAAAAAACCCCACACCTCTTACGTCAAATATTTTGCATCAGAAGAACAAAAGAAAGTAACAGTGATATTGACATATCATAACACTGAGAGGTTTTTCTGTTTCGTTTATTGTCCCTACATGATTTGTGAAAGACAGCTGTATGGAAGAGTGGAATATGGGCCTTCTCAGGCAAGCACTCGTACGCTCAATTATTGTTTACTTAACAGATTCTTCCTCCAATAAGAAAATGTCTTATGTGTACCTGAAAACAAAATGCTTCCAAGAAGCAAGATCTTATTTATTACATACAGTCTCAACAGAAGCACATTCTGTCTGCCACTAGCAAGCTGATAAGCAGTATATTTTAGATGCTGTGTCACACTGGAGCTGAATTTGACTCCATTGCAACAGGATGTATCAGCATGGATCCAATGGGTTCATTGCAGTGATACTGGAGGAGATGTGCAGTGTGCTAATTAAAACTATTAGCTGTGCAAGTCTGTATCTGTCACTGCTATATCTGTTAAATGTTTTCTGAACGCAATCTTTATTATTTATTTGCACTGCTGTAATACTAAAGGACCTCCACTAAAATATATGACCTCACTGTCTTGGGTAACGTACACAGTGAAAAATACTCCTATTGCAGGACCTTGCAACATGAAAACGAGAATGAAAAGTGGTGAAGATAAAGGGAGAGGTAGAGCAATTATGGTTGAAACTGGTAAACTGAATAAAGTTATTTCGAGGTGGCAGTGGATTTCCTCTTTACCCCAAATCATGCATGCATAGAAGGTACAATGTCTTCATCCTGCTCTACCACCACTTCTTATTCTGATTTAGCAGCAGCAGTGTGGGCTTTCAGCATTTGGTGGCTGCTGGAAGAGGGATTTGGCAGCTGGAATAGCTTGCGCAAGCCAAACTACCCTTCAGAGGAAAGGTAGGAGGCCAGATGGAGGTGTCCCACAGGTTGTATCCGGCACAGGAGCAATCACTTGGACAAATTTAATCTAATTTTCATGTTAGGCAAAATTTGTAAGTCTACCTCTAATGCAGTAAGTCACACAAACACCAGACTTTTCCATTTGCACATAGGCATGCAAAGAAAAAAGTATATTGCAATTCAATGAATTGCAAGAAATGCAAGATTTTGGCCAAGTAGAGAAGTGTAGTAGTAGCCTGTCCCTCAGAACAGTGTATTTAGGATTTTCTGCCAATGCTGACAGCAAGTCCCTGAATGAGGACAGCTTTTGGATTTAGTTATTGCTCCCAATACTGTTTATATATTTAGGTAGTGATTCTAGTGCATAGTTGCTATGATGGGCCTGAATTCAGGTTTGTCTTATCAAAGGGAAATACTGTCATCTCTGTGGTATCATATGAGGCTGTCTCTTGGTTTTGCTCTCATTCTCTCTATTTTACATTTTTGGCTATCGAGTAGCCCAATTTAAACAGGTAAGAGGATAATTACTTCATCAGAGGCTTTTTGATAGCCTGCTGATTAGGGTACTCTCTTGGGACAATAGGGAAAATGGTCTGAGCAACTCTAATATGGGAGCCCTTCTGGATAAATTTTTAACTACTGAACTGTTTCATACAAGACAGGCCCTTGGTACCTTTGCTTCTACCCGATTACCTCTTGTGATGAAGACACCATCTGTGGGTATGAGGGCAGAGCAGTGAATGTTATCTTGGCTTTAACAGGGCCTTTCATAGCCTCCTTGTAGCTACTCACAGAGATGTGGGTTGCCTTCAGGGTAAGTAGGGCTTAATGGTTTAAAGTCTAACTGGCAGCTGGTTTTCGGTGGTCTTCCTCAGGGGTGGACTTTGGAGCCAGTACTTTTTAACATCAGCAACCTGGCTGTTGGAATGGAATGAACCATCATCATGGTCAAGTCTGACACTAAGTTTGGCAGAGCTTTTAGTATGCTGGAGGGTCAGCTGGCCACTTGCCCCATTAAGCCAGAGGAATGGGCTAGCAGGAGCTTCATGAAGCTCCACAGAGGGAAATGCAGTCTTTCAGCAGGGACAGAATAGCCCTGTGCAAGAACATAGGCAGGGACAGACTGGCTTTGGAGCAGCTTTGCAGAAAGGATTTAGGGTCTGACAAGGTGACTATGTGTTAGCAGTGTGTCCTTGCAGCAGTGAAAACTGCATAGCTGGCTTTGGGAAGAACTTAGCCAGCAGGTCAAGGGAAGTGATTCTTCTCAGCATTTGTGAGATTGCACATGGAGTATTAGTTCTAGTTTTGGCTCCCCAGTACAAAAGAGATAATGACAAACTAGGGTGAGCCCAGCAAATGGCCTCTTGGCATTCTTCTCCTTAAGCATGCTAATTAAGGTCATGGGGCCAAGATCCTGTTTAATGTAGGCCTTAACTAAGAAGTCAAGTTGCTTGTTAGAGCCCACAGAGGTGGATTTCTGGTGTGATGCTGTAACCAGCTGTGCTCTTACACGCTGATAGCTCAGTCCCTAAACTTGCTACTGAGAGTAGTGAACTCTCTAGAAATTACATCATTTCAGAAGTATTGAAGAGAATTCCTACAGTAAATACAGAAAATTTGCTAGATGGAGCAAAACTACAGTGTCCATTGACTGCATGACTTTAATGCTCCATGGCTATGGAGTATTAAAACGGTCACATTCTGTCCTTGAACACATCACTTCTACACAATTTAGTATTAAAACCCAAGGTTTATAAAACTAGTCATCACTCAAGTAACATGTGTTCGATACAGCTGAATTGTATAGGAAGGAAATACAATTGGGTAGGATCTCTCTCTCTCAATTTGTGAGAGAACACACATTCCAAGATATTTAGCTGCTGTTTTCTTTAAAAGTCACTATCAAAAATGCCCCCAGGTAAAATACTTGCTTACAGTGTCCATAAATGCTTAACATGTCTATGTAGTCCTTGGCAGACACATCCCTTGAAATTGTACTAGTTGGATTGGTCCCTTTGTCTGGGAGCTGGCTAACCATGGCTTACTGGCTTCTTCAGAGGCCAGGGACTCAGCTTCTGGTGGGCAAAAAGCAGCGCAGCTGCAAGAGCCTGTGTAGGCATCTCCTGTGCCTGTTCCTGTACGGTTCTCTGATTTTACTGCTAGATTGGTGAATGTGAACTAGAGTAAATGCAGCATGGTAGAGCCTGTGGGCCCTCTGAAAAAAATAGCTCTGGTACACATGAAATTTCTAGTTCATCTTACTGAATTGTTCAGCTGTTGGGGGATTTTTTTTATGGTTTTTTTTTTTTTGGTTTTTGCTTCTCAGCCAGCTAAATGTATCTGTAGAAAAGTGCTGGTGAGTGACAGTTAAAAATATTTATTTCTCATAACACTTTGGTAGAAATTTTATGTGAGTACTGAATTTTCCATGTGGTTTTTTTCATTAGGTAACAAATCTATTGCAGAATTACAGACTGTCACAGTAAATAGCAGAAAGGGAGGAAATAGCAGGAAGAAGTAGTACTGGACTAAATTAAACAGTTCCTTTTTTTAATTTAAATTGTTATCAAATAACTTAATACCTTGGGCAAAACTCTTCAGGCTATTCTGGAAGAAAAATATATAAAATTTATTTCATTAAAATATCTACTTTTTTATTCTCTTACTTCTTGAAGACAGCTAAGGATATTTATAGACATTTTCTGAATGTGGAGGACAGATTATCAGCAAGGAGGAGCTAATGAAAGCTAATATGAGAACTTCAAGCTAGAAATACCACAAAGATCATGGCAATGACCTTAGACTAGTTGAAAATGCATGGGGTGAAATAGGAGAGTCAAGTCTTGAAGATATGGAGACTAAGAACTGCATATTGTGGAATTTCTTCCACACTGCAAGAGTTGTTACTGTAATAAACTTGTGCATGCATAACTTTTGCAGAATTTGGTGATAAGGACACCAACTATGTGCTATCTCTGTTTATCTGATAGCTAGGGTGGGGAGGAGGTGCAGAGAACAATATGGGCCTGTGCCACCCATACAGTCTTATATATTATGATTTTGTCAAATAAAAATTGGAAAGGTCTTGGCAATTAGATTTTAAAAAAATAATGTAAACTGGATTTTGAGGAAATGCTTGGCAGTTTTTATTGTGATCCTCTCTGGACTGTCCTGAAGTGTCCCAACAAAAATAGCTATCATCAACATTTTAAAAGTTATCCCTAGTTTTTAAAACCGATGCAAGTCTCAACTAAGGATTCAACACAAATATGAGGAAGAAACATGGGTGCATTCTCTCACTTTTGCTTGTTGGCATTGCTGCTGACTTCAGCCTGAAGGAAAGTGCAGACAGAGCCGGTGACTCGATAGACATATGGTGGAAGATCAAGCTAAACCAGCATGAAAAGACAAAGATTGTCCATCATCTCAAAAAGATATAGTTAACTGGTGGTTAGGTAAAGAGTGAAATAAATATAGTTACAACTTTACCAACCTCTAACTCATCATTGTGTTACTTAATTTACTTTACAAAACATAGCTCAGCTTGATTTGTGGCGGTTGTTGCTGCTTCTCCTCTCTGTGTACTCTGTTTTTCTTTACCTTGAGATACAGCTTTCTTTGCTAGTTTAGCTAATCTTGCATTCCTTAATATATCCTGTACTAATTCTTAATATATTTTTTTGATATTGTTATACAGCCAGCAAGGTCTGAAGGTCTCCTGTATGTATTTTCCCCCTGTTTTAGTTATGCCTAGCATTGCAACTTTGATTTAAAGAAATTGCAGAGCTCCCAAAGCATCCAGGCTTTGATTGCTGTAGTCCAACCAGCTTTACTAATTACTTGAAATGTTGAAACTGGACACCAAATTTCCAGAGGATACATAGAGTGGCTAGGTCAGAAGAGAGTAGCAGTGCCTTGTCCGTGCTAGTGATTTCTGGTTCTGTGGGAAGGTTTCAGTGCTCCAGCACCCAAGCATCCAGCATCAGCCAAATGCAGATAGTATCATCAGTTAATACTTCTCTTCAGACAGGAGCCCATGTATTAAGATGTTGCCAAATGCCAGTAAGTCTTTTTCAGTGCAGAAATTTGCAAGGTGTCTTGCCTACACAGAAAAGAAGCTTCACAGGAAAGAAACTCAGGAACTCCTATTTAAGCTTTGACTGTGTTTTATTTCATAACACTGAGGAGTTATTTAACTCCTCTGCTTCAGTTTTCTTCATTATGAAAGAAATTTATGAGAGGATTATGTGAGTACCAGTATTTTTCCATTTAAAATTCATTGTGTGAGAGAATTAACTGATATTTGTAAAGGTCACAGATGACTCAATCATGTTTATTAACTTATTCTTGATTTATCAGGTATTTAACTTTTATTTGCTGTTGTGTGCTTCATGTTTTTGTCTCTTAAATAACTAGTGTGTAAGGATAATTCCTATTCTGGAAAAAAAAGCAAGTTGTGATTAAAGGTCTTCTAAGCATCTAAGCTGCCCAGCACTGAGATCATTGTTAGCAATATAACTGTGATAACATGGTGCTTAGTCAGGGTTAGGTCAGTATTAGATGGAGGCACTGAGAGATGTGAGCTGGGTGGTGTCATGCTGCCTGCGTGACATTAGCTTTTGCCATACGGAGTAAACCTTTACCTGTTTTAACTAAGGAGTGATGATCTTATCGGTATGGGTACAGTGCTGAGCTATTTTGGTCATGCAGCTCGTTGCTCTAGCCAGCCTAGACCCCATGAGTCCGGGTGTGGCTCACCGTTACACTGTGTGGGCACATCCTCAGCTGCCAAGTGGGTTTTACAGCCCTGTGGCAGTATCTGAGCTGAGCACCTTGCCAGGCATCTGGTGTGTCTGTGTGAGCTGCAGCCACAGTACGGGCAGTCCTCACAGCTGTGCTGGCTGGACTAAAGGTACAGGATGGCTGCTCCAGGCATCCTCTAAGCCCAGTGCTGATGGGCTCAGCTTGTGCAGGAGGCACTGACTGCGTAAATCAGGTTAACTCCGCATCTGTCATTGCACTGTGTTGTATGTAGACCATCCTTCAGAGAAATGACAAAATATTTCACAAGCCCCTCTTATCAGTGGCCCTTGGTAAGGGGGGAGAAGAAAGTCTTTTGTTTTTGAAAGAGCTCTGTGTGCAGGGAAGGGAAGGGCATCATGTGGTGTGTTCACATGATCATCATCAGATCTGGGTTTTATGCTCGTAAATGTTTCTTTGAACATGTCCTTTCACCTCTCGGGTGTTTAATTTCCCCTACTATAAAACATACCTTTCTGTTGACAGGAATGTTGTGAAGCAATTTGTAAAGAAGTTTAAGATTCTAAGGCCTGGCTTACACGTAAATGTTGTCTGCTATGGCCTGTGTTTAATGCCGTGGCCTGTTGACCGTAGGGTGAAGAATGATCAGAAGTTCCAGACATATTTCTGAAGCTAAGTTATACCGGCCTGATGAAGGGGAAAGCTCGACGTTGCAGTTTACTGTGTGGCTGTAGGAAAGCCCAGAGCTGGCAATCTCTAGGAGCACCTGGAAGTGGTAGCCACAGTGTTGTCTGACTTGCATTTTCAAAACCATTGCATGATGTGGTTTCCTCATTTACACCAATCTTCATAACTGTCCTCCTAGGGTAGCAGGGCATCTTGCAGTCCTGTTTGTTTTGTGTTTTATAAAACTTGTCACAATCTTCATGTTTCAGGTAAATCCATTGTAACGGAAGCATAAGTGCAAGAGGGGCTTTGGGGTACCATGGAGACATAAGCATCCATTGTGTTTAACTTTCTTTCCAGCAGCTTTGCTGGCATATGTGCTGTGCCCTAACAAAAGCCATGGCTGAGTTATATTTTATTTCTTCTTGCTTTAATTCTCCTTGGGAGTAGTTTTTTAGCTGAAGGTAAAACAAACTTCAGAGCTCCAGCAGCTACCATGAGGTTGGTCCTGTGGGTATTGCCGGTGTTCAGAGTTTCAGCTGGGCAACGTGTGGGAGAAAAATAACGTCAATGACTTAAAATAATGGATTTTGAGTCTCTTTATCCTGTCATACTGATTTTTAGAAGTGAGCAGTTAGTTTTGTCAAATAGGGAATGCCCTAAAGCATTGCTATATCATGATACGGATCAGACAACTCAAGAGGAAAGGCTGTAGTTTTTTTTAAGGGCATGTGATTTAAGGGAGAGTAAGGAAAAAAGGATTTATTATGCCTTTGAAAATGTCATTTCTGCCTACAGTGAGATTGTGGCCAAAATATTTCTCTGAGTTACATGTTAAAGCTGTCTATTTTAAGGCATGATCTTTTTGGATAACATACATATTTGCTTTGAAAATCCAAGACTCAAAGACAACTGTAATTTTGTTTTGGATCAATATTTTGTGGGAGTATTGGAGTACAGGCAGAGCCAAGACTGTTCTGAAACGTTTTAGACTTGTGCCGAAGGAAGATTTTTCAACTCTACCATTTCTTTTGTGTTAATGGTTTCAGTAGCTCAATATACACAGCATGTTTTTAGTGGCCTGAAATGCAAAACCAGCATTTTCTGCATTCTGCACTAACTTTTAAACTGGGCAGAAGAGAGTCACACACAACTGCAAAGCTGATATGCAAAGACTGTATTTTTAGCAAAAAAAATCATTTTTTGCCGTTCAATCCAAGAAAGTTTCAAATGCCAAATGTGGAAGGTTTCTTATGTCCTTCCTAAGAACTGAAAGCTATCATGAAAAATGAATATGTTTTTGCACATCTTGGAACAGTGAAATAAATGCTGTCAAAAAAGTGTGCTTAAATTTTTTTTAAAAATATAGTTAGTTTCTGAATTCTAAAGAATATGTAGCTGTATGGAATATTTGTATGGCCACTAAAAAGCTAATTTTACCTACAAGAACATAAAGAAGTAAATTATGTCTCAAATTAAAATGAAAAAAAAAGGAAAAATAGTTTAATAACTCATTAAATATTGGCATTAAAAATAAAATTCGTAGGAAAATTATCCTCAGTATTTGAAAGAAAACTAGTTACTTTTCAGCCTGAAACAACTTTTCCAGACAAAGGAAAATGGAAGTTTCTAGTAGGATTCATAAAGGATCTGATTGCAATCTTAATGAAAGAAAAAGTATCAGCTCTTGATAATAGTAGGAAAATGATGTTGACAGCTCCATTTTATAAAAGCAGCCTAATATTAAATAATGGTTAGGTAATGTTGAGTAGTCTGATCAGTATTCAGAAAAATTAACATCTTCCTTCCCCAAGTGCAAGCACAATTATCTACCCACTGGTTGTAGGAATATCTGACTATGTATGTGTTCATTCCTCTATAGCAATTATGGACAACATAGCAACAAAAATACTAAAGACTAAGGGGAAAGAGGGTTCGTCTTAGATTAAAATGCCTTCTCTTCTTTTCATTAAATGCCTTTGTATTCTAGGACCTCAGCTTTTCCTATTGCTTTGGCACAGTGTTTGTATCTCAGCACCATAAACTGCCCATCTCATTGCTCATGACTTTCAAGTGAGAATCATTGAGTTACTCTCTAAGTGTTGTGATTTGCTGAGATTTGTTGATGACTGATGGTAACTGCATTGAGAACCTTGTGTTCCAAACCTTCCTGTTTGTATTGTCCATGGGAGAGCAACATACGGTACATTTACACTGCAATTACTGTGGTGAATTCAGTTTGTATAAAATACTCTGCCTAGTTTTAGCCTACCTGTCTTGATTATTGGTACATGCAAAGGCATGGCAGCACAGAACCCACTCAGGCCCTAAAGTCTGGCTGAAAATGTAATAAAGACTTTAGCAGTTAGTTCAGCCTGAATGCTGTGTCACTAGCAACATCCAAATTGGATGGTGTAAAACCGCCTTGATTATATATCTACATGAGCTGCAGTGAATTCAGTGTAGGTGTTTCTGTAATCACTAATTCTTGAGCAGATCTGATATTGTTTTTGTTTTCCAAATACTTTCCAATGGCTGGATACCTTTGTAGCTTGGGATAGCATGGGACTGGGCTGTAGCAAAGCTAATGAGTCATGCTCGTTGTGCGGTACTGACCAGTGGAGTACAGGCACCCGCTGGTTATGCAAGAGTCAGCATAGCCCTGGCAAGGCCAACACATGAATCATAGAAGAGGTACTTAGTATACCTTCACTAAGACCTTGGTCTGTACTATCTGTGTTTTTTTCCATTATTGAGCATCTTGCAGCCTCCCATTCCCTGAAAATAAAGAGTTAGCTATATCAGAATGGTGTTCTTTTTGTCTTGCATGAATAAGAATGTCCATATTTTGCAGTTCGGCATCTAAGATTACTCATGTTTCTCCTTCAGTGCTAAGGATGACTATTAACAGTGCTGTGAAACTGAAAGGATCCAGAATTGCTCTTGTTTTTGTGTGAGACCTCAGTTTTACTCCTGCTAGGAGTTTCACCTGGGGCTTTATACTATATAATGCCAGCAAATTGAACAGTGAATATAAAAATCCTAGTGCTGAAATGGAAATCTTATTTTGGGAGCAGGTTGTTTGGTGTGAGGTTAAAATACAAAATTTATGTTTAAGGAAAACTGGTGCTATGAAAGGATCAACTTCTTCCTCAACTGCTTTTATAAAAAGTACCTTGTGATTTACCACCACCTTCCACTGCAGAGCAGACTTGGTTTTTTAGTCTAGGTTTTTTAGTTTAGGTTTTTCCATTAGCCTTCTTAAGTTAAACTTTTGTTTTATCTAACCGAAGAACAGTAAAAGGCTTCTCAGCAAAGTGCATACTGGGTCAAGCATATTCATAGAATCATAGAATAATTATGATTGGAAGGGACCTCCAGGGTCATCAAGTCCAACCTTTATCCCATCCTATTCCTAACCATTAGACCACTAGACCATGGCCTCAAGTGCCTCATCAACCCGATTTTTGAACACCCCCAGGGACGGCGACTCCACCACCTCCCTGGGCAGCCTGTTCCAATGTCTAACTGCCCTCTCAGTAAAGAACTTCTTCCTAATATCCAACCTAAACTTCCCCTGTCTTAACTTGAGGCCATATTTATCAAGGTACAACCATCTCACTGTTCTATGCTCTATTCCAATAGTGTGTGGAAAAGGAAAATGTTGTATGTGCTTTATGAGTAAGCAATGTGAGTTGAGTTTTTTTTTCTCATGGGCTCGGTCTGTGTTCCACATGTACTTTGAAGCCCAGATCACTACTGCACACTTAAGAATATGTGACTTTCTATTATGTTTTGCTTATAGGTGTTTTATATCTTCAGTATGGAGATGAAACAAAGCAGTTGAGGATGCCGAATGAAATCACAAGCACAGACACAATTCGTGCCCTTTTTGTAAGTGCCTTCCCTCAGCAGCTGACGATGAAAATGCTGGAATCACCCAGTGTGGCCATCTACATCAAGGATGAGAGCAGAAACATATACTATGAATTGTGTGATGTAAGGTAAGTAAACATGGAATTACAGCTGTTGCGTTTTGGTGGTGGTGGTTTTTTTGTAGTACGCTTATAGAATAAAAAGGAGTGGAGTTGATACATATCTGACAGATAGTGGCCTGACACATAAAGGCATGTTCAGTGGTATCTGAGTAATACAGGAGGTCTGGTCTGACACTACCTTCAGCTATAGGTGTCATGTCTGTTGCACAAGCCATTGATAAATGTTGTACCTTGTTCAAATATTCATATAATACATGCAGGTTCACATATTTAATATTTTATTGAATTTTAACTGAGACATAAATATTTTAAATATGGAACACAAAATAAACATTTACAGAAAAACTGTTTATTTGCTTCTAGCGCAAAGCCTGATCCTTGTAAGCCTGAAGTTACACATATGAATGTCACCGGTGTCCTCACAACAGTGCCAACTATGCATCCTCTAACACTGCCAAAGATCCTTGGCACTGGTGACAGCTGCTACAGCAGCCCCACCACCTTCCTGCTTTATGTCAGGATGCAGCAACTAATGCGGTCACTTCCCTTCACTAATTCAGAGCTTGGTCAATACATGATCTGAATAACATCTGGGTGCACCTTTCTATCCTTTATTTTGTGGCAGTGCAGCTGCTTAATTAACCATGTTCCTTCAGTCCTGATATCTGTGTTCTTTGAGCAGAAGGACCAGGTTCTCAGGGTCCCTAGAAAGTTCTGAATCGTGCAGCCACAAAGGTCTCGGGCACACCTCAGACATGTTACGCTCTTTAAAAATGTGCAAGGTAATATGGTGGGCCTTTGTACCTTCTTCCATAAGCAGTTATGTGATTAAAAAATGGACAGAGGAGCATAAGAAGATGAAGGAGAAAGCAAAAAAAGTGTTTCCTCTGGGCCAGTCTGCTACTAGGGCAGGAAAATGATAGGGAAGTTAAGAGAAGTGTACTGTCCACTGCTGCCTTGTTTCTTCTGGAGATACTGTGGCTCAGGTGCTTCTCCATATCATGTTGTAGTTAAAAGAGAAAGCTGGAGCTTTTCTAGCCTTGTCATTTCCAGTTCCCCCATTCCTCCTCTTAGTCTTTGAACAGCACTGCACTCCCCTTTCTCACCTACCTTCATTTTCTCACCTCCGTCTTGCTGTCCTCAGGGTGTCTATCCACTGTCTTGTCATTAGCCAGCCTCTTAGATTTCAGTTTCTATTTTTTAATCTTCATTGTTTTGCAGACTCCCACACCCCTGTTTGGCCACTGTAATCCCTATGTAAGACCCATCGGATTTTGTGCATCCACATCATTCATCAAGTACTAGAGTTGCTTATACATCAAGTAGTCTATTCACAAGGTGGGATCAATTGATTAAATCAAGATAGGGGTTACTATGTCTCTGTTGCCAAGTGCTTTGTTGCCAACCATCATCTGGCCCATTGGCTCCCTCTCTCTTTATCCCTCCATCTTCCCTTGAGTTTCATGCTCACAGTTTATGACTTCATCTCCTCCCTGCCCCCGAGAATGTGGTTGTTGATTATCTTAATACAGCTCCACCTTTTTTTTTTTTCCTTGTTCCCATTGCAGGCGTCACTCTGCCAACCTCAGGCCTGGCTCAGTCCCAACATCTGCTTCCTTTGTTCCTATGCCTGCATTGTAGAGCATTTCTAGAGGAAATCCCACGACCCAGCTGACTTCCACCATAACAAAGTTCCCTCCTTCAGTTCTGCCACCCTTCTCACTAAGGAAACCTCAGCAGTTCCATCTTAATGGAGTACAAAGCATGCACTACCAGTTGCATTTTCACCACCTTTGAATAATTTCCAGATCAATTTCTCCATTTCTGTTCCTTACTCTTCTTCACAAGATCTTGCCAGTGTCTCCCCTCAGAGAACAAATGAAATTAAGTCTCTTTTTTCTCTCCTTTGCTTGTCTTCCCTTCCTTGAATTCTCCTCTTTCTTCCTTATCTTAAATACAGGTGTTTTAGTCAACTCTTTAAGCTCTCCACCTCCCTCAGAGTCTGTCTCATGTTCCTCTGTGCCTTGCATCCCTTGCTTCGTCTTTTTATTAACTTATTACTCTATTCAAGTGCCTAATCTTACATTGCAAACATGTTTCTGTACCTCCGAACAAAACTGTCCCTGAACACAATATACATTTCCAGTTCCCAACTCATCATCTTCCTCTCTTGCACTGAGCAGTCGCTACAACTGTTGGCTGGAGTTTTGCTCATCTAATTCCATCCTAGACCCATTTCCAACATGTCTGGGGGTTTATTCTTCTAATTCCAACTTGTCTTTTATTCTCGACTATTCCATTGCAATTGTCAAAGTCGCCAAATGGCCAGCTTTTGTGGACACCCTTTTTCTCTCAGATCTCTCATGTCCTTTTAATGTTTTCTTCTTGAAACTTTGATCTCCCTTTGTTTCAATGGCTGTTCTTTCCCGATTTCTTCGTGTCTCTCTTCTCTCCTTTCAGGTATCATTTGAGAGGTCCTCTTCTCAAACACTGATTTTCTGTTGTGTTTATTTCAGGGCATTGTCCTCCATTTTCCTTGTCTGTACCTGTTGCCATCATCTTATCCCTGTGGATTAGTTGAATTATCAGCTACCTGGGTGGTTCTTCCATTTATTTTTCTTAAAGTGGTTCAGGGCTCTGTGTCCCGTGTGGATTTCAGATTTTTTCTGCGTAACATCCCCATGATACAGCCTTTCCTTTCCCACCATGCAGTGAAAAATCACTCAGCTATTCAACAGGTTTTTAATAACAACTACTGTAATGGTCTTTTCTCAGCAGTTGACACAGGTAATCTTGTTCACTCATACCCATTCAGATGAAGTAACAAAGATAATACTCCTAGTTTGGCAAGCAGACTGTTTCACATGCATTTTTTCGCTTGTCCTCTGACTGTAGCTTTTCCGTCTCATTAAACATAAACTACTTGTCTTCATTATGAGGGCTCCTCCAAGCCCACTTCAACTCTACTTTTCATTTCTTGTTCAGTACCAAGTGTCATCTGCTTCCACTTGGTGAATAATTCCAACTTTCATTCTACATTTTTTTAATTTTCAAACAAATGCCTTCACATTCTCCCTTGGGCAGGCCTCTAAGGTGTCCTCTGCAGACATCTGCAAAACCACTGCATTGCTCTCCTTCCCACTCTCTCTTGCACTGCCTACTCAGCGTATGCCCGTGGTCCCAGAATTTGTTTGTTGCTCCTCTGGCTGGAGATACTATGGTATTCTTGTTTCTTTTGGTTCCCTTATCTTTCTGCAGCTATCCTGTTGTCTTTTGTGTCTTCTATTCACCTTGTAAGTTGGTGAAGAGGTTGTATTCCTGGGGTGTTTATACAGCACACATAGATCAATGAGGCCTTTGAACATGCTAAGGGCATCTGAGAACTACAGTAATGCAAATAATAGTAATAATAAAAGTACAGTGATATATACCTGTTATCATTAATGTTTATCTTAGAACAGCAACATGAGCTGAAATAAATAGAATTCACTTCAGAGATCAAATGCCTAGTATTTTGGTGCTTTGCCTTGCAGCAATGTTTTACTTTAAAGTGTCATGTTTCTACAAGAAGTATTTACAGAGAATGCTTTTAAAACAAACTCCAGTTGGTTGAGGTACCATCTCATAGCCATTAGACAGAAAAGACAGCAGATAAAATTTATTTGAATGAGTAATATACCGTTTCTTGAACTGAAGATGAGAGAGCTTACTTTGTATCATAAAGAACATATTTCCAAGTCTGAGGCAGAAAATGGTAACTGAAACTCCTAGTGCAAGTCTCAAAGCAAAAGGGTCATGTTTGCAAGATGGAAAACAGTTTACGTTACCATAAATAATTTAAGAACTTGAACTTGCCACAAGGTAGCTCTTTTCCTATGCAGTCTACAAGTAAACAGTCATAAATACTAAACTTCTCATCAGCCCTACAGTTATTAAACAGAAGGCACTGATCTGTCTCTTAAGCTGTGGGGTTTCTTTAATAACTACTTGACATCTACAACAGCAGCACAAGTTCTGACTAGCTACCCATTCAAAGCAATCACTGATTGTAATGTGACATTGTAAGAAAAATATCAGACCTGCCCAAGAATCCTCTCCTTCATTTTTAAATGATAATCCCAGTGATTAAGATCAGTTCACTAGACTTGTAGCTGCACCTGGAGGAAAGGAATTCAGTCACATGTGTAAGTAAATACTCTAGAGATCATTACTGGGAAATGAAAGGAATCATAGCTTTGAAAGGATGTAAGTGAGCGTAGATTGGAGGCTTTGCTACTGGTTAAATGTGAACAAGAAATCACCAGAACTCGGTGCCTGTGTCTAAGCCACAAAACTATTGAAAGGTAGGTTTTGAAACAAAACAGAAAACTACTGTCATCTCTTTCCTAAATGAACTAATCAATGACAAAGTGTTGGGTCCTAATGAAACAAAAATATTATCTTAGGGCTTTCCATGTAAACTATTTTTGTGGTAGCTTTCATAAAAACTTCTGCTCGTTTATTTGTTTTTGTAGTTCCTATTTCTCCCTTGAAAACTTGTCTTTATTATAAAGTTTAGAGAAAGGATTTATCTGCTATGGAATTTTTAGCTTTTGTGGATTTTTTTTCAGATTTGTGAACAAGCTGATAATTAGAATTGCCTCAACAATAAATGCAGTTAGAAAGACTACTTTTCTTTTGATATTCTTGCTTCTTAGAATAGCAAAAATTCATGTGGGCTGAGTACACAATAAAACATGTAAATATTAACTAAATCCTTTCGAGTGCTGTGTAAATGTTGAAGCTCTGTTGTCTTCAAAGTGTTTTCACTATATGGCAGGATCTTGAAAGAAACTTAACACTATCTAATTTTTATGGGTGTGGAGTTGTAGCAAAAGAATGATACTTCCCATGGGAAAGAGAATCAAAGTAGGCTTTTGTTTGTTTGTGCGTGTGTGTCTAAGTTATGGCATTTAGGTTTTTCTTGTAGGTCGGCTGCCGACCTACTATGTTTGTCTGTTACCTGAAACTTTCAGGCAACAAAGTAAATAAAACTACTTTCATCTGTTATCGTTGCTGATTCTTTTGATTCCAGGAATATTCAAGACCGATCATTCCTTAAAGTTTACAACAAAGATCCTGCACATGCATTTAATCACACTTCCAGAGCTGTAAATGGAGATATAAGGGTAGGTACTAGTGCTGCATTTATATTCCTCTTTACTCCTCCTTTTATGTTAAATGTTTAAATTCTTAACTGTAATATGTACACAACAATTCATAAAATCAAGGGTATATGTATGACATATATAGAAGAGGGAGTTGATAATGCTTACTGTAATGTTGCTTAACTGCTTGCTCTTTCCAATTACTTGCCCTGAGCATTAATTGATTTTTTTTTTTTGTTCTTGTTTACTAGCATTAAAGCATGTGAAGCAAAACATAGCCTTTTATTACTTATTTTGGGACACAGTGCTCAGAGTTTATACAATTTCTTATTTTGTGTTTCCAAACCTTTTGCAGTGAAGTATGATGTTAGTTCACTTCAGCAAGGCTTCAGCATGGTCTGGTTTGCAGTGGCTGAGCAGATGTACCTAGATTGAGGTCTATTGAAACACTTTGTAAATTACCATTTCAAATAGGAAATTTTGATAAATACCCATAGTGGCTTAAATGGTTTTGTCTTTTTCTAAAGTTTTCTACCTGTACTGAACAAGGACTAGTATATTTGCATTTTCAAGTGAATGTTTTGTCCTGGGAAACTGTAGAGAATCAGTTGAAACAGATTCTATTTCTCTCTGTTACTGTCTTTTGCTGGACTGTTATCTCCCACCTTGATGCTGAGAGGGCAGGAAGTGCAGCTGCGGAGCACCTCTTCCACCCTGTTACCACAATTAATGTTGCAGCAGGGGGTGGTGGTAGTGAGATTACACAACCTCATCTCCTCCCCACCCATCCTAGGTCTGTCCCCAGGAAATGGTCCAACCAGATGAGCTCAATGGGGCTGGAAGGGAGTGCCACTACTGTCCTACCTGCTTTGTGGCTTCTATGTGTGCTCCAAAGCTGATTCAACTGCACGGAAAATTTCCTGTGAAGTGATTTGCTTAATTGTGCATCTGCTTCTTGGCTTCATTAACAATTCTGCACATGTCTCACTGCTTTATTATTAAATATTTCATGGAAGCACTTCTTCGGTTTCAACAGTTTAAGGCCTCATTATTTTAGAAAGATTGCAATAGTTTATTTACAGGCACTATTCTAAACCACCTCTCATTTATGTACTTCAATTATAAAATGTTCCTTTTGATAGGTCAGAAGTCTAATTACTTGATTATTCACACTGCTGCACACACAACATGAGAGGGCTGATGTGATAGTTTTTGGTGTCGTCTTTAAGGTCCTGAAATTCTTCAATTCTAGTTATATTCCTGTAGCAGTAACTAGATGCATCTGATACATCTCATTCATATTTGAAGGCATGACGTACTATCTTTGTGCATTATGACATTAACTCATGTAACAATTTCACTGTGGCTTTATAAAGTTATGCTATACTGTCCTTGTTCCATGTGCAGTGGATGCTGAATGTCCCTACTGTGGCTTTATTTGTGTGCTCTAGACCTGTTTTCAGATATGGTTAACTACTGTGTTAGCTACATATATTAAAAAGTAAAAATTACTTCTTTGGCACTCTTCCAGGCATTTACTGTCTAATAGAGTTGTTTTGAACACAGGTTCTACTTCTGTGCAAAAACTGTGATAGTTTGTCTTCTTGTTTTAAAATACTGTGTTTGTAGAACAGATACACACACTTGACATCTGCTGATTATGGCGGGGTTATCTCTTTTTGACTATAACTCAGAAAGACTGGTAATACAGTGATGACCTTTGTGGAAGTGTTGGTAGAATATTGTATTTTTCTCTGCTGAAATGCCAAAGGTGCCATTTCAAAATTCTGTGCATCCAACAAAACAGCTATTTTCTCATTTGGCTTTTCTTTGCATTGGCAAATTTCTTGTCTTTCTGGTCTGAGAGATGAAGTCAGAGCCAAGATGTTCATAGGGGCTTTGTGGAGAAACATGCAAAAAGTCTTCCCTTTGATCTATGTGAACTTCTGCACTTCAAAGTTATGAGCATGGAAACAAGTGATTGCTTGAGCTCCGGAAATATTGAAACCTGTTTGTCTGAGGATGTGTGTTTTCTGGTTGGATTCTTCCTTGTGCAGCAACACGCAGATTCTGAGGCTTTGGCCAAAGTAGAGGGTTATAATAACACTCACTCTCATGCTTATCCTCCAGAGTCTAAAAAGCCGGAACACACACTGCAAATTTTCCTTTATTCAGCAGAAGTACTGTAGGATCTTCTTGCAAATCTCCAGTTTGGCAAAATTTGTAGGGAAATAGTAGTCTAATGGTTTCTACCCCTTGTTTAAATCTGGTTGAAATTTTCCTGAAGATTCACAGGTTGTTAGGTCAGGAGAGACAACCACCAATAAGCAGATGGATTATCTATCCCTCTTTCCTTAGCAAACCATCTTAAGGGGGTGGAAATGTGGGGGGACTAAGTGAGAAACATGTACATTTTGTGTACTGGTATTGTATGGTACCTAAAAGATTGTGGAAAAACCTTTGCCTCTGGTCCTTCCTTTTGTGTTTGTGCATCTTTGCGTTCGGTAAATTGATGTTCTTCAATTTTGTGTTATATATGAGTGCTAAATTCACTACAGTGGGAAGTAGGCAGCAACTTTTATAAAGACTGTGCTCTGCATCATAGTTAACTGTTTCAAAAAACCCATGGAAAAGCAGCTTATTGTCAGACTGGTTGAAAGAACAGTATTTAGAATATCATGAATTAGCCATTGTAAGTACGTTTTTCCATGGCAATATTGTGAGTGTGGATGATTCTCCTGCCATATGTGAGTTAAAACTTTGTTTCTTTGAGGTTTGAGAAAGTTTTACCTTTACAGATTTTTCTACTGTTTGCCTTCTTGTCCCTTTGGAACCTTTATCCCTGGGTTTGATGGTGTTCAGGCTTCTATTCATGTGATTTATAATCATTTCCATGTAACAGACCCAAAATAATCTCAGAAAATAATGTAGCTGCCAGCTTGGACACCTGTTTTAACTGCCAAACAGATGTGAGACCTGTATTAAGAATTGGCAGTAACACTTGAAGTATTAAGTATTATCCATATGGACAAGAAGACTCAGAATGTGCGAGAGGAATGTGGGATCTGTGAGTTTCAGATCTCCTATCAAACTGCTGAGCTTTCATGTCTGTTAATTCTTATTTTCCTGGTCTTCTTTCTGTTTCATGCATTTTTCTGAATGGGCTTTGTTTGAGAAAAGGGATTTTGCTCAGAGTCTGTGCAAGCTCTAAAGGACAGTTTTTCCTGAAGTCCTTCAGTGTCTTACTTGCTTACTGATACTGTGCTGAGGCAGTTTACATCTTGAAGAGCATGGTTTGTTTGACAGGTCTGCCATGTTGAATGCTGTTCAGACAAGAGGGAGGCACAGAGCGCCATCTCACTGGATGTTTGTATTTGTTCTCTTCCTTTTTTTAATTATTCCTTTCCCAAAATGTACACTGAAAATCTGTAGCAGCTGTTTTCGTTGGAAAAATGTGTCTTCACATTGCTGCATTTCATTCATTTATTCCTTCACCTGAGCTTGTAAAGTTTATCAGCACTTTCTAGCTCTCTGTGCAACAATACTTTCTTTTGACAAAATACTGTCTTGTGTCCAAATGTTTAGATGATGTCTTTATTCTCTCTGGTATTGTTTTGAATTCCAGTGCAAATGCATGTACACAGCTGTGCTGGTCTATGCCATTAGAATTAACATTTGTGATTTGCATAGATTCGAAGGGGAAAGGCTTTATCAGATTTCTATGAGTAGGTTCCAGATTGCCTCTCTTCTCACATTCAGCTGTGGTGTATAGATTGAGCACAAGTCTTATGAAGAGTGACTGAAGGAACTGGGGCTGTTTAGTCTGGAGAAGAGGAGGCTGAGGGGAGACCTCATTGCTCTCTACAACTATCTGAAAGGAGGGGGTAGCGAGGTGGGGGTCGGTCTCTTCTCCTCAGTAACAGTGATAGGACAAGGGGCAATGGCCTCAAATTGTGCCAGGGGAGGTTTAGATTAGATATAAGGAAAAGTTTCTTGACGGAAAGGATTATCAAGCACTGGCACAGGCTGCCCAGGGCAGTGGTGGAGTCCCCATCCCTGGAGGTATTTAAGAAATGTGTAGATTAATTAAGTGCTGAGGGACATGGTGTAGTGGTGAGTTGGCAGTGCTATGTTAATGGTTGGACTCGATGATCTTAGACATCTTTTCCAACCAAGGCTATTCTGTGATTCTATGATTCTATCAATAGATGACTGAAGAACTGATGGCGGATTTTCGTATGTTGCTGAATGAATTTAATTTCTTTGGAAGTGTCACAGCTCCTTTTATCCTGGGCTGTTGCTGTGAGTCCCTGATGACTTCAAGTGGAAGTGATCCCCCACCAAATGTGCACAGTGCATTTTCTCTCCTCATTCCTTACACCCTCCTTTTATGGAGTGGCTGATAGGTGAAGAATCCTGAATTATAATCTCCCCCTTCTGTCATTGCCATTTCTCTGCATTTTTGGTGGCACAGTTGGATACTAATAATGTTGGTTTATGCAGTGGTTTGTTTTGGGCTTCATCTGTCTGCCAATTTTGAGAACTGGGAGGGAATTTTTACTTCATAACAAACCAGTGTCTATTTTATTTGGCAATCTTTCTCTTCTCAACCACCTGCCCTAAAGTCTGTGGGTCAGACTTTGTTTTAAAATGTCCTGGACCTACCATGTTTTTTGCTTAATTCCCTGACTTGCATAAGACCTTAGCAGGTCAGTGCTTTATCCCAGACCTCTCCTGAGTGGGTGAGGCTGGAATATGCAAAGAATGTTTGTTGTGGCTGCTGTTGTAAAGGTACGCTTTGAGGTGTTTGGGAGTTTTTTTAGAGCCTGTTTCTTCAAGAAGGAACAATTAGAGCAAGTTGTGTCAGAGCTAAGTTGGGGGAGCAGGGGATACCTGGAAACTCCACATATTCTGGGAATTAGAATGGCAAAAAAGTGGTGATATTCCTGGGAGTGATGGGGGCTTGGGCTGCCAAGGTGAGAGGGGATGAGTTAAAATTAGTTGTACAATAAAACGAGACAGGCATTTGATAAATTGTCTAAGCTGTTGTGCTGAAAGCTTTTATTAATGATATTACGCAACAGCAACTTCTCATTTTTCCCCTGAACGTGCCTGGCTATCAGGTTGCTAACATTTTAACTCTCTAGCGTTAGATGCAATTTGTGAACTTAAAAAAAAACCCTACAAGTGCTAAAAACCCACAGACAACTCCCCGAGAATTTAAAGCATCCAAGGAGCCTGAAATTCAGTGCTGGTTTGCAGGAAATATATAGAGTTAATAAAAGCAGGATCATGCTTCTGTGTCCTTAAGGTACCTGTAAACATACATCCAGCTTCTTTGAGATGTTTAACTTCTTTTCACTGCATTGTTTGTGATTTTAACATCAATAAACATAAAATCTGAAAATGCTGCCAAAATTACATTTGTTCATTTCATACTACAGCTAAAAAAAACCCAACAAAACAGTTCCTTGAACTACATAGAGGTATTTAGAACAAAAGTATTTATTGGAAAAGAATTCAAGCAATAAATTGAATGAATGCATTTTAGTGCTGGGATGTCTATAGGACAGCATTTATGTAAGTTGCCATGTGTTTGCCTTGCTGATCCTATTACTATAAAACTTTGTTTTCTTTTGGGGAAGAAAAAGAAAAAAAAAAAGCAAACGCTAATACCTCTATTATCTGATAGAAACCTTCCAAATTATACAAATCTCATCTTTCCTGCTGTTTTGCTGTCTGCTTTTTCTAACGCTCTTTTTGTCATTGAGAGGTTATGACAACATGAGCCATATTGTATTTATAAACATCACGTGTTTCCTTGATATGACTTGCAGTGTCTGCCAAACAGAACACATGGAAGAAACATTTCTCATTAGCTCAGCATTGGTTTTGGTTATACTGATTTCCGGGACAGGAAAAATGCCTTCCTTACTCAGATTTAACTTTCATATAGTAGAAAGAAAGCCTCTGAGTGTCCATGAAATCTCTTGAACAGAGACGCTACAGCTCTTTTAGCCCACATACTTTGTCTGAGGAAAAGAGAAAAAGCGGTTTATTTTAAAGAGAAGATGTAATGGCATGTATTGCTGAAACTAATTCTGAATTAAAATACCTGACAAAGTCATCTAGAAACGGAACTCACCAAGAGATGTAAGGTAAGATGATGCTTATAAATAATGAAAAATATCCAATTCCTTTTCTTCTTTCTTTTTTTTTTTTTTCCCTCCCAAACTAAAAGATATTTTCAGATTAACTAGGAATTTAAATCATAACAATGAAAACTCTTTCTTCTTCCTGGAGCCATATGAGAAAATAAATGTTTAATTACTCTCTAAATCACCACTCTACTCTCAGATTTTTATGTCTAGATTCAAACTTACATATTAAACATATACAGTTATTTTCCAACTTGCCATTACAAATCTTGCTGAGATTTGAACAAAATATATAAAACAAGTCTCTGATCATCTGGATTTTAAAATTTTTTTTACTGATATGGATTTTACTACTTTCACTTTGAGTGGGTTGTCAGTAGTTGCCAATTATGCAACTACAGAGCTGTAGACGCTGAGAAGTAGCTGCATCAAATCAGACTGTGATGAAAGGCTATTAATGTACCTGTTCTCTTTCATTCATATGTCCTTTGATATACAATACCTACCTGTATAAAGCGTAAATTAGTGGGAAAGTGGATAAAATTTTAAGGAAAAAAATATTTTTTTAACTTTTCTAGCTACACATAAAGCAACATATAAATCTCAAATGTTATCTGGTAAAAAGTTGATCTGTTTAAAGATACAGATCCTACATTACAGTTGGATGGATACTGCATTGTGGCTTTTTTAATATGATGGCTATGTGCTTTGGTGTTATTATATTTATTTCACAAGTATCATGTATAAAGGAACCTTGTAGATCCTATTACTATGCCAACATTTTAAAATATATCTTTTTTTAAAATTTTCAAATAATGAGGATGGATTTTAAGTTTATATCAAGCTGGCTGTTAAAAGAAAGTGTTGTGTTCTTGATACTAAACCGTTCAAGGAACATGATCTTGCCGCACCCATGCAGTAATCTTCCAGTTAGTCTAAAAGGAGTGTCATATGGTAGATATCACAAGTCAGTTACCTGGAAACTCCCAGAGAGTTTTGTCTGTGGAAACAGATCAACTTGCAACCGCAACACAGTTGTTTTAGAGACATTTTTAGGTGAAGAGTTCTTTATTTCCCACTAACAGGCCTGTATTCAAGCTAGCCTGCCTTTCATGTTGAAGTTTACGTAGAGCTTGCCCTGGATCTGATGAAGTTTCTTAATGACAACATATGATCCGTCTTGTGTGAAGGTGTCTTCAGCCCTTCATTAAAATTAGAAGTCTTATCTCTCACGTAAGTCTGAGGTTCTCAGGCAAAGCTTTTGCTGCCTTTAGTGGGAACTTGCCCTCTATAAAAACATAAGGATTTGATTTGAGTCCATTTTTATTGTCTACTAGTTTCTGATTTCATTCTTACTCCACCTCTTTTTACGTAATATTTCCTTGTTCTGATTCTTTAGATGTTTTACTCTTTTTTTTTTTTTTTTTCACCGCCCTTGCTTTTAGTAGAACAATTTACACAAATTTGGCCTTTTACTTGAAATTCCCACGTAGCTGGCAGAGTCAGATGTTGCCAGAGCTCCCTAAACACATTGACAGATGATAAAAATGCTCATGTCTGTGACCTCCCTTATTAGGAGGGGAGGTCCTCCTTTACCTCCTTTGTAGACCAGGTAGCTTATGTGAGTTGCTGGAGTCCTGTAAGCCAAAGTCCAGACAAGTTTTATGACTTCCAATTAGCTTTATGAATGAATTGATACTTCAACAGGGGTTAAAAATCACTTTGTGGAGGTGGATGTTTTGGTACCACAGTTCGTAGAACCCAAGTAAAGCTAGAAGCAATGTTTATTCTTCTTCAAACCTGCCATTCACTTGTCACTCAGAACCTTAGCTTTCCCAGTAAGTTTTTCACAAATCCAAAATGTGATACTTCATGATTATGACCCAAATTCTCTGCTTTCCACGGAGTCTTCACTTCAGTATATTATTAGTTAAGTACCTCTAGATAAGCCTAATGAATACTAAAGAAAATTAATTCTGTCCCTACCTTCCTTTTAACAAAGAGGAATTAACCAGTACCTGTTGTCTAGGAGAACACAGCTACATGTAGTGATAGGATGAGGAGAAATGGCTTTAAACTAGAAGAGGGGAGATTTAGGCTAGATATTAGGAAGAAATTCTTTACTGTGATGGTGGTGAGACACTGAAACAGGTTGTGCAGAGAAGTTGTAGCTGCCCCCTCCCTGGAAGTGTTTAAGGCCAGGTTACACAGGGCTTTGAGCAACCTGGTCTAGTGGGAGGTGTTCCTGCCCATGGCAGGGGGGCTTGGAACTAGATGATCCTTGAGGTCCCTTCCAACCCAAACCATTCTATGATTCTATGATCTGAGGACCTTGATTCTTCTCCATGTTGTTTTTTACTTTTTCTAATGAGGACTCTGGAAAACTAATCAGACTTCTGAAAATGTGAGTAGTAAAAATATCTTTTCTTGGAGACATGTTAAGATCTGGGGTTAAAAAAAGCCTTTGCTGGCAAAAGGAAGACTGTTGCAAATATCAGCAGGCAACAGGACTCCATGAGAAATGATGTGATATCAATATTATTTTTTATGTGAATATATGCCTTTCTTACCTCATTGCAAGTTAGAACTCCATGTGACTAAGTCCAAAGACCGAAAGGGTGTGTTGGGTAAAGGGCTAGTCCCTCAGTCACTTAATATTTACTATAGATAGCTTGACCTTAAGATAAAATAGGTCATTTACTTCAGCCATGCTGAGCAATTTCTGTATTTTTTTTGGATAGAAGGAAGCAAAATGAAAACCTAGGGCTCAAACAGTATAGGAAGAAGTTTTTGATCTAAGAAGACTATTAATTGAGATAGCACCTCTATAATTGTAAAAGATGTACTTAAAACTGCAAATACTTCTGGGCCTTATAGACATGAGATACAGTGCAGCTTGGACACTTACATTGCAAAAACCTGTTGTATATAAGGCTTCCATGACCATTTCTCCTGCCAGCAGTGCTGACTCCAAAACTCAGCACAGCAACTTCTTCTGATTTGTTATGTCCTTATAGTGGAATAAACTGGTGGCTGCAGGTGTAAACATGCTATTTAGGTCTTCTAACTATCAATCAACTCTGGTTTATAACATTTTTATATTATTTACATCCTAACCTATTCCCTATATGTGTAATAGAAATTGTATATTGACTCAGTTGTTTGGTAGTGCCAGATGAAACCAAGGATTATGCTTTCCTTTATGTTCATTTAACCATATCAACTTGTTCAGTTTTATTTGGCTTCAGTGCAGTGAGAAGAGATACAAATATGGAACAAAAATAAGAGCTCAGTCATTAGTACAGAGAGTCAGAAAGCCATTCGTTTATTTTATGAGTGCAGTTACTAGCAGTATTTCTTTTTTTGAAGAGTAGAAATCTGATATACAGCATATTTAAACCAAATAAAAATGCTGATCTGTACCAGAACTGTACATGTTTGAAACTATTCCTTTTTTGGGAAAAAAAGGGATGACCCCACCAGTTCAGTGGTGCCCTGAGGAAGTGCTGAAACTGAGACTGGTCTGAAGGGTTTGGCTCCCTGTGTTGGTGGTGGCTGCCTATGTTGTGTACATGATGTGCTTGATCTCTTCAAGGAGAATGAGGAGGGGAGGAGGAAATGTTTGCTTGCATTTTCGTGAAAACTTCTGTTTGTTCTCACAAAATTCTACCTAAAAAGCAGCTATGTAAAAGCAAAAGAAACAGTTTGAATGCAGCACTAGTTATGAGGGGTGTCATAATGTTAACTTCCAAAAAAAAAAAATCAGTAACAGCTTTTATATGTTCAGTCTAAACAGTTCAATAGCTTATGTGATGGGTGGGCCATGCTATACTGATGAGATAAATGTGGATATTGGCAAACCAATGATGTAATTATGTAAATCTGACCTTTTTAGGACTGAAATGTGTTATGTTTCAGTGTGTTTATATTTTTGTCATTTGTGATAACACCCTGAAAAATCTTGGCTGAAATGCCAAGAGGTTTCTTAGTGTACTCACCATGCTATTCTGTCTGGAAAGTACACTAAGGAAGCATAGGAAAATCAAGCATGAGAGATTTATGAACTTCTCTCTGCTTAATTGGATAATTTTAACTTCTTTTTTTTTTTTTTAACTCACATTCCATTTGTTTGTAGGAAATAAAAAACACTCATAAATATTCAGAAATGAGTGCCTGCTAGGATCACTGATCTGAATGTTTGTCTTGCCAGTCAGGAATAAAGTAACGCAGACTGGTAGCAGGGAGATAGTTCAAACAGTGACATGTTGCTTGGGAAGTAAACCTCCACACAGAGGCACTGTGATTTCAGTCAGACCAATGTAAAATGTGCTGCATCTCATGTGGTTTTTGATCAGATTGCCTAAAGTGTGGCTAGACTGGAAGCCCTCATGGAACTGCACTGGGTCAGGATCTACATGGCCTCATGCTCCCTTCCCCTCCAAGCAGACTTCACCCAGTGTGTCGCCAAAGTTGTCTCATTGACAGCTAATCTGTGACAATGTCAACTAAGGAGTGTCAACAGGTTCAGTACAGGTGTAACCAGGCTAGTGCAAATATAGAGCCTGCCCCTCTAGCTATTTTTAAGCTGGTGCACGTAGTAAGCTCAACATTCTTGGCAAGAAGTGTAATATTGCTTTCTCCTTATCTTTCTGTTAGATTCTTCTTTTACACCTGAAAAAAGGTGGTCTTAGTCTAGGAATGGGAAGGGCCATTGGACATTATGATGGCCAAAGAGATCTTGGTGTAAAAGTGTGCTTGGAGTCATAAGTCTGTGTGGTCAGGAAATTGATAACATGATGGAATTGATGCAGGAAAAAGTTTTCTGAGGAATAAGGGCTACATGCACATGTGTACGCATGTACATGCAACTTGTCTCACCAGGTTGGTGAGAGCTTGGTGGTGATTTCATCAAACTAGAATTTCTGTTGTCCCCCACTAATGACCAGATGTGTACAAAGGTTGACAGCCACCTCAGCGTTACCTCTCAGCACTCAGTCCCACTGCACATCAAGTCTTGGAGATGCTGCACTAAGATCTGACTTGTAGAGAGCTGTTGTTTTCTGCAACGTCTGAAGGAGATGAAGTTTTTTGAACCTTAATTACATCTTCAGTGAAAATGGCTGAACTAAGTGCTAGATTTCAAAAGCCGTTTGTAGCTTTAAAGTGCATCTCATATGTCTTTGCTTTGAATATGACAGTGGATTGCATAGGCAAGTGATGGTTGCAGCTTCTTTGCCCATGTCCTCAAGCATTCACAAGTCACTCCAGCTGGCATTTACCTGAAGTGCTATGCTCACTTCTTTCCTAAAAATCACCCTCATATTCTGACTACCCCTGCCAAACCCCCCACAAAATCTCAGAATATTAACCTAAAGTAAAGAAATTTATGTTGGATGTTTTTTCTTCTTTCTCTTCCCTCTTCTTCCTTTCTTCCTCTCTCCCTCCCCCTCCCATGCCTGCTATGCTGGGCTACAGCATTGTAATAACAAGAACTAATGCAAAATCTTCTAGCCTTGAAGAAAATTCACATTAATTTGTGTTTTTCCATTCTCATTCTGTTTTCTCATTCTTTCTTTGAATTTGTGGTTGAATTTCCCTTCAATTGCTATAGTTTCTTTAACTCCTCTTTTTCTCATTAGTTCCTCACCTCCTAGCTTAAGTCTCCTATTTTTCTTTCTTTTTTATTTATTACACCTTTCTTGTTTCCCTGTTTAGTTCTCAGCACTCCAGTATCACCCTCTTTCATGCCTGACCTCTTTCACAAACTCCTCTCGCTGTCCTTCACCCTCTCTTATTCCCTTTTTGTTTTGTCTTTTTTCCTCTTTCTTCTGTAGTTTTACATTCAGAATTCCCTATTATCTTCCTATATAATTCTTCTTTACCTACTCTATCTCTTCCGAGTGTCATAGAATCATAGGATCATTTAGGTTGCAAAAGACCTTTAAGATCATCAAGTCCCAAGTCCTGAGTTATGTATTAATTAAATGCTTGCAGCATATGACTCTTGCTATTCTTTATTAATATTTCTGCATTACGTATGGACTAAGCAGGAAAAATGTCATTCTATGAAGTCATCTCTCTACATTTTGACTTTAAAAAATTTAGGCATATGTAAACATGCTAATGGTAGGACAGGAGGATGAAAAGTGGAGGTGCTTCTGTATTGGTCTGTTGATAAATAAATACCATTTATTATCAGTTTCAGGCTAGAGATCCTTAATTCTTAGCTCTGTCAAACAGGAACCACAAGCCAGGTTGGATCCACCAGGGTGGATCACAGCAAAGTCCATGGCATGGACTAGCAAGCAGCAGCTGGGATGAAGCTGCCATTATCTCTTCTAGTTATAGTATCTCAGCTTGACTTATAAAGAAGAAAAAAAAAAGAAAAAAATAGGATGAAAAACAGAGCAGAGAGTGAGCTAAATGGAAAGACATATGGGCAGGCTTACTATAGAGAATTAGGAAAAAAGTCTAATCCTTATAAGCTTGGGGTAGAAATTGCCGCCCACTGCAGTCAGTGGTGAGAGGTTGGGCACGCCAAAGGGCAGTGTGTCCCACCTGGCTGTAGAGGGAATGAGCTGACTCTGGAGGATGCCTGGCTGACTGTCTTTTAATGTAACATTAGGTGAGACAAATACTCAATACAGGGCAGCTAACAGTGCCATCTTAACTTTTGAGAGGTACTTAATGCATATTTGTCTGCAAGACATACCACGATACTTTCCTATAGCTAAGAAAATGTCTTTGTTTAAATCAGTACAGAAATGAGGGGGAAGCATGAGGTTTAAATTACAGGGTAGAGAGACAGACTGCAGACCTGACGTAATAGTTCAGTTTTGCAGAACCTTCTTCATGTGACTCCAGTGAGAGTTGGCTGTATTTGCTCTAGTAAACTTAAAATAAATTTTGAGAGCCTTGTAGAGTTTACAGCACAGGATTTCCCACTTGTACTTGTTTGTCTTTAATTTTTTAAATCCCTAAAAATCTAAAATTCCTCATTATGTTGATCTGCCATCACCAAATGATGGGCCAAAAATGTACTGCTGGTATGCCAAACACATATATATGTATGTATACGTAATGTTAGTATACATGTTACAATGAAGCACTTTTCTCTTGAAGCTCTGATTACTCGTGTGCTGGTTCAAAGGCTTTGCATACAGATTGTTCCACACTGCAAGTTCCAGCTGTTCTGTCGAGTGTGCTTCTTTGCCAGCAGTGAAGCTGTAGAGCTGCCTGTCCCCTTTATAGTGGTTCATACTAGCTGGTAATTATGTGCTCTGTGGTGTGGGAGGGTTTTTTGTTTGTTTGCATTTTTTGAAGAACTAGAGAGTTTGGAATAAGTATAAGAGAACTTTATGGTACTAGGGTCTGCCCCAAGGCATATCTGTTTAACTACATGCCTTTGGACTCAGTAAGCAGAGGAAATAACAAACAATATCTATGTTTAGGAGAAGATAGCATGGTCTGTACATAATCTCAAATCCACTATGTGTCAGGCAGCCAGAACTGTTCTGTTCCCTCCCTGTTTATTTAGCTTGGCCTCTCAAATTCAAAAAGCTTCTGGATTTTCAGTCTTCAGGGAAACACCACACACATCCTCAAAGGTATAAATATGGGCAGTATGCTGGGAAGCTGATGTGGGAAAGTTGAGGCCAACTTGAAAGAGTTATTCAGGGTCATAGAAAGCATTGTGGAATGCAGGGTGGCACCAGCACAGCCTGGCTGTGTGCTGGGGTGTGTGTCACCTCGGTACCTTTGTGAAGGACAGCAACTTGGGGGACTGTGTTCTGCTCCCCCATTTTTGCCATGGGAAAGCAGCTGAGACTGAGGTCAGGATTGGGTATGACCACTTTTTTCTTCCTCTGCTGAATATTTTGAAGCAAAGCTAGAGGTCGATCTCTCTCCTTTCATTGCAGAAAGTGGATAACCACACTGAGAGGTTTCTGTCATGGTGCTTGCCTAAGCAGAGGGAAGAAAGATGCTGACTGTGGTTCTCCAGCTGCCTTCAAGAGCGTTGTGTATCAGAGGCTGCAGATTTAGGAGAACCTGCAGACAACTCCACACATAGGTGTCTGTCCTGCTACACTGTTGGTTTCTTGGGTCAGAATTAGAAGCTGGTGGGCTATAGGACTGGTGAGATGGCATGAGACCTTTCTTGACAAAAAACACACCCCCAAAAAATCCAAAACCAACCCCAGAAAAACAGCAGAAAATACAGCTGTATTAGAAAAGAAGCATTAAAAGCCATCATCAGCAAACTGTCTTCCCATTTGGATTCTGCTGGACCGAACTAACTTGTTGCATTTAAGCAAAACTCCATTGACTCCATCACAAGCTTTGCTCAGCACAAGAGTACTGAAAATGAAACCAAGTCCTGAGTTAGTGACAAGGAATCCAGCCTCTAAGTGCTTCCCTGTTTTCTGTCAAGGAAATGGTTGTTTACAGCAGTACAGGGCATTAACTGCTTAATTATTTCCATCCATGAAAGTATTATTAAGGGAATAGGAACCAAAGGAGCTGTTATCAGGAACAGAAAGAACTTTGATCAACAGTCAAGCAATAAGTTACATCTATGCCACATGTGTATACCCCACAGTAGACTTCAAAATATTCTCTGGCTTTATCATTGTGTATTTTACTGATGCTGTGTCTCTAACATTTTTTCCACTTAAAAATGAGGGAAACAAACAGAAAATAAATTAATGTGATGGGCAATTGATGGAAAGGTCCAACAGACCAGCATTTTTAATACCCTAGAAGAAAGCAGGGTGACTGGCAATTTAGCTCAGTGGTAACTTGGACCTACCATTAACATAGACATTAACATTGATTTTAAAGTAATAAGCTAACCTAAACTTCCAGGCTTGATCTCAGTGAAGCGTAGGGATGTTGTATCTCTTAGGGGCATGCCCTTTGTTTATACAGGGGGTTAAACTGAAGAGGAACTCTTGTTCTGTACAGTATGTTATAAACAAATACATGGCAAGTAATTAAACACAGGATAATACATGGCAAGTTAGACAAGGCTTGAGGGCTCTGATAAAGTAATTGAAATGGAAAGTGATGCTTGAATGGTTTGTATGCATTGTTAGAACCTACAAATTAAATTACAGCCTTGGTAGTGATATATCTACACAGTATTTATGGTGTTGTGCCTGATGTATTTTAAAATTAAAAGAAGATTCATTCCTCTCATGAAAAACTTTTCGTATGCATCAGAGGTACTTGAAGACTCTTGCATATAGTGCCAGATGTATGGAGAACTAGTTACGGTATGTCTGAAGTTCTGGGATATACTTTGTCATGCTAGAGTCCAATTACTGAAAATGTGCATCTCGCCAGCTTGCAATTCATTGCAGAGAAACTGCAGTGAAATATAGTGGTCTTTTTTTTATCCTTCATATTAGCATAATAATGTGATTTCTCACTGCAGGTTTGTTAGCCTGTTAGGAGGAACATGGATGGAAGAATATGCTCTTCAGCTGCTGGAAAGTATGTGTGGCATAGAAATGTACTAGGACAATTTGCTTGTATTTTTTACTCTTGATGGGTTTGAGTCTGGTTGGTCAGCAGACCTAAGCAGCTTTTTAACTAGGTCAAGTATATACATCCATTCATTAAGAGGGGATGCTTGACTGGTTAGTTAAACCTGCCAAATATAAACCAGATGCTTCAATGGTAAATACTGCTTTACTCCTATGCTGCAAGAAACAAGCCTTTAACTGATTGAGTTTGAAATAGAAATAAATAGGTTTAACATTGTTTCTGTGCCATAATAATACTTTATTATAGTTCTAGTGCAAATATTTAATCAAAATAATATTGTAAAATATTTTACACCAAAACTGAAAACTAAACATTTAAGACAAAATGAATATTTTTTTACATTTCCGAAAAGACTGTTTATATTACACTACATATAAATTTTGTGAAGTTCTGGTCAAGACCGATAACAGCATACAAATTCACAGTGTATATTAGAAATCAGAATACATAGCAGCTGCCTACAAACCTGGAGGACTTCTCTGCTGTTGGACTGGGGTGGAACACCTGAAGGGGTGTAACACCTAGTAAGGGGTGGAACACCTGAATTCTTAGTTTTGGCTACCATATCTGCTCTGATCTTTGTTGTGTTATTTAAATGCTTTGTGTCAGATTGCCCTTTTGTAGCGGAAGTGAATGATGCCTCCCTCACTAATGGCTGAGAGACTAAGCGCAGTCCTGTGAAACAGAAATGTTACTTCAGTAAGGTCCCATTATAAGTGGTTCTTTACAGCAATATTAGCTCATGGTCATGTGCTTAAACTGTGTTTTGATTCTTTTGAATGCCAGTCATGATGATATAGGCAATTTTTTACTTGCATAAAAACAAAAAACAAGCAAAAAAACCCCCAAGCCAACTACAGAAAAAACAGCCCTCCCAAACCAGAAGATAACTGCAGGGCTGGGAAGTGCTTATGTCATGAGATTTTCCCTATGATATTTGAGTGCCATCTCTTTTAGACTGTAAATACTGTATTTTTAAGAAGATGTTTTCTATATTCTGTGATCTTTTGGGGTGAGAGGATGGAATGGAGGGAAGCATCCTTTCTGTTCTAAATTTTTTTAAAAATTTGCCTTCTGTATTGTGCCCCTTTTAAAAAAAAACAAACTAAAACCAAAACTAACAACAAAAAACCCCAAACTAATCATAGTGTGGTGCTCTACAGAGATAACAATGAGATTGATCTATGGAGGCCCCAGAGTTCAGGTTAGCCAAGTGGCTCAGGTGCCTGGTTAATGAGTAGGCAATCTCGTCCATGGGAGAGGCTTGCTCTTCCTTCTACCAGATGTCACTAACAGTCTGAGTGCGTGAAAAGCTTCTGAGGTTTGTAACTGCTGTAATTTTCTCTAGAATTGTATGTACTGGATTTGCTAAATAATTGGAGGTCTTCACCTGTTGGGGAGTTAGTATGTATGTGTTTCACATTGTTGCCTTTGAAATACACTCTCTTACCTAAACGGAGGTTGCTCACTATTATATTTATGACTTTCCCCTTTGTGAGTCTCTCTTGTGCTTCATTCCATAATGTTAGCCTCTTTCTGTACATCTTGTAGGCACACATTAAAAAATGGTTGAGCGATTGAATCACATAGTGTTGCACAGTTTGTGACTGGGTGACATGCCAAGGAGGTTATTTAGTGACTAATTTCGAAGGGGAGGAGAAATTGCAGGCTTGTCATGTGGAAAAGTACTTCAGTGTATTGAAGCAGCATTACTTAGATGACTGGGTAAAGCACGATGGCCTGCTCCTGTTGTGAGCAGGGGGAACAAGGAACATTTTTACTGTTTCAAAACCTTTTCCCAGGAGGCATGGATATACAAAATATTATACTGTAGACTGAGGATTTAGCTTCAAGGCTGAAAACAAAAAGTGCTTTATTAGAAGAAGTGGAACCAAATGTTCATCTTACAGCTGTAGCCATTCAGGTGACTTCTTTAAGTAACAGTAAGTGGCTTTAATTATTTCGGAGCAAAAATCTTACTGAAGATTGTTTTATTTGTCTATAGGTAACAATGTTGTCTAAGAGCATAATGAGACTGCTGCTGGTTTTAATTGTAGAAACGAATACTCAGAGAAGCATTAAGATAACTGAAGAAATTATGCCTGAAAGAGTAGATTGTGTAGGATTTGGTCTGAAACTCTCTTCTCTGCTTGTTTTCATGATCCATCTTCAGCATGCACATTGACTTAAAGGCAAGATGAAACAATCAAACATTATTTTTGATATTACCAGTAAATTTGTTTTGTGGTTAGCTTAAAATTTTATGGATCTGTTTTACATTCAGTAAAAAGTGTGCTAGGTATTCTTTGTTTTTCCCATGGGAGCTTTAGGATATGGTATGAGTTAAGATTTTATGTAGTTGGGAATATAAAAGGACATACTGAGACATGTAAAGTACCTTGAGGTAAAACATTTGGATTGCTGTAGGGACTGGGTTCATGCACAGCTGTGCATTAAAGATATAGGTATAAAATAAGGGACAATGATGTTAAGAATGTTTGATGCTCTGTGGCTTGGAAGGGGAAGTGGTGCTGTGGCTGAGTTTCAAGCCAGTGTATGGGCAGTTACAATATAGTATCCTAAAAATTCTGCTCTTGAGGATGAAATAGTGCTTATGCCATAACCTTTGTGTACACCTGCACAACTGGCAGAAAGGTATGGAGACTGGATGTCGCAGTGATATTGAGTAGTATGATGATAACACCTAATTAAGATTCACTCAGGATGTCTCCTTTCTGCAGGGTCATGTTTATATGCTCTAAATTCCACCTCCTATGATAATGAACATCATCTTCGGGTTCCCCTATTTTCTTCATGTGAGCTTCCAGCCAGCTGAGCCTGGCAAAAAAAAAGTCTGTGAACATAGAAACCAGAGGACTGGTTGGATTCACCATCACTTACCATCATAGGTTCATCCTAAGAAGCATCTTATATTGGCTGATTGCAGTGTTGTTGATCAAGGGAAAGAAAACTATAGAATTAAGAGCATAAATGGAAGAAGAAAAACCCAGTGATTCTCTTGCCATATCCATATATGTCCAATAAGCATTGCGTTCTGGTGTAATCAGTCACTAGAACCAGAAAATCACAGTTTCATTAGATATTCTGAGTTTTTATCTCAACTCTTCTTTCACTGTAATACACAGATTTTACAGCTGGGCATATACCAAAACTGTGCAAAAAGATCTGAAGAAATGAGATCTAGATGCATGCTAAGAATGGGAAGTTAATTATAGTAAACACAGATTTCTCAGGGGGCTCTGCAACTCCATGTCTGGAAAATTATCCAGGAAAAAACAATGGAAATATGTGGGACATGTTAAGAACAGCTAGCTGGATCTTGGAGTTCCCCATTCATGGGAAGTTTGAACATTTGAAATCAGTTTTATTTTACCAGCATATGGTTCCCATAATGAAAAACAATTATGAACCCTGGCAGCTCCTAGAGCCTTGTACTGTGGGGCCAGACTCAACTGAGGCCAGATCTCCAACTTAGCCTAGGTCAGCTATTTCATGGTCTGAACTCTCTCTTCTGTGCCTCTTAGTGAAAATTGCCAGATAAACTTCTAGTCTGGAAGCACTGCTGAGGCGCGATGGACGTTGAAACCCCTGGCATGCCTTACTACTTGATCTGGAAGATCACCTCAAAACTACCAAGTACCCGCTCTGCTGAAGAGACCATGGAAGAGCTAGGGTTTCTACACCAGAGCAGACTCTGACCGAGTTGCCCCAGGTCTATGAATCTGGAAAGCTCTAGAGCTTTATGTCTGATAAGAAATAATGGCAGTGTTTGACTAAAATCTCCTGGGTGGGTTGTTTCCAACTTTTGTCATTACTGATGTTTTTACCAAATGTTTCGGCTCTTTTGGATTAGCATTGTCTGCTGGAAGTATTTTTCATTGTAAAGTTCCTGACCAGAAAAAGCTAAAAATTATGATAATGTGTTTGCAGTTTTCAAGTATGGCATTGGGCAGCTGGAGGAACCCATAGCTGCAGCCAGCCTATTTGGTTTTTTTCTGTAATGAGCTGATAGAACAGGGAAATTTATAGGAATTAAAAGGCAAGAAACAGACAAGTGTAACAACCTCTCAGTGATGTCTGATAGCATAAGGATTTGTCTTCAGACAGAAAGTCATGGTACAAATACTTAAAAATATTTTCAGACTGTTTACCAATTCTGTAATTTTCAAGTGCACTATTTCTTATTGTAAATTATATTATTTTAGAAATATTAAAACTGTATATGACAGGAGTTTTGCAAAAGTAGATTTGTTCTTTCAGCTGTCCAAACCCAACCTGAATGAAAGATCAGTCATTACAAAAGTGAAATCATATAGTGCAGCTTCTGATTAAACTGGGGCTTTTGAACAATTAGTGCAGTAAAGTTATCAATTTATTTTTATGAGGAAAGAACAAACTAATAAATTGTATTGTTGTTGGATTTGGGGTTCTTTAATTAAGTCTCTCCTCTGTTTACTGTTGGTTGAGCCAACTTGAGGAGCATAGGTGCAGTTTCCTCAGGGAAACGCAGGACATCAATGAGTGAGTAAGAAAAGTAATAGCTTCACATGCCTGAGAGGTGATTAATGGAGTCTGCTGGGAACCCCAGGGTATCTCCAAGAGGGTGCATGGATGAGCTTCATCTAGGGGACATGCTCCATATAGGTCATTTGTCAGGCTGAAATCCTTGGGGTAAAGCCAGTTGCTGCATTCTCTATTGACGTAGACAAGGCCTGGGAGAGCAATGGGAAGGGCTGCCAGGTCAGAAACTCTGGCCTATTTTTCCCTTTGCCCGTGTTTTGCTATGAAACGTTAGCAGATAATGGTGTGAGTCAGGCTGTACTTCTGGTACCCAGCTGTATGGTGAGGTGAAGGGTTGGTGTGGTGCTGACGAATCAGTGGTAAGCTCAGTGCTTAGTGCTAGCTGGCATTGCCCTGGTGTATGTGCAGGCACGGCTCCACATGCCCCGTCTGGTGTGTACCACCGGTGCAAATGATGCACCGGTGCAAATGATGTATTGAGGCATCTGGAGAGATGGAAGTAAGGATAGTTTCTACATTGTGAGATGCCCATGTTTGGGTAAGAGTTATCACAAGAGTGACCTATGAGACAGGACAGCCCGAACAAATTTAACATACAGAGCAGCCATGGTGTTGTATTGGTCCTGATGACAACAAGACAGACTGTATTGTACTGCAGAAATCACCAGCTGTTGAACCACTGAATAGCAGCTTACTCTTTGCTGTCTATAAGGCTTATGATACCGTGACTCTGTCTTCTTTGAAGGGAGCCATGTTATTCGAGAGGCCAGGGACTGCCACAAGCTTGGTATCCTGCTCTATGCAGATGCTGGATCTGCCGGCCTGTTACGTGAGCTACCAGGAGCAAGACTCTTTATAAGGTCATCCATTTGGGTGGATGGATATCTGGTTTTCAACTTTTCTGAATATAGTCATATTCAAAATACAGCTAGTTATTGAGTATGGCAATTAGTTTTGAGATAAAGAACGTAACTATTCTTATATTCACTCTTCAGTATATATCTGTATCTCTATTGCTTTGTTTTAAAACAATTCCAAGTATGCATCTTACAGACTTACGTGCTGTTAGACTGACCAGAAATCTCCACAGGGGATGCTGAAACGTGTTGAGATCTTTTTTACTACAGAAAGTAAAACATTCTTAGTGATGCCTGTTCCCCTCAAATTTTTCATACAGAAATTGTTGCTAGCCATTTGCCATATTTTAACCTAACAATTGACAAAGCAAGTTTATATTTCAAGGATGTAAAATCTACAGGCAGCAAGAACAAGGAAGAGCTATGTGCTAATGAAAACCACACCCTCAGGCAAACCTATTACATGGCTGCAGTTGAAAAGCACATGATCCTATGCTTGGACTGAAAAAAAAAATCTTCTTCCTTTTGCCCTCAAAGCAATTGGCTGTGGTAGCATCTAGTGTTTAGAGGCTCTCATAAGCCCAATATCATCTTTCTCTGTCCCCGAGTTATGCAGTTGAAGTCCAAGAACATGTGGCTCAAGACAGCCTGCATATTCAAGTATATGTTTTCATTGAGCAGCAGGGTGGTTTTGTGGTACAGCACAGAAGAAAACAGCACAGAAAGTGGGGTATATATGAGAGAGTAGTGTGCCTTAAATATCACACAAAATATGTATAAATGAGAAGCAAGAAGAGACCATCACTCACAGTTGCCATTAGAAAAGAATCTGGAGATTTTGGAGAAGAGAGAAAAGTGGAAAGACAGAAAATATCGACCAGGTGGCAGAAGACACTAACCTATCCAGTAAGGCTGCCTGGTTCCCGGTCACCTACTCATGTCCCTGCCCAGCCCACATGGCCCAGTGCGCATGCCCTGGGCACCCTGGACTCTCTGGCTCCCACTGCTCTCCCCTTCAGCGCGCTCCACCGAGGGGCTGAGTCATGGCTTAAAATATAGAGCAAACTTTTCAGGAAGGGGTTGTCTGCTCAGGCATTTGTACCTTGCCCAGCCCGATGGGGTCTTGATTCAGACTCTGTACTCCAACTGCTATTTTCAAGCAAATGTAAATAGCACTATATACGTCAGTACTCAGACACAGGGGTTTGAGCAATAGCACAGCCCTCTATTTGAACTCCTCATTTCTGTCTTAAAATATGGCAATATGTTAAGGTGGAAAATAGGAATTTTTCTTTGACAGATTTCTTTGATTTATGAGAAATGAATGAGCATATACAAGAATACAAAATCCAGAAGTTAGGGGAAATTAAACCTGTTGCTTTCAAAGCTTCCCATAGAAGTTTCTTCTCTCTACAAGGTAACTTCGAAATTTTCCTCTCACTGCAGCCCAGTGTATCCCAGTGTCTATGGTTTCTGTGCCAGATACTATTGCATTGGCTGTAGCTTTAGCTGGAGCAACTAAACAGGGCGTGGTATAGCTTGTACAGTAGAAATCAAGGAAGATATTCTTTCTCCGGGCTCTTCTTTCAGTGTGAAACATCTGTGGCTGCCTATCCCTGGAGGTATGATCCCGACTGCTCAAGTCAGTAGGAGTCTTTTTGTTCTGCTGGCCCAGGTCCAAAGTCTAAACACAAAATACAGCTCAGTATGTTGCAGTGTTTCTTCAAGCTGACAGAAAACTATGTTGAATGCCCACTGATAATTTTATTAATACTGTTTAGTTATATTTTATTTTAAATTCCAGACTACAGTAATTCTCTGTGCAAGTGAAAAAACTATCCCATGTTCCCCTTTGGCTTGATGACTTTTGTCTGACTCATTTATGACCCATCCCAGTGCGCTCCTTTGTTCTGTTACACTTATTTATTATTGCTGCTGCCACAATCAGGTTATCTCCTTTCTTCTTTCTGATACCTGATACTCCTGACTTTTGATCTCTGGCCCTGGGGAACATCATTTGTAATTCCCAAGTGGTGAGCCTGCTGTGATGAGAACAGCTTTTGTTTATATACTGCCATTGTAATTCCCTTACCAGTGGAAAAACCTGTGGTGGGGCAGGAACAGAATATAATTTCTTGCTTCATCAGCCGTGGATCACTGTAACTGCAATGAATCCAGTCACATTGTCAAAGCAGGGAGTGAGAGGAGAGAAAAATGGTGAAGACTTCAGTTCAACAACTTCCATTGCACATTAGTGTGTGCTCTGTAACTTTAGGAGCATGTAGTTGGGCTTGGTGATGCTCAGTTGCCTACAATCCCTTGGAAGTGATGGAGAGGGAAGGTGAAATTGCCAACACAAATTTTAGAAGCTGTAATTTTTTTTCTTATGTAGTTGGTGGAACCCAACTGACTTTTTCATCTCCCTATTTATCCCTTACCCTAACAGCACCAGAGCAGGCACATGATGCTTGCTAGAGGGAGAATTTCTCCTGTGTCTGTCATTGACAGTGTTCAGCCATCTAGAGAGGTCATTGCTGGGCAGAGTGAGGTGCTACAAACTCAGAAGCACATATATCCATTGCAGATTTTGCCAAGGCCTCTGTTAACAAAGGACTAATACATTGGTATGAAAGTTTTCCCTTTCTTTTCCTTGCTTTCTCATCCCTTTACTACTGGCAGTTACTGCTGCTTACAAAACTATGATAAAATGTTTGGTGACTTTCTGAGTGTGTGCTCCGCAGACTGTCTGAAGCAATGTTACCTTTGCAAGGAGACCCATACAGGGTTTTATAGGGTCAAACAGTTTCCATGCAACTTGACTGTGTTACAGTCAACAAATGTTCGTGTGTGTTGTACTCCTATGCTCTGTGTGTCATTTGTGTAATAAAGACCACACCAAGTTATTAGCAAAAGGCTAAATCCTGCACTGAAGCAAATGGCCAATTACTTGTAATATTTATTTTTCTTGTCTAAGGACTTCAGGTCTGTTTGTGATGCCAGAGCAACAGAATATTCTTCCTCGTTTGGAATTAGTGAACTCTGGCCTGTACGTCTGATCAATAAACTGTTTAAGTCTGTCACTAACTGCATGTGCTTAGAACACCTGGCGCTGAAACCCCTGATTTCAGCTTTGGTAGCTGTGAATATCAGATTAGAGTAAAATGGTATTTACGTAAGTAAAAGCATTTTTAAAACTCTCATATTCCATTAACATGCAGCCCATTTTATTGCTGTTTATAGTTGTTGTTTTCTTTAGGCACTGAGGTCCCAAAGTGTTTTATTTATGCAGATGACAGATTATTTGGTCTTGAGGGGGGGGTTTCCCCCCTTTTTTCTGTAGATGTCAAGGTTATCACAACCCACATTATGTTTTGCTCATTCAGTAATTTTTTATCTTATCTCTGTTTCCTTTTCTTTACAGATGCAGAGGGAAATTGCTTATATGGGCCGAGATGGCCCAAGTACTTCCCGCCCTGGATCTGCCACGCACCCTCCGCATGTGATGCCCAGCTCTCCGCCCTCTACCCCGGTGCCCCACTCCATGCCTCCCTCTCCATCCAGGATTCCTTATGGTGGGGGCCGGACCATGGGCGTGCCAGGCAATGCCACCATCCCCAGGGACCGTCTCTCCAGTGTGCCAGCCTCACGCTCGATATCGCCCAGCCCAAGTGCCATTTTGGAGAGACGGGACGTGAAGCCAGACGAGGACATGAGTAACAAAAACCTTGCCCTGGTCCGAAATGAAGGTCTGTACGGGGACCCCTACTTGTTTCATGAGGGGAGAATGAGTGTGGCTGCATCCCACTCTGGACACCCCCTTGATGTCCCTGATCACATTGTAGCCTACCATCGCAGTGCCATGAGGTCATCAAGCACTTACTGCAACCCCTCCATGCAGCCTGAAATGCTGGAGCAGTCCTTGTACAGACAGAAGTCACGAAAGTACCCGGAGAGCCATTTGCCTACTCTCGGCTCTAAAACACCTCCTGCCTCACCCCACAGGGTGGCTGACATGAGAATGATCGATATTCATCCTCACCACAGCGCTCACATTCCCCCCCATGCCATCCAGCCTGACAGGTCTTCCCCCAGCCGCCAGTCCTTCAAAAAGGAGCCAGGACCACCTGTGTTTGTGGACACAAAAGCACGGAACGCCCTTGGCCACCCGGGCATGGCCGAGGTGGTGCCCTCCCCAGTCGACAAGCAGGCTTTTGGCTACGGGTCAGCTGCGATGCCCAAGGACAAGGAGACGAGGTAAGGCAGATCCAGAAAATTTATGCAAATAAGAATCCTAATCTGCACATCTCGTCTCATTTACACCCAGGGGACAATGTAATGTGTAGGAGGCTGCTGCGCTGGGCTGCAGTGTTTATTAGCCATCTGTAAAGGTAGTTAGTAATTTAGAGGAGATGCGACACCACCCATTATTAATCTGAAAGTATTGTCAGCCGATGATGAATCCCTAGTTATTTTCATTTGTGTAAGTTTCAGTCACTGGAAAAAATATAATAAAATAAAATGATTAACTAGGATTTTTCTTTCCAGACAACCAGATCATGTTACAAGAACAAATGATGTTCTGTTCCTGCTAATAAAGGAATATATTTCACCCCCGTTAAGAATGACACTCTAATATTACAATTTTGGTTCTTTATGGAGTGGAGTTTTTCTTATCTAGTGTTAGGAAAAGGGAAGAATTTATCATTATTGTCTTATCTTCTGTAAAACATGAATTTGCATAAAAATAGGACAGTTGTTTATAATAGTGTTCCTTGAGGGGAAGCTGCTGAGAAGAGCAGGTTGTCCCAGGGAAGAAATCGAAATACAAATGCTGTTCCAAGTGATTTTTCCAGCATCACAAATAGTTGGTGACCTGACTGTTGTTAACTTTTGTGTGCTGACAAAGATGACAATGATCTCTCCTGTCTTTTTAAGGACCAGTTTTACACAAAGGTCTGTGAACGCTTCCCCTGCCATAGACCCTGCCCTAGGACAGAAAAATCGTTACACTGACAGTCGGTTACTGTGTATTTGTATGAGTTGTGCTAATCTCTAGCATACTGTTTGTGCTGTTAACTTTTATAGAGCTCTTTAGGGAGTGAAGATGAATAGCTGGAAAATGCTGAGCTCACAGAGGCCAAAGGTAACTTCTGACTGCCTTAACTACTAGGGAGATACAGAGCTTTGTATGGCCCTCAAATTTCCCTTTCATCTGAGCAACTTGCTCAACAATTAGTCTCCTCTGACTGACTAGAAAAATATTATGTTGTGAGGTCCACTGGTGAGGAGAAAATGGAGGATGGAAGATCAGCCATCCACAAAAATTACAGGCTTATAGCTTGGTAGTTATGTTGACACAAGGGTATGAGTTAGTGCATATTAGAATATAGGGTCAGGGAAACCTGATTTTTATCTATTTATTTCCAAGAAAAAGATGCAGGTACCTGAAACTTCATTTCAAGCTTCCATTATTACAATTAGGAAATAATTTCAACTATATTTGCCAATTCTAATCCAAGAGAGAGCTTTCAGATCAAAAATTTTACAAGATTCCTGTTAGAGGGTTGAAAATAAGGGAGGACACCAACATCTTTCCTGTCTGTGTGACTTTCTCTCTCTCCTATGGGCAACTCAGCTACACAGATATGCACAAGGCTGTGTATCTGTGAATACATAAAGAGTGACTATATAGTTAGTTCTGCAGCTCCTTAAGGGGAGCTTTGCACCAGGATTTTTAGCCCTGGTCCCAGAATATATTTACAGTGATAAAAATAACATTTGCATAATTACACTTCCAAATAAATACATGACCTTAAAATTCAGCATGGTATTTCTTAGCCACACAGCACTGAAACAATCATTCTGAAAGCTGTCCTTATGGATTATGGGGGGGTTTTAACCCTTCGAAAGTATGGCTTTTTAGAAAATAATTGTAAATACCAAAAGCTATTCATGCAAATTGGTGTGTTTTCTAACCACTTCAATATTAAGAATTGGTTTTGAGTTCTACAGATACAAAATGCTCTAATCTTTATTTTAGCTTTGTAATAATTTCATAAACTTTGAAAGCAAATACTGTTGAGATTGTACTAAACTGAACAAGGAACACTGAGGGTATTTAGGCTGAGGTTACCTTTTCCTGCACGAGCAGGGGCAGAATTGTTACAAGGTTGTTATGAACACCTGAAAGGTGACATATATAATGGCAGAAAGGTATCTCTCATCCCTTGTTGTGTAGGACTTAACAGTTTATACCCATAAGCAGTACAGCTGAGCTTGCTTCTGTGAGTAAAAATATTTGGAGATTGGAGAAATGGGACAAAATGGGACATAGTAAAAAACAGTATGCTGCTGTCATGCACATTATCCACTTGCTGATGACTGTGCAAAAAGCCTAAAAAGGAGGCCACAGAAAGGGAATAGAGATGTGTTCAGTCAGTCCACATGCAGATGGTGTCAGGTGTGGGGTAGCAGCAAAAAGGCAGATTGAATATGTTAGCTTCTGGGATACTGAGGAGGGAGGTCTTTCACATTTGTGCACTGACAAGAGAGACTCCCCATCCTTACTTATTCAGGAGTGGGCTGAGGACCCTGCAAGCATGAAACCCGTCATCTTGGCACTGTTGTGCCTTCAGTCTCCAGTGGAGTGTGCTGAGAACACAGGAAAAATCTCTCAAGCCATCTCTTTGTGGAAATTACCTTGAAGTAGCACTGTTGCAACCTCAGGACAATGCATAGTTTAAGTCAAAGAAAATATTAAAATGGATAGTGACAGGGCCAGGAATCTCTCTTCACCTGTTAATTCTCCTCCAATTTTTCCGGTCTGGGGCTGAAGTGGGATATATATATGTACTTTATCAGAATATGTTGAGTATTTATAACCGATCAGATCTCTCATTGACTGTGTCTTTGTTTTGTTGACGAAAATGGGTCCATCGCCTTTGGAATGTTAACTGCAGCAGATTTGGGTCTACAAAAGATGAAAACCGGTATTTCCAATCTCTTCTTTGGGACTTTCCCATTTTAGTTTTGCATTTCAGAAGCCAGTCTTGTCAAGCCTGTTATTTAAGCCAGAGCTGGGGGGGGGGATTTAATTACGTCATGTAATTCTTTCTTGTATCTGTTTCACTTCGGGTATTTTCAAGGTAGCTACATCTGCTATATAAAGCATTGAATAAATTCTCACAGTAATTTGTTTACCAGAAGAGTTCCTGGTAAGGCTCTTTTACAACAATGAGAAGAAACAAGTTCATGGAGATTTAAGAAAATAAAATATGTTGGTATTCATATGCACAAAAATATTAGAAGTTGTAACAAGTTGCAGCACTTAATCTTCAGGGGGTCATAATCCCTTAAATCTGAGGCTTACAAGTAGAATGAGTAAATTTTTGTGAGTGAGTATTGTTTAAACAGTGATTGGCTATCTTATTTTTGGATGGCCTATTTATATAGTTTATGGTGGACAATTCTGGAAGTTACTACAGGCAAAGGAGATATTTAAATGTTGATAAATTGGAAAAGAAGCTGTTTACCCAAAAGTGCATTAAATTAAATGTCATTTAACTTACATTCTTTGCATTTAAAACACATGTTGTGTTGCAAAGTTCTAGGTTATTTGATAGTGCTGAATATGTGTATAATAAATACTGCTACTCACGTACAATCCTTAGAATAGCAAGATAGCTCTATAGAACATTTTTCTTCTAGAAGCATTTCAGGAGTGTACTTGTTTTTATGCCACATTAGTGAGAAAAGATGATGGTAGAATTGAGAAAAAAATGTTATCACATTCACAGATCATGGCTTGCAGTTCAAAACTAAAGTGTAATGGCCACGTGTAGGTTATTGGATATCATTCCCATCACAAAACCACTGTATTGTTTGATATGTTAAAGTATGGATAGACTCTCTATGCATTAGGAAGAAATAGTCATACTCTGTAAAGCCATGGACAGTGGGAGACTCCATCAGTATTACACTGATAATTGTTTAAGAAAGGTGGACTTTACAGATATACCCCCTCAGACACTTTCCACAGGGCCAAAATTGCATCTTCCTTTGTGAAAGATGTTGAATAACCAGGCAGAAAAAGATGATTGCAAATGACTAATACAGGTTGGAGGAAAGGTAAACTGTACTTTGGCTTCCTTCTGTTGGAGGAACTGTTTGTAGGAAGGTGAGATCAAATCAGAACAAGAACTCTTGTTCTTGGACAAGAGTTCTCAAATAGTATCATAGCTGGCAGTGCTTCAGAGCTTCCCTTTTCCCTTTACCTTCAATCTGTAGAAAGTTTGAGTTTAACCCTATTATTAGAAGATTGCAATATTCACCTGTGTGTCTTTCCCTTGGGAAGAGAGCAGAGTACAGAAGAGTTCTGCTGGTCTTTGCTTCATACACTTCCAGGATATCTCTCTGCTGTTTTGGAGTAAAGTCTGACTGTGTCACTTTCACTTGGTTCACTTGGTTTCACTTGGTTGGGAAGCCATTGGGAAAGACAACCTACTCCTGTTTCCTTTCTTTTCCTAGTGAGATAAAAAAATTTCTAATCAAATGTTTCTCTCGGGGTAATGCAGAAAGAAATGTATTTTTCCCTGTCTCTGACCCTCTTTTTGATTACTATACAGACTTCACTCAGGGTTTAACTATAAAATACGAATTCACTGAAAATCTTTCTCCAGGATAGTATGCCAATTAGTTCATGGTGCCAGACTTGGTATTTGAGTATGTTTGTTATAGATGATGTGCTGTACAGCCTAGAGTTGGACAGAAACATGAATGAACAGTTACACAGCCCAGTTCTAGTTTGTGTCCATATGAACTATCTTCTCAGTGATGTGAATATTAAAGATGTGCCCAGAAAAGGGAAGGAACACGAAAGTTGCTTAAGTAGCATCGCTGTGAGAAGTGGGTACCTATTCAACAGTATGCTGTACCTGCTTGGGATTACTTCCAGGTAATTGCAGTAGAGGGAATGACATGCAACCTCAGTGAAGCTGTAAGGAAAAAAACTGGTGATGAAACCTGATGTCTCAGCTCACAGTCTCCAGAAAATCAAGAACTTGTTTTGCTTCTGCTGAATTTTGGGAGCGAGATGCTAAGGCAGGGCCCCAATGCCTGGACATACATGGGGCCAGGGCTGTAGATCAGGGTGCTGGGGAGATCAGGGCTGGTGAGTGGCCTGTGCCTGCTTTGCTGGCCAAGGTCTGTGACAAGCTAAAGCCAAGTCTGATGGAGAGGCCTGCTGGAGCTGGGAGTCGCGTCTGAGCTCACCCCCTCCTTTCCTCCCCCACTGTGCTACCACCTCTGACACTCCCAGCATTCACAGGAAAACAATGTGAAACAATGCCTTTCCATGCTCAGACTGATAAAACAGCCATTTCTTTCCCAACTGCTGTAGAAGGGACCCTCCCTGCTCTTCCTGGGTGGTGGAGAGAGGCAGATTTATCTGGGAAATTAATCTGGGAACAGAGACAGGGTTCGGCCTTCTCCAGCTGCCACCGCTGGCAAAGAGGCACCATTGCGTTTTATTCTGCCTGACCCTCTTCTAGTGCTCCACATCCCGGCCTGCCCTGTCCACGAAGACCCTGCCCTGCCCCATGTCACTGGAGTGCCAGCCGGTTCCGTGCCCTGGGAGCCCTGTCCTGCCCCATGTCACTGGACCACCATCCTGCCCCATGGTGTGGGGACCCTGGCCTGCCCCATCTGTGGGACCCTGGCCTGCCTAGTGCAGGAAGGGATGGCAGGGCAAGCCGTTCCCCCCACCTTCCCTCTCCAGAGCAGGGAGCACAGCGAGAGGTAGAGAACATAACGTTGAGAACCAAAGAGGTACAACTGTCATGACGTGTTCGCATCCCTGATAGACCCTGGCTTGGCACAGACGGAAGAAAGCATTCATTTTCTCCCTCTAGAGCCAAGCTTGCTCCAGCCCTTCACAGGGAAGCCAGAGGGGAAAGGGGTGGCTGCAGAGCCTGTCCCTGCTCCCCCAGGGCCACGCAGTGGGCGGCAGGACTGAGCCACCAGCCCTACAGCCACATCAGCCCAGGGCATGGCCCTCCTGCCAGGCCAGCCATGTCCCTCCCTGCCTGCACTGGAGCACGCTGCCTCCCACCGCCTTCAGTCAGACTGCCAGGTCTCCAAAAATCAGGTCATTTTATTTAATGCCTAGAAGGCGCCTCCTTGCAGACACCTGTTTTTGAAATGTTTGGTGCTGATGGCTGTAATGAGTCTGGGTATTACAGTGAAATGATTACAGGAAAAATCCTGCCTTGTCTTTAACAGAGTAACTCCAGAGCACATGTAGATTCTTCACATTCTTAATGCTTTTACCATATGAAAAATAATGTGATCTGTGCAATTGATTCCAGTATTTCATTCGTTTTTCATCATCTCCTATCTCTGGAACATCCCTCTCTCTCTTAACAGCGTATTTTCCTAGATTTCATGGCAAAGGACAAGATCAGCTTTGTGTTGCCATAATCTTTTTTGAAGCTGAAAATTGTTTCCAGATTATCAAATGTGGAATGGAAAAAATATCATATTTATGAATTGGTAAAACAGATAGACTTCCAATTGAGTTTAGTTCCAGAAAGGTTTTGTGATGATTATCTGGAAAAAAAAAAAAAAAGAAAAAAAAAAAGTTTTTATTATTAAGTGTCAAAAATGCTGCATTAAAGTTTGCTAGAATATATTTATCCCAGGCTTTTAGTACTTGTTTTTGTTCCAAAGGTTACTGTAGCCTGAACCAGTTTCTTATTTTAAAACTTACAATAGTGGAAATTCTGTAACATATTTCTTGGTTTGAAATGAATTAGGTCAGATTCACTAGTCTTCTCATCACTTTCAACATGAAGACAGAAAAGTAAGACGTGCACGCTCTATTAAATCACAGTAAGAACATGTCTGCCAGCTGTGGACTGACTGAGCACTTTCTTCTCTCCTTGTGTCTGTTAACATCTCATTACTTGTTTTGCTGCCCTGTTTTCTCAGCATCTGGGTGTCTAGGAGTCTCTCCTGGCTATGGTATCTGCATGCTATCCCGGCAAACCTCTATTTCATTCCCTGAATGTGAATTGAAGTAATTAGCCGGGATAATCTGACTGGCTACAGTCTGGGGTGGTTAATCGCTTTGTATCACGTCAGCTTGCTTTTGCCTGGTATTGGTACCTACATTTGAGTTTACATGGCCCTTATCAATTGGCATTATTGCTTTGACCACCAAACAGCAACTGGAGCTGGGGATGACACGAGCTTGGTGGCTCCCATGTGCCCAGGACAACGTATTGGTGTTGGGTGGCCCGTGTCGCAGGCTGAGTCTGAGGCTGCGTGTCTGTCCCATCTTCTTTCATCAGCCATCGCTGCTGGTGTTAGTCACTTGCTTTTTGAGAAGTTTTGTTCCCAGTCATCTTTCAAAATCACAGCCTGCTGTTAGCATTTGCTTTTGTGTGTCTCCCCAGTCGCTTAACTGCTGGCATATAGGCGTGCATTTTCAGAAGGTCCTGTCTGAGGTCCCATGTTGACGTGTGTCTATGTTGTGATGTGTCATTGATGTACTGGCTTGTGAAAATATGCATCTGTGTGAGCAAAAGGCTGTTTTGGAGCCCACTGAGGAAGTCACCTGGTACCTGACTAATATATGCATTTATGTAAACAGATAAACACACAAATGTTAGCCTTCCTATGCAGAAAAGTCGTTGTTTAGTGGCCTTTGGTACCTATGGAAAACACTGACCATACCTATTACAGTTCTTCTTCACCTTTTTTCTTCTGCTTTGTAGTGGTTTCTCAGGATATGTGCATGAAAGCAAATCTATTTTATGATAATGTTGCTGTACAGTCTGCATTTGGTGTCCTGTGACTGTCTGTCAGTTGTGATGTCAGGTGCAAAGGATTTGAGCTGGGAAGTAGTCAGCTTGAACAGATTAAATGCTTCGCAGACAAAAATCCTGGGTTTGGGAAAAGTAAAAATAGTAACAAGAACTGTAAAGTCTTTAATCCTGAAACCTTATGTACAGGCAAAACTGTTGGCCCAGTGTAGGTAAAAGAAAAAATATACGTAACGCTGAAAAAAATGGTTTTCACTAGTTCCAACAGGCATTAACTGATTGTTTTAGGTGCTGGCCTTATGAAATCATTAGAAGTCTATTATCTAGGTTTTGTTTGTTTTGTTCTATTTTAACCAAGCAGATGTCTTTTTATTGTCTGTTATCATGCAAAAGCTGTCCAAACCGAGATGCTGTAAGCTGCTGCAACAAGGTATCTGGAAACTGGTAACCATGGGCCTTTGCAGAAACTCTGTAGTGTCTTTGCAATCCTGTGGTAATCATTCACCTAGAAAAACAAGTCTGAAAGCAAATATATCTGGCTTTAACAAACGGTTCTCTTGTCTTACAGAGAGAGGATACAAGCCATGGAGAAACAGATTGCCAGTTTAACTGGTCTTGTTCAGTCTGCGCTTTTTAAAGGGCCAAATACAAGTAATAGCAAAGATGCTTCTAGGTAAAAAAAGAATTCATTAAATCTGTTTCTCTGTAATGATTTTAGTAATCAATCAACAAAAATAATATTTGAATGTAATAGTAAAAAAACCCTGAATGCTCAATCATTTTTAAATATCTTTATCATCCCCGTGAGAATGGTAGGCAGAGAGGAAGAATATGCCAATTGATAGATGGAGATTAACTGCATTACTCTTCTTTGTGTTAAAAAGAATTAATGTAGCTACATCTCTGTGCTTTCTACTGCTTATACTCCATTCCTTGCTTAACTTATATTAAAAACTGATTTTAAAAAACAAGAACTGACAAACTACTGGTGATTTGAATTAAAAATATATATGCTAGACAAGACCATTTAATTTGCTGATTATAAACTTCACTACAGTTTAATTGTTAGTAAGCTAAAATTATGAATTTTCTTTTCATTACTTAGTGAGAAGATGATGTTGAAAATTGTGTCCAGCAAGAGCAGCACTGACACTGCAGGTAAGATGATTCACTTTTAATTTACAAAGTATTCAGGTGTATGAATAGCTCTAATGTTACTACCATCCCAGTTTATGGAAATGTCAAATTTACTTAAATACTTATAGCTGTACTGTCAGAACTGAAGTTTAAGTTCAGGATATGGAAGTCGATCACATCTTTGTTAAGAGAGGAATTTCTGACAGGTTGAAGTGGTCGTTGGAATGAATTTCACACCTGTGCTGAATGGTTTAAATGAGATACAGTGTCTCTGCATATGGTGAATTTTCCAGTGACTCATCCTGTCTATATCTGTCATTAACCCCAGATGTATGCAGATTGCTGTTGAAGGCTAAACGTTTCATTCCTATTCTGGCCACCTGAAACTTTCTGTAAGATTCTTCTGTCAGTAGGATGCTATGGATGTAACGACACTAAGAAAACTGGCAGTCAGCAAGATAGCACTTTCCCTAATTAAGCTGTATTGATCTGTTACTAATTATTAGTGTGGGCCTAAACTGTTCTGAGCAAGCATCGATTATGAAGCCAATAAGAGCTTGTCTTATTTTAGCTTCCCACTTGGAGAGCTGTTAAGTGTTTAAAAGATGGAGTTAAGGCTCTTATGAAAGAAGATCTCCATGTGATTGGATCTCTTTGTGTATGGGCTGCTGCTGGAGATGTCTGCAGGGTGTGGGTGTATTTATACACCTCCTCTTCACCCTTTGTCATGCACTGTATGCAAATAAAGGCATTTCTCTACTTCCTTGTAATGCTGTTCCCACAGGGAGGTCTGTACTCCCAGCAGGTAGTAAACCACACACGTCTATTAGCAAATCTGTTATGCTCTTAACTAGCCTTTCTGTTGGAGCTGCTAGTTCACATTCAGGATTCCTGTTTATCTGGAATTGCAGTATGTCCTCCTAACCGACAGAAATCAAACCAGACCTGGAAACTATCAAGCATGTGCAGCAGAGAAAGAGCTTAAGTCCTGGTACTGGAGCTTTGCTCCCAAGCCACCTCTGGTCCAGTTCCAACTCTTCCCTTCCTGATGGCCCCTGCATGGGGAGAGCAATACTTGAGGCTGTGAAGAAATAAGTTGTAATTTATCAGGTTCAGGCAACTTACTGAAAAGTCCATCATTTTTCAAAAGAGCTCTAAAATGCTCTTAGACTTTTCCTTATTTCAGTGTCATTGTATGCTGAGAACTTGTGGTATTTCCCATTTGCACAGGCCTCATCTCATACAAAGCACCTATGAAACCATCAAAACCTGCACACACGTTGCCTTGTGTTCCTCTTTGTATTGCATTGCTGTGTCACCTTTCTACTTTCCCTGTGTTTATACTAATTCAGATAAGTACTTTGCGGGGGACACTGAGCTGGAGATCCTCATCTAAGTGGGCCTTGCTTGGAGTGGGAGCTGGACCAGATGACCTTCAGAGGTCCCTTTCAACCTAAATTATTCAGTGATTCATCTGTGTGTGTGTGTGTGAATATGCTCTCAATGAAAAGAGAAATTGAATAATATTCATTGGGAAAATGGCCCTATACAAAGCGAAGGTGGGGATTCCTCAGTGTGGAAGTCATGCTCAGCCCACCAGAACAGCATGGTTCATCTGACTAGCAACCATTTCCTGCCACTGTTGTTCCCAAAGACTCCTCGCTCACTACCTTATTGTATGACTGAACGCATGTTCCTGAAATGGCAAAATTACATCTAAGAGCTGCTTGTCCACGCACGGGGAGGGGGGAGGGTGGGATATATAATTTATTGCCAAAAAAAAACAGATCAGCATCTGTCACATGCTGACAGAGACATTGACTTTGTCACATGGTCATGCCCGTATCCAGGATGTGAGTAAGAATACCAGCATTCAGGTTGTGCAATAGATGCCTTTCGGATCACTTGGGAGGCGGGGATAGGGCAGTGGGGCCAGCCACGCGGCCAGCAAGGATCCCTATCAGTGCTATAAAGTATAGCTGTAAATTCCTAAATCCTGTCCTTCCAGCATGAGTCAGTCACAAAATTAAATTGTAGCAGGTAAGGGAAACAAGGTGTGATGCTGACGCCAATATACTATAGTGTTGTAACCCACATCAGCTGAAGACTGCTGTATAATAGAATAGTCCTGTATTATTGAATATTTTGCTTTTGCACATGCTTTTGAAATTGTGCATGACAGGGTCTATTAAGTCAATGCAGCCCCTGCTTACTTGAAAATTAGGCAATCTGACAGAATATGCTACAGAATGTTTCTCCTTTTTGTAAATATGCTTGGGTTTAACTGTGCCAGCAGCATCTAGAAACACTTCTGCTGACCACTGTTTTGTTCTTCAATTCACCTTATTAAGTTTAGCCATTTAGAGAGTTGACTCTGTTAGTATACAATTCCACTTGATGACTGTGCACTAAGATACCAGTTTTAGCAATTTCAAAGTCTATTTGAAAGAAAGGGTGTTATAAAATTTTGATTGAGCAGTCCTTTCTAAAGCACTGGTAGGCAGAAACGTGAATTGCTTCCCATCCTGAACAATAAAACATCTGTGCAGGTTAAAATTAGCTCATCAATGTTGAACCAACATTATATTTTATAGTATGTGTTCCAATGATAGGAGAATTTCGTGCAAAAAATAGAGAACTACCTCACTTGGGAAGGGAAAGAACCCAAAATTTCTAAATCCTAGATAACTCCATATAGCTAGATTAAGAATACTCTGATATTTCATACAAACCAGATTGTTGTATTTAACATGTTTTTGCTCTGCCAGTCTGTAGCGGATTCTTTAGCCTCAAATATTAAAGACCCTAAATAAAAACGGGGAAAAATGAGCCTGTAATGATCATGCTTGTCTGCATTTCTTACCATTTATTGCTTTAGGCTCAGTTCTTTTATGGGGAGTGGGTTCAAAGAGTAGTAACCTTCCATAGACTGGCTATGTCTCTTCTACTAATGTTAGGAGAAATTCCATGACTGAATCCTTATAACCTTCTTCAGTTCATCAAAAGTGAATGGCACCAAGGGACTCTTCACTTAGGAACATGTGACTTTAAAGACAAACCATACTAGGCAGAGTCTCCTTGAGATTACTAACAAATATGTTGAGAAGTGCTCACCTACTCTCTTTTCTGTCATATTTTTGTTCATCAAGTGGTGAGATTGATAGATTGAATCCTGGATTCATTGGTTAAATTGAGATCAGTTGTATCATGGATTACAAAAAAAAAAAAAAAAAAGAAAAAGCAATAGTTCTTTGCTAGTTGCTGCTTTGTTGGAAGAGGAAGTCAGACATTTCAATATTTCCTGAAAAGGGATCAAGGAGTACGTCTTTCTGCACTAAGGGCTTGCATTTGATTCCTCACTCTTTGTGAAATGTCTTGTCATCTTTGCATATCCATGTACCATTTTCACATGCATGACTCTTGCTGTGATGATCTGTGAATTAAAAACATTGTCCATATCTGCTTGCTTATCTCAGATTCAAAGATAGATCATGCCAGTCTGTGAACTCTGTCAGCATTTGCAGGTAAAACGTGATTCTGAATTAATTCTGGATCAATGAGGTGAAGTTGCACACAATTACATGTAGAATATTTTATTCTTTTAAAGGTACTTTAGTGCCTGGCTATAATGGCTTGTTAATGGTGGAACCTTAACATTGCATGTGGCTATTTGTTTAGTGGATTCTAAATGAATGAAAAGAGAACTAAGTAACTGTCACGTGTCTCCCCAAATGATGCTTGAAAATGCTGTGGTTCTTTAATAAGGAGATGAGTAATCTGTGAAGAAACATTGCTGGGTGTCTTCTGATGGCCTCTTTTTCTAGCATGCCTCAGAATAAAATCTTAGCATTTTAGAAAGATAAAATCTGGAAAACGGGAGGAGAGTGTTGTCTTTGAGACAATAGCAAAGGTCAAGTGTCAGGGAGTAGAAGTTGTATTCCTTACCTTCCTGAGCCTGAACAAATAGCCAACCTTTCCCCTTTCTGCACATCATTTCTCTTTCTACTCTAAAAATGGCAGCTTAGTTCATTAGAAAAATGTTAACATTTTTTTTTTTGTCCAGAGTATTAGGGAATTATGGAGGGTTTTTGCATTCAAGCCCCCTTACCTTGCTCTAGCAAGGTTTATTTAAAAAACTGAGAGCCAGTGCTGTTTCTTTCCTTTCAGTCTCTGGCTGCAAATCTAATCGCAAAGCTACAGCCAGCTTGTTCCAAAAGCAAGCTATATTCCCTGGATGAAGCAGCCCCTCATTCCATTTTATTCCTTTTTGATGAAAATATGTATTTCTGAGAAATACATATTACAGTTGCTTATCTTTACTGTGCTCCCATGCTCACTTGGTGTCTGTGATTTTGCTTCACACCCTCGGGAATCCCGTGTCATGCTTCACAGGCCCTGAGCACGCTCTGGAGCAGGAACACCATGGCAGCTCAGAGTACCTAATGGTGAGAAGAGGTGGCTGAGGCAGCAGAGGAGGAGAAGACCTGCGTTGTAGGGAGTTGGAGACGTTTATTGTTTACAGAAGCAGATCACAGTCCATTTACACTGAAAGGAAAGCAGGCACCCCTTCCTGAGAAAATACATAATTGACTGGGGTCCAGTATGGGGGGAGAGACTAGCAGGGACTGATTCATGCCTTGGCTGCATCATCACAGGGTTGGGGGCTGAGGTTTTGGAGCTTTTGCTTGAGGCAAAGAATAGCAGAAAGGTAGATGTGCTTTCAAAAATAGTCCAGATTTGTGGCTGGGGATCAGAACTCTTGGAGGCTTATCCACATTTTTCAGACTCTCTGGTGGTTTCTGTATGTATGGTTTATGAACTAAATACCCTTTTCTTAAAAATAAAGCAAAAAATAATACATGTGGGAGGAAAATAGATGCTTGACTATAGGAAAAACTGCAGCGTACATGTAGACTGATAAGTATAAGCATATATTAGACTGAAGCATGAAGTGGATACAGAATGGCAGTGAACAAGGACTGTTTATTTCTTGAGTGTTGCTTTCTGTTAAGCAGCTCTTTGAAAGTCAAGAGAGCATTGAATCATACTGGAGTATAGCAAAAATGTGCAGCAGCTTGCTCAGCAGTGAAATGAAAAGTGTCATTGTTGAAGCATTGAGCAGATCTAGCTGGAGCACATTTAGGTAAGGTGTAGCATTACAATGGCCAGCACCAGGCTAGAACAGCTTTTTGTTTGAGCGTGTCTCGGAAACCCTACGGCATGGCACACCGTGTATAGCATAGGTGCAACCAGAGGGGCCTGTGCTTTTACTGAACAGGAATTGCAAATGTACGTAAAGCAAGAAACATGGTTCTTCAGAAACCTTTTAGCTTATTTTTAAATAAAAATAGTCTGGTGTCTTTTTCATCCTTTAAAAATGCTTCACCCAGATGAATTTTGCAAAGGCTATGTTTAAGGTATCCACAGGAATAACAATGCATTGTTATGCTGAGCTGTATTTATTCGTTCAGGCACATTTGGAGACTTTACTGGTTGAAAAGACTACTAGGGATGGGAGGGTGCAGATAAAACTTACCACTCTTGGGTTAATAACTCATTCCAGCCAGAAAAATGTGTCATGCCCTTTGGTGCATTGAAAATTTGCCTTCAACAGGCAAAGAAAAGATCACAACACTAGTTTCTGTTTGATTTCATTGAATTTGATAAAATACGTGCTTGTGGGAACAAACAATGACCAAAACCCCTGTGCAGATCCACTGATGAGTTATTTTCTCTTTCCTCAGAGTTTTTGTTTTATTCATTGAGAAGGAAGAAAATGAAGTGGGGAATGACATAATAATAGAATCGAATCATACAATTATTTAGGTTGGAAAAGACCTTTAAGATCATCGAGTCCAACTATTAACCTAATGCTGCCAAGTCCACCACTAAACTATGTCCCTCAGCACCACATCTACATGTCTCTTACATACCTCCAGGAATGGGGACTCATCTGCTTCCCTGGGCAGCCTGTTCTGATGCTTAACAACCCTTTCAGTGAAGAAATTTTTCCTAATATTCAATCTAGACCTCCACTGGCACAACTTGAGACCATTTTCTCTCGTTCTATCATTTGTTACTTGGGATAAGAGACCGACACCCACCTTGCTACAGCCTCCTTTCAGGTAGTTGTAGAGGGCAATAAGGTTTCCCCTCACCCTCCTTTTCTCCAGAATAAACAACCCCAGTTCCCTCAGCTGCTCCTTGTAAGACTTGTTCTCCAGACCCTTCACCAACTTTATTGCTTTTCTTTGGACACGCTCCAGCACCTTAGTGTCCTTCTTGTAGTGAGAGGCTGATAATGCAGTAGTTCAGGGAGCAGCAGCCATCTAAGCCCAAGGGACAAGGTGGATCTGACACTGTGATCAGAAGAGTATGCAGGGCCTTATAGTGCTGGACTGAGAAAATGTAGTGTGTCCTACTGGCAGTCTGTCATTTTGCCCGTTGGCAATGGGCAGAGGAAGGGAAAATATGAAGAATATGAGCGTGTAAGGGCAAATTGCTAGGAGAAGCATTTTTAGCCGATGAGCTGGAATTTGCTTGTACCCTGTAAATAAGGCCTCTCTGCAGGTACTTGAGACTGAAAAAAACAAGCTTGACATTGATGATGTGTAGAGGAACAGCATTATTTAGTGAAGAAAGTCTTGTGAGGACACTGATGATTATTCTGAGTGTGGCTCAGCTCGCTTCCTTGTATTACACTGTATTCCTTCATAAACAATCTTCAATAAATGACAGACTAAAGGGGAGTGGGTGGATGCAACATGGCTGAAGAGCAGTTCTCTGCCACTCCATAATTTCATTTCTCTTCTCTTGGTTTTATGCAATAGCTGTTGGAGACACCTGACAGAAATAATGCAATTGTACTTTAAGCAGCAAGGCAAGATTCTCTAGAGAAACTTTTTCCCCATACTTGGCGGTTTGACTGAATCTTTCTCATGTGATAATTAATCCACAAATATGCAGTTCAGGAATCCTGTAATTTGCATTATCTTGGTCTCAGATGGCTCCTGGGTGGACAATCCCAAAGCTACTTTCAGCACTAATTTGATTTGCTGCTGTTCAGTGTAATCTGCAGTTAAAGCTTATTATCCCATCTCTACCTTATGTGGTAATGCAGTGCTCTGACGTGGCTGAGGTTCCAGCACAGATACATTCTGATATTGTACAGTCTTCCCTCAAAATATATTGGATAAGGAGGTGCCAGTTCCCTGTTAATACTGAGCATCAGCAGCTCTCATTTTCTTTTCTTGTCCATCTGTGTGAAATATGTATGGATTCAGTGGGCAAAGGAAGGATCATGTTTGCACCTTCTCTGCTGGTGAGCTCAACCTGTGCTGCTGCTTATTGCAGGTGCTGCTAACGTATCTGGGGGGAAGAACATGTTGGCAACTGTGGAGTCAGCTGTCATCCATCACCCTGCTGGAGCCTCATCAATGCAAGTCAGCCTGCATGGTATGAAACGCAACGTGTCAGATCTGAGGCTGCAGCTGCATCAGATGAAGCAGCTACAGGTATGCTTAACTGGGTAATGCCAGGGAAGTGGGTTGTCAGCAAGTGACCTTTTCCTTTCTTTCTCTTTCTTTTACCTTTTCTACATGAGTGACTCTCAGTGGCAGAGTTCTAGCAAAGGGAAGACCTGAGTATTACAGACCCAAAAGCATATTCTGCTCTGGCATACGCTGCTTGCATAGTCCTAGAGGTATGAGAATTAGCTCAGTTTCACTACTGCTGCTCAGATACTGAGAAAAAAATTAATTTCTAGCTTTGTTTGATGACTCTAGACATTAAAGCAGTATTTACATTACAATAATATCAAGTCTGTGATTACAGTTTGGACCCTGCTATGCTATGCACTGTATAAACATGTTGGAAGAGCCGTGTTCCTGCTCCATACTGTTTATGATTGAGACAGTTTTTAAGTTCCTGAATAAACAACTTTGATGTCAGGAAATCCAAATGTAGCTGAGGACCAGTAGATATGCATTAAGCCAGAGTTTGAGTCCTGTATTTACAGAATCCAGAATAGCCACCTTGAGCAGCAAGGAAAAAAGATATTTCAAAAGTTGCTGCAAAGGGTTGTTGTGCCCTATTTATAGTCACATTTTACCAGTACCTTTCTAACATACGTCAACACCTCAAAACCTGCAAGAAACAATAAGAACAATGAAGAGTTAACCAAAATGTACTGTTGACACATACTGTCATGCTGCAAATGTAAACATGCGCTGTTCATCTCAGACACTGTGCAAATAAGTTTATGCAGCTGTACAGGTCTTCAGCCCTTCACTTAATTGGAAACTGAAGAGTACTGTGTATTGTCTCAGAAGATATAAAAGGAAAGCAATTTCTTCTAAGACAAAATGGACTGCAGGGGAAACGCCAATACTCTAGCTGTCCTTGCCTGGAAAGTGACATCACATGTTTGGTTTTGTAAGGCTGCAGCTACTGCTGTTAAGACAAGGGTGGTTTTGAATATGGGAATGGTACTATGTCAATCTCCTTTGATTTGCTGAGTAATTTTGGAACAGAATAATGATAATACAGATCAGAATTCAGAGCACATTTTGCCTTCAATTCCTTAGCTAAAGGAAACTGAGTTATGAATCAGTCATAGGTCAAGGGAGCAAAAGGGTGATGTAAATATCAGAGTAAAGAAAATGTGGCCAAACTGAAGATGCTGTGACAAGGTCCTGTTTTTAGTTTCCTGGTAATGAAGAGGCAGCAGAAGGTATTTGGAGCAAACAGTTTTGTCAGCCAAAACTCTTTGGCCTGCATGTGACCTCTGCAGGTGACCTCTGCCTGTCATGCAGCACCCACATATTTACATTTTCAGTTTAGGATGAGTATCTTCCTATAGCAAATGTATCTTTCAAAAGCTGCTCTCAGCAGTGCTGCCTGCATGCTGGCCATCATGGTCCCCATCTAATTTCAAGACTCTACCTTGGGATCTCTGCCCTGGCACATTATATATAAGTGCATATTCTTCCACATTTGTGCTGCAAACTGCTGCAGCCCCTCTGTCCTGTAACCCCATGTGCCAAAATGCAGCTCTTGGCAAATGCCTGCAGTCTGGCCACCAGCTGTGCTTAGCATGTGGCCTGGTAAAGGGGGATGGAGGTTGCAGTGCTGCGCTGAAGACAGTGAGTGCATCATCCTCACAGGGCCTGCTCACCAAAGAGGTGGCATTTCCCCAGCTGCACAGGGTGGTAACCTTTCTTTTGATCAGATATAGCATTATTGCACACAGGAGTGAAGAAACTTGTACCATCTGCACAAATCAATGCTGTCAAGGAAGCATTCCATCTTGAGAAGGAAAAAGGGACATATCCCGAGTGTGCTCATTAACTCTGGCTGGCTTCCCTTATTTCAGAAATGATAGCAAATTTGATGCATCGTGCCAGTAGGATGTGAGCAAATTTGTGAAGTTGGATGGAAGAACCTGTAGCTCAAGGGAAACTTTGTTATATTACATATAAATTACATTAATGAGAGTGAATTTTTGTCATGGCTTTCCTGAATGGGTGGAATTATTTTGAAAAAGAGCTCATGGTTTGTAGGGCAGCAAGTGAAACAGGTAGTGTTTTAAACTGAAGAGTGTCAAAATGTCACACTTTTAATGAAAAAAATTTTGCACTGTTTTTTGGAAAATAATCCTAACTAAAAGGGAAAAGTACTTTTTAGGTTTTTTTCCAGGTTGTTTGCATAATATGTTTGACAGTACTTCGTATTTTTCACTTTCACTCTCCTGGGTTGGTAGTCAGTTTGTTCCTGTTTGTGTGAATTTTTCACAGAGTGACAGACTGAAAGAAACACTTCCAAAGAACTGAAAAAGATGATTGCGTAGGCACAAAAGTTGGCAGGATAACCGAGAAACAGGAACAGGACATAGAACTATATTTAATACTGTCTGTGGGTCAATTTTTAATTGATGATATCACTGTAAGTTCTCACTCATTTGCTTAATAGAATCAGAGAAGCACATGACAGAAAAGACCCATTCATTCATGTAATCTTTGTCTGCGCTGGCAAAATCCTCTTTTTGAAACATACCCAGCAGCAACTGATCCAGGTGTATTAATTCACAGGCCAGTTAAATGTGTGTGTTACCAGCTGCAACCAAAAAAGGTAAGACTGTTTCAGTCTGTGGTTGGATTTTAACCAGAGATTCTTGAAATAAAGACATGTGCATTATGGCTGTTGCTAGAGGTTAGATACACTTCTTGCTACTCCACTAGCATCTGCCTTAAGTGCCCTGATTTTCAGAGATACTCAAGAAAGACTAGTTTCATGGTACCATGGAGTTTTCCTCATTGCCAGAGACAGGCTATAACCCAGCCTGTGTCCTGAATGCATGTAAGACTGGAGTCCATGATGTGTTCAGTGGGGTTGTTCATTCTGCACTCCTAGACAATGAGAACTCTTAGTGGCAGGTTTGAACCAAGCCAGAGAGTACATGTTCATGGTATATAGCATTAACTTATATGTATACTGGATTTTTTTTTTTTGTCTATTCCTTCCTTTCTTTAATTGAAAACATTTTAAGGGAAAGCTGTTAGATATGAGTAAGGTTCAGCATTAGGAATGTGTATGCGCACGTGCTTTTCCTTCACTCAGTGTATTATTTGTAGGGAAATGAGTGCTGCAGAAAGGATAGAAAATGTAATAATACTGTTGTCATAAATGGTGTATGATACTCAGTCTCACAAGTGTAACTTTGAATTAGAAATTCAGATACATTTTTAGCTGCTTTATAGAATTGGTGAGACTACATTTAATCTATATGTGGTAACAAACTTCAGGAATTAGATAATTAGATTTTACAGAGAGCCTGAGCTGCAGGCAGTCAGTCCCTGTTTGTGGCTGTGCACTGTAGTGTTTTGGGAGGTAAGTGGTCCAGAAGCCTCTCCCAGCAGGGCCTGAGAGCCTCCCGCTGGATAGGTCATACTTGTCTCCTAATGAGAAGCAGAGCTGTGAACTAGTACTTGGGTTTTCAGTTACCTGTCTCATAGATAATAATTGGTTCAAAGTGAACTAAACTGGTTATCAGATTATTCTTGAAGTGGGTGCCAGAAGCGGTATTGGGATACTTGTGAGAGAGCAGTGATAGATAATGGCTGGAGCAGTAGCTGAAGAAGAGGGACAAGGTAGGTATATGGAGAGCTTGGTGAGGCTGGGAGAGCCAAGGGTAATGAATGTAGGAGAGGATGCTAGAATTCTAAAAAAGCATGTTAAATTTATTTCTGTTTGGTTGCTGCTTGCAGTTATTAGTCAGGTTAACTCTAATTAGCAAGAAATTGCCGTTTTCTGGTGACAGAAAAGCCTGCATTGCTTTTCCTTACTTTTGGGCACTTGACTTTGGAATTTGAACACTGTTTTGACAAAGTTTCTTTTCAAGTGTTAATGTTTAAGATTGATTATTTGGCTTGTTTTCAAGCAAACTTAAAGTACAAAAAGTTCTACTTTGTGGAACCAGAATAACTCTGGCAGATCCATAAAAATTCTACTTGTGGTGGTGGAGTAATTGGCAGAGGTGGTCTGAGGGACAAATGGGGCATGCATTTAGCCAGGGAGTCTCAGATCTGATGCCTGCTAGCAGAGGAAAGGTAAGAATCAAGTTCCGTTCCAGAACATGGAGGTGAATGTGCTGTAGTGGCCAGAGACTGCCTCTTGCTCACCCACAGCTCTTCCCCTCTGCTCCTGCTTGCCCTGCCTCACGTTGTTCTTTGGCTGGTCACTCCGCTCTGCTTAAACCCACAATCACTCCTCTCCCTTGGTTCCTTCTCTTCACACCCATTTGTACCTCTTCTTTCTCCTCTGTCCCTGTTTCCCCAAGCATGAACAAAACCAGGTTTTCCAGAACTAGCCAAGTGTTGCATGGATTTTTTTTAGAAATGGCAAAAAAATCTCTATGATACCAAGATGAGATTTCCCAGACTTCAAGTGCTCACTCCAAACATTGAGGTTTGGGAGTCCTCAACATACAAGCTTTTTGGAATATTGCTGCATTGTGTTTTTATTCCCTAACCTTGTTGTCAGAAATGGATGAAACTTTCTAATACTCTTCAAGCACTGCATAAATGGAAGTGACAAGCACCTTAGCTATAGATGTCACTACAATAAATATAGATCCCCTATACATCCCCATGATAGGGAAAAAAAGTGTACCTGCCATTGCACAACCTCACACACACACACTCAATTTTTATATTTCTGGAAGTCACTGTTACCAGTTGAGGAACATAGAGGACTTAAATTCTGGACACCTGAAACTTACGTCTGACTCTGTTACTGACCTCAGAGCAGTTATTTCACATTTCCCAAGTCACTTCCCTGTGTCAAATTTCCCCACTTTTTAAAGAGCTGTGAATAAACTGTATGACTGAAGTGTTATGTGCTCATTCACTCGTTTCCTCATTCATTTATGTTTTCCTTCTTGAAAATACAGCACAATATAAGAGATGTGTGTCTCAGATAGCTGTGCTGGCCTCACTGTAAGAGGTTTTCATTCATTGAACCCAAACGTTAATCCCATAGTGGGGAAAAATACACATATGCACTGTCTTAAAAATAATCCAGTCTGGTATAAAGCAGCTGACAATGTTTATAAATCTGTGCTGTTTCAAATGTTTTCCAGCTTCATTTTTTTCCCTAACTGCTAACACTTATCTTCAGCTGAGTTTTGAGCTAACATCTCCTACTTATCACAGCTCAGACCCATCCCCTTGCGCACTTTCAGTGAAGTGTTACCCTCCCTCTCATCATGGTTGTGTCTCTGGAGAAGGCAGAGTCAGGCACAAGGACTGAAGAGCTGGGAGGGTAGAGCTGGGTTTGTTCCTCTAACTCCCATACTGATTGGAAAGAGTGACCTGGGCAAAGAATTTTTTTTCTCCTTTTCCTGTGATTTCTCTTAAATCAATCAAAATGAAGTCTTGTTGCATAATTGTGTCTTGTAGGTAACCTATTTTTGTGGTTCTTCCTATTAGGCAGTGGGTTTACTTTGTATGTTAAATGTGGTTTGACTGTTAAGCCTGGATGTTTAGAAGACAGCTGACAATTCGATTGCTAGTTTTAAAACGGGAACTTTGTCTCCCAATTGACACAGGTGTTTTTTAAATTCTTACAGTATAAGAAGGCTGCTGGCCTAACAGAGTTGTGCTCATTTTGCCTATATCCCAAAGCTGTGACTAGATGGGGCCCTGCTTATCACTTTGAATCTTTTGATTTGCATAGGAGACTTAAACAGGTTTGATTTGTGTTCATGTGGGGCATAGCTGCTCTAGGACTGCCCACAGAAGAATACAGTCTAGTTTGCTTTCTTAGCTGTGTTTTGCTCTGCGACCTTAGTATCAGTAAGAAAACTAATGCTTTAGATAAAGACTAAGACAAGAAAGATTTTTTACAGTTCTCAGAAAATTACCGTAAAGGGTTTGTTTTGGTGGGTAAGGGAGGTTTTATGTATTGCAGGTGAGCTGTTTGTCTGTACCAAATTACACCAAATGGCACAATCCTTCCTCTGCCTCTTGAGAGACTGAAAAAATCCATTCTGAGAACAACAGTGCGTTCCAGCCTTGTCATTAGTGTGTGGGACTATCCACCAGGCATGTATGGGCAGTACGATGCGTAAGTTTACGAGATACGTGCGAAGTGGAAGTCAAGCTTCCAGCATTCTCACAAGGCATGATTAATTCTTGATTCATTCTGGACTGAGCAGAATAAAGGGACCACAAACCTTGCAGAAGTTACGCATTGCAGGTGGTGTACTGATCCCAACATCTTTTGTTTGTCAGCTCGCAACTGGAAGTTAGATATACACATTAGAAGTTAATCAGATTTAGGCTTTTCTTACTCCCAACACTTTCTCATGGAATGTTTATAGATAAAGTTAAAGAAGGAAAGAAGATGGTAAAACTCTCACTGTAGGACTATGTATATTGCAACCTATTTCTGAGCTTTGCAATGTATTCTGTTGCCAGGGTTGTCAGTTAAGCAGGAAAATTTGAAGTTGATTTCTTTTGTTCAACAGCTGCAGAACCAGGAGATGCTGAGGGCAATGGTGAAGAAAGCAGAGCTGGAAATCAATGGCAAAATGATTGAAACGGTGAAACGGCTTGAAGATCCCGTGCAGCGGCAGCGCAACCTGGTGGAACAAGAGAGGCAGAAATACCTCAACGAGGAGGAGAAGATTGTGAAGAAGTTATGGTGGGTTGAGAAACCTCTTAGAATTTGTTGCTTTTGCCTGGATTTTTCTTCCATAAAGTAGTAGCTTTTGTGAAAACTTTAGTATCCTAAAACTTTAAACTTAAAACTAGTAAAACTTCAGTGAAACTGCACTCTGCCTCCGCCTGCCCTAGCTCTCCCCTTCAGCTTTATGTATGACACTTTAGGGAAGGAAGGAGGAATTTCCTTAAGAGCAAGTAGATGCAACAGAAGGTAACGAGTTTGGCTTTAATTATGAAAAACAGATTTCAATAGTAAGTGCTTTGGCTACTGCATGGAAGAGGTAGGGGTGGCTCATAAATAGAGGATTGAAGTTTAATTGCAGTCAGGAATGCCAGTCTCCGTCTAAAATTTATTCACTGGGATTTCCATACACTTACCTGCAAATAAAAATACTTTTTTGTTTGTTTATGGGTTTTTGTTGTGTAAAGGTTCTTTGTAAGACTCTTTTTCCCCCAAACCTTTGGCCTCTGAAGACTGGTGGTGTCTAGTTCGGTTTGGTCCATGTTTAGAGAGAGCAGGAGGCAAGATGAAGCTGAAATCAATAAACAATTTAACTGGTTCTAACACTCGCATTTGTAAGATGCTATATAACTAATTATTTCTCATTACTGCATTTAGTTCACACCTGAAGAATTGCTCCATAATAGAGCGAAACTTTATAGTCAGCTTGGTATTGGAAATTATGATTGAAGAGCCACAGGAGTACAGTTATTGACAGCTAAGAAGAGTAAATCTTTCCTGTTGATCAATGTGTTCTCAGATTAATAAGATTCATAATAAAATTGGTGTATATGTAAAGACAAAGTAGAATGTTGCTAATGGAGTGTATGTTTTCTGTGAAGAAAAGTTTATTGTGTAGTAATAGTCCATTCAGGTGTGTATAATCCTCTCAGCTGGTTTGTAGTCTTAAATAACATCGTGTTGTAGTCTTAAGTAACTACCCTCCTGTTCGTCACTTTATTCCTGTGTACCCCATTGCCTCATTTCTAGATTGTTTGTTCTCTGTGGAAAGAACAATTTGTGTGATGGCTGCTTATCACATCGCCTCATAAAATAGGTGCTGAGTGAGGTCAAGTGCAAATGGCATTAATTGTTACAGCGGTTCATTTAGGATACGACTTCGATTGCAATATGGTTCTGTTTTATCAGTGTTTGGAATTTTTTCTGTTCAGAGTTTCTGCTGCTTCTGTGGTACTTCATTTGTTAATGTTACGGGAAAGTGTCTTCCTTATATCATTCATAGGCTGTAAATGTTAGTTCAACCCTTTTAGAGACAAGCTAGAAAAAAACATTGAATCACAAACAATTATTTTTCATCAGTTGTGTCCAATGAGATTTCTTGGACATGTATTTGCATGTTTGCAGGAACAGAGACAAAAAAAAAAGCACATCTGACAACAATGCTTTAAGATCAACAGCTGATGGCTGTTAATAATGAAGAGCATATATCACAAAATTACACATCAAATGTCACAGGCCATATTCAGAAAAAGGTTAACATTCTATATAGGCACTTTCAATTAAGCTGATCCCAGTGCAGATGTATAGACAAATGCAATGCAACAGGGCAAAAAAATTACCATTTCTTAGTCTTTCAGCTGTTGCCCTCTTAACCTTTCCTAAATCATAGGACTAAATCAGCAGACTGGCTTCATGCAAGACAAGGCAGCTTAAGGATTTCTGCAATACTTACGGAAGTGTATATACTACTCTGAAGTGGTAAATCTCAGCTTAAAAAGATCTCCTTTCTGCAATTCTAAAGATTATCTCTGGGAAATAAAAAAATAAAAATATTGGTGGTTTCATGTTGCAAATAGCAGAAATGTCGGTGTACATTTCAGAGCAAGTTTTCTGCTGAGCAGCTATTCCTGATGGTACTTACAGAAGTGTGCCCATGTGTGTCACATCTGTAACAGGATTACAGTTCAGAGATATCTAATGAAATCTAAGGAACACTGTTAAACATAGTGTTTATTCACACTTGCAACAGTGAAATACATACTTAGAATTAACCGGGTTTTTTTTCTATCTAGTCTTTTGATTTGTCATTAGAGATACCATATGTGACACTTGGGGTTGTAGATACTAGCCTTAAAGTTTAACAGACCAAGGACAAATTATGATGATATGGCACATTGACTAATGAAGCATTTATGTTGTGAGGAGCATGTTACAGGTATGACTACTATATGTTGTAGATTATCGTAAACATTTTAATAGAGTGGGTTTTATAAGAAAATATTTAAATTGTAGCCACATCCAAGCTGTCTAATTGGATATGATCCACAGTAAGTTACAATTTATGTTTTTGTTAGGAAAATTATCAGACTTTTTCTAAGAATAACCATGTTCAGTAAAACAAAACTCTAATTAGCAGTCTTGGAGAGCCACTAGTAGCAGATACTTGGGAAGGGATATAAGAACATGGCAAAATGCTTAAACCACATCTCCTTGCTTTTAATGACTTGTAGCTCAGGGATTTTTCCAAGTCAGAGATGGTATTTTCATATGCAGAAGCTCTGCATGGACTCTACTTTTCCTGAAATTACGCATATTTTAAAACTTATGTAAATTTGATTGTGTACAGCATCTAGGCACAATTAATTCTATAAAGTAATTCTTTTTTGGGGGTAGAAAGAACCTCTTTTTGTTTGTTTTTGAATTTTTCATCTGTGAACCAATCCCCCGACTCTTAAATTATATTCAGAATATTCACCCTCTCCATGCTAGTCATGATGTACAGATGCTCCCCCACTCCATTTTCTGATCATGCCTTTTCCAGCCTGAAAAGTCCTGGTTTGCTTAATTACTCCTCTTGTAGAAGCTATTCTGTACATTTCATCATCCTGTTGCCTTTCTGTATGCCCTTTCTAACTCTAGTGTACATCTGTGAGGTGGGAACGGGGGGAGAGGAAACCCAGCAATGGCTATATCTGATGTAGGCATAGCATGACTTCATGCAGTGGCATCGTGATGGTCCCCCTGTCCTCATGTTCCACATGAGCTTTGCGTTACAAATCCTACATCTCACTCACAAGGGATGATTATCAGATCAAAGTTCATTACTGTGTATAAAAACTTAGGTTTTGGGAAGGTTGTTGGGTTTAGATGCAGTTGGTTTTGTTTTTAATTTTCCACTTCTCATTTATTAGGAGTTAATTTAATCTTTGGTTTTTTTCTTGTCCATTAGTATCAGATGGTCCATCTGCAGCACTCTGCAGTCACCTTTCATTTTCATTCCCCTAAATAATTTAATATCCTTTGGAGATTTTTTTACTATACTATTCATCCTCTTTACTAAATAATGAATAATATGTTGAAAAGTAACAGCCTTAGCACCAGTCCCTGTGGAACCCACTAGCAAACGACATTCACTGAGTAAGCTGTTCATTGATCCCTTCCCTTTACTTCTAGTAGTTTATCCATGAGAGAATTTCCTCTCTTGTCCCATGGCAACTTTGCTTTCTTGAAAGCTTTTGCTCAAACACCTTGCTGAAAGCCTTTTGGGCTATAGCTTTTCCCCAGGCTTTTGTTGTTTCCTTGTGAGACTTACCTTCTTTTTACACACAGCACATTAATTCCTCCCTAACACAGCATTTTTATCCATTGGTCCACTAATTCTTTATTGTTTATTCTTTATTTTGGCATCTATCAATTACACCAGTGTGTATCAGTGTCACCAGAGCAGAGTTCCATGGATAGCCCCATTACCCTTTAATAATTTATTTGTATCATCTATGACACTTTCCATTACTCTGGTGCCAAAGCAATTCTGATCAAGAAGTTAGATGCTTAGCATTAATAGTTCTACTGTTTTGCCCTTGAGTTGCTATTGAAATCCAGGACAAATACCATCTGGCCTGGGTGTTTTGTTACTGTTAATTTTGTCACTTCATTTTGTAACCTGTTCTACTGATACTGCATCAAATCCTCTGATGCTTTTTTGCCTAAAGAATTATCTCAGCAAAAGAATTTGCCTCATCTCCCCTCTGTAAAACATAGATGCAGAAAAATAATTTCTCTTGTATTAGCCTTCTGAAACTGCATTTATGTCAGTGTCTTGTTAACTGGGTTTGCTCATTCCAATCTATAAAGCCACGTTGTTTCCCCAGTTACAGAAAAGAAATGCTGAAGACTGCTGGATCTGTTTCAAACTTTGGCTCCTGAGGGCTGAAGTTTCTTTTCCCTTGTAGTTAGCAACAGGAGGCAGTGTAATACGGTATCCCCTGAGTAATTTCAGGATCAGTTGTCTTGCTTTATAGTATCACTGTATGGAATCAAAGGGGTTTACGATGACCCTCCCATTTCTGCTCAAAGAACAAAGGGGAAAGAAAGTCATTGTCTGCTACCTGGAAGTCTTTCCTTTCCTTTATCCCTACATTTCCAACTGTCATAAACCTACCAAAACATTGTAAGGTTGTTTTGTGTTTGTTCCTTTCTCCTCTTTCCACGCATGAACAAATTTAACTTTCTCCCCTAATCTTTTTTTGTTTGCCTGGTGGATGCCAGTATCTGAGAAGCTGCTTTTCCAGGATAATCTACAAAAGGTGGGGGGTGATATGTACCCTATGATTCCCAAACCAGCACTGCTTAGCCTGACTGCTGGTATCAGGGCATTGGGAATAGGGAGGATGCATGACTGTAGAGCACCGTTCTCGAGGACAAGAGCCTTTGCATTGTAGTGATGGCAGAAAACCGAATTCTTTTTCCAGCTCCTTCCTAGACTGTATCTGTGCCCGTTAATGCAAAGGCAGTCACAGATACAGCAGATACCTGCATTATCAGAGCCTCTTCCACTGGAAAAATAAGCCAAGAAACGTTCCCTTGCTGCCATCGTGTGGTCCCTTGGATTGTTTCCTGCAACTATGCTTGTGCCAGTGGAAATTGTGACTCCCCCAGCCTTTCTCAAGGCAGAGTCTTTGGGAGAAGTGGTCTTAGCATGGGAGCAGGATCATTTACCTCCATTTGTTTGTGATCTGTTCAGAAGCAACTTATGATTCTTTATTCAAAATTGGTTTATAGTTTCTAAAGTTCTTAGTCTTTGGGTTGAAATTAACTCTTTGCTGTGTACACTTGGTGTTCAGATCCTGATACTGTTTCTGTGTCTCTGTATATCCGTAGTACTATTGTATTGCCATTTAGTGTTCTGTGTGACTGCTTCCACTTTAAATTGACCTAAGTGCAGAATGGTGCTGCAAGGGATTTTCTTCTTTTTATCTCATTATTGGCCACCTACTCCTCTCTTTTCCTCCTCATGTCATCTATCCATGGAGATGGATCTAGAAAGTGACCTGGCTGAAAAGAAGTAATTTTCTGCTGGATTTCTGTGGCAGTGCTAGCACAAGGAAAATGTGTGGAAATGCAAGACCTGTGGTTGGTGCAGAAGGCAGTTTTCCCCTACCCCTTTTCAGGCGATCAGTCCATATCTTAATTCTCTTACAGCAATTGCAAAACTGCTACCTGAGTAGGTAGAAGAAAAGAGGCCCAAAATTAGGTTAAAATGAGCAGATGATTTTTTAGTTCAGAGTTTGTTTTGCATTGGTTTCTACCTTGTAATTAAATTGCTTCTCAGAATGTTCCTGTTAGTAAATTTGGTATCTTCATTGAGGCAGATTTCTCTTAGAATAAATATTCAAAAAGTGATCCTGTTAAGGTATTTGCCTGGGTATTTGTATAGTTGTGCATAATGCATTTCAGGGTTTTTTGAGACATTTCTAAGCTTCTGTGTGGAAACTCCAGCTGAAGCAATGTAGTTTCAACCTTAAATGGAAAAAAAGTGACTCCACCAAAAACAGAAATAAAGTTTATGTGTCTCAAGGACTGTGAAAATTTATGTGAAGTATCGATGCACTGGAAAAAATACTGGGAAAGGTGATGAGGAAGCACCAGAAGGAGTCAGAGGAAAAATGGGACAGCACAGGTTGGAAAAAAAATCTGAAGCATTTAATTTTTGAATCCAAATGCTGAGTGAGAGCTGCACACACTGCACACTTGCTGTTTCAGACTGGCTATTTGTGGGAACAGGACCCTGCATCCCATCTAACAGGACCTGGCAGATAGGGTTGCATCAAGGGACCATTAGTGCCAGTTTTGGGGTTGTTACCTCACTGTTGGGCATTCCTTTGCATGTCATCAGTAATCAGAAAGTGCAAGATGTAAACCAGTACTGGATATAGTGGTACAGCGTGTCTGTGCCCTTCTAGGATTTGCACCTCCAGAGGACTGGCTGTTAGATGTGTTTTACCACCCCTCCTGCCCTTTGTAGCACAGCTGCCCTGAGGTTAATATGCTCTGCACATCTGCAGCCTGTCAGAGAAAGCAATGTCTTGGATTAGTTACAAGCCTGTTCCTGAGCTGGGAGCCTGAGTGACCAGCATCCTCCCCTCCCCTCCTGGTACCCTGCTGTTTTTTTCAGCCTGTGGTGTCAGATTTAAAGATGCCACAGTTGAGGTTTCTGATTTGGTTTAGTCCATTCATTTACATATGTTTCATTGTAATGTGGAAGTCCTGCTTACATTTTATGTCCACTTTTTTTTTTTGTTTTGCCAGTGAGCTGGAGGCATTTGTTGAAGACCTGAAGAGGGACTCCACTGCTTCCAGCAAGACAGTTACACTGAAAGATGTTGAAGATGGAGCCTTTCTTTTACGTCAAGTGGGGGAAGCTGTTGCCACCCTGAAAGGTATGTACTTTTCCTTTTTTGCTTTTGGTTCTTCTCTTTTAACCACAGTGGCTGAGAACAGTTTTGCCTTTGATCCAGGGGCATTAAATTTCACTTCTGGAAGTATTTAAAATTGGGATTAAGGAGCTTGTTGCATGGCCCCTGGAGAGACATAGACACTCAACTGTGCAACATTCACCCTATCATCTGTTTCTCCTCAGGGCTTTTGTCATTTCCTCTTGACCTTCACAGTTGTTGTCTTTGCAGGAGAGTTCCCGACATTGCAGAATAAAATGCGTGCGATCCTCCGGGTTGAGGTAGAAGCTGTGAGATTCCTAAAGGAAGAACCACACAAGCTAGACAGCTTGCTGAAACGTGTGCGCAGCATGACCGATATCCTTACCATGCTCAGGAGGTGATTTTTTTTTTTTTCTTCTTCAAAACTAAACGATTTCCTCAATCAGGGCTGAAACAGCTTTCGGGTTTGTGTTCTCCAGCTCTCCCCAGACAATTTTGAGAAATGCAACTTGCTTGCTTGAAGGTAGATTCTTCCTAGACCCCTCTCAAGGGAAATCAAATTAGACTTTCCTGTGCTATGTTCAGTGGTTCTGTTCTGACCAACAGCCCCAGTCATCGAGATCTTATAATTGAAACTAGCTCCCTTTGAACAGATTTGGGAAGTACCTGGATGAGAAAGCTTACAGAGTGGCATCAGCCCCGTATCTGAACTAATGAACTGTAGCCATTTACAGCAATCTAAGCTAATAGAAATGTTCTCTGACACTGAAATGTGCATCCCAAAAAATGTAACAGTAAGAAATAGAACAGGAAAATATTTGGAGTGAATAAAGATATCCTAAACCTTCTGAAAGAAAGAAATAATTTTTAATATGCTTGTGAATTCATGCAAATTCTTTATTCTGTTCTTTACAAGGAAGATGTGTTAGAGGAAGTTGAAATATTAGGTAAAATTTGTGTCCACTAAGTGCCAGTGTTTAGCTATGTTTGTCACAATATACGAGCGGCAAATGACTGCTGATTTATATGCTGATTTAGTAGGCATTGGATTTAATTCCTACTCCAAGCCAATGAATCAGGCTAAACTGTCAGTGGTGGTGGTCTCAATTTTACCTCAGTTACAAGGAAATGTGAGTCATAAGCCTATTGTTGCTACCATTATTCCAAATATTGTAGCGTTGTCATTGTTTCCATATATCCTGGAGCATATGTAAAATAGATTTGCCAGTGCTGGCAGCTCGATAAAATGGTTTATGTAACAGGTCTTCTAAGAGCTGTCATTTATTTTTCCATGTAGATAAACATCTATATCCTTTCATATTAGTTTCCTTTTCTTAAAAATGACTACACTTATTTCCTGTCTCACCTTGTTTGAGGAAAAAGTAAAAAAAAGATAGGCTATGCATGCCCAGGTTTTACCAAAGGTAATGTTTTGGCAGGGAAATTACATATTAAGCCTCATAAAGTCTGTTTCAGTAATGGAAAAACTGATGACATTTGATGGCTACCTGCACTCTGAAGCTCAGCCATTTCACAACCAGCTCCAGAAATAGTTGACTCTTTACATTCTCGTCTTATTCTGCCCCAAACTCTTGGCAGACAGAACCTTACTGAAGAATCATTAGAAGGCTCTGTTTTGGCAATTTGCCAAACTGCTACCTCACATTCTATGTGACTGCTACTTTCTGTGCTAATAGTCCAGGAACATCTTGTTTAGCTACATACAGGATATAAAATTTAAGTCAACTGATTTCTACTCTCCCTCTAAAATCAATCCACTGTAACTCACGGTTTGGTCAAAAAGTGCCAGTATATTCATGGAGGTTTGTAAACATTTTTATAGGCAAAACCATCCTAATTAGAGTGGCCTCTTTAAAATTGAGTCCCTGACTCTGAGAGAGATATAAAATCACACAACTGAGAGCATCAGGAAGAAAAAAACACCATTTGGACGTTTTCGATATAGAAGCTTTTCCCTGGCAAAAGTCTATTGTTAAGTATTGCTCATGACTCACCTGTATACTAACCATGTGCCACGCTATTGTGTTCAATTTGGCTGAGCAGACATGTTACAGAAGGACTGCTGAGGGGTGTGGATCCATCCCAAGCCATTCAGTACTCTGCTATGGAAAAGGGCACTGCAGCTGACACTCTGAAAAACCAGGAGGAGCTCAAGCATGCCCAGGGACACGCACAGCAAAACCTCACAGCAATCACATCAGAGTCCCAGGTGTCATCAGTCAAGTCAGAAGTCGTCCCCTTCTCAACAATGACAGTCCATCATGTGCAGAGCTCACCTGTTGTCATCCATCAGTCTCAGCACTCATCAGCCCTGGTCAACCATGCCCAGGGCTCACCTACTGCAGCCAGCCACAGTGAAGGTGTGCCAGCAGGTGGCCACCTCTTGGCCAACACGCCAGCCCCTCTGCAAGAGCCCACAACAGGATCCCAGCCCACACAAGCCTCACAAGCCCCACAGGTCTCTGTCAATGGCACCACCATGCAGAGTCTATTCATTGAGGAAATTCACAGTGCAAGTACCAGAAACCGAGCTGTATCAATTGAGGTATGGTGTATTCTATTCAACCAGTTGTCCTCTCTTTGGGTCTGAACTCCCAGTCTCACTCTTGAGACTGCAGGTGGGATTTTTCAAATGCATTCTGGAGATTTATATGCTTAACCCCTAACTCTATCATGCTCTTCTGAAGATATCTTCTGATTTTAAGTGGGACAAAATAATAACATGTAAGCAAAATGAGTAACTGTGTTTTCTAAATAACCTTTTTTAAAAAAATAAAATTTAAAAATCTTTTTTATAATACGTTATTTTTGAACAGTAACATATGATTATCTGGCAACACTTGCATCAGTGGATTTCATTCGCTCTTTAAATCTCCATATCCGTCATTATGGAGAGGTAAAAGTGAAAGAGTGTGAAGTTCCAGTGGTTTCATACAGAGATATTGAAAAAACCCACAAGTGAACTCTCATGTCTTATTACAGATATGTACTGTAGTCACCAATGTGATAGGGTAAGGCGGTGATACAGATTTAAATTTTGCCTTTGTTCCTTTAGTGAGCAGTGTCCACTGTCGATCTGTCATGTATTTGTGCCATAATTAGCACAATGGAAGTCAGAACAAGTGTACAATTGGTGTTAATATATTTCCTCTAGTTGCTGACTAGGACTGAAAGAAACTATCTGTATTGACCTATAATGTTTACACATGGATTTATTTTTTAAAGTAAGTGATCATAACAGAAATCAAATTGGTGCTTTACTGTTTTTGTCTAGAAAGCTGAAAAGAAATGGGAAGAGAAAAGGCAAAACCTCGATCACTATAATGGAAAGGAATTTGAAAAGCTCTTGGAAGAGGCCCAGGCCAATATAATGAAGTCAATTCCTAACCTAGAGATGCCTCCCCAGCCAGCAGCCCAGCCTAAAGGGGATGCAGTGGAAAAGCTGGAAGTCTCAGGTAAGGTTTGCTAAAGTAAATGGTACTAAAGAATTGGTACTACATATCTCAAAAAGAGAGGTTATTTTTCCTGTTTCTAGAATGGTTTCAGTTTATATTTTTCTTGTGTTCTTGATCATACCTGTGAGTATGTCCCTGAGGAACAATGCAGGTCCTGTGGACAGGATGCAGTGATTTTGCAGATGCCAGTGTGGGTAACCAGCTGAACACGAATTTCCCCATATTGCAACAGAGACAGTGAGTTTGTCCTCTGGAGATAAAGACCCCTCATGAGCAGGAGAGTAAGAGTATACCTTGCTTATGACAGAGCTGAGAGTATCTGTATACTATACTGTATCTAGTAGACTGTGTTCAGTTTTGTACTTAAAAGTTTAGTATTACAGAGAGCTCTGGAAAGAACCACAAAGAGTTAACCACAAATGATGTTACCATCGCAAACCTAAAAAGCTCTTTTTGTAGATATATTTGTTATCAAAAGAAGATCAAGTCAACCCTGAGGTTTCCGAGGGTAAGGAGCCCTTTTAACTTTTCAGAACATGTTCCGACAACTTCCAGCAACTAGCAGCTGAAACTAGAAAAAGCCACATTAAAAAATAGCTGTCAAATTTTAACATTTAGAGTAACTAATCACTGCAGTTTAATTATGAACATTTGGGATTCTCTGCCACTTCAAATCTTTAAGCAATACCGTGTTTCTTTCTGAAAGGCTGCTCAGGCACAAGCCCTGTGCATGATGCAAGACCTGCTTAAAGAAATCCTTCAGCCTATGTTAAGTGGAAAGTCACACTATTTGATCTTAATGATCTTTGCTAACTTCATAATCTTAAACTATAAATACAACCAATGTTTTGAATGAGTCCCTCAGAGGTCTGAAAATGACCTGTGATACTACATAACTGAGTTGTCTTGGGGAAGTGGATAGAAATGTAGGAATGAATGAGAGTTACTTTCACAGTAACCATTCTGGTTGTCCACAGCTATGACACAGATATTCTGAGTTTCAAGTTGAACATGAGTCAGACTATGACCCTGTAGCTCAAAAAGGACAACCATTGTAGTGAGATGAACAGGAATATCTACAAGACCTGTGAATCTGCTCTCCTGGTTTGGATTTATCTCATTAACCAAACATGAGTCAGCTGCAAAATTCTTACCCATCCTGTGCAGCAGTTTAACAGAAGCAATGGAAGATACTGTCTGTGGGCAGCAGAGAACCTGGCCACCTTCTGCAGCTGTCAGCACTTCCCCAACACCTCCAACTGATATTAGAGGGAATATCCCAGCCTGTTGCTTTTCATATTTCTTATGGACTTTTTATCCAGTAGTTCCTCTATACCTGCTTATACCAGTTGCCTCCCCACTACCGTGCCAGCAAGCTCCAGAAGCTCATTCCCCATGCTATGAAGGAGCTTTCCTTCATCTATTTTAAAATGATCTTCTACTGGCTTCACTAAGTTCCCCATAGTTCTACTATTTTGCAATTTGGCAAACGACAGCTCTGCATTCCCTTTATAAAATCGTGAAGGCAGTGGATAAACCTTGATCGTATCCTGAAGGTCTCAGCCTGCCCTGTGGGCTCCAAACTGCAAACTTGCAGCCTTTCTGGTCTCTCTATCTAGGCCAGCTGCTCCCTCTACAGGCTCATTTCAGTTGCCCTTCTCTAACTCCACTGTGTCCTTCTGTGCTGTGGAGACCAGAGCTGCATGCTGCACTCAAGGTGTGGGCATGCCAAGGTTGTAAATAGCTGCAAAGCGATGCCCTGGGGCTTGTGTACACAAATTCATATAGAATTTGGGACGAGTGTTTTTGAATGTAGCATTTTGTTCTGGAACACCGTTAGCACTGACTAGTTGTGGCTCCTTGGATATTTCACAACATATATGTTTCAAATAAATTCTGTTGAACCTCAAAATAATTCTAGAATTCTGGCACCCTTCAGTGAGGTTGCTGGCTATCAACACAATTATTTTGTATAATGTGTGGCATAAACAGAAAATGACAGTGAAAATAAATACCGTATCGGTGCAGTGAGCCGTGACATCTTAAAAAGTGCAGAACACAATAACAGACAAGTTTTGTAACTTGCATAGTTAACTAATCCACTTCTAGAATACACTTTTGCACAGTGTGTAGCCAGCAGATTTGAGAAATTTGATGAGATTGGGACATTTGCCTTCTGTTGTGCATAATGAATCCTATAATAGTAACATAAATAAGAGAACAACAAAAATTTTCCTTAATTTCTGATTAAATCTCTCACATGCCATCCAGCTCTTCTATGATTCCACATGAAAATTTTAATATCAGTCTGCTGTAGACTAGAAAACTGAGCAACATAAGGAAAGAGAGACCACCTACCTACTAATATAGTGCATAAGATAGTTTAGCCATGAATTAGCAGTCCTCTGTTGGCTTTGCTGCAGAAGCCAGATAGATTATGTTGCCAGAGTATGCTGTCTCAGCCATTGTCCACACAGAACCCAATTCAGAAACTTATTTTTCCTCTGCAAATCACAAAACAAAGTAAAATTTACTTTACACAATTTTGCAGATGTCACTGTAAATACTTCTTTACTGTCTTGACTCTAACTCATCTTTGCTATCAAGATCATTCAGTGAAAAATATGGGGAATGTCTCTAGCGTCTACATTAGAAATTGGACTCCTTCATCTCTCTTTGTGCTTTCATATATGAAAATGTCCTGATTTTTGCAAGTGCTAGGTGAGTCAGTAGCTTTCATTAAAGACAGTTTGCTTATTTGCCTACAAAGGCTGCCTCAAAGCAGGCATTATTATTTTGAGATTGTTTTAAGACGTGTTGGATTTTTTCAGTGCAAGTAGAAATTTGTACAGTGGAGAGAAATTAATTCCAGTCTGGCTGTGCCTGTTGAAGAATGCTTCAGTTCTGTGAAATGGCAGGTGATGAACAACTCCCATTTTGTTCGCAAAGAAGGTTCAATAAAGTAGCAGTTTTGATCATAGTTAGTCTCCGACTGGGTGAATTATACTTTTCCATTTACTTGTCCCTCTGTAAATATGCTAGAAGAAATCAACCACAAGAAAAAAAATAAAAGTATTAAAATAAGAGCTTTTCCTCAACTTTTTTCCTCCAAAGGTTCGTCGGGTTTTTTTCCCCTTGCCATTTATATTGGGGAAATAACATTGTTTAGTAAAGAAAACAGAAATCCAGCTTTGAAGTTTTACGTCTTGCCCAGTCTTGCTGCATTGACCGTGAGCAAGCCCTGTCACAATGACTCCTTATAGAGTCCAGCTAAGGAGTGTGAGGGGATTAGTCTTCAATGGCCTGTGCACCTGCCACTCACTGACAATTTCTCTTGCCTGTGTTTCTCCTTTTTATTTCCCATTTTGAATATGGAGATAGATGAATGTCTCACAGATGTAAAAGAGATGACAGGAGTCTTTCTGTCTTTGTGCTTTCCATGTCTCTTATCCAGCCTTGCTCTTATTAAGCGTGAGATAAACTTTCATGTTCTTGCAGTCAGAGCCGCTACCAGTTTGAGGGCAATGGGCTGAGCCTGTTAAAAGGAGTAGAGATTTGCACAGGACTCACATCATAGTGTGCTAAACACCATCTTAGAGAATTACTCTGATTTTACAGCAGCGGTACATCTGATGTCACAAAAAACTTAGCAGTGTCTGTTGACCAAAGAAGAGGTCTAATGCAAAGTGCATCTGAAAATTTACTCATTTTGCAGTCCTGTGAGTGAGTGCCAGAGAAGCAGGGAGGGAGATAATACAACATTTGTTTAAGCTTAGGCAGTTTTAAAGAACATTTGAGCTAAGAAGGGAACAAAGGTGAGGTCGGGTCAGACAAGGCCTTCATCCAGCCCCAGGGACCAGCTGGCGTGTCGGAGGAGCCTGACATAGCCCCAGGAGTGGGCAGTTATGCAATAACTTTCCCAGAGGGAATACTTAGCCCTAAACAGCTGGGTAATCCCAAAAGCAGAAGGTTTTTATCTTTCTGGGTTATATTTATTCCAGCTGTTTATATAATACTGAGTAGCCGCAAAAACGTTCTCTCACTCTTGAAAACAAACAGCAGTGTGAATATGGTTGCCATGTATGATGTTTAGCCTGTGACCAGAAACACATAGGGACAGGTCATGAGTAATGAAATACTGCTTCTTCAAAAAATGTCATCCAGTGATGGTGGGGAAGAGGAGGTGCCAGCTGGGAGGGGAAGCATCTTAGTGGGGAAATACCAGTTTGAGAAACTGGTCTTCTCTTGGAAGACTCTCCTTGAGCAAGGTCTGACTATGCTCAGCTCTTGGATTTCGTATTTGAATCTTTGTGTGTTGGCAAAATATACATATAGAACACTTATATGATAATTCAAAGGCAAACTTGTGCATTCCTGGAACACTTAGTAGTAAGTAAAGTGAAAACAAATGCTGTCTTAAAAGAGAAGCAAGTGAGGTTGCCCTTGGTGCTCCCCTGCCCTGTTCAGGAAGGAGAGGACTCTGAACTGGAGGGACGGCATCTCCAGAGCAGTGTTTACGTTTCTCTCTCAGCCTTTGTCTAAGATTAGATAGTTTTGTGCAACTGTAAGATGAACAACACTCTTCAGTTCCTCTCCTAGCACCTTTCTGACAGCACCTCCCAGGCAGAATAGAAATGTGTGATGGTTGCTTCAGAACTGCTGAGAACAACAAGAAGCTTCCAGGTTTGGTGTCTTGCAAGAAGCTATGTCAGTGGTCACACTTTCAAAGGAGGCTACAGGGGCACTATCTGTAACCAGATACTCACCTGAACCTGCACCATACATGCTTCTTTACGAGTGATTGATTTGCATAAGTGTGCTGTGCTGTCACACTTTTACACCAAGGACTGAAACCCAGCCACAGTGATGTTGGGAACAAGAGTTTTGCTGAAAATTTTTGGGTGAAGTGACATGGTTTCTTTATGCAAGTATGGCACTGTCTGCTTTTGTTCAAGGTGTTTCCACTTGAATCCCAAATGTGTTTCTATTCATATATATTCAGCAGCAGGACCTTTTCAGACATTTTTTTCCTTTCCAACTGTGACAGGGATGCAAATAACTTTTTTCCCTCCTTCACCTGTGCTCACTTTGTGCTGCTCTGTTTACTCGCAGAAGAAGTTCCTGATGGAGAACAAGAAAATGACAAACTGACCAAGTCTCCACCTCCTCCACCTCCACGGCGCAGTTACCTGCCAGGTTCAGGACTAACCACAACAAGATCAGGAGATGTCATCTATGCAGCCAGAAGAGAGGCTGCTGCTGTCAAGGTTTGATGATTCAGACTCTAGGCAATCAGACTGTTCATGAGTTGATGGCACAGAGGAACATTCCCAGGCTTCGGCTGTGCCTATAAACCACAAAATAAGTTGAGACAGAGCCATATCCTGGCGAGCTGCTTCCCAGGAAACACTACTGTTAGGCGAAATGAACATGTCAGGTTTGATCAGTTCTGTTTACAGGAGTCTTGCTGCTCTTATCTCCTAGAAATGTAGAAGGAAGTCAGGCTGCTTTCACTTAGACTGGAAAGAAGATTAAAAATTTTTAAAAAAGCATGCCTTACACAGCTGGGGAAGATTAGCTCAGATTTGAGAGTGTTTTTACAGACATGTTGCAATTTAGTTTCTTTGGGCTTTCTTTACCCATCTGTTCTGTTCCCTGAAGGAAGTGGAGGGAAGTCCAAATTAGGAAGCTTTTTAATCTGTGAACATGCTATCATATCAGCAATATTGTCTACTTTTGAATTGATGAAGTAGCAGTCTCTTTAAAAAGGAAGAGGGACCTTGCAACAGAGGAATTGCAGTAGTGTTGAATTTTCTGTGTTTGCTGTACTTCAGGAGGGCTCAACTATGTTGTCTGTCTGTGCTTTTCATTCCCTTGCAGGAATGCAGTGAAGATGCTGGGCAAATGGCACAATCCAAAGCCCCTAAAGAGGATCAGGCATTGCCTAGGAGCACAGGGCATGCTGTAGCATCAGCTGCAAAAGATGAAGAGGAAGAGGAAGGAGATAAAATAATGGCAGAACTACAGGTATGCCTTTTGGGTTGCATATGAAGACACCTGTGCCCAATATCACTTCTAGGGCCTTGGCACAATTTCTAGCTCAGAACATGAAGGAAAGTAGGTCTGACAGCCTCATCTGGTGCCACTTTACTGCACTAAGTGGTACACATTTTGTAAGGACCACCCAAATATTGTTCAAGCGGTCTGGAGCTGAGAGTGGTCAAGAATGCAGGGGTTACCACTGGAGGATCTTACACTTGTAGATGGGACAAGTAAATACTGGTGTGCATTAGGTGTAGTTGTCCCTGGCCCAGCATTTCTCACTTAGTACCAGACCAACAGGGTGCTGAGAGCTATCATTTGTGTTAACAATGGCAGGAACAGAGAATATGGGCGAGCTCCAGCTTTCTAGGGGCACTCTCTGTCCTATTCCATGCCCACATGAGGAAAGGAGACGTGGATCAACTTCACTGGCTATAACTTCTGTTGTTGGGGTGTTTCAGAGTGCTTGTCACGATATGAGATGGTCCTGCTGTCCACCTGCCAAAAGGTAGGTTTGGTGCTGCCCAGGGTGTGTTTGCAGCACGGGAGACATGGATATTAAGCAGAAACTGTTACATGTGATGGGTACACCCTGCTGAGCTTTCACCCACCAGCACTTCCAACAGCTGGTTTGCAGGTTTACCTGCAGTGGTTTACCCTTGTCTCCTGTTTGTGTGCTAATGTGTGCTAATGGCTAGTGACAGGACAGCTGGGGACAGTGAAACTGTCACATTATCTCTTGTCTCCAGGAAAGCAATGCAGCTGCTTTGCAACTGGTAACAATGAAATGCAGGTTAAGATCTAGACAGGGCAGCTGAGGTGAGCTAAGGAGGACAAATAGATGTGGTAGCTCAACAGAGAAAGAGTGTTTAAGTGCTAGTTTTGGGGACAAGCAATGCTCATTTTAAACAGGTACCAGAATATCAGGTACATTTTAGAAGGTTGACTGGGTACCATGTTTTAGAAAGGTCAAACTGCTTGAACCAGGAGCTACAGGCTCATTAGTGTGATATCAGTCATAGGCAGAATAATGGAAAATCAGGTATGAGATTCAATCAGTGAAGAAGTAAAGGACAGATGTAGACAGTTATGCTAATAAATGTAACATAATGGAACACAGATCTGTCAAAGCAAACAACAGTCTTTGATCAGGTAGCAAGTTTGCTTAAACTGAATTGTATACCTATAAACGTTTTTGTAAGTCATTTGATCAAACATCATAAAACATTCTGATAAAAATCTAGCACCACAGAGTATACAAAAAAAAAAAAAAAAAAAATCATAGGATGATTGAGAGCCGTGTGGCTCTGAAAGTGTTGCCTTTGATGCAGGTGTTTATAGTCAGGTCCCACAGAGACCAGCTACAGGCCCGGTGCCACTCTGTATTTGCATCAATGGCCTGGAAAGACATTTAAAATCATTACTGTTTAAATCATCTTAATTAAAACTAGTGAGGTATGAGAGCAGGAAGATGATAGCAATCACTTAATGGTCATGATACATTCACTGAAATATTTATTAAACCTATATGAAGAACAACAGATATAGGCCAGACTACAACTCCATGTCTAGGAAAGGAACAGGAGTTGCAGTAACAAGTTGATGGGAGGTCCCATGTCAGTGCTGTTGCCACAAAATTAGTGTCTGCTTTGGGTGTAGATGTGAGAATAGGGAGTGGTTTTGTCTCTCTGAACAGGATCAGTGAGGTCAGCACCGGGCTGCTGCATTCATGACTATGTGTCCATGCATCCCCTATTTGAAAAGGCTGTTCAGAATAGGAAGGTTCTGAAGCAACTTGAGTACAATGTGGAGGTACTTTCCTGGGAAGTACCTTTTTAATCTATCAGAAAAAAGGCATACTAATATCAGCTGCTATAGCACAAAATGTACTTGGACACTGTATTGATATTTCAGATAAGTGATAAATAAATTACTGAGGGAAATAGTGGATTCTTCATCACTGAAAGTCTGGAGGACTTTGAGGTTGCCTTTGCAGATGGTATGCCTAACTCAAAAATACATCACTGGTCTCACAAATGGGTAAGCTGGGAGAAGTCCGTACCCTGTATTATGAGGAGCGAGACTACTTGTTCTAGTAGTTCCATGTCATCTTAGACATTAGTTTTCATTATTGCTGCTTTTCTGATTTTGCATAAACATGCAAGACATATGAGGAGTACAATATTTAAAGAGCAGGCCTGATTCTAATCTTAATCAGGGCTATTAATTTCATGAGAGTTGCCAGGAGTTAAATAATTTCCCTAATACATGGTATACTAATACAATCTTCTTGTGTGTCATGGTGCATTTGACTCCTGTAAGCACTCCTTCCTTATTCTCCTGGCTGACAGAGATGTCCTGCCTGTACATCTCACCAATGGCAGACCATGCCACTAGAGGCCTGCAGAAATCCCAGTGATGCACACTTGGAGCCAGCACTGAGCAATGGTGGCAGTGATGGTTCTGATACTCTGGATCTGGGAGTCAGGTGGATAGAGAAACCCAAAGAAAATGGCAAGAGGATAGTGAGAGAAAGGGCTGAAAAGTCCAGGCCATGCCCTGGGGTACACACCGTGGGAGACCAGTGGTTCACAAGCCCATATATTGGAGTGTTTCCAGACCAGGAGAAGCCTGAAGTGGCCTGTTACCATCCTGGAGCATTAGTGAGGGCTGTGGCAAAGGCACATCTCAAAGTTTTAATAACAGCTTTTGTGGGGAGAAGTGAAGTTGTATAGCTCTTGCAAGATGTGCTGTGAGACAGACAAGTCTGGGAGCTGAGTGGACAGCAAGGGGTGGAGAAGAGGTATTATATGCCACCTTCTGTCATTTATTGAATGTATAAGCCCTGCTGCCCCCACCTCTTCCTCACATTTCTGCAGGCAACATATAGATCACTTCCAGATGAGAACATCTGGGGAAGAAAATCTGTATTTCTGCTCTGCTTGTCCTATCCAGGGAAACAGGAAACCCTTGCTAAAACTCACTGGGAATGGAGGTGAGAAAGCATAAGGGAAGCACAGGAGAAGTGTTGGTTTGGGGACAAAAAATGGAGTAAAGAGAGCTGAGCTTTGCGATTTGTTTATTTTAACACATAAAACCTTAAGTTTGGTTATTAAGTAAGTGATGTGTGGTCAAGGCCAAAATACATCTGATTTTGAGGAGATACCAGACATTATGAAGTAGGTACTGTCATAGGTCTAAAGTTTGTCATGGGCTTCCTACTTAAGTTTGGATAGTTTGCAGCACCTCTGTGTGCCTTCATTTCCCCATCTGTAAAAATAGAAATCCAGCTTGTCTCCCCACAGGGGCCATTGAGCTCAGCACGATGAGTTAGAGTGCAGTCTTGGCAGATTGGAGGATATGCCCTATTTCTCTCAGTCTCATAGTCTAAAAATCTCTATTATCTCATGATCTTGTAAATAATATTGTTGAGCTGTGAATGTTAAAAACAAATGCTCCCTTTGTAGTTGGTCATCTCCAGACATCTCTGTATAAAAACTATGTGGTCTTCTGATAACCTGTAGTATTTATTTCCTAGGCTTTCCAGAAGTGCTCTTTTATGGATGTAAACTCAAACAGTCATGCTGAACAGTCCAGAAATGATATACATGTTAAAGACATAAGGCCTGGGACTTTAATGCATCACAAGGAAAAGAAGGTAACAAGTGGCATTTGTAAACATGCCACCCAGTCTTGGCATAACCTTCTTTCCTTCAAAACTAATCTTATATCTTGTGTCTTGTTCTCTCTAACCCTCACCCACCACTGCCCAGTGGTTTCCTTCCATTTATCTCAGTATGGCTCAGAAATGCTCACATGGAACGTTATATCAATCTACATTATGTGTCTCATCAGCAGTTATGCAAGGGTTGCATGAAGTTTTATGATTCTGTGAGGATCCATCAGTTTCCATCAAAGAAATAATCATACTCCTCAGAATATCCTTCCAGTGCTGTTCTGGCAATGGATTGTGAAACATCTCTCCTAAGCATTGTACTTGTCTTGAGGAGAAATAGTGGTTCCTATCAGTCTTGAGAGCAACTTTAGAGAATTTCTGCTTTATTTTGCTTCGTTTATTGGTCCCAGAAATAGTTATTAGATATTCAGAAACCCCATTCAGTTTATTGGCAGATAGAGTCAAGGTGAATGCGCCGAATTTGCCCTTACTCTGAAAGTTAATGCCCAAGATTCACTCTTCAGAGATGGGACTTAGAAGAGGTGCCACATATCTGGGGCCATGGACAAGTTGGGGTGAATTTCACAGCTGTGTGTGGACTGGGGTTGCCATTTAAGTTGATTGGTCTTAGTGAGCAGCCAATGTGCAGGATGAAGAAAAGGACAAATATTTCTGCCTTTGCACACTTTTTTTTTTTTAAACATATAAGAGTAATTAATTGAAGCATTGCTGGGCTTAGGGAGTCATGCAGGCACAACGCCATGTCAGCCAAATGCCAGTTTGCAATGAAGGGGTGGTATGGTGGGGAAGAAAACACAGCTCTTCAGCACAGCATGTCAACTTTGTCATGCATTTTGTGTGTGTATGCAGTAAATCCTTCTCTGATGTAGCAGCATGAGTAGCTCCCCAAGGATTTTATGGGAGACATTGCACTTCAACTTCATTTTATAGAAACTGAGGCAGGGAGAGAGGATATGACTTTGCCAGGTCCCCAAGGCAGAGAAGAACCCAGCTACCCTAACCACAGTGAGCTGCACCTGCATAGGGTACTGCAGCTGTAAAGCCCAAGGTGACATCTAGACAGTGGTGTCTGATATATTATTAGCTTCAAAATCCATACCCACCCAGAAGGTACTGCTGCCAGGTCAGGGAACTGCACACAAGGACTTGGCTTGAAGCTGCCCAAACAGCAGTTCTGGTCTAAAGCTGCAAACGCCTCGCTGGGTGAGGGTGTAAGTTCATGGGTATGAGTAAGAGGGGAAAATTGCTTTGTTGTGGTGTGTATGACAGTGTTATGGAGAAAACAAAAAGTGTGAATGTATCTCTATTCGTCCTCATTACTACTGGTGTCAGAATGAGAAGATCATATTGTTACAAGAAAACCTGTGTCACCACTCAAGACACTGCACATCCTGTAGCACAAATGTTTCTTTGAATGGTGCTGCCAAGTGATTGCCATAAACTGCTATTTACTGGAATAACACAGAGTTCGGGAAGTTAAGGTTAATGAGATCTGGTTCTGTCATCTGACATGACAGAGTGTTTATTGGCTTTAAATATGGAGCCTTATGGTCATGATAAACTCACAGAGGAAATTAATTTTGTTGTGGTTTTATTTTTTAGTAGAAAGGCAGCAGTTCCTAAAACGAGATATATTGTACAATGACACAATGAGATGTTGCACTGATGGAACAAGAAATGAAACTTGCTAAAAAATATATGGAGAAATGGGAACTTGGTCACTGAGATAGTTAGCATATCTAGGGCAACAACAAGTGCCGTTAAGTGGCCTGGCCTAATTCTGGGAGCTCTGATGTAATGAGACTGGGGGGCGCTTACCACTTTGCAGGTCTGGGCCTGAGGTGACCATGAGCCCTGGCATTTTGTTCTGGTACCAGCTCTCAGCATGAAGTGCAGCCAGTGTCAGCCTGCCCACTGATGCCTTGCTGGCTGTGCCTGGTTTGCATGATAGTGCCTCCTTATTCAGACATATGAGGGATGTCAGGGTATCCATGGAGCAGCTGCACAGCCTTGGTACTGCTGATAAGCCTTTGCAGAGATGAACTGTGACTCTGGTCTATTGCTGACTTTCTTGTTCTTGCATTTTGATTGTGTGTAAAGTTTTTCTGTGTAAAATCCTCAAACAGTGTATAAGAAAATATCACACGAGAGACTGTACCTTGTGAACCTCTCTATGCATAGGGAGTACATGCACTGTGGATTTCTGTACCATCACTCATGCGTCTCAGCTGGCAGGGCGACTCTCCTGACTGATCTGCATATCTTGATGCTCATAAAAGTATAATCTGTCCTTCTGGTGTGTTAGGAGGCAGCTTCTAGTCTCAAGCAATGTCAGCAGTAACACTTCTGGCTCACTGCCGTCAGGCACTTGAGGCCAGATTCATTTCCTTCTTGGCGAGCCATCTTTTGACTGTAGATTTCTCTCTTGCTCGTTCATAGGCATAGTGTCTCTTCAGATCATTCCCTCATCCTCATCCTAAACTGTCACTAGCACTTAACAAACCAAGCCCCAAAGAAAAGCCTGGTATTATGAAACAGCATCTTCAGGGGACATCATTTGAAATAAAGAAAATTTGCATTGCTGGGAATATACTACTTTTGAGCTAGTGGATGACTTCTCTGTCTGCTGTCTGGAGTTGCTTCTATAAAGGAATGTAGCTCAATGTTTCATTCTGCACTTCCCGTTGTGCTGCAAGGTGCCACTGTTAATTTTGAAGGAGTACTTTTAAGCTGCTGCAAGGATTTAGAAAAGCTCAGGTTGTGATCATATTAACTGTGATGGAACAGCGCTGCTCAGGTGTGAGCAATATTAGAAGCAGCAAAATGCTGTAATTTGAAAATCAGCTTTTACTGGTACAAAACTTACTTTCAAGGCTAGGCAGACTCTTGCGCTTGGCTCTTCGGTGAGCTAACAAGCTGTAGCACCCTGCCACCAGCCCTTCCACATCAGGCTCCCTCTGATGTGTCCCAGCAGAACTTAATCAGATACCGTGAATCTTTTCAACTTCAATCTTATACAAACTAGGGCTTTTTTAAACTGGAAAGTAAGCGGGTCAAGGTAGCACTGTGTTGGCAGTGAAATAAGGTAGTGTGCTTTTGCATATTTTGGAGGCCTTGTTAAGACAGGAGCTGCAGGTAACAACCCAAGCTGGCCATATGCTTAGCCCAGAGCAGTGATGTCATGCCAGAATTTGGAATTTTTCCCTGAAGAGAGACAGGAATCAGATGACAACTTCAGGCATGCCTCTGCAGCAGTAAACAGAGTGGTGAGTTCATGAGGTCTATGCTCCCCCTGAGAATATGGTTATTAATTTGGGGGGAAAAAAAGCCCTGTAAAGGTAACAGCCCTGAATAACTAAGTAATCCAACTTTCCCCCTTAGGTGTATGGGGCTACAACAGGATCTCCCACAGATAGTGACCATCCTAAAGAGAAGAGGGAAGGGAAATCTGAAGAAGAATTGGGTTCTGATTCATCCAGCACAGCTGACAGTAAAATTGGCTTTTCAGTGAATGACAGTCCTACATTTAGCAAGGGTTTGTTTGTAGACAGTAGAGACTATTCTAAGAAAAACCTCCAGAATGTGAGCACAAACCTATCTGGTGTTGGTTTGTCAGAGGATGACAAACGAAGAGGGGCTCAAGATATTTTAGGAGCCCATTTTCCAGCTGTTGAAACTGGAAAACAAAAGCCAAACTACAGACTCTCACAAGATGCTCACCAGAGCCTGCCACAGGGTGAAGCCTTGCAGACCACAGGCAAGCTTATCCCCATCAGCAGCGTTGCCCCTCTCGTGAGGCACACGCAGGAGGCTACAGGGCCCCAACCTTCCTCACAAGAGCAAGAAACTTTTGCAAACTACAATCAGGTTGTGCTAAGACCCAAAGTGTCCAGAAGTAACAGTGTGAACAGCACTGAAGAGACAGGCTCTCCGGCCAGCTCTCCAAATGAAGACAACCCACCCACAGAAAACATCGCTTTCATGATTACTAGAACAGCTGTCCAGGTCCTCTCAAGCGGGGAAGTTCATGATATAGTCAGCCGGAAGGGTGGAGATGTGCAAACAGTGAACATCGACATGAAGAAGGATGTGGCATTGGAGAAGGGTATCCCAGAAAACACAGACAGTGAAGAGCCAGTGGTCTGTCTGGACAAAAAACCCGTCATCATCATTTTTGATGAACCGATGGATATTAGATCAGCATATAAGCGACTTTCTACCATTTTTGAGGAATGTGATGAGGAGTTAGAGAAAATGATGACAGAGGAAAAGATAGAAGAGGAAGAGGAGGAGGAAGAAAATGAAGCACATGAAATCTCTGAGAAACGGAAGGAAGAGCCACCAGTAGTTAATGACAGAAAAGCAATCGCAGAGTATTCAGCAGCTCATGGTCTCAACAAGCAGCACATATTTAACCCTCAGTCTTCCTCTGACCCTGTAGAAACCAGATCTTCTGCAGAGGAGGAAAGCACAAAGGCGAATTTTAACAAATACCGTCAGATCTATGGGCTAAACACAGAAGCAAACTTGGACTCTGTTGATCACCTTGGAAGCAGGCAGGATTCTAAGAAAAAATTTAAGTTCAAATTCCCTAAAAAGCAGCTGGCTGCTCTGACGCAGGCAATACGGACGGGAACCAAGACTGGGAAGAAGACCTTGCAGGTTGTGGTCTATGAAGAAGAGGAGGAAGACGGGACCCTGAAGCAGCACAAGGAAGCAAAGAGATTTGAAATCACCAGGTCTCAGCCTGAGGACAGTGACAGAAGTCCTGCTGGGAAGCAAGAGGGACCCTCTGGAGCTGCAGTGTCCCTGTCTAGGACTGACGAAATTCGGCAGAGTACATACCGAACACTAGACAGCCTTGAGCAGACTATAAAGCAGCTGGAGAACACCATCAGTGAAATGAGTCCCAAATCTATCCCTGAAAGCACACAGAGCTCTGAGGGAAGCACTGTCCCCTCCTCTACCCAGATAGTACCAGAGACCCCACCCCGAGAGCTTGTAGTGCTGGATGAGAGCCTTGCTGGTGTAGAGCCCCCTCCGTCAATCCCAGCCACTTCACGTAAGGTACCTTAGTCCGAGAAATCAAACCTCCAGCTGCTTCCTAAAATCTGCAATAATCACCATTAAACAAGAGGGTCTTGTGATTTGTTTGCTTCCTTTCAGGTGGCTTGTTTGGGCTCCCCACGAGGTGTCTAACAGCTAATAGACCGTTGGGTTTTGTTTTTCTTTTTTTTTTTTTTTTAATCTTTGCTGCTGATTGGTGATGGGTAAATGCAGGAGAGCTGGGCTGAATAATCTGCTGTGTGAAATGACAAGCGTCACTGACATGAAATCCAGGCTGATCAGTAGCTGAGCAGTTTTCTCCATTTGATTCTGGAAATTAACACCTGCGGTGTGAAGCTCCTGAACTTTCCCTGCATGTAGTACTGTGGCTTTTTTTTTTTTGGCGCATGGTGTGCAGTCTCCTCTTCAAGCACACCGGTACTGATCACACCTTCTCCTTGTCTCCCCCCCGCCCCTCCACTCGTTTCCGCAGGGCTCCAGCGCTGCCTCCCAGACAAGCCGGATGCCAGTCCCCATGGCTTCAAAAAGTAGACAAGGAAGCATGGAGAAAGCAGGCAAACAGCACAAGCTGCAGGATCCACGCCAATACAGACAGGTAGTTTTACCCTAAACCTGGTGTTTGGATGGACATTTCATGTTGTTTCTTTATTTAAAAACTCCGGTAACTGACTGAGATTATACCAAATAACGGATGCCTGTCTTTCGAGCGAGGTCTAACTGGACGTCCTGGATCCTGGGGCATGACAGTATCTACTGATCTTTTCACCATGCTTGTGCATGCATGTCTGCAATAAAACACTTGCTGCTCTTTTTATGTTGTTGTTTTTTTTGTTTGTTTGTTTGTTTTGGCTTTTGGGTTTGTTTTTGTTTTTGTTTTTTTTAAACTGTGGTATTCAGCTGTAATTTTAAGATGTCTACCTGTTTACTTTCCCTTTGGTAAATGTGGTGGTTCCTTAGGAGAGCTGGGAACGCTTCTGTTCAGAGAGACTTTACAGGAAGCCTTGGACACTAACTTGTCGGTGTAACAGATGGCAGTAGATGCACATTAACTCTCCAGCCAGACATATCTATTCACACATTAATAACCCAGAAGCATGGCCAATGTAGTGACTGATCTGTAACACATAGATTGCACCTTCTCACAAAAGCTTTGTTGGCTCGTTCTCTCTCTCTATGCACTCTTCATAGGGCACTTTGTGTTTTCTACCAGGTCCAGTCCACAGCTGCAAGACTTAGCTCAGGCCTCGAACTGTTAATTCTTATTCTCTGTAGGGCTGTTTTCCCAGGTCCTGTTGGTTTATCATGTTACTGGCTTTCTGACAAACTGTCTCCTGCCGTCTTTATTTGCAGGCTAATGGAAGTGCTAAGAAAGCTGGTGGGGACAATAAGGCTACTTCCCCTACCCTACCTGCTTCTAAGATCCCAGCCTTTTCTCCCACTTCTGGGAAAAGCAGCTCAGCACCTGCTGCTAGCAGTGACAGCTCTAACCCTCTTAATCCACCCACTAAAACCTCCATTCCTTCCTCTAACCTTCTCGGTCCTCAGACCGGTCGCATAACTTACTCTACCTCCCTCATCCCCTCTGTCTCTAATGGCTCCTCCAAGTTTCAGAGCCCCACTTACCCAGGGAAAGGTCATCATCTCTCGTTCTCACTACAGACTCAAAATGGCCGGCCACCCCCTCCTTCCTCCTCTACCTCCCCCCCCTCCTCTACCTCTCCCACTTCACTGAACCAAGGTATGAAGAGCATCAGGACAATCCACACACCCAGCTTCACCAGCTACAAGGCACAGAATGGAAATGCCGGCAAGTCCACCCCATCCACGGCCAAGGAGCCATCCTAAAGGCTGAGCACAGCACGCGTGCAAGTTCCCCAAGGCTTTTTGTTCATTTTCAAAGAATCCGCAGCCAGTATTTTAACCAGGGAATGTAACCATTTTGCTGTATCGCTGGAGGCTTAATACTAATCACGTGCTAAATACTGAATTACTACACTAGATTAGAGTGCAGCTTTTTTGTAAAACTGTTGCTGTTGTAATGATAAAAGAGCGTTTTCTTCCCATAGGCAGCACCTCTTACAAAAAAGTGTGAAGGTGTGTGAGTGAACTTGAGTGCGTGTGCACAGCGGTGTACTGAGCATGGGAAAATGTATGGTTAAAAATTTAGTAAGTTGTTTTGTATAAAGCTATTTTTCATTATGGGGACTAGAAGTGAACAGAGATATACTAAAGTGTGATTATACACAACTGTAAAACTGAAACTAAAATATTTTTCTTTTATTTTGGTGTTATTTAGCTTTGTTACAGATTTCTATTTTTGTCAACAAATGTCATGGTTCCTTTCAAGATCTTTTTGCCAAAACATTTTGATACTATTGTAATGTACATTTGAAAGTAGTATGCTGGACAGTAAACCTCTACACAGAAACAGAATAAGACTGGTCTTAGTGTGTATGAGGCAACTCAACCTATTGCACTGCCATTCAGATTATATTTAAGAATTTGCCAAGCCAAGGAAAAAAAAAATAAATAAATTGTTTTACACATACAGGTAGTTGCTGATTACTTTTTTTCTTAGCTAAATCCAACCTTTTTCCTTCAGTTTTATTTTACTGAGACCTGGTAACCCATTAACGTATTGTATTGCATTACAGATTTTAAAATGTATACTTCTGTACTGTTCTGTATACTGGCAAACTTTTGTACATATCTATAAATATCTATAAATAAATAAATACTGTATGTGGCTGGGCACATAGAGTAGTTTTACCACACCAAAGTTAATTTTTATGCATGCTTAAAAACATATATGGGGAAGGGTTGAAAAAGATGGCTATCAGTCAAATAGGAAAAAAAAGGCAAGAAGCTTGCATAGCTCATGGTTTTGTAAATAAACTTATTTGTATAACACCATAATGTAATATACAGAACTATGATAAGCAAAGATCTTCACAAAAATAAAGGGCTGCATGCTTATATATTTGTATTTTGTCACTAATAACTTTTATAATGGTCTAAATTAGCTGTTAAGCTGTTTGCCTGAGAGCATTAAACCATCAGGAGAAAAATTGACTTTATTTTCCCCAGATTAAAGCCATCTGTAAGTATTAATTTTAAAATGGGATCTTTCGAATTTGCCTGGACAAATTGCTGGAACTCCAGGTTGGAAAACTAGCAAAAAACCTCCCAAAACACCCGAGCCTTTGACCGATCGAATGAGGTATAATTTCTTCCACCTTCACATACTATTTGTTTTATTCCTCCTCATGAAACAGGAAGTTTTGCAAGTGTCACTTCAAGGCTGAGCCCTCAGACAGTGCATCCCTTGCAGCAGGAGTAAGTAAAGAATGGAAGTGTTAACTCACCCCTCACGAGCAGGACGCACAGTCCAGTTCCAGCAGAGTCATGTCCAGCAGCCACAGCCCCAGGTGTGTGCACAACAGGGGAGCTTCAGCACCAGGCTGCGAGCAGAGCCCAGCACAGGCTGGGGAAGCTGCCAAAGCCAAAGGCAGAGTTCAGAGCATTCACACTGAACAAGCAGAATGAAGCCCATTCCCTCCCCGCTGGTACAGAAAAGTGATGGCTCCAGAGCCTGCTCTGGGAGCAACCGACTGAGGTGGGAAGAACCTCTCAAAAACTTCCATCACACTGCACACCCTGGACCCTGCACTTTCCAAAGGTGTTTTCTGCTTTCTCAAGTGTTGACTACGTTACTCCCTCGCTCTGAAGGGAACAAGCCTGATCTAATGCTGTCTTGTTAGCAGGTAGGGCCAGTGTGTCCCTACACAACAGATGGCAAACAGGGAGAGCACCAGGAGGGTACCACCCTTCTCCTTTATGGTGCACAGCCAAAATACAAGCTTGAGCTACACGATGGACAGTTTTGTCCTGAAGCTGTTGGTCTGACATCCCCCAGGGAGCCTCCAGCAGCAGCTCTGGCACTGCTCCAGCTGCTGCTTCTCACAGCCTCTTGGGGCAAGGGGCCACAGCAGCACGTTCTCCCTGTCCATCTGAATTGAAACACTGACCGTAATTATACAAATAGCTGCGGGTCCCTGCACAGTCCCTGGGTGTGCAGGGGGCAGTACTGTGCACGATAGATAGTTATTGCTTATGGCGTGGATGTGGAGCTTGCCATCAGGGAGTGAATGCAACACCCATGCATGACCTCAGCTGAAGCGCAACATGCACAACTCCAGCACCTGCCCCATTGTGTGCACCTGTGTGTCTCACCCACAGTGCTGGGGTGCAGCACCTGCCAGGAAACCAACCACAGCCTCAGACTGCACATAACCCACTGCACAGGCACTGCTGCCACCAGGGTGTTTATTCCCTCCTCATCATACTCATGCAGCAGTGAAGCTGTCAGGCTCTCAGGCACGCAGGCAGGGAAGGGCTGTGCACAGGCTGTAGCTCGGCACCAGGAATGCTTCTGAACGCTGAGCAGAGCATTTAGAAAAACCAGCAAGTCTGTAAATAAATCCCTTGAGCATGGAAGGGAATAGCACAGTGTAGTGATAAAAAGCCCCAAGTTTCTCACGGCAAACCAGTTTGGAAGAGGCAGTTTTGATGGAGGTGACTGCAGCCAGTTAGGGATGAGAACCACAGGGCAGCCACCACTGCAGCAGGGGGCTCAGTGCCATGGGATCAGCCCCCAGCCTACGAGCAAGATGCTGTGTTCCCCACAGGTAGGTGGTGTTCGAACACAGAATGTGCAAAAAAGCAGCCCATCCTCTTTGTCACCGGGGTGCTCTGGCACACACAATTCCAGATCAAGCTCTCATCAGCCCTTGGGCAGTTTAAAGACAACAGAGGCTCTTCAGCACTAAGTAACCCAGCAGGGTCCCACATCCCCAGGGTACCAGACCTGCCAGCAGTTGTGCTTGCAGCACAAGTTTCTTCTGTGGGCAGCCATCAAGATGCTTTAGTTTGCAGTGATCCTGGGGGTTCAGATGTGATGGGACCTCACTGCTCTGAAAAATCAGAACAGAAGCCACTCACTGCTCCCTTTCAAGGTAGGAGTTGGAAGGTGAGCAGGACCTTCCTGCTGCCTGTTGTGGTCCGAGCCAGCCCAGGACTTCACAGCAGAGTAAGCACCATCCCTGTGTGCCAGCTGACTGTGGACTGCAGCAAAACCAAGAGACTCAGCACCCAGCCCCTGTGGTGGGAAGACAGAGCATGAGGATGCATAGGGCAGGGAAGAGGGGGGATGTGCAGGACATTTCTCCCTAGAAACATACAGGGCCAAAATCCATCTGATCCCCACTAAGAGGCAGCTATTCCTGCACGCTTAAAAACTCACAGGTTTGATAACAAGGCAGATTTTTATGGCCTCATGACTGCGAGCCACAGGTTCATGCACTACTGCTTCAGCGATCACAGGTCTGTTCTAAGTCATTCCCCCTCCCAGCCATGCATCAGCCTACGCCCTTCTTTCACAGGCTGGCACAATTAATTGCTTGATTGCTATCTAAATGAGGACAGTGTAATGACTTGGCTTTAAAAACAAGAATATAGCTTTTTATAGCAGATGAAGCCACATTTCACAGAATCACAGAATAGCCTTGGTTGGAAGAGACCTCTAAGATCATCAAGTCCAACAAATAACCTAACACTGCCAATTCCCCACTAAACCATGTCCCTTGGCACCTCATCTACATGTTTCTTAAATCCCACCAGGGATGGAGACTCCACCACTGCCCTGGGCAGCCTGTGCCAGTGCCTGACAACTCTTTCAGTGAATTTTTTTTCATAGTATCTAATCTAAACCTCCCCTGGCATAACTTGAGGCCATTTCAAACTCTTTCCTCTTGCCTTGACAAACCAGAGAGGTTTTCCTGCAGACAGGAAAAGACCCTTATGTGCAGCTCAGCAAAGGGTTTTCCTTCAGCTCTGCAGCAACACGAAAGTTAAGACACTGTCTGGACTGTGGCCATGCCTTAATTTCACAGAATCACAGAATGTTAGGGATTGGAAGGGACCTTAAAAGATCATCTAGTCCAACCCCCCTGCCAGAGCAGGAATACCTAGATCAGGTCACACAGGAACATGTCCAGGCGGGTTTTGAATGTCTCCAGAGAAGGAGACTCCACAACCTCTCTGGGCAGCCTGTTCCAGTGTTCTGTCACCCTCACTGTGAAGAAATTCTTCCTCACATTTATGTGGAACCTCCTATGTTCCAGCTTACACCCATTGCCCCTTGTCCTATCATTGGATGTCACTGAGAAGAGCCTGGCTCCATCCTCATGACACGCACCCTTTACATATTTATAAACATTAATGAGGTCACCCCTCAGTCTCCTCTTCTCCAAGCTAAAGAGACCCAGCTCCCTCAGCCTTTCCTCATAAGGGAGATGTTCCACTCCCTTAATCATCTTTGTGGCTCTACGCTGGACTCTCTCGAGCAGTTCCCTGTCCTTCTTGAACTGGGGGGCCCAGAACTGGACACAATACTCAAGGTGTGGCCTCACCAAGGCAGAATAGAGGGGAAGGAGAACCTCTCTCGACCTACTAACCACTCCCTTTCTAATACACCCCAGGATGCCATTGACATTCACATTACCAGTGCTGTGAGCGATACTAATGGGGACCGTAACAAGCCCTTCAGGGAAGCTTAAAAAGCTGCAAGATGCTGTATGAGCGCCACCAGATCCCAGAAAAGGCATTTCAAATTAAACCACTGATCCTTGCTGAAACAGGAACTACTATTTGGAACAGCTTTAAAAATCCAAATGCTTTCAGCATCACAGTTCATCCTTTAATTATTTCTCCATCAGATCTCAGCTTGAACCTGTGCTTAACAACTTGCTTGGAACTGTGTAGCTGCAATCTTCAGACCAAAAGTACTTTCCAAGCCAGTTTGAATCCTTCTGACGATGACAAGTAAAAAAACAAAACATGTGTATGTGTGTGTGTGTGTGTATATATATATATATATATATATGAATGATATACCAGAGATTTTGCTTAAGCATTAAAAAAAGTGCACTTTTTTACTGTAAGCACAATCAAACATTGGCACATGGGGAGTTGTGGAGTCTCCATCCTTTGAGATATTCAAAACCCAACCAGTCCTAGCCCTGAGTACCAGCTCTGGCTGTGCCTGCCTGAGCCAGGGCAGGACTAGGTGATCCCCAGAGGTCCTTGCCCACCTCAACTACCCTGCAACCCTGTGCAGCTGCCCACTCTGCTGAATCCGGCTTCCAGACAAATACTGGCACTAATGGTGTTCAACTCAGGGCAGGTTATTCCCTTCCTCTGCTGATCACAGTCACTTTTCTCTTCCAGAGCAGGAGGGAGGGGAAAAACACCACAGGAAAGGGTCAGAAGCAGTGCTGTTAAGATCAGGGCATAGCAATGGCTCCTCAAAAGGTCTGTCAGCTCAACTGCCACACTGGATGGAATTTAAGGTGGCCTCAAATCTTGGCAGTCTCCACAGACCAGAAAAAGAATCAGTGTTTTCCCAGCCTCAGATACACTGCCACATGCTCCTTTCCTCAGGTGGAGCTGAGTGATCACCTCCCTCCCTGAAGCACCAGATAGATTGCTCCCTGCACCTCCCCCTTCAAGTCAAGTGCTCCCCACAAAGGTTCCCTCCCTCCCACTCTGCCTGACACGTTATCTTATCCAAGACCTGCTTTACATGGAAAGGGGAAGGCAGTGGTGGTCTGAACTGCTGTAATCCTTCTCTTACACCCCCAAGGATATCCCTCACTTGTGTCCAAGCTCCTTCTGCACCTGCTCTGCAGCTTCCATGCAGCCAGTGCAGCAGCAGCAGATACTATGGAGGCTGCTGCCAAAGCCTTAAATTTGTACCTGTAGCATTGTCAGCCAATACAGTTTCTGTTTCGTGGTTCTTTGTTTTCAAGTTCCTAATTTTTTAAAAAATCTTGTGTTCTATTCCAGTCAATACAACAGTTCTATGTTCTCAAGCATAGGAGTTGGCAGCCATACATCTAGACTAAGGAGTTATCTATGAACACAATAAAATGAAAATTAACTTGATCCATCAAAATGACTGTCAAATCAGAGTACGATGCAGACACCCAGGACCCCTCAATTACCTCTACGTATAATGCTTCATCAAGGAGACCCCTGTGACTCACTGTGGATGTTCAACACATGTTCTTAACAGGCTTCTCAGGTCAACAATGAGGACAAAATATGCTCCCAGCAAGTGACAATGGGTATTTGCTGAGTAATAGCATTACAGAGGAATCATAACACCACATTTTGAAATCTCTTGTTCAAATACACTTTGCTGTTAGGACTGAAACAAAAATCATCATCAATTACTCAACAAGATGTACCTATTCTTCCTCGCACCACACAAACGCTGCTAAAGCACCAGCTTCCTGTTCACTCTGGGGGGAAAGACATGTTAGTCTGCAGGGAGACCACAAGCACAATTCATTTTTATGCGAATTGGTAGTAGATGCAAACAATGATGTGGCAAGAACTTTCACAGATGCTTTTCCTGACAGCCAATTTTTATAATTATTTCTCAGAAGGATCAAACCCACAGCAGATCAAAGCACAGGACTCTTCCAGACACTTTGGAAAGAAACAAAGTCTGCTTGCAACCACGTCAGCCATCCCAGGACACACACGTAGGAACAAATTTTTCTGTGCTCACAATGTTCACTGCTGGTCATCTATCATCGATACAAGTTTAAGCCTCTGCCAAGCAAGTGACAGTGTAAGACCTGGGAATACCCACAGTGATGATCAGCTGCTTTGTTTTCAAGTAGGCATGCAAGAAAATAGAATTAACACCACCACCACCACCACCCCACCCCTCCCCCCACCGAAGGGTTTTTAGTGTACAAACTCATCTTCATAGTTAAAACTCTAAGACAACTCATACTACAGTAATGTTCTGACTGGCAGATACTGATACTCACCAATTATGACTTGGGAATGGATTATGGACATGGTTTTTTCAGTGCTATCAGCATAGGAAACAAACCACTTGCTACATACCTCAGAATCAGATAATCTATCAAGATGAAAATATTTAACCAAATGAACTCCCCTCTCACACGCTAACCTCCACATCTCATCCCACTAATCAGACTAAAGAGAAGCTCCCCTCATCCCGGAGCAACTGCAGGTTTTGTGATCCTGAGGGCAGGTGCTGACTGCAACTTGTGAACACGACATGAATTCGCAGCACGCAAAGTGTCACCAAAACAATTTTATTTCCAGTGTTTAAGTGGGTATGCACACAGGCATGATACAGGTTTGGATTCATTAGGTCTTCATGCAGAATTATATTCTCAATAAAAGAAACCAGTTCCATCCAGTATCCACTATCTACACGCCTATGTTACAACATTTATATCAAATCTGGTATCTGAAGAAAAGATACACATGTAATATGTACATTTAAGTTACTTATTTTACAGAAAGGTTAAAAATTCAAGTCACATAAAACTCAAAATCTGTATTAAAATTGGAAATATAAAACTCCAATATTTACTGGAATGCCTAAGGAATGGAAGCTCTGTAGCCACCTGTGTTAACATTTGTAAAATGTAATGAAACTCGTTAACAGTAAAATGCATTCATTTGTTTGTAATAAGTTTCTCTAATTTAACAATATGGCACCCTAACAAACCAAATGAATTTATGATGAGGCACTTGTTAGTGACTAAACCAAAAGAACAATTTTTCTGCATACTAATGCCAGGCCAACTCTCAGTCAAAAAACCATGTATACACTACACAGCATGTTGCATCAGATGCTTTGTTCAACATTTGTATGCAGCCATCAAATATACTTCTTCTTAAAATATATATATATACTTTAACTTTAGTGTTCTTCTGGCTGTGGTAATGCACTGTGAAGACGTTCCACAGAGCATATTGATGAAACCAGCCCAAATGAAGGCTGCATAACAACAACAGTACAGGAAAATATATATATATATGTACACACACACACATACACACAGTTACTGGGAAGTGTAACAGTAAGTTAATGAATTGCTGTAGTGGACATATCTCCCCATTTCAAAGATACTGGTAGAATCGAGATCTAACCACTTGGGTCCCAGACAGTTTATGAGGATGGGCATCAACTGCTGGGCTGAAGTTGGTTTTGTTCATATTCTGATAATTTTCACCATTTACCTGGTCTGGTGGCTGAAATGGTCCCGTAGGTGGTGATCTGTTAATTAAAGTCAAGCTGCTGGAAGAACTGCCTTCATCTGCGGGCATCTCTGCAGATAAAGGCAGATCTGCCTTCGATGCATCTGCTAAGCTAGTGTTCTCAAGTCTGGGCTTTCCAGTTTCACCCGTATTAAGGTCAGTTGTGCTAGTGCGTAAACGTTCTCGTGCAAGCCAGTCTGAGATTGAGAGGTCCTGTGCTGGACATTTGGGCTTCAACCGATTCACAGCTGAAAGCTCAGATTCTCTCTCTCTACTCTGACTTGGCTCTTGAGCTTTCCAAGCATTCAGGACACTTATTTCAGCAAAATCCCTCTGTCCTCCAAGCGTGTGCCTTCGTCTGATATTTTTTCTCTTTGCGGTCTCTGCAGAGTTAGCTTTTTGATTCCCAACTCCAAACATGTCATCTGCAGACGACTTGAGTCGCAGCTTTAACCTATCTGTAATTTTAAGTCTCCAGGTAGGTTCTTGTTTGTCAGCCTCACTTCTGGCTGACACAGCTAAACTGCTTGTCGACCTTCCTTTTTTCATTACGTCAAACATTTTGGTCACAGTAGGCAAGTCCTTCTCACTCTTCGCATCCCCTGAACCCTCACTGTCCGTTTTGTGCCGTGCAGACTTTCTTCTAGACAGTGTATCGCATTCAATAAGTTTGTGTGAGCTAAAAAGTCTGCGACTCTCTAACTTTGGCGTTGAACTTCCCTCAGTACAACTTACTTCGCTCTCTTCAGAGTTCCTCCGACTGGTCTTTACCACTTCTGGAACTTTCGCCCCCTTGGACAGCCTTTCAGCAGCAGCACTCGTGGCAAAGACAGGGAAGTCACTTTCACTGTCTGTCTCCATAGGACGCCCTTCGCTGATCAATTCACTTCTTTCATCATCAGCATCTTCTCCCTTGCTTTCTGTCACCGACTGCACCTCAGGGCTCAGCATACTGGCATCTAAACCAGTTAGATATATAGTAGATGAAGTAGTTGAATAATCTGAGGTGATAGAACTGACATCAGCTGCTAAAAACTCGTTGTGTTTAACTTCAGGGCTGGTTACTTTTTTGCATGAGTATCTGTGCTGGGAAGCCTGGGAGGAAGTGCTAAGCATAGTGCCAGAGTCAGACACTGTCTCCTCAACCTGGGAAGAAGATTGTGAAATAGGCATTTTGGGGTTATTCTTCTGCGTGGTTTGCAGACAGCTGAGATTTGGTGATTTTGTACATTTGTCATGGTAAGGCAGTGAAGGTTCCTCTGACAGGATACTTTCTTTCTTCAGTGTCTTCTTTTCATCCTTTACAACATTCACATCTTTTTTACTGCTGTTCTCTTTTTCCTTCAGGACAAACATCCTCTGTTTTCTCCCTATGTCTCTCTCCCTTTCATATTCCCCTTTAGCTATGTCCTCTTTTGTTGCGTCACCACGAGATTGTTCTGCAAGCTCCTTCCTGAAAAACACATTATCCAACTCATCCTCTGAGCTGCTTGGTTGTGGTTTCTCTTTTGTTTTTTTCCGCTTGCGACTAGCTGCTGCAAAAATGGAGGACACAAGCAGTTCCTTGCTATATTGATCCTTTCCAGAACCCCAAGAACCCTGTTTAAAAAAAAAGAAGAAAAAAAGAAGAGGGCATGATTAGAAATCACAAAGAAACATTTGTTAGCCTGAGACTTTTTAGAAATATATCCCAAGCTTCAGAGTAGAAAGCCCATCTTTATTCAGGAAACATTTACACGCTGGCAATGGTGAAAACTGCCCCTATATGACTTCACAAGCCAAGGTCAAACAGCCATACAGCTATATTGACCATGACAGCCTCGACAAAGGTGCAGTAATTTGTTAACATGAACATGGGCAGAGAAGAGTTAGGAGAAACTTCCTACTCAACCAACAGTAACAAAAATATTCATGGTTACCCAGAACCTCCTGCTGCATGACACAGAATATCCTATGTTCTTAATGCAGAGATCAGGACAGGGTAGGTAGAAGTCTTGCTGAGCGCCCCCAGGGAAACAACCATCTGAGAAGCCTGCACAGCAGCTGCCTACAGTGACTGCCTGGCCTCCTGCACAATGACTGCCTACGGGCAGCGCGGACAAAGAACCTTAAGGACAGCAGGCAACAGCTCTGAATCGCTGTGCTGGCAGACAAGAGCCAATCCAAAACTGACTGGTAATGGACCACCTGGTGGTGGGGCATACCACTTTCCACATGGCCACAGCAATTCTTCTCATTACTCGAATGGTACTCTTGCATTAGCTACTGTCCCCATAAAGGATGGCGGAGCTCTGCACATTTTTTTCCATGCATTTGGAACACGTACATGCCCTTCTCACCAAGAAGGGTATCAAGCAATGCAGCCAGCTTGCCTTGCTGCAAGCAGGGCTGGCTGAGCAGTAAGCAGGCTCCTGGCCCAGGCCATGTGCACATATCCTGCACTGCTGCTCGCAGGCCCGTGACTGTGGTCTGAGTGATGCTGTTGCTCTGTGCCACTCGCAGGTGGTGGTCAGCAAGAGACAACCTGCAGACAGAACTGTCCTGGCACAGGCAATGTGACATAGTGTCCTGAAAGCTAGGGTTTTTTGAGGCAGTGGCTGAGCTCCCAAGCGTCCTCACAAAGCAGCTGGGCTGGCATCTCAACAATGACCCAGGAGGCTGCACTAAGTCCTGTTCTCAGCTCAAAGGGGGGCATCAGTGATACACCTGGAATGCACACCAGCATAAAGCTGTATCGTGCTCACAGAGTTCTGAGGTCAGCTGCATGCTGCCATATCATTCAGTGCTACAAACAACCAGTGTTAGCAACTACTGAACAACAGCCTAAGAGAATGAAAGATTTGTCCATGGGTCAGATGAGAAGTCTGGCATTAAACAGGATGGAACTATTGCCCATATTCCAGTCTTATTCCTACCCTATGTCCTCCCAAGCACAGCAATACTTTCTAGGGAGATGTTGCAAATCCACCTCTAACCACAAGCTCTGGCTTCCTGTAAGAGGAGAAGATGTTACCTTCTGAGGAATAAAAGCTAAATCCTACATATACTTTTCTCAGTGAAACAGGAAAACACAAATACTGTCTGTGAGTAAGCAGTATGCCAACAATGACAGGGAACACACTGTACACGTTTACCTCTGCTACATGAGATGCAAAAAGGAGGTAAGCGCTCACAACTACAAGAGTTTAGAACAAAGCTGTTTACATGTGCAGCTGACTGCTTTGGCAGATGCAGCTACCTGCAAACAGCGATACTTTTCCAATGAAACACTTCAAAATTATTTGATGAGAAAACAGTATTACCACTTACTCAAAAAATTCTACGTAAGTTCTACAGTACATGTGCATATAAGCATTTTAATAAAGCAAGTGATCATCTAACATTTCAGAAGCTTATAACATTTCACAAAATGATTTACCTTAGATTTTGCTGAGTCACTAGTAGCTGAATCTGTGGAAAAATTGAAAAAAATCCGCTCAGTTCTGTGCATTTTTTTTTGTTGTTGCTACAGACAATGCTGGACTTATGGAAAAAGACAAGCACAGAACAAAATGTGAAGCAAATAAAACCAGAACAGAGTGAATAGTCAGAGCTCACAAAGATGCAAGCTGCACCACAGAAAGCCACCGCCATGAAAGGATGCTGTGAATTGTAGGCAGAACCAGCTCAATGACAGGAATGGCAAAGGAGCCCTGTTCTTCTAAATAAAAACCAGAAGTACTAATGTTTATTCCATGTTTTAAATATACAGCCCCTGCAAAACCACAGCCCAGAGAGCTCTTCAGGATTGTACTGTGTACTCTCCTGAGAATTAGGATACACAAAGCAAAATTGAATGTCTTGGTACTGTTGGCTGCCCTAGGCACAAATCATAGTTCATGTAGTCATATTCTTTTTGTGAGGTTTTAACTGAATTAAGTAATATTTTGTGCGTATTACACAATTACACATCTCTCTCCACCTCTGACTATGTACAGGTGAAATTTTATTTTTAAGTCTGCTAGATTTCAGCAGCTACCAGTTTTGTACTTTTCTACAACAAGCGCTATTATGAAATGAAAAATGGACACCATAGTTTCACTGTCTTGCAAAACCCAAGATTATACAATTACAAAGGGGGTAGGAAGGGGCTAGCACAATGACTAACAAAAATGAACTTGGATGTGTTCCAGCATTAGGGACTTTCTCCCTCAGAAGAGCGAGCTGAGCCCCCTGCCACGCCCCTTTTTGACACATGGCTAATGCTTTATGACTAGAAAGACTGGTAGACCATACCATGCTATTTCTCCTCAGGGTCTGCTTCAGAGATAACAAGAAACAGCAGAAAAACTTTAAAAAGTAGCATTGATCTGTTTAAAATACTCTTAAACAAAAATTTACAGCACAGATCAACTTTTTTTTTTTTTTTTTTTTGCATTTACAAGAAACGGGGGTTTCTGCAGACAAGGCAGCTACAATGTGGGCAACAGTCCTCCTTCTTCCTACAGTTCCAGCTGTCCATCAGTGACATCACAGAATCCACTAATGACATCACCGTGTGATAGACTCCTCCCACTTCGCCTGTTACAACATCAGTATAAAGTGACTGTTTCAGTAAGTGCTGAAAAACCATTTGAAAACTGAAACAAAAGCTAGAGATGAAGGGAGAGCATTTGTGGGATACAACATGCTGGGTTAGTGCAATAGTATAGTGAAGGGGGGAGGGGGGAAGTCACCAAAAAAGAGCCTGCAATGCTTGTCCTTAGCCACAAAAGAGGATGGCATTTGTAAACAGAAGGAAATCAGCTTTAGTATAGACATACTGCAACATACTTATTAAAAGTGTCCATCACTTGACAAGAAAACAGAACTCAATTTTTTGCATTCCTAACATTGGGAAGTAGCAATATTAGACCACCACTGAAGATCAGTCTTTCTGCCATCACAACAAACCACTTTACAGCAGCATATCTGCTTCACCTCACGATGATGATTGCATGGGTTACTGTGAATAAATAAAACAGTACGTGCAAGCCTCATCTTTAATGATTATAGTCCTGTTTGTTAGACAACAAAGTTTTCCAAATTGTATCATGCAAGATTATCAACAACTCAAGTCTTTAAGAAGTGTTAATGAGCTTTTGGAAAAGAGAAAAACACTTTATTAGTAAAAGAAAATAGGAAGAGAGAGTTATCGTGAGTTAAGAGAGTAGGTTATTCTAGCCTATGGACTAACACTGTCCGGGCAAGAGTTACCTGATACGTCTCCAGGAGATACTCCCGTTCTTCCAATGTTGGTGAGTAAATGATCTATGTTTGGCACTGGCTGAGATTCTACAGTGTTTTCCTCCTGAACTGTTGTCTATAGTTAATAAACAAAGATCTCTTCATCATCGTTTCACAAACAGTTCATTATGATTAAATAGCATTTAGAAAATTGCATTATTCACCTGAGGACACGCTCTCCTTGCGTGTTCTTATTTTCCCATTTTGCTTTATGCTTTTAAAACAAATGCATGGCTTTTCTTTTTTTTTTTTTTAAAAAAAAATCATTACTGCAAAGACTGGAGAATTAACAAGGTGCTTCTGAAGAGCCAACCATACAGTGACATAATAAGAAATAAATAGACATTCTAGAGGCAGCAGAAGCAGATTCTAAACTAAGTTAATTAGAACACAAATATTTATGACAATACTTACAAGAGGTTCTTCAGCATTATCTTCTGTGAAAAACCAGTCATGCTACAATTTAAAATAAAAAAGGTGAAAACCCCACAGGAAACACAAACCCCAAATGTGGAACAAACAAACATGGATGCTACTAAAAATGATGTCTTGGAGTTTGAAAGATAAACACCAGATCCAAACTGGCCCAACAAGAGAAAAGCTGGTCGATCTGTGTACGATCTTATTTCTTAAATAATGAAATGCATCCACTTACTTTTTGGATGAGTGTTTCTACAATTTTATACTGGTCTGGCATGTGCGTAACCATGTGTGTCATGTTATCATCAGATGTCCTCACGAGTGTTGGACCAAATACTATTGCCAGGTTTCTTGGTTCCATCTAAGAAATGAAATATTTCCACATCATACATTTATAACAAGAAAATACAATAATATAGGCTAAGTACATTAATATAACACCTTTAATATCTGAGAACCATTTTAAATAAGAACAAAGACAAGGTTTTTAAAATCACATTACTGACTTGGGTAGGATGTTACACTACACTAAAATTCTCCTATACACAGCTGCAAAAAACACATCCAACATTTCTGCAATTCAGAATTCAACCTCCCTTAACCCACTGCAGATAAATAGATCCACAAGCACAGAAAACTCAAGAATTCAGATACATTCTTTACACTTCCAGGGGGATTTCGTTTTTTCTTCACATAAAAACTTCTTACTTTTATTTATTTATTTATTTAGATGTTTTAAGTTGTGGGTTTTTTGTGGGTGTTGTTTCCCTGTTTGTGGGTTTGTGTTTTTGTTTGAAAAAAGCATTGGTAATTCCCTGTTTTTTTCCTGAAAATGTTTACATGACACATGAAAAAATTAAGCTGGTAATCAAGTACTGTATTATGTCTACTGACAAAGAGCTCATTCAACTTGCAACTACTTTGGAGGGGGCGGCAGCAACCAACATCATAGACCCAACACAACTATTCACGAGACAGACTCAGAGTTACCCGATCATGTCACAACATTTATCATCCACTTAATTTACTTTTAATGTTACATCTCTGACAAATAATTCCAAGGAAGCAGCAACAGAATACTTACCTTCTAGGTTTGCTTACTTCTCTGGCTTATAGTTTACTGTTGTGACATAGAACAGACCAATAATATATAGAAGACAAGATTCTTGTGCAGAAGGAAGTTGCAAACATGACATAAGCCCCTAATGCTTACTTTGACTTGAATTGTGGCCTTTGACAAGTCATACAATTATAGTATCACCTCACTCATCTAGCCTTATATATTCTATAATATTAACATTATTAAAAAAACATTTATACAGCAGACCAAAACCATAAAAATGATAAATAAAGGTTTACTTTAGACATTGCACTTGAAAATGACATTTACTATCATTTCCTTATAATGTCAACTACAATTCCACTAAAGGTTATGATTTGTTAAATGATTTAAGATTGGCCATAGCTTCCTCTACATGGCATCAATCACAAATTTTCTCCTGTACTCTGCACGTTGGTAGCCAAATAACAAGCCACCATGTTACCTCTCCTGAGGTGAGCATTCGTAAGCACACTCGTATTGTGCACAGCTCTGCATTCAGCTGCCCCTCCATTAGAGGTACAAAAAGGGGATACTATTATTTGCATTTACCATAGGATTATAGAAAGCACAGAGTAACTTAATGCCAACTAAGCTCTCCCCAATCCACAGAAATGACAAAAAGTGGTGGCCTAAGACCCTGTAGTGGTGAACTACCACCCTTTATATCATGGAATCATCAGACATTCCAGTAATTACAGCAAGTCCTAGTCTTAAAAACTACTCAAGTGTCCAGGAAGCCAGGCTTCACACAAGGCTGATGTCAAAAGGTTCATTCAGGCCACAGACATTCCCCTGTGCTCTGCCCAGGCACACTCTTATTGGAGTCTAGATGGGATTATATGAAATTTACAGGTTTGGGATAAATTTAGGATATAAGCAGTTATTCCATCAAGAATTAATGCCAGTCTAAATAAAGTTAATTTGCACTAAACAGGTGCACATTTTGCAGGAGTCCTTAGTCTAATCCAAAAAGCTTTTCAACATAGCAAAGGTCTTAATTTTATCTACAATAACAAATTATGACCTTAATAGAAATAATCCTACACAAACACCGTACTTGTATAATGTACTTTTGTTTCATTCATTTTTTATTTCTGATACCTTGTTCTTTTCCGAGTTCTCTGCTACTGTCTTCAGGTGTGCAGAAAGAAACTTGAGAGTCTCATAATGATGTTCAGGTAAATCATGAATCTGAAACAAACAATCACTATTCAGAACATTAAACATTTAATGCTAATTTTGTAGTGCACCTGCAATACATCTGATTTCAGCTTACCAGTCTCTTCAGTGTTTTCAGACGTTCAACAGGATCTTCTTTTCTATTGGCATCTATAAAATCTGCATATTTGTCTGTTAAAAAAAAAAAGGAGAAATTAATGACATGAGTTTATATGTACTTACATATACTATGTATATACACCCTACCCCCCCTCTGTGAATACAGGCAGCACACACACACACACACATATATACATATATGTGAATAATCTTTGGAAGTCATAAATCAGTCCATTCTATTGTGTATCATACAATAAGATGGCAGTGGGGAAAAGAAACTCAACAGCTTTCACAGAATATTGCAACAGTAAAATTGCAAGTTGTACTCAGGTTTTTTTTCAAATTCATAATTCCTTCACCATCAGAGAAATTCTGTTTACAGTTCTCATTCTTAAGTGCTATGATCACCACGACTCCTTGCTCTTTAAATCAAAAGGTAAACAACTTACCATTGGTAAAAAGGGGTTCTGGGAGCTTTCTGAAGAAGGATTTCAGCAGACTGCTTATCACATTCAAGTCTCGCCACTTCTACACATTTAGAAGAAAAGGACAGACATGCTTTATATTTCTATAATCACAACACAACCATAAGTTTTTGTGAGTTCAACCTGGAAACAGCGTGACCAAAGACTTACATCATCATGAACATCAATGTCAGTCATTCCCTTGTTGAGCTCTTCTTGCATACTTGAGATGGCAGCATTATTTCCAGGAACTCTGTAAATACCTGTGTACTCAAGACCTCTTTCTTCAACCAGTTTGCAGCATATATCAACAATCAGTGGAATATACTGAAGAAAAGGAAAAGTTATGTGTAAGTTTTAAAGTAATTCATACAAAAAGCATTTTAAAATCACAACAGAAAGAAAAATCATCCTTCCATACTTTGTTGGTATGAGCTGGGGGGCAGTCATCTAGTCTAACACCAAATGTTCCTACAGCAGATGGCTTCTTTTCAAATGTCTTCCTCATAATGCTTGGAATGCCTTTTCTCCATGTCCCCTTGTCTTTTGGTGGGCTTGTCTCATCTTTTTCTTGTTAGAATAACGCAAACAAGGAAATGAAGAAGAAAAATAACAGCATTTAAGTCACAAAAACTACTGTGAATAGAGGGAACAGATTTGCAAAGATCAAGTACACCTATTGCATTTTCACCTCTTTTACTGTCCTGGCTTCCTGCAATAATACACTAAACATTAGTCTGTCTTAAACATACCTCCCTTCACTCTTTTGTGATTCAAAAGATACATTAGAACATACACATCCCAGATTTAGAAAAGCAAGTAGCTGAATGGTACTGTGGAATTTCATCATTCTGAGACTAAAGGTACATAAATGGCACTTAAAAAAATTAAAATGTACATTTAGTAAAGCAAGATTAACTCTCTACTAAACATGGTGCTGCACAAATTACTTATGTAACTATACAGCCACGTTCCTACTTGTGCAGACCTACCCACCCTTTCAAAAATTACCAGATTTTAGTCACTGCTAAATCATTGCAAACAGGACTCAAACACTTAGAAGTATTATCTATCCAAAAATCAGATAGTAAGTTCAGTAGCTCTATTTACCTCTCCTATACAATTCATGTAGCAAATTACAATTCCCATTTATCCTGTACTGCAAGTCACCTAACACAGTTGCACTTCCTTCATAATCAAATGTTTCTGGAAGCAGTCTTTTAGCAGATCTGACATTTACTTAACATCTGCAATTTAGTTACATAACCTGTAGCATAGCAGGAGCAATGGAATGTTTGTTGGTAACATAAAACAGAATTCACTCACAGCTTAAATTCAAGACTGAATTGTTCAGAAGTGGTTGATCAAAAGTGACTGCTCAGCCAGTTGCCTGAATTGGTATGCACCATCCTTACAAGCACAGTCTCATCAGAAATACCATATATTTATACATTCTGACAAAAGAAAAAGTAGCTTGTAACATTACTTAATGGAGTTCAGTTACTGACTTAAGTTTGTAGTGCCAGCTCACTGGACTTTTTTAGAACGCAGCAGGCATTAATTTTGTTCTGGAAAAAAATCATATAATTTCACTCTTGTATTTCAAAGATTAAGGAAAGAAAAAAAAAAAAAAAGATGTTCTTCTCTACATCTAAAACTCTTCAGTGGAAAACTTCAGTTTCTTAACAGCATATTTAAAATATTCATGTACCTTGTTATTTCCGAGTCAGCTGGAGACAAAAGTATGAATTACACACAGAATTATTTCCAAAGCTTGGCAAAATTTTGGTCACAAGAACCATTAACCCCTGTATTTTACTAGTTAACACTACATGAAGCTGTAGGAAAAAAACCAAAACCCTCTTGAGAGGGGACTGGAATGAAAAGCTTCAGGGATCTGAGAAGATATGAAATATACCTAAGATAACATCTAAATGAAGTAGTTACAAGAAATAAGTGATTATAACTGCATCTTAAAAAAACCTTGTTAATACCTGGTTTGCATCTGTATATTCATGATTTTCAAAAACTTGAAAGGCACCTCGATGACCTCACACCCTTGTCTATAAGGAACTACAGACATACACAAAACATACAGACCTTTAGTGAGAAGCTTCCTTTCAGACTCATCCTTAGGAGAATGCGGACTCTGGGTCCTCTGTTCTGCTTTAGTTCCAAGCAGAGTCTGTCTGATACTTAGACTCTGGCGAGGTGTTTTGGGAGATGGCTCTGTTTTGCTGCTTGAGGAACTGAAACAAAATATATTACTTCAGTAAAAAGAAGCTAGATAAGTAGTCTACAAAAACATTGGCAGCATATAATTCACCTACCTCATCATTGTACTGTATTCTTTAATCCTTCGACTTATTAGATCTCTACTAGTGACACCAGTATCCTATAAAATGAATTGAGATTTACTTTACAATCTTATAAAATGCAACATTTTTTACTTTAAGGATATGATTAACTCTTCCCACCAACAGACCGTGTACAAAAAATTAACATGCCAATAGAGCTTAAAAAAATTTAAAAAAAAAAATCTGACAGTCCTTGAGAATAGGGACAGAACATGTAAAAACCATGAAGAACAATAAAGTGAGTAATTACAAATTAAATGCTGCTATTTAGACTTTTTTTCCCTCAAAGCAATACAATCTGGTTAAATCCTGTTAATTTGAAAGTAAGTTTAGACAGAAAACATGCAAGTCAACACACCCTACTACTCCGAAAAATCCTATCCTATGTGCACAAAGTACTTAGTTATCTAACTGCTACACGCACAGCTGAAACAGCTATGAATCCAAATGTGCTTTTATTCATCTATCTAGTGTTTATCAGTCCCTTTTCCTTTGGATAATTATTTCAAATCTGAGCAGGTGTGCATGACCACAGACATGAAAATATTCCTGTTGCTCACCATTGAAATAAAAACGCACTTTGGACAATATTGGGACACATACTGATACATTATGTACAACAGTGTATGTTTGCCTTTTGTGATTACCATTAACATTTCATTCCTAGAAACGCCAACATTTAATACGAGAAACAGGCATCCTTCAAAGTTTCACTTTTTAACTACTGAGAAACTCACCACATTCCACCAACTGCACACACCACCTTACAATGCAAGTCTGAACACAGAACACACTGGTTCTAATACTGCATTTTTTTTTTAAGATTAGGGATTTTTGACAGAGCAGTTTAATATAAAGTGTATCTTTAGTCAAATCTGCAATAACATTAATTCATTTATTTCAAAAGCCTGCCCTCATGATGAGTATGTCAGGCTTGCTTTAACTCAATTTGTTTCCTCAATTACCTTGCCTTTCACCTCATTTTTTTCTATGTTCCCATACACATTTTGGTCTATTGTTTAATGGCAAATGATTTCTTATGTGAAACATTAACTACAAGAAAATACAATCAATTTTTAATTTAAAGACAAGAACTATGGTTTCTGCATAACATGTTACAAGATTACCTCATCGTTTAAGTTGCTGTTGTCTTGTATTGCTTTAATCCATGCTAACATATTATCTCTGTCCTCAGCTTGAAACAGATACTCGCAGTCTGATGTGGTGAGTCTAAATACATTTTTCCTCTTGGTTTCACAGTATGAGATGTCTATCAAACAAGCATTGATGCTTATAGGCTGTTCTTCTTCAGATGGGGTCACTTGTTCCTTTTTATCCTTGTACAAATAAAGTGAATGACCTCGAAGAACAACATACAATTGCTTCCACGGCCGAATGCTCCCACCAACTCGCTGGAAAACATCAACCAATACCTTAGTTGGCTTGTTACAATGAATGTTTCTGGATTAGAAAAACTACCTTCAGAAGTTTTAAAAAGAAAGACTAACTACCCAGCTATGCTATTCTTAAGAATGACCAGTGGAAGACTACACAAAAGTACACTAACAGCTCTCTGTTAGTGTTAGTCTGTACTTGTGCAGAAGGTTAATCTGAATTCAACTCCACAACATTCATGAAAACCACATCTTTTTTTCTAACTACAATTATCAATGGACTGATTCTTACTACTTAACTAGTAATTAGAAATTAGTTTACTTCACAGATGCTTTGAAATGTAAAACTAGAAGCATAGAATCATTTAGGTTGGAAAAGACCTTTAAGATCAAGTCCAACCATTAAACAAACGCTGCCAAGTCCACCACCAAACCATGTTCCTAAGCATCATGTCTATGCGTCTTCTAAATACTTTCAGGGATGGGGATTCAACCACTTCCCTGAGCAGCCTGTTCCAAAGCTCAACAATCCTTTCGGTGAAGAAATTTTTCCTCATATTCAATCTAAACCTCCCCTGGCACAACTTGAGACCATTTCACCTCATCCTATCAGTTCAGAAGACAGTTCAGAAAGCAGTCTGTAAAAGAAGCTAAGGCATTCACTAAATTGAATGTTCTAACAGGTTTAGAACTTTGTCAGTCTTACTGGTGCTTGTATCCCAAAAATTTTAATTAAAAGAGCAAAACAGGAAGGCTTTGAGTTTCTTTTCTTAATATTCCACTAGTTTAATATTTGTGGCAGGTCATAAAACCACACGTGACAGGCACCTTTCCCTTGTCTGTGACAAGCTGACGAAAATGGAGCCATCCTTCCTTGGAGGCATCACCAAAGACCTCTGAAGAAGAATCTTTTCGGGAACCAGAGTCCTCTGAAGATTTCTGGCTGTCTGGGACCTAAAGAAAAAAATCACAGAAAGAACCCCAGAGTGTACTTCTAAATACATTTCTCTACAATCCCAACATTTAAGGTGTTTCTCTCTTTAAAAGCTGACACCTCATTCAGCAAAAAGCCCCTAAGAATATCCCCCTGGGAAAATACAAGTTTCCATACCACAATAGTGACCTTACACATCCCAAGAATATTTTGAGAAACTTCAGGAGTCTTAGAGTCTCATTAGTAAGTCTAAACAAAAGCACACCATAGACATGCTTTGTTTACAGAAGCTGAGGAAAATGAAAAATCAAGGACCTTGTGGTGAGACCAGAAGAAAAGAGACCATGTTTACTTGTGATCTATACATCACACCAATTGCGGAAAAACATTGGAATCAATTTAAATATCAGACAAAATTAAAACCAATTTGATCAACAGCAATTCCAATAAACTTCATGTCTGTGTTTAACACATCACTTTACATAACCAAGTTGTATAATTCGTACAACTTGTTACAGTAGTACATATAATTCTTAGGAGTTATTATATACACATATACCTACCTTAATCCCCTTTAAACTAGACACATGCTTAATAGATCTGTTGGGAGAAAAAGAGACATTAAAAATGAGATTTTATACACTTTATAAAACAGATCTCCAAATTAACTGACATTTTTCATGAACTTACGATTTTTCCTCTTCTCTGTAGTCATCCAGTCCTTCGTCATATGACTTTGATCTCTCAGTTTTTGCAGCAGGCTGGCTATCCAGGACACCAGGCCGGATGGATTCTATGAACAAATAGAAATTTTTGAGTATGTAAGAACCAGAATCACATTTTTGCAACTTATTTCAAGCAATAAAGAGTTTACTATTTTCACTCCTGTTGTCAAGAGTGTAAAAGGACAAAGTTGCATGAGATCAAGAATGGAATCAACACTCACCATGATCATGTGAAAGCTGTCGCCGAATTAAAGGGACTGGAGATGTGGGACTGGGAGGAACTGTTGTTACAGCTGGTGCTTGAGAAGCAGATGCAGAAATAACAGCAGAAGCAGGAATGTGTGCAATATCATGGTCAATACTAGGACTAGTCGGTTCATCTAGAAAGGTAGTATGTCGTATATTAATATATTAAATACATTTATCAAATGCTCAAAATAAATAGCTGTCTGAACTTCTCATTACTGGGATACCAGATTAAGTAGCTTAAACATGAAGCCTTTCAAACAAACATAAAGAACCAATTAATTCACACTGTCAAATTCACTTGTGTTTGTCCATTTTTAAGAAAGAGGGCACTGATTCATTTTGTAAGAATATGAATTGCTCATTTGAGAAAAGGGCAAAGAACACCATACCCGATTACAGATTTTGCTGTGACAGAACGAAACAGGAATTATTTGACAAACTTTCGCAATATTATTTTCCAAAGGACTATTTTTGTTTATGCGCATAAGTGGAAAACACACTTATTACATCAGTAAGTCTAAACTCATGAGATGGATAAGTATGATTTCCTACAGTAAAATATGGGCACTCAGACTACTGAAAACCATTTGGTCTAAACAAGCGTTCAAATAATAAAGCCAAGTTACAAGCAAATAAAAAAGCATTTTAAACACGTTTCCAGCATCCAAAGAACCAATCCCTCCCCCATCCTCCATACATTCAAATAAAGAAGTATTTATATTTTTAAAAGATTGCAGTACTACATACCAATTAGTTCTTCCACTAATTGTTCATACAAACGATTGCATGCCATACATGCCCAGCACCTCACAGTCTCAACATCCACAAGAGTCATCATGAAAGATTCCAAAAACCTTTAATTATTTCTAGTATTTAACATGCTTCTTACAAGATGGAAGAAGCCAAAAGATGCGTTTTCAATCATTCTGAGAGAAGAGCTGTAACATCTTCTAGAACACGTTACTAAGACTAGAAAAATAATTCTACTTCATGCTCTGGTAGAAAAGGGGATGGGGGAAAAAAAAAAAAAAAATCAAGTCATGAGCAGGGGCTGAACTGTATTGCCATAATGAATATGAATGTATTCTAGGTGCTAAGAATTGTAATATGCAGAGCTACTGAAAAGCCTATTGAAATCAATAAACACTCAGACAGAGGTTTATTCTTTGCTTTGTGTGAACACAACTGCGTGTGCTGCATTGTGCTTTTCCAACAGTCACTAACAGTTCTGTTAAGGCAGCACTTGTAGCATCAAAATTCAGCAGTGTAAATTTAAAACAAGGCAATAAATAAAGTACAGGAAGATTTAGCAATAACAGCCCTCTAAATTTGCTGGAGTGGAAAATGTAACTTTTGAAGTTACATGTTAAAAAAGCATAACCCCTTAAAAACTAGCTGCAAACTAGAAACATTAATAAAAAGGGAAAGCAAAAGGATTCACAGCAAACCTGTGATAGCACAATTTAAAAAAAAAATAAGTTTTACTTGCACCCACAGTAATAAATTAGAAGCACTTAAAGACCTCTTCTCTACAGCACTAGGATATAGGAAGAACCTCAGTTACTCTTCCATTTCAAAACTACAATAGCTCACTGTCCTATTGCCTCATTTCATTTGTTTAGCTTCCCTGCAGCAAGCTTTGAGAGAAGCACACTAACCTTGACTGATGAATATAACCATTCACTGAACAATTCGTTAGTTTATACCATGAAAACTGGAAGTGCTCAGCTTTAAATTATGTTACAGACTTATCTCAAAATATCACAGTCCCTACTCCCAAAAGTTACAAAAATGCTAGCGCTTACAATAAATCTGTGCAAGCTGTGAATACAAAAATGTTAGGCACCACTATGCAATCTCCCACAACACTTAAACCCAAGAATTCAGCTGAGAAAAATGGTTTCTAAATCCTTGAAAGTAACAATATTTATTCAAAGTATTATTACTTCACAGTGGATCTAATCCCTAGATGAATCAAAATTAAAGTGGTTTTAGAAACAGGCAAGCTTTAAAGAAATTGCAAATGACATTGGTACAGGAGGGAAATAACTCTGTGCAATCCCTGAAGAGGCTGAAGGTCAGCTAATGGCAAGCTTTTACATAATGTAAAGTGATTATAGAGCAAACCATGACGTACGTCTTATGAGTTACTGCCTACTAATTTAATGCACTGGCAAACACCAGTGTTGCTGTCCAATGAAAGACAAAACCCAACAACTCTATGTATCTCTTGTATTTTGACCTTCCTCTTCAGTGCTTGCAGTATTTGCCTCCCTTTTCAGTTTCCTTGATTAATCTGTGTATTTGCATCCCAAAACTCCTTGCACAGCATGCAAAAGGATGTGTTCAGTTCACCAGTCAAACACAGCTGCTCTGGCAGGGGGACTGGACTAGATGATCTTTTGAGGTCCCTTCCAATCCCTAACATTCTGTGATTCTGTGACTGTGTCCAAAACGTGGTGAAGCATGTTTGTTGGTTGTTGTATCAGTTTTCTTACTCCATTAAATCTGCTTCTACTTCAGCTCACGGGGCTCCTCCCTTTTTCCCCCCGATTCTCCTTCTCAGCTGGGGAAGGAGCAGAGTGGTAGACTAACTGCTACAATTTAGACCCAGGTACTGGCTAAACGTATACAAGCATACAGAACAAACAAGCCAGAGGAGAAGCCACACGGAGCAATTCTCTTTCGGTTTGTCACCTCATGGATTACTGGTGTCCCTTTCAGTATTTCTAACAAAGGTCAAAGACTGCTTGGAACTTAACCTTGCAAGCCAGGTCAAGGATAATAGAAAGGGCTTTTTCAAATACATAGCTAATAAAACTAACACTAGAGGCAATATAGGCCTACTGATGAATGAGGTGGGTGCCCTAGAGACAGAGGATATAAAGAAGGCAGAGGTGCTGAATGCCTTCTTTGCCTCTGTCTTTACTCCTGCAGGCTTTCCCCAGGAGCCCCTGATCCCTGTAGCCCCGGAAGTCAGGATAAAGGAGGAGTTTGCCTTGGTAGATGAGGATTCGGTTAGGGATCAGTTGAGCAATCTGGATATCCATAAATCAATGGGACCAGATGGAATGCACCCAAGGGTGCTGAGGGAGCTGGCAGAGGTCATTGCTAGGCCACTCTCTATCATCTTCGGTAAGTCATGGAGAACAGGAGAGGTGCCTGAGGACTGGAAGATAGCAAATGTCACTCCAATCTATAAGAAGGGCAAGAAGGAGGACCCGGGTAACTATAGACCGGTCAGCCTCACCTCCATCCCTGGAAAGGTGATGGAACAGCTTGTTCTTGGCACTATCTCTAGGCACATCAAGGATGAGGGGGTCATTAAGAGCAGTCAACATGGTTTTACCAAGGGTAAGTCATGTTTGACCAACCTTATTGCCTTCTATGAGGAAATAACTAGGTGGATAGATGATGGTAGAGCGGTAGATGTGGTTTATCTTGATTTCAGTAAAGCATTTGACACTGTCTCCCACAGCGTCCTTGTAGATAAGCTGATAAAGTATGGGTTTGGTGATCAGGTAGTGAGGTGGATTGTGAACTGGCTGAAGGGAAGAAGCCAGAGAGTTGTGGTCAATGGGACAGAGTCTAGTTGGAGGCCTGTGACTAGTGGAGTCCCTCAGGGGTCGGTACTGGGACCGGTGTTGTTCAATGTCTTCATCAACAACCTGGATGAGGGTACAGAATGTATGCTCAGCAAGTTTGCTGATGACACCAAACTAGGAGGAGTGGCTGACACACCAGAGGGTTGTGCTGCCATTCAACGAGACCTTGATAGGCTGGAGAGTTGGGCGGGGAGAAACTTAATGAAATTCAACAAGGGCAAGTGTAGAGTTTTGCATCTGGGAAAGAACAACCCCATGTACCAGTACAGGTTGGGGGCTGACCTGCTGGAGAGCAGTGTAGGGGAAAGGGACCTGGGGGTCCTGGTGGACAGCAGGATGACCATGAGGCCAGCAATGTGCCCTTGTGGCCAAGAAGGCCAATGGCATCCTGGGGTGTATTAGAAAGGGGGTGGTTAGTAGGTCAAGAGAGGTTCTCCTTCCCCTCTATTCTGCCCTGGTGAGGCCACATCTGGAGTACTGTGTCCAGTTCTGGGCCCCCCAGTTCAAGAAGGACAGGGAACTACCTGAGAGAGTCCAGCGTAGAGCTACAAAGATGATTAAGGGAGTGGAACATCTCCCTCATGAGGAAAGGCTGAAGGAGCTGGGTCTCTTTAGCTTGGAGAAGAGGAGACTGAGGGGTGACCTCATTAATGTTTATAAATATGTAAAGGGTGAGTGTCATGAGGATGGAGCCAGGCTCTTCTCAGTGACATCCAATGATAGGACAAGGGGCAATGGGTGCAAGCTGGAACATATGAGGTTCCACATAAATGTGAGGAAGAATTTCTTCACAGTGAGGGTAACAGAACACTGGCACAGGCTGCCCAGAGAGGTTGTGGAGTCTCCTTCTCTGGAGACATTCAAAACCCGCCTGGACATGTTCCTGTGTGACCTGACCTAGGTGTTCCTGCTCTGGCAGGGGGATTGGACTAGATGATCTTTTGAGGTCCCTTCCAATCCCTAACATTCTGTGATTCTGTGACTGCAGGACTACTTGAAGTTTTACTTTTCATTTGAGAAAAGGATGCAAATGCTATTTGTTCTGCACTATTGTCTATGAAGTAACCCAAGAGACCGGCCATCAGAACATGAGCCAGCATGGAGACAGAGCACCTCCAGCAAAGAGGAAGATGCTGCTTGTCACCTCTGTGTGAACATGAGCATGCAACTGATCAACAGTTGCAACTGGTGATCTTCAGGAAGAGTCTTTCAATGCAAAAACATTTATAGGGGGTAAGACAGTGAAAACTTGTAATAAACAGACAACACAGCTCCAAGTTCAGTTAATTCCCATTAACTGCTTTGCTAGCTAAAACAGAGAGAACTTCATGTATCAAAGTACATTTGTATTGCCGTGCAGCTGGAGATCAGGGACCTACAAAGAGAGGGAACATCTGCACACTGTAAGTGATGTGGAAAAATATTAACTTTCTGACTCTGCAAAGACACAAATTTACACTGAATGGGCTCAGAGGCAGAACTACCGATTTCAAAACTGAGGACTACATGGGTGATAAAGCATGTGAAAGAGGATGTACTACCCCTGCTCTGTGGATGAGGAACAAGTACTAACCAATTTTCCAAAGATTCAGAGAAATGAACACCAAAAAAATCACTGAAAAAAAGAGCGGAGATCTGTATCATACTCTACTATGCTCTACAATACAATTTTATCATGGTTAATATAATATTTCATGTGTTTGTTTATATCTGAATCTCCTGGAACAGTCCTTCAGGATTACATATGAAGGTTTGAAAGTAACAACCTGAACACTGAACACCAAAGGGAGCACATTTTGAGAACCTTAAATGTAATTTAAATGAATCACCAAATTATTCTGGTGGGAGCGAATCTCAGAAGGTCCCCTAGCCCAGCCTCCTCCTCCGAGCAGGGTTAGTGCTGAATTCAGACCATGTTGCTCAGGGCTTTCGTCCAACAAGTGCCAAACAGAGGGGAATGATCTCTTCCCTCAATTTCCTGGCTGTGCTCTTATTGTGTTAGTCTTCATGACCATCAAGGTGCTGGTACCACTGCAAAAGGTTAGCCTACTCCAGAAGCAGGAATTCGCATTTCTCCTTGAATTTCCAGAGACTTCTATCGGACCATCCCTCTAGGCTACGTCCTTCTGAATACGCCTTCATGCATATTGACTGCACCCCCTAAGGTTGGTGGTGTCTGCAAACTTGATGAGCGAATTCCATCTTCTCTCTAGGTCACCGAAAACGATATTAAACAAGACAGACCCTGAAGAACACCACTTGTAATCAGCCTGCAGGTAGAATATGAACCCTTAGCCACTACCCTTTATGCCTGATGATCCAGTTTCCCTACATATCTAGACTATAGCACAGAGATGTTGTTGCAGAAAAGGTGAAAAGCCTTGTTAAAGTCAAGGTTGGTGACCCCCTTGTGTTCACCTCTCATTCACAAATCTAGTAATTTCATTATAAAAAGGCAACCAAATTTCTCAAGCACTATTTACCCTTGGTAAATACATGCTAGCTATTCCCAACCACCTTCTCCGTCATGTACCCAGAAATAAATTCCACAAGGACCAACTCCATAATTTTCCCAAGGACTGAGACAAGGCTGACTGACTGCCTTTCCTGGATTGTCCTTCTCATCCTTTTTCAAGATGGGTGCACAATTTGCTTTTTCCAGTTAAAGGGACGTCCCCCAATCCTCATGATCCTTCAGAGATGATAGACAGTATCTCTGTAATGACATCAGCCAACCCTCTCAGCACCTTCAGATGCATCTCATTGGGCTGGATGGACATGTATGGGTTGAACTGCAATGGACCTGTCTTAAATGTTCTCAGTTTATCCAAGCTGGTTACGATTGTGGGGTTTTTATTTTTAAGGAAATGGTTTAGTTAACCGAATCGTAACATATAAACATGGACAGCAAATTCACGGACTAACTTTAGTCCAAAGAGGCTAACCATCAGGGATGCTCAGGCTTTCATTAACAAAGGAAGGTGATCTCTCCCATCAACCCTTGGGGATTCAGAATGCCAAATCTTTCTTCACTAGTAATAGAAAGAGACTGGAAAAAATTAGCTTCTCAAGGCTAAAGTTATCCTTCATATTTATTTCCTCTCAGACATGACAGTCTTGCAAGCAGTATCTCAGCACCTCAAAAGACTAAGAAGGAACTGTATTATTTAGTAGGTGTATTGCAGAGCATGTTACTGATTAAAACACTAATTAGGCATTTCAATTTAAAAAGACAATGTGAATATGTGGCTACGAACCCTAATTCAACAAGTATGCATTTTATCAAAGACTATTATCTGATTTCAAGATTCAAATCATTCAAATGTAATAGCTGTGCAGTAGCATGCACTTAAAATAACATTAAATTGCTTTTCATGTGAGCAAAATCAAGATAGTGTGCGACCCTACACAAAAATCACTTAATGCACGATTTCCCAAGCCGCGTACATTGAAGAGAATAACTGTAATATTACTAGCTTTCTCAACACCATACCCAATTCTTCTATTAGGTATGTGTTTAAAGACACTCCTGTAGTACTTAATGCAATTCTGGTTACAAATAGAATTTGTGGAATTGTAAGTGATTCCTCTTTGTAAAAAGCCCAGCCTTCTGCAGAAGGCTACTTGTACTACGTTCCCTCTCCAAAGCAAAGGGCTAAAAGAGGAATTAAAAACATTATCTTCATTCAGTGGAGGCACAGATGTGAAGGTTTCTATATACTGAGATGGCATCTACCTGACAGCCACTACAATAAGTATCTCAACCATTGCCTCTTTCTTCAGTAATTCTCTCAAACAACAGGTTATGGCTTGCAATACAGCTATGGGATGTAACTTAAGAATGAATCTCACGTGGCAAGTTCATTTGCTTAAGGCAGAAAAGAAGGCACAGAACTATCAAGAACTTACTTGAAGAATAAAAACATCTTTTCTTTACTGAAGAACAGACAGGACATGCCAGTGACATGAACAGACCCTGCAGCAAGACTGGCTTTAGAGGCCCTCCCTTGCTTCCAGCCTTTTGTCCACAGACATTGCATGCAGCGCCCTTGCCCAGTCCAAGCACTCCGTAGTACACAATACCATGATCATTACAACATATAACATTACCTTGCTCCAAAGTATTCTTAAATACAGTATGTGAAAGCTTTAAAATCTTGTCCTACATCTAATACCTTCTCTGTGCCTCTCAGTTTAGGTTTGTAACAGCTTGGTACAGGCAGCACTTCCCTTATGGTACAGCCACATGGACTAGATCTCCCTTCTTCCACCTTGACAGCAGGCAGGGCACGAGGGGTCAAGTAAAGGCTGTTGAGGCACAGGCATAAGCGGAGCAAGGGAGAGCAGAGGAGGGGGACGGAGGCTGCAAGGAAGAGGCACCAGCAAGAAGAATGCAGGAAGAAAGGAGAGAGGACAGGAATAGGATCTTCATCCACACACAGGCAAGGAAGTTAAAAAAAAAAAATCCACCTCTTCCTCAGAGGCTCCTCACCTCCAAAAAACCTCAAAAGAAGCTGAATTTAAGGTAAACACAGACATAGTGACATAGACTGTTTTTCTTAAAAGCCTGTGAGGAAGAAAATCAAATAAAAAAATCTCATATACAATTTCACCTGTATAGTGAGAAGGCTGGAAATAACCAAGAAAACAAAAATGTATTGTTCAATCAAAAAGAAATTATATGGAACTAACCCTGCTATCACACAAAGGACTAATAAATACCCCAGAGCAGTGAGTTTTTGAAACAGATTTTGAAGTACAAGCTGTTGCATCTTATACTTCAGCCTGCAAGGGTAAAAGCTTCAATAACTAAAGACTTCCAAGTCTACAACACATGATTTGGAAAGAAGATACACTGTTGCCTGGATTCATCTAGAGTTGCTACCTCATTTTTCAAAAAAGAACCTTTAAAAAGGGGTTTTTTGTTAGCTTTTAAGTACTTCCAGCAGCGACAGCACTAATTGTCTTTAGGAAGAACTTCTTCGTAGATCTACTTTACATAATTATCCTCTTGTAGCCGAAAGAATCTAATGGAAACATGTCTGCATGCTGAGCACATTCATTTCTGTAAGCCACAGAAACACAAGACTGGAATGAGTCTCCTGAATCATCAAGTCTCCTCTTCTGCTAATGTGCTCATGTAAATAATATGTTTATTATACTCAGTTTCACACAACCAGAAAAAAAAGCTTCCCAAGGTTATTCTTCATGTAAAACCATTCTGAAAAATTATCTATGATAGTCTGTTGCTTATTTCAGTGTTAAACAAATGTGTAACTCTTTCTAAACAAAGCAATTCTAAATGTTCCTGTTCACAGTATTACTCTGCCACATGAAAAAACCCGCACAATTCTCAATATTAACCTTTTTTTGGCCAAGACCCTTGATAGCATTCATTTATTACCTGTAATTATTATTTTAAGTTATAATGATATCCTAAGGATGAGTTATGCTTTGAAAATATTACCCATTACCAAACAAATCTGTTGCTTCTACTCAGTTAAAACTCTTCTAGATGTTATGAATTATTGACTTAAAATTTTAAGCTTTAATTAAAAAAGGATTTTGAGTTACAGAAGCATTTAAACAGTATTTAAAACTCTAACTCACAATTTTGTGTTTTGGCTGCCACACTTCAGAATACCATAATGATTTAAAAATTGTTCCTTGGATAAGAAACACTGAAATTTTCAGCCTGAAGCAACAGTGATTTGGCAGGCCACACTAAAACCTTGAAAAAAACAGAAGACTGATGCTTATCTTAGAAACACTGATGACATGTTAAAAGCTGTGCCAATGCTATTGCACAAATAATGGAAGCAACAGTCCCTCAAAAATGAACATCTGGCAGCTCTAATTTCTATTACAGTTACATTTATATTTTCATAGTTTGGAATAGCTAGGCAGTAACTTGTAGAAAAACACTATAACAATTGCTGAAGATTTTCATATTCATCTTGACTACTAACAGTTTTTGCTAAAATTAAAGCTTCCTTAAAACATGCCATATCAACCATCTGTACTCAGTCACCATCGCCCTTAAAGTATCCACACATTTTGGGTTGAAAAGCCACGATCTCTGCTGCAGAAGTTTGAGGTTTTGAGTTTCTCTCTGCCTGATGCTTATCTCCAAGGAGAAAACAGAATGAGTACATTCTTTCAATTATTTTTTTATTGCATGTGAGAATATTTCTGGTTGCTTGCCCTAACCTTTCTCTATTCCTACCATCATAACCCTTTTCATAGTGTGTTGTGCAAGCATATAAATTTATTTTCTAGTTTCAAGAATATAATGTAGTTAGTATGTGTGTATTCACATTGTTCTCTGCTGTACCAGAGCCTAAGCAGCCTGCAGAAAGAGGCATAAAGATGTAGGGGTAGGACTGGAAAGGTATGGCATGGATTTCACTAAGAAAAAAGGCAAAAAAATCATTACACCAAAAAAAAAAACCACCAAAAAAACCAAAAAAAAACCAAAAAAAACCCCCTTGGAGTTACATACATGACTTAACATTTAAAGGTATGTACTGATTAGGTAAACCCTATACACCTATAAACCTATACTTCCAGGATTAGAGAAAGAATGCGATCACAATAAAGATGCCTGAGAAGTTTAACTAAAGCTGTGTGGTTTATCTTTCACACCTCCTAATTACTTGGTTGATATATCTTTTAAAAAAGTAGTATTAGGTAATTAAAAACCAAAATATTCAAAAGAAGGTTGAGCAGAACTTACTAGAAGACAGCTAAATTTATCTGTTAATCGACAAGTACTGTCATAATAAAAGTATTTGAGAAGTTTGTAGAAAAATAGATATTGGAGCACAATTAAAATATTTTTATTTTTGAAAATTAGCACCAAGATCAGCTCTTAATGTAAGGTGAAAAGCAGAGTCTGCCTGATTACAACCACAGAAATCACTGTGGTTGGTTGCCTGTGCCAAGGGTTGAAGCAATAGAGAGATAAAACCTTGAGTGGCGCGGAAAGGGTGGATCAGGATCAGCAGTCTGACGGTCACTCTTGTAACATTTGTATCAGAAATTCAGCCAGCAGGAGAGAGGTTTTAAAAAACACCCCCCCCCCACCCACACAAAGGAAATAAATATGTCGTTAAAGCTATGAAACTCTTGGCAAATCTTTATTCAAATTGGGGTATCGGATAGCAAAATTTTACTGTAGTACAAAAGCGAATGGAGAAATTTATGGAGCACTTAAAATCACATTTGGCTCAGGAATGTTGTAAAGTGCAAACACCCGGAGAACAGAAAGTACCAACATTAAGCACCATATATCCTTGTCCTGTTCTTACACCTTTCCTTAGGTATCAATTTCAGCCAGAGAGAGGACACTCATTTAATTTTTACAACACTGGTGTTATCAAAGTCTGGTCAAATATTTTTATCTGGCCAATTTTCTTTTAGTTACTCACAAATTAATAGTGGAATGAAGTGACCTAAAATTTTTCTAGGGTAAAGACGTACCAGATATTTTCAAAATCAGGATCACACCTCTGAGGAAAAGATTTCGTACGTATCTGATGCTACTGCATGCTTACAAGAAAAGCTCTGTAACAGGATGACTATAGATGTGTTTGATTTGGAAAAAAAAAATTCAAGATGATGTTTATTTAGGCTAAGTATTTTAAAACACAGCCGTTTAAAATTAATTTTCATGTGACAATCCAGTGCAAAGTTGGTAAGAGCATTCATCCAGTAGTCATGGCTGAAGCACTAAACTGCACTGGCAGCTAGACATACTGCAATCAGGTCAAATATTGAAGCAGTTTCTCCATTTCACTCACATGGGTAGTTGATTCAACTCAATCTTGGAGTTGGATTATCCTTTTAATTGCTCTCTACAATAAATGGTATAAGAAGGAAACAAATAGTTTCCAGCTAGCTGCAAATCTCAGACATGCATACTAGACATCTATGTCTACAAAATGTATTAAAATAACTATATTCTGAATGAACCTTTCTCAACAGTTACAAAAATGTTAAATAGCATTCCAATTTCCATCCCAGTCCTGGTTAACACATACAAAATTACCCAGTAGGTCAGAAATTTATCATTCTCTGTTCTTTGAAAGAGAATTTTTGTACAAATTACAAGTCTGAAAAAACATGCATTAAACACTACAATTGCCAATATAGTCACTAATAGAGACAATGGTATTTTTACTAGTCTAGAGAACAGGTGAGACCATTTCTGGGTGAAAGGAATAATCTTTCATTAGCCTAACTGGTATAGTTTGAAAGAACAGAGAGCATTGCAAAAACAGAGTCTTTCTTTGGACCCGAACTAGAAACAGCAGCTCTCCAAGCTAACCACAATACCCCTCATTTAGTAGCACGTGGAAAGTACTGAAGCCTGCAGTACCAGGGTATGTTTTTCTGTAAAACCAGTAGTTTCCTCATCCACCAAGAACATCTGCTCACCTGAAGAACAGTCTGAGCACAAAATATCTTGCCCAATTTTTTTCAAATTAATCAGTTTCTCCTATAAAAGATATTGCATCTACCTACTAAGTTAGAAATGAGACATCTGTTCAAAGCAATCAGCAAACGCAAGCCATAATTTCATCTCTGCTTCAGAGCAGCCTCTCGTGAAAGGACTAGCGTCAAAAGGCAGTTAGTTCTTCAGTAACCCACCACAATCCCTGCAAGAACCTGTTGTAAGCCAGTTTGATGGAAACTCCGCTTGGATTTCTGTCTGTGGTGCAGGCCACCATGCTACTTACAAAGAGATACTCTAATACCATCCCGATGTTGTGTTATTCTCAAGAGCAGCTTAGTCACAAAATACTGCTGCAGAAGTCAACTGTTCCTGGCAGAATTTCTACCAAAATACTGTCTTGCCATATCTACTACTTTTAATGAGCAGAAAGGGATAACAAAAATAAACACACCATAAAGTCTTAAAATGGCAATAACATGTAACCTTGGAAGGTATTTATTCCCCCCAAATTTACATTTTTACACTACTCCAAAGATCTACTGTAAAAAAAAATAACTTCAGTAAGTGCATTTATGAAATGAACCATAATAAAATCTAATACTGAAAAAATCAATTATGTTGACATAAACATAAGGAAGCAGAGAGGCTGCCAACACCAAGGTATTCCTTTAGTCAATGTAACTTCTTTCTCAATCATTAGACAGAAGGAAAAAAAAAAAAAAGAAAAAACCCAAACCAAAAACACTACCAGAAAAAATCCAAGCGATTTTCCTTCAGAAGAGTTAAGTAGCCTTTAACTGAGTTTCAAAGTAGATTTAGGGTTTTATCTGCCTGATTAAGAAAGGCTTTTAACAAGTGAAGCTGTAATTAGGCATAATGACAGTGGAACAAGTTAGAATCATGCATATTAATTCTAACTTCGGAAGATGCACACTCTTAGCAGCATTCGCTGCTCTTCCTCTTCAGAGAGGGTTATTTCATCGTCAATGTGCTGGAGCTGTGGTGGAAATTTTCCACAGCACCTGTACTGGCACAAGAACTTCTTGCTACGAAGACAGCCACAAGTACTGAGTTGGCTCGGACCATGCCCATGCTCTAGCAGCACCACTTTTTAATATTTCTGGAGTATTCAGAAGCTTTCAGTCCAAGATGTTAAGGAGCTCAAAAGAATTCACACAATCCTGTGTGGTGGTATGCCAAGAGGCCGCAATGGAGAGTTACAACTTTGTTTCTTCCGAACTGCTAAACTAGAATGCAGTGCAATTGCCATGTTCAAGACTTCTTTCAACTTTAAGGATCACATTTCTCTAAAACCTGGAAGCAAGCCACAGGAGTAAGAGTTCATGGCAAATCTTTGTCAAAAGCAGATAGGAGATTGAGTAGAAAAGGTTGGGCTTGATATTTTGACAATCTTGATCTTTTACATGACATTTAAATTGTACAGTATCAGAGAACTCCCAGCAAGCACTCCTAAGTGAGTACAAATACCACACAACTTAAATCAAGTGCCCAATGTTTATTTTAGGCATAGTATTAAAAAGCCCTGCACAAAGGCTGGTTACACACCTTACAAACTTGCACTAATCCTCAAGAAAAGACCGACAGGGTCTAAAGAAGAAACCAAAATTACACTGGATACTTATGCATCCATCAAAAAATAAAAAAAATGTATAAAACTCCCATTCAAAAACTCCCATCCCAATATAAAAACCATCTGCTAGATAAGAAAACATTTTTGTTATGTCTTAACAAAATTTTGTCAAAACAACAGTATTATTACATCTTTTGTATGATTTCCATACTTAGACATGCACAAAGTGTTTTCATTATTTTTGGTTATTTACTTTAAATTAGTAGCAGGTATTATACATAATTCTAGGGGGACAATCACCACTGTAGATCCACAATAGAAGACAAGTGTATTTAGACAACATATCTGTAATGCCCTTAACCTAGTCTGTAAAAAACTGAAAAGTATTAAGAGCTGTTTATCACATACATGAGTCTGAGAATCAAAATTTAGTATAAGAACTATTTAGAAAATACTGAAGAACAGAGTCACACTCATAGATCAACTCATGTGGAAAACGGTCCACAGACCTCTAGACTCCAAAGAATTAAAGCAGCCCCAACAAAAGAAAACTCAACAAGAGTGGGGCAGAGATGACACAGGCATTCACTACTTGAGTGGAACAGAAATGCTCTGCCAGTGAAATTCTCTCTTCAGCAGATGACTCCAACTCCTCACATAACCCAAACTGGATTTTTAATTATCTTTTTTCTACTACTTATTATCCTTCCATAAGTTCCTCTTTTCTTCCAAATTATCTCAAAAGTGCTCAGCCCTCTTCCTATAAGCTCCTTGCAATTCCAGCCCTGTCTGTGTCAAAGCCCACAGGAGAATCTTTGTGCCTTCTCATATTCTGCTTCCACAAACCCTTTAATTCATATCCACATTAGCATCTTTACTTGCAAATTCACTTCATTTTATTGCTATCCTTTCATCTTATACAGCTTTCCTCTGTCTTAGAAAGCTTTCACCTTACCTGTTCAGCTGACAAACTTTTTTCCACAAATATGGATTTGCATCCATATTCTCTCTTTACCGGATTCCAAATATATTTTATACTAGAGAAGTAAAAATATTTTGAAAGGTGCTGCGAATGCTAGTTGGCTATATATATAACATCAGAACCAGATGCAGTTACACAATGTAGACTTCTCCAGGGGTAAAATTCTATAAAAATATTAAATCACTGATCCTCCAGGACTCCAAATAGAACATTTTTTTCCTCCACCGAAGAATATTTTTAGTTTTACCAACCTAGTATTACTCTTCTAGATGAGAAAAGAACCTCCATGCCCCTCAACCTCAGGGTTTACAGGAACAGCAAGTCAGTTATCTGGCATGATGCATTCCACCTTCAGCAGAGAAAAGCATTTCTGTACACTGGAATAGTTTAACTCACCAATAAATGGAATAGAAGCCAAGGAGTCACCAGGTGGGCTGGAACCTGATACTTTCCTTTCTTCTATTCTTTTTATGTGGACTTCTCTCCGAGCATCATTAGGTAACCAGCAGGTAGTGTCCGAGGCTGCCTCTTGGTCATTTACAGCAAGAATATAGGACTGATGCCTCAAAGGCTGTGGAGTTTGGTGGCCAGAAGGTGATTTGTCCCGCATGACCACTGTGTCTTTGTCATTTTCCTGAACATCTGTTTGCAGAATTTCAGGCTCACGGACATCTTCCCTTTCAAAATCATGAATCTTTTGTCTGATGGAACCATCTACATTGTCAGAGGTAGTTGAACTCTCACTTGTTGGCTGAACAAGTTTGGTGGAAGCTGGAGACAGAGCGGAGGGTTGGATGGTTTTGCCAGTTTCTGCTTTGTGATCTGGTGCACCTTCTGCTCGAACCCTTGACTGTTGGTTCAACAGACCACTCTGATGCAAGTGATTTACTGTTCTTTGGTCTTTGCTGGCAATAGCATCCAGGCTCTGGTTAAGGGGAAAGGATGGTTTTGCTGCATAGGGAGCAGAGTTCTTCAAAGAGCTACTTTTAGAACTTCTGGCTGGTGTGAGAGACAATCTCTCTTGAGAAACAGATACAGGTTTTGAAACTCCCCCAGGGGTTTGCAAATCTCGAGAAGGCTGTAACATTTTTATATCTGATGGAACTTTCTGAAAATGAGAACCAGGCAGAGAAGCTCTACTACCTGTTCTCCTGTTGTCTGAAATATAAGCACTCGGAGCCATAGAAAAATTTTGACCTCGAAGGGACATATGAAATGCATGCTGTCTAGATCTCTCATAAATACCTCGCCGATCATCTTGCTCAGTAAACCCTGTCCACTTGTAAGTCTTCCTCCTATCTCCATTAGTATCTGCAATCATATTCTCTGAATGAAAATTTTCTAGAACTTCACCCTGTTTGCTGAGATAATCCCATGACCGAGCCCTGTGATTCCTAGCATTAACTGAAGGTGAAGTCAGAGTATCTTGCGAAGCACTTCGTGGCCACTCCTTCATCAACATGGGATCTTCAAGTCTTTCCTGGGACACACTTCTCTGCCGGATCTGAACAGACTGTGGAACTCTGTCGTGAGAGGTGCTCCTGCGCCGTACCTGTGAAGCAGTGCGATTTGGCACCACTTGATTATAATCAGTTGTATTCTGAGAAGCTGCTCTTAAACTATCTAACCTTTCCTGTATTGTTCGGGAGCCATACATATGCATGCGTCTGTTATCAATGTACTCTTTGTAAGTTTTGTAGGTTTTCCAGTCTATATGCTGGTGGGATGTTGGAGAACTGTAATGATTAGTAGAGACTGAGGGCGAGTCTGTGGCTTGAGCAGGAGGTCTAGCGCTTGGGATTCCTTCTGGACATACTACATAATTTGAAGCTTTACTTAGTGTTCCAGTTGGATCAACTGGCCTTGTTATTGGAGTCTGGGGAAGTACAATGGCAGTAGACACTGAAGATGGTGATGTGGTCCTTGATTTTAGACTGGTTTGATCTTTTAAGCCATATCTTACTTCCTCTGTCCTGTGTGATGGACCAGCATGATTATTTCTACAAGATGGCAAATCTACAGCCTTCTCAGAAGGCACAATAACAGTCCTTACAGTTTCATTGCAAACACACACAGCTGTATTTGATTTTGCTATGTCTGTTGGTGATGGAGGCACTTGTATTTCCATTCTGTAGGCCCTCTCTGGCTGTGTCAATGCCCTTACTGGTCTACTGACTTGCTGTTTCCCCAGCGAGAAGTCAGAAGATAGCTTGTCACCAGCTTGTGCCATAACAGAAGCTGTGGATGTCAGGCGTGGATAACATATTGGCGGTGGTTCAGGTATGTTGTGGGCATTACCGCTGTAAGCTTCATTGCCTTTAAGGTAGGCATCTTGGGAATACGCCTGTGGAGAGAAGATTAAGTGAGTATTCAGTAGTGAGGGAGATGGCAAAGTTCACCATCTAGCATTTGCACGATCAAGCTTCAAGAGAGGGAGTGTAAATTTAAAATTCACACTATTACTTTAGATAAAATGTTAGTTAAAAAGATAAAAATAGCATTCCATATCCCTAGTGAGCAGAAACAGAACAAGCAAAATTATTACATACATTCTTTCCCTCAACAACTAAAATACTGATGACCAATTCTAGGAAATACTGCAGGTAGGGCACTGAGGCAGGTTTCCCAAAATCCATGAGCACAAAACACAGTATTTTTCTCCCCCTTAATTTTGCTTTCTATGATGATGCTTCATACATTCTTCCCGTTCAAGCTTCACATTGCGGAACCCAAAATTTCACAGCAATCGACAGGTTAAAATGCTGCATAATAAATTCAGTGAGCACTAGAAAATTCTCTATTCACTTAGTACATTAAAGAACTCTGTTTACTTAATGTAGTACATATGAAAAGTATACACAAATATACATACACACACATCTAAGATGTCTTCTATGTAAAAGCTACTGTTCCTAAACGTAAAATGAATAAATTGAAGCAGTAACATCCTTGTGAGCCAACACCCTATATATAATCTTACACTTTACAGGAGACAGCCAGTACATGGCACAAATCTTACTGCAAAAATACTAATAATATTTAACACTTCTTAACTTCAAGGTACAAACAGTATGAAAATGCATACATACCCACTACTATCCACAAACTATTAAAACACAAACTAAAATCTCTAATTTCCTTAGTGCATTTATTTGCACCTTTAAGCATCTGACTCCTGAGAAAAAATGGTTGTATTACACCTAGTATGTTGCTATAGCCTTTTAGAAAAGCAGCTTTTATCATTGTGAAATTAACAGAACATTCAAAACAATAAATCAATGAGAAGCATACAGCAGACTTAAACAATATCCTATTACTGAAAAACTTCAGCATGACTTCGTTCACTTTAAACATAATGAAATAAAGAGCCAACACAGAGCCTGCCAATGCAACAGAAGATTAAAATGATTTCTCAGGGCTTTTACACACTTAGGCGTGGTATCATATCACAGCATTTCCTGTTCGAATCATAACATGCTCAATTCCAGAATATCAACGTGCCCTGTCTTAACACTAGACAGGTTATAAAAGCCCAAGTGCAGCCATAAAATTAATACAGAGCAAAGTACAGAGGCGGGCGAGGCATTTACAATACCGCTGCAATGTTACACCGAGCATTAGTAAAGTGAAAGATATTAAAGCATACTGAGAGAAAATCGACCAAATAAAACAGGCACAAACCACAAATTAAGAGATTAGCATTATGAAGAAAATTCAGCTCAGACTATCTAGCTCATTTCCAACAAACTTGCTGTTTACATTCTTGCTTCTCACAAATCATTAAGAAAAACATGCCTTACAAAACCATCAGAGAAATGGCCACTGTACATTTCTTACCAGTGCTGTGACATCCTTTGTAAACTGCAGCTGGCAGAAAACAGGAAAACATAGTAAAAGCTGCTTACAGATGTAAAGACAGAATTATGTTGTCATATTGATGTTGGATACAGCAAACTAAAAATACAACTACACCGATTTCACTGGAAGGTACCAACTGAAGTAAAGGGCAGTAGAGCAGAAAAAATAACTTCACCCTCCTTGTAAGCATGTCTATACCAGGCTTTTATCTGCTCTTCACATTTATCCTCTACCCTTAGAGAAAGCAAAATACATTTGTGCCATTATGCCTTGGTGCATCCCTACAGCTGCCTGCAGAGAGCTCTGGCTCTATGCAACGAGACTTCCCTTCCACTACAGCAACATCGCTGTCTCTCATTTCCCCTGGGCTGCTAACCATTCCTGCTTCCTGGTGACGAAACAACAGCTTTATTATGCATTTAAAACAGCACGCCCCTTCCCCACATATAGCTGAACATGACCACAAGCTGTCAGCTGACTGCAACTGCTTTCATGCTGTACATCTGAAATTAGAGGAATGATGCTGCAGAAACACTCATGTGATTTGTATTTTTTTTTTTTCCTTCACTCATAGTAAAAATCAAGCCAGGTTTCCACTGGCACATTTAATGGAGGGAAGGAACATGCAAAGGTAAGTAATTCTGAATCTTTAATTCAGTGGCTATTTAAGATCTTGACAGCCTGTAAGAATTTTTTTTTTTTTTTAACATGGAGAAAATATGCTGAAGACCCAGAAAACAGATAGAGCAAGATTCTACAGGCATGCAAGACAGAAACAATCACACACACACACCCCCCAATCAGAAAACAATTACTTTATACAGCTGATAAAACAGCTCAAAACCTGGGATATGCACACATTACACCAACATAAAATACACTGCGTTTATGTTTTTGTAAAATGCCCATGATAAACAGTGCTTCATTGACTTTGACAGCAGAAAGGCTAAATTCCAAAACTGGTGTGATCTGACTGTAGCTGAAGACTACGAATGAGTATAAAAATCAGTTCTCAACTCTTGACAAAATTTTTCACAGATATTAAAACATCTTCAAAAAACAACGTTCTCACAGGGTCCAAACTGAGATAAGCTAGGCTTTCTCCCCCCTCCCCCAATAAAGAGTATGTTTCCATGACTGCAGGTATATCTGGACAGACGGACTGCCAGTTCTCAGTAGCAGAGAGCTACTGAGGAAAAGGACTTGATGTCAGAAAATGCATTTCTCCTTTCAACCTCATTCCACTCACTTCAAGACAGCACTGAAACAAAGCTGAACTTTCTTCCAAGAAAGAAAATGTTTATGAATAGGGGCTGTGACATTTCCACAAAGGAATACTAAATATCTTTGTTTCATAATTTTGATCAAGGGCTTATAGAGAAACATTGCAACTCTTTTGCCAATTAGTAGGCCCAGTACAAAGGACACAGCCAGCAGCAGAAAAACAATCCAGTAAGTAGATTCTATTGCACGTAAAAGAGTCAGTATATAGAGGATCGCTGGGGGTACAAACAAGTCAGATAGATCACAAATAATAGACATCGACCCCAGGAATGACACAGCATGACCTGTAATAGATGGAACAAAGATACAAGGTAACCCATGGAGAAAATGGGAGACAACCAAGTCAATAGGGTGATCACATACGTTAGAAGTAGCCCCATGCTGCCTCCCCACAAAGCCCGCGTTTGTAAGTGCCAGACCTGACTGGGATACGGTTGCATGAAGAGTCAGGAGGTCCTTCCCCAACAGGAAACTCTGTGAAGTGCATCCACTTCATAGACAGACACTCCAACTCTTCCTGCAAGTGGTCCCAGCTTTTATGCCCAAAGCAGGACACCTGGCACTCATTTACCCAATGCAGGGCACCTGGGGCTTGTTTACCCAAGGGCTTTCCCTACAAGGCTGGCTGCACCTTGGAAGAAAAGCAAAAGGTAAACTCATCCCCTCCTCTTAAAGGACCATGGGGCCCACCCATATGTCAACCTTAATTCAGGGCTTGGGGTTCAGACCCCAGCACTTCAGCAACTTATGAAGAAATGCAGAGATCCACTCCGAATAATGTCATGCTGAATGATGCATGACTAGCCTTTTTACTATGAAATATTTTAGTTGCTTTAACCAGAAGGTGATGGTTACATTTTTAGAAGAGAGTTAGAGACTAAAAAAATGTGAAATACATCAATATTTTATTAATAACGCTATATATATTAGCATCCATACACTATTTTGACACTTAATGTATTTTACAGCTATATATAAAACACAGTTTGAATATTACTCTCTCCTCCCTTTAGTTCCTCAAATGATATAGCATGTAAAAATACTACCTTAATCTCCAATTGACTGCAATGGAGGATATACTCATTAAAAAGCCATTAGGGTATGACTTAAATTTAAGCCCTTAAATGCCTTAAAAATAAAAACCAAGCCTTCCAACTTAAATATATATATATATTTATTTATTTTAATATCCAGATCAATGATGTTCCTGATTCAGACACCAGCCAAGCCACTTGAATTCCCACAGGAGCTGCATACTCAGCAGTTATTCAGAAGTTCCAATATGATTGAAAAATATCAGTCTTGATGTTTTATGAGCTCTTTCCCACCTTTTCGAAACAATGGCAGTTATGGAAAGCTTACTGTACAAATACAACTATTTAGAGTGACATTAACAGCTCTGATGGGTAACAGCTCTGCAACAATTACTAGAAGAAAACTGCTGCGCTTACAGGAAAAACTCTGCGTGTTTCCAGTTATTTGGTACAATTTCTTCACCTCACAGTCTGGTTTTGTTTGCACCAAGTTTGCAAACTCCTATGGAAAATAATTAATTTCTTACTGCGAATTTGTATAACCACTGGCACATTAAGGGTTTAACTGGTAAGGTGATACATTCATGCCATATGATAGACAAAATAAACTTTAGCAAATAAAGCATTCTACAAGATACTTTATTAACCCTCAAATTCATCTGAAGGGTTTTGCTCGCATTTTTTCCCTACTTGATTTTATGCCACTTGATGTTAGAATAATGATGCTGATGTACAAGGATTCATCTTGGCAAGAATCATAGTGAAACACTGCACTTTCAAGAGCTTGAGCCAATTATGTCCTACACCCCTTAGCCCAAATGCATAAAAGCACGTAAGTGTATGCTTCACTGAGTATGAGTACGCTTCACTACGCTTCACTAAATGATGACTAACAACACTGATTTCAACCAAACTACTTGCAAAATTGGAGATAAGCATTTTGATGAATCAGAAGCTAATGTGCCCAGCTCCTTGCAAGACTGAGCTTGAGGCCTTCTTCCTTCCTTTTCCAACCTATTTGGCTTCAGATTATGTTTCTTTACTACTAAATGATTCTCTTCCCCAGTCCTAACTTATTCTCACAGTTAGCATGAGTGCAGGAACTGCACAGCAGAAAAGGTTTTCAGCTGTCTTAAAAGGAAACATTCTCCACTTACAGTCTTCTCTTGCAAGAAAGTCAGTAATACAGCTCAAGTGGTTTCATCTTACTTTGAGACAGGGAGCAAACACCATGGTCAGATAACATTATTTGGAAAAAAAAAAAACAAACCCACAATAAAACAAAAAACCACATGCCCTTTCTTCCCAAAGGTAGTGAAATTTTAGTATATAAAATTTAAGGCCTTAAGCCTAAGAAATTTAATTTCCAAATACACATTGTGTAAGAGACATTCTTGTAAATATTTGTCTAAATAAAGGTGAGGAGAACTGATGCAAGTGGTATTTTCTAAGATCTGCAATGTTAGATAAAGTTTAAGTCTCCTTGTCTAGGTCACCATGTCTTCACACCACACCCCTCCTTCCACTGTACTTGCTGCCAGAGCTTTAATATTAACCTCTGTGCACATTAGTAACTGCGTCAGCACAAAATCTGAAAGTAAACAAATGCTCCAAGACTCTGGACTAAATACAGCTACTTATGAAAGCATCTCTATTTATTAAAAGTAAAGCAAATGAAAATATTTCATAGTTTGCCAATGAAACAGAGCAATTCCATTCAAACATGGTCAACTTCCAGTTATCGATAGTTTGTGTAGTACATACAGTAGTAAATAGCCCCCTTTTATTTCTACATTTACCACTATTCATAGAATGCCCAATAAAATCTTTTGTAAGTGAAACTACAGAGATCCTTCTGGAATGCTAAGGCATGTTTAAAGAGATTTATATGCTACCAAAATTTAATGGTGACAACCTAGGACTAGAAGTAATCTGCTATCTTTTGGGGCAATTCCTATGAGGAAATGTTTTTTTAAAAACTTACTCAAAACTGTTGGAAGTACGATAAAACTTAGGGAAGATGAACTTTTGAGTGGGTAGTGAGGGAAGTGCCAGGAAATGAAAGATGAAAAATCAGTACAACTTACCTCCAGTATGTGTGTGTTTAGATACACAAAGTAGATACACGTATTTACAAATCAGTATCTACATATATTTACATATTGTAAACTTTAAATATAAACATTCATATGCTACATTACAAATTACCTTCCAAATCAACAACTCCAGTGTAGATCATATTAAAGATGCAATTTTTAACAGATATTTTCAAGTGCCCGATACATTAAAATTCAGTGATTTGTAAGCTATATTTTTCTTTACATACACAAGGAATAATTAGCTAACAAGCAAATTTCAACTTGAACATAGCTTGAAAAAATGGTCCAAAAATCCTACATACTAAGGACACCCTAATACATGTATGTTAGACACTACAAAGTCTACTGACAAGCATCATAACAAGACTGAGCTGCAAGTGGACTTAGCAATTTCAGTTTTCCCCCACTTGGGAGCACCTTTACATTCACAATTTTCTGTGTAGCACAAACAGTTTTTGAACAACTGAAGAGTGTCACAATTTGAACAACTTGTTGCTATTAAATTTGTAACCCAAAGGCTACAAAACAGCAACAATTCCATTAAATACACTTGAGAAAAGGAATTATTTGTAGTCGACCTAAATGTGTCTTCCCCCATTCATATTCAGTGTCAAAATTTTGACAAAAAAGGTTTGAATGCTACAGAAATTGTATGCAGATACATCAAATCTGAAACACTGAGGAGAGTACAGTAATATAATAATAATCATCCTCCTCCCTTCTCATGGTCTGAAAATGGTTATGTACCTACAAACATTTCAAAATTACCAAAGAGATTATTTTAAGTAAATTAATCTCAAAATTGAGGAGGAACATGAAAAAAACCCAACACATTCATAGTTGTCAAGAGTTCAAGTTTTTGTTACAGAGATGTTTTAAATATCCTTTCCCCCCATCCCCAAAGCACCACTTCCAAGATCATGCCAGTGGATGAACACAACTGACACCAACTTCACTAATGGCAGGTTTCCATATGTAATTCCCTTCTAAGTAAGGACTGTGCACATGCTGCAGAGGGCCATGACCTCTGGATTGGACCACTTCATTGTTATTACTGATGAATGGATTTAAAGCCCTGTTTTCAAGAAATTCAATATACCAAGAGGTTCACAGACATATATGGATATTTCTCAAGACTAAACTCAAGGTTTACAAATAGCAAACTAAGGACAGAAACAAGCAACTGTGTTCTTTATGCAGGTAACCTAGCAATCAGTCATCACCACATGGAGTAGACTGCCAAGTACTATAAAACTTACCACAACCAGCATCATTTCTGAATATAACTAAACTATTCCATTCCCATTGCACTAGATAAACCTTTCATTAGCTCCTACTACAATATCCATAGTGCTTTAATTTTTTTCTATTTTTACAGCATATGAGTATTTAACATCGAGTTTACAATGAATGATACCATCTGAAGATATTTACAGTGAAATTCATTACATATGTCAAAGAAAACTAAATTCTGTAACATACTATAACAACACAACTTCAGTGACAGAAGTGTAAGTTTTTTCTCCATTAATAAAGGCACTTTACCTTACCAGTATTTGTTCACTTTGCACTTACACTGACACCACCAATACAGAGATTAGTTATCACTTACTTATATGAGCCGTACTTCATTCAAGAATAATAATTCACTCTGAGGTTTAGATTTTACTTAGAGATAAGATTTCCACAAAAGCTAATATAGCATTAATCACAAAGACAAAACCAGAAAAAGAGAAAGTATGCAGTTTCTCAGCTGAAAACAAAAAGTTAGTCTTCACGGGGAGTGAAATGAATAACATTCTATGCTGTTACTCTGAACGTATGAGTGTTCAGCTTTGAGGAAAATTCTTCACCAAATCTTGTAATGAGAACAGTAGATCCTCACATCTAAAGGCTGAAGATCAATAATCACCATCTTCAGAGGAACTGCTTAGATTTTGCATTTGACTGAAGCCACAGTGGTGCACTGTGTCTCAAAGGACTGCTAATTGTTATTGTAGAAGTGCTAAGATTTTCCCTCCTCTTTGGTAGCCTAAAAGGGAGAAAACTACGGGCTATAACTAATGACTTCTGTTATATGATGCAATTTATTTCTATCATCTGTATTGTCACATGCTGCAACGCTGCCATCAAAGACTGACACCTGAAAACACATCTACTAAAACAGACCGCAACAGAACCGCAGGAACAAACCACAACCATCGGAAGACCCTTCCAATAGGCCTGAGCACACACAACGCTCAGTCCTGCAGACTACAGAGAACATCTGTCTCTTCATAGCTTTCCTCTGGCAGATGCTATGTGGAACCGATAGTGCTGAAGACAAGCCCACTTTTACCCAAACGCATCAGAGCAAACAGGAGCCTCCATGTTGTATCACACTCAAGCACCATATCAACACAACAACAAACAAATAACTGTCAGAAGGAACTCATACAAGCTATAGAGGCAACACAAAGATTTTTTTGCAAAGTGATGACTCTACCTCAACCTAGTCCTCTTTCTATCTTCAAAAGAGAAATTTCACAACTTTACCACATCTTACAACTCAAAAGAAACTTTTTTTACCGCGACCTGGAAATTATTTCCACATATCTCCAAGTTTTTTTTCTAGAACTCCCACAGGAAAATACTATTTTTCTTTCCTTTACTCCTCAATCTGCTTCATCAGAATGACCTTATTTTCTTTCTACTAATACCCTTCTCTAGCCCAAGGCAAGGTCTTTCTTTCTTCTGCTGCTCCCATTCTTATTTGTTGATATAACAGGATAAATTCCAGTCGATTGTTTTTCATCTATACTTCACCTGAAGCTTATGCTTCACGTTTCATCAGCAGAGGAAAGATGTGTCCAGGAGCTTCTCACCCAGCCAAACAGAAAGGTGTAACTTTAATCATACAAATCTTGCCTTGCCCAGATCCTTACACTGTTACAGCTACAAGACTGCAATAAATGCATGTGGGCTATCAGACCATTTAAAAGTCAGAACTGCTCCTGCATTTCTACATATTCACAGTTCCAATTAAAAAAACAAAACAAAACAAAGCAAACACACACACCACCCCCCACACCCCCCAAAAAAAAAATACCCACCCAGCTTTTCCCTCCTGCTGATTCAGGCAATCAAAACTCAGTCCCTGCCCTCAACATTTTCTGTACTGGATTACTGAAATATTTCTTCATCAAATTTTCTCAAAATATCTCTTCTATTCTAATAATCTTGGCTTGCTGGCCTAACTGAGTTCCTATACTAACCTCTATCTTCACCGTCAGCTCAAAACAGAATTTCTTGGGTTTTTTTCTTTCCCCACTAATCTGTCCTTTAATACTGGAAAATAACTACTGAAATCCACAGGTTTTTCTTAACTGTTATTTGAAGTCAAGTCTTACTATTTCTGTGCAAATTAGAAAACACAGTTTTCCAACTGCTAACCAGAAAGTCTACCCTGCTTGTCATCTTCTCCTTTCCTCCGCTTCCAATTACAAATAAACTAGAGCATATCAATACACCGTTTTTCTAATTCTTCACAATACGCACCTACAAATCATATTTTATCCACAGCTCTTTCAGACACACTAAATGGGAGATGAATTATCTCACTATATATGCAGGACTTCAGTGCAAATTCAGAACATGCAGGCACTAGTGTAACAACACATTTACAGCAGTTAAAATTAAAAAAATTGGTAATAACCTTCGGTACATTCCTATCTTGCTACTTTCCTTGAAATCCACTGACAATCAGTGATTTATTAATAACAGCTGATTTTTAGCACCATATGCTAGTTTTTAAATTCAAATTTAGTAATGATTCTCAACTTTTAGACAACCTAGTTAAAGAAAACAATCCAATTCATAAATTCTAACAGAAGGAAACTAATCCAAAGTATAATAAAAATACAAACACTATCCTAAGATTTTTTTTTTTAACAAGATTCTAGCAATATGTGAAGAAGGTATTCTCCCCTGTATCTGGATTACTCTAAAATTTCAGGAATGGCAAGCAAGTAGGAAAATATCTAAGGAGTGACAGAGATAAAAGTTAACTCTTTAATTATATGCTGGTAGCACAGTTCAAAGACTTTGTAACCAACACCAAGACGTTTTAGTTAACATACTGTCTAAATATAAGCTTCATAAACATACCAATTGAAGGATGTCCTCGTCTTTTGGCATAACACTAAGCTCCAATATGCTGTCACTGAAAGAAACAGGAAAAAAAAATTTTAAATTCTTGTTACAAAGATGGTCTATTAACTTCCATAGACCAAATCCATTCAAAAATTCCCACACTCAGCTCTTCTGTAAAATTACTTTATACAGCAGAAATAAACACTGATTTCCATTAGTCTAAGCAAGTAAGAGTAGAACAGAAATCTGACTGAAGAGTACATCTGTGTTCCCGGCAAAACCCGTGTATCAAGCCAACATGCTGTCTTTGACAGTTTGGTTTGGTTTTTGGTTTTTTGTTTTTTTTTTTTCCCCCTCCTTTTTCTTTTTGAGTCCTAAGGTACATCAGCTGTTTGGAGCTTCTCAGACAAAATGAGGTGGCAAATCTGTGAACAAAGTTAAAACTTCTCTTTTTCTTCCATTTAAATCTAAAATCTGTTAGGACTCTTTAAAATTGCTGGGGAAGTGTCATAACCATGACATTGTGTGAAAAGTGGGGCAAGTGCTGACTTATACCTTTCTGTTCCAATCACCTCCTAGCAGAACCAACTTACACATATTTAGTGAGTCAAATGACATTTGAAATATGGATGAAGAACGTTTGCTATTTGTAAGTGCTGAGTTTGTCACTCTGAATTGCTGAAATCGAAAGCAGCAGCAGCATAAAGATCCAGGAATCTGGACAGTTCAATCAATATAATATAAATACAGGGAAAATCAGGACACCAAATGTACAATGTATCAGTTATCTGAAGTCAAATATTGTAAAACAGTGAAACCCACACTTAGTATCTACCAGAAAAAAAAACAAAAAACCATACTTCTCTCATTCATTCATTAAACAAACTGGAACAGTTTACAGAAAAGGGCTACAAAAGAGATGGCTTGTACAGACTATTGTACCTAAGCTCACACAACAGAAAAGGAAGATATTATGACTGTTATTTAGAAATCTCAAGTTACGTGTCACAAGAAGGATATTTAAACAAATTGACCAATACCAGCACAAGAAAAAAGCATACAACCTAACTGGATATATCAGACTAGAAAGTAGCTTTTCTGTACTGGTCAGTACAATGCATTTGCTGAGAAAAGACAAAACCAGCACAGAGGCAGGCCACCAACTTCAGGGCACAAAGAATAGTCTATGGAAGCACTGAGAAGAACCTCAATTTCTTATTTCTGCAGAAAGTAAAGTCATCTTCTCAAACATGTAACATATGATTTATTATGCTTTCTTATATGAAAAATGTTTTTATTTTGTGGTTCCTTTTCCATTTGTTAGTGACCGCAGACATAAGGCTGCATTCCAAAATAGCAGAGAAAGGGTATCTGGTTTCAATCTTCCTAACTCCTCTTCATTTGGAAAAGAAGTGTTCTCCAAGCAGCATAAATTACTTTAGTTTTAAAACCAAAGATCATCAGTGATAGACTTAAGTTATATTTTTTTTTTAAGTCTACAGACAGCTAGGAAAAAATAAGTCTTCGGAAGTCTTTTAAAGATTTTTCAGAATGCTCTATTTTAAGAAACACAAAGCATTGGCTTTTAAATATGCATTTACAATAGCCTTTCCCATTTTGACTGAATGCATAAATAGCTGAACTATTTAAAATGATTCTTTAAAAGCAGTATCATCAGGACCTGACTTTCACCTACACTCCTTTGTATGGATATTGAACTATTTAGCAGCTGTAAAACAAAAAGAATATGAAAGAGGTAACATAGCTTGAAGCATTTCCAACGAAGTGTTCAGACTGCATTTCTTGGTAGGTGTAGCATGCATGTGTAAATTGTATTAGGCAATACATGGTTTGATAATAATCAATGCTTATTTGCCGGATATAGACTTCGGAAGTCAAAAATATGATAGCATTGTTCCACTTCAAGTACTTTTAACTATTCTCTTATACAAGTATTTTGTGCCTCTTCTTAAGTTTAAAAAAAGAAAAAAAAAAAAAGAAAAAAAAAGAAAAAAAGGGATTAAATCCATTTACACAGTTCAACACTTTTTTTAGTAGCCATGCAAAAGAGGAACAGGGTCCATTCAGGAACAATGTTCTATATATAATTCAAATAACTACTTAACTATTCTATTCCAGTTTGCCTCCAGAACCTTCTGGAGACAACCTGGATGTTCCTACTTTATATTTTTTGAAGTGCTCTCAGAATATTTTCAATTCTCATAACAAAAAGTATTATACAGTACAATACACCAAAAGCATTCCTTAATGTGCATGTAAATAATAAACCAGAAAGCATTACTAAGAACTACCACACAGAAAGTGGCAGTTTACACTAAAATACTAGACATGGTATCGTGAATTGTCAGAGATACCTATCATACAAATGACTGTCATTACACATTTTGAGAGTCAAATTTAAATTTATTGTCTCAGAGTCACACTACAGGACTACATGCTGCATTGTCAACATAAAGACTATCTTCTCATGCATTATTTTGTATTGATGAAACAAATTCAGTAGCTAAACTCTGTACATTTCTGAGTAATCCTAACACTTTCAAGGAGAACTTGCAAAGATAAACAAGTGGGAAAGTTTTAATTCCCTATAGTAAAGAGCTGGGAATCAGAATCTGTTTCTTGTTTTATTTAGAACCGTAAATAATTTACAGAGTTTACATTAGTAATCAACACATCTCCAAGTTGATTGTGTAAACAGAGGAGAATAAATTCTTAATGGACCAAACTAATAACTATTGGTTAGTAGGAAACCTAGACCTAGAAGTTATCGCATGACTTATCTTACAGGACACAGTTATTTCTACCAACTCATTTGAGGTGCGCCCTTAAACCTTTCAGAGGAAATAATCAGTGTAAGCTTAGCTTTGCTCTCTCCAACCAGAACAAAATAAGATAATGTTCTAGACACAGCGTGAAACTTTTCTGAGAACAATACAAAACATGGCTGAATTATATCCCATTTGTAAGCCCCACTGGAATTTATGGGGATCATTTCATGTAGGGCAGCTCAGTTCTGATGTCTGCAGCATTATATAATGAGGACAAACAGTTAAAATTCAACAACTTTCTAGAAAACTCATGAGCAGCTATGGAAATGGAGCTGCAGGAGTAATCTAATTCAAAAATTTGTAATTCCAAACTAAGTTTCATTGCATAACAGCTGAACAGTGAGTGTGGGGGGAACTTCATGTTATATCCTTAAAAAATGTTCTGAAGATGATCAGAAAAATTACCAAAAAAAATAAACATTTACAGTCAGCAATATGTTTGAAAGAGTAATTAAAAACAGTAATTAAAGAAATTTAAATGTCTAGAAAACCATCACATCACGTACTAAGACTATAAATGAAATTGTCATGAATAAAGACAATCTGAACTGACAACTTAGCCTTTCAAAAGGCCTTTCAGCTTTCACAAAGTCCACTAAAGAAACTAAGGTGTGCTGGATGGATGAAAGATTGATTAGCTAAGACACAAAACAGAAAGAACTGTGTCACTAGGTATTTTGAATATGAAGTGTTTAAGTACATTCAGAAATGAACTTGTGCAAGACCAACCTATCAAGAACTATTAAGTCAAGTTATGCAGATAAAATCTTTGGGTTCAACAAGTTCCAAAACCAGGCATTTCTGGAAAGTGGGCTAGTACTACCTGACCAAATCTCACTCTGTACTTTCAGTGTTTTCATAGTCTTCTCCTAAGAATCCATTACTGGATATTACCATAGAGGATACTGACATAAACAGACCACTGATTTGACCCAGGATGCCTATGCTGAAGCAAGAAGCATACATTATAGCGTAATTTGATTCGCCATGAAATGGCAGCACAAGAAATAAAACACTATGTGCAGAACAAACTGCTCTGAGCTCAAAAATACCATTTTCCAGCAAAGAATTAGAGAGAGTTCATTCTTTAGTCACATGAGGAGCATTGTCTGTAAGCCATAAGGAAGATACACCTGATCTGGAGTCTGAGTTCTCTTTATGGATCAGAATTAATATTTATCTGTTTATCCTAAGAGATTCAGCTGAAGATTTCCTGATGGTTATATTTTCTGTATAAGGATCTCAAGGATACACGTGACCTTTTGTTACAGTCCTCTGTGATGTACACATCTGGCTCAAGACAACAAATTGTTCTTCTCTCCTAACTAACAATAGCATCCCTTCATCTTCTGTGCACTCATGGAAATTAGGGTGGCAGATGCAGCAGTGCATTATACCATTCCTGGTTGCACTAGATAATCACTGATAAGGCCTTGTTCAGGTGTCCCCAGTTTATCCACAGTGGGCAGGGGTTGCATTTTGCTGGGACAGTTCGCTACCTACACTCACAGGGCTAAAAATAAAACTTTATCCACAGGCACACCTAGAGTTAAGAATCTCTGACTGTGTAGGCCACTGGAAGATGTGACTGGTCTCTCTTTTCTGGATTAAGAGAAGAGATTTAATTGACTGATGTACCTGCTGGGCATGCAAAGTAATGTCTTGAGTATACACTATTGCAAAATATTACTGTCTGTACAAATACAAAATGAAAAACAACACATGGCTAATGTTATCTCCAATAAAGGTTATAAAAAAGATAGATTCAATCTTTCCAGCTCTTGCATAGAATGTACTGATGATGCAAAATGCATTTCAGTCTACCTTGCCTCTTATACCTCTGAATACAGGGTTTGGTTGTTTCTAAAAAAGAAAGAAAAAAAAAGGCGGAAAAAAAAAAAGCACTCAAGCTGTATGTATTTTGAATGAAATCTTGAATAAAGACTCCACTGAATTAGGAAGATGAGGATCTTGCCTTTTCCTACTACTAACTGTAAGCATAACTAAAACCTTAATGCATGAAGATTCACTAAAAATAGAATGCAACATGTGAGGTGTATTCAGAAAGCATTTTTCCATACTAGTTATAATACATCTTTTTTTCCCTACATAACTAATGATGTGCAAACTTGCTGCTATAGAACAGAAATTGACACTAAGAAAACTGTAAAAATGGATGCAGATACAAGACATAAAACCAAGTATCTAGATTCACGTACAGACATGATTTAACAAGCCCTTGTGAGTTGCAGCAGCAGTAAATACTACCATTTCCTCAACTCTGTGCAAGGTTCGTAACTTGCTGCAAAATAGAGGAAAGTCAAGGTGTACTGCAGATGTTCTCCAGGTGTGCACTAGCATAAAATCTTTCCTTGACCAGATATGCTGATTTCTAGTTATCAGATCCCATAATCAAGAGAGATTTTTCTGATTTTCTTTTTAAATTTATACATGTGCGGTGTATGTATACCTCATCTGCCTGTTTTAAGTTTAGACACCTTCCTCTATAGCATTCAGTGTTATTTGCTAACAAGGCATGAGTAGCTACATAAAACGGCTGTTGCACAATGCAGCACAACTATTCTCAAATCTTTTTCAGCGTTCAGTAAATACATGAAAACAGAAATAGTAAAACCTAATGCCTACTAAGGAAAGTTTAAAAATATGGTGGTTCTGAAAAAGTCATGCTAAGTGGTCATTTCCTGATTAGTATAAAAAATAACTGGCACATAATTAAATACTAGTATCTTACCTGTTCTGTATTAAAGCAATGACTTGAGAATATGTCTTCCCAATAACACTTTCTCCATTGACTTTTATAATTCTGTCACCTGTAAAGGGTAAAGTTATACCTTAAATTAATTTGTGTAGACATTTTTTCATCATTTTTGTTCTGTACCTCACATTAATCAAGATCTCTGATATGTTAAATTCAATGTTAGACTTCTTTAAAAATGAAAACCAAGAAAATATAATATGCACAGTACAATTACATGTAACCATATACAGGATGCCAAGTTGCCACTCTTTCCTCGGAACATTTTCAGATGTGGTATCTTATTCTAAGCTTCTAAATGAATTACTTAGAAACTCATAGAAAGAAAACCACAAGCAGGTGTAAGCTATACCAGAGGCTCACTTAAGTATCCTATCTTCAAAATAAAGCTTTTGATGTATGGTAACACATACTGACAGCTCTGCCCAATTCTTAAGCATTGTAAGTAGACATTTCTTTCCAGTCCTTAACCTCAAAACAAAACCAAACTTTATATCAGAACACTGCCAGGTGTAGCTGTATACATCTCCTTTAATAGCAGCAAATACTGGATTTTTGTACTACTTTCTTCTGAGAAATAAAGAGCAAATATTTTGGAAGGCTCCAGTTTCCTCCCTCCTCAGAATAACCTGGGTTGTTTCCAAGACATTACTGTTTCTTCAATGCATCTTGGATGGTGTTACAGGTTATTACTTATCCATATAGATTAATCTTTAAACCTAACATCACTTTCATTAGATTTCTCCAGTTTGTTGCACCTTCCTCATTAAGAACTTCATATACTCTCATAAATTGAGTGGCAAATATATCATGTAGAGCTATTTCCAGCTTTTCATGAAAAACCCATCCCATTCCTTCACCAAAATTGGTATTTATGTCATCTTTGAACAGAAGAGCAGAAAGGTATCTTGAATTTACTGATGAGGAGAAATGGTCTAAATCATTACCTGTAGGGAGCTTTGGAAAGCTGCTGGAGAAACAAGAACTGAAAGAAAAGACCCATGCAAAGCGAGCCAGAGGGAATGGCTTTTTCAGCACTGCTTTAAAAACTGAAAGCCCTTTTTGTGTTTCTGGTGTGATCAAAGCAAAGCAAGGAAAAGGCTGTTCACTCTGAATACTCAGCCTGACTTAGTGGCAATAATACTCTAAACGCTCTTGCTCTGTGGAATTTCCCTACAGAGGCCCCAGAGATTTCCAGACTTACCAAACCACATGGATCTGTTGACTGTTTTTAGTTTGGTCTGCACACACAACATAACATCATGCAAGAACAGGTGTGATATTTTCAACTTATAAAGTTTATAATATGCCCATTTCTCAGATGGTTATTGCCCTTTTCCTCACCTGAAAGAATTCTCAGTTTTGTCTTTTGCTTCCTAAGTGATGAAAGTAAAGTTGGTGGCAACATGTAATGGCTGCTAGCAACCCACATGACTGACATACATCTGTGATGGATGGCAAACCCTATCCCACTGCTGCATACACACAGACACCTTACGTAATTAGGCTGAGAAACTGGACTTTCAGGAAGACAAACTTAATTTTGAAATGCTCAGTATCACATAGAAATAAATCCTTCCCAAAAGTTGCAGAAAAAAGAAATACTACCATTAATGCCAAAAATTATTTATATTTACAAGCTCTGAACCCTGTCCTGATAAGGTCATATGGCAAGACTTCCTCAGAACACACACATCCTTCTCTGGAACTTAAAACTGGCTTTTTTCCAGGCTCTTTCAGAACTTGCCCACAGATTTAGATCTTTACCCAGCGTTCCCACTGAAAACTGCAGTCAGGAACACCTTTAAAGTACATCATATCATCTTATCTATTCTTGTGCAGTTTTTGTTTTTCAAAGAAAGAGACTAGGTTACATGCAGCAGTGAAACAAGTCTACTTGAAGCACACATCCAATGAGCCTGCCAAAAAACCCAGGTGGGATACACCGCAGAACTCGCTACATGAAAGAAGAGGGCACAAGCAACTGCAAAATACAACTATGCTCAGTTTCAGGTACATACAAAGGGGAAGGCCTGTACCTGTAGTGCCAAAAAAGGGTATTGAAGCATGAAGGCTCTTTCCAACAGCTCTCTATCAATCTGGTGGCACATTCAACAGCTTTGATCAAACTAAAAATTAATCTGAATGCACTTAAACCATCTCCCTTTCCACATACGTTTTAGTTCTTTATGTTATTGCATACACATAAATGACAGCATGAAGATCAAGACATGGGAAATGTGCATCTGTTTTGGACATTTATTTCAATATTACTAAAATATGTATGTTTGGAACTCACAGATACATTCTTTTTTAATGAAATGCCTCGGAAGTTAAGTATGATCTTTCTAACTCTAACAAAAATCATTTTACAGGAGTATTCAAAAATACTCAGAATGAATTTTCTTATATTTGAGATATTATAATCTATTCCTCAAATTTTCAGGAGTATTCCAAGCTTTCTGGTGAGTGTCGGCCAGGTAGGCTACTGAAACAGGGGTCATTGATTCTACGTAACAGTTTGGGTTGAAACTGTCAGTATTACAAAGGACCCTGCAGCAGTGAAATAAGAATTGACAAACAAATGTAACTACCTAAACTCATATAAGCTTTTCAAGTATTTTCTTTCCATTAGTGTGACCATGAAACAAAACTAAGTCGAATTAAGAAAAACCAACAAACCAGCTGATTCTACAAAATAAAGTATGTATACAGTGTCTGTATCAGAGGTTAAGCAATCTACCTTGCTGATCATTCCCTGAGTGTTTTATAATAGAATTTCAAGACAGAGATATAGTAATATATTTCACCCTAGTTTTAAACAAGAAATAGTGGCATGACCTAATCAGATATAATTGCTATCAGCAGTGTGTTTAAGAAGAATATTCTGCCAATTTTAAAATTAATTTTGTCATTTATTTTCTGTTCTTTATTCTGGGCTCCTAAAAATCTCTTCTATGCCTAAAAATAAATTATTTTCTACAGATTTCATCTCTTTCAATTTGGCAAACACTGAACAGAGTAGAAATTAACATGGCTCCTCTGTACAACTTCAACATATGCTGCATTTTATCAAGCCAAAACATTTCTTTACTTAATAGCATTAAAATAATGCCAAACTAGCCTTTCCGTGAATAACTACTTAAGGAGGAATTAAAAAAGAGAAATGCCTTATTCTGTACAAGTCAGATCTAGTACTGTTTTAAAATTGTGATCATCCTAGAATCTTTGCATTTCTTTGGGAAGAAACATACAAAAATTGTTCTATTCCAGTCAAATGCACATAAGTAACTTTTCAAAAGAAAATATCAACATCACATTATCCAAACACAATCCTATCATAGAACATAAGTTTTGCCACATATTTAAGAACAGAAACCTGTGTTTGTAGCAGTATCCACCTATGTAACTTGCTGTTTTAACACTTGCAAGACTGGCTACTCTGACAAAGTGCCTTTTTTTTTTTTTTCCTTTGACACTTAAGTAAAGGTGTGACAAAGTACCCGGCACTTCACAAAACCCATGCTTTCTGCTCTCCAATTTGATGAAATCAAACAACTGAACAAAACTGGAGAAGAGATGTATTTGGATTGTTCCCATTTAACTTAAAGGAGGTGGCATAATTTAATTTAAAGGACAAAAACCTGGATGTTTTACATTTGTCACAAAGCACAAGAAATAGGAGCTTACAGGTGTAATTTTCCTCCCTCTTCTGATGATAAAATTATCATGTACTTGTTTGCCCTTTTTAAAATATAATTAAAAATACTAGGACTTTAACGACTTAATATATTTTACATAGCACCTCCTGAGAGAATACAACTGTGCTTTTGAGATGAACAACATTGGAGGACTATTTAAAAGCGAAGTTTCAAACTTCTGAAGAACAAGGTTTAAATGAAAGACAGAACTGTATGTATGAGTTTAAATCATTTATGTTTTACAACGTGTACACAAACATGCTATCAGTGTCACTGAAAAACAGTACCTGTGCACAGTCCAGCTTCAAAAGCAGGTCCACCCTCTTTCACTTGTTTAACAAATATGGTATCCATTGGCTCCAGTCTATTTCTTTGTTTTCCTGAGGAAGAAAGAATATTTCTTAAAAGCATTTAATTATACTGCATTACAATGTTTTCACTCTAGGAATTACTTTGAAATGTAATCCTGCCATGTGCATTATTACGTTAAACACTGAAGTTCAATTTGGGGTGAGGGGAGGAAGAGAGACTAGGAGTCCTAAAGATGGCATTTTGTTTGGCTACACTGAAGATCTTTTGGGTGTCTGGGAAAAAAAGAAAGGGGAAGGAGGTGGAGAGAGAGATGCATCTCAAACTTAAACCTGCAAACATGTCCCAGTAAGTGGTATTTTTCAGGTTCATTTCGTCATGCCATTGCTACTTCATCCTCATGCTGATGCCTACATTATTCAGTAAGAATTACTCCTTCTTCTAGATTGCTGTCTGCCATTAAAGATAAAGCCAGGCAAACTGAGCACTACTATTAGTAGTGCAAACTGATTTGTACATTGCTTTTTGCATTTTAATAAATCTTCAAGAAAACTTTAGGCTTCATCTTGGAGCATCTGAAAAACACTGCTAGAAAATCCGTGTTACAGTTCCATGAGGACTATAAATCAGTATTATGGGGTTTTTTATTCTAAGGAAAGACTGAAATTCTTCAAAGTAAGTTATAACATTTGCACTTGCTCTACATATCCGCATATACACAATATAAGTGTAGAAGTTAATCTACAGTAATTAGAAACCATAGCACTTGTTTCTTTTTGCCTTCTCAGTATACACTTAGTTTCTATGCCACCAAATCCAAGTAATTCTTAGTTGAGGTAGTCACTGCTTCCAAATATCATGGGGCAGTAAAAAAATAAACCAGCAAAACCACAAAAGAAACCCCAACAAACAAAACCCAAACCCCATAAATCCCCCACAAACAAAACCACCACAACAAAAACCTCTACAGTCATACTGCAGGCCAAAATGCAGTGACGTTGTCCTGAGCTATATCTGTATGTAGCTGGAGTAAGTTTACAGCTTCTACACAGCTTCACTAGTGTAATTTCTATGTCAGTGATCTTAAAACAAAAACAACACCCAAAAATGAAATTTGAAACTTTATTTCCAGTCTGTCAGAATAGTGCACTGAACTTGATTTGTTCTAAAGTGTTATTGGTCTCTCCTGACATCCCTGCCCTACAGGGTGCAAAACAGGAGCGCTCACAGAACCAGTGGCAGAACCTCAAAGGTTACAGCCAGACAAGCTTTTATGGTGCTAGTACTGGCTTTAACAGCCTCTGTCCCTCCCAACTCCTATTAACCAGTTACTACCCTTGTACCACACCCTCAGCTGTAGAAATACCACCCATTAGAACCAGTTCAGGGAACTGGCATGGACTGAAAGTAGTCTGCCTCTGGGTTCCAGTTTAACCAGGAAACCCCAGCATACTGGAGAGGGTGGTATAAACTGCAGAAAAAGCAGGAACAGCAGGAGAGAACAAAGGGATTGCTCAAAATTGGCACTGCTGACAAAAGAAACACTCCTTGAAACTGGAGTATTAGGTTCTCATCACTTCTTCAGTGACTAATCTCCAACATAGGTGCTTTTAGAAGTACTTTCGCTACAGCTTTAAATACCCCACCTGGCCTTGTTTACTAAGGCACAATGTTATTTATTGAATATAAATAAGGTGTCCCCTTACCCCTCTTTTTGGTTCAGTGTCCGTATGGGAAAAGCTGATTATTTGAAGAATTTTAACAAATTGCACTTCCCTCTAACTCTGATTCACATTTTTCAAATACAGGTCTTAGTCCAATGCAGACCCTCGGTACCCTGCCATTTTATCACAACACAGTTGAACAAAATGGCTTACTCATATGGGTCTAAATGGCCTTCTCAAAATAACTCCAGATTGGTAGAGAAAAATCAAAAGTTAATTTGACAGAATCAGATAACTACTATATACAAAGCAACTGAATTATAAATCATGGAACTCCAGCTGGCAGCTCAGTCCCCAAATACTTCAAAATTTGATTAGCAGGACACAGCTACAAGACACACAAAATGCTCTTTGTGAACCAAAGCTAATATCTGTCATTTTTAATCTGCTGATTTAAGTAGACACTGGACACATTATGGGTCTCGTCCTTTAAGAGGCAGTAACATTTCAGCAAGTTTAGACAAGCTCCAAGAATAATTTACCCAGATGCCACGAACAAAAGATTGCTTCAACCACTTACAAGAGTGAAGTCAAAGTATGACCTTTTAGAGAAGCACCAAACATCCTTCCTAGTGTTGTCGCCCAATCTTCTATTGAAGAGATTTACAATCCCAAAAATGACAAGAAAAACAAAATAATGGAGCTCCCACGGCACACTTAATATCTGATATCTATAACCCAACATTAAGGGCCTACCTGGGCTTCCTTTACAAAATGCTCATCAAAAAAGTGTTACTCGCCTACTGCTAGTTCGCTTAATACTCAAATGCTACTTTATGCCTTGTCCACACCTGAACACACAAAGCAAGAGGTCAAGCTGATAAGGTTACTTCCATTCAATATCCAACACAGAGTACTTTCATGCACTTTCAACTTCTGAGTTAGAGGGGAAAACTGCACCCATTTATGGAGACCAGAGACTGAAGACTTCCCTGAACATCTGAATCCTAACCAACCTGTCAGCTACACCAAGAGGTTCCTCAACTCTACAGGCACTCACTTCAGGTCTTCACGGCTGTTTTATGGACCTACTCACAAAGCTGGCTATGTATTAAACTTGGTTCTTTGCCCTACATGCAGAAAGAGGCTATATTGAACAGTCATTCTTGTTCCTAAGAACCACCATCTTAAAGATAAAGATCAATTTAGGGGCAAAAAATTAGGATGAAAGGTTTAAGATGTTTGTTTACATGTGCAAGTCCATTTAACAGCTCAGTAATATCCAAATACAAGTAAAGATGAGAAGACAACCTAGGACTGCCAAGCTTTCGTAAATGAATACATGCTCTTCATTTTTCCTTGGTCTTTTACACACTTGGATACAACCCACAATTTCTTTCTATCAGTAACGTACAAATGAACTTCCTTGAACGCACAGCCTCAAATTGGATGTTTATATTTTGAGTCTGAAACTCAAGCAAAGCTAAACAATATTTTCTGACAGTAGGAGCTAACAATTCTTTCTTCAGACCAACTGAGGGTGAACTAATCTTGAGATGTGTACTCAATCCTTACAGAAATAAATTCCAAGTAAAATGGATAATCTAATAATTTATCTCATGCCTTAAAATTTAACAATCACTACATTTCAATTTAATTGTGCCTAAATCTCCATTGGATCCCGTCTGCACCCAATCATCAGCCAAAAGCAAGATGCTGTCCAAAATGTTTCCTAAACTTCCCTCCTTCCGAAGTCCACCATCTAGAGCAGATTATCAGTGGAACTTTTACACTAAGTTCTCCAGCTCTGCACTACGTAGTGTCAGACTGGATTCACAATTTTCCTTCCTAATATCGAAAGGCCTAATTTTTTGGAGCATGCCAGCAATTCCTTACAAGGTGACAGAGCAAAGACAGTAAAGCAGCTCATGTTAAGTCTACGTGTGTGACAGACTAGTATTGTACTCTTGCCAGGCACAAGTACAAGTTGTGAGAGGAGTGGCTGGAGAGCAGCCTTGCAGAAAGGGACCTGGAGGTGCTGGTAGACAGCAGGCTCAGTATGAGTCAGCAGCATGCCCTGGCAGCCAAGAGGGCAAACTGCATCCTGGGGTGCATCAAACAGTATCACCAGCCAGTCAAAATGGTCATTATCCTGCTGTATTCAGCCTTGGTGCAGTCTCACCTTGAGCACTGTGTGCAGTTCTAGGCCCCAAAATTTAAGGAGGATGTTAAGGTCCTTGAATGCATCCAGAGGAGGTAACAAAGCATGTGAAAGGGCTGGAAGGAATGTCCTATGAGGAGTGTCTACAGACTCCGGGTCTCTCTAGTTTGGAGAGGGGAAGGCTGAGGGGCAACCTCATTGCTCTCCACAGCTTCCTAAGGAGGGGACGTGAAGAGGGACGTCCTGATCTTCCTGGGATGCAGTGATAGGACACGTCAGAATGGTTCAAAGCTGCACCAGTGGAGGCTTAGACTGAACAACTACCTGAAAGGAGGCTGTAGCAAGGTGGGTGTTGGCCTCCTCTCCCAAGGAACAAGCAACAGGACAAAAGGATCTTGGTTCAACTGTTGCTCAAATAAAATTAAATACTTTATTCATAATACATTTATCGTCATTTGTGATCTAACCATTATACTACCTGGTTCTAGTACCTGAACTACAATTCAATACCCCCTTCACAGTCCGATAGGGGAAAGTTAAGATTCCCATTGTAAAGTTAAAAGGAAGCTTTCCTGACAAATGTTTGAGATGCCAGAAGTGGCAGAGGGAATTACATTGTACTAGCACAGCCACCTGATTTGCAAAATAATGAAATTCTAATATGCTCTTTCTCCCTGATAAAACTAAATATTAAAAACAATTACTGCTTTTAAATAGAGAAGTAGAATTAAGAGTTGTTATAATTTATAATTGACTTACATTTGGGAAGGTCACAAACAGCAAAAACTTCTAACTCTCCTAAACTTGATGTAGAAATTAACTTTATCCAGGTGTTAATTCTAGCTTAATCCCCTAAAATGCTAGTTTGGAATACAGCTGCTACAAGGAACATAACTGGTATTCTATCAAATGCAGTAACCTTGACTTAGTTTTTAAGCTATGCTTTGCAGACCAGACAGTATTACTCTACTGCTCTCAGATTCTTCTGGAAAACAGGCACTGAATAAAGGCTACAGAGTTCTGTTAACCTTTTGCAGAATATTTTTACTCCTGGCCCTATGCTCAGCGGACAGCGAGGATGACTTTCATTTTTATATTAAAGAATCACCACCCTGTCAAACACATCAAATTATTAAGACAGACTCTTATGCACATCTTTCTCCAGCTCACGAGGGAGGAATATTCCTCTTGAACATGAAGATCTACAAGTATATTTTTGGATATCTGTCGGTTCAACAATGCTGAGTGGCACCAATTCTTGGGACGCCTTTCAGGCAAATGGAGGAGAAATAGGTATAGCTACAGTGGGAAAAATGCTTCTGAATGATTACTGAATGAAAAAATCTGCTAATCATTTCCCATGACACTCAAAAAGAAATTGCTGAAAGTAGAGCACAGTACTTACATTTATTAACAGACATTTCATTTAATTAAATATAAATCACAAAACTCAGGATTATTTTTAACCAAGAGTCCAAAACAATTCTAGATTTTATAGTCTGCAAACTGAATTTCATACATAGTAAGCATTTTTCCACTAGCAGTCCATTGCAGAAGAGGAGCCCAAAGGTCCCAGCCCAGCCCTGACAGAGCTTATTTCACCCACTGTCAAGAACAGATTAATTCAACTAAGAAACACTAAGCAAAATACAGTGCCAAGGATAAGCCTCTAAACAAGGATGAGAAGTGAAACAGCACTGTTGAGTCACCTAGCAGTGAAACACCTGGCATTCAACTCCACAATACAGGAAAAATACATTCTCTTATTACTCAAAGCACCTCTGGCATTTTGGTTAGGCAACTCAAAGATGGTATTTCTTCTTTTGCTTACCCTTTTTCTTAAACTGTCTCACTAACAGAACCTCAACTCTATCTCTGGAGGGGGGAAACAGGGACAGTATGGAAATAACCTGGCACTGTTATGGAACACAGTTTCAACTCAAATACAAACTCTCCAAAGCTGTTTTCCCATTGCATTATTTGCCAAAATTATGACAATTTTTTTCAATTCTCTCAAATCTAAAAATTAAACCTTTTCAAAAAAGTTTAACTTACAATTCAACAGTCTAAAGGGTTTACTTTAGTTCTTAGATAAGCATAGAGCCATTAAATTTCTATCTGTTGTAGTAAACCTACAGACTCTACCCTAAATCCATGGAAATTACACTTACACAGCTCTTACCATTTTTATTAGAAGTCAAAGATGACTTGAACTCATGAGACCCCACCTGGAGTAGTGTGTTCAGTTCTGGGGCCCCCAGCACCACAAAGACATGGACCTGTTGGAGCGAGTTCAGAATAGAGCCACGAAGATGATCAGAGGGCTGGAGCACCTCTCCTATGGAGACAGGCTGAGGGAGTTGGGGTTGTTCAGCCTGGAGAAGAGAAGGCTCCAGGGAAACCTTATAGCACCTTCCAGTACCTGAAGGGCCCTACAAGAAAGCTGGAGAGGGACTTTTTACAAGAGCATGTAGTGATAGGATGAGGGATAATGGCTTTAATCTGAAAGAGGGTAGATTTAGATTAGATATTAGGAAGAAATTCATGACTGTGAGGGTGGTGAGACACTGGAACAGGTTTACCAGGAAAGTTATGGCTGCCCCATCCCTGGAAGTGTTTAAGGCGAGCCTGGATGGGGCTCTGAGCAACCTGGTCTAGTGGAAGGGGCAGGAACATTGTGAATGTACTTTAAGGAAACATGGAATCATTATGCTCTGTTCTCAGTGGAAAACTAAATGAGTCCTCTTTTACCATTCTCAAAATTTAGTTCAAACTAAAGTTGGATTAAAAATCCAGGAAAAAGAGTAATTTACCGTGGCACTATTCTAAAGCATTAGTATTATATACCTCTTGTCTCTTACTCCTATTCCACTCCCATGTACCGTAGATAGTATCATCCCAGTAATCTATGACCTTTCTAAATATTTGCTTTCACATTCATTCTCTTGTTCCTTATCTACCTTGTTCCCATCATCACAGGCACAATTGGTTTATTTCATAACAGTCTGAGCTGATAGACAGTAATGTTAGAAAATGTGAGATTAGATTAAATCCTGAGAGAACACAAACCACATTACAAGAAATCAACAGTCTGTTCAAAGAAATAAAACATCAAAACCTCGAGGTATTATGTAAGCGGCAGTAAGGAATGAAAAGCTTTTCCTGTGTTTTTTCCACCCCTCCCCCAAAGGCTCTACAATGTCAAACCATGTGCACAGACCTGAAGGAGCTCAGATAATAAATTGGAACTTTTTAGCTCAGACAACCAAAGGGTAGAAACTAATCCATAGATAGGCACATCAAAAAATATCCTGGTGATCACAATGTAACAATCTAGAAATCTCAGTGACAACAGATATCTAAAGTCTCATTAGAAAGCACACATCAGACTCTACAGAAAAGACACTGAGCAATATACCTAACTTGCCTTTCATTTTTATGGGAAGATAAGCTGCTAGTTGCTATAGATACTTCTACATAGAAATGGGAGATAAAGTAGGAAAGTGAGAAATTCATATTAAAAAAATATGATAGTGAATTGTAATGATAGATTTCCAGGCACTGTATTAAACCTAATATACCTTAGTTCTCATATGAAAGATGAAATTCCTTTCAGAATGTTTCGGTATGATTATGACTGTTGATTTTAATCATGATCCACAAGCCATTTTTGAAGAAAATCATGTTTTAGGACAAGATACAACAACCAACCAACTCATTATGTACAAAATTTGTATTCTGCCCCCTAGAGCTTCAAGGAGTCTTTGAGGGACAACATATTCAGCATATTAAGTGCACAATGAAATGGCATGGAGCCAGTACGGCAATGGAGATGACTTTCTCCAGCACCACTTACCATGTGTTAACAGTGCAAATTTTTAATATAAAATATTACTATTTTTAATAGGTATAGGTATTTTTCAACTTGTCTCCAAATATTCCTATAATGCTTTCTCCTGGGTGAGTTCTGCCTGTGAGATAACTCCTAAATAAATTTTTGAAACAGGACAACTCCAGAGAACAGGAAGAATACTGATGGTATACTATTCTCAAAACACATGAAAGAAATACCACAAGTTAATATAGGCTAGTATAACAAATTCTCAAGAAAACAGCAGAAGCTCACAAAGGTTTCCAGTCAGTGACCAAGGAATCCACTGAGAAACACAAGCATCTTCTGATAAAGTGCACCTGTTACAAGAGCATTTTCATATCTTAGCTTAAGGTCACAACCTGAGGCAGTAAAAGTAGGAAAGAACAGAAATACTTCAAATAATAACTACAAAATATTTAGGGTAAATATGCTGTGATGCCCTTCCAGCAGACAACAGGGGATCTGGGGGGGGGCCAGGATCTCCACATGTGAGGCTTCCACCAGTTGTCCGAAGAAAGCCTCGTCTATGGGTCTGCCTGCAATTCCTGACCACAAACTCTAAGCTGGCTCCCCATCCATCCCAAGTGACAGCTCCACACATCCCTGCCGCATTCTTACAACTTGACAACAAAGACAAAGTAAGCTCCATGCTCTCCCTATCTGTCCTTCCCAAAGTGCCTGTACCCATCCATTGCAGCACCCTAGCCCAATCCTGCGACCCCAATGAGATCATAGCCATGCAACTGCATGCAGACCTCCTGTTCCTCCTGCTTGTTTCCCATGCTGCACGTGTGAGTGCGCAGGGGCTCCAGAGAGACCCTCAAAAAAGACATGAGAGCTCTCCCCATCATACTGTCCTGTAGGCATTCCCTTACTTATGTGCATACACTTGAGGTGGCCCCCTTCTGTCCCAGCTGTTGACCATGAGGAATCTCCTATCCACAGCATCCTACCCCCTTTGCTTGACAACGCAATCCACCACTCTTCACTTGCTTCTTGGCCATCATCGCCCTCCTATGTCATTGTTCGTTTACAGCTCTCCTGGACAAATTTGCATTAGCTTTTATTCTAAATGCTTTAAAATCTTACTGCTTACCAAAAGCAAATTAATGCATGCCAGAAGCATGATTGAAATATATACAAAAAAAGTTGAACTAAAATTTTATTCCAGAACATAAAACTATATAAAAATATTTCTTTCACTGTTAGAACATATGAAACCCAGTACAAGCTTTTATCTTCTGGCCTCTAGACTTAATTAGGTACTCAACTCCTTTGTAAAAAATATTCAAGTGCTTTCAATAAAATGCAGTAGTAATAAAGATGTTTTACTCTACACTCACCTACTCCAATCTGTAAATGTTGGACTTGACAAAAATCTCAACTTTTAAAGGTAAGTTTAACCTATGAGAAGGGCAAAGTAGGAAGTGCAGGTAAGTACAAATCTTCACTCAAAATCAATATTAAAAAAAAGTAAAAGACAATCCTGGCACACATTGCTTCACAAAAGTGAGAAGCTTGAATCCCCTGAGCTTAGTCTTTGCTAGGGGAAACCTCAAGTGATTTAAGTCATTACCATCTACAGACTTCAAAAGAAAAATGTTTATCATTAAGATACTTTCATTGTTAATTAAGACAGAGCTTCACAGAGGCAAGTTTGCCCATTAGGTCTGAAGGCCAATACCTGATGTCTGCCACTAGATGGCTCCTCTGCACGCCACACACCGCACTGCCCCGCAACACGCTCCTCTGGCTGCTGAAGCGAGTGGGTCCGGCACCGCTCCAGAGAGGTTCGGCCGAATTTTTCAGTGTTAATTACTTCAAGAATCCTTGTCACAACCCTTTCACAGAATTTCTGGCATACCTGATTTCACTAAATGAATGTGATGTTTGTAAACATGAAAAGTTATATCTGCTTTTTCCTGATTTTCTCCTCCCAAGCTACCTGGAGCTCCAGCTATGCTGGAGAAAAAGGTCTTACATGCTTTGTCCCATTTTGTTATTTTTAAAGGTATAATACACAAAACTGGCAGATTAAGTTCTACTGACACCTACATCCTCCACTTCAGTCATCTCCTCCTCTTTCCAGAAGCAACACAAGTCCAACCTCCTCTCCTGCTAACAAAAATATTGTTATCTTTCCAGAGCACTTTGTACCCTTTGATCTGTACTTCAAGGCATACAACATACTATGTTGCTATAAATAAGCAATAGTTGAGCTATGATTCATAGTTTAAGTAGCTACACAAAAATTTCCAGAACGTAATCTTGTTCCCACCTGCACAGGTCTCATAGTGAGCCAAATAAATGTCTGTTTACTGCTGTTCCTCTACTGAAAAATAGATCTCAGATAACATTTTAGATAAACAGACACATACTTGCATCTTCAGCAGATCCAGTTCTCCCTGTGCGAAGAATACTGTAGAAGTTCTTTCTCTAGACCACAAGTGGTACCATCCATGCTGGTCTGGCATAGAGGACTGACTCCTTTACCTTCCTCTTCCTAAAGAAATTTGCCTTTTATTTTTATATACCGAAATGGATAAAGGAGGTCACAAGTTTAGAAGGCGGATGGGGGTGATGAGGAACAGGAAGAGAATGACTTTCCACTGTTTAACAAGGAGGTGATGACAGCTGAGTAAGACCAGGAGGATGAAATGGATGAGTTCACCTGCTTCCAAGAGAAAAAGTGAAAACTTCAAGTAAACTCCTATTTCCTAGGATGCTTCTAATATACCACAGTTACACAAAAAACCTGAAACAAGAGTTCAGACACATTCTATGTCTTTTAAAGTACTCATTTAGCTGGAAAGTACATTAAAACCAGATACCATTCTCTGCTGCAGCATAAAACGAACTGTAACCCGCCAGTAAAACAAGGATTCAGCCTACGCTGCCTCTGAGGAAAGGCACCCACCTTTGAACAGGCCTGTCCTCAATGACTTGCACTGCATTGCCAGATGAAGCACAAACTGAAGCCCTGCACATAACATTAACGGTGCAGCTAATCCCACCCCCTCTGAGTACCTCACCATCATAACAGACTGGGAAAAACAGAAAGCAGGACTGGGCTCTCAACCTGAAAATCCAATTTCCTTATGTAAATCAAGACATTTTTCACCTAAGGAAACATTAAGATAGCACCAAAAAGGGGAGCATGGATGAGAAAACAGCTAAATAACAAAGAGAAATTTAAGTGAGATTAAGATGTAGCACCAATTAATAAAAAATAAGTTAACTGGTGAATTAAGAAAGAGAGCAGACACAAGCAATATGAGGGAAAAAGCTATGAAAATGGAAGGGAACCGACAGGCATAATGTAGAAATAAGTGGTTTTTCCACCCTTCCTAAATCAAGTGCCACAATTTTATTCGCACATCCAACATCACTGAAGCATGTTTCATCAATCTCTTAGAATGTACATGAGAGTACCAAGACTGATGAAATGAGTTAGATCAGTACTATTAAATACTGAATAAAGTATCACGAAGCTAACAGGAATAAACATCTTCACTGACTGTTTTTAAAACGGCTATAAACCACTTTTGTGGATAATTTTTACCATCACTACCCACACTAGGTTTATATGCCTATGCGTTGCTTTTATTAGACTAAGTTGCAAGAAAATTCTAATTTCATACTGGCTGCTCTTAGATACACTGCACAGCACTTTTAAAAATGCATGTATATAAATATGAGACTCCAACCCTTTATAGCAGTACTTTGCACAGATAACTGTGGGTATTGTATGCAGACCAATTTAAGAGTGTGAAACTTTGGCACAAAAAAGGTAACAAAGCTGGTTTCTTGTCTTCTTGTCACATACATGACAAGGTGATATACACAGCACAGGAGCTATGCAGTACATATTTCAATTAACTTAGTGGCTACACAAACACCTACACTAAACAAGTGAAGCCAAGAGACAGGTATTCTTGTTCTTTTGCTCCAGTGCCATGAAATTCAATGAGCTTGATGGCCATACTGAAGTATTTTTACATTAAACTCTTAGGTAGCTACTGGACTGTGTTACATAGCTGAAGAGAAACGTTCAACATACTGGTCTGAGAAAGAATAAAAACAAGACATACCTTGTCTATTCCCATTCTCTTCATCCTAAGGAGAAAGAAAGAGTGCATATTAAAAATTCAGTAAATGGGAAGAAACACATAGACATCTATAAGCTATGAAAACTTGAAGTGAACTTGTAAGATTAAGTCTGCTTTCTTGTATCTCATACTTTTTCACAAATATTCAACTTTATCAGAACAAAAGCCTTAATTGTGTAATGTAGTGTAACACTTGTAATAAAAAAACCCAACCAACTACTAAGCATAGTTCCATGAAACATCCCCACAGAAACAACATGAACAGCATTTTCTGAAAACAAGTGTACCAAAAGCCCTGATACACTGTCATGAAGCCTAATACTGCACTGTGTGGTGTTGTAGCATTTTCATACTGAAAGCCAGGCAGTAGAGGTTACACTTTAATCATCTAAGGATTCAAAGCAAAATAATATGCAAGAGATAAAGTATTTTGTAAGTAAGCTCTGAATATGCTTCCTGAAATTTGAAATATCAAGTTTGTCTTGCCTTCAGCACTGCTGCCTAGAGAAAAATATCTACCCCAAAGACTATTCAGTAACAACCTCAAAGATTCTCCTTCTGCACTATATATGTACACAACAGTTCTTGAAGAAGAAAAAAAAATAATAAAAAAAAAATCACACAACTGGAATGTACTGAGGGAGAATGGTATGTTTCTAATAGAAAATTACTACTTAAGTTACTTTCTGGTCAATATTTTAATATGAATGAAAGGATTTTGAAAGAACAAGGCTAATCTACAAAATTCTACCATTTGAAAAGCACAATTGTTTAAATATGGTAACACATGCTTTCTGAACTGTAACTTTTTGGAGTAATACAATTTCTTAGACTAACTTATACTATTTGGGAAGTATTTCTAACAATTCCCCTCAGCTAATTAAGACAAGAATTGCCATCATTTATGAAATACTGCAGTGGGTTTGTCAGTTTGTCGCCAGGTATGCAAAGCTCTGTTATAAAAGACAGCAGTAAAACATTATTTTTTCGTAGTATCAAGCCAGTAAACTCAGGCCTTTAAAAAGGGAATGATCTAACACACATGTTTTGGAATTAGCTTTCCCTCCCTACATTGCAAGGTGTTAGTATATGCTGCTTCCATACCTAAAGAGAAGGTTTTATTTTATTACTTGCTTCTCAGACTAACTGAACTCGAACAACTAACTTCACATGCAAAGAAGTGTGTTGCTGATGAACAAATCCTAATAAACATCTGATGTTAAAAAGCCTAATTTAACACAGGCCTTTGCAATGCTAGCTTAAGAAATCTTCCACAACACTCCCTATTCACTTTAAGGGAAAGGAGGCATGGGAAGCAAGGAGGACACACAATGGGTTATTCCTAAACATGCAGCTATTCCCAGTTTGGTGTGTGGCCTCACACAAACACAGCCAAGTACTTTTGCCAAAATGAAGTGTGTTAAACCACGATCTTGGGTTCCAAGGTCATCTTTTCACACCATCCTTCACACAGGGCTGTCCCTCCCAACACACTTGCCAAACACCACTTTCTTCCAACTGTAGTTTCACACTCCTTCTCTGGAGACATTCAAAACCCACCTGGACATGTTCCTGTGTGACCTGATCTAGGTAATCCTGCTCTGGCAGGGGGATTGGACTAGATGATCTTTTGAGGTCCCTTCCAATCCCTAACATTCTGTGATTCTGTGATTGATGACAGTGGAAGTCTCTATGAAAGGCAGACATCAGCTTTGTACACATAAGGCTAGAAAAATCTTTTCAGAAGAAAATCAGTAGCAGTATTAAAAATAAAACTGAAGTTTAGCACTGTTGAGGTTTTCTGATCAGCACTGAAACCCTTGTTGAAGTTCTGTAAAATTTAGAGACAACCATGAGACGGACCAGATAGCTAGAATTTCATATGCTTGATGCTAAACTGGACTTTGCACAAAAGTGACCCTCATTCTGTTAAACTGGTGCTCTGCACTTCTGAGTAACAGAAGAAGCCTCACAGCCCTCTTCTTATTGAACAGCAAGGGTAAGGTGTGCCTCCAGTCTGTGATATATTACGGGAAGGTGTCAACAATGAAACCAACCCCACCACCTGAAGAACTGATGATAATTCAAGGCAGGTACTAATAGGTATTAATATATTAAAAGGTAAGTGTGCTTTGGGACTCTCAGTCAGCCAAAGCTTCGAGGCAGATCTGCCTAGAGCTCTTCCTTGTAGCAAGCTCCTCAGTACAACTAAAAAGAAGGCTTTTCAACTAAACGCAGGTTTTATTAGACTAACAACTAGAATAGTTAACTTAAAATTTAAAAAAACCCTCCACAACAGATCGGATGCACCTAGGCAAAGAACAGACTATCAAAATTTTTGTAAAATAATGCCCACTCTTCTCCACTCAATACATCCTTTGTGGTGGAGTTCTCTGCTTCCAAAATTCACCTCAGTGACTTTCCAAGTTCCAGCCTTCTCTGACCTGTAGGAAGGTTTTCTTCCCATTCCCATGGAATATCCAGCTGTGGTATGACCTTTACACAGGTCCTGCAGTCTAGGAGCATTATGGTCCCTGTTCTAGAAATGCCCACCGTCCCCAACATGGAGCCCTGCCGTTCCCAGCAAATTACACCTGACATGTCAACAGCTTTTCAAACACAAACTGCAAACAGGAGCAGAACTTTTCAGGGAGAAATTTTCACTAGATATTTCTGAATTGGAACCAAGAGTGAATATTCAAAAAAAAAAAAAAAAAATTAAAAAAAAAAAAAAAAAATCCACAAAGAATGTGGAAAGATTGATTGAAAGAAAGCTCTTTTAGACGTTTTTCTCTCTCTTTATTGCCTCTACCAATGTATGTTGACTTGCACTAAGATTTACAGATCTTGAAATCTCTGCCTTGAAAGCAATCAGAGGATCAAAAATGTAAAGCCTTCCCTGGGGTAAAAAAAAAAAAAAAAAAAAAGACCTCTGCACTGATCTAGAGGGAAAGTGACAGCATCAGGTTGACACTTGTGATAAAAGGATTGTGGGTCTGAGAGACTAGCAGAGGACTGCGTAACTCTGGCTGTTATGTCAACGGCATCTTTAAATTCCAGCTGTAACCTCTGTCTTACATCAGAGGTAATTGCATGCATTCTCAGGTGTAAAGAAAGGACAAGGCTACTACAAGATTTAAGACAGTCAGAAAACCAAATCAGTTACCATTATTATACTATCTCTAAGGTGTGCAAAAACTAAAACATCTCTGCCTTCTGAGATCCTTACAATTTTGATCCATGAGGAAAGAGGAATGACACTTGAGCTTTGAACTGATGACAGAAACTGTTAATTACATAGTAAACAATACAATCTTTGGCCAAATAAGAATGGCAGAGAAATCAGATTTGCTTCATATTAGGATCAGGCTGACAATAGGTGAATTTCATCCTTTAGTACCATAACTTAGATACACAGACTTCTATAAAAGCCAACTTATGAAGACTCAGGAGTAATAATTCTGAAGATCTGTTCTTTTTTTCTACCACCTCATGGACATTAAAAGGAAGACAAGAGAATATAATGATTCAGGTTAATTTACAGAAGTATCGACCAGGGCTCTGTTCAAATGAATCTTATTATCTTTAGATGTACATGAATCCCTGAATAAAGGCATTACAGCTATCCAACTATCTCATTATTTCCTTTTAAAAAAAAAAAAAAAGACATAAATGAGAATAAATTAACCAGGTTCTGACATATCAGAGAATAAACACAGAAAAAATATGGTGCTAAGAGCTCTCTTGCAGAAAAAGAGGGAGGCAGAACTTCAAGACACATCTTGAGATTTACAGGTATCAGGTTCACTACTCACTGCTAGACTCTCTCACAGAAACCATCAGATGCGAATGAAAAAGGAAGGTCTAATGTTCCTTTTTTCTTTTTTTATATTACTTGCCCTTCCTTGTGCCTATCTCCTTCTGCATGTGAAAAACAGAAAGTAGGACTGGGCATTCATGAAGAAACCTACCCAGTCACCTCTTGGTTAAGGAAATTCATCCTGCTCATGCTGTTTATATTTTCATCCTCAACATGAATAGGCATTGCTGTTGGGAGATGCTAACAAGTGCACATAATTTGTTCATCTCAGCTAAGCCTTCCCCACCCTCCTTCCTGTGTTTCACATTGGAATTCTATCATATATTACTCTTGGCTGACTCTCTATAACCTGTGTGGAAGGACAGAAATGTTGGGATCACCTGATACTGCTAATAGTCTCACTTCCAATTAGCTTCAAGGGGTTGCCAAGTGGAAAAAAAATCTGGGCACTCAAGTGCAGGCCTGAATAACTGAAGTTAACCAGAAAAAAGTGCCAACTTTCTCCTGCAAAGCTTTTTCTACCTCAGAAAAATCTTATAGCTACCTACGACAGGCAAAAAAGACAACTTTAACAGAAGACTCCTGCAGAGACATATGAGTCAGTTGGCTACCTGGAAAGAGTGTGAAGCTTCAATACCCATTCCCCATCCTGATAAGAATCAATTCTCCTGCCTAACTGGAAAAGCAAAAGCAAAAACGAAACATGGTATGGACTATGAGAACTTGCATATCTGATGACTTTAAAATAAGCAAATGTTATTTGAACTCTCTAAGAAAAACCCTCTCTCAATAATCAAATTTCTATAAATGGACTTTCTTTCAACACCAGGTACCACTGTACCTTTCAAAAGGTTCAGTCACACAGGAGAATACATATACCTTTTGATCAAAGTGGACTAATTAGCTACTTAATATTTAGAATTACTTGTTTTAACTTGAAATATGTTACAGGTTTTTATTTAAGAAAGTTGTCCTTCATATGATGGCATGACAAACCACATGGGGGCAGGGAGAGGGGGGAAACACAAACAAAAAACCCCACAACAACAACAAAAGAAAAAACCCAAGTCTCCCACCCTAGAAGTCTACACTTTAAAAGGTGTACAGAATACTCACACCGGCTTTGGGTAAAAAAATTCTGTACAGAGAAACACTACACACAAGGGATCTTTCATCTGTGTCAGACACTTCTATACACACATTTACTTTCATGCAAGCTGGACTTTTGACCTTATAAAGTATAATAAATCTATATGTAAGTGCTTCATTATTCATTTTACTTACTTTAAAAGAAAATTGAACTGCAGATTCTGGAGGGTAAACTATGAAGTGTCTTAAGGTGAAGCCAAAACCCTGAGATGTCCTCCTTAGTACAACTGTTTTGGGACCAGGCCAAGAAAAAGTTTCTTCTTCCTCCAATGGCGATATAGCTTCACTCTGCTCTTTTCCATCTTTATTTTTTGATGCCTAAAATAAAAGACACACACATAAGTTACAACTTTGATAATTTAAAAAACAACACAAAAAACATACACACCACCACAAAAAAAAACCAAACATAAACAAAATGACCTGATGATCACTAATATTCTCGAAATGTGTACTGTAAAGCACATCCCTTACAGCATTACACCTCTGGTCATATAACATACAAAATTACTCTTAAATTTTTAGATCTATATACCTTGGATATTAAGAAAGTCAACATAGAACAGTGAAAGGCTCAAATGAACCATAAGAAGTATGTACAGTTTGCATGTTTTAACTGCTTTGTACTTTAGATAGAAATGTGTGTCTTCTGGAACCCCAAGTCTGAATGCATATTGCTCTCACACATGTACAAAACCAGCTCCTCTTTTCCTGACTTGTAACACAGGCATGGTTTTCTTGACTAGTACCTCCTCACTTAAAATAAAATAGAATTGAAGAACATATGCAATTGTTTAGGCTTCTTCAGCAAGACACACTTTTCCCCCAGTCGTATCTTTGACTTCATCTTTGTTTTTTCCACCCTTAGGTACTTCCTCTGAGCATTTCAGTATGCAAGTTCTAAATACACAAGTAAAAAGGTTTAGTTTCCTTTAAAAGTCCTACTACAATCTCTTCTCTCATGCAGAAACAAGACATCTTATTTTTTTTTTAAGGGTAATATGCCTATGACTCAAGAAACATTATTATAAAAATATTTATCTTCTCAGCCTTATATGAATTCTTCCATTTCAATTTTCAAAGTGAGTGCCACACCACACATAACATTTCAAATTAAAGGCAGAAGACATACAAAGAAGGCATGCAAAACCCTACGACCCTCCTCTAAATATTCTAGTTCAACGATGCATGAAAACAAATTTAGATACCACAGCCTATAGCCTATTCAAAGGCTATTCAAACAGAAATAATAGTCTTCTTGTCCTTCTGTAGCTCTGCTGCTATGGCTCAGAAACTGGCTGATACGTGTCAGAATTTACTGCTTGGTTTTCTTCCTGGGCTGCTCCAAAATAATCCCTTTTGATTCAGCCTTACAGCTGGGATCTCAAACTGCAGTGCCTATCAGCAAGGTGGGCCCAGCCAACTCCAACCAACATTTATAGAGAAGATAACGAATTTCCACTCTAACCACGATAGCAACATGTATTACTGTAAGAAAAATGTTGCAGCTGCTTGGTGAGAAAGTAAACCCACCAGAACAACATTCTGTATTCGGGTATGTGAAACATGATGCATTTCTACACAGATGCTACGATTTGTCCTCAGAAACCCACATCTTGATACATCCAACAGGGAGAAAATACCAGCCACTACTTCAAAGATCAGCCTCCCTACCCTCCAAAAACCCTGTTCTTCAGCAAGGGAACACATACAAATGGAGAAGGGTATTGGTGCTACAGCCAAGACAAGAAATGGAGTGACATCTGGAATCAGAAAATGCAAAGAATCCAGAACAGCCCAAAAGGACTCTGCTACTCTGAAAGCCTGGAAAGATTATGAGGAGATTTTGGAAAGACTAATAAATATCAAGGACTTGATTGCAGCCTAGTCTGTCCTCATCTATCATCTTCATTCACACTTTAAAGTGTTACAGTGAAACCAAGAAGACTGTGCAACTAGATGGCTAACGAATGAAAAATTAGCAAAAACTGTGGAACTAGCAAGGTGAGTGGCTCTAAAGTTCAAGCAATGCAAAGACTAAGTTAAAATTTACATAATCCTTTAGCCTAAGGATGGGGTTTGTTATTGAGGAGCTCCCCACCAATCTGTTCAACTTCTGAACACGACTTTCAGTTCTGCACAAATACGTGTCCTTTCTCAGTCTTTCAATCTCATGAGCAGAAACCAGAGCCAGTAAGAACATTTTGATCCTAGTAAACTGGCAAAAGAAACCGCTCCTAATAAAAAAATACCTCTGGCCTCTAAAAAATGACAGTAATGTCTTTCATTAAGTGACGGGCAGCAATCCATCTATTTAACATTCTCCTGTAATCTTCTGTTTCTCCTCTCAAATTTTTATAGGCAACACTTGATGCAGAAGTTTTGAAGAATCATAAACAACTGCAGGTATCACAAATGGTCAAAACCCCTACCATTATGGATATGTAGACAGTAAGCTTAAACGTAGCACTGAAAAACAGAAGCCTACAGATCACTTGCATCTTTTTTCTGACAAACTCCCCTCCCCTAATTAGCCTAAAGGTAATTTTACAAAAATGTAAAATGTAAAAGTGTAAAAATTGACCAATGAGGTCTACATATAGAAATACTGTAACCTGAGTTCAAAATACAGCCATACAGAGGACCTGACCAGGTCTGAGAAATGGGAGATACAGCATAGTAGTAAGAAGGGAATCTCTCATTTCCTTGTAATTTCATGTAAACTTTTAGCATTCCTAGAAGTTGCTGAACCAATAGCTATTCACAAACAACAGTACTCCCCAGTAAAATCACTATTTCTTGAAAGAGCCTGTCAGAAGTGGAAGGTTATCTTCATGCCATCCATAGACTCCCTGCAAGGTCTGCCAAAAGGGCAACAGAAAGAGCTAACATCAATAATAAATGAAGACATGTCCAGTAACAGCAACTTTCAGCTACCACTATGAACAAGAACCTGAATCATAAAGAAGTGCCAACATCTGTTGCGCCCCCATGACACGTCCAACCACATCACACCCACCAGAATATCCCATGCCAGAGAAGGCTTTAAAAAGGAACAAGAAAAGTCTTTGAAAACACAAACAAAACAAGGATGTAAGATAGCAAGCAAGAAACAGGTGATGCTTAGAACAGGTAAGAATACATTACCGAAGGCAAGAGTTCCTACATGGTTTTCCCTGTGAGTCAAAAAATATAGTAATCAAGTTACAAATACATAAATATCTCGTATCCTTCAGGTGTTTTGTCTTTAGGGTACACTCATTTGCATTTGAAGAAAATTAATGTTTTATTTTATTTTCATTTCATATCTAATCTAACAAGCCGAAGATTATTTATCCATATTCCTTACTGAAGATCTGTGTATTTGTTTCTCTAAAGATTCAATGCTCAAAATCAAAGTCAGAATGCATGCAATCAAGTTCAAGGACTGAATAATCCCAGGCTACTAAAAATGATTCAAGCATCATTTCCCTCAGGATTTCTTCATACAAGGTTCCTGCAAAGTATCTCAGAGCATCATTTCCTGTTATATGCAATTACAAGGACATACAACAGATGCTTAAGTGCATTGTAAAATGCATACTTTGTTTTTAATATTGTATTTAACCCTTTTTTCTGAGCAATGAAAGCATCCATGAAAAATCAGATGGCACACTGAAAAACTACACGAAATACTGTGATCTTAACACACAATGACAGAATTATGTAAAATCAGGAAATAGCACTGATGTTTTTAAGTGATACTATTTCCAATTAAATCTAAAAATCAATAATTTCCCATTATATCAGTCCAAAAAAAAAAGTAAACACACCCAATTTGCATGCTCTCCAAATCCCATTTTAAACTTCTGAACAATTTACAGGAAGACCTATATTGAGCACGATAAAAATCCTTAAGTGACAGTCATCGGTAATGGCAATACAAGTTATTGTCTTCTTGACTATCTAAACAAATAAATAAGTATTCAGAAGTCAGAATATACCATCTTCACAGATAAATAACAGAGAACACAAGAAATAATCGATACCACTGCACTATCAATCCCAAACTATTGTTACCCAAACTACATTTTCTGGAGCCTAAATCTGTATTTAAAAAAAAAGAAAAGAAAAACCCATGAGACCAATCAGGGGATTTAGCTATCAATATCTCAATAAAAGCATGGAGACAGCCTGTACTAAACTGGGTATGCTTCAGCTGCATTTAGCAATGTTCAACTTTTAGCTAGTTTACCAAGAAATGTCATACCTGAAACAGCAATTCATCTAGATGGATAGATGCTGAACAGAAAGTGGGTGATGTCACCTTATTTTACTGATTCAACAGCCATCATATAATTTATTTTTTTTTTTTTTTAGTCACTACTGACATAAGCCAGAGCAAAACGGATATTGAATATAGTTACTAATCCCTAAAATCACCCTGAGACAGGATACTCCAAATGCTATAAAAAAAAATGCTAGGCTTGTTTGAAAACAGTGATATTTCTTGTATCAGATCATTTATTATCCCTAGTTTCTGTACCCAAGCAGCCATCATTTAGTTAACTGCCCTGTTAAATCTGCAATTTCAGAAAAAAAAGGAAAAAGAAAGAAAAGGTTCTTCTAGAACAGTTTGATCTTATTTTGTGTGACAAAGTATAAGTAAAAAGGTAACAGAAGAAAAACAAAAATACGTCTCTTCTGGCTAAGGCTACAAAACAGGAGAAAAAAACCCTGCGTATATGGCAAGAAAACGTTACTCAGAACAACAGCAGGTTTCCCTGTAAGTCAACCTTTGTTTCTTTAATAATCAGGTTCTTCCACTGATGATTTTCAAATAAAGTTATAAGCCACTGACCCTTTTAGTCTCAGCCATACAGAGAACTTCAAATCACTCTGCTAGAAGCTGCCAAAAAGACAAATGAAGCAGTAATAAATATATCCCCTCAAAGACGACTCCTATTTTCGGTACACCTATCTGACGAGAAATGATGAAGCAAAGAAATGTTACCATGCCTGGAGGACATGTCCCATCGACCCTTAGCATTTTCTCCTGTGGTCACAGACCTGAAGTCCTGCACATGAGTGAACTCGGACAGAGTAAAAGTTCAATCCATTGGAGAACACATGGTTCCATAGTCCTCCCGTGTGATAGAAAACAACCACAAACCCTCCAGAACACACAGCTCCTCTGTGTCCTTCAAACATGAAGCACTTCCTCCAAGAAAGATCGAAGACAGACAGACATTTAAGACAGCCAAAGAAAAGGTTATACAACTTTTCTTTGAGATGCATTATCTCCATTCTCACTTGCAGTGCAGGGAGATAGAGTAGAAAGCCAGCCAATGTTTTATCTCAGTAGCACCTCAAAAGCAGAATCATTAACACAAGGTGCAAAGTGAACCTTTTCCTTTCAGTTCTCCTCAAGCTCATAAATCAAAGATTTCAAGGGAGAACGGGTCACATTTATAAAGACAAATACAATGATCACACACTGAAACAGTCTCAAGTTGTGGAGAGATAACACATTTCTAATGTCTTCAAACCAGACTGGAGTGTACAAATAGCATCTAATATAGAAGGAAGTCATACCCAGTCAAAGAAAAATAATTACTGACACAAAGGTGACACCTTAAGCAAATCCATCATCAAGGTATCCTGGACACAGCTTTGTCTTCAAAATGAACAAATGAGTTCCACCATTTTCAGCCTCAGCAATATGTTCATCTCACTGAAAAAAAGTCCCTGCAAAGAGACCAGCTGGAAAACTGGAATGCAGACAATCCAAAATCCACTTAAATTTTAGGCCTTCATGTCAAATATCCACTTGTCCAAATTTCTGACTTACATGCTCAAAAAAATCCTGTAGCTTTATCCTAAACAAGGTAGGAAGGTGAAGCGCTGGGGTTTGAACCCTGAGCCCTGAATTAAGGTTGACATATGGGTGGTTCCCACAGTCCTTCAAAAGGAGGCAATGAGTTTGCCTTTTGGCTTTCCTCCAAGGTGCAGGCAGTCTTGCAGGGAAAGCCACTGGGTAAATGAGTGCCAGGTGCCCTGCATTGGGCATAAAAGCTGGGACCACTTGCAGGAAGGGTGGAGTGTCTGTCTGTGAGGTGGATGCACTTTGCAGAGTTTCCCTGTTGAGGAAGGACCTCCTAACTCTCCCTGCAACTGGGCCCTGGTCAGGTTTAGTACTTGTAAATGCAGGCTCTGTTGGAACAGCATGAGTTTGCCTCTGTCCTATGTCATTAGCCTCTTGGCATGGCTGTCTCCCATCTCTTCTGTGGGAGACTTTGTTGCTTGCTTTGTTCCACCAGTTGTCGGCCATGTTGTATCATTCTTGGGGTCGTTGGGGTTGATGTCTGTGATGTGTAACCTCATTGACTTGTTTGTACACCCAGCAATCACCCATGTATTGACCCTTCTGTGTGCAATAGAATCTGGTTACTGGTTTGTTCTACTGCTAGCTGTGTCCTTTGTACTAGGCCTAGTAATTGGCAAAATAGAAGGATGTTGGGGAGACAGAAATTCAGGCAGGAAGTATAACTTGGCAGTAAATGTACTGACGGTGTCCTTCCCTCAAAGAAGTCTTCCATCATTTTCTGCCCTTTCAAGGTAGCTACAAGGTATAACCATTAGTATCTCCAAACCCACGCTGCCAGAAATGAGTCTGCCAAATCGTTTGGATAAAAGGAAACCTATAAAAATCCTATGTGTATTATCTTGGATGCTAGCTGACACTATTAAAAAAAATACATCTAAAATTTGCAAAAAGGAAGAGAGACCAAAAAAAAAAAAAAATAAATCAATATTTAACAGCTATACTACTAGACTTGTTATGAAAATTTAAGCTCAGTTCCAAAGGTATCTGTATGCATAATCTGTATGCATAATACCAGTCACTGAAAGAAGCTGCCTGCCCCTCCTTTACTAACATCAGTTAGCCTGTATAGTTTATTAACAAGTCATCCCATACATTTCAGTATTGTGAGTGTCAAATTGGAGCATTTATTTTTGCATGCTACCTCAAATTCACTCTTCAAATTAAACAAGGTTAAAAAAATACATAATTACTAATTACTGTTTAATTTATGTATAGCTTTAAGCTTAAGGCAGATATATAATAAACATGAACTAGTTGTGTCTACCTACATGCTCTAGCAGCTCCACAGGACTTGCCTCTCGCACTCTCCCTCCAAGCAACAAGACATTATACAGCCTCGAGGATGTCAAGGTATCTGTATGCAAAGCCTCTGCCTTAAATACTACTTTTTTAAAAAAAATAGTTTTGCTTTGAGAGTCTGCCTATGTAATCTCTAACTCTGTACTTACTCTCCCCTAAAACCAAATTCTCATCATATTCAAACCGTGCCATTAAGCATTCCTGTGATTTCCAATTTGATCAGACAGTACATATTTTTTGCCTGCCTTTTAGAAATACAAATATTACTTGGGCATGGCTAAGTGTAATCACTTCCTGTTTGTATGTCAAACTGAAACTTGCTAAGTAGAAATAAATCACTATAATGTTAAAAATAAAAGCTTCCCTCTCTACAATAATTAGTTCAATATACAACTTACATGCAATACAAATTCACAGTACCATATATAAAACACAACAGTATATACAATATATTTAACTGCTGACATTTACAATGTGCTGACACACGTTTTATTAACAGCACTTCACTAAAAGTAGACATGACCACAACATAGCAGATTGGAGTGAAAATAGTTCAGAGAGACACTGTAAGAGCACACCCTGAAGAGAAGGATCAATCAGTGTGAGACACAGAAACATACTGAGGCACAGAAGAGGAAAGCGCTTCCTACCCAAGAACACCCCTAATTCCTCCATTCTTCTGCAGAACAGGCCACAGGGAAATGGGCTGTACCCAACAGATCGTGCTGGACCTACTGAGTGGTAGCAAGACCTGCAGAGCATGAGACAGAAGGCATCTGTCTTCATCCTGTCAACTTAAGCACTATGTATTTAAGAAATCTGCAAGAAGGACTTGGTTGCTCACTGCTAGTAACTGCTAGGTCTGTTTTCAGTACGCATCAAGAGGAGGCTGCTTTGCCATGAAGCACCTGAAACGGGAAATGAAGATGTAAACAAGCCCTCAAAGCTCAAAAGGTCAAACAGCTGCAGAACCACTCTCACCACAAGAAAAAGCAGATATGTGGAGATAAATGGAGCATTAAGTCCTTACATATAAAACAATCAGTAAGCAGATGGCATTCAGAGACAGATAAAACCAGTCCAGGCAGAGCCCTCTCTCTGGGGCCATTGGTAACAGCAGAAGAGAGTCTGCATTTGGAATTGGGAGGCACAGCTCTTCTTCCATACAGCAGCTCTTCATGAAGGCAGCGGGGAAAAAAAAAAACAAAACAAAAAAAACCCCACACCCTACAAAAAAACCCCACCAAACGAACAAACAAAAAAAAAAAAAAAAGAAAAAACAACCCCAAACCACAACACAATCAAGAAAAATCAGTCTCCAGAGGAAGACTTCAACTCAAACTCAGGAAAAGTGTCAGCTCTCAAGAGTCACCAGAGGGCCCCATTCATCTCTTACAGGGCCAGTGGTATGCACACAACGAAGTACAGGATATTTGCTGAGACTCCCCAACACTAACATTTCCTTGAGTCGCAGCTGAGGGGGATGCAGTAACTGGAAAAGATAATAAAGACAGACAAACCAAAGAACTCAACTAGCTCTCCAGAACAAGATCCAAATCCATTTTGACTCCAGATGGAGAGAAAGTTACTATAATGAATGGTTTCAATATCAAACAACAGGAAAACAGAAATAAATTATTAGTGATTTCCATAAGACTATGGACAAGGATGGGCAATGCTGTGTCTCATGTTTGCTGCTCGTCTTGGTTGTGCAGGTGGGCCCTGAGCAGCCACCAGCAGCAGTGAGGCAGCCTCTGGGAGCAGCTCTCTCACAAAGCTGTCTAATGGATATTGCAGATAGCCATAATGAGCAAACACATTTCAGGAAAAGGGCACAGCAATAAGCACGTGACCAGCACTCAATGGAGTGACCACAGGTGTCTCCCTCACAGGAGGGCACTACTTATTATTATTTTAATGCACTATTACAGCACTAAGCCAAGGTGGCCACAGCAAGAGGTCCTTTTTGGAGAACTAACCTAAGTTAATTCAGGTATTTGCTAGGAAGTGGTCCTAGGAGTAAATCTGACACTTTCTTGCAGGAATGTGAATCCCACCCAGATGGAATACAAGCCTGGAATATTCTTCTAATTCAATAAAGGCGGCACTGGCTGCCTGTCTGCAGCAGAGATCAGTGAGGACATCAATGCAGACTTTGAAATAAATCTCAGAACTGAACAACCCAATTCAATGAAATACAAAAATGATATCCTCAAACCAAGCCCAGGTAAGGAGAAAGGCTTAAAGCAAGACAGGACTACTCCAAATGTATGGAGCAAGTAGGGAATCCGCAACCTTCCAAAAACAAAGTGTTTTTGTGCCAGCACAGCAGATGGCTGGGAGGCACAGAGAAGGAGACATGCATTACTGCCATGCACCACGCAGGCTACATCATTGGCTTGGGGGTAGAAGAAGGACAGAGGGACACACGTTTCTGTGTACTTTTATAACTACTATTATATATTATAGTAAACACAATGACTCAAAAGGAGAAACAGTATTTTCAAGATAAAGGATTTCAGTTCTCAAAAAGGTCAAGGCGCACACAGAAAATAAACAATAAAACCTCTACACTTGCATATTATTACACAGCTTAAACTTTCCTTACTGTGTTGTACTGTTCACAAAAGGCTGCTTTTTAAAGCACAGCAGTTGTTGCTCATGTTAGTCTCATCACCACTCCACAAGACCAGAAAAGCAAACCTGAAGGCTATCTGCAGCAACCTTTACTTTCCTCCCTCACGTTAAAATGCTCACACATTCATACAGGTTGGGTTTTTTTCCCAAAAAAAACCCTCGAATACAGGAAAGCAAAAATGGTTAGAGGAAGCCTATACCTGAAAAACTCTATCTTCTTGATTTGAAATCAAGTTCCTCCATCACAACACAAATAACTTGGTTTACACTGGTAAATCACTCAAGGATTTAGTGACAGTGACAGTCTGAAAATAGGATTATCTCAAAAGTGCCGCTTCATGTGTCTGTTCAACTGAATTTTTTTCAGTTTACCTGGATTTGGATTAAACACAATTACACCAATTGCCTCTGCAAACTGAGTTTAGCTGAACATACTTACTTGAATGAAAGGAGTATGCAGCTTCTCAGAGGCCAGGGGATGGATCTTCCTATTTTGAGGCAGAGAAAATCCCAACCTACTAAATCTGGCTCAACTTGCAATAGCTTTTTACACAGAGCAAGCTCTAGTTTTCTTATACAGTAGTATTGATACCTGGACTTTTTGCACTATGCTCTTCACAGAGCGTGATCAGCCCCGGCATGATCAGGCCCGTGGTCCACCACAGTTCAAACACGGCTTCTCCAGAGCTATCACCTAATCCCCAAATTATCCAGATATATACTCATACTAAATCATCAGATCTCCCTTTAAACACCAGATACAAGTTTAGCATAATTCAATTCATTAAAGTGATCCTAATCTACTATATCTATTTTTATACACATACACACACAAAAAAAGTATAGTATATTTTGTGTGTATATGCATATATTTACAGTAGCTTGTCCACATCCAAAACCTGTACTACTTTACCAAGATTCCTTTCACAGTTAATTCAGTGCACTTCAGTTTAGATCATACCTTATACTTCCACAGAGTAACAGCCAATTTCAAGCAACAGCACCAAGAGAGTAAAAATTACATGGACTTCATAGGACAGAGATGCAAACTATTTTCACCATATGTTTTTGTTTATATCTTGCATTTAATATTTACAATAAAAACCACACAGTTCATAGTATTAAATTTAGTCAGAAAAACATTAAAAACAAAAAGAAATTGAGAGCTTCCTTGTTTTCTTATAGGCTCATTAGCAAAAGCCTACCCTCTTAACAGTTACATCCTTAAACTGGAAAGAAAGGAAACATCTGCAGGGCTGGTAGCATAACAGCAAAATGTCATGTGATCTTAATTTAGCTAAATCGAAGCTTTTCCTTCTCTGCTTGTTCTGTCTTTGCTTGTTAAGAATAGGAAATGCTTTGTCCTCGCCTTACAGTCTAATCTGGAAATATCAGAGACAGGAGACGAAGAAAGCATGCTTCTACCCCTCAGCATTGAAGTAATGTTTGAGGTTACTCCATGCATGATAAAATAACCTTCCTCAGCAGTTTGACAGAAGTGAGTCATTTGCACCGAGTCACCACCTGTCAAGGGCTGCCTTATATCACTTCTTTCAGCCTATGGGAACTTTTTGATAGACCCAAGAATACAAGCCACCCCATGACCCACTCTGCTTCCTACAAACGGGGAGAGAACAATAAGAAACACCACCAACCTCCCCAGCTAAGTACAGTACTGCAAAAATAGTAGAGTTTCAAAGTTTGCACTCTTGCTTTCTAGAATAATGTGGACTTTATCAAGCACACAACACACCAGATAACTTCCACTACACTTTCACCAGATTATTATAACATACCGATTTACATATGTGAAATAGTTTTGCAGGAGCGATTAAGAGGAACAAAATCACCACAGTGAAAAACCTGACCCTCACAGATCCATTTCAATAACCAGATGCAGCATGGCTTTAAACTAGTGAGAGCTCTGAAATTACCTGCACATTTCCTTCTGTGCATACTGTTTCTCTCCACCGTAGCCAGAGGCTACATCTTGGTTCAAAAAATTATCAACTCTGCAAGGGACATAGTTTAAGTTGGCCAAACCACCCGAGAGAGCACCCACTTTTCCACAGCCTCTTTGTCCCTGTGGCAAACCTCTGTGCTTGGATTAGGGTACTCCATGATGCAGCTGAAATACTGAGTAAAGGCTTTACTTTGTGGGCTCAGCAGTGGGATAGAAATACACCTTAGACCTGCTCTCTGCCAAATGCAGGTATGAGGCTGATCTTCTCTTACTGAACCTACTGTTCAACATAAACAGAACATGCTTGTTCCTGTTCTAAAACCAAGAAAATGAAATAATTTAGAGACTACCCACACCATTTTATCTGCATAAATGCATCCTCGTACCTGCTGATAAATCAAGCTGTTAAGACTTAAGATCATACAATTCTGCAATACTGCTGCTTTATTTAAGATTTTATTTCAAGTACAACAGAAATGTCTCCGAGCTGCCCAAAGCCAAAAGGAAGCCTTTGGAAGATAAGGGAATTGACCCTCAATGTCAAAATCCAAACTGCCACCCTAAAAACATGGTGATTACAAGAGAGTTCTTATTCCAGAGCCTGACTCAGCGGAAGATTTACCTAGACACATGGGGAGACTTTCAAGAACAACTAACTAGAGAGAAGAGCTATACCTATCAAGCCTACACTTCTTAGGAAGTTTAGCACAGAGCACATGGCTCAGAACACCACAAAATTTCTAAGACAAATGTGTCAAGATTCTTTACATCCTCACACACACAGCATCCCTCCTCAAAAATAATCTCTAAATATACAGCTTGTGCTACTCAGTGCTAGAGCTTTCTAATACAGAGACTTTTAATACACTCCTGCAGACAAACTCACCACTTAAATATAATCCTGGTCCTGTATGTCAAGATATTTAATTTGAATACAATGTGCAAATCAATGCACTGTAAATTTTAAAAGCCTTCAACTCAGAAGTGAAAAGTCTTAGGTTTTGTACTAGAAAAAAAGCATACACAGATGCAAACCCACATATGCAGCCAAGTTAAATTATTTCAAAACCCTGCATTTGTAATCTATTGTGCCTATACAAAAGAGGAAGAAAAGCAGCTTATTTACAGAGATATAATGCACAGAAGTTGCTTAAAAAAGGACTGTGAAGTCATTAACCTGGAAAGACAAAAACAAACACCTTAAATCTTTATGCGCAAAGATGAGATATCGCTAAGAGTATAGAGAGGAGAAAGTTCTCCACAGGATTTTCAGTTTAGCTGCAAATCCAGAAGCTTTTGAACAGTGCCTTATGATGTGATCATACGTGACCTGAGTAGTTCCCTCACAGTTTGCATTGAATACGTCAGTAAGAATGGTTGATATAGATGACTAAATCTACATTTGTATCTCTGTCTGGAGGCTGGAGTGGGGAAGAGAGAAGAAATCTGTTTTAACACAGATCTATTTGCTCATTTAAAGAGCTAATTGTCTTTGCACGCTTATTACTATGGCTTGCATTGCTCACTGTTGCCGAGTTATTTCCCTGTACTTCTGAACATTACAAAATGTTTCTCCAGCAATGTGAATTCCCACAATGAGTAATGCCACCAGCTATTTCCTGCGATGATTTTACACCTTTTACTCAATAAAACTGAAAACATCACACCCTGCACTGCTATGAGACAAGATTTTTATCATATTCCCTCCCTCCCCAAGGCAGCAGATAAACAGAAATAAGACTACAGTAAGATAACATAAATATCATGTTTCAAAACCACTATCAGCTGCAACTATCTCAGAAGGAATGCAGCGACCTTTGTTATTTCACCCTCCAAGTGACACATTTGGAAGACTGAAAAGCTTTTTTAATGTTATTGGAGATTCTCCAAAGGAAGGGAAATAGCTGCAGTGCAGCAGCTGCTGCAGTACTGCTGCATTCTGGGGCTCGAAGGCAACGCGAGAGCTGGGTTTACACTGCAATATCTCATTCTCACATACTTCCTTACAGACAATACAGCCTGCACTAATGAACTCTAGCTAAAAAATAGAAATAAGAGATCTTGGATGCTATAGTTTCATAACACACTAACATACTTTCATGTACATCACTATAATCTTCGATGAGAAGGTTCCTCCAAGCCCAACAACTTCAATGGTCAGGCCCACCACGTGCAATGAAATTTGACCAACTGTAAACTTACAGAACTTTGCAGAACACTTGTCTCTAGCTGAAAAACCCAAGATCTAAGTATTCACATGTCTGAAAGAACATTATTGTTACTTTTAGAGGTTAGGATGCAGCAATGAGATAAAAAAAAGAAGCTAGATGTTGTTCAGCAAAGAAACAATGAGCACATGAGCAGATCTGCTCTTCCCAATCTAATAAAAGCCTGCTTAAAGCACAGCAGTAATGACGCTAGTAAAAAGGCAAGCTACATTCAACTTGTGATCTACTGTTCTCTGACACTTGAAAGCTAGGTACTTGTGATGCAGGGAGAAAAAAGCAAAACTACTACATCATCTACTTTATATTACCTACCAGTAATTCTTCCAACTATCTGAAAAAGTATTTATTGCTTTAGACATACTCGCTCTAATAAATCCCAGCATGGCCACAAGGTGAATAGACACACCAAGCATCTCAAGAGTTCACCTGCATCCTGAAAGCTGATAAAGGACGTCCTCGAAAGGACAGAGGGGGTAGCTCTTTCTGCATCTTACAGAAGATAGCCTAGTTATGTTACTGAGTAAAAATATTACTTGGCACTTCCACACATTTGTTGAAGAACTCCTCTTACTGGGATCACAGCCAGTATGCTAAGTTATGATTGTGAAACTACATTAACATCAGAGCATCAAAGCGGAGGGGGGGGCGGCAGGAGAAAAAAGGCCTTAGCTTTATTTTTTAAGACTTTTTCTCTCTCTTTTTTATTTTTAGAAAGTACTAAAAATTCCTTGTTTACCAAGATAAGATTATATTAATAATAGGATTAATCATCTGTGATACTGTTGAGGCAGTCTAGATAAGTACAGACACAAGTCTGCACATAAATCTACTTACAGTGTTCTCCCAGAAGATAAAAAACTTTTTCCCTGGTACTCTCCTTCACTAACCCTATGTTTGCAATCACGTTGAAGTTCTAAATTGCCAATAAGACTCCAACACTCGATTCTACTCCATGTCCCAAAAGACAACAGTCACATAACACAAAAAAGAAGCAAGACAGTCCAGTACTTTGAAGTAACTCATTTTAAGAAAAATTAGAAGAGAGGCAATGAAGCTGTCCCATGAAAAAAGACTGAAAAATGAAAAATTACATGCAATTCAGTCTACTTTTGTGCTCTTTTGATTACTGCAGAAGGCTTCTGAGCAGATCACCACATGATAGCCATCAATTCCACCCAAGGTTTGGACTTCAAACTGCAATTCACTGGTGTCAACAGAACTACATGGATTTGCATCACCTAATAATTTGCTTTGAGAGGTTTCTGTTTTAGTACGAAACACTGCATATCCTTTGAAAACATTCTAATACACACAACAGCTTGCTGTATCGGAGTGCAAAGGATAACTGTCTCCAGTCGCAGCAATTTTCATGCTGCACTGGGAAAGTACTTTTTGTAAAATCTAAATTACCATGGTAGACAGAAGAAAATATTCCTGCCTATTTCATACTTGTTCACTTCCAGTTTTAAAAACCAAACTTTGGGAAATGTATGTTGGGGGGCAAGGGAGTGAACAGTAAAAACAAAGTAAATCCTTAGAACTACTCTGTAACCCGACTTGAGAAATTATTAGTAACACATACAGACGAATAAGTAGGTTTGTATTTTCCACCTGAATATATATTTCCGATTACTCTTTAGAAGAAAACTTATTTTCCTATAAGGCAAGCCTTCAACTCAGCTCTCAGATCACAAGCAGTAATTCATTCCCTGATGTTTACTGGGGTCAGGATGGATGGAAATTGCCAAAAAAGCTGCATAACTTCTGCTAACTCAAGGATACCAAGAGCCAAACCAGAGCTGTGCACGGAGGTTACACTTGAGAAAGAGCTGTTAATCTCAGACTTCACAGGTCACCCATCTGCTTTCTCACCAGCAGCCTGCTTGGACACTGCTAGGTGCAGAATGTGGACAGCAACACCACCATACGGAGCAGCGTACATCTCCCACCAGGCCTGACAGCTTTCACTTCTGCCATGGCATTTCAGTGCAGTAGGAAGAGAGTATGGGCTATTACAGTGCTGCTAAACGAACTTACAGCTTCATTTCAAAGAAAAGTATCAGTAGTAACTCATTAAAATGTACAGTTTACAGGGACTTCATTAAAAAAAAAAAAAAAAAAAAAAAAGGCAAAACCCCCAAACTCCCAACACAGCAATTGCATATTCTACCTAAATAATAAAATCTAGCAAGATCAAACAGTTCAGCAAAATTTCTACCTCAAGCATGCAAATTATTTGAGGTATATTGACCTAAGGCTTGTTTTTTCTCTCCAGATTGGTAAGAAACAGTTTTGGGGCTATACAAACCCTGCTCTGGGCTGTTTGGGTTTTTGTTTTGTTTTGGGGGGGTTTTGTTGTGTGATTTTGGGGGGGGTGGGGGTGGTGTTTAAACCTTTCACTTAAATCTGCTCAAAAATCCACCCCCCCTTTCCCTTCCTTCTATCACATCAAGTTTCACAGGACTGCCCACATCATGAACCAAACCTTTTCTCATTTCTTCTTGATTTCTCTGAAGCATGGGAAGCAATTATCATATTGAATTTGCCTATACTGGTGAATTCTTATATACCAGTAAGCAACTAGATCAAGCTTAGTGAAAAAGCTAAGCATCTGTGAAAATTAAACCTCCAAGAAAATGCCTCAACTTTCCTGTTTTCTTGAATTCAATACAAGAGACTTCTTTAACCTATAATGTTAAAGGAGATGACTCAAAAACCCCAAACATTGTGAATCACCTTTTGCCCCATTTAAAAACAAAAACAAAAAACCCCAACACACAGCATTATATTTTCCTGATTAAGAAGCTTCAGTACAGACATGACATACAGGGGTTGTTTCTATTTTAAAAGGCATATTGTTTCAAAGGACTTGAATGTTTGGTGGGAATATATTTGAATCACCTGTCTGTAGTTACTGTACTGAAACTGCAACTTTTGAAGAAGTGCTTACCTTCCCCCCTTACACCACAGAAGAATAAATTTTCTTCAGTGACTGAATTTTATATGAGAAATATAGGTAAAATCTAGAGTACCTTGAAAGTAGTATTACAACTGCATACACTATTTTAAATCCTTTAGTAGGCGGATTCTATTTTAAAACATTTCCATTCAAAATCAAGGCAGGTTTTGGTTTGTTGGGGTTTTTCCCCCCCCCTTCCAGATCTGCAGTCTGTCAATTAGACTTAAATCTGTCCATATTAAGAACCCAATAATGTCCTGTGGAAATTTATGTTAACTATGTAACAACCTCCCCTCACACAATTTTTTTTTTTAAATCATATTCATGATCAAGTATTTTGAAATAGCCAAGATATTTCAGTCCTTTTAAAGCAAGAAAACAAACCAGCTTTATATTTATTACCAATGCAGTTTATCCTGGCCTGTCTCCCCCTTCCTGTATCTGATACTTTTTGTGCAATTCATGAAGTAAAACACCTCAAAGCTCAAGACTCTAAGAAAGCAATCTAAACTACTCAAAGTGTTTAAAAAAGCAATTATGTAGTCAAAGCATGCTTTGTATGCTTAATAATGCTAGAAAACTCCTAATAGCAACATTTCTAATATTACATCCTTAATAGAATTGGGGGTGGGGAGAATAGATCAACCGGAGCCTTTTTTTTTTCCTTATACTAAATTATATAATCATATTAAGATATGTAAGGATAAGCAAACAACAAACCTGACCACTCCACGCACAATAGAGGTTACATATGAAACTCCAGTTGTGATTGATCACGCAGTCCAGAATCCTGAACTGAGCCATGACTTGCTCTAGCGCAGACTGCTGCTGTGCTCTGACTCAGCTTTTGTCCCAGTGATCCTTGAGGATGTGAGAGCTATGCAGTAATGACATTCAGGAACAAGGACCTTCCTTCCTGTTCAGTCTCCCCTCCCCAACCATGTGTCAACTCAACAAGATAAACTGACAGAACTACATAACATTCTTCAAAATAATACTTCTGAAGCTGCCAAATTGTGCATTCCTGGAAAAAAATGGGTAAAAAGAACAACCTAAGAAATCTCACTAAAGCAAACACACAAAGGCACTCTCAAACTATACTTGTTCTTCCCTCCCCCTTCGTTTCTGCTACTGCTGAAACCAGTCTGAATACCAATAATTTAGTGTAATAGTTTATATCACATGAATCTTAAACTTGCTTAGGCACAGTTGTGATGATTGCATCTGTTTTGATGAGATCCAAAAGCTTATGGCTCCTACTTCAAACACAGCATAATATGAACAGCTTTTCAAAGTCAACAGAACTCACAATTTTCATAAAAATTTTATCAATTTCTCTACTTGAGGCTCTTAAATGGCAAGCTCCCCTTTAAACCTATCAGAGTACTGTTAGCACTGCACAGAAATGCTGTCTTGCCTTTTACAACGAAGGATGACGACTGCCCTCTTCCTAGGGAAATGGAAGATTAGTGGGATCCCGAGAAACTGCAGAAACACTGGAAAAGTTTTTCTTCCTTCATGTATTTCTGTTTTCAGATTGCAAAAAACCCACCCTATTTCAGCACACACCTCGCCTTTTGTCTTGTCTAACTTGTATTCTCCCTTTCCCTTCAAAGGTGAGAATCCGAAACATAGGAAATGTGTTTCCATTAAAACACACACATTTTATCTGATTACATCAACTATTAGACTAGTCACAGAAACAACTTACAATAATCTGCAGTTTGAACACCACAAGCAACTAATAAACGCTCCAGAAACAGATAGGCACGGTTTTATCTATCAGCTGTAGCTCAAAATAATTTATAACTAAAACAGCGGAGTTGTTAGAGATCCCAAATATCTCTCTAGTGACACAGGAAGGGACATAAACGCTCTGGCCCCACAGAAAACAGGGTCTCAAAGGTCCACTCCCACCCAGGCTCAGCCACTCCTTCAGTATGAGGAAGACAGCACATGAGACAAGATGCATATGAGAAGGGCAGCCTTCTGCTTGCATCAGCACTCATGCTCTGCCTCAAGGAAGAACATCTGAGAAATGCAAATGGGTTTTCTATTGTGAGAGAGTATGGAGGAATGGCTACAGGAACAGGTGGCCAATTCTCCCTTTGGAAACAAAAAATCTTAGTCTAATTTCTCATCCCAAGGGCGCTGGGAACTAATGCCAGAGCCCAAGCCAACCTCTTTCCCTTTTCACCAACGTGAGCAGCCTACAAACTTCCAAGACACAGTTGTGTACAACAAATCTATTCTGGTTCATTTTAAGATGTACATGGGAGAGATTCTCTGTTTTCCTTACAGCACTTAACTATGAAAAAGGGAGAACAGTAGTGTCAGTGCAACACAGCACAAAATTAACATGGCCTCAGAAAAAGCACTTGAAGGGGATTAAAGAGCTCAAGATATCAAAAAAATAAAATCTCCTTGTACAAGTTAAATAGTCTTCACTGCAGCAGCCTGTGCTGACAAGGGGCTAGAAGAAGTGTCCTGCTTAGCAACTATTACTAGGTGGAACAGATACACTTCCTCACAACAGACATCATAACTAACCAAGCTTGAGGAATCTTGGAGAGAGAGGATGTTTGGGGAGGTCTTACAGAGCAGGGGGTTACTACAGAGCTGCTGGAGCAGAATTAGGCAGTGAAGTCTCCAGGACAGGAATCCTGGAACGAGGAAGGATGCGGCACCCTGCAGGAGAAGCAGCAGGGATGCTGGCAGAATGTCTGGAGCAGCTTACACACAGCTGGAAAAGCAGCCTGCTGCACATTAGTTGCACTGTGGAAAAATGCTGTCACCAAGTAAATAAGGTGGAAGGAAGAAGAGAAAGGAGGCCTGGAAGATTAAGAGAAGACGGCTGTTTGGTAATAAAACCAACATCTACCAGGTGATACTTCAACAGTATTTTAGTACAACTCTGCAGTGATTGGTTCCATTATCAGTTATCTACTTTAACACCCATAAAGTATTACTCAGTATTTATTCCCTATTAAGTACTCAACTCCTACTATACTATACTATTCAACATAGTATAGTAAAAGTCTCCTACTGCACAAGAGGATTTAAAAAAAAAAAGTGCCAGCTAAAACTCAATCAACCAATGTTCTATTTAAGAAATAGAGAGCCAAATTTAGCAGGGACTGAGTAAGAAATACAAGTAATGTGTACTGTTATGCAAGGTAGGATTCTGTGATACCATTAGGCACTTCTGTAATATTTATGGTGTTAATGAGATGACAGAACACAGTAGTTTTCCCAAGTTACCATCCCTAGTACCTACAGCTCAGCATCTCACAAGAGCAGATCCCCTGCTCTCCAGCTACAGGTTCCCAGATAACAAAGACAGACAGTATGCTCCTGTGGAAATTCCTGTTTGACTAACTCAGTGTCCATGCAACTGTATCAGTTTTGTTTCAGTGTTCACTTATTCTCACTATCCTTAGTTTCATATGTCAATAGAGGATGAAAAAGCAAACCCAAGAAAAACTAAAAAACAAATATACTCGTTCCCAGTATTTTAAAACACATTAGTACTATTCAACTAGCTATTTTACATTATCTCCACTCAAAGAAGAAATACAATATGACTTAATTTGAACTTTCTCTCCATGGCAATTTTTTCATGTCCAACCAAACATGAAAAAAAATACTGCAATGCTTATTGCTACCATAAGGTACCACCACAACTGAATTTGTCCTCATGAAAACAACAGCTATAAGCTACATGACTAATTACGTCTAAATTACATGTGCATCTCTAAAAGACATACTGTGTTCACTGGCAACGATGCAGCCATGATCAGGTTAGCGAGCAGGGAGTTTTTATTTTTTTTTCCCCCCTCAGGAATGATGGTAAGAACATCTCAGTTAAATCACATAAAACTTAATGCCTTTGGTACCAACAGCACATATCTTCTTTCAAAGAAGGTTTTCTATTTACTGTACTAGTGATCTTATCTGAACGCACACAGGTCCACAACTTGCTTGAGCCCCAACACAGGCCTAATGCTAACAGGTACTTCCTATTGTCTTCATAGTCTTCACTGCGTTGCACTGCTGTGTGATCAGCTCCATCATTTTCTGGTCCAAACCCAAAGCCAGAACTCAGTTACTTGCCTGCCCAAGATGAGGCTTCAGAATCCCAAAACTTCCATTTTGGGATATGGATATGCATTAATGGATAGAATAGAAACACATAAGAAAATACATTGTTAGCTCTGGTGATTACAGAGAAAATCCTTTCAGTCCAGTACCTGGACACTTATTCACACAGCAAATGTACTGTAATATAGTTAAGTCTTCTCAATAATCAAGTAATCTCTAAATACAAGATTTGGATAAAGCTAATCACCAAGCATGATCACACTGAAGCATCTTAATTTACAGCCCAATATCCTCTTATTGAGATCAGAGGGTGGTCAGAAGTCTGAGCACTAGTTCAAGGTCTTAGATTTCAGAATGAAAATGTAAGTTGGTTTTAGAATAGCTCTCTTGAAAAATCAGGAAATGATCAGTCATGGTACACATGTCCCAAAAACCCTAGGAAAAAAGGTGTAAGCGGACATAATACAGTCAGTGCATACATTGCTTAATATCTTGCTGAAGGTTTCCCAAGCTCTTACAGCAAACTCCTTGAAGGCAGCTGCACTCCAGCCAGTGAGGCCCAGGCATACTGAACACCCTCCTTGGCCACCTCACCTCCACACAACAAGAGATCTCAAACTAATCTTTACAGGAGCTTTTCCAAATGCCTTTCTCCTGTTCTCACCAGTGATCTCAAATTTAAGGCTTGAGTAGAACTTGCACATTTTTAGTGTTACACAAATGCTACAGAGGACAGTGCCACTTGGAAGCACTGTTAGCACTGAATTACTCACTGCAGTTTGAAGCCTAACTCTTGTTAAATATTACAGCAGCAGCCCTACTTTCAAGTAAATTTTAAAACCATGACATTTAAAAATTACTACTCTGCATAGATAGGGAAATGTATAAAAAGAGGATCCTTAAGAGAACACCATTGACTGGAAACCTACAGCTCTCTGAGGAGGAAACAAGTCATTTGTTAGCACGTTTTTCCTGTAGATGTATGGACAGGGGATATAGATTCTAAGACATTAGGTTACTAATGAGTAACATTCTTCACATCTGTGCTTTTGCTGTTCTTTTGGAGGGGGATAAAGTGTAAGTATAGCAGCTAACATATGCTATCAAATAAAGCTATTATGGGTTACGTTTTCAAACCTGTCATACAATTTGTTGTATTGATTACAGTCAACATAATGCAGTACAGAGAACTCCTATCACACTCTAGCTACAGAACCTAGCAGAGAAACAAGTATCACCACTTGTCACTCCTAAGTGAAGAAGAGTTAAATAAAAACAGCTTGTAAACTAATACAGCTTGGTGATTGTTATGTCTAGCTTTCTCTTGTGACTGCCCCCAAATTTTAGCAAATTGCACAGTACCAGACACTAGTCAAATTTTGATGGAATTTATCTTCCCTGAGGTACCTCAAACAAATAAAAAAAATCCAAACACCCCTGCCCCCTGTACATCAAGTCCACAAATAAAACTTCAGACCCTATAACCTTGCTTCCATATGCTGTGTTTTCAGGGGTTCAAACTCTAGTCTTTACTTTTAAAAAAAAGAACTCAAAAAATTCATCTCTATAAACTCTACCTACCTTAGTAATCTCTCCAGGCAACTTAGGCAATTGGATGAAATTCAAAAAAAATCAAAAATTTCCTTCGGTTTCTCCATTATTTTTTCCATGTAGACCAGCCCGGTTTTGCATGAAAAGTGTTACCAGATCAGTCACCTAACATTCTCAAACTAATTTTAATCACTTTCAGTATTTTTTGTTGTATAAAACATGTGCACTTGATCAAAATTCTTCCCCGCCATTGTGCAAGTTTCTGCCCTTTCACTAAAGCCTTCATTCATCCAATGGTGGATTGACTTGGACAAAAATACACTTTAAAAGAAGTTAATGTTTTTCAGTGAGCTTTGGAATTCTAAGAAGGCTTAAGGTTTATTTTAGAAACAAATTAAATGTATCAAGTTGCTACATAAGTAGTAGAACTGACTTTGGTCTCATGCATCTTGTTTTCCACCCTCATGATCTTCCCTCCTGTTAGATCTCCCCTGAAAAGAGGAGAATTAGGTTTTTGGCTAGACTGCAGTCCTGCATGTGCTGACTGGCCACCAGAGCTCCCCCATCTCATCCCCAGCATGAAGCATTAACCTGAGCTTTTCTTCCACCTAGCTACTGAGTTGCTCCAAACCTCCAGACACTTCATTATCTGAGACCTTTTTCCTGCCTGAAAATTGGACTGAAATCGGCCAGTAAGCTCAAGAACAACTGTTGAGGAACTAACAGATGGGCAGACTGATGGCATGCACAAAAGAAATCAGATTCAAGAATTTTTACTTCTTTGCTCCATTACACCACCTGCTTCCTACCATATCTTTTGCCTGAAGAACCCTGGCCCTGCATTTTCAACTGTACCACCTTCCACTCCTTCAGTGTGCAATTATTATTGCACAAGCTACTTTCCATAGCTTTTTTTTTAATAAACTAATTCTCTACTCCATTCATACTTTTTTCGTAATCCTGTAGCATTATCATTCTCAAACTGTCCTACAGAAACGCAGAGATCGTCATCTTCTCATCAGAAGTAAGAGACACTTGCCGAACCGTAGGCTAGTGCTTTTAATACACTTCAATCCTACAATGCTCACGTGAATTCTGTAAAAAAAACCCAAACAACACACAGAAGCTGAAAATTATTAAGTCATAAAAAGCCTACAGCGATATTCTCATCAAAAATTATATGAGTACAGGTGGAATAATAAACATTTTTTTTCTGACCAACATTCATCTTCCAGTAGGTTAAATTCTAATTTCCTCATTTTCTGTATGTCTGTAAGGAAGACCAACAGAAGAGATGAAGAAAGTAAGAAGTATACTTTTTTAGAGAGCAAAAGCTCCATTTCACAAGACATACGCACAGCAAAGGTGATGCTGCACTTCACTTTATGGGGCATAGCTCTTGGAGTGGCATTTACAATGTGAGGAGCTCAGGTTTCTAACTCAGCAATGGACAGATCTAAGTATCTAGGAAGGAAATTCAAAACAGTGAAGTATGGACCAGGCAGATGCTAAAAACAGCAATATATTATGCTGAAGAAAGGAGTACATCAAAAATCCCATTTACTTCTACAGTTCAGGCAACTGAACATATTTTTAGACAGAATGAGAAAAGCACTATGTAAAATAAAGCATTACTGTAATGTGTGTCTAAATGATCAAAAGCACATAAGACAGGTGTCTGAATTTGTCCCTATGTAACAGGCAATTACTTGTGGCATGAAAGAGACTTGACATGATACTTAGAAAGGTTTTAAATTCCAGAGTATGAAAGAATTAATTCTTAATGACAGGATAAAAGGAAGTTTTCATGATAAAAACAAACACTATGCAAAATACTACGGTAGCACTGGTAAAGACCTGGTTTTCCTCAACTAGAAGTGCTGCCCCATTACATTTACAGAGGAAGTCAATGGCTTCACCCTCTGGCCTCAAAATTTCAATTACACTCTGAACCCAGGGTAATTTTTAGTGGTTAACACTAAAAGGAAACACACTGATTGTAAAAAACCACAGACTCAACATGCTTAGCTCCGCAGCGATGGTATCTAAGTTGATCTGTGTCACTTAGAATTACACTTTTAAACCTCACTTTGCTGGTGGCACAATTCAACCTTCCAGAACTCTGGGGAAAAAAAGGTCAGGACATCCTCTGAAAAATAAGACAAATAGAATACTGTACCTTCCCTCAGTGTAGGGAAGTGTCAAAGTAGGCAGCATCTTAAAAAAAAAGAGAAGTTTGCTCCTATTAGCATGTTAGCTAAAACACACAGAATTCATCAGCCTTTAAAAAAAATAAAAATAATAAGTAAGTTTCACTTGCTAAATGATCTCTCAAGTCTACATAAAAAGCCTACATCACATCTCTAGGACTGATGGGTTTGGTCAACCTAACAGCTTGCTACGTGACCCTTCAGTGAGCCACTTCGGCCCTGCAAAAGACAGGGCTCTCTGGGAAGGAACATACAAGCAGGCTGTGGCAGAGAAAGCACACTGCAGTGTATTTCAACTAACAACAAAAAAAAGTGTAGCAGCAACGAGGTAGGGAACCCACAAGTCACTAAAAGCGACAGACCACTAAGAACACCACTAGAAATAGCCAGGCCTCAGAGAAGATGGAAGAAAAACTTCCTAGGGACTAGAGAAAACTGGTTTCTGAGTGATAGCAATCTTTGGTCAATTCATAAAAATGAATAAATAAAAAGCCTCATCTGAAGCTAATTCTACAAACAAAGACTTTCTGTTCTAGTCAGCAGGGACTAAGAATATACTCCCTTAACTTTTAACTCTACCTAATAAATTTCCCATCAACTTTCTATACGGGAGAAAATTGCTTAAAATCTCTTTTATTTTTTTTTAGCTTAAAACTATTTTGGGGTGCTCACTATTATGGCAGAGTATAGGCAGAGCCATACCAAAACTCTGGCTAACAGGGTTTCACTCCATCAAGTTGAGAGCTATTCAGAGGCCTATCTCCAACCCTGCACACAAATATGCCTGTAGCTTTAACATTACTAGTTTCAAAATAATAGCATTCATTGAAGTAATCCCACTAATAAATGAACAGGCACGGTATCTGTGGTACAGTGGCCTAAATCATAACTCCAAAAATCATAACTTCTTAGAGAAAGAAAAAACAGCTCTAATCACTGTCACTGGAGACTACTGACAAAAAGCTGTTGAGGTCTCTGTCCAGCCAAGTCCTGAAGGTCTCCAAAGATGAAGATCCCAGGACCCCCCACAACCCTTTCTAGTGCTTAACCACCCTCAATAAAATTTTTTTCTCTTTGTATTCAGCTGCAGTCTCACTTACTGCAACTGTTCCCTCTTGTCCTTTCACTTTCAGCAGCTGAAGACTGCAGCCAGCTGCCTCCTCAGCCTTCCTTGCACCAGGCTGAGCAAAGCCGGTGCCACTGGCCTCCTCTCCAGCTAGGCGCTCCACCCCCTGAACATCTACCCTCTCTCCAGTTTGTCCTGTCTTGTAGGGAGGGACAAAAACTGTGCACGATCTTCTGGGAGGAACGTCAAGAGTACCAAACAAATGGGGAATGACAACAACATGTTTTGCAGACAACAGTGCAAATATTGTGAACAATTAGTTTGACCAACTATATTACTATGCTACATAGGCATAGCAACAATTACACCACCAGCATTACTCACAGCAGTAATAAGCACTAATTTTTTTTTCTTCATTGACTGTTGAGCCATACCCTCCTGAGCTGCAAAACCAGCATTTAATTCATGACCTTTCTCAAGCCTTCTACCCATTAAAAAAGAAACTCCAACAACAGAGGAGGTAACAGTTCAGTAAGAAGACGACAAGTTGGGAAGAGAGAGGGTGTTACATAGTCCTTATTTTCAGGCTGCACAGCACAAGTGATGGACAATGTACAAAGGCAACCAAACACTTAATAGAACACAAATGATCAAATTTGTATTTGTCACGGGTTAAAAACTCTGTCTGCACTGAATACAAAAGACAAAATATAAACAGACTTCCTTTCTGCAAAAGCTGCATAGAAATAAGGGTCAAAGACTTTTTAGGTTAAAAAAATAAAATAAAAAACCTCAGGGCTACAATGCAAAACAAATGAAAAAGGAAAAAAAATCCCACCCTTAAAGGCTTCTAGCAAATACAAAATAAATACACTAGCACTTCAAATCTCAAAGAAATGCCTAATAATTAAAGACTGAATGAAACCACTTAAATTAGAAATCCAGATGCATAAACCCAGGAAACAGCACATAAACCCACCTGAGCCAGTATACTTCAACAACCTAAAAAGCTCTTCACTCACCAACAATTTTCTGTATGTGAAAGAACACACTACACAAAATGTTATCAAGAAGTTCTAGACAGTCTGAGAGCTATAATCAAAGCCTGAAATTAATGTGTCAGTGAAACCTAATGAAATTACAGCTTCAAGAAAAACATACCATTTTAACAAGCAAGTCCTAAATCAACCATGATGTATCAGATACCAGACTTCTGTCAGTGCTTGGGGGAGTATTAATATCAGAGTCCCCAAAAAAATCCTACAAAACAAGTTATTGAAAACTCCAACATTCCAAAAGAAATTAAAGAAAAACAAGCATAGCTGAATGTGTGGAATACAGGGGTAGAGGGAAATTAAAAAAAAAAAAGATCACACTAGCAAAAACCAAGAAAGAAGGTTTAGTAGTATTAGGCTGCAGGTTGACTATATAACAAACAGCAAGTCATGTGAATTCAATTCAGTTGCTTATATTTCAGCAGAAAGTCTGCCTTGTATCACCATAACCTTCTTTCAGTCAACAGTAGGTCTTGATCCTTAACAAAAAATTCAGTGCCATATTCAGTTCACAGTATATCTTAGGAATGTCTTTTACCAGTCTTGTCCCAAGTGTGAGTACACACACTGTGACCTGTCAATCACGGAACTCCACTACACACACGCCAAGCTCTTCATTACATAAGTGACAGTAACAGGACTGCAAAAATCTCTGGTACTAGAGAAGTGGCTTGCTTCTGGAGGATTTTGATTTCATTTTTTACTACATCCATTTAAGAAAAATGTATTTCCTAACCTTGTCTTTCAAGTGAGAAGTTATTTTAAAAAAATCACCACACTGCAACTTCAGATCAAACAGCAGAAGTTCAAAACACACAGGGTGTTTGTACAAAATATCACGTGTCAAACAATGGCACAAGACAATGCACATCACTAACATCCAGCAGAAGATGAAGACAGCAAAGTTTACTGTATTATTTACAACCAGATTTTGAATATGCAACAGATAAAACAACTACTAAAAGTTACTTAATAGTATGAACGTAAGCTGTTGTTTCAGTTTTATTTAATAGCCCTTTACCAAACGTCTTCACTGGTTTTCTTATCATTTTTATATGCTGGCATTTAAATTTTGTAGTATGATGAAAAATGATTAATCCTCTAATGAAACAACTTCTCTGCATTCAATTCCCCTGCATAATTTCCTGGCCAACAGTCTGTGAGGGTAAGTCCTATTTTACTTTCTATGAAAACAATTCAGAAAGTATTCACACAAAAAAAGTAATAAAAATATTATTATTTTTAATAACTTTATTAACATCAAGGCAGGACACATGCAATTCAGTAGGGTTCTGGAATATGCTGACAGTTACTTCCTGACAGGTGACGAAGGATCCAAAAAGAATCTGCTGGATCGCATACTTAGTAGACAAGGAAGAACTGTTGGGGGTGTGAAGATCAAGGGCAACCTCGGCTACAGTAATCATGAATGGTGGAGTTCATGATCCTGAGAGGAAGGAACCAAGACAAATAGCAGTATCACAGCCCTGGACTTCAGAACAGGACTGCTCAGGGATGAGCTTGGAAGAATCCCACAGGAGCCCGTCCTGGAGAGTAGAGGAGTCCCAGGAGAGTTGATTGATTTTCAACAATCTCCTCCAAGCTCAAGAATGGTCCATACCAGCGTACAGAAAAACCAAGCAAGGGGGCAGGAGGCCTGCATGGATGAACAAGAAGCTTCTGACTGAACTCAAATGTAAGAAGGAAGCATACAAAGATTGCAAGCAAGACCCAGATGATCCAGGAAGAATATAGACACCCTGAGCATGCAGTGATCGGGTTAGGAAAGCCAAAGCCCACATGGATTTCAATCTGGGAAGGACACCAGATGAGCATGCTACCAATCAGGCAGATGCTGACAGGCTGGAGAAATGCACAAACCAGAACCTCGTGAAACCCAAAGGGAAGTGTCAAGTCCTGCACCTGAGGAGCAGTAACCTCAAGCACCAGAACAGGCTATGGGCCAACTGTCTAGAAAGCAGCTTTGCATAAAAGGTCCTAGGGCAACAAGGAAAGCCAACAGCCTGCTGGACTCCCTTAAGCAGAGTACAGCCAGCAGGTTGAGGAAAGGGACCCTTGCCTTCTACTCAGAACTGGCGAGATCACATCTGGAGTGATGTGTCCAGTTCTCGGGTCCCCAGTATAGGACAGACATGGGCTTACTGAAGCAAGTCCAGCAAGGGGCCACAAATACGATTAAAGGACTGGAGCATGTGTCACACAAGGGAAGACTGAGAGAGCTGAGACTGTTTTACCTTGGAGAGACCTGGGGGGGCAGGGCAAAAACTTATCCATGTGTATAAATACCTGACGGGGGAATTGGGGTGAGAAGTGAAGAATAAGGTGCCAGACTCTCTCAGTGGTGGCAGAAGTGAAATGACAGGAGGCAATGGACAAACTGAAACACAGGAAATCTCATTTAAACATTAAAAAAACCCCAACAAAACCACAACACATTTTACTATAAGCATGATCAAACACTGGAACAGGTTGCTCCATTCCTGGGAGTCAAAACCAGCCTGGACACAGTCCTAGGCAGCCAGCTCCAGCTGACCCTGCTTTGACCAGCAGGGTTGAACTAAATGATCTCCAGAAGTGCCTTACAACTTGAACGATTCCCTGATTCTGTGGAAACTGTTTTTAACTCCATGCCTTACTTTCAATGATGAGAATGCATTGTGCAGCAGCTACAACAGATGGTAGCTATGACAAATCAGGTTCAGACTGTTTTTTGGCACAGTATCACACTCTAGTTCAAATCCCAAATATTCCCTAACTGTTCATGTCCAATATAGTCTGGCAGTACTCTCTACCAACATGCACACAAGCCTTTAAAGGTAAGTGTAAAGGTGTATCCATTCCTTCTCAGCCATCCTCATCTAATTTTACTGAAACTATGTTGTTCATGCAAACTGCCATGCTTTTCTCAAAACTTCTGGCTTCAGCAATCCCAGGATCTGCAATTACAACATATAATCACCTGTGTATGGGAAAGGGAGGAGGAAACAAGAACAAATTTGTCTTGATATTGATCTCAGAGAGCCAGAAACTCTTGAGTCCTAGAAAGATCTAAACCCAAAGACTAACTGCAGCAGGTATAGCAGAGTTTTCCAGGCTCCATGTGAAATCCTCTCAATACTACAGAAAAGCCTTTTCTTTGTACCACAGTGTGTTATCACATATCAGCTGATCCCTGTATTTTGCCATTGTAGGCACTGTCTTCTGACTACCTCTCACTTTAAGTTCAGGCTATACAAAAGCCTACTTGCTTAATTTATAATGATGTTCTTTAATAATGTGTACTTTCACAGTAATCTACCTCATTATTTGAAGCAGTTTCTCCTGCCTCCTGTTGGGCTTTGGATATTCACAGCTGACTACCAAGAGCTGCAAAAGGATCACATAGCAGGACAGATAAAATTCAATCACAATAAAAAAACCCCAAGAGCAGTGTTTCTTAACAGAGCATTAGCATGTTTTTATTATTTTCCCAGCTCAGTGCTTAGGCAGTACATGTAACCATCCACTCTGGTATCTTCAGGTGAGGTACCTATGCCCTTTGCGTATAAGGCTTCTGTAAGTTTTATTTCACCAAGACTGGAATCTTGGTTTCATTAAGTTGGGGAAAAAAAAAAAAAAACACAACAAAAAAACCCACACAAACAAAAAACCCACGACAACAGGAAGAAATAGTTCTCTTAAAACAGGCAGACTTTGTTAATCCTGGAAGGAGACACTGGATGAATTACAACTATACTTCAGTCTATGACTCACTATGGAAAGATGCTCAAGATTATTTTTTTTTTTAAAAAAGATTAAATTTACAGTTTATAAACTCACAATTTGTACTATATTTACAGCAAGTAGTCTTACTTGCCTGGCTTTGGAGAAGTATCTACGACTCTTTCAACTTGTAGACATTCAAAAGAGCAGTCCTTATTCTTCCCAGGTTTCCTTTAAAGAGACGAGCTTTTCTCCTTCGAAATTTGGCTAAGAATAGAACAGTACCAACTTTTCCTTCTGAAACAAATATATCTACTTCACCATGTATTTAATTAATTTCAAAATACTGTTATTTTTACCACACTTCATATTTTCATTTTGTGACTTCATCTAACAGCATGTCAGGTTTTACATACTATATATAGGTTTGTATCATAAAAAGAAACAGAACTTTTATTTGTAGCATTTTTCCTCTAATACTCGAAGAAAATTTAAGTTGCTTGGGGTATCTGTGCTTAAACCTGGCACTGATTCCTCCAAAAGAAGGTCTGCAGAAAGTATACAAGGCAAGTCTGCTTATGTTCTAGCAAACAACAGAAAAATTAGTCAGCTTTATTTAAAGAACAGTAATAATATAGGCACAACTGGTTTTCCCAAGAATTAAAGGCTTTTTTCCAAAAGTTCATTTATTAGAACTGCTGATCCAAAGTCTGCTGAAGTCCATGAGAATCTTCAGCTGACAGGATTTATACAGGTTCTTTAATGCAGTAGGAATAACATCATTTTCCTCCTATTTCAGTACTGTAAATTAGACGGGGGGGGTTTATTTGCAACTATAAAGAGAACTTTCATTAGCATAAGCCATCACAAAATGTTTTCCTACATATAGAGTTTTTACCAATTTCTGAAATAATCTATCCTAAGTCTGCACTTAAGAATAAAAAAAAAAAAATAATTAAAAAAAAAAAGTAGCCTGGACTGAAATCCTTTTAAGCAATGAATACAATGGAACTCCTGGGAACTGGACAAAACAGTACAAAATAGCATAATAGAACAGTAAAGCCTCTACGACCTCTTCATAACAGCAACATGCAAAATTAAGTAACAGTGAAGAAACCAAGCTTGTGAAAGAAAGTGCAACTATCCCAGAAAGGCTTTATTAAGGGGTGAGAACTAACTGGAAGATCCTTCTGTAATGAGTCATTCTAAAATGCAACTAGTCCTATTCCTTTCCCAAATCAGAAGAGTATCTAGAAACAAGAAATCAAGTTCCTCAAAAAACAACTGTACCATGCGATATAGAACACAGGGGAAGAAGTACCATTGCTCCTCATGCGTTGGAAAGGCTAGTAATACTCAGCTGGGGACATGTTCTTGTAATCCCTGCTTTCTTGCTTACAAAAGCAGGGAAGATTATAAGAGCCTTCCAAGGAATGGAAGCTCATGGTATCTTGGGTCCCAAGAAGCAAAGAGAAATCTGCCAGGCCACATTATCCAAGTGGGGGAAGTAACCACAGTGTTAACTGAACTTAAGGTCAAGTCGCTCCCACAAATCCTGTTCTTAATCTCACACATGATTCCTTCCCCTCAACTCATCCGGTGGCATTAATGGCTTGAATTTAAACAACAAAAAAACCCCCACACCAAAAAAAACAACATACCAAAAAAAAAAAACAAACCCACAAACAAAAAACCCCCACACTAAAACATTACGATTCACCCTTCCAAAACGAGACAGAGATGATTGTCGTGTTCGTGCTTCACCTCCCTCACAGCAGACACAGAACATAACACACAGATAAAATTCTGTTTCCAATATTCAGGTTCCCGTTGTTAGCTGCAAGGAAGGCTACAGACAACAATTACATCCCTGACTGATGTTGCGTCATTCACAATTTAAGCCACTGATAACCAGCCATGAAATGCATAAAGGTTAACATGCTGAGGGAGTTGGATGGGGGGGGGGGGTGGGGTGGGGGGGGGAAGGGAAGAGAATCTTTTTCCCAAATAAACTCACACCAGATAGGGTGAAAAACAGGCGTCACCAAATTCTAAGCAGCAAGCCATAAACTGAATGCAACATTTTTTTCTGTAAGTTTCTACAACTCCTAAGTTTAAAGGAAATGAGGAAAAAAATTACTCTCTACAAACTTACCAGTGAGAACTGTTTACCCTGTACACACCTTGCTGAGTAACTGTCTAGTATTACCACCCTCTCTACTCACTCACCTTAAAGAATTTAGTTTCTCAGAGTCATGAATCACTGATTACAAGAGCAGAAACCATCTTAGCCACACATGCCTTTTTACATTTTAGATCTAGATTTAAAAATAGTGCAAAGCAGCACGGGCTGGATTTGGGAGGTGAGGATTGCTGGTCTGCCTTCCCACAAAAGACAAAACCCCCAACTCAGCAAAACTATTTCTTGGACACCTCATTTCACAGTTCCTTAGGCAAAAGTTTACCTTTTCTTGTTGTTTGTTTTGGGGGGTTTTTTACGTTCTTGATAACTGACTTTCAAGTTTGGTGAAAGGGAGAAGTTCCTTTTTGCCTGATAGTGCTTCTCCCTCCAGTACTTTTCCTACCTGTACACCATGCAGTCACATGCAGCAACCTTTGAAGCTATGTAGCTTGCTGTGTAGCCCCTCAAAGTGCCATTTCCCTTTCCTAAGCTGGGACCACAGAACTAGAGTGGAGGAGGAGTAAGGGGAAACCAACCAACTATTCTACAGTGAATAAAAGCCTCAGTAGTATCATTCACTACAGAAGAAGAAAGCCGTTTTCCGCTGGCTCTTAGGGATTTACTAGTCTTGCTGCTGCAGTATTTGCAAGACTTGGAATTAAGAATAAAGGCTTGCAACGTAATGCAGTCCACTAAAAGTAGTAATGCAGAAAGCAATTCAACAGACAAAAATGTACCTACCTGATTGCAAACAAGTAGAAAAGAAATGAGAGCTACAACAGCATATTTAAGTTCTGCATACAAGCCATACAATCACCTTGCCTTCTCCTTCAACTGGGAGGGGGTGGTGCAGGAAGTGACAGGGTGAACACAAAAGTAAGTAATTGTGCATTTCATTTTTATTTATCAAAACTGGAAAAAATTAGACCCATATGATGCAACAATAATTAATAGTAACATTTACAAAAGCGAGTAAAACCAAAGACTAAGTTTGACATCAACCCTGAGCCTTGTCCTGAACAGTTGAAAAACTGCATTTCCTGTTGCTGATCCCAAACATCTGCCTTGTTTCAGCAGCCTTAGTACAGAACCTCCTGAAAGCAGGAGAAATCCTGATGAGCTACCATGAAATCAGCATTGTAACAGAACAGATACCTATAGATCACATCAGAGGTCTACCTAACCCATCTCCTGCAGTGACCAAATGGAGATAGTTGCAGATAATTAGGAAAGAACACAAGAGTAAGCATCACTAGAATATCCTCCAAGCTTCAATTATTCACAAATCCATAATTCATTCCACTATAAGGGTATTTACTAAATCTAGAAGTATTACTCTTCAAAAAATGCATCCAGATTATCCCTCAGCTTACATACACACTTTCAGCTTCCAAAATATTGTGGTGCAGAGCAACAAGCGCAATTAACTTTTATACAAAGGGCCATGTCCTTTTGCTTGTTCTCAATCCACCATGCTCATCTGGCACTCCCAAGTTCTTGGAGCAGATAGCAAAAAGCTAATCCTTAGAAATTCAAGGAAGATGGAGAAAGCTACCACATCTCAAAAGCATCTCCCTATCTCCACAGTCTCCCCCTTCCCGAACTGCCAAGTCCTAGCTTCCTTAGTAGTTTTTGGTACAGAAACGACTCCATATATTCAGTTACCACAGCTACCCTTTCTCTGAGACTTTTCTGGCTCTACTGTAGTTACTGAGATGGGGAAAAAAAATAAAAGGAGGAAAGGACAGAACTAGACCTAGACACACTAGCTCCAAGTGCTCTATGGATTTATACATTGAGGCATGACAGAGAACATTAACTGTTCAAAATTATTAGGAAATAGATGACAGTTTGCTTTTTTGAGGACCACTGAGCATTAAACTGCTGTTTAATCCTTTGAGTTATCTATCACAGCTCTAAGACCTCACACATGAGATCCTAGTTAATCATTACCCCAGTAATGTGACATTACTTGCCACTTATGCACACTGAGTTTTCATTTTATTTTTAATCAACTACTACTGACCATCAAAGGTCCTTCTGCATTTCTTCACAGACAATTCATCTTCACTAATCTGAATAACAGCATCAGTAAGCAAAAAATCTGTATAAAGGAAGAGAAAAACATGCACTTTACCTCTCCATTGCCATTTAACTCATGAAAAAAGCTGTCAGACCTGTTTAGATATACAGCTGAATCATATTCTCAGGCACAGTGCAAACAGAGAGAAAATTGCTCAAAACCATCTATAAGGAATTCATGAAAAACAACACCTAACGGGCACGGGTTATGAAATGCTACCAGTACTGGCCTGCAGCCATTATACAATGTCATGTTTCGTAACACTTGCATACAGAAAAATCCTTTGTTCTACCAACTCAGCTACAAGGACCATTTTGGTCAAGTATGCAGTATGTTTAAAAAGCAGTAATGCTACTTTTTTTAAAAAAAAAAAAAAAAGCTAACAAAAGAGACACAATTCACAAGCTTTTAAGATTACCTCCATGACATCGGGATCAGAACATCAGCATGCCAAACTGTTCACAGCTACTGAATTACTTCAGCATCTGACTCAGATGCATAGATTGTGAAAAACATTGAAGACCATTCATGTAAACTTCTTTCACTCTTTAAAATTTCATATTAATGCTAATTTGGCAAGATGGAATACTTTGATACCCCAAGTGCAGTACACAAGCCATTCATTCTTCCTTTCCTATGAAAGGATATCGTGTTCAAATCCCACCTCACAGACACCTCCAAAACAACTTCTCCCATTCATTTTTTAAAAAGTAACTACAGCAAACAGATAATGCGAGATTGTATTCAGACAGACCCATACAAAAACAGTGTAATACACAGAATGAAGCAGAAGGCCTGGAAAATCGCCATGAAAATTGATTACTCTGGGCAAAGTTTACTTACCTTTTACCATGGTAATTGAGGATAATAAAAATTCTAAATGCATGCAAGAAGGAACAAGTAAGATTTTCAAATCATGTATGAGTAAGAAATGTTTGTGGCTACACATAGGAATACTTCTTACCAGTCACAGGCTCCCTATTAAAGTTGCATCAAAACTGGAGAGCTGAGAAGCACAGTAACAATAGCAAAGCATGAATTGCAATGAGATGGCTCATTACCCAAAAACTGCAGCATTCCCTTTGGAGATAACCCTAACCAGATCTTTATCTTACAAAAACAGGTCAGAACCTACAGGTAGTAAGAGCCACCTGCTTGAGGTGCACATACTAGATCTGCTGCTTCCTTTTGCTGGCCAAAACAACAGCAACAAAATGGTTTGGTTCTCGGTTCTTGCATCACAAGGAAATTTTGACAGTTTTGCTTACCCCTACAAGCACCAACTGAACTCTAGCCCTTATAAACATTATAAAACTGAAGATATATGAGTTTAAACATGTCTAAAATATAACAGACTTTAATTAAAGAATTGTATTTAATTATCTGGCAAGTTTCTTGGAAAGTGGAAGGTTTCCATTACAACAGGGCAGTCCTTGGACAAGTTAAAATGTTGTGTTTTCCGGAAAAATAACTGGTACTGTCTTATGGTTTTGAAATTCATAAGACTTCAGCTCCATAAACTATTTTTTGAACAATATTTTTCCATGTGAAGTTTTCCACTACAAAAATACAACTTAAGCTGTAGATTAAGCCCAGTTTTAGTTCTCAAAATTGAGAAGTTCCCCACAATGCAATGAGGCAGAACATCATACCACCAGGCAGACTGCATCTGTCTGTCACAAGCCAAATGAACTGGAAGGGATTTCTGAGAATTTAAATATTCTCTTTTAGGTCATCCCATGGCCAGAACAGGTAGTACCCAGGTCACCTACTCTTTTCAAAGTGTTAAATCGCTAAAATAAAAATATTTTCTGCTGATGCCTCTTCTGCCCTCACACTACAATATAAAAGTACACAGATATTTGAAATAGAGAATATCTGTATATTCAACACCAACACTAAAGCAGTTGAAGAAGCTTTGGGGTTTAGTATTTTTTTTATTACAGGGGTGTTCATTCTCTTATGGTCTCACTAATTTTCTTAACATGAAAAGCCCCATATACTTAGATGAAAAAGTAAAATAGAAAAGAATAAGAACATCTTTAAAAGAATGATTCGTAATTAAACTTCAGTAAGAAATACTATTCTATTAAAGCACACAAAGAAGTACACAGAGATGTAAGTAGGAGGGCACACTACCATTTCTATCAGTAAAAATACAAGATCACTTCAGAAACAGGCTCAGGTTTCTCTTATCAACTGATTTGTACCAACTACAATTATTACTCACAAGTATTTAAAATCTCTCTCTTCAGCAAGATATAAAGGTTTCTATTTGGTTTCTCCTCCATGGCCCTCCAAACAAAAAGCACAAACCTCCAAATTAAAAATAAGGAAGATTATGTCATCCAGTCAGCCCAGTGATGCCAGTGCAAGATTATTCCCTACAGCATATTTGCTAGTGCTTAATGCAGTCCATACTGTGTGTCCTAACACATTATGCAAATGACACACACATAAAAGAAAATGTCTATCTCAAAGTGCACCCCTCCACCAACAGCCAATCTGTAATTAGCCATGTCCTCTAAGGAGGCACCTCATTCACTCTCAGCAAAGCAGCAGCTGCTGGCAAATGGAAATAAATAAATTCAGAACAAAAATAAGCCTACTACCTACACTCCCAAAGGTGTATGCTCATAGTTGCAAGCCAGTGCCAAAATCTAAACAGCTGTTTGTATTTTTCCAGAATGCCCACACAGAACCTCTCATTCCCAGTGTCAAATATTTACTCACATGATTTGCATGAGGCTCTCTCAAACACCATGCTGTTCAGAGCGCTGCAGCAACAGCTCCCAGTGCTTCACTTATAAATACTTCCTGAACTACAAGTTTTCATTGCAAAAATCAAGAACAAAAAATACAAAGCAGCAGCATTTCCTGCAAAATGCAATTCACTGATGACATACAAAACGGTAATAGGGTACATCAGTTCAGAAAGATGCACCAGTTCTAGCCCCCCCCAACACAAAGAGATTCAGGGAACAAAGCAGACAGGAAAGTAAAAACCAGGCACAGCTATGATTTATCAACTGATCCAATATCTAAAGATCAGGCAAGATTAGGCACTTTCAAGTTTACCAGATGTGCTGAGTCCCTGAATATGGACACAGTCAAAGCCTGTGTGGGAACAGTGACATCAAACATCAGCTGCACTTACACTTCTACTGCCTGTACCTACTACTAGGTGATGGGGAAAAAATATCACAGAAGTGTCTTTGCAAAAATATTCAAAATGACAAGGCACAAGGAAGATTTGGACAGGCAGAATGCACAGCATTTACATTACTCTACATTCTGTATAATAAACAGGTAAAGTGTGACCTGATTTATCCCCATTCATCCACCAACCTGACCAGACAGCATAACTCTCATCCACTATTAATTTACTATGCTTGGCACAACATGTTATTTAGTATGTATACATACACTATCTATTACGGTAGACAAACACTTTCTCTGTAGCAAGGCCCTAAGTCCAAGGATTTGATGATATCATAGGATCTGACACCTTCTCCAGCCATGGAGTTAGGTCTAACAGCTCATCAGACCAACTTCTGGAGTCCTGTCAATCCAGACTGTTTCAACACAAATTTAGAAGCCTCACCATTTATGCTAGGGCTAATTCATGCTTTTTAAAAACAAGGACCCCTAATAACAACAGGAAATAAATCTGTTTTCATTTAACATCATTTCCTAATTTTTTGTGTCTGCTTCCTATCCTATGCAATTTAACGTAAAAACAACTGCAAGCAAGAGTAACACACAACCGCTGACAAAAAACCCTAGAAAACCTTAATTTTTATTCTGGTTGTTATCAGAGGAAAAAAGAAAACCACCAGGTACAAAGCAACAGGATATACTCCTAAGAGGTTAGTCTAACACTACTACATAGACTTTGTTAGGAGGAGATACAGGAAGTTTTTCTTTTAATAAGGCTCACAGTTTACACATGTTCATATTCATCATCCACACAGCAACATATATATGCATTCACAAAACTTTTTTAAAAAGCACTCCACAACAAAAACCAGCTTTTATTCCTTTCAGAACCCACAGTGTTCTGCTGAGCTCCCATTTTTGTCATCCGCCTACAGGAAGATGCTTTCATACATTCAAGAGGGACAAGATCACAAATGCATACAGTAAGTAAGATTAAATACTTTCTCTTCCTCAACTGTTCTCTCAATTGTTTTTTGTGTATGAAACTAACTGCAACAAACAAGAAATAACACATTTGAACTTGCAAATTCATTATTTTCACATTTTAATAACAGAAATAATTAAAAATAGCTTATACAAGGAAAAAAGTCAACTTGGTGCTTTGATATTTGTCATACCTGTTAAAGAAAAAAGTTTACTCTTATAATGCATACACTGCATGCAATAAATGCAATTACTTTGCATTGACACAGCTCAAGATATTCTTCAGTTCATCAGGTTTCTCTTGCAAAAACTTTCTTTTTTAAGACAATTATCTAAGTTGTGCAATCCACAAAGGTGTATTTTTGGGAAGCAAAAAGTCACTTTAAAAACAATCATATGCAGCTACGCTTGAAAGCAGATCCCTTCCTTTTCTTGAAGGAACGGTTTGCTGCTTTATATTGTCACTTAGCAAACGCATAACATTTCCCCATGGAAGAGGTCCATGTTCTGTTGAATTATCTTAGGCTTACTCCAGCACAAATGAGAGCAGAAGTCAGCGTTATGCTTTCATGATTAAATAGGATTTGACTCAAGCTTTTTGAATAGCTGCAACCACAACTCCTAGTTAATGCTGGTATTTATACTGAACTTACTTTCCCTTGATGCAAGGTTTGTGCAGAATTCTCTACCACCATAAGCAGTATACACTTCTAACTAGTAGTTTTTGGTATTGTGTATTATCTGACGTATAAAATCCTACAAATGCATTTCTCCAATTCTGATTTTTAACATTATGGTTGAGCCTTCCGGCCTTTAAGCATCAGGCATGGAAAAAGCACTTATGTCCAACAATAGAGTTACAGAACAGTTTACATGTTTACAGGCATAATTACATAAAGACTGAAATGCAGGATCAAAAAGCAGCCCTTCAGTGCTTGTGCCCATACAGTAGAGAGAGAGAACAGCTGGAAAGTTTACCAATGTCATCCCCACTGGGTTGTTAAAATAGTAAACAATCTATTAATTATTGTTAGTGAGAACGCCAATCATTTTCTATTTTTAGGGTCATCATTGCCCTTCTCTGGTTCCTGACCCTTCCAGCACAGGCTTCTCTTCAGTGTATGCAGTTGTGCTCCCTGATAAGGTGTACGAATGAGGATATCGTGGCATTTTCTCTCCCTTTCTGAAATTGAATATTTGTGGTTACAAAGCAAGTACTAAATAAACACTGACTTTTATAGAAGTTTTGGAAACATATTCCTACTTATTCCCAAATACAGAAAGTCTCAGGAATCTCTAAAGACAGTCAGCTATTCCTAACAACTCAGCTGTTGAGGAAAAAAAAACAACACAACAAACCACACAAAAAAATCCTACTAAACCAAACTACCCAAAACCTCACTCTTAATGCAAATTCGCAGTAAAGTATCAGAAACTTGCAATAAACATTTAAATGCATGTTCTAGTGAGTTCCAACAGAAAAACATCAAACACTTAATAAAATTATTTGATAAAGTCTTTTTAATAGTCATCAACTGAGGAAACAGTATCATTTACAATAAAAATGTGGCTTTTAAAACCACACACATTGTGGTTATTTTTTATCCTACATTCAGCATTTTTAATTTGATCTTAATACAGTTTATCAGTAAGCTATACCACAGATTCAGCAATTATTTTAAAGTAAATGCAAAATAGTGGCAATAGAAAAGCAAAAAAAGCACTTTTTGTTGTGACTTCCTAAGTAGAAGAAGGGAGATTAAATTTACACTAACAAAGCAGCCAGTTCCAGCCTCGAATCTGGACAGGCCTGTATGTATGTTGTGACTGAAGTAGTACTGCCTGTACCTCAGCAGGGCTTAATCACTTCAACAAAACACTGCTACAGCCTCATGAAACGGAGATAGTATATGCCTATTAATCTAAAAGCCAGGAAGAACATGCTCTCACTTATCTGTCCTTATGAATGTAAGCTCAGCAATTCTTGCACCCATTTGCAAATGTGTGTCAGATTTCAAACAGAATGGCAAACAGCCTTGAGTGTCCCTGGCCCTCTCTGCCAGCTCCCCCAAGAGCCCAGAATACGTGATCTGTCCCTTTGAACAGGCGCTCTATGTTCAGACGGCAGCCTGCAAGCCTGAATGCGCAATCTTTGTTCTCAACAATCGTTTCAGTGCAAATGCTCTGAAGTGAGAAAGACCACCAGGTACAGTGTCAAAAGGAAAAATAAAAAAAAACCTAAGTGAAAACAGAAACCATGGCAAGGCATGACCAAATGGAACACAGTATGAGTAGACAGGCATCCAAACCAAAAAACAATTATCAACCAACATATGCATTACCCAAAGGAGTCAAATCACACGTCCTCAATTCTTCCACCCCTGTTACGCAGACACAAACAGATGCACTAGCTTCTCAGTCAAACGTTCTTTGTCTGACCACTGATCTTGAAGCTAGAGGACAAGTTTTTCAGTTCTTGGTCAAACCTTGATGATTACAGCTATACATTTCCACAACCTTTAACTGGCTGAACATCCTAATTTCTGTTGCAGCTCCCTTGCCCATGATGAGCACAGGCTAGGCTTCGAGTCTTCCTTGTGACAATCTGCTGTGTGTATAGGTCTACAGCTAAACACTAAATGTAGATGAGTTAACATTGCATTACAGTGCAAACACCATACGGGATACAGTGTCCCCAAAACATAAATCATTTCCCAAAATTGCTAATAGCTTGCATGTCAGTATTAGCATATTGTAAAACCCTGCAACTGCTGCAACTTTTTTGTAAACTTAAAATTCCTTTTTTATAGTAATTGTGTTACATTAAAGGTGTTTTCTGACTTTTTTTTTTCTTCCTCAGAACAGTAGTTCTTACTGTTGAATGCAAGTAAGACTTCAGTTTAAGGGATTTGTTCACATAGAGCAGATCAAGCACTGTATTACAGTAACTGTTCCATCAACTGAACTGAGAAAGGAGATCCCAAGTCACAAATCCTTGCTCTCACTTGAGATTTTACAACAATCTATGAAAAAAGTCACAAAAAAAAAATTCTACTTAAAGCCATACAGCAATATGCATACTAAAGTAACTGAGAAAGTATTGCAATCTTGATTAGGCATTTATGAGGGCTATGTAGGTTCAAGCAAAGACTAGGTCAGGCCTGCTGTGATTAAGGCACTTATCAATGTAAATGCATGTTTTCTAGCAGCTGTATTTTAACTGCAACACGCAAGTATCAGGTAAAACAACAGGCAGAGCGATCAGTTTTGCAATTCCAGACCTATTAGTAGTCCCCAATTAGACAGTTTTAACATGATGAACTCCAAAAGCGCCACAGGCCCTGTTAGGGCTTACCACAGTAGGGATAAGTGGGTTATGACAAGTGTCAGTGCCAAAAGACCAGCAGTCTCCATATGACAGAATTTAAAAGCAGATTTTCATTTTTACACTTAGACATGTGGCTGCTCCCCTCTTCCCACACTATGTGAACAGTATTAAAAGACATGTTCTCCAAAAATGGCCTTGTTTTCAGTTACATTGTTAAAAAGGACACCAACAAGAATAATACCTGATTAAATCTACATAGAAATTAAGATTCATAATTTATCACAAAGTGTTAAATCTTAACATCTTCTGTCCTCTTTCTTAAGACTCACATTTTGGCCTCACCTAATACCCCTGCTTAAGAGATTGTGTGAAATCTCTTAATTGCGGTGATGGCTGTAAGGAAAGTCCTACAATACCATATGTGCTACTTCTAAACCGAGGCAAAAGGGTGAGTTGGGGATAGCAGTAAACTAAAAATCAGCATCTTAAAAAAACCCAACTCAAAATACACCAAAAGCCCACAAAAAAAACCCAACAACAACAAAAAAACCCCCCCCACCACCTGCACTTTCTGTAGGTAGTTCTGTAGGTTTAAAATCACTCTACTACATTTCAATTTCAGGAAACAAAAGGGTTTATCTATATAAAAGGCATCTACAGCCCTACACAGGTTTAAAGCCCTACACTGGCTTAAGTCAGTTTTCTGTCTGGCACAACATGCCCAAACTTTGGGAAATCCTAAAGCAAGTTTGTCTTCGTATATAAAGTTTAAGACAGATCTTAGAACAACTCCACTGAAACTGTTATATATATTTTGTTGGATCTGAAGTTACAGTCGTTTCGCAGACATTTTTTACTATTAATAGAGAGCACAGAAGGAAGAAGCAGACACGGTTCTGCATTCAAAACCCTGTGTTGCGAGTCCAAACATGCAATGGTGCCACCACAGGGCATGCTATAAAGTTTTTAAACTAAACACAGACAGGACCGTTCCAGCAACAAATGGACAGAAACACGTTTAATACAAGCCGCTGCGTACAAGCAGGAGGGTGGCGAGTACCGGCTACACGGAGGCAGAGGCCAGCCCCGTATTTCTATTAAAATGCGCCAGGTCTGAGTGCGGCGGGAGGGGGCCCGAGGCCGTACCCCAGTGCCGCACAGCGGAGCGCTCCCGTCCCTTGGGGACGGGGCAGGCGGGGGTCGGGACAACGCGGAGCGGCTGACCGCGGGGCTGGAGAGGCACTGAGGGGGCACCACGGAAACCGCCAGCCCGAGGGCGGGGACGGCGGCCGCTCGGCGGAGCGGGAAGCGGAGCCGCCGCCCGGCCCGTGAGGCAGCGGAGGCGCCCCCGCCTCCCGGCCCAGGAGCGAAGCCAGCCCTCGGCCGGGGCGGCTGTCTCCCCTCCCGCTGGCGGGGAGCCGCACGCCCGCACCGCTCCCAGCGTTCAACTCCCAGCAACTCCGGGGCGGGCGGGCAGGAAGAGAGAGGGAGGGAGGAAGGGAGAGAGAGAGGGAGCGGCCATTAAGCCCGCTCCAGCCAAGCCGTTCCCCGCGGCGGGAGGCGGCCGCCTGACTCGGCCCTGCCCGCCACTGCGTACGCGCAGCCCGCGCCCCGCCCGCCCCCGCCGCTCCTACCTGGCCGCCGGTGCCGATGCCGCCGCCCGGGGGGGGCTCGTTGTCTCCACCTCCGCCTGGTGGCCCCGCTGCCCACCGGGTCGCCATTATTTCATTCCCGGTTACAAAGGGGCAAATCCTCTGGAGCCGGAGCCACTCGCGCACACCCGACGCGACGAGGCCAGCCCCGCCGCCGGGGATGGGGGCCCTGGGCCCCTTCACGCAGCTGCCATAAGGAGCAGCGCCGGGACGGCCCTGGGCTTCAGCTGCGCTCCGCGGCTTCTGCCTTCATGGCTGGAGACGGAGAGAGAGCAGATGTGTCAGTCCCGGGCGCGGGGCCGCTGCCGCCGCCTCCGCCACCCGTCCCTTGTTAGGCTAATTGCACCCGCTCGTCATCTTCCTCTTCCTCCCGCTCCTCCTATCCCGAGCCCCAGCCGCGGGGAGGAGAGGGCAGCGGAGGGAGGCGCCCACGCCCTCCTACTTCACTACACACGGGCGTTCGTGCCGCGGGGGACAGCGGCGGCGGAGGAGCGCTGCCCCGCGCCGGGGAGGGCGGCAGGCCGGTCCTCGCCTGGACCCAGCTGGGCTCGGATCAACTGGTGGAGGGCCGGGGAAGGAGCTGAGGGGTCGCTCGCTCACCGGGCCGGGCGGAAGCCGCCGCCTGATCGCGGTCCTCGCCCCGGCCGTAACCAGCGGTGTCACCGGGCCGGGGAGCGGCGGGAAGCGCACAAACTCCGGTTAGGAAATGGCCACAAAAGAGCGCTCCCGCCGGCAGCAAGAGCGAGCCGCTCGCTCGGCGGAGCCGGGCTTTTGTCTTTCGCACAGCCTTCCCCGCTGGTAGGCGGCTCCCCCCCGCTCCTCACGTAGCCGGAGCCGTTCGCGATCAGACCACCGCGCCCCATGCCCCGCCCGCCGCCCCTCCCTCGGGCCTCCCGCCGCACAGACGCGCCGTTTCGCCCCGACAGCGGCAGCAGGCGGCCGCTTTGGGCCGGCCCTGCCCCCCGCTGCCAGCTCCGCCGCCGCCAATTACGGCGTCTGGGCGCTGGGGGCCATCGCACCGCGCCAGCTGCGCCCGCCGCGCTCCCCGGCCACCTGGACACCGCTCTCGCACACCGCCGCGGGCGGTGGCCGCTCGCTGCGCTCCGCTCCGGGCTTGGCGTGAGGGGGAGCCGCGGGCGTGCCGGGGAGCTTCCCCCAGTGCCCTCCTGAAGACGCGGGGTTTTGCGCGGCCAGCCACCGCGATCCCAGCCGGGCGCGCACCTCCTCGTTACCCGCCGCCCCGGGAAGGCTCTGGGTCCTCCCCAGCGCCTCACGGCGGCCCCCGCCCTGACAGGAGCAGGGGCGACAACCGCGCCCAGCCCGCCGAGCCCGGGCCGGCAGCGCGACCCCGCGATGGGCGGCACTGCCCCGCTGGCGCTGGCCCGCCCTTTACTTGGCGGCGCGCGGGGCTCTGGCCCCTCAGCCCCGCGGTGGCGACGAGGCGTTCCCGGCGCTGGCGCTGCCTCCGCCGCTGGGAGCCCGTCTCCGTCCCCTTCCCAGGCGGTTTCTGCTCCCTCCAAAAATCCACCCACCTCCTCAGACGACACGGCGAGGGCAGGAACTGGCTCCCGGCTGCTTTCCAGGGCACCCGCCCTGCGGCCGGGGAGCGCAGAGCCCCGCCGGGCCCGCACCCCGCCACCGGCCTCCGCCCCCGGCAGCAGCACGCCCTGAGGCGGCAGGCGTCGGCGTTTGTTTCTCCCCTCTCACCGTTTTCGGGGGGGTTCCACACAGGAATAAACTAAGTTTTCCCGCCCTAACTCAGGATTTAGTGCTTCTGTCCTTAGCTCCGACTTGCCCCTGGCTTCGTGAGGGCCAGGCTGAAGTCCTGCGGCCGCCCCTCGGCGTGCGGGGAGGTTGGTTTTGTTGTCTCCGTGAGGGTGGTAAACAAAAACATTTTCTATGCTTCATCTGTCGTTATCAGAGTATGTGATTTTTTTTAATTTTTTTTTTTCCAGAATGGTGGTTTTCAGCATAGAAGCTAGAGAAATGAGGTCTCTGTGAAAGAGAACAAAGAGAAACAGCATTTGTAAGAAATGGTAAAGGTCTTGTGTGAAATGGAAGGTCGTGTCTTGTTTGCACTACCGAAACAATAATAATGTTTTGGGTTGTGGTAGGTTTTTTACTACACTGCTCCAAGTGGTCCCTGAAAAGAGGTGACTGGCCTGGTTATCCTTCAGCTGCTAGGAACGGCGGTATCCAGAGTCCTGAGGAAAGAGCTTACACCCAGTAGCTGGAGGAAGAGTCTCAAGGTCCAAATGCTAATTCTTGTCAACCAAGGTCACATATGCCACATTTAAAAGGGTGTTCAATCTGAGGCCTGTTCCACTGATTCAGGTGGAACCAACATCAGCTTACCAACAATTCTGTGTGCTGCCATGGATTTCAGTAGGCGTATCTACAGTTAAAAACCTGTAGTAGTTTCTGAAGAATTTGAGTTCCTCATAAATTTCTAATGTTAAAGACTACTTGGTGGCTCAACCTGACCTGGACCAGAGATGATATAAACATTTTTTAAATAAGCATACTGCTGTCCAGCTGGCAATCCACAGGATGGTTCTGTCCAGTTTTCTAGTTGGTTGTCATACAACATTTAAAGGTTTATTTGCCATCCAGCCCCTGAGCAAAATTTTAATATAGTCTGGTTCGTGGTTGTCAAGAAGGTAAAAAGACCAGAATTAAAAACACTTGGGATTTTTGAAGGGTGGAGAAAGGGTACAGTTGGGGCACTTTTCCTGTTTAGAAGCTGTTATCAAACAAAACACGTAGCTATGTGCTCGGCTGCATACTGCTCTCTGCACTGTAGTCATCGTGTCAACCTGCAGAACATTGTCAAAAATCCATGATGTATATAAAATCAGTTCTGTGTATTCATAATAATCACTCTTTCTATAGGAGCCACAGTACTGACTCGAGATCTAAATTAGCATCATCATAACATCTACATCCATGTAGAAAGTTGTCAGATTTACAAAATGTCTCGGAGAGATTAAACCACAAGTAGCCTCCAAATGATCATTTAGTATCTGTCAGCTCTCTATATCAGCACAGCTACATCAGCACAGTGACAAGTCTTCCGTTTTTACTTTTCTTACATTGCCAATCAATTTCTCTAGCTTTAGCTTTTGAACTGTAACAGGGAGATGAAAATATCACAGAGAAAAATGTGATCCTAGAATCACAAATTACCTCATAGCTAGGCTGAGGAAACAGATCTTATTATTAACTCTGAGAAGGTTATATTTGTGTAATTGTCAAAGGAATATTTACACTAGCAGATCTTTATTAAACTGTGTACTTCATATACTTCCTCTTAATCACAATGTTCTATTTTTTTGTGGCAGATGTTTTTGTTTGAGATGCTGGGGTGGTTTTAGGACTTGCCTGTATAAGGCTATACTGCTGTAATTTTTCATTCTAAATGTGGTGTCATAGTTACAACAGAAAAACTTAAAGAAGAAGGTAAGCTTTCAGAAACATGCCCTTTATCTTGGATTCATAAAATGCAAGCAAAACCCAAGTCCCTTAACCATCCTTGAAAGTGATTTAATAAAGGAGGTTGCAAAAGCAGAATTAGAGTAACTGAGAGCTATAATTTCACTTTCTCACCTTCCAGTCTGAAGGTGTTGACACATATTCACTTAGCAGACAGCTGCAGCAGCTTAAAGTGTTAGCACCATCCTCCTGTTTATTATCACTCCTTGCTAAAGAGTATCATCCCCACAGGAGAGCTAGCACAGACATCTTTGAGGACATCTCAGCCACTTCAGTGCAAAGTCTAGCAGCTGAATTTAAATTGCTGAGGTACGCAGAGTTAAGCCTGCACTGCAGTCCAGGGGCTGAGGTGTGCCCAGTCCTTCTGTTCTACCCATTCTGCTAGGTCAGTGGTGGCATAATTATGGGGCTCTGTCTTCTTAAAATATCATTTGCTGGATGAATGTGTTAATATCTTGAGAATATAGAAATTCTAGAGGCTAAATTGTAGACATTGAAATTCACTTGACCAGGTAGACTGGAGGACTTCCAAAGGACTTCCGAACGGCAGACTTCAACCTCTTTAAAACACTGGTTGAGAAAGTCCCTTGGGGAACAGTCCTAGAAGGCAAAGGGGTTCAGGAAGGATGGACTCTTTTCAAGGAGAAACTGCTAGAGATGCAGGAGCAGGCTGTCCCCAGGTGTCGTAAGACAAACTGGCGGGGAAAGCGACCAGCCTGGCTGAACAGGGAGCTTCTGATGGGACTTAGGAGAAAGAAGAGAGTCTACCACCTCTGGAAGAAGGGGCAGGCTACTCAGGAAGAGTATAGGGATTTAGTTAGGTCATGTAGGAAGAACATTAGGGAGGTGAAAGCCCAGCTTGAACTCAGCCTGGCCACTGCCGCAAAAGATAATAAGAAGAGTTTTTACAAATATATTAACAGTAAAAAAAGATGCAGGGAGAATCTCCATCCCTTATTGGATGTGAGGGGGAACATTGTTACCAAGGATGAGGAAAAGGCTGAGGTACTTAATGCCTTCTTTGCCTCAGTCTTTAATGGCCAGACCAGTTATCCTCATGGTATTCAGTCCCCTGAGCTGGAAGACTGGGATGGAGATCAGAATAAACCCCTCGTAATCCAGGAAACAGTAGTGAAGGACCTGCTGAGTCAATTAGACACCCATAAGTCTATGGGGCCGGATGAGATCCACCCGAGAGTGCTGAGGGAGCTGGCAGAGGAACTTGCCGAGCCGCTCTCCATCATCTATCAGCAGTCCTGGTTATCGGGTGAGGTCCCAGATGACTGGAAACTTGCCAACGTGATGCCTATTTACAAGAAGGGCAGGAAGGAGGATCCGGGGAGCTACAGGCCTGTCAGCCTGACCTCAGTGCCAGGGAAGATTATGGAACGGTTCATGTTGGGGGAGATCACGCGGCAAGTGCAGGACAACAGTGGGACCAGGTCCACCCAGCATGGGTTCACGAAGGGCAAGTCCTGTTTAACCAACCTGATCTCCCTCTATGATCAGGTGACCCGCCTAGTGGATGAGGGAAAAGCGGTGGATGTTGTCTACCTGGGCTTCAGTAAGGCATCTGACAGTTTCCCACAGCATTCTGCTGCAGAAGCTGGCGGCTCATGGGCTAGACAGGTGGACTCTTTGCTGGGTTAAAAACTGTCTGGATGGCCGAGCCCAGAGAGTTGTGTTGAATGGAGTTAAATCCAGATGGAGACCGGTCACAAGCGGTGTCCCTCAGGGCTTGGTCTTGGGGCCAGTCTTGTTTAATGTCTTTATCAATGACCTGGATGAGGGGATCGAATGTACCCTCAGTAAATTTGCAGATGACACGAAATTGAGTGGGAGTGTCGATCTGCCTGAGGGCAGGGAGGCTCTGCAGTGGGATTTGGACAGGCTGGAGTGATGGACTGAGGCCAATTGTATGAGGTTTAACAAAGGCAAGTGCCGGGTCATACACGTTGGCCACAACAGCCCCATGCAGCGCTACAGGCTTGGGGAAGAGTGGCTGGAAAGCTGCCTGGTGGAAAAGGACCTGGGGGTGTTGGTTGACAGGCGACTGAACACGAGACAGCAGTGTGCCCAGGTGGCCAAGAAGGCCAATGGCATCCTGGCCTGTATCAGAAACGGTGTGACCAGCAGGAGTAGGGAGGTGATCGTGCCCCTGTACTCCGGCACTCGTGAGACCACACCTTGAGTACTGTGTCCAGTTCTGGGCACCACAGGATAAGAAGGACATTGAGGTGCTGGAGCGAGTCCAGAGAAGGGCAGTGAGGCTGGTGAGAGGTCTGGAAAACAGGCCTTATGGAGACCGGCTGAGGGAACTGGGGTTGTTTAGTCTGGAGAAGAGGAGACTGAGAGGAGACCTCATTGCCCTCTACAACTACCTAAAAGGAGGTTGTAGTGAGGCTGGTGTTGGTCTCTTCTCCCAAATTACTAATGATAGAACGAGAGGAAATGGCCTCAAGTTGCGTCAGGGGAAGTTTAGGTTGGATATTAGGAAGAAGTTCTTTACTGAGAGGGTGGTTAGGCACTGGAACAGGCTGCCCAGGGAGGTGGTGGAGTCGCTGTCCCTGGGGGTGTTCAAAAAACGGGTTGATGAGGCACGTGAGGCCATGGCCTAGTGGTCTAATGGTTAGGAATAGGATGGGATAAAGGTTGGACTTGATGACCCTGGAGGTCCCTTCCAACCATAATTATTCTATGATTCTATTCTATTCTATGATTCTATGATTCTAGGACTGACGTTCATTACATTAAATATGTTTTAGGTACCTGCCTCCTTCCTACATGGTCCTTAACATTTGCCTCTAGCAGGGCTCAGGGACATGCCTTTCTCTCACATGTACCATGTGGGTTTGGACATCTAACCTGCACCCAACCCACTGTGCAGCAACTCACTTCCCAAGCAGTTTTGTTGTCCCTGCCATCTTGAAGCCCCTGTTTTTTTTCACCACCTGCAGCCCACCATGATATGTCAGCCCTGAGGTGCCACGAGCAGTGAGGAGGCCAATCCCAAATGTCCTACCTTTGGGTTAGAGACCAACATGAGTGGACAGAAACAGAAGTTAAAGTGAGAGCAAGTTTCTTACAGGACTTCCTGGATTAGACTAGTGTAGAGTACCTGGGTAGGGTAGATTAGATAGGCAGTAGTGGGAGGTAGCAGTAAATCTTGGGTATTTTGTGCTGGGATAAGGAGAAGACTAGAAAGTCTGGAAAGTTAAGTAGGAGTTTAACAGGGCCTGAGTGTGGGGATAGTGGGAGGGGATAGAGTGAGTGGGAGGGGATAGATATACCATGCCTCTAAGCAAGTAGATGTTTGTACTGATGTTTACTCTCAGAAATTGTCACTTGTAGGAGCTGCTGAGGTAATGATCATTCTGATAACACTTTCCCAGCTGCTTGAATCTCATGACCAGGGCCTGCTTTGAGAGGTACAGGCTGAACATGGACACTTCTGCAGTCTCCTCGGTTTTGGAGGTACTGAATGCTACTGCCTCCCTGAAGGTGTTTGTGAGCACCGCTGTGAGCTCCCTGGCTATGGACTTTTCAGCACATGGCCAGAGCACCAACTGGCATCAGTCTAACAGCTTCCCTGCTCCAGAGAATGTTAACAGATGCCCAGTGTGAGAACGATTCATTAGATTCTCCACAGAATGGGGGATCGAGAAGTGGATGGCACACACATTTTTCATTAATTGATATTTCCAAGATACTGCAGCTAGTAGACAGTCCCTTCCTTGACTTGTAAAAGCCATGAAATGATGACTAGAGCTACACAGCGATATGAGCATAGTCTGCAACTGTATTTGCTTTGCAAATTTCTGCATTGAGATTCCTGTGATTCAGTCATGATACAGACATCTCTGTCCTGTCCAGCACTATTCTTCCTAGACATCCCTGGTTATAGCTGTTTTCCTGGTAACTGTACCACAGTATTCCCCTGTCACTCTACAGATGTTCCTATCACCTACACTCTGGCAACAGAAATAAATGTCATCGCTGCCATGCCTGCATCTTGGCTCTCTTGTATACACTGAACTCTGACCGAAGTGTCTCCTTTCTTTTGTTTCAGTCTTCTCTTCATAGGAGATCACATCTACCTCACTTGGCCCCAGATGCTGATGATTTTCAAGTGCTCCAGAGCCCTGCCAAAAAATATTGCAGCCAGACCTTGCCACTGGGTCCATTGTAAGAAAGGATTTTGGCATCCTGAAGCTTCAGTTGTGATGACTCCACCAGTCATAGGGTGCTAGACAATATCCTGTAGAAGTAACACCATTTTAAGCATATACAGTGTTCTGCAGAACTTAGCCCTGGGGAAATATCTCTATCTAAAGTTGTGGTGAAAAGGAGGCATTTGGCTACTGGAAAGCCAAGGAGGATGCTTAAGATGTGTGGTGAGGTGTGCATCTTGAGAGTATTGAGATGTCATCTATGAGCTGGAATAGTGGTCAGCTTAGGACCACTGATCAGAGATGTCCAAAGATCCTATGAACAGTAAGTTCATGAAACTGTAAGTGACTTGAGGCAATGAGACAGATCGAGTATGACATTTCATGGCAGGTCCAGGACCATGAGGTGAAGATCACTACTGGGTGTGCTCAGTGAAGCTGTGAGGAATATTTCTGGCTCAGGACCCATATACTGGAAGTATGGCCATAGAGTAGAGATGTGCATGGGAAAATGACTGCCCTTTCCATGCAGGAATTACGAAGGCTTCTTCCCTATTCTGTGCCAGGACAGCTGCCCACCCACTGCTTTGAGGACACCTCCGCATCTTTCCAGTAGCACCATGAGACTGCAGAACTTATCCCACAGGGTGAGTAAATAGCCCTGGTGTCCTGATGTGAAATGTGCGTAGAAATGGTCAGGCTGTCTCCTCCCATACCAGCTGTGGGATGATGATGGTGGTAGATGGGGGGAGACGCGATTTGCCAGGCATCATGGGTTTGGGTCAGCTTTCTCTGAGGTAGGAAGCTGGGTCTTGTCTTTCAGTGCTACTCAAAAGAGATTTTTTTTTTTTTTTAATCCAGGCTGTGTGTTGCTGTTGTTTCCTCGTCCTTTTTGTTCTCCTTAGAGGCAGAGCAACTCTGTGTGTGTGTGTGTGTGTGTGTATGCACTTGCATACATATGGCTCCAACACCTTCGCAAAGAGGAGGTGTGACGTGACCACAGCAGAGGAGTATGTCTATGCACAGACTAAAGCCCAGGGTTTGGAAGAGGAGGCAATGAACTGCATACTTGCAAAATACTTTGTGGGCTTGAGGGTACCAACAGAGAGTAACATTATAGCTTAGGCGGATGTCTGGACATCTAGTCCTTATCCTGATGGATTTTAGGGAGAAAGGAGCCATTTGGCTTCTGACGGTTGTCTACTTATGTCAACCAGCTATCTACCCTATGAAAACGAATGTCTCAGCTGATGTTTCTTCCAGTCTTCAGTGGATGTGCACCAAGGCAGGCTGAGGCACAACTTTTACAGCAATAAACCTCAATTGTTCACACCAGCCATCCCTGCTGTTCTGAGGCTGGGGTTGGGTACATTTAGGTGGGTTTGGGGCATTAGTATTTCAGCTCCAACAGCAAACTTGGTACTCTGTAAAGAAATACACAATTTTTCAAGACTGCAGGAATTTAATGTCATCTAGCCAGAGACAAAAACAATTTCAAGTATAATTCATCGAGCCCAAGGAAATGAGTTGTAGTGTAGAATTTGAGCAAGGGAGATTATGGCTAGCAGGAGCCCAGCAGAACTCACTTATAACTTGGGTTCCTAGCCATGAAAATCTACTGAAACACTCTGAAATCATAAGCAAAGCAAAACTCTTGTTTTTCATGTTTGCTGTTAGAAACTGTTGCTGTGGAATAACAACTTCTTTCTGAAAATGCCATGCCTGTTTAACAGCAAGATTTCCTAATTTTGTAAAGGTCTAGGGGAAAAAAAATATCACTCCCATCTCTTCTGCATTCACTTAAACTATCTACATTCTTTCATTTGTTTTAAATTAGAGGAGCCAGAGTCTAACAGATAAAGTCATCAGCCTCAGTTCTGCTGAGGGTTTATTCACTTTAGGTCAAACAATATTAGCTTGTTTTAGAAAGCCAGCAGGGACTATTCAATGTGCAGCATTTTCCCTCAGAAACCCTCCCCTCCCACACACACACAGTTTAAAAGAGTTCAACACAATAAATATCCAATCTATTTAAAATTGGCCGTGACAGAAAAAGTTTAAGTGCTCGAATGGCAGAGAAAAGTGAAATGACAATTTGTGTTACCTTAGCTCCTCTGCTGAAGTAACAGCTCCATGCTTGATTCTGTGCTGTTGACTGGGAGGTGATAAATCAGCCCTATTTTGTAAAATGTTTAGTTTGACTACTGAACTGACAATTTAGGTGGAAGTAGCTGGTGATGAATTGGCAACAGTGTTATCACTCTCTCCTTGCTTTATCACATAATCAGCAGCTTGATCCGCTGTTTAGGGAAACCGTATTTTAGTAGCACAGAGGTGCTAACAGCCGTCTCCAAAATTCAAGCTACCCATCTTGTATTTCTTCTGACTATACACAGCTTCCCTCTAGACGGACAAAGTGTGACAGCTTTTTCCTGAGCCCTGCCATTTAACAGGTCTTCCTCTAGAGCTGGATCAAGATAGCTTTCAGGCATTGAGAAAAAGCTTAGGAGTAAAAATGATATGTTTATATCATATGAATATATTGATTTCATCAGAACCCTCCCTCCTTCCAACAGTGATGTGCTCCACCCAAAGGCAATGTATCAGTTGCTGCTTTCTTATTCTGCCTACCCCATCCAAAGAGCTTTTACTTCACTTTGAGCTCATCAGAACCTCACTACCAGATACCCTGTAGTAACCAGGTACTCATCTCTGACTGGCTTCTAGACCTGACTCTATGTGCTGCTGCTTATGCCAACTGACCGCTGCTCAGCCAGCTCTCTTTTCACTGAAGAGAGAGACACAAGAGACACTCTCTGGGACAGCAGAAGGCCAGAAGGTCTCTGAACCTGTAAGATGATTACTATTTATGGGGACTAGGCTCTGAAAGTGATATTACACTGTTCCTTTTTTTTTTTTTCTTTCTTTCTTTTTCCCCACTGCTTTCCCACCACCTGTCTTCCTGCTCTGGCTTTTAAAAAGTGAGGTAAAAAATGGAGAGACAGTATCCAGGAAAGCATGACACCCCAAAAAAACAAATCTGTGAGGCAACCCGGACTGTATTTATGTCTGTATGGTATGAATTTTCTAGAAGAAGTTGGATTAGGAATATGTTTGGTATTTTAACAAAGCTAAACTGTCACCATAGCTTCCTGGAATTATATTACAGTAGAAGTATTATAAATTCCCCAGCAAGCTACATCCTTCTTCCAGAGAAAGGATTGTCTATGAATGCTGCTTTCAAGAAGAAAATATTGGATTCATTCTCTTTCAGTGTTTTACAAACCCTTTGAACAAATGTCAAATGCTACAGAAGATGCTGGCTGATCAGAGTTAGAGATATTATCAAATGAGTGATTCTGCTCTAGTTTTAGGGACACCTGTGGCTGGGTTCAGGTTCCAAGTGGCTCATCTGCCTGTATGGGAAAAAAACAACATAGAAATCCGGCCATGTAAATTATTGCAACTAATGAACAGGAATGCTCATTAATTTTCTGTAAACAGGCTATGTTGTCTGACTATGCAAACAGCAGTATATAAAGAAGAAACGTGCATTTGAACTGACTGAGGAAAGCATTGAATATAATATGTTTCTAGTGCAACCAAATTAATTGTTAGCACCCTCCACCCGCTTGTCCCTGTTTGGCAATGGACATAGAATTGCAAATATAGACAAAAATCAATCCAGAAATCTGATCAGCAATAACATAATGCTGGGAGAAGTTGAAGTGAAAGTAATGAGCTAAGGAACAAAGCCACGTTTACGGAATATTTTCAGCCCAGTCTTCTGCTGAGACATCCTCAGATGTTCATTTCAGAACTGCTTTCCCAGAAGAAAGCAGCAGCCAAATATTTTAACTCATTAGATATACTTGAACTCTTTGCTGCGGTATTGTGCTGTTTCACATGCACCAGACTCCAAATGGCTCCATGTGGATCCAAAGTATGTCCACACAAAGGTCATTTGCAGGATTAGACCAAAGCATTACAAGGGAGGCAAGGGGAAATAGTCCAAGTTAATTTAATTCTCAAGGCAGTCCTTAAGCCCTAAGCAAAATACAAAACAAACTCTGAGCACAGTAATGCAAAGCATTTTTCCCCAAAGTCTAAGGACAGGGCTCAGTCTTTTTGATACAGTAAGAGTGGTCTTTCCTTTTGATCAGATGGGGATGGACTGTTAGATTTCAGGACCGTGCAACTGCCCGAGGTGAGGGCCACAAATATTATACAACTTCTACAAAGGTAATTATCCTTAACAACTGGGTCTGATTAATATAAAAAAGAAACCTAAAGGGAAAACCCTCCTCTTTGATATGCTGTATTCCCGTTTGCTCTTCTCATTCCCAGACCTGCAGGACCAGCTGCAGGAGCAACAGGTTTCATTCCGTTCGTGATGTGTCGATCTCCTCTTTTGGAGACATCCTTAAGTTTTAGAGAAATCTTGATGAAAGCCAGAGAAAAAGCAAAGATTTGCACCAGTCATCATTTGTCAAACTTCTTTATTCACTAAGACTTTTTTGCACTGTTGATAGGTTCTGTGTTTACTTAATATGTTTTCCCTTATTTATTGCTTTTCTTTTACAAAGAAAGAGTTAAAACACTGCCAGCACAATAATTTTCTTAAAATTTAGTTGTATTGCCTTTTGAACCGTATGCACAAAAGAGTTAAAGAAAAATAAACAGATTACTGCAACTTTCTGCATTTCAAAACAGAGGTAAATAACAGCTGTGCAGAGCTCAAGTCCCCTTCCAATAGTTAGCTCCTTTAGCAAAGGGGATGAACTGAGTGGACACACTCATCTTTTGGCTTTTCCTCCTGCAAGATGTTTTCTGACTCCAGCTTGGAGTATTACGCTCTTCTTGATCATGACAATATTGTTCTTGCAAGAACAAAGATGAGGGCAGAGAGTGAGGCATGCTGCTTGGATCACTGGGCAAGGATGGTCCATGTTGATGTCTCTTGAAGACAGCTACCTCACACAACTGCCTACCTTAGCTACCCCTAAAACCAAATGGTTATTTCACGGGCTGCTGGATTAATGAAGTACTCCCCCACCTTTTATGCTCCTCTGCATTGACAGAGGGTAGAGAAACCACTGATCCAGCTGGAGGATATACCTGCTACAGGGAGACTGGCACTTCTGGGCAAGGGGGTTGTGCTGGTCTGTGATACTGCTCTTTGCAGCATCCTCTGCAGAAGCGTTGCTGGAACACCTTTTTACTGTAAAATGCAGCACTCGGTGCAGAGCAGACTTGCAGGCTGCTCTAAACTGTGTCAGGGCTCACTTGCCACTCTTCAAGAGACACCCGGTCCATTTAAGTATTTTGTTTCTTCTCTGATAAATGCTAAAGTCTCACTCTTGCAATCTATGGTCCAGACTATTGTAGTCTTTGCTCATTTAACATCAGCTTCCTCCAAGTCTTTTCAGCCTCTGCTCGTGCTATTTCCATTGACTATGCATAAGATACGTGCAGAATCTAAACGCTCCTTAGCGTATTGGCTGGAAATGTTTTGATTAAATGGATCTCGTACTCCCTCGCTCCTTCTGGCTTTTAATGAAAAGACTTGCTTTTGGTTCCAATTCAGAGCAGGAGCACTGCTGAAATATTTAAAACGTTAATGGATTAGCATAGCATATGCTGGGTACTCTCTTTTGCAAATGGGAGTGTCTTATTCACCTTTAGTTTAGCTCACTGTGAAGACAAGAATGAGGTGCTCTTGGTGCAGATAAAGGTAGTCCAGCACAGCCACTGTAGCCAACTCCAGGTGCAAGCAAATCCTTACAAATTTGGCTGCAATAGGACTCTCTTTCTGGGCAAACAGGGAGCCCAATAACACACCTCCCTAACATCCAGAGGCAGAGGAAATTTTCTGCCTGCCTTGTGCTCTCCAAGAGCACTAGACACTGAGGCTGGTATTCATGACACTTGATTTTACCCACCTATTAATTATTCATTTGATCTGAGCTAATCAGCTAGGCTCTCTCAGTAGTCAATGAAGAGACACAGAAGCTGACCAGACACGTTCATACCACTTTTTATGATGGCTTGCATCAACTTTGAGGGTTCTTACTTCTCGTCACTGACTTCTGGGAGAGCCCAGACTACTGTAACTGTAATGACGTATTATTAGCCAATTTCCTTTTTGTCCACCCTCGTACTGTGAGAATCACAATAAAGGTAACACTTTATTCCTGTATATAAAACAACATCCCTTTGATGAATAGCAGGGGACAGCTGTGCAATTCTGCTCTATATAACTGCACATATACAAGTACTAATTATTTCTATATTAAGAAATAAGTATGACATGAGTTAACTGTAAGGCTTTCATCCAAGTGTGTAGGGGGAATTTTCTCCTGGTAGCATTGCTGTTAACCAAGTATATTAACTGAGACATTTAAAATATGTTAATTAGTTATTTCCTAATTCTTTGGCTTATCGCTTTATAAATTGCCATGCTGTTTTGTGGAGTGAGAGCAACAGTGTGGCTGTGCTGCAGGATTTGTGTTACTGGAGGTTTGTTTTTAGTAAGGAAGGATTTTTTACTCTGAGCAAGGCACCAGGACTTGTATTTTGAAAGCTTCTGTAAAATAAAATATTGATTTTCAGTTTAATTTAATTCATCATGTTACAAAACTTATCAGTCTGTCTGTCACAGACTATACCAGGAATGGTTGTGACCCTGGAAACAATATGCCTAGTACATGTAATTTTTATTGACATAGAAATTGAGTCCACTCAATGGTAATACAGAATTGAGCAGTGGTGTTCACTACCATAAGAAATTATTATAGTTTCACAACTGATATGTGTGTAAGTCCAGAGAAAAGTTAAAATATCAAGACATGATATAATTGACCTCTCTTGAGGTGAAGAGTTAAGCATCATATACTATGTGCCAAATGCATTAAAACTGAATTCAAATCTTGTCTTTTCACAGTATGCATTCTCACAAGGGCTGGGGTTGGTTTGTTTCATTGCAGATCAGTTCTGTATGTCATGTCATAGAAAGATTTTCAATACAGGTATTCTCTAAACTATTCTGTAGCAAGGAGTGACTAAATCCTTATCTTGTTCACTGCTTGACGAGATCGTAGTTGGAGATATGTCCCTTTCATGGAACTAGAAAACCAAAGCCTCCCTACAGCAGGTGATTTTCCAGTCCTTGTGGCTGTAAAGACAGCCTTTGATGTGTGATTGAACTGCGACCGCTGCAACTACTCTCCTGATGCCACCAGCAAACAGCATGAAACAATAACTTTGTTATCCAAGAACCACCACATTTATTACAGCCGAGATGTTAATTCAGAAAGCAAATACAACTCAGGGTTTCAACAGTATGTCTACCTTAAGGTTGAGTGTATGGGAAGGTACACCAGTGGTCAAAGGGGCTGTTGGCTACAGTTGTGGACTACAGGGGAAGAGGTTTTGGAAAGGAGATGCCAGTGTGATCAAAATTGACTTAGTTTTGTGAGTGTTGTCACTGCAGAAACTATGATTCAGAGACCCATTTAACACATGCAAAAAGCATTTGGCAGTGAGAAAGGCCTTCAGGAGAAACCAAAGTATTTCAAAAGGTGCCAGAATGTATAAGTAGCTGGGTACAGCCTCTGTGGATCGCTTGGTAGCAGCTCCTGCAAAGTGCTCCAAAACCTGTGCTTCTTTTACTGTATGTTCTCCTTTATCTGCTTGCCTTTGATGTCAAGAAACAGACTCCCCCGAGTTCCTGAGTACCAAAATTACAGCTACCCACTCTCTCATTATAAAACCCTCTAGTTCTCCTGTGACAGCCATTGGAACAGAGCAGTGCTGGGCGAGAGTCCTGCAGCCCACCAACAGCTGAGAGATATGAAGGCAGCATGAGAACTGAAGGATAATCTGTACTGGATACTGATCATTATTTCAACATATGCATATATGAAATAATGAATGTAGTATTGAATATACTATTTTCCTTCTTAGTTGTAAGTAACGCCTTTTTCAGCTTTCTATGAGAGTGACGTCAAAAAGCTCCTGTGTCACAGGACCTGCAAAGCCCACATTTTCTTTTTTTAAAGATATTTTATCATGATTAGTAGGATTTCCAGTAGTATAACTATGTCAATAAAGTTGCACAAACCAAGGAACCATCTCACACACTCATATTAGCCTATGGGCAGATCGGGCCTCATTACTCCTTTCATGAAGCTATAGTGGTATGATCACCACTATGAAGACCTGAGGGCCTTTGGGATATCAGTAGCATGTGAGATATCCTACCCTATGTTCATCATGAACTTCAGAGTTTTTCATATTTTTTCTTTCCTGTGGAGAAATCCCTACAAATATAGGAGCCAATTTCTAGTCACTCAACTGGCCATACACGTAACCTGTAACTACAGAATTTGTATTCAGTGAGCAATGCTCACAGTGTTTATTTTACCCACTGTATAACTGGATGGAAGTACATGGCTCCATACATATTTCAGGCTAAAAGCATGCAAGTGTTTAGCACTGAACCAGAAGAATATCTTTTCCTGTTTTACCTCCAAAGTAGTTCTGTTATGAAGATCTATTCCTAAACTAGCACATAGATGTCACATAGAGACAGGTTGTAATGGGAAACATTTGCTTTTTTGCCTAGATTAGTGCATTTAAATGGATCAGTGATGAGATGCAGCTGTAGGGTGGAGGCTCTTTAAAAGCTGTACTTCTCAGTGCCAAATATAATGAAATACGGATGACTTCCAGCTAACTTATTGTTGATCTTTATACAAGGGGAAATTTTGCAACATGAGTATTTGATACTGTGAAGCTGTACTGTGGAAAATCAAAAAAAGATATGCAGTAATTATAAAGTTAAGACAGGTACAGGGAGGAAGCAGAAGCTGACAAAATAGGTATAGTAAATGTGGAATGAGCCAGATACAATCACAGATGAGTAAGAAATTAGCAATGGTAAAACTCTTAGCAAAAATGAGATGAAAATAACAGAAAGTATAACAGATAGAAGGAGTGATAAGGAAATTATCAGTAAAAGACTGGGTACAAGCAGAATACCTGCGATATAAAAAGAAAATTCTTCAGGAATAAACTATAAAGCTACACAAATTCAGAGCTAAGAAGGTTGGCCTCTTTCTGAGCTGATGACTTACCAACACAGGTAAAATAATTTAATTTTTTGCTATGCTCTACTCACAGCTCTTGATTTGAACTGGGTTACTTACCTAAACTTACATGCTCAGATATGCAAGAAAAGGAGACTCTTGAAATAATTCAGATCAATCTTCTTGCTTCCCAAGTAATTTCCTTTTTCCCCTCTATATATCTACACAGCCATTATTAGTTTATTTACTTTGGCTGACTGTAAGGTGGGAAACTCTCAGGCATCTCATGCCAATCCAACAATAGTTCAAAAAAATAAAGTCTTTTGCCAGCTGAAAAATGCAATGCACCACGTGGAGCTGCTCAGCTGAGAAAGAAACATCACACAAAAAACCCACCTGACCTGTTGTCCTCTTCTGCAAACTGTAGAAAATGAAAACAATTCTGGAGAGAAGTCAAATAATTTTTATCAGATCCTTGGACTTACAGAAAGTTATGTGTGTAATTTCAGAAGAAATCCTCAAAATGTGACCCAGTTTGGGTTCAGCTTTCTTCAGCACTTCGACCTGAAAAAATGCACTGCAGAAGAATTCAATTAGTAGGAAAAACATCTGTGTGTGGACAGAAAGAAAAACTATGTGGACTAACACTGCTAATGGGATAACCCATAGTTTTATGTAACAGAAGGCTTGAAAAGTGTAAATGGACAAGGTCACTTGTAGCTTCTCTGAATTTGCTACATCACATTCACTGCTTTTTCAAGCATTTGCACAACTATACCAAAGCTGATTTTTTTGAAAGTCACTGTAGCTGGGCCATGGGGGGTTTGCTAAAGACACAACCATAATGAACTGTTTTCTTGACCCGATGTTCTTAAAATCTGGAAACTTGAATCATTTAAGGGAAACAATATCCTTCTGGGGCCAGATCCTACCTGCATTAACTGTACATGGAGTTGGACTGTCTCTCACATGGAGCAGAGAGTGAACCATGACAACAGAATCTGTTCCTAGCAAGAAATTAGTGGGCTGCCTATGGCAATCCCTGTTACAGCAAGGCTGCATAAAGCATTTTGCATTTTAAATTGCTTCAGCTCTGCCATCTAGGGGAGCTCAGCCCAACAGGGTATGGGGTAGAGGAAATAATGAGGAATCGGTCCAAAACAAAGGAGCATTTTGGCAGAAAAATCGTATGACAGTCCCCAACCAGGTCTGCACTACAGGGAGGAAGGGGGCCCGTGGGGGACTCCTCTGGTTACGCTAGCAGGCTTGAGCTGTAACATTACCACAACGCAGAAAAATGATCAGTTAAAGTCACATTAGCATTTCAACCTGACCATAATGAGGAGAACACAGTGCAGCTGCAGTTTTGGCAGTCCTGCATGAGCAGACCCTAAAAAAGACATGTTATTCAATTTCAGAATAAGAGAAACTGAGACTAAAACTGTCTTTCAAAACCATCTAGTTCATCCTCTTCCAGTTCCATCTGGGTTGTTCCTACTCCTCTTTTTTTTAGTGATTTATCTGGTCTATTTTAAATGATTCAAGAGATGGAGTTTCCACCGCTTCCCGTGGGAAATTAGGCCATGGTCTGATAGACACGGCCAGGATATTTTCCTGATGTTCAACCTTCAGTGGTTTTCCTTTGTTCAGTTTAATCTCATTACTCCCAGTTATTCCCCATCGGTCAGTGCTGAGCACTCAGCCCCTCTCTTTTGTGTTTATACCTTCACAGTTGGATACAGTTGTTTTTAGACAAATCTGCTAGACTTGATTGTATATTATTCACCTTTTCAAATGCAGAGTTAAAACAAAAAAAAATATGAGCAAAGGACAGTACAAATTAGTCTTAAAGGATGTTTTCAAGACCTAATCTACTTCCATTCACCAAACCTAGCTGAGACCAGGACATGCTTTTTAGGATACAATGACTGGTGACCCCATAAAAACCTACCACCTCTTTCCTGCCTGTATCAGAACTATGAGAACAGAAGTTCTACAAGGTGGGAGTAACAGCTGTGGGAAATCAAAATCAGGTTTCTATATTAAGAGGACACAGAAGCTAAAGAGTTGCAAGAAAATGTGTTTAGTGGAGTGGCATTTTAAAAGATTACCTAAAATATCTCAATGTGGGTGCTGCACTAGCTCAGCTTAGGAAATACGAGACAGTGGCGTGGCAATTAATGCCAGAGAGACATATCAAAATTTTCTCTTGGAAAGAATATGACGAATATGAAGTAGAAAGGCTGGTGAATCATAAGCATGGAGAAAGCTGCTGAAATGATATTGATGGTGAGATCCTTCAGAAGCAAAGTACAGAGAGGGAAAAAAGGGTGATTGAATACATCTATTTCTTGAATTTGCAGAAAATGCTGAAAAGAAAATTACGATCTCTTAACACCTTGTAAGAAAGATTAAAGATGCGGAAGCTGAAAGAGAATTGTGGAAGCCAAATGAAAGCATGAAGTGTAACCTGAGCAAATCTCTTTAAAGTAGGAGACAGATGAGAGAAGGGAGCAGTAGTGTTAGCTAGAAAGAAATCAATAGAGGGTTTTGTGGACCCTTAAGAGATAACTGGGCTTTCCAGAAGCTTAGGCTGAAATGCAGCATCAATAGAAGAGCGTGTTCCTTGTTAGCCTTCATTGTAAGGCAGCTGCCGAGAGAGATGCACTATCCCTTCTCCTTCCTTCACAAGCTCTTGTCTTTAAAATACCCAAGTTTTACAAGTAACAGTTTAAAATGTTATTAATGTGACAGTTTAAAATTAGAATTAAAGACTTATCTTACCTCCAGTTCTGAACTTTATGGAAGTCATGAGCTAAGCACCCTGATTCAGTGGAGCGCAGGTAGCAGAAGCCAAATCAGGGAAGATCTAGGTCAGAATTGAAGAAGACTATGAGCAATGATTGTAGATGTGCTGCTCAGGGAGCAGACCCACAGCAAGGAGGAGAGAGCACCTGGATGGGCAACTGGAGTCAAGGACAGGTTTCCTAAGGTGGGAGAGACTGAAATATCCTTAGGAAACATTGCTCCTTGCACCTGCAAATACGCTATTGCCTCTTTCCCAGTGAATCCACTGAGGAGGCAGCAAGAGAACATTACTTTTATCAGGGATAATGACTGTACCTCCCATGGCACTGACATTATCAAGGACCACTCAAATAGCACGTGCACAAACATAAAGTACATTCAGATACTAAGTAGGACAAAAACCCCAGTTGTTACGGGCTCAGGCACGGCTACTTCAGGACATTGCATCGCCTTCCAGCCCATCTGGACTGCAGCGAGGTGCGAAAGAAAATTCTCTGGCATATCCTCGTGAGCTAAGTGTATAGTTATTGTTGTTATGTGATGGGCTAGCGATAGAAACTGGATGAACTTGTCTGGATACAGCAGAATCTCTTTTCAACTAGCTCAATCCAGATAACGCCAAATAGCCAGGCAGACCCTAGTCAGGGACGTCCAAGCCCAGAGATATATTTTTAAATGTGTGAGACATTCAGATTTTGAATTTTAGATGTTTAAATCTGATACCCTCTCTTCCTGTAGGTAACCTTCTGTAATATATGTTTAAAAAAATAACTTTCTGTATGATCTCTTGCTATTTTTCCTTATACTTTTTTTTTCTCATTGGACAGGTTGTGAGGTTTAGGATGGTACATTTTCAGTTTGACTTCCTGCAGCACGGGACAAGCTGAAACACGTGGTGACTGGCTGGCATTGTGAGCACTTCAGGCAGCAGTGAAGAAAGGCTGCAAAATGACAAACAGGATCTCAGGTTGAACTTTTTGAAAAGGAAAAGAAATAGGGGGTTATGCTGATAGATAGGATGTAGGGAGATTTTAAACACTGCCTTGGGAGTTGTCAGGCTATGTCATTTTTATTTGATCTGGAAAGCAATAGTACAAGTACAAAAATATTGTACAGGCCAAAATCTAGTGATCTTTTTTTAATTCTGCATTTTGCAGTGACTCCACCTAAACCGTTTGTCTAGCTATTATTTGGCTGGGCTGTAGTGGCGTGGTATGCAATTTCACTCAGTTATCCATTTTAAGGATCAGACTTCAACTCAAAAAGATAAGAGAAATGTCAGGACAGAAACCAGGAATCTGTGATTCACAAGATGTCACATGCTTTGGTTTCTTGAGTGAAATTTCTGAAATGAGAACCACCTGCTCCTGGTAGTAATGCAGCATCTCTTATTGGAAAGTCAAACAGCTATTTCAGTAGAGTCTGGGGGAAAAAAAAGCTACAAGAAAGAAATTCTGCCAGAAGCTTCAACAGAAGTCCTGTGAGACCAGAAAGGAAGTACAGCAGATCCTTCAGAGTCTGAGAGCCCAGAAGAAGGCTGCTAGTTCCAGAAGAATTAAGAAAAAGCAGAATTAAAAATACAACAAAAGATGAAGGAAGTCAGTAAAAGAAATTCAGAGAGGGAAAAAGGGAGTGGTATTGGGAAGAGACCAGGGTGCAGCAAGCAGAGCATGGTCTAGCAGTTGATCTACTGGGCAAGGGATCAAGTAGCTGAACCCCAGTGCAACCTGCCCATGTTGTGGCAAGGGTGTCCCCTCAAGATGCTGCTGCTAAATAGGACACTTTGCTATGTGCAGTGCCACTGCTGGATATGAAAAAGCTATGGCTCCTGCAGCAGTTTGTTTTCATTTGTTGTGACACACTCCGTAATAGCTTGAAAGTGGAGCTGATACGTATCTCTCAAATATCAGGGCTGTTAGAAAAAATCTGTGTGCTTGCCCATATCACATATTTATGTTGTGAAAGCCAGCTTAGAAATGTCTGCAAAGGGCCAGCTTGTAACCCTCTTATCTAAAGCAGCACTTTGCTCTTGGATGTCACTACACTTGGCTGTCCACTCGATTAGATGAACTTCCATGTTTTTCAAGAGCAATTTGAAAATACAAATAATAGAAGTGAAGATGATAACCAGAAAGGAGAGAGGTAGAATCTGGCCTCGAGTGATACACAATATTTGGGTGGGAGGTGCTGAAAACATACAACTGTTGCTTTCGATTGTGATTGCAATGGAATTTAAAGGAATTGTAATTAATATGACATGAAAGCTCAAATGGAGTGTCCTGGCACAAATCGAGCCTGTGGTTAGTTTAAACATCTATCAGACTGACCTCTTGTAAATCAGGGTCAGGAAACAATGAGAGGGCAGGCAAGTGTTTGCGCTGTTGTTTGCTGACTGGCTCTTAACAGGAATGCTGGAAGAATGTGCCAAGAATCTGGCTTTGTCAGGAAAAAAAGTTCTCATTTTTTAAAAGGCTGACAGATCTCTAGAGACAAAGCAGCAAGCTGGCACACGGGTGAAGACGACTAAAACCAGAAGCAGGGCTTCTAGATGTTTCTGCAGGTGCTGCAAAAAAATTAAAAATAGTAGGAGAGTCCCAAGGCATCAGATTGTGATTCTGCATTACGTTGTGCCTGTGTGCAAAACAAGCCCCGAGGGTGAGGGTGAGGTGGGGGCTACGACATCTTGGCATGGCATGAGGCTTGTGCAGGAGCCTGCCTGGTTCAGAGTCAGGGAAAGCAAGGCCGGGGTTGCTGAGGTAACTGTTGATTGTGATGCATGGGGAAAAGCAGAGTATGGCTGCAGTTTGGCATGCTCTGGCATTGCCACAGAAATGTGGGCCCGGAACTAAGATGAGGCATGTGATTGTCATGGCCAGAAGGGCTCAAATGATGAAGGATATTCCTCTAAAGCCAGTTGTTCTCACTTTAAGGTTGCCTTATTGTGTCATAAAACGGCACTGGAGCAAGAGAAAACAATTTTCTGGTTGCTGAAATAATTCAGCATTTAAATGGGAGCACTGCCATGTGCTGTCAACACACAGAAGATGTACTGGAAGAAATAAGGGGAGTGGACCTGCTGTGGAAAGCACAAGGAAGGGCAAAAAGAGATTTAATTTGGATGAGCAATCTGGATGCCACCTTTGCAACATACTGGTGGGAAGAAAGGAAAATGAGAGCATCCTTAGTTCGAAGCAGATTTGTGGAGGTTCCCTTAACTGTAATTTCTAAGGTCAGTAAGGTAGAGCTAACGAAGTACGTTCAACAGGCAATCAAGCAGGAACCCTGTGACTGCCTTAAAATGCTGAACACAGAAGTTTTGGTAGAGGTCTGGAAAATAACTGAGAACATGGGAAGTAGAAAAACTCCTTTTAGCTGAGACTTTACTACAAACAGGGAGAAAAATACTGATTTGTATTTTGAGCTGTTTTTCTATGTCCATATTTCTCCTAACAATCATTATTATAGGGATATTATACATAAATAAGAACTACTTTTTGTCTTTCACAAAGCAAATAATGCAGACAGTGAAACATGAATGCCTAATTGCATATTTTAAAACTAACTTTTAGAGCAATTCTGGTATGCTGACTTTGCATTGAATTAACTCAGAAGAGTGATGGCAACTGCCCAGGATTTTTTCACCTTAGATGAACCTATAGACAAAAGATCAAATTATAAATGCTTGTTTTCCTGGAATGGCTAATTAGGAGACCTTTGAGAATATGCTGTCAAAGGGCTTTTGCAAAGTGTGTCAGGGCAGAGGAAAAATTTTAAAAAGCCAAGAACCCTCCAAACCCTAAATTCTTGAATATTTTTAAATAAGTTTGCAGTTCGTTATCTGTTAGCTATTAGTTATGTTACGGATACATTCAGTACTGTGTACTGGGACACTACATTCCCTGTTTACCCAAACTGTCTGAAGGAGTGAAAGCTCCTGTCACCAGCAGCACGGGACATTAGCCAGGCCTTAGTAGTTCACCTGTCTTGGTACTATAATTTTGATTAAACCCAAGCATGGAAATCACCTACTTCCTTCACTTTCAAAATACTTCCCACCCACCCAGTTATTTCAGTTGAAGCTGGCAAGGAGATGGCAAGTCAGGAATGGTATTTTGGACTGTGAAATACACATTTATAGAGCAGACTGGGGGCATGAGTGAGGGCCAGCAGAGAATGAGAAAAACTGATTCTGGAAAGAAGCTGAATAAAGGTAGCGCTGGCAGTCAAGGAGGGCAGCGCAAACCCTCCGGAGAAGGGTGGGGATGTTGAAAGAAGTGAACTTGATATTTTTTATTTAGAACTTGTTCTCAGGGAAAAGCTAACTCCTACATCTTTACAGTTTTAAACTGTGATCCCATCTGCTCTAACACTGAGAGCTGAGCTGGGAAAATACCAGGAGACTTTGGCAAGATGCTGAAGCTGATACTGGTGACTGTGTCACCATCTCTTCTCTGCCACGAGAGCCTCCGAGATCTGAGGGAGCACTGTGTTTCTGGTGAGGCACTTGGGCTGCTGCCTATACCAGAGACTAGGGTAGTCCTTCTCATCCTCCTGACCCAACCCTTCCAGAAACAGCAGGGTGGAACGCCACCATCCCTGTCGTGGTTTAACCCAATTCTGTTACCTCGTGGGCTTAGCCAGTACCTAGTACTTTGTGGCCACTCCTGCCATACATACAATAATTTTACATGGTTTAGTGCTTTGGCTGGGGAAGGGGTTTCTCTTAACGAATTAAGGTGGATGACACAGAGGTTCCGTCTGCTCTGTCAGGATAATGGCTGCGTTCAGATATGGATGAAACTATGGCTTTAGGCCGGCCAGGTTTGGCCTTGAGGAGCATCAAGGAAGGATCCTCTGGCATTTATGAGCGAGTGAACTACAAAGCAGAAAAAAGCAGCTGTGCTCTGTGTTGATTGTTATGATTCATAAACAAGATTTTATATTCTACTCTTTTTTTTTCTTACTAGAAATGGGATTTGTAAGTTTTTAGTATGAACTTTGGAAAGTTTACATAATGATGGCTGAAAACATTTATGATGTGCCTTTCTCTCCTCTAGTAATGAAGATTTACCTCGACAGCCATGGTTCCACATTGGTGGATGAACATTTGCTGAGCATTACTAAGAGCTGCACAGCCGCGTTCCCTTCCTATCTGGTAATGTATTAAACATTACACCAAAAATTTAAATTCTTGTAGTTAACAATAGTACAAATTTCTATTTTTAGGCTGAAGTCATTATACTAAGGAGGCTAGAGGACTGTTTGGAATAACGTCCATGTTGAAAATTACACTATTTTCATGCATACTAACTAAAAACTGTGGCTCCACTCTTGCTAAGGCTGGGTAAGGGTTTAACGTGGGGCGTGTGAGCAGTTGTGTTCAGCTGGTCTGTGTTTCTCTGTAGGAACAGGGCCCATACACTATGGCATTAGTTTGCTGTTCAAATACAGAGAACATGCACTCCTTCAGTAGCTTTACATACAGTTTTCACAACCTTTTTTGACTTCACAAAATGCAGTTGTCCTTCTGCATAAAATAATTTACATGTCTCAGAGACTGCTGAAGTTGAGACAATCTAAACACAGTTTAAGAGATGCAAAATAACCCAATAAGTCTGCGCCTGACCTAAGACTTCAGATCAGCCTGGGGCAGTGCCATGACATGCCTTGGCTTCCTGCTTCCCTTCTGCACAGGAAACGTTCTTAAAGCACTCGCTAGCTTTGGAGTCCAGCTTGTGGCCTGTGTGGGGAAAATACCACAATATTTTGAGGCATATTTTGGATAGGCTGCTGCAAGATATGGCTGAGCCCTGACAGAGTCAACCGTGTGCCAGACCTGACCTGGATAAACCCTCTTCTGTGCTTGTCTGAGCACAGGAGTTAGAAATACTGCAGCAAAGTGGGATATTTGTTGTGCGGATTTGCATCTCAATAGCCAGATTCCTCCTCCAGCCCCTGCTGCTGCCTAAGCTCCGGGAGCAAAGGAAACCATGCTGGGTGATGGTGGTGGCACACGAGTCCTCTTGCCATGCCACCCAAGCCAGCTCGCTTCTCCACTCTGATACTTTTGGATACAAACCAGAGATTTTTTTTCCCCTTAAATTAAGTATTTGTTACTTTTCTTAAAACCTCTCATGAAAGACCAGTAACTGCCACCCAGTAGAGTTGTCTCAGCAATTCATGGGGTTTGTTTTCTCTAAAGGCTGCAAACCTACTGGTATTTGTGCCATGTCTCTAGATCATCCTTCACCTCACCCCCAGCGCCTGCTGAGCTTGTAAAAAACTCAGAAAATAGGACAGAGAGACTATTAGTAACAAGACTGAGATCTGTTCAGATGGAGTAACATAAATGTCTAATGTGGTTGATGAAGTTTGAGACACATAGAGATTCAGATTGACTTTACAGAGCTGAAACTGCCTCATACACAGCTTAGGCAAAATAGCTCTGGAAGCTTAAATTGGGTGTTTGTAGTTAAAAGCTTGAATGTAGTTAATAGCATCATGTTCTTATGTGAAAGGCCTTCTGGAGGAAGAGAAACAATTTCAGTTTATTACAGTTTTCTTTCCCATATGGCACAAATGGGCCCAGGACCAAACTGGCTCTCAGCAGAAAGCCTTACATCTCCGCATTCATTCAGCAGGTCAGATTTAACTGATTTTAGTATCCTTCCTGTATACTCACTGGTGGATCCATTCCAATCAATTCTCTACAGTTAAAGTTGTTAATGACACTTCATTTTTTACCCTCCTTGACTCTTCTGCTGCTCATGCTACTGTTGAATATTCCTTTATATCTGGTCTGCTTTTCATCACTCTCTGTGTTTATGTCGAGCTGTTATTTCAAAAAAATAAATTTTGAGCACTCTCACCTCATTCCAAATTTCCTAAGAAAAAGCAGAAACACTACTACAATAATTCTTATGAAAACCCAAACAAATAAATCAATTAAACAACACTTAAATGATTCAGAAAGACAAAGAGATATTCATGCCTACATCAAAGAATGAGACAGTTGTACTCACCTCTCCTTTTTATTCTGGTACCTCCTGTTTTCATTCCAAGTTATGTCACTGCATGTTTTCACAGATTAGGCAAGAAACATATTTTGAAAGGTACATAATCACTGAAGGATGCAGCTAGGCACCTACCCAAGCAGGTGAAATCCCCCCCCCAAATTATTAGATGCTTAAGCACCTTCAAAAATCTGTCCCTGGATGTTTCAGTGCGACGGCTTATCTTTCCTGGAAAATAACAAACATTTGCGAGTGTCATTAAAAACTACAGGACTGGCAAGAATTTGATTAAAAGACACTAGGGGAGAACACAGTATAAAAATAGGGTGTAACTGGAGAAAAGCAATCTGGACAAAGGAGATTAATACTTCTAATAGTTTAGGAAAATGGAAAATTACTGAGAAAAGACATTTCAAGAACACTCCATTTTCTGGCATTGCTTTCAATACATCTTAGCTAAATTCCAGTGTTTTTCTATGCAAATTCAATTGCTCCAAAGGCATAACATATATCTTCCAGCAACAGAGTTGTCCCTTGTATAACATCCTGACTTAACAGTACTGACAAGTGTACAAAGCTTTACTAACAATAGAACCAATGGATTTTGGAACATGTGTAGTAATGATTTAATGTAATGAAATTTTGCACCATGATTAGAAACAAGATTTTTCTTACCATTATCAGAGGCCAAATCATGCAATTCTAAGAGAGATCACAATACTACCAGACATTTTTGTCTTTCTGCTATGGAAAAAAAAAAGGGGAAATCTTTCATGCCACTCCTGAAACAAACTAAAGGTCAGCCTTTGAATGGTATCCAAACCTTTTTCTCTCTTAGTATTACAAATAAATTGCTGTACTGCAGACTCCAGTAGTTTGTCAGTAGTTCATTGCTCCGTGCAGCAGCAGAAGGAACAAGGCATGCCAGCAAAGTATTTAACTAATTGAGTCCAAGTTTCTGCAGATTTGGAACCCCCTTTGTGTTCCAAAACAACCACTGGCAACAGTGAAAAGTTCAGCTGCGGATACACACGTTCATGTGAAGGTACAAAGAAAACAAGCACTAGCTTATTGACAGAAAGGAAGGCAGTGTCAGCCAGTACTGCGTAACAACACAAGTACCTGAACTACAGCTGACAGCCTTCCAGGGGCTTACAGAGCCTCACTCAGAACTGATGTCCCCTTTTTCCCTTCTAAGACATATTGGGTGTTCCTCCATCTTTTCTGCAAAGTAAATGACAACCTTTCTCTAATATGTTAGCACTCCCTTCTCTGTTTTGGTTATCTTTCCCCTCTTGTAATTTATGGTAAGTGCAGAATATTGCTCTTAACAAATAATTATCCTTTCAACACCACAAAATAATCCTACATATAGTTTATGCTTGCAAGCAATCTTTTCTGGCTGGCCGTGTGTTGTTGCGGTGTTCTCACTGCTCTGAACATCCCTGGCAAACACAGCAGTGCTACAAGCACTAGTTCAGGCACAGGGATACCTGTATGTGCCCGACTTCCCAGAGGAAGGCGTGTAACATTAAATGAGAAATCACAAAAGGTGTATGAAATTAGAGAGCAAGCTTTTCTTTTCCTTCCACTTTATTCTCATTTTTTGGAGAGGATGGGTAAAGTACCTGACGCTCTGCTGCTCTCACCTACGAGATTTCAAATGGGGACCAAAGGAGCACAGAAGGAGGCTGACTCATCCTCTTCAGTTATCTTGTTCAGTTATCTGGCAAGTAGAGCCACAGCTAACTTTTGGAAGACTAAATTGAGGTAACACACACCTACATAAACTTTTATGTGTAAACGTCTCCCTCCAATCGAAGGAGGAAAAGAATTTAAGCTACCTTTTGCAGTACACTTGGATACTGCATTCATCTTGGATCTTATATGTAGACTATCAGAGTTTTTGGAAAACATTTAAAAGGGTAAAAGAAGGGAAAAACATTCCCAAATTTGATGGTTTTACAGAAGGGAAAGGATCCCTCTGTTTCTTCCTATGCTACCCGATAATTTTTTTCTTTTGGGATTGTCATCTTATTTTTAACCAAAACTGAAAATTAAAGTTGTAACATGAAATCCTAAATGATACTCAGTTAACCAAATCACAAGAATTATTCTTCCTACTTTGGCTTTCTCCAAATCACTTTCAGTTATTTTGGAAATGGACCAGATGTAAGCATGAATGAACTGAATAAAGTCTAAAACCCAATGGCTGCTAAACATTTATGTAACTTTAAACCAAATTACTTCCTGTGTTAATTTGTGTTCAACAGGTAGGGAAAGGATGCTGGTGTTAAGAGTGCACGTGAAAAAAAACAGATAAAAATGGATGCCCGCCAAATACATAAACACAACGTGCAAAAAAATAACGGATTGTAAAGAACATCCTCTCTTCTTCAGTAACAGATGTTGCTGAACTGATTAAAAAAAAAATGCATTGCTTTGTGGGTCATAGGGTGCAACTGCAACCAAAAAAATGCTTAGTGGCCTTTTAGTTGGAGTACATTGTGACACAGGGAATCAACACTATTGTTGAACCAGGAGACAGCTGCAGAAAAACATACGATTTTTTTAAAACCTATCTGAACACACTGAAGAAACTAGACCCAACATTAATCAGACCTACATGCAAAATTTCCTGTTCCCTCAGCTACACTAATGATATTTTGGAATCAGATTATTAAAGTAAATGAAAAACCAATTTTTCACGTGGAAGCAAAGAGTAACAGGTAATGGTGACTGAGATGTCTGCAAATGCTCAGATATATAGAGGTACAAAATTCAAAAATAAGAAGAGAAAAACACCTTGTCTTCACAGTATAATTGTACATGTAAATTCACTAGTGAAATCTGTATGGTGCTTTATCACAATATTAAAAATACGATGGCAGGAGAAATAAAATTAATTTAAAGAAACATTCTAGTTCTTATCTTTTCTATAACTGTGTCTTTTGTCTCAAGTATGTAGATTTTAATAATCTGAATCTTCCAATGAACCAACTTTAACACAGTCTGAATTATGTGTATCTACAGTACTTCATATTTTCACACACATTAATTTCACACTAATTCAGTTGTTACATTTTTGTTGTTGAAGACTGATCATCATAGCAAGATGAATTGGATTGTCCCTTTTTAAGAAGAGAGGAAAAAAGGAAGTAACCTAATGGATCTCCTGGACTGAGCCGAGCCTAAGCCTAAGCATGCCTGCCTATGCAAAGTGTCAATACTACTAAATCCATAGAAATCAGAAGAATTAAGAAAAACTTGAACACGCTCATAAAAGGAGATGAAACTCTTTTACCAGCTTCTTCCAGGGGCTCCATGGGTGTACTTTCCTCTCTATAATAGAAGAAAGTTATTCTATGGGCAATAGCTTTTCAGCAGAAATCTTTAAAAATATAGGGTAAAAGAGTAAAGAAGAGAGGGCTAAAGCATTCCTCTAGCAACCACAATAATTCCTTGGTCTTACGTCTATATGCCATTAACATGGATTTTTTCCCAATAACAATAGCTTATGAGCCACTGGATACATACATAAGGTATGTTTACATTATCAGTTAAATGCATATTTTTTAAGAGCTTTTATAGGATGTGTGAAATATGCTGAAGCAGGAAAATAAACAACTGTGCCATGTAACAAGTCTTACTGTTTCTTTATTAGTTTACAGAACCTGAAGCTAATATCCATCTGCCTCTTACAGTTCAGAGCAAAGTATTGACATACAGCTACTTACTTTGCCTTGGCTTCCCTCAGGAAGTTGCTGAGAATGGTTACATACAGTACAAAATTACATTTTTCACACTTAATACAGCATGTAAATTAACAAACTTCAAACAGTATGTGTAAGGGAAGGAAGGAATCTCTAGAGTCTAAATTATTCATGGGTTAACTTGTTTTCTATGTTTTGCTATACATTTTTTTCTATTTTTATACAAATCTTCTTGAACATTGTCAGGTCTGTATTCTTAAAGATGACAAAGCCATCTCAACTCAGACATGCTACAAAAATCAAGTCATAACTGAGTAATTGTCTGACTAGCATTAAACTTTTGTGCTTAATGAGGTTTAATTAAGAATATACGCACAGGAGAACACTATGTTAAAATTTTTACTAGTTTGTGTCCTACAGAAGTAAAGGGATACCATGCAGAAATTAAACCTGCCTGGCATCATTTTGTCTTGATTAAAATTCAGCACATTAAACAAGTTAGATCAATGGCTACATGACATACCAAACCCATGACATCTTCCAAATTCAGATCAAGAGTGTCTTGCAAAGGTTTGTTTTGTACCAGCACTCTAGTTCAGTGCATTCTGAGAGTTAAAAACCTCTGTTCAGAAGAGGCAGTAATGGACTGCCAGAAATGTATTATCACACACTGTACAGCTTCAGCTGAAACTTCTGAATTGTGGAATTACATCAAAATAATATTTTCAATTTGGCAGCAGCATATGTGGCCAAGACTCAAGGGATGCTGAAGTCAATAAAATTCTGTAAAAGAAACTTCATCCACAGAATAGTACTTTTGAATGATCTCATGCAACACAGTGAAGTACCTGAACTGCAATGGATAGAATGGTGGACTGAGCAAAGAAAAGATGCATTCACAATGGGACTTAAGGCAGACAAATTATTTATCAAAAGGCATCTTATGCAGTAATTTTAATACTTAAAAAAGGCAGTAACTTTAAAAGCCCTCTATTTCACATTTGAGATAAGAGGTCTTCCTTCTTTAAATATTAATCAGTATCTCTAGAGTAAACCCATTATTCTGAGTTGAAAGAAACACCAGCCAGTTGAACTGCTCTTCTGGGAGATGCTCGAGGGAGTGTAGTCAAATTTCTGCTTCACTGTGCTCACAAATCTTCAGGTGAGGATGTTACTGCTTTAGACTCTGTATTTTGCTTTGCCATGATCATTGATAACACATATGTGCTGAAAAAAAAGGTAACACTGATTGCAACAGTATCACTGATTATATTATTATTAATCAATTGTTCAGAAATACTTTTGCTTAACTAATCTAATGATCTTGTAATTACCCCTTCCTTCCCAGAGACCCAGAATTAAATTCTGATTTCACTCTCTAGCTACAGCAAATTTTGACACTTGCAATTCCCAGCTTTGAGGTCCACCCCTGGGAGTACCACAGGAAGCAAAGGCAAGGGTTGCACCTTTTTTCCATCATTATGTCACTGAGAAAAGGGGCAGGCAACATGGCAGTAGAAGTCTAAAGCTGTCTGAACCGCAGCTGTGTTTCACGTTTTACTGCTGTCTCGGCACTTACTGGGAATGGTGGACCTGTGGAGAAGATGGAAGTGTAGCAGAGATATGACTTCTGCTCTTAGGGGGAAGAGATGGGAAGGAACCATTCACAGCACTGAGCAGTGACTGCTTTGGATTATTTGAGGTTTTACAGGGAGTTCTACACTCACTGAAAGGATCCCAACCATGACATTAAGGACCCAGGTAGGAAGCAAATTATGGGGTATTTAAGAAACCCTGGAAAAGCAAACCAGTGATTTTTTAAGCTGTTTTTTAAAGAAACTTACATTTAGATCTCTGAAGTGCTCATTGTAGTCTAAGGCATAACCTACCACAAATAAATCTGGAATTTCAAATCCATAATCTGTATTGAGAGAAATAACAAACACCATCAATACAAGATCAGTGGCAATTATACAGCCCTTACATTCATGTGTTGGTTCTCTGACAAGCAAACTATAGATATGTGTAGCCAGTTCAGGTTATGTTACTTTTGACTCTGAGACATCAAGGTCAGCAGCAGCCCTATACCCAGCTCCTGCTCATAGACTACTTGTGACAGGGATGTAAGTAGTCGGTGGAGAGGAGGAGAGTTGTGTACAATTCTCAGTGGCACAACAGACACACTGTGGAAGGAAGGCAAAATCAGAGCTGAAAAATTCTGCCTACGTTTGGAAGCTCCACTGGTATATGTGTGTGATGACAATTACCTAGTGTCATACTAATGGGGAAAAAAAAGTACAATTTTAATTCAGAAGTAACTTTCAAAGATTTTTTTTCTCTGAGAATAGCAAAAACTATTTTGCATATTATGCTACCAAAATATGCTGCTTAAATTAAAGCCTCAACCTTATGAAGACTCATGCACATGCTTAACAAAGTAAATGCATGCAGTGTAGCTGAATCATACAAGCATAGACAGGTATCTTTTTGAGTGTGAAGGTCTGTGCAGTATCAGTGCTATACAAAACAAGTTAGGTGCTTTCCAAATTGTTCAGTAACTAGAGAAAAACACAACCTTATGGACACAAAAATAGGTCAGCATAAAAAATTTTACAAGTATTCAAGTAAGGAATTTATTCAGTTGGTAAAAATTGTGGGTAGCAGACACTTTGAAATCATAAATTTCGATAAGTGAGGACATGACACAGCACTGTCAGTGATTTACAGGAGTGATCTCTGATGTTTTATAAAATTCATCACAGTATGAGTAAACAAGGATAATACCTGTTTCGTTTTATAAGTTATTACATAAAAATATTAAGCTACCCTTCGTGAAGTAATTTTATTGTATTTTTATGTGTTTAACATCAGTGAATCTAGTCAAATATGTCCTTTAATTTTGTGGATTAAGTTCTATATGTTAAAAATAGCACTGTATAAAAAGCTATACAACAAAATGTTTGGGCCACAGTTCAGATTATTAGGCTAAAACTGCAGGGTGATGCCCGACATACTTCTGCTTCATAAAGTTTCCCTCTCTCCCACATCCCAAATCAAGACCCTTCATGCTGCCTCCTGGTACTCACCTGCCTACTCTCCTTCTACCCTCCTCCCCAGCTCAGCTGACCAGAGCCTTCTTCAGTAGCAAATACTGGTCGATCTCTTCTAGATGGATCTATTCTTTTCAGTATTTAGCCACATACCTGTTATTACATCATTTATTCTAATAAGTCTAAAATGACAATAGCTTGGTATAGCTCCATTTATGGCTTCATCATAGCACAGTACAAGTACCAATAATTCAGAGAGAAGTGGTGCTGGTGTGGCACAAACAGAGTAGCAGAAGGAAGTTTAAAAAACCCAATTTATCTTTTGCTTTTTTGAGGGGGTGGGACTTAGTTATAATATCATTGTTTACCCTTTTAAAAATAATACTTTTCAAAAAATAATTTAAAAAAGTTATTCTGTTATAAAAATGTAAAACTTGTGCATAAATAGGTCACAATAAAAAACCTTTCCTGTTCAGATGGAATCCCGCAGCTCCTCCAAAGAGATGCAATGAGGAAGGAAAAGGAAGGAATGGGCTTTCTCTTCTGTATAGCTTGTCAGAGACAGAAGATAAAACACTCACCTTTCATGGATAAAATTAAACCCTTTCATAACTTCCTTATAAAGTTAGTGCTCTGCAGAAAACATCAGAGTATAAGGAGGTTTGGCTTTCCAAACCACAATTACACAAATCCTTCCATTGAATCCCATAGTCCCATTGACAACTGATATTTTACAATGCTTCTAGCAGTAGATGATAGAAAGGCATGTGAAACACCTAGAATGATATAAAAAGCAAGTGGTAGAATAATGGTAACTTCCTGTACTCTCAAGTATATAGTTTCACAACAACACTTACAATCTGGTCTGTACCCATCAGGCCGAGAGGTTCTTTTCACCAACAAACTGTAATTAAAAACAAAATAAACCCCATGTAAATCTAGATATTTACCTGAATACATGCATAAAAACTATTTCCTTTATCAAAAAGGGAATAGTGAATCACTGTTCTTGTTCTGCTTCTCCTCCTGACAACGTCCTGATGTCAGGGAAGAGATGGGTGTGTTCCCTTTCAAAGTCCATCAGTGCCAGTCTTGAAATGGCTGAAGGGTCACTGCTACTGCAGAACAACACAAAAGCATTTCCTCTCCTTTCCCCCACCCACCTCTTCATGACTCAGGCAGCTCCTCTGCAGAGCTCCCCATGTGATACTGCAGCATCAGATTAAAGCAGAATCTCAAAATGGGAACCTCCACTGGAAAATTCAGTGGGCTAGACTAATTAATTACTAAGTTTTGTGATCATTCTACTCACCTTGCCACTTTAATCATTTTTGGCTTGTATTTTTCTATAGTATTAAGCAGAACCTTCATAGTCCTTCCAGTTCCAACAATATCCTTACAAAACATGAAAAACAGAGTAAGTAAAAAACAAAGGAAAGCTAAAAAGAGGAAATCTAGACAATAACTGAGCAGTTCTACCTTCTTATTTTGTGGAAATGATGTATTTTTCCCAGTGGATTGTGAGCCGTATCCAAAAAAGGTTATAACTGAGCTCACAGTCTTTGAAGCAAGCCCTTTCTACTTATGAAGTCATCAGTTAAAGGACTGTCCACTTCCTCTTGAAAACAGCTCTTTCTAGTACTTGGGATGCAACATGGAACCGGCGATGACTTTACTGGGCACTGCAAGGATGCAGGGTTCAGACTTTTTGTATTATGCTCAGGACTACAGTACATCAACATCTCTGCATGTCAGGGCTAAATCTGCCCTGTTTGTTGTTTTATTAGTCCAGTACAAATGAGTACTCTCCAGAGCTGCTGTTCTCAACCTGATCTGAATGAGATCAATAGATACCCGGCTACAAAACTGACCATGACATGGTGAGCAGCTGTTGATCCTGAACTCTGTGGGTGTGGATTTTTCATTAGCAACACCTTGTCTCTTCTCCTCAGTTATCTAATAGCATTAACAGAATTTGCTGTGGGTGTTTTTCATGTCTGTTACAGCAGTTAGCATTAGCAAATATGGAGCTCCTAGCAGCTATTCAGGTAACCAGCCAGCTCTGTGGCTGATGACTTTTCTCCCTCCTTTGCTAAGACAAAACGTTCCAACATTTATGCATTTTCTTCATTACACCATCCAGCTTACTTCCCACAGAAGCAGACTAGGCCTGAAATGTCAGTCAGATCCTGACGTGCTCTCTAACCATTCCAGTTGCTTTTCCAGCATTTTAAAAGAAAATCACCTACATTAATTTGCAGCACCAGTGAGGTTACACATTCTTTTCTTCTGCAGCTGTTGATTTACATCAGCAACATATCTGTGATGGGCCCTCCCCAGGGGACACTGCAGGATGCAATGCTGATGAGCAAGAGTCATGGGGACTTGAGAGAATGACTGACATTCTCAACCAGCGTGTGAACAACCCTGAAGCTGTTAAGCATGTACAGAGCTAAGCTACTATTTCAAAGTCATGCAACTGAGAAGTGCAGGGCATCACTGCAGTTGATTCATTGTCCTCCAAGGAACAGAACAACTTGCAGAACAGAAGTTGATTAAACCATAGAAAGAACAAATCAAATGATGCAGAAACAAAGACTCCTGGGTATCACAGGGCAGAGCACAAATTAGAGCGGCAGCAAGGTAGCTTGATCCATCATGCAGTTGCAAAAAGACTGAGAGGTCATTAAGCAAATCAACCCCTCTGCCTCTTCACCACCTCCAACTAAAGAACTGTAAACACAGATGAGTTCTAGAAACTGAACACACAATCATGGCTTGACTCTGTGACTTTATCTAAGTACAATATGACATAAGCACTGACTTACCTCCACAATTAGAACATTCTGAAAGAAACAAACAAAAAGAAACAATTACACAATATTCGCAAACTAAAAGAAACAAATGTTTGAAAAAGTGAAATGAAGATAGCTAGGTCCATGTGCATATGTACAACACGGTAGGACACAAGGGGATTCCTCTTTCGTTTTTGTGTCCTGAAAAAGAGCCAGCCATAAAAGCAAGCCCTGCAGTCAGGGGCTACAACTTTATTCAGCTCTGCCTAGATTATCTTCTTTGTGCAAGAACAGATGTAGCTTTGGAAAATAAAATTAGATGGAAGAAATCCAAATGGGATGGGCTTCACTTCATTCCAGTGTGTCTAGCTGTGTACTACAGTGTACCCTGTAGTTCACTAAAATACTGTTTCCAATGTTAATGTGAGACTGCAACTATATTATTCTTACTCTGAAATGCTATTACCCCTCCTGCCCCCGCCCCCAAGAAACCTCACAGTAAAGGATTACAGGCCAAGTTGTACCACCCGTTCTCATACTGTGAAGCATCCTCTTTCTCTTCAAATACTGCTGCTGAAATCAGTAGTATTACTTGAAGAGAAGGGGAGTGGTCCAGTCAAGAGCAGTGATGTCAAGCCTTGTGACAGGATGATCACACAGGCTGATCTTTTTGCTGAAGTGGTTCATCACTGTTCCAGGAATCGCAATATCTAAGGTGTCTTCTGTTCTTCTATTAAAAGCAGTAATAAGAAATAATGTTCTTAGTAGAAGAAATAAAAATCTATTTATTAGTGTGCATTTTCATATGCATGTTCAAAAGGATGGACTCTGAGCTTTAAGATCTGATTTCTGGGGTGAAACCTGAAACAGCAAGAGGAAAGTTATTCACAAATACCTATATCTATCTATCTATCTATATATCTTACATGCATGTGCACATTGTATGTCCTGCAAAACCTTGAGGCAGACAGTTTCATATCTGTGCAGTATTCAATAGACATTCTGTTTCTTACATTTCACTTCCTTTCTATCAGGCTTGTTGGCTTTGCTACATACATAATGTGGAGACTGTCTGACTTCCTCTTCCATCACAGAATCCCAAGGCTGAGAGTTCTGAGAAAGTCTCAAACACCATGGAAGAAGGAGTGTGTGAAGGGAGTGTGCTTATAAACAGCACACCTTTGACAGTTTCATTAACTGGTATGTAAATATATTTTAAATCTTCAAACCAGAAATTATGAATATAGATTATCCGTATTTATATTTATACTGCAGTTCCTCCTAACAATCACAGCACTTGGTAGGGAGACATAGCATGCTTCATGCATTAACCACTGCAGAAACATGTTACCACACACTGTATTATACCTGGATGCTTCTGAAATGGCAAAACACTTGGTCAACGTGTGGAGGCAACTCCGGGAGTAGTTCAGCAGATGTCAGCAATGGAGATATCACTCAAGAAAGCCACTAATTTAGACTTAGCTCTGATGGAATGTGTATTAATCTTGGAGGGTGGCTCCTTTTTGGTGTTTTCATAACAGGTTTTACAGGTGGTTATCCTGCTTGGCACTCCTGACTTTCAACTTCTCAGCTGCTGACACCAACAACTCTGGATCTGAAAGACCTAGACCTATGGAGGTAAAAAGTCAAAGGCCTCTGAACAACAGAAGTCCGAAGATGCCCTGCCTCTAGCAATTTCTTCCTTCAGTAAGGAATGGAAGTATGTCAGTCCTCTAGATAAGATGAAGAGACCAAAACTACATTCAGGAGAAGTTTATGACAGGTGTGCAGGGACACATTTTCTTGAAGGAAGCCATCTGGATCCAAAAAGAGTTTGGCTTTCATCTGGCTTCCTGTATGAGGCACTGGCACAGGTTGCCCATGGAAGCTGTGGATGCTCCATCCCTGGAAGTGTTCAAAGCCAGGTTGGATGGAGCTTTGAGCAACCTGATCTAGTGGGAGATGTTCCTGCCATGGCAGAGGGGTTGGAACTAGATGATCTTTGAGGTCCCTTCCAACCCAAACCATTCTGTGATTCCATGAAGTCATAACTAGGAAAAACACTTCCAAAGACTAGCCCAGGACACCTGAGTCTGAGGCATAAGCAAATCATTCAATACAGTCAGTGGACATCTAAAAATTATGTGTGGGAGTGATGGTTTAACTGTCCCCCAGGGAACTTTGCACAGCTAGTGATATATGTAAATATTTACATGTGTATACACACACACACACACACACACACATATATGATACAGGGAGAGAGCAGAAGAGTTGACAAGGAAACAACCTCACCAGAGCTAAAGATGGAAATGAACTCCATTAATACCAGCAAACAGTCCAGATTGACTGCAAGTGGCACCTGGTAGGAGAGGCTGACCTGACAACAGCAGCCTGATATCCGGACCCATTCTGCCAATTTCATGCATCTTTTGCTGCTCTTCATACTGTTGACAAGAACTTTCCTACCAAAGGAAAAGCACAGATCTTCTAGAGACAAGACCTATCCAGCAGCTACAGCAAGAGACGGAGCATACCAAAACTGACATGGCAGAGGGCTGCAAAGTCCTGCATTAGCAGACTGTGTCAGGGTGCAGCAAAGGCTGGTTGCTCCCTGAGTGAAGGGCAGCCGTGAGCTGAGTGTAGTAACACAGCCAGCGGTGCAGGGACCTCACCAGCCAGGGCCCAGCCTCACGGTGCGCCAGCAAGGGGAGCAGTCAGACCTGAGACTTGTTCAACCAAGAGTACATATCATCAGGTGAGTTCATGGTGACGAGGTAGATCCAAGGTCAAGCTGGGCTGTCAATCCACAGGTTGGGATCAGGTCCAGTGAGAGTAACCATGACCAAACACAGCCCGCTGATCTCCAGGCAGGTCCGTAGTGATGAGACAGATCCGAGGTTAAACTGGGAAGTCAGTTTGTGAGTTAGGGTCTGGACCAACATCTGTAGTAATGTACAGGCATGGCTGTGCCTGAGCTGAAGATAGGTACCCATACAGCATGGCTCAGGCATGGACTAAAAGCCCAGGGTTGAGATGCACTGGGGAACCTGTGCCCACAGGTGTGGGTAGAGACCCCAAGTGACACAGGTCATAGACATTAAGGCCTATTAGTGCACACAGGGCCGTGACAGACGGAGAGAAAAGTATAGTCCTGGGACATTTCGTTGATAGACAAATATGTTTCTTCACTACCACAGCTGCTTCAGCTATCCTATTATAAGCAGCAATAGGGATTCTCTTGCTTAGTCACAAGTGGAAATAATAAAATTGGACAGAATGAGGGGACAGCAGGCTCTTTGGCCATGGGATCAGGATTAAACCAATAGGGAGGAGCAGACCTCACTAATTAACTTGTGAGAAAAAAATCACAGACATTAATAGAAAATGGGGCTGAGGAAGGTGACCTGAAAAGTCATAGAAACTAATCTGTTGGCCCAAAGAATCACTGTAAAACTATCCCTCACAAATATCTCATTTACCTGTTCTTGAACATGATGAGGACTTCAGAACTTCCCCACGCAATGTGTCTCAGTGCCTCATTATCTAAGAGCAAAAATACAGTTAGAAAACTTCTGTTGCTGTTCGACCTGCACTTGTTTTGCAGTGGACATAGAAAAAGCTTTGTTTTCTTCTCTCTTTAACTTCTCCTATATTTGAAGACAGATGTATTTCCTTAGTTTCCTCTTCTTCAGATTAAATAACCCCTATTTATTCAACATTTTCTCACAAGTTATACTTTCTAGCTTTCTGATCATTCTTTTGTTCTCCTCTGGAACCTGTCCTGTTGGTCAGAATCCTTTTCCAGTTGTGGTGCCCCAAACCAGAGGGAAGCCTTTTCCAGTGCTGAGAAGAATAAAAGAACCACTTTGTATGCTTTACAAATAATCCTCCTTTCTATATATCCCAGTACAACAGTAACATCTTTTATAAAGGTAGGCTGTTGTCTCATGTGCAACTTGTGATCCACCTATCGTCTCCAGTTCAGAACCTTTGCTTAGTCAGTCCTTCCTCATTTGTGTTTATGCAAAAGATTACTTCAATATAAACACAGAAGTTTTCATCTTAATTGCCATTACTTGTCATTCTTTGAGCCAAATTCTTAAAATAATTTGAGATCATAATACTATCTTGTAGTATTTTTCCAGCTAGTATAAGTAACATTAAATGCTAATTCCACCTTTTAAATCATGAATTAAATATTGTATAGTCCCTGGAGAACATGCTTTAATGCATCCAGTCTGACAGTGAAGCATAATTAACTGTTTCTTGAGAACAGCTTTCCAACCAGTTATACATCCCTCTAATAGAAATTTAATCTTGTCTACATTTCCTTATCACAAATGACTCATGTGAAGGAAAGAAGATTAACACGGATCCAGCCATGCCTGAAGGGTCTGTCTGGCCACAAGAGTGATAGTCACCTGCACATGACTTCAGCTGAAGTGTAAGATCTCATATTTACTGACTAACTTGAGAAGGAAGGATATTGGTGGACACAGAAATCATCTGACCAGCACTGTGTTATTCTTGCCTCTTCTCAGAGTCAAGGAGTCCAACAGCTGGAAATGATATGCATTGGGAGATTTGGTCCTTTGAAAGTCCCTTTAGTCAGGCAACTGTCTAGGTCAGGAAACAGATTCTCTGTTTTGTATTATGCACATTCTCATTATTTCCAAAACATTGATGAGGATTTTCTGTGCTATGGAGAAATCCAGTATATAAGGACTTTGTAGAGGAAAAGCCACTGTAAAATATTTAGACATGAAAACATTTTGGATACGTAAATAAGCAGGCATCCTGATTGCTGAGAGTGATACATTAATCCCTGTTTTGATTAGGCAGGGTTACTGTGACTAAAGTCATCATAGTTAACTTTTCCTTATGACTGAAGACATTAAAAATGTTTTGCCATCCTCTGGTATCAGAAATCATCTCCTACAAAATGCCATTATATACTGGGAAACTGCCTGTAATGCTGCCTGTCCCCTACCTTTCTCCTGTTGAAGCAGACTACTGATAGAAGGGCTCCAGAGAAGGGATGGCATTGCAGGGTACCAGAGAGACAACTGCCAAGAAATGTTTTGATACACAGTATCCTAGACTAGGCAGTGGTGATGTGTAACTAAAACTGGTTGAAATAGATTAGCTTATCCTTGAGCTGTCTACCAGGACTCCCAGGTCCTTTTCCCCAGAGCTGCTCCCCAGCAGCTCAGCCCCCAGCCTGGACTGATACATGGGGTTCTTCCCCAGATGCGGGACTCTACACTTGCTCTTATTGAATTTCATTAAGTTTCTCCCTGCCCAGCTCTCCAGCCTGTCCAGGTCATGTTGGATGTCACCACAGCCCTCTGGCATGTCAGCCACTCCTCCCAGCTTTGTATCATCAGCAAACTTGCTGAGGATACACTCTGTCCCTTCATCCAGGTTGTTAATGAATGTATTGAATAGGACTGGACCCAGTACCGACCCCCGGGGAACACCACTAGTCACAGGCCTCCAACTAGACTCTGCCCCACTGACCACTACTCTGGGCTCTGTCCTTCAGCCAGTTCCCAATCCACTTCACCGCCCAATCATCCCATCCACACTTGTTGTTTGGTTGTGAGGATGCCATGGAAGACAGTGTCAAAAGCCTTGCTGAAGTCAAGGTAGACCACATCAACTGCCCTGCCCTCATCAACCCATCTAGTTATTTCCTCAGAGAAGGCTATCAGGTTGGTCAAGCATGACTTCCCCTTGGTGAACCCAAGTTGACTAGTCCTGATAACCCTCTTTTCCTCAACATTCTTTGAGATGGCATCAAGAACAAGCTGTTCCATCACCTTTCCAGGGATGGAGGCGAGGCTGACCAGCCTGTAGTTACCCGGGTCCTCCTTCTTGCCCTTTTTATAGATTGGAGTGACGTTGGCCTTCCTCCAGTCCTCAGGCACCTCTCCTGTTCTCCAGGACTTTTCAAAGATGATGGAGAGCAGTCTAGCAATGACTTCTTCCAGCTCCCTCATCACTTGTGGATGCATCCCATCATGGCCCATGGATTTGTGGGTGTCCAGTTCACCTAGCTTTTCCCTAACCGAATGCTCTTCAACCAGGGCATAGTCTTCCTCTCTCCTGACTTCTGCGGTCTCGAAGGTCTGGGACTCCTGAAGGTCTTCCTTAGCAGTAAAGACCAAGGCAAAGAAAGCATTCAGTAATTCCACCTTCTCTGTACCCTCCATCACCAGAGCCCCCACTTCATTCAGCAGAGGGCCTACATTTCCTCCAGTCTTCCTTTTGGCTCCAATATATTTGAAGAATCCTTTCTTGTTATCCTTGACCTCCCTTGCTAGGTTTAATTGTAAGGAGGCCTTAGCTTTCCTTATTGCATCTTTACATTCTCTGACCACATTCTTGTATTCCTCTCGAGTGGTCAGCCCATTCTTCCATGTTCTGTAAATTTTCTTCTTCCATTGGAGTTTATTTTGTAGCTCCCTGCTCAACCATGCAGGTCTCCTGGCTCCCTTACATGGTTTCTTACTCTTTGGGATGCCACGATCCTGAGGTTGGAGGAAATGATGCTTGAATATTGACCAGCTCTCTTGGGCCCCCCTACCATCCAGTGCCTTGCCCCAGGGAGGGATTTATCCAAGAAGTTTCTTGAAGAGGCCAAAGTTAGCCCTCCTGAAGTCTAGGGTTATGATCCTGCTTGTTGCTCTGTGCCTACTGCACATGATCTTGAACTCCACCATCTCGTGGTCACTAAAGCTGCCCCCTGTCTTCACATCCTTGACCAGTCCCTTGACTCCCATTCAACTTGCCATCAACCCAGACACTCAGATCTTTTTCTGCAGGGCTGCTCTCCAGCCTCTAGTCTCCCAATTTGTACGTATGGTAACCAGGATTATCCTGTCCCAGGCAGAGAATCTGGCTCTTGCTCTTGTCAAATTTCATACGACTGGTGATTGCCCAGCTGTCTAGCCTATCCAGATCTCTCTGTAAGGCCTCTCTAACCTCAAGGGAGTCCACAGCTCCTCCTGGTTTAGTGTCATTGGCAAACTTATTCAATATATATTCGACTCCTGCATCCAGATCACTTTAATGTTTTTATAAGAGCACTGGCCCTAAAATTGTACTCTGTTTTTAAATGTAAAGGGGTGCTGTGAAATTTCAAATCCTCCAGTTTTAAGTGATCAGGGTGCACACAACTTGTGACTCTGCATATGGACTTTTGCACTGAGCAGAAATATTTGTGGTGTGAACCAGATCTACACAAAAATAAAATTTGTGCTCTCATATCCTGTTTTAGACCGTAGTAGAAAAGGTTCACAGAAACATGTCTCGGGACATCTGGAAAAAACAGGAAGTTTTTGACAATATTCATACTATGTAAAATGAAGAAGAAATAATTTCTAGTCCCTGCATCCATGTGAATTTGTCTCTCATGTTAGAGAGACACATTTTCACTTTTATAATAAATTTCAGTGTATCTGTGAATTTAAAAATTTTTAATAATGGACTGGAAACCTGCAAAAAATGAAAATCTGTAGTTTACTGCTTTTCAAAGCCACATGATCTTATACATGGCAAGAAAGTATGTTGTTATTATAATACATGTAAGAAAAATCCTAACTTGTAGTAAGCTGAAAAATACTCTGGCACTGAGTCAATACATTTCTATTGTTTACCTTCCCACAGGTCAGTCATAAATTGAACAATGTCAGCTAACAAGACCACGCAGAGTAATGAGATCATGTATGCCTCCTGCCTGACTACTGTGGTCAGGCTATGTGCTATGGAAACTATTTTTCACCTTCCTGGAAAAGAATAACAGTTTTTTCTTGATTTTGATTTTATGTTCCATTTAGAAAACTGATTTCAAAGGAAAAAATGCTATGAAATAGCAGTGCTTTGAAATTAGCAATGAATAAGAGTTTGAGGGAAAGGCTGTCTTTGAATTAACATAAAATGTAAAATTTTAACAAGGTAAAATGCTAAGCTGCAAATTTAGAAAGGGGGAGTAATTCCTGGAAAGCAGAAACTCTACTTAAGTAATCAAATAAACAACCATACTTAATGCAATACTACAGCTAAGAGGACAAACACATCTCTTGGATGTATAGAAAGAAAATCAGGCAGGTACACAGAGGGTATTTTATCCTTAAATGTTTCAGCATAAAAACAGTAAATAACATGAACACACTTTTTTTTTTTTGTAAAAAAAAAACCACAGAAAGAACTTAAGATTGAGAAAAGAGGAATGATCTGAGACCTAAAAAAAACACCTTACAGTGAAGTTTGTAGCAGGAAGTAATAGCTTGTATTTAATTAACAGCCCAGTTCCCAGTGGGAGAACATTTTTCACAAAAGAACTTTGACCTTTCAGGCCAAAACCTCAAAGAGACCACAAAATATCTTCAACAGCTGATCCTGGGAACAAAAATTCAGAACTGCTGTATGCACTAGACATCATGGACTCAATAAAATACTGTCTTTATGGCACAATATAACCTTCCACTGCAACTGACCTCCAACTCATTTATCAGTGTTCCACAGCTGATAATTTGCTTTCTTATTCTAGCTCAGAAGAATTCTTAAAATTTTTATCTGCCCCTTTGGTCATAGGGCAGGTGATCATGTAGGGCAATCACTTTATTTTTTTCCCCAAAATTGTCTGATTACCACATTAGGTTAAAATTAAAGAGTTTCTCCTAATCTGTACTTAGCTTGAAGTCTGCTGATTCTGTTCAGACCAACGGAAGGATCTGCATGCTTGAAATTTTGTTTCCAACTATATCAATTGCCTGGTATTAATTTCCTGTTATTAATTCTACCTGCAAACCTTGTCTCATTTACATCCTACAGTATGCCAGTACTTCACAGCAGGGTCCCAATATATCAGTTTATGTAAAAGAAGCTTAAGTAATGACTGGATGATAGACAAATATGCAACCATATCGCAATATAAATTCGATAACTGCTGGTAAAACTTGTCTGAAGTATAGAGGTTTCTCCATCAAGTCTTTAAATCAAAATAGTCGGTAGCTCAAAAGAGAAACTAAGCACAATGAAGAAATTATCATTTGGGAGCCTTCAATCTGGTTACCCAGAAGTTCAGACAAGAATATAATGGTGCTTTTGGACTTTCAAATATAGGAATCTCTAAACAAAGCTCTGTTTGTGATCAGGCCAAATAACAGGGAAGGGAAGGCAAGGCAAGGCAAGGCAAGGCAAGGCAAGGGAACTTAATGTGGCAAGATTTGCAGAAATTTTTAAGGAAGCAATTCAAAAAGGCAGATTTACCTACATAAAGCTCATTGAAGGTAAGCAGGTAGCAAGCTCAAAAGAAAGAACTTTGCTGCTTAAATATGAAAATCCTTGCTATAGGATATCGTGAGACCGGAGGCATAACTGGAGTTACAAAGAGATGACATAGATGTGGATAACAGTTTTAGCACTGGATGTATTCAAAATGATAGTCCAGATATAACTTGGAGTTTGTAAGTCTCTGTCCTTGCTGTGTTTCTTATATCCTTTCCCTAATAAAATTCCAGTTGTCTGCTACTGAAGACATAATACAAACCTAGATAGACCTTTTATCCTATTCAATATGGTGGCATTGGTGGTCTTACAGGTGAAGAAAATATATGGAAATTGGGAATGATGGAAATACTTTTATCTTTGAGTCCCCATTGGTGTCCTGAGTTCCTTCCTCTCTCCTTCTGGGATAGAACTATTCTTAAACTATGTGAGAATACATGTAACATATTGTTAGTTATACCAGATTATAAAGTATGCATGAATACACAGTTGCTGGAAAAGGTGAGATCTTTTATGCATCCATTTCCACAGATGAAGGCATATTCGTAAAAAACACAAAAGACAAAAAAAGACACAGTCCCTTTTTACCTATCTCTATTTTTTTTTTTTTTTTTTTTTTTTTTTTATGGGTAGGTGGAAGGCTACAAAATAGTGTATTTTCATTCCCTTTAGTTCAACTTCCATTCAGAAGTCTGCATTTTCAGTTAGCTTATTTCTAAAGATACCTTCTTCTGATGCATACTCTGCATCATCAGAAATACTCTAATTGATAATGTGATTCTTCAGACTGAATTGTTAACTTATTATCAGTTTACTCATCAGACTACCGGTTAACCAAGATATTTTATGACAACTTAAACTAGGCTTGAAGAAGAGTTATTTTAAAGGATGAATGAATCCCATCATTACAGAATCACAGAATCACAGAATGTTAGGGATTGGAAGGGACCTCGAAAGATCATCTAGTCCAATCCCCCTGCCAGAGCAGGAACACCTAGGTCAGGTCACACAGGAACATGTCCAGGCGGGTCTTGAATGTCTCCAGAGAAGGAGACTCCACAACCTCTCTGGGCAGCCTGTTCCAGTGTTCTGTTACCCTCACTGTGAAGAAATTCTTCCTCACATTTATGTGGAACCTCCTATGTTCCAGCTTGCACCCATTGCCCCTTGTCCTATCATTGGATGTCACTGAGAAGAGCCTGGCTCCATCCTCATGACACTCACCCTTTACATATTTATAAACATTAATGAGGTCACCCCTCAGTCTCCTCTTCTCCAAGCTAAAGAGACCCAGCTCCCTCAGCCTTTCCTCATAAGGGAGATGTTCCACTCCCTTAATCATCTTTGTGGCTCTGCGCTGGACTCTCTCAAGTAGTTCCCTGTCCTTCTTGAACTGGGGGGCCCAGAACTGGACACAATACTCTAGATGTGGCCTCACCAAGGCAGAATAGAGGGGAAGGAGAACCTCTCTTGACCTACTAACCACCCCCTTTCTAATACACCCCAGGATGCCATTGACCTTCTTGGCCACAAGGGCACATCGCTGGCTCATGGTCATCCTGCTGTCCACCAGGACCCCCAGGTCCCTTTCCCCTACACTGCTCTCCAGCAGGTCAGCCCCCAACCTGTACTGGTACATGGGGTTGTTCTTCCCCAGATGCAAAACTCTACACTTGCCCTTGTTGAATTTCATTAAGTTTTTCCCCGCCCAACTCTCCAGCCTATTGAGGTCTTGTTGAATGGCAGCACAACCCTCTGGTGTGTCAGCCATTCCTCCTAGTTTGGTGTCATCAGCAAACTTGCTGAGGATACATTCTGTACCCTCATCCAGGTTGTTGATGAAGACATTGAACAACACCGGTCCCAGTACTGACCCCTGAGGGACTCCACTAGTCACAGGCCTCCAACTAGACTCCGTCCCATTGATCACAACTCTCTGGCTTCTTCCCTTCAGCCAGTTCACAATCCACCTCACTACCTGATCACCAAACCCATACTTTATCAGAGACTTTGGACTACGTAACCAGCTCCAAAGTTCTTGGGACAAAATATACACCATACAAGTATAAAAGGAAAATGGCAGTGATAACTCACAACTCTGGTATAGCTGAATCTACTGTAGTTCCTAGATGTTTTAAAATTTACTTTGTTTAAATGCCACAAATACTTTAAAATATATTATGATTTTTTACAGTATTATACAGTATGATTACAGTATTAATACTAAATAGGGTTATATTACTTGTTCTTTCACCTCATCTACATAAATTTTCATAGCCATCTTGCTTTGAAACAGTGCATCTAGTTTTCTGGACAGTTATTATCTCCCTGTTTTCAAAATTTATTCCTCTTTGCAAACATTAATGGTAACTTTTACCCAAATGAGCATTTCAGCTTTAAAGTAACTAAGCAGCTACTTAACTAAGAAGTTAGTTAAGCTACTGAGAAATTTTGTGTTCACCACTTATATCATCAAAGGAGAGATTTTGAAATTATATTTTTTCTGCATGACAATGAATAGTTACAAAGCATTGGAGTTTTCAGCTATATCAGGACTCATTCTTCAAGTACCTTTATTAATGATTCATGCCATGGAAAACCTCATTCTTGCTCTGTGATCTTCTTCACAGAAGAATAATTTCAAATTGTGGATGATTTTTTTCAGGTAACAGTTTGGGTCTGTATGTTAACTCTCCTCTCTCAGAATATTTCTCTTTTTCATAGTTGGGGTCATTATACATTTTTCCCATGCTTATACTATTTTTATAAACAAAAGAGTAATGTAAAGAAGTACAGAGGAGATATTCTTTCTTCTGAAGAGCTATTATCCTTAACAGCCTCTTTTTAATTACCTTTTGAAATTTTTTGCTTTCCTTAAGCTTTCTCAGGAAAAAAACATTGTTACAGAACAGCACGTTCATGAATATACTCAGTAATCTTTTTTTTTCCAATAACAAGTAACACATGAAAATTATTTAGTTGTTCACTAAGATTGTAGGCTAGTGGAGGTTCCAGGTATTACTGCTTAATGAAGAGCACTTCAAGAGCAAAATCTCAGATTTTTTTGTCTTAAGGTTTCAAAAATGTTTAAGTTATTGATGCCTGTGAACTTTACAGAAACTTAATGGAAGTTGCACTCTGAACCCATGCTGGCACTTTTTAAAACACCTTCCATGATCATTAAGTTAATGGCACTTAACCTCCCATATTAATTTTTCAATATAATCACAATCTTTTCTTAGTAAGTACTCCAAGCAGGCAGAAGAACCACCCAGCTCACATAAAAGCAGGGAAGTTGAATTCTATCAGTAAGTCTTCCACTAGTTCACTCAGTGACTTAGAATAATTACTAAAGCCAGCAGTTTTAAAAGACAGCAGTTAAACTAAGATACTAAAAAACACTTCCAGGAAAGATTTACATTGACTGTAGGAGGCTCTGAATCAGTCTGCAAATGGCTGATTAGTAAAATGTGCTGAATACTTGCACTAATTGCTTAAGTCAACAGCAGATGGAGGAGTTGGCATCCGTGGACATAAGGCCACTCCTTCATATATCCAATATTAGATGCGTAATATGAACATTAGAGCTCAAGCTTTGTGCCACAGCTTTTCCATGAGTAAGATAAGCTTTAAGGAAACCCCATTCTCACGTATTACAGTGAAAATGCTATTTAATTGTTCATACATCAGCTGTGTCACAGACAGCCACACATACAAACAACCGTCGAACATGCCCTTTCAGCAAGTCTGCTCTCCTGGCACTCCTAGCCCTCCCTTCCTGCTCCACTTCAGCCTCTCCACACCCAGCTTCCAGGACTGGGCTCCCTTCCTCATCAGCAACCGCCTTCAGTCCCAAACCAGCCCCTTCATGCCTACCCAGGATCCCAGCCTTCTTACCCAGCAATCTTAAGCTATACTGCTGTTCAGTCTTCTCCCTAAGTATCTCCTAGACTCCCAACAGCCAAATTTTATGTCCTGTTCCATATCTGGGAATAGGAGGGCCATGTCAATGAGAAAAAGGTAACGAGGATTTTCAGTATAAGACAAGAATTACTTAATTTTTGGAAAGAGCAGAACTACTTGGGGTGAAATTTTCCTCCTCTCTCATACACAAATACACCAGTCCTGTGAAAGAAAATAATGTTTTGCCCCAGTGAATTCAAATGATATTAGAAAGATTACATCTGGAAAAGATATTAATAACTGAAGCTATTCATGGAGAAAATTTGGGGCTGGAAGATGGGGAAGGGAAGCTGGGCTTGGAAGCTTAGAAAGTGTTTGAACTATCTGGGAAAGAGACATGTTAGGTAAGATGAATAAGTGCACTGCCAGTTCTGCCTGTAAGGCAGAGAAACCTATGCAAAATCATCACAGAAAAGCAGGTAGCTCCAGTGTTTGAATATAAGAAAGTAGCAAATGAATTGGTATTTTCCAAGAACATGATTAATGCTCTAGTGATAATTTGGAAACAAACACCCAGCAGGAGTATTTAGAAGTGCAAATTGAGGACATACATATCACTAAAATATTCTGAGTGTAACAGCATTTTTTTCATTTAAATTCTAGTTGCATCAAAACCTATTTAATAATAATGAAATATTTAAAGTTAAGTTTTTCTCTTCTTTTTCTTGTGTGCTATAGTACAACAAAACAAGTGAGTTTGCTAGTGCTACATTTGAGTGCTGTGAAGAAACTGGTATTATTTAGTGCCAGTTAATAAAAGAGTACTACACGTACAGTACAAACAACAAGGTAAGTATTATGTTGCCTTAATGCATAAGTAAAGAGTCCATTTCTGACCATTTTCCACACAGACCATTTGCCTAATGAAATGAGCCTTCCTTCCTCTTCAAAGTACTGCTTTGTATTACCATGGTTGGATGAAAATAGCCTTTTCACTGACTCAAACCACTCTCTTTCATTACCAAAATGTTCAAGATTAGTGTAAAGCAAATTCAGTCATACAGCCAGCATGATGTTGAAATATAAAAAAAAAAGCATAATCCCGTTTGATTATCTGAGTGAAAGGTTCCACAACTGAACTTTGTACAGTAGGCAAAATTGTATTAAACTCCTTATATGCTGAATTCAACAGGGATACTCAACGTGCAGTTTTCTTGCATGCACCCACCATGGGCAAGAAAAAAACAAGGCTCCAAGACACAAACAAGCTCAGGGGATGCATTCCACCACAATCTTTGCCCACAGTCTCACCTATACTAGGATAGAGGGGCTACATTTTGACTTTTTTGGGCACCTGCAATCTGAAAGCCACAGCATTACAGCAATTTAATAGGGATTAATATATTTCTTTGATTTCGATATCATTATCTGACAGTCCATATGCAAAATTACACAGCTTTTCTTAAGTGTTTTTAGTGGATGTATTTTCTTTCTTAAATTTAAAATTAACAAACCTTCCCAGTCAGCTTTGAAAGATCATCTCCTCCCATTATCTGCATATCTTGCATAGACTGATCATTCTGAAAGAAGAAAGACAAAACTTTGAAATCGGATATAACTGTAAAAAATAGAAGTATAAACATGTTAACTTTTTTTGGATCTTTCACAGTCTTGGTTACCAATATTTTCTAATTCTTGTTAGTATTGGTGTATGACAAAACCACACTCTCACTTGTTCCTGTGGCTTCTATCATCTCCTGGTTTTATTTAAACTAACATGAAGCTCCAGGCTTCACTTCACTCCAGACTTCTTCACTGAAGAAGAAGTTGTCTCTTTCTTTTTAAAATAAATGATGTTCCTTTGCTTGCTGTTTCGTAATATGACAAGTGTTGAGTAATGTATTTGTCCCTTTCACAACGGGAAGACAGGAGCATTTCAACACTTGACCAAACACCTGTAAGCACTTTTTTTTTTGGAACAGTCTTTAGAAACACTGGCAAAATGTGCTTACATCTGTCACTCACACAGAGAGATCAACTATTTTTGAAGAAATTCACTCAGTATTTTTTCAGGGAAAAAAATTTTTGCAAAAATTATCACTTGTTATCAAGAATAGTTTCAGTGTGCCGTACATTTTCGAGAGTTTTGGGTTTGCTTTTTCAACTAACTTAAAGAAAAAATCCTTGAGGTCAATCCCACAAAATAGAACACTGACAATCAGGTCAAACTAAATGCAGCAGGATAGTATGTTTTGATTTGCTATTAGAAGAGACATAAAGACATTTAAAAAAAAAAAAAAATCAGTAAATTTTTTTTGGATAAATTTGTTTTACAGACATTTCTAGCTGAAATTTGTTCTGATGGAAAATTCTCAACCAGCTCTAGTTCAAATTCATTATCAGCCGCACGCAAAGTTAAGATCACATAAGGGAGACATACAGAAGCCCTACTTTTAAGGGAAGAGAAAAGAGGTCTTAAAGAAGGTAGCAAATTAAAAAACATATAGTCATGGCCAGGCTATATGAACTTTCCAGAGAAAGCCAGAGCAGAACGAAGCATAGTTAATGTGGGGTTTTTGCCAAATTGGTGCACATGCTAATCTAATCTCCCTACCCATAGGAAGACAGTGTTAGTTCAAATTTAATAATATCTGCAGTACCACAACATGACACTGTAGTTTACTAGTAACATCAGGAAGCTTTATCATTACAAACAACTGACAAAAATGCAATACTTGAGTGCTTTGCTTTTATTTCATAAATCCAGTGCTCTGAAGTCAAATGTTTTTCCATGAATAAATAATGGAACAGGAGGACTTACAAGGTAGGTAAGGATTTACTGGGCTAAGGGGTTTATAGCTCCTCTTCTTCCCCTCAAAAAGCAGCATCAGCAGAGGTAGCATGCATGTGCCTGTCATGTGGCACGGTTACAGCTGCACACCTGTGCAAATGGAAACTGCATCTGCCCACGCTCACAGCCCAGGTGGCAGAAGTCCAGGGACTTCCAAGGCACCTTTGCAGCCACTAGATCACAAGCAATCTGACAACCCCAGGAACTATTCATGGTCCCCATGGGAATGGATTGTCTAAATTAATACAGCCTTCCTGAGTAACTGTAAGAAAAGGTTGCAGAATTGCCCAGATGACAATTTCTCCAGGTTTGCATACTGCGGAACAACCAAAAGCTTCCCCTTTTACTGAAACTCCCCTCCCCAGAAAACTCTCACACCAGAACTTTGTAAGAGGTTCTTAGCAGCCATTGCTGTAAACGGCAGGTTTTAGACATGCCTTCACTTTTTCTGCACCATATCTAGGAGCTTTAGATCCTTTTCATGCTGCTCTGATTTGTTTCCTGGGAAACAGAGCTAGAGCAGGAATGAAGGTTACATCCCGTATGTTTTCTAAAGTAATTTTCAACATTTCTCTTATTTTTGTAAAGAAAAACAGAAAGTAAAAAAAAAACCACCACAACAAAAAAACACAAACAAAAAACCAAAGCAAGTAACTGATTCCTCAGAAGATTATTTTAAGACTAAATAAAAAGTGGAGATAGACAAGATTTTATGTTCAAGCTTAAAAGCATAAGCCTTTTGTTGTACAGCAAGACAGGTCACTCTTCAAAAGTCAGAGACATATTCAGGTCAGGACTATAAAAAGCAGATAGTTTCTAATATCTATCACAGCATGTGTAACCATGGTAGTGATAGAATATTTTTTCATTTCCAAATGAGAAAGACTGGAATTTTAGTAACAACCAACACACAGGAATTACTGAAGGGGCATTTTGCCCTTAGCTGCTAGTTGAAAAAGAGAGGCGAAAAAAAACCACCAGTGAGGTGCAATGCTTAATGAATTTATTTATTTTTAACTAAAAAAATCTCTTTCAGCAGTCTTCACAGCACCACTGTTTCCTTTGAATTTGGTATTTCTGGCTCCAGCTGAAATGAAGATGCTGAAATAGCATCTTCATTGCTGGCAAACAGTTAAGCAAACACAAACACCATTGAGAGCTGGGGGATCAGAGCATCCTGTCAATCTCTGTGTTCACACATTGGCTGCTGTGACACAACTGCACACAATTATGAAAATCCTTGTGTTCTGACTAGAGAACCATCACTGTCAGAGGACAGGGCTGAGTATTCACTGTGCCTAAAAATCATATAGAAAAATGCAGCTCAGAACCCTTCAGCTAAGATGCTTTCAAGAAATTTAAAGAAATTACTTGCATCATGCAGTAGAGCAATTCTATTGCAAAACCAATTTCAGATCATTGATTTTAATTCCATTTATAACAATCTCTATGTTCATCAATTAACTCATATTGTAAAATACATACCTGCCAAACAGCAAGATTCAATATCAAGATGTCACGTTACCGTAATCATAATGTTCATATAGCTAATGTGCACACTATGGTTGCCATAGGAACCTCTCAAGGATTTTTCTGAGTACTCACTTTATAATCTCAAAATAACACTGCACTAAATGTTAGGTATAAAGTACAAGAAATGTCAAGAAGAAAAAAAAAAGGTACCATTTCATTCAGTACCATTTACTGTCAATTCAGAACTTTTTATTTAATTTTCATGGTCTCAAGTCATTCAGGGCTTTTTTCCTCTGGGAGTTGTTCTATACATTGACAAAACTGATACGATTGAGTCTCTAGGACTTGTTATAAATGCAGAGACATGAATTAAAGGTTCCCTTTCTGTCTCCCAAAGTTTCTCAATACTTGCTTTCTAACATCACCAGACTCTATCAACACTATTTTTGCTGTTAAATGCTTGATACTAAATATAATGAGACATCAAAATCACACTGTGTTTTGGTTAATTCAGCACAAAATTTATTGCAGCTGTTTTTAACAAGACATGATGCATTTTGCCGCATCCCAAGCTATATTTAATACTGCATTTCTGATCTTTTTCCCTGTGTTTAATAAATCTGCATTTTCTAGGATAATTCTCAATTTCTTTGTTTTTACTAGCTATCTTGTGCTTTTTCACCTGTTCATCTTTGTTTTATAATTTTATTTCATTCAGACCTTGTCAATATACAACCTCAGATCCTATCAATACCTGATGAATGAAAACATGAATGTAACTATTTCCACCTGTATTTTTCACAGCATGCAAGATAAAACTTTGAACTTTCTATGTTGATTGGAAGTATAGATATTTAAATTCCATCTATACCAAGTCATGTCTTTTGAACTGGGTGGGGCACAGAATTATTACACCTCTTTTACAACTCCTGAGATCAACAGTTGGACATAGTTCAAGTTACAAGTGAAATGAGTTGGGTGGTCTCAGGAAAATTTCTTATAAACAGCATTGCTCATCTGAAAATTGCACCAAACTGTGAACATCTGTTACTCTTCTAAAGAAACAGAATCTGCAGCACATTAATACTGGGGTCACTGAAACAAAAACTCCTTAATCATGGCAAAAAAGTAGCTCTAACATAACAGTTTAAATGCGTGACAGAATTATGAAATACGGACACAAGGTCATTATCATACATTTAGTTACTATAGTCTGCACAGTTCATATGGAAGTTCTTGGAAAAAGTGTGACTACCTTTTTCTCCCAAAATTCATCAGGGAAATTCTTAACAAAGAAGGATGTGACCATCAGACCTGTTCTACTTGGCTTTCTGCCACTTGAGTGATACAGCAGATCTGCCAGCCTGGGGATTCCCATGAGGACAGCTCTCTCACTTTGTACCATCACCCCATCTCCTACAACTGGATTCTCCAGGAAAGTTTTGACCAAAAAGAAGTGACTGATAGACCATCACTTTTTGTTGTTCCTTGGAACTTCAAGCCATTGGATATAGAGCGTCTCCAAGGCTTCCCTTATCCATCCCTAATGGCCAAGTGAAATGGTTAGGACAGAATTGCTGCTTGTGAGGTTTCTGACTCATACCCACAATTGGCAGAGTTTGAAAAGCAAGAAATCAAACACCACTTCACCAATAGGTTTGATGCGACATGTCCACTAAAGCAGAGTAGAGTTCAGTCTCCACATTTACTTTGACCTCACCTTTTAAATTTCCATTAAGACTGCATGTGATCTATGCTGCTTCTGTTCTCATAGGGTGACCCATGACCATGAAATGTTGCGGTGGTTTGACCTTGGCTAAACACCAGGTCAATCATTAAAGACAGGATTACTTTGTTCCTAATTTAGGCATCTAAAAGTTAAGACATCTAAATCTATGCATCCTGGGCTCCCTTCATAATCAATGGACAAAACAAGATAAATCACGTAAATCATCTATTTTACCATATGGGTAATCTACAGCAAATAACTTACACCTAGACGTCTGACCATGAGAAACCTGAAGTTAGGTGAGATGAATCCCAGCTTAAGAGATGAGGTCAATACTTTCTTCCTAAAAACCTTACTGAGCACTCAGAACGAAATTATTTTCGATTGCATTTACTACAGGCATGTAAGAAGCAACGATCTTGACTATTTTACATTAGTAACATCCTGAACTACCCACTTAGGCTCTGTGTCACACAAACATTTAACAGAATTCTCCTCAGTACCACTCCAGGATAATTTGCTTAAATGTTTACTCAAAGGTTTCCTTTGAATCTAGGTGAAATATATTTGAGGAGAGATTTCAAAAGACACAACCAATCTAATATTTCTAATATTTCTAATATTTCTTCCAACTTATGTCATGAAAAAAATATTAGCAACCAGTCTTTGCAGATTTTTTGCAAAAACAATTAGGTTTCATGTGTGTGAGGTTCATGATCATCAAGGACGGAGTCTTAAAAGAGCCTCAATGAAACCATAACTTCCATTTGATACTGGAGGAAGGACAGCAACTGGGTAGGGTACACTAACAGTAACTTTGAAGGTGACCTAAACAGCTACATTTTTGATGGCACAGAAGGAACAAGGTGGCTGATATTAAAGCCACAGAGGATATGACAATTACCAAGATAATGAATGATGAGGACTTGAACAAAATTCTTGGTAGATCATACAGTAAAGAAAAGCTGAGACACAACTGACTTATGAAATGGATGTATGTTTTCAGATACATGGCTACAATATACTGCTGCAACAGAAACTGAAAATGACAGAAAACCCAGGCAGAACTGTATACTCTGGCATACAAATTAACACATACTACAGGTATGTTTTTCAGTTGAGAAAAAACATAACGCTTAGGTGAAAGCAGAGCAGATATGACAAGAAATTACTTTACAGTTAATATATTGCAAAAATGAAACCACAGAAGCAAAGTCTGTCTCATAACTTTTAAACAGAAAAAATTATTTTTATGTGACTTAGCTGCAGCAAACTGATTCATAATGTAACCAAGCTTTCTGCAGTTAAAAACATATCATTGCAGAAATTAATTGCAGGTATTGGCAGAGTTTAGACAGCTGTATCTGCAATTATAAAGATTTATGCTTTGAAATTATACACTGTTCAATAATTACAATATCTTTTGCTACACGACCATGCTTTACCATCTCAGTCATGAGCATAATAATTAAAATGAAAATTTTGATGTTCCAGTTTGGATGCTGACACCCTAGTATGAAACCTACTTGCTTTGCAGCCTGCCTCCTGAGAAGTGCTTCAATATACAAATATGTTGGTTGGGGAAATGCCAGTATGGCATATGGCATCTATATAATCTGTTAACCTATTTGGATTACTAGGTAAAGTCAAACTGACACATAAAGTATCGACTATGAAATTATCCTCAGTATATCAGCAGAAATAAGATGAACATCCATAGAGTGGTAATACATAAGATGCTGTACTTACAAGCAACATACACTTGAACTGATACCTTTTCGGGTTTCTTCTCTAAAGAACAACAGCTAAGAACAAAGGATCTCAAGAGAGGTCAGAACACAGACTTTCATGGGTTTCATAGCAGGCAACTAAAGAGACTATCCAGGCTTAAGTAGCAACATTCAGAAGACAACTAGTAAATACTATTAAGATGGAGACTTGTGCAAATGAGTGGGAATGATACAGATCGCTTCCCAGTAAAGACTGGAAAGCATACCTTCCCTTCCCCAGAATCAAATGTAATACCAAAGGGCAGGCTGCAATCTCCGGGGCACACCCACATTCAAAATAACCAAGTGCCAGGTCACTGATATATTTGTAGGAGGTGCTTTGAATACCTTGCAAACAAGCCAACAAAGCTGAACTAACTGGAAATCAAATACAGTAAACTGGCATACACCCACTGTCAGAACATCACCTAACCTGCAGGGACAGTAAAGGTACATTTGCACTGAAGCACTGACAGTTTGATGTATCCCTGTTAGCTTTAAAGTTGATTCTACAATGCCTTCCTGAGCTGATTAGTAACCACACCACTGACTACAATGGGCCGAGACCTGTCTTATTGCTAATGCCAGCATAACCTGAGATAGTAAATTTTAAACTGGTATAGGTATATCTAACTGAGCTCCAGTTATTACAGTCTAAGATTTATTTTGCAGCTCTATGGTTAGATCTACAATATAAATAATTTGAAGATTTTGCTTATTTTTTATTCTTTTTCTTCTTTGTTGTTATTCATTAACAAAAAAAATCCATTGCACAGGTTTTGAAGTGCTTCAAATTCAGGCTAGTCTATCCAGTTCCAGGGAAAGCCAGAGTTCTGCAATGAGGAAGCTGGCTTTGGACAGAGAAACACAAACAATGAATTTACTGACAGCAAGGTACTCCTTTATCAGCTGGCTGGGTATGTTTCTTCCCTGCTGTAAAAGCAATGCAGGATCATTCATCTTAAACAACTCTCAGGGCAGCGGTAAGTTATTAAACTTAATAAAGTGGATTTTTTACAATCATCTGTTCACACATTCAATGATTTCTTGTGTACCGGGACTCCTGTATGCCTTCTCTGTATTTAATCCAAAGAAGGTAAGGCATCTTGAAATAGGTACTAGCAAATTCATCCTCCATAGGAGTTGCTTCCATGGAGATTCTCTGATATTTAATGAAGCATAAACTGCCATTGAAGCTTTTCCCTTCCTGGTCAAGGCATTTGGAATTGATCTCTCTTCTGTGCACTCTTAGACATCAACAAAGGTGAACTCACACACAGTGTTAATGGACTCAGCACAGGTTAATACAGATTATTCCTGCAACTAAGAACATATTTGCTAGGGGCAAATATTAAATGATGGAAATTCTTCACACTCTCTTATTTTGCTGGAAATATGTGTTCCAACACTATATTTCCACCTATTTATAAGTTCTGTAGATATACAGAAGATATTTCAAATATTTTCAAATAAAGAAAATTTTCTAAAAACATGACTGCATACAGGATCTACCTCTGTAGTTTTATTGTGGGTAAAACTTTCCTTAAAATCTCTAAACAGAGATATGAGTTCAGTTTTATTGGCATAACCATGAAGTAACTCCACAGGAAAAGGGTCAAACTGTTGTAAATTGCAGCAGACTTTAGACCAGTTAACTTGGCTAATAAGGATTATAGACAACAAATTATTTCATATTTTCCTTTCTGTTTCAGCAATTAGCAATTACATTTTATATATTTGCTTAGTAATATTTCCAACAAGTTATTTTGTTTAAGAATAAGGCAGTAAGACTGCAGCACCACATATAACCATATGGCACAAACAGCACCCGTACACTTAAAAGGTTAAGAAAGAACTGAAATCAAGAACATGTGATCCCAAATGTTTTGAACTGTATATAAACCAGAAACACAATCTATCCTCAAAACTCAGGTTAGTTCCCACAGAGTGTAGTCTGAGGTTTCCTTGTACTGTAACTTCTTTTTATTCTGTAAAATAATATTTAAAACATAGAGATAAAATCTGCATATGTCCCAGGATAAGAAAAGGTACTAACAATTTCATAGGGCTGTTCAGTTGTGTGAGCTGAGGTTCAGACCACATACTTTGTCTCCAGAGATGGGAGGCAAATACAATTTAAAATTTACAGGCAAAACAACAATTTTGGAAGCGTACTCTTCAGCACTGCCATAATCCTAGTCAGGTACTCATTTTGGACTTCCAGGAGACATTACTAAGGGTGTCCACCTTTCGTGATAATAATGTAATACAAGCCCACACTCTTGGAATAGGAGGCTTGAGCTTCTTTTCTTTGTCAGCTCTCAGAAGACTACCATAAACTAAAGGGCGTAGGGAAAATCTTCCTCCCGTTACTATGCTATGGTAATGCAAAAAGGATATCAAGCATGCTATGGCAAACGATATTGGACTCAGCCAGGAAAAAGTCAGTTTGGGTTCAAATCCTTGATAACTGGAGTATCTGTCTTTTACCCAATTATTTAATTAGCATTAAATGCATGAACATTACAGCAGCAGAACTAGAAGTCACATTTCCCAGCATCAACAGAGGGTGTCAGCATGCCAGTTGGGACAATACTAGATCTGTATCTACCACCTTACCCCATTTGTGTAATTGTGATGTAAAGTAATGAACAAAAGTAAATTAACATTGTGAAAAATCATATAGAGAATTTGTAGCTCTTTACTAAAAACCGTGTTCCTTGGGGGCTTCTGTAAGCACAAACCCCAGCCTTCTCTAGACTAAGCCCAAAGTACTAACCTTCTGGCCCTGACTATCAGTAGTTCCCAGGATCTGGTAACAAAAGGAAGGTAAGAGAAGAATCTTCAAATCTGTCAAATAGCCAAAGGCTGAGAAAACAGAATCATAGAATCAAAGAATAATTATGGTTGGAAGGGATCTCCAGGGTCATCAAGTCCAACCTTTATCCCATCCTATTCCTAACCATTAGACCACTAGACCATGGCCTCACGTGCCTTATCAACCCGTTTTTTGAACATCCCCAGGGACAGCGACTCCATCACATCCCTAGGCAGCCTGTTCCAGTGCCTAACCACCCACTCAGTAAAGAACTTCTTCCTAATATCCAACCTAAACTTCCCCTGATGCAACTTGAGGCCATTTCCTCTCATCCTATCATTAGTAATTTGGGAGAAGAGACCAACACCAGCCTCACTACAACCTCCTTTTAGGTAGTTGTAGAGGGCAATGAGGTCTCCTCTCAGTCTCCTCTTCTCCAGACTAAACAACCCCAGTTCCCTCAGCCGGTCTCCATAAGGCCTGTTTTCCAGACCTCTCACCAGCCTCGTTGCCCTTCTCTGGACTCGCTCCAGCACCTCAATGTCCTTCTTATCCTGTGGTGCCCAGAACTGGACACAGTACTCAAGGTGTGGTCTCACGAGTGCCGGAGTACAGGGGCACGATCACCTCCCTACTCCTGCTGGTCACATCGTTTCTGATACAGGCCAGGATGCCATTGCCTTTCTCAGCCATCTAGGCACACTGCTGGCTCGTGTTCAGTCGGCTGTCAACCAACACCCCCAGGTCCTTTTCCACCAGGCAGCTTTCCAGCCACTCTTCCCCAAGCCTGTAGCGCTGCATGGGGCTGTTGTGGCCAACGTGCATGACCCGGCACTTGCCTTTGTTAAACCTCATACAATTGGCCTCAGCCCATCGCTCCAGCCTGTCCAAATCCTGCTGCAGAGCCTCCCTACCCTCAGGCAGATCGACACTCCCACTCAATTTCGTGTCATCTGCAAGTTTACTGAGGGTGCATTCGATCCCCTCATCCAGGTCATTGATAAAGATATTAAACAAGACTGGCCCCAAGACCGAGCCCTGAGGGACACCGCTTGTGACCGGTCTCCATCTGGATTTAACTCCATTCACCACAACTCTCTGGGCTCGGCCATCCAGACAGTTTTTAACCCAGTGAAGAGTCCACCTGTCTAGACCATGAGCCACCAGCTTCTCCAGCAGAATGCTGTGGGAAAGAGTGTCAAATGCCTTACTGAAGCCCAGGTAGACAACATCCACCGCTTTTCCCTCATCCACTAGGCGGGTCACCTGATCATAGAAGGAGATCAGGTTGGTTAAACAGGACTTGCCCTTTGTGAACCCATGCTGGGTGGACCTGGTCCCACTGTTGTCCTGCACTTGCCGCGTGATCTCCCCCAACATGAACCGTTCCATAATCTTCCCCGGTAGTGAGGGCAGGCTGACAGGCCTGTAGTTCCCCAGATCCTCCTTCCTGCCCTTCTTGTAGATGGGTGTCACGTTGGCAAGTTTCCAGTCATCCGGGACCTCACCCGATAACCAGGACTGCTGATAGATGATGGAGAGCAGCTCGGCAAGTTCCTCTGCCAGCTCCCTCAGCACTCTCGGGTGGATCTCATCCGGCCCCATAGACTTATGGGTGTCTAATTGACTCAGCAGGTCCTTCACTACTGTTTCCTGGATTACGAGGAGTTTATTCTGATCTCCATCCCAATCTTCCACCTCAGGGGACTGAATACCATGAGGATAACTGGTCTGGCCATTAAAGACCGAGGCAAAGAAGGCATTAAGTACCTCAGCCTTTTCCTCATCCTTGGTAACAATGTTCCCCCTCACATCCAATAAAGGATGGAGATTCTCCCTGCATCTTTTTTTATTGTTAATATATTTGTAAAAACTCTTCTTATTATCTTTTGCGGCACTGGCCAGGCTGAGTTCAAGCTGGGCTTTCACCTCCCTAATGTTCTTCCTACACAACCTAACTAAATCCCTACACTCTTCCCAAGTAGCCTGCCCCTTCTTCCAGAGGTGGTAGACTCTCTTCTTTCTCCTAAGTCCCATCAGAAGCTCCCTGTTCAGCCAGGCAGGTCGCTTTCCCTGCCAGTTTGTCTTACGACACCTGGGGACAGCCTGCTCCTGCATCTCTAGCAGTTTCTCCTTGAAAAGAGTCCATCCTTCCTGAACCCCTTTGCCTTCTAGGACTGTTCCCCAAGGGACTTTCTCAACCAGTGTTTTAAAGAGATTGAAGTCTGCCCTTCGGAAGTCCATGGTGAAAGTTTTGCTGCCCCCCCTCCTAACTGAGCTAAGGATCGAGAACTGTATCACTTCATGATCGCTTAGCCCAAGACGGCCTCTGACCACCACATCACCTACCAGTCCTTCCCTGTTTGTGAACAATAGGTTGAACAAGGCACCTTCCCTGGTGGGCTCACTTACCAGCTGAGTCAGGAAGTTATCTTCCATGCACTGCAGGAACTTCTTGGACTGTTTTCTCTCTGCTGTGTTATATTTCCAGCAGATGTCTGGTAAGTTGAAGTCCCCCACAAGAACAAGGGCTTGCGACTTTGCAGCTCCTGCCAGTTGTCTATAGAACAGTTCATCGACCTCTTCATCCTGGTCAGGTGGCCTGTAGTAGACTCCCAGCAGGATATCTGCCTCGTTCACCTTCCTCAACTTCACCCATAAACATTCAACTGGCTCATCACACTTATCGATCTCCATACAGTCAAAACACTCCCTAATATGGAGCGCCACCCCACCGCCCTTTCCAGATAGATAGGTGTAAGCAAATCCACAAAAGATGAGACTAATAAAAACCTCAAATGCTTAGACCCTTCAAGCAATCTGGATACTCACAACTCAGTAGTGCTCTCTTTCATACCACTATGTTTAGTCCCTTGGCTAGTGACAACCTGGCAACTTTTGACAATCCACATATTCTTTGTGAGTTTCCTTGCAAGGTTATTTTATAGTATCCCTTCTCTATTTAAATATTACAACTTCTGTCTCTCAAATGAGAAGGGAAAGAATTTTGTATTCATCACACAGATAAGCACTGCAATAATAGAGTACTTCTTGTTATTGCTATATTCCTTTAAAGAAACCTTTTTGTTTCATGCCTTACAGCACCCCGGGCTGTGGCACTGCATGAACATCACACATGCTAGGATCTGTTTCAAGAAAGAGCATTTAAGAGATGCCAGTAAAACAGAGTCATAGAATTCCTTGGGAAGATTAGAACCCTCTGGCTTCTTTTAATTAATTTTGCCTCATTTTAGATCTTAGTATAAAAAAACACACAGTAAATGGTATTATTAGCATCTAAATAAGTAATCAAGGTGATATTTTTCAAATGCATAAACATGTCACGGTACTTTCAAACTCGTCAGATCTTATTTGTACAACAAGATTAGCAACCATTATGTTCTGGACCTTTCTTATATGGAAGAGCCTGTCTCCCTCTCACTGTAAAAATCTGTGAAGCAGGCCAAAAATACAGACTCTAGTCTCTCCTAACAATGACATATAGTATTGCTGAAAATCTCATAGTTTAGTAGTGGCTTGCAGTATTTTTGGCAGAATATGAAACAAAGTATTTTACTAAGAAAGACTAAACTTCAATGTTTTAGGCTTCGTAACAAACCACTGCTTTACAACAAATATTGTATCCAGGGGAACTTCAGAATCTAACTCTTTGAAAAGACGACCTCTTGAATGCTTTTAATGAAATCCCTTGATGCTTTGAATCTGTTCTAAAACTGAACATTTTTTAAAACATCCATGGTCTCAAATGTTAAGATGTTCCAGAAAGCTGGATTGCTTAAAAACACCAAAGATCTAGGCTCATGAAAAAAGAAAATACTAAAAAAAATTAAGAAAAATGAACTTCAGATCTAAAACTCCATATATATAGTAGCTGTACCCTCTGTAACACACTGTAATCTAAAACATTTATTCAAATTGGAAAACATTTTTCAAAAGAAAACATTACGACTTGTTACAAAAATGTGACCCTTGGGGAGACAAATTTCTCCACAAAGATTAGAAAATACGTCTTGTGGAGTTTGCATTAGATCTGAAGTCCAGAAGAACAGAATACCTTCCCACAATACAGGAAAAATGTCAAATTTTTTTCAGTTAGAAAAAATAATTCCACAGCTAAAAATCACAAATTGGCATAAAGGAAGGCAATACCTAAGCAGGCAACAATAGATAAAAATGAAAAGTATCTCGACAAGGCAATTAATTACTTGATTTTATATGCCCCATAAATGCCTTAAACCACTATTTTGATATGTTGGAGAGCTGTAGCACAGCTCAATACCACTCTGCCTTCACTGCCACATCTGTTCTTGTTCTGTCCCCATGGCAATCAGGCCGCTTCCTACTCAGTTCTCCCCCGGCTGAGCTGTTTGGTTCCCCCAAATCTTTTATATGTGAGTCACTGAAACACTTACTCATACTTAAAAAAATCACTAAGAAGTCAGATGGTGCTAACATATTTAAGTGTTGTGTAGGTGTGTTATCTGATGCATTCAGTTACAAAGATCACCCCTCTATGAGTAAGTTTTACATTACAGATAAACTTGATAAACTGACTGTATGATAGGCTTATTATGACCTTTCTGAACTATGCCCACAAATTAATGCCTACTTATTAGTACTGCTCTAAGCCCCTAGAAGGTGTCCAATAGGAAAACACTGTATGTTTTAATTAAAATAACTTAAATTAGAAACATTTTCTTCCTCCTTACACTCAAGAAAGCCTTGAGTGAATGATTAATTTAAGTATCTCACAACTCTGCCATCTCGTTAAATGGAAGCTGTAGATGCTTAGAAATGAGAGCATCTGCCTCCAGACCTGAGAAGCTTCACAACACTGAATGTTAAGGTCACATTTTATTACATGTAGTACAGCATTCTTCAGTTTGCCTTAGAACACTATGAAAAGTAGGCTGGTTCACAAAAATAATTAGGGTTGAAATATCCGTGCTTCCTCTGATAGCTCTGAGGAGCATCTATCAGATGAAGAAGAGGGGAGTCTGAGGCATGCACACTTGGTAACAAGGATTCCTTGACTATGGGCAGACTTATTTTTTTTTAGTGTTAACTAAAGGAGTTACTGCCCACAAGCTGTCCACAGCCACTTGTAACTCTCCCTCTGGCAGGGGCTACTGGCAAGCTGAGATGCATGTGTGCCTCTGGTCAGTAAAAATGAATCCCACAAGTTGAAACAGTTCAAATAGAGTCTTTCGTAACTGGTCTCATCTGGGCTGAGACAGGTTAGGACTGCTCAGAAGCAGCTGAGCTGGCAAGTGTGACTGGCAGGAGGGCACTGCAGTTGCTGAGGACTGAACCAGAGACTGTCATTGTTCCAGCCAGTGCAGATGCAATCAGGAGACCCATTTCCAGTGTCTTAGTTTTCACACCAAACCACTGCCTGTACCTGATTTGCAGATGAATCTGGCAGGAGAGTTTATTCCCAAAGTTGCCTGAATCATGCTGTTACTCTCATAACACCAGCCACAATTTAACCAATTAGACTGCCACTCTTCTCACTACATTTTTGTAAATTTCTTTTAAAAATTCATCAGCTAGTTGCAACAAACAAGCTTTTGGGACAACAACCGCTACTAACACATTGTCAGCTATTTCTCTGAAAAGCTTTAGTGTCTCAGGCTGACAATTTGCAGTAAGACACTGCTGCATGTAGAAGTGTTTTTTGTTTCTTTCATGAAAAATATTCTATTTTTAAACAAATCTTAACACTTGGAAAACGAACATTTGGACACAGTTAGGAGGACGGTGAATTGTAGCATCTCCAAACACCCTATCTGCACAAAATATGATCTGTTTCCTCTGTTCCTCACCTTCTTAACCATCCCAGGTCTTACTGAATTGCAGCAAATAACTGAAGTATCAGATACCAAGAAAGCATCAGTGCCTGCTTAAGACTCAAGAGTATCTTTGGCTTCAAACTGCAAAGGACCTTTTACTCACTCATTTTAGCAGGTTTGAGCATTTCATAGAGCTTTCATTCCAAAAGATACTACTATTTTACTATTCAAATGTCATTTTATCCATTCATAGACACGGAAAAGTACACAGAGATAAAATCCCTTCAGGAATTCTAGGAGTAGATTTCTATCCCAAATCTCTCATCTTTAGCTTGCCCATAAGACATCTATTTGGCACCACTGTCTGCAATCACTAGGACTCATTTCTCAGAAAAGGTGTCCACTGTCTACAGTGCTGACTGCAAGCCACGCAACTGAAAAAGGTTAAAAGAGTATATTTTAGTTTTTGAATGAATGGTACCCGCACAACCTCTTTCCAAATTAAATAAGGCACATTTTGCCTACAGTGAAGGTATTTATTTGCATTTCAAATAATAAAATTCACAAATAATTTGGAGTTCAGTCCTGTGAAATTATTGCAGAATTTGGCCTTAAAGTTGATATGTATTCATTCTATCAGGCAGGCTTCAATTTGTAATTCTTCCATGGCTACTCAGCATAAAGAAGATGACATCGTCATCAGCTAACTGTGTGGATGAAGCAAAATAGAGGGAACTCAGAACCTGCCAACGAGAAAACCTGTAAGCACAAAAGCTAATGTGGATTTTCTTTCATCTCAGGACATACATTTTTCTCAGGAGATCATAAGCTGTGTTTTCATGACACAGAAGCATGCAGATAAATAATCATTGTAACACTAGTGTAGAGTTTGGGTATAGATATGAACCCTTAAATGCAAGGAATACACTTAGCTGTTTCTTTTGTGTTGTTAAATGAATAAAACCATTTTGAAGTTATGTGCTTTTTAGGGTCAGGATTACAACATATTGTTTTCAAATGGAAAGTTCATACCTATCTTAAAAAAACAAGTTACACAGAATAAAATTATCCTGAAAAAGAATAGGTTATTATGCAAAGCAGGAATGTATGTTTTACACCATTCTCTACTCTGATCATAGTCTGATGCCTCATGCTGTTGTGTTTTTTAAGATGCAAGTATTTAGTAATGGTGTATAAGAAGTAAACCTACATGGCAGAAAAATAAACTATTTTACTACATTTACCAACCAGCTTTCAACTTACTCATTATAAAATCCCTCTGTTTCCTTACTCCTACAGTAGAGAGATTTAGGAAAACTATTTACTGAGATGGCTTCATATAGCAAAAACATTCAGATTTCTACTAAACAATACTTGTTTTGTTGCTTGTTTTCAGAATTTTGCAGCGCTAATGGTCCTGTTTATGCCAAGATTAATAAGCAACAGTTGTAAATATATTTCAAACAACTGGAGGCTGAAGAGGAAACAGATCGTATCAATGTATTTGTTTGTGAATAGACTTCAATACAACCATTGTACATGGATTACAATTCAGAGGTCACTCTTTTTATTAGTTGTGTTCTGGAAACCATAAATTCTGTATTCATTTTAAAGAATCACATGAAATGACCTAATCTTCTAGAAGTTTCCTCCAAGTGACTAGCAAGCATCGTTCCTTTGAAGTTCATTCATATTTTTCAGGATGATTTTCAACAATATGATCTTGACATCACAATATGAAAGAGGCACTTCTAGAACCTACAATTCACATACTATGTGGAAAACAGACCAATATTCTGTAATAACTCATGCTCAAGATGGAATTAACAACTATGGTGTATAATCTGATTATCAAAAATTCATCTACTACCCTCTTTCAGGACTGCATTGCACAATTTCATAGAATCACAGAATCACAGAATGGTAGGGGTTGGCAGGGACCTCCGAAGATCATCTAGTCCAACCCCTCTGCTAGAGCAGGATCCTAGAGTAGATCACACAGGAACACGTCCAGATGGGTTTTAAATGTCTCCAGAGATGGAGACTCCACAACCTCTCTGGGCAGCCTGTGCCAGTGCTCTGCACCCTCACAGTAAAGAAGTGTTTCCTTATGTTATGACTGAACCTCCCATGTTCCAGTTTGTGCCCATGAATCACAGAATCACAGAATAGTTTGGGCTGGAAGGGACGTCTAAAGGTCCTCTAGTCCAATCCCCCTGCAGTGATCAGGGACATCTTTCAGTAGACCAGGTTGCTCAGAGCCCCGTCCAACCTGACCTTGAATGTTTCCAGGGATGGGGCATCTGCCACCTCTCTGGGCAACCTGTGCCAGTGTTTCACTACCCTCATTGTAAAAATTTTTTTCCTTATATCTAGTCTAAATCTACCCTCTTTTAGTTTAAAACCATTACTCCTTGTCCTATCACTACATGCCCAACTAAAAAGTTTGTCCCCATCTTTCTTATTAGCCCCCTTTAAGTACTGAAAGGCCGCAATAAGGTCTCCTGGGAGCCTTCTCTTCTCCAGGCTGAACAACCCTAACTGTCTCAGCCTTTCCTCACAGGAGATGGGTTCCATCCATCTGGCCATTTCTGTGGCCCTCCTCTGGACCTGCTCCAACAGGTCCATGTCTTTCCTGTGCTGAGGGCTCCAGAGATGGACACAGTATTCCAGGTGGGGTCTCAAATTTATTCAAAGTAATGGAGTTTTTCATAACAGTGTTATTTCAAAATAATAGACATGATTGGTCTTCTGTCACTTTAGTTCATACAGAAATAACCAAAGAAATAACAAGAGTCTTAAGGAAAAGTATCAATCTCACTCCTCGTTTAGCTCTCCATGGTTTTCATTGAAAAAAAGCTATGCCACTGAGATTCACTTGACCTTCCCCAAAATGTCAGGTTTACTATCATACTTACTTTGTAAAATATAGTAATTAAGAGAATTAAATAGATATCTATGAATAACAATATAGGAATACTAAACGTTTCACAAGAACAGGTAGCAATGCATGTAGAAAGCACACTGGTCTGCCTAATAGAAGTATGTGGTGTTTTTCTTCTCTTCCACTAGCCCCCACCATCAGTTTCAATGACTTTTAGCATGATTCTTTCAATTTTTAGCTTCCATGATCTGTCCACTAAAGAAGTCTTAGTTCATATGCACTTACTTTCTCTTCTACTGACAGGTTGCTGAGAACTTCTCAAGCAAGTCTATAGACTCTGCATACTGCCTTTACTTCTACACTTAATTTTTCCAACTCTATTTCAAAATTGAACTTTGGTTTAAAGATCACATTTGGCACACCCATGGAACAGTATTAGGTGATATTGTTGCATCTATTAGAAGGGGATTAGACTTGATGAGCCAGAATATCCTCTTCTGTCTCAAGCTCTAATTCAACTTTTACCTTTATCAGCCTGTCTTAAATTGTCTCTAATTATTGTTTGTGAACACTCTTCTGCTATGGTTGTCATGCTATGTTTTTTTACTAAAACATATCCCATTCAGCTCTTCTCTTCATGACATCCACATCCTTCTATTCCTTTGTTCACTCTCTCTTTTGGTTCATCCTCAAACATTCTTTCTTGTCTAGTCCTATCCATTAATTTGTAAGTACTCTAGTAAAACACCTTCCTGCTTCCTGTTGTACTTCTTTCTGGATTCTTCCTAATTAGTTCTTCAATCTGCTACAGTTATCAATATCACAAATATATTAAAGAATTTCTGGATCTATGTTTCTTACCTCTCCTATTGAAGCGAGTCCAGAGGAGGGCCACAAAGATGATCAGAGGGCTGGAGCACCTCTGCTATGAAGACACACTGAGAGACGTGGGGCTATTCAGCCTGGAGAAGAGAAGGCTCCGGGCAGACCTTATAGCACCTTCTGGTACCTGAAGGGGCCTACAAGAAAGCTGGAGAGGGACTTTTCACAAGGGATTGTAGTGATAGGATGAGGTGTAATGGTTTTAAACTGAAAGAGAGTAGATTTAGATTAGACCTTAGGAAGAAATTCTTGACTGTGAGGGTGGTGAGACACTGGCACAGGTTGCCCAGGGAAGTTGTGGATGCTCCCTCCCTGGAAGTGTTCAGGGCCAGGTTGGATGGGGCTTTGAGCAATCTGGTCTAGTGGGAGGTGTCCCTACCCATGGCAGGGGGGTTGGAACGAGATGATCTTTGAGGTCCCTTCCAACCCAAACCATTCTATGATTCTGATATTCTCCTTAGATGACATCCCCAAGCTCAACTTCTTCCTTCATTACTTTTCATCCTTCAACCTACCATGTTTCTGAAAATAATTTTGAATTCTTCTATTAATCTGAAACTCTCATCTGTTTTCAACTTCTGAGCTCCGATTCCTTGTGAAGGAGCAATCACTCAGGAAAAAATTCAGTACGGTAAAAACTTAATATATTAATTTTTTTTCATCCAGTTTTAAACTCAAAAATCTCTGCAGTCAATTCCACTGTTCCTAACTTACATTGTATTAAAATCCAACTTAGTATCTTAGAAGCTGCCAAATTCTATCAGTTCTTATATCAGTGTTTCCAGAAAGCATGCAGCTTTCCATACCAGCACCATATTTCACATGAGGGCTATTCTAGTGCTTTCTAGTCTACCTACTATATTTATTGCCTCACTACTCTTGAGTTCATTAAAAAGAGTGTATGTTTTCTCTTTTCTGTCTCTTAAAACTCTGAGCTGCTGCTTCTCACTCATATTTCCATCATTGGATATTATTTTCCTCTCCATATACTTTCCCACTCTTAATTCTACATGGTTCTTCCATATCTGCTTATTTCTGAAATCACATTTTCTGACTCTCATCTTGGTGCTTTCTTTTAATTTGCCCACTCTGCTAAAAGCTTGTAAAGTCACCATGCAGCCTCTAATCAAATCCCCACTTAAACAATTACTTGTTTTGAGCTCATTTAAATACACAAAATTAAAATGAGAACAAGTATATCGTATCACCTCTAAGTCTACAAGAAACGTCATTCTCAAAAAATTGTATTTCTATGGAGGAAAACTATCCATGTATCTTCCAGTCATGATTCTTTTCCATTTCATAATTATTTTTAATATCATTCTTAGTGATTAAGAAGCCTTAAATATCTGAGTTATAACTGTTATCAAGTGTTTCTTTGTAAGTCATATATTTTTCAGTTTACAGATATAAACTTCATTTACAATTAAACATGCCTAATTTTTTCTTTATTGATCTGCATCTTAGCCTGTAAGTTTCTGTGCACATAGGTAAACTCCTTAACTTTCTCTACTGTATCATTTTCGCATTCTAGTGAAAAAAAATAAAGAAATGGAAAAATACAGTTTGATTTCTAGAGGAAATAAAAATATGCTTTCAGACAAGGCTGTATCTCCAGGTTCCACTGCAAGAATTCTATTAAAAGTCTGAGAACTAATACTGATGTCTGGAGAATATAAACAGTACAACCACATTATTTGTAGGCTATGGTTTCCTAAGTTGGATTCTACTTTGTTTCCTCTAAAAATAATAATCAAATTGTATTTTCCCACATTACCTGTATATATACTAAAGTCAGTAATCTGACATGCCAATTTGAGATAATGAAACAAGACACCACTTGTAAAACACCGGAAAGATTCTCATAAAAATGTCCAGGCTTAGACACATATGTCAATACTTTGCAAACCAGATAAAACTGTCCTGATTACGGAAGCACAAGCAGCCACTCATCTCATTAATATCTACAGAATCTAAATATACTAGGCTTTTTTTTTTTTTTTTTTAATTTAAATACATTAATTTGTATGAAGAAGTCTAAAAATAATTTACATGCCCAACTTCCAGCTACTCAATATGAAAGCAGATCTTTAACATAATAATTGTCTAAATTCTGGAATATGATGACAGGTTTCAAAAACAAAGAGCCATGTAAAGCTGGTTATATTTGCAATCTCCTTTCCCTGTAATCATGACTGTATGTCAGACATCAAAGTACATTTTCCACTGATACTTTGCAGTTAAGATGTACCTTCACTGATGCAAAGATCTGACTTTGGGTCACAATTACAGCCCATTTTTGCTAAATGATTCAACCAAGAAATCCCACTTTAAATTACAACCTCTAAAAATCCACTAACCTTTCAGCATTAAAGTTGGAATAAGACAATTCAAAAATCCCATGAGTTTGAGTTGAAATTAGTTGTTGGATTTAAACAGCTGGAGGGGGGAAGGGAGACATATCTGAAGGAAGTATATTGAGAGCTGCAGGACTCCCTTTAGGAGAGAAACAGAAAACAGTAAAAAGAAGCAGAATAAATAATGTGAGAAGAACAGTGGATATAAAATGAAAAAAAAGACAAAAAGATAAAAATGGGTTGAGAGCAGTAGTAAGTCTTAAGAGAAAGCAGAATAGAAAAGGCAAAGGGAAGCAAAGAAATATTACCCCTAAAACTGTAATTATTTGCCTCTGATTAAAGTGTACAACACTGTGAGAGTATGTTATTACAGAACAAACTGACATGGGGTATTTGGGAGTCTCATATAAGGCTGGAATAAAGAGTCAAAAGAGTATCAGCTAGTTCATCAAATATTCTGACCACCGCTATGTTGACAAGGGTACATTCTCTAAAACTTGCAACCGGAGGCAACAATAAATCAAAACGCAAAGGATGGCAAGCAGTGGTACTGGTACTTCAGTCAGTATTACATTTATGTATATCTCATGGAATGAATCTACCAATATTAATGCCATTTCAAATTTATACTGCAGTGCCATTCAGCTTCTCATGACCAGGCAGATATCAAGCACTGTTTCAAGCACTAAATCAAGCACAGCTTCAGGCTCTAAATACATGAGCCTGAAGGACTTGTAAGAAAAATGGGATTTATTTTCTAAAAACTAGATGCAAGCACTAGTTCTGGGGAAGGCGCTACCTTCCTGTTAAAGCATGACATTAAGATCCAAAACATGCACAGCCACTCAATGCATCCTTGCATAAAAAAACTTGTATTGGAGTTTCAGCTTGATATAACATGCTTTTATTTCTTATTTTATATTTCCTAAGCAATGATGTGAAGATTTCCACACTTTTGCGTTATACATCTCCTGCCACTGATTGGTTATGTGTTAGCATGGCAAATAAAAGTTGACTTTTCACCAAGGAAAGAAATTTCAGAACCAGGGTATCTTCATACTGGATAAGAGATAACCCAATAGGAAAAGCATGTGCATTGCCTATATGCTAGGTGCAAAATAAAAACCAATTTAAGTAATTCTATTTTTCGCCAAGCAGTATTACTGAAGTGCTATCATTAATACATCAAAAATATTTGAGTATAATTTCCATGTGCCTCTATGTGAGAAAAACATTATATTTTACTTTATTAATTAGTTCTATAATACTGCTAAGTAGTTAGAAATTGTACAATATTACTATTGCACATGTCCTTTATAGACCTGACTAACAAGAGAAATCCCAGGACCGGATCCTAACCAAATGGCTACAAAAGGCTCTCATCCACTTTTCTTCCATGATGGAAAAAATTCAGACTGGATTTGTGTAAGTTAGTAAAAGTTTATGGTCACTGGGGTCAGAGCAAAATGCCAAACAAACAACCTCTGTGAAAAGGACATAGCATTATTGTGGGAACTATTGGACTCAGCAAGTTGCATTTCTGCTCAGAGAGAAACTGTATTATCACTCCATTTATTTAGTGTACTTACTCAGACATTTCTAAGACAACTTACTTCTAGAGATGCTCCCTCACTCTGGAGTGTTAGCTACAAGGTGAGATACAAATGTATGGCTTATGCAAACAGAAATCGTAATCACGCATTCTAAAAAAAGGCCGGTCACCTCACTGTCATTGCCTCGCTGAAACAAATGAATCATTATTCCATAATTGCCTCTGAAGGTAGCAGGAAGTCTTGATCCTTTCTTCCACACTGGATTTGGTTCCATGGCTTATTTCTCTTTCTTATAAAACACTATCATCATCTAGTGGTATATTTTGCTAGTATCTAAAGTGCTTGTTATGAAGATGAAAGCATTTCATCTACTAAGCATTAAACATTTAGAGTAAGACATAGATTTATCATCTTGCAGTTATGCCAAACTATGTGGAGATAGGGGTGGAAAACAAAGTGACATGAAATAAACTTGACAGAACTGTTGAGGATTTTGAGAACAAACAACATATTGACATTTCACATGATGGAAACTTGAATAATTTTCATTCAAAAGTGAAGACAGACTAAATAAAAAAAATACAGCTTGAGGATGCTTCAATATCCTCGTTCATACTATCCATAAAGTATAAAGGGACATGAGCAAATATTCTGAAAGAAAACCTCACGGGTTTTTCAAACAAAAATATTTTTCACACTGTTTTTCTTGTTATTTGGGAGAAAAAAACTAATTTCCCATTTACAAAAGTTTACTATTTATTATGAAAATACAACCAGAATCTACATAGATAAGTTGTTGACTTACGTGGTAACTTTTCAGTCTAACAAAATCGACTTTCATGGAGATGAACCTTTCTGAATTCCTGCTGAGATTTTTAATGTGCTCCACAAGATCTGCACAGAACTTATAGCCACCTTTGAGGACACAGAGAACCACAATATCATTGTCTCCAATGTCTTGCATGATATCTTTGGCCAAGCGTTCTGTCCTGGGGGGAAAAAAAAAAAAAAAAGGATAAAATAACATTAGATGTAGATTATCTAAGCTCATGGTATGCTTTCCATGAGGTTACAAAGAAACACTATGGTGAGTATATAGCTTGACTGATGGTCTGTTTAAGTGTCGTGACTTGACTTGACCAGGTTTGGATCAAGTTCACAGTAAGCACATATAAAGCAATGGATGCAAGATGCAAAGCATGTGAATCAAACTGGTCAACCTTAAATGCATAAATTCCCCAGTTATAGGAAAAGGAATAACACATCTCAGCATATGTTGAATTCGTAAGGAATTCAGGAGTAAAGAATGCAACTTAGCGTTCAGTTTTACCTCACAGGCAACAGCAATATAAAATATTCCTGCACAATCCCCTAACTTGTAATGTTTGTTACTACGGAAGAACAATAAATTAAGCGAAAGACAGGGAAGAGAATTATTAGAAATATTTCATACTCATAGGCTTTGGAAGACACTAGCCATACAATTTTAATAAAAATATACACAGATACTAAAAAGAAACATAGCATCAATCAAAATCTTATAAAGAGTGTACTTTATCACTATTTCACAGAGCAAAAAAGAAGAGTGCAAAGAGCTTTTCCTGATGTAAGGATGAAGATTAGTAAAAGACTTTCACTTACTTTACTAAAGATTAGTAAAATATTCTCTTATCGTCTTTTAACAAGCCTGAGCATAATGGGAAAAACCTCTCATTAAGAAGAAACATTTCTCTGGTGATTTTCATTTTTGTTTATATTCTTCCTCAGATTGTTTGAAGAGCTGAAATTTCCAAAAATTCCAAAGACTACTTTGTATTTTAAAAGAGTATAAACTCCAGCATAACGAAAAATGTACTAATTTAGATTTCTAAATAAAAACATACCAGTTTTTAACCTATGTTTAATTGCTACTGACAAGAGAATTTTCTCAAGTACTGAGACTTCTTTCTACATGAAAATTTTGTATCATCACAATTTATTCAGTTCTGCGTCCTTTTCGATTAAAACAGAATCAGCCTGTTCTGCTGGAGTAAGAAAAAACAGTGGAGTTCATTCTGCTAGAGTACAAAAACAACACTGGAGTTCAATGCTTGCTTCAAACAAATTTATATTGAATTCTATGAGAACTGAAGTATTTATTTAAAAAAGAAGAAATTAAAGTCAGTTGACCCTAACCAAAAGAGAAGAAAAATTCAACACAATGGTAACTGAAAAGGCAATAAAAGAAAGATTGTGTTTAAAAACAAATACAGGAGTCATCACTTTTCCCTATGATGGATGTTTACAATCTTCCTTTAAGGAGTTCAAACAATTTCAGTACTCACAACCAGCTGTTTAAATGTGGTAGGTAGAAAGCTGCAGGCTGAAAATGTCCCATGAAATTCCACTCAGATATTCTCAATAAATACACTGTTGAAAATTATCATTTCCATTTTGTAACTTTTTTCATAAGATTTTTGCAGCACGTCAAAATAGTAACTGAGTATGAACACTGAGATGGACTATCACAAGTACCAAAGCACCATCAAATGCCAATCTCAATCACATTGAGAGCACATGGGAACTACTAGAAGGAAAGGAATGACAGATGATCAAGCTTTCCCAGTGACACCCTCCAAACCTAGCATCTGGACCCAAACAGTCCATGATGGACTCTTCAGTTGCATTGAATGGCGGAAGTCAATGGTACAGTCAGGAACCATTACATTAATTGGCATTAATGATTTTACTAGGGAGTTGCCGAAGTTGTACATAATTGAATGTAATGTTTTCTCCTTTTTATATTAAAAACACAGGATGGTTAGAGTGCAAGTGGGACATTCAAGTACAACGATATACAAAGCTTTGTACTTGCCCTTTCACCTTCAGTTCAGCTCTCTTGTAGTTTATGTTCCAAAGCCAATTTCACTACATGATCACATTCTCCTTTTTGTGGGATCCCTGTCTTGTTTGATGCCCAAATCAGAAATTAGGTGAAAGAAATTAGACAGGGAGTTGTAAAGTCAACTACAAGTCTAGCATTTCCTAACTTTCAGGCATTATTTTCCTTCCAAATTAAATAAATAGAAGTATTTTTATAATTGCTAATATAATATTTTATGACAAATGTTATATACACAGTCTGTGGATGACAGGCTTTATAAAAAACAATAATATTACCAACCAAAGAATTTATTTAGTAACATTCAAACTATACATACCTGTCAACAATAATGCCATGAGGTATGAGCACATATTCCAGATCTCCATAGTAGTGCTGAGGGTAAGTGAACAAATCCAAACTGTATCCAGGCCAATTGTCTGAAATCTGAATATCAAATAGTACTGTTAAGAATACTTCATGATGTCTGACAATATGTAACTGATAGAAAATTAGTGTTCTAGTACACTCTATTGGCTGAATTAATCACGACATACTCTCTTCCAGTTATAATTTACTATTTCACTTTTCCTATTAATTATTTTGCTTCTCAGTATATCTCAGAAATCAAATGGTTTTTCCCTACAGAACGTGGGAAATTTCACTTGAAAATACAAACAACTAGAGATAAAGAGGAAATATTTAATACTAAACTAGTGGCCACATGAACCTTGAGTAGAAGGGTAAATGGTGAGAAACTTGCCTTTGTGAAGTTCACGTCTTAATGGCATTTCTGCTAAATATAGCCTTTAAAGGACCATCACTGAAACTAACCGCTGCTTCTGATGTCATGTAGTAGAGCGATAAACCATGTCTCAAAAATATCTAGGCTAGCACAATATATTTGATGTTGAGCTGTTCCTCTTGAGTCTTCTTGAACTTAGGCATTGCCACGCCTCATGTACTGAAACAGCGTTCTGCCTCATAGGTTTTTGTTTGGTTGGGGTTTTTTTGCACATTCATTGACAGCTACAGGCACCTCACCTGTCATGTTTTCTTAACTCTGCCCAACAGTTCCTATATCAAAAAAAGTTATTTTTGGTAACCACTACTGAACATCTGCCCATAAAGAGCATGACTCAGAGATTACTGGAATCAATGACAGCTTTTCCCCTGACTTACACAAGCCTTGAAACTACACAAAAGAAAAAAGTTACTTAGTTATGTTCCTCATTTCCATAGAAACAGGAGATTATAAATATCCTCCTTGGTGAGGATTTTAATTAGAGGCAAATCTTGCTCCAAAACCACTGCTGCAGAATGCCCAGGAAGCCTATTTTCCCATCTTCATTTTCAGTACGCAGGGTGGCTGACACTTTTTAAACATTTTGTAGCAACAAACTGCCTGGTATGGTTTTCTTCAAAGTGTTTTAAGGTAAAATGAAACAATTTCAGATAGTGCTTTAAATTGCACAAGTACTATAAACACTCACTAAGAACCCTTGTCAATATTGCTTACTTATGCATTCTTGTCAAATTGCATGGTTTTAGTGTGATGCAGAAGATCAAACTAACTGGATGGAAACTGCTTCATACAAACAGATTCATATGAACCAATAGCTTCAACTTAGGTTACAATAAGTCATTTATGACACAGGATCAGGATGAAATTTTGATTCTTCTATTTTTCTGGTTCTCTTGAATAAAAGAACATACACTGCATCACTTAGCAAAAATATGTAAGTTCTCATTTACAAGTGCTCACTGGCATTTGACAAGATTAAATTCATTTGTAGTTTCTAATTAATTATTTTTCTAATATCATAAGGCTATGTCAAATTTTTCTTTCTTTTAAACAGGCACTTCCTAACCATTAGGCTTAGAAGTTCTCATTTACTTTAAAGCTATTCACAGCAATATGCTATAGGACAATTTTCAAGTAACTGTAAATTTTTATGAGTATTCTGCTTGTGAATTTTTTTTTTAAATGTGATTATCCTCAGTTTAATAGCTAAGCATCAAAAATATCCACCCCAAATCAAACTCAACTTCTATTTACTTCCTTGAAAATATGAAGGAAATATTTGTGATTGTTTCAATAAAAAGACAGTATTCAACTGGACAAATAAATATATACTAGCTATATTGGTACACAAATGTGTAAAAAAGGTCCTACAGTGAAAGCAAGAGCTATTTTTGAAGTTCAGGTTTGGCATGTTCAAGCAGCCCAGCAGAAACTCTTCAGCAGGTCTTTAAAAAGTTGATGTGAATGCATACAAAAAGGCATACAGATACATGGCAATACCCGAAAGCGTTCTCTTGAGGCACAAAAGAGAAGCTGGAGACATTCAACTGCAACAGCTTTGGAACACTGTTGCTAGTCTGGCAAAGCGCATACATGGAGGCTTGAGCACAGCGCTCCCTTCAAAGCTAAAATGATCTGGATTCTGCTTTAGTATAAAATCAGGAAGCAAAGTCCAGCTTTTGGAAACTCAATCATGCTGCACTGGTCTTACTTTTAGTTGTTTGGGGGGGGCTTGGGGAGCGCATGCACACATTTGTGTGTAGCAAGCAGAAGAAATTATACCAGTACAGCAGAACTGGTTATGAGAATTCATCTCCTTTGCAATATCCTCATGTTGTTTTGGTGCTGAACACAGCCACCCACTTTAAAAATGTGGTTTATTACACAGATGTCAGGAGAGGTGGTTTCAGACAGAACTCGAACATACAGGGGTGGGTTTCTTTGGCAGGGGGATGGCAGGGACAGGCTGTCCTGGACCGCTGCCTACAGAGCCCTCAGCTCTGGGCCATGATCTGGGCGGCTGTTCCGCAACTCAGTTACAGTCCCAGTGCCACAATAAAATACGAATGCACTTCAGGTGGCTTGTCCGTCAGAATAAGGAGCATATTCGTTCATTTTTGCATAATTTATGCAGCCTCACGGGTACTCAAACGTGCAAAGTTTGGGCTTTTTCCCCCACAGCAGACTAGGGACAGCCTGGCCCTGTGCCTTCAGCCCCCACAGCCCCTCAGAGGCCTCTCAGCATTTCGGCGGGAGCCAGACTCGCCAGCACCTCTGGAGATCCTGATCTCGGTTACTCAAGCAACCTGGTGAATCCCACAGCCTCAGCCGCCGCTCGGGATAACTCAGGGCCGTATTTTCACGCTGGAAGCCAGCAGCCCGGTGCAGCCCGCGGAGCCGGCCGGCCTGCCTGCCTCCAGCCCGTGGAGCCCAGCACGCACCTTCCCGCCGCGGGCGGGACAGGCAGGGTCCCCCCGGGCAGCCCCAGCAGGGCAGGGGACGGCGGGCTGTGGCGTGAGGCAACGCGAGCGCAGAGACGAGAGCAGGGTGAGGGGCCGCGGCCCGCGAGACCGCAGCACGCCGGCACCCTCGCGGGGCGGCTCCGCGGGCGGGGGGGACGTGAAGGGACAGGCGGGGGCTGGCGGCAGCCTCAGGGAAGGGGCTGGGCAGAGGGGTAAGGCGTGGAGCAGAGCGGTGCCGGGGTCCGGCGGGCAAGGGCCGGGAAGGCGCGAGAGGCGGCCAAGCACGAAGCGGCGGGGGAGCGACAGCCGCGGGGGAGCCGTGCTGAGGGGCGGGCGGCGGGGGTCGGGAAGGAGCGGCGGGGGATCGCGCACCGCGCGGGGCGAGCGGCCGGGGCGGGCCGGGCGACGCTTTGCATTTACCACAACGCCGCGGCCTCCACCGCTCCGCACCGCCGCGCTGTTCCCGCCTTGCCCGGCCATCTTCCTGCGCGCCCGCCCGAGGGGCTGCGGCGGGGCGGGGCGGGGGAGCGGGCCTGGAGCGGCGCGGGGGCTGGGCTGCGGGCCGCGGCCGAGGAGGTGGCGGGGAGCCTGGCGCCCGGCGGGCCGTGGGGTGTCCGAAGGTGCTGACGCCGGGGCGGCGGGCTGCACCCCTGCGTTTGGGGCCGATCCCCCGGCTCCCTGCCGTGTGCCCGCTGGCGGCCGGGGCTCACCGAACAGGCACCGGTCAGCTTTCCTTGTGCCGTGACAAGATCGCTAAAGGTCTCTGGAGAGCACAGGAGATACAGACTGTAACGCATAAGCGAAACTTAAAAGTAAAGTGACGGGAGGTGTGTAACGTGTTGAGGGGTGGCTGCAGGTGGGTTAACCTCCATTGTGAAGTGGGGCAGGAGATGGAAAGAGCAAGAGGCGTAGGCATGGCTCGAAGAGGCAGAGAAGCAGTACTAGTGACAGAATGGCAGGGGTTGGAAGGGACCTCCGGAGATCATCCAGTCCAACCCCCTGCCAGAGCAGGGTCACCCAGAGCAGGTGGCACAGGATGGCATCCAGGCGGGTTTGGAATGTCTCCAGAGAAGGAGACTCCACAACCTCTCTGGGCAGCCTGTGCCAGTGCTCTGCCATCCTCAAAGAAGTTTCTTCTCGTGTTTAGATGGAACTTCCTGGTTCCAGTTTGTTCCAGTTTGTGCCCATTGTCCCTTGTCCTGTCACTGGGCACCGCTGAAAAAAGACTGGTCCCATACTCTTGACACCCGCCCTTCAAGTATTTGTAAGCATTGATAAGATCCCCTCTCAGTCTCTCCACACTAAAAAGCCCCAATTCCTTTTATAATCCCATATAAGAAGTTGAAATTTGGACTTGCTCTGTCATTTTTATATCCTACCTTTCGGGAAAAATGCTAACAGCTTCTCAGGGCACTGCTGGTAAAATGACAGCTTTTCACTGTCTTAAAAGTGAAAGCTGGTTTTGATTTCTGGTATTTATCTCTTAAATATACAACTGGTAGAATTCTGTACTAGAAATTACTAAAGCAATAAAAAGTCACTTTTAGGGGAGACCTAGGCATAGTGAGATATGCTTAGTGATACCCGAAGGTATCTCTTACCAACCAAGGAAGGAGGAAGTAGGAAGGCATTACAATTTGGTAGACTGCTTTACTAGAATATAGTCACTGAGACTTTGAAGTCACAAGTCATAGCAGATGAATCCAGAGAACGCTATGGGTGTGTCTAGACTAGGAGTTTGGTGTCCAATATGGGCAGGTTTTTGGGTGCATCCTGTTAGTGCACTTAGTTACATTAGAAGTGATAGGACAATTAATAGCTTAGGAATCTGCTGTTAAGAAGACTTCTTTAAATGAATTGCCAATTAAAGTCTGGCTAGGTACTAAAGCAATTGAAAATTATCTCGTGATAAATGCTTTGTTTCTTATATGAAGTCAGATCTGTTTTCTTTTTGACAGATGAAGAAGCTTCTCTTAGAAACACTACAATTGACAACATGTCTGAAAGAACAGAAGACCAGGTTTAGAAAGTGACAGAGGCTGACTGCAGAGTATGTCTGCCTCGGAAGTGATGCCTGTATATGAAGACTGAGGTATGCTGGCAACAAATATTTCCTGTTCACAGTGCTTTAAAATAAACTTAATAAAAAGTAGTGAAATTGATAAACAGCATATACAGACTTGCAGAAACCTACATAAAGTAAATAAGATATTTTTGGTAAATATGTAAGAGACTTTCGTAATGGGCAAAATACCTAAATACTTTTGCATTTCAATTGCATGTCAACATTTCATACAACTATTGAGAAAGAAAGTCTAGTGTTTCATCTAAACTTTGGGATTAAATGCTACTGATTCATACCCACAATCACTTTTCAAGATTTGAATGTTGTTTTTGCTTGCAGGTGGGCAAGAACCCCTTCTAAAGCCCACATTCGCCCTAAAGCTAATGCAATCTGATTCAGTTATCATCACATTACAGATAAAGCTGTGGTTGCATAAACATCACAGAACTGGGCTCTATAGTTCTGAATCTATTTGGATTACATCTAGAAACTCAGATTAATTTTGCCACTGCTGGAGTTTCTTCTACTTTTTGGACTGGTTGGGTTACTATTTAAGAGTTTTCTGTCTTTTCTAACCACATTCTTTATCAGACCACTGCAATACAAGAGATTGTTCTAACTACACAGACAGAAGCTTAACGATTTGAAAAAAGGTTAACATGAACAAGAGGCTAAAAAATAAATTCATTTGGCATTGTGCTGAAAATCTTAAGCAGGAAATGTTTGTTCTTGCCATCCAGGTTGGACGACTGCGTTTTACCAAGTCTTCTTTTTGGTATTCTTGTCTTCCAGCAATTTTACAGGGCTTGCATAAGAAGTGTAATGAAGTGTCATGTCTTTCTAATAGCAATAAATAAGAGTATGGAAATGAAAAACTAGATAAATTTAGCTGGGGTACAGTTTGAAGGGCAGTGTTGCTATCAGCAGACACCAGGCCAATCCACAAAGTTGCATTTCTCCATGTAAGATTTTTTCATCGGCATAAAATGTAATACATTTTTTTTTAGTTTTGCTGCAAATGAGACAAATTCATGGTTCTGTAAACCCATAGAATTAATAGAAACCAGAAGTAATGGTGTTCTTTGTGCATGATGGAAATGAATCAAAGAATCACTGGATAGCCTTGGTTGGAAAAGACCTCTAAGATCAAGTCCAGCCATTAACCCAGCACTGCCAATTCCCCACTAAACCATGTCCCTCAGCGCCTCATCTACATGTTTCTTAAATGAATGAAGCTGCTAAGGATTTTGCTATGGAGGTATATGTACTTGCTGGTTGTTTACATTGTTTTTTTACAGTATGAACTGGTGTAGAATGAATGAATTTACAGTAGATTTTCTAAGCCTTTTTTAATTAGGGCTAAAATGTGATTATTTAAAACATGATATTAGGGCTGTGATATTTACTGTGAAAAAGACTGTAAGCATTCTGAAGAACACTCCTATTATCTTTGTTTAGTGGTTTGTTTATAAACTAAAAATAGGAGGGAAAGAATAAACACTTTCAGATATACAACCATGGGAAATGATCAAAGGGGGAAAGAACAAAGAAAATAGGGTAGATCATACTAACAAGTAGGTCTGGACACATAGCCAAAAGACATAAAGGAGCAGATGGAAGAAGCGACACACAGAGAAACAAAGCAGAGTTAAGACATATGCAAATCTCTTGTGAACATATTTATATCTTGGACCTTTACAGAACAAACTTTATAATTTCAGTTTTACACATCTTTTCCTCTCTTACCCTGTTACTGATAAAAACAGGACATGTAGTATCCACCCTTTCACAACACTAATGTAAAGAAATACTGGAACTAGAAGGTTGGGGGCAGGGATATATCAAGAAACCAGTCCAAAACAAACATGATCATGGTGTTACCTGTTAGCCTTTGCAACTCCATTATGTATTCTCCTCCCAAGAATTTGTAACAAACATTTGACAACTCAGTTTAATATGTAAACACCAAAAATAGACAAGAAAAGCATGAAAATCCAGAATATTTCAAGAGGTACAGCTTACCTAGGTAGAAGCTTGCCAATTAGGGGTTGAAGTAAGAGCTCTTATTCTGGTTCTGCCTGTTGCTGTAGCTGTTATGTGAACAGCAGAACTGTAAACAATCTTATCAAGCATAAACCTGCATTTCTTTGTGGTTATAAGGCAAACCCTCCCTCCCCCCGAGTTGTAGCAGAGAAAGACATTTTTTGATAAAATGGTCACTGACAAGAATATTAAAAGCTTCTGTCCACCTTCAATTTCAGCAGAATTAGCACCTTGAGGAATTGGAAAGTTCAGCTTTAAAGCAATTTCAGCATCTCAGAACCACAAGGGAAGCGCAGAGCATTTGGCTATCACAGTCAACCTGTACTGAGTCTGTGAGACTTGACTTATGCATTGAAAATTAACTGCTACTTTGATATCAAGAAAATGTCTGAAAGCTGCCATTCAAGATGTTAGCCTGTTTTTTTTTAATTTTTTATGACCTTTAAATCGGTGTTAGTCACTGCTTGACAAAATTGTGGACTTTGACTTATTTGGTCTATGATAAATATCTTTAATACCAAACTATATTTTTGTTTGTTATTAATCTCACTGTGCCAGACTAGAGCAGTGAGAGCTTCACTTGGCAATTTCCTGGCTCCTGAAGATACTCTTCCTGCTTTTCAGGTTCATGTAATTAATACAGAGTTCTTTATAGCTGAAATAAATGCAAACAAAAATTTCCTCTTGCCCTTTAATACTAAAATAAACTTTATTTCCCTCATAATATTATGCAAATATTTCCCCTAACCAGGAGTATTGACGCTTGAATGATAAAATATCATTTTCAAGAAATGCTGCTCACATCATATCCTATGACAAATTCATCATGGCCATGAAAACTAGTCAGGGAATTGTAAATATATAGTGGGTCACACCCAGTGTGGTGAATTTAACTGTTAAGAGTTTGTTTGCTCTTTAAAGGAGATTGTTCACTTGGCTTCATCCCTCTTTTTCTTTTTTTAAAATAAACTACAGCAAATTCAGGAAAATCTGCTAAACAAAAGAATTCTGAGTGTTTTAAAATAGTAAACGGATAACAGTTTAAGGATTTTTTTTTTTTTCTCCCAAAATGGCTCAGTCATCTTTGATGTAATTTTATGTACTTCACAGCTTGCCTAGAATAAACAGTGCAGTAACAAACATGTATTGAAAAGCAGAATCTGGTCCCGCAAGTTCTCCTGTAGCGTAGGCGCAGTAAGCGTCTGTGGCCAGCCAACCCCTGAGCTCTGTTGCTGCACAGAATGACCCGTTCCCTGTGGGTGCTGGAATGCTGGATTTAGACCTTTGCTAATTTTATCATTTGTGTAAAAGACAGACTATTCCTCCTGAGCAAACAGCAAAATGTGGTTGTTTCCTGATTGTCCAGTGCTTGGGGCCACATGTTGAACACTACTGATTTTTTTTCCTCTGAAGAGAGAATTATTACATTGGTTCCTCAGCTTTAATGGAGCCCTTGAAGCAATACGGGAACAGCTCTATCTTTACAGCAGCTCTGGGAATCAGAGGGCTGAGTCATCTGAATTTTCTATCTGGGGGCTCTCACCTAGCGAGAGCAAATTAAACATTAATTTCATTAATTTTAAGTGACCAGTTTCAGACAATAGCTTTCAAACTACTATATAGCGCTGTCTAGGTTCAAAGCATAGCTTCTAACTTTAGGCACACATATCCTGTATTTAAAACATATGGGCTCAAATTGCAGGAGTCAGGAACTCCAGAAATGAGAATACAGTATTAATGGCTACCAGTGAAAAAGCCAGGTATAAGTCATTTACCATTGCATTTCAAAAACGTTCTATGACAAAGACATGAATAAATCATACTGCTTCAGGGAATAAGTTAAGTGCTTTAAACATCATTTCTCTTCCTTCAACTCCTACTTTCCAGTCGCTGAAACAAATGAGATGAGGGTTCTTGGAAAACAGATCCTTTTAGTAAACAACTTGAATCCATTCCCTTTATTGCATGGTCTCAGTTCATCCCCAGATGATCATATTTATTATTATTATTATTATAAGCACGTAGGAGCTCTACTTACAGACAAAAATTTTATGTGTCAGACACTAAACAAAGACAAAAAAAAAGATGATCTACACAACAGATAACTTACAATCTAAGCCTAAGACAAGAAACGACTGGCTACAGTGCCGGGGGAGTTCAAGGAAACTGCACAGGTCAGTGAGATAAACCCTAATCTCGGCTCCCCAGCAGCTCAGCTGTTGTTAAGTTGTTGGTGGGCACCATTGCAAAGAACATTTGAGGAAGGAATTGAAGACAAAGTTATTCCAGTGTTTGTATGAATTTCTCCATTCTGTGGAGTCAATGTGGAGGCAGGCATGGAATAATGAATTAACAATACAGGCTAGTACTGTGACTGAACAGAAGTTCATCCTCATAGCAGCATCAACAAGACCAGATGTGAGTGTAGTCCACTATTTGGCTATGCCTGCTTGTCTACAACAATTTGTTGGAGGTCACTTAGAAAAAAAATATTAAGTATGTTTTTTATAACTTGGTGAAATGGAAGTCACATTAACTTCTGCACCCTTTAAACAGTAAAGAAAAAAACACAAACAAGAAACTCATCTCACCTTGGATTCCTAGCATAATGGGACTGCTTAGCCTGGAGGATGAAAACTGAGTTTTCTCACATTTTATTTACATATTACATAACATCAAGGAGCTGAGGCAAGATTGAGACAGAATTGAAAAAAAAAAACAAACCTAGGCATTCAGCAGCCAAGTAGACATCATGGCCTCGGATGTCCACTCATGGGGAGAAATGGCCAGTCCTCCTTAGCTTGGTCAGGCCCAATATGCCTCTAGTTACTGGTGTGGTGGATCCCCATCAGCTGCAGGGCTCAGCAGGTGGCTTCCCTCACTATGGGAAATGTCAGGCAACCTTAATAATAGGTTTTGCCACCTGTCTGTCCTGTAATTATATTATTGATATTATATGCATCATAAAGCTGAGGATGAAAGCATTGACTAGGACTAGCATTTATCTAGGACTCCCATTAATCTGCATATATGTGAAGTTTTCTTATCTGAAAGGTGCCTCCTTTCATTAGGGCTGAAATTGTTAGATATGTTGTTTTCCTGGAAAGTCGTGCCAGTGAAAGGGCTAGATTTTAGCTTTGTGGCAGAGAGGTTGCAGCAGCAGCTTGTGACGCTAATTTGTCACAAAAATATACAAAGGGCCAGAACATGCCCTCCTATAATAAAACCCACCTACACAGACTAACAAAAATGACATCAGTGAGGAATTTGTCTCATATTACCTCTTCCACCGAATTTTGCCCTTACTGTTTGGTGAGGGCAATGAGATTACCCCTCTGCAAGGAAGATTTTGAGGAGCTGTCCCAGACTCAGTCCCCAGGAATGCATGCAGAGCCCAAGAAACCACCATGCTTTGAGACCAGCCACATGGAGCCCATATGCTCCTGTCAGAGCTGATGGTTGCTCCAGGCAGCTCTATCAGAACCATACAATCAGGAACTCCCTGTGTTTGTGACGATGCCATATCTGATCACTTCCTTCCTGGATATAAATAGTTTCATTCTGAAGAACAGCCAGTGAGATATTTATCATAATTTCGTGTTGCTATTTTTAAAAAATACATACACAGTTTTGTCATGCACAGCTTTCCAACAGGAAATATTTTCAGTTTGTGGCAACATAACTCTTACCAATACAGCAGTCATATGCTGTTTAGCATGTGTTTTGTGATGGTTATCCAATTTAAAAATGCTAGTTTGATTAATTATGAAGAGAAGCATTTTGATGATTTTCTTTCTCATTATTTAATTGATTATCAGTAATCGGCTAGTGAATTTAGAGAACATTTCAACTGGTAGTGCTACTTTTTAGCCCGTGGACAGACTTGTTTCTGTTAATATTTAATATCTTTTATGAAGGAAAAATTCTATCAGAAAAATTGAGTTTATTCACCTTTTTGCTTTAGTTATACTGATGATACACATTAGTTGATTCATGAACATTACACCTTCAATTATTGGCATTTCCTGAACATATAAATACAGAATTACATTCTTTGGATTCTGTAAATTTATTCTGTCAAACTTCCCAGAGCGAGTTGAAGGGTAAGAATGTTATCTTTCTATATGTATTTTCAATGGTTTTAATTATCATATATTTTTTTCCATAATCAGAAGTATTGGTAGATCGCATAGAATACACATCAAAGTAGATGGAAGGAGTTATAACCTCCCCATCGAGTGACAGAAGCTATTCACATGTATCAGGAGGGGAACATCCCGTGTGGCAGCAGAGCTACATGCAAAGCATTACATGAGGTTTATGCAAAAAAACCCGGAGTATTGCTGAAAGGCACTAGTGACAGCCCACTCAGCTACACGAGTGCCCTGGCTTTAGTCTCTCCCTCTCCTCTTAGGCATAATACTTTTTGCATCCCTTCCCATTCACTTCCTAACTTCCCAATAATATACTGATATCCTGCTGACAATTTTAAAAAGCAGTCATTACTGGTAAATGATGAATGTTTCCAAGTGTGGCCTAGTTGCTTATCCCAAAGTTTGGGATAGGTCATCATCTACTTTGTGTTTCCATAAAGTTAGCACTGAAGATAAATGGAAGAACCAAATCCAGATACTCAATCCAACCTCAGCCAAATGGTCTATGAGTAACTGAAAGCTGAGAGTGAGGCAGTGGGAATGCACACTGTTTTGGAGTAATCTAGTTTTTAATTTTAAGCCACAAGAAACATCCATGTTTGATTATATTGCATTTCTTAAGCAAGTCGTCTTGTACTTCACTAGGACATAATGCAACATGTAATTAAGTGCTTATAATTGGTGTGGTTTTGTTAAAATATACATTATAAGTAATTATTTTGAGTAAACAGTAAATTAAATTCATATTTTAGAAAACCACAGCTTTCTTCCAGCTTGTATCTTTCAAAAATAAACATGATTGTTTAACAGTAAGTTACAAAGAACAAAACACACATTCCTGCTCACCCACGCTTTCCTAGTGTGTGTCATAGACAAGTTTAAGATGCACAAGAAATATAGCCTAGAATCACTGTGAAGTCTTCAAAACCATTCCCTGACAAATTTATGAAAGGAACTTAATGTATGTGAAAATATGGCTTTTAATAGTTCATTTGAAATTTTTTACTTCACCCTCTGCTGATACTATGATGTCACAACAGCTGCTGGTGGTAATGATTGACACCATACAGAAAGAGCTGTGTGCTGAAGCAAAGGTTAAGCAGTAGGAAAGAAAAACAATTTTTCTTTTTATGCAAATAATTACAGTGTGTGCTGATAAAATTTCTGCCTAGGTCTCGACTTACATGCTAGTACATTGCTTTCGTTCTAACATTACACACATAATAGCAATAAAACCACATTTTTCTACTTCAGTTGTAGATTTACTATAGTATTACAGAATTATTTATACCTAAATGCACAGCAGGCTACATGTGGTATCTGTATTGTGTGAAGTCTATATTATTATGGGCTTCCGCTATAAAAAATTGGGTTTGGTAATAAAAACTGAGAACGCAAAATGTTATGCAGAAGCCAAGCTGTTTAGAAATACAATTACTCAAGCTTATAAGTAAAGCACAGCAGCTCTTTAATAACTAGTCCAGAAGCCATCCCACCCTGAATTTGTATTTACTAAGCTGTCTTCAAGAGCCAGTTATTTCACTTTGTTTTGGCTATGCAAGAAAAGAAGTTCTCCAAACATATGCAACAGTATTTTTTATGCTTTTTGTATGATGTTTAAAGAAATCTTAGTAGTAAGTAAAAATTACAAAGAATAATAAAATAAATTCACATTTTTATACTCAAAGTTTAACTAAGAATTTTATTTCAAAACTTTTTGTGAATTATACAGATGAGAGTTATATGTAACAACTTTTCTAAGAAGCTACATACTTATATTAGTTGAATATTTCCTTCCAAGTAGTTGGTGGTGTCAATTTCTTCTGAGAATTTAGAGGGATGCTTCTTGGAGATGTAAGGATAAGGAAAAAGAATAGGAAGAAAGAGGCAGTACCTGAAAAACAGTTCTTATTCATTTGCAATGTAGATAACTTTGTGCTTCTCAATTACTTCTATGTCATGCTCCAGTTGTTTCAGCTGTGATTCCAGCTTTTGTTTATACATCTTCTTGGATATGGTGTCTATATTTACTGGAAGACGCTGAAATTCACTATACACTTCATCCCAGTTCTTTTTCAGCCCCTAGTGCCATCACATGAAAAGGAAATATATGAGAAAAACTTACTTCATTAAGAATAATATGCACAGAAACTATTTAGGGTTTTTTGTTAATATTGCATTTGATAAGTATCACTGCAATGATAAAATAATAGATAAGTATACGGATAATGTTTAATTATCTTAATTGGACCAAATTAATTAAATGCTTAAAAGTCAAAGTAGTTGCAACAGAAATAATTTTGACTCGTTCTAATGCAATATGAGGAATGGTCTTTAAAAAACTCTGTGCCTTGGAGAGAAAAAATTACAGTCTTTAAGAAGCAACAAAACAATAATTAAACTAGCCAATGAAGGATGAGCTACAAAAATGGTGAACTGAAAAAACCCCATGTATGTCAGCGTGACTGACAGTCAACTGTAGGCAACCAGGAACTCAAGGAAGTCTGTACACTTCATTTCTAGTCCTCAGGATCTTCAAGAAATAGGTAAATGGAGAGTGACCCTTACTCTATATAAGGGACTTCCTTTGCTTTCCATGATCTACGGGTAGGCAACTTTGACTGCTCCATTGTATCTAATGCTAACATGCTCACTGAGGAACTACTAGAATTCATAAAAGCTGCCTCAAAACTTGTATCACTCAAATGCCTTCTTTTGTCCAAAATGCAACAGGAGTTATCTTACAAACTGCACTACGGAAACCACTTCCCCAGAAAGAGCAACCTGGTTACCACAGATATCACCATGCCACATGCAGTGGTGTTACCTACCTTAAGTAATTACAAGAATACCAATACTTGGAACTCCAGACAAAATTCAGCAGCAGTTTCAGGTCATCTCACCACCACCTTCATTGTCTATAATTGAGACTTTGCTCAGACCATGGACACCCAACTGATCCCACAATATTTTAACTTCTATGAACTACTTTGAAAATATTCTAATTGCATTCCCTTCCTAATCATCTACATTTACAATAACATCTATAGGCAACTTATTTATCATTTGGACTAAAAAACCTAGCTGTCACTGACCCTATCAACAATAATTGCAATAACTGCTACCTCTCTTGAATGCTGCTATGCAAAGAATTTACCTTACTAGATGAAGTGAACTGTATCTTCCAAATATAAAAGCCCAAGACTAAAACCCTGCCTAACAAAATGCATGCAATCATCTGAAACATATAAACCTGTTAATTCAACATTGGAGACAATCTTTTATCAACTGATATATGCTGAATGGAACCAGACTGCGGTAGAAAAATAAAATTTAAAACCTGTCTTTACATCCTCACAATTACTGCAACAATTGCTCTTACTTCTTCTTCTCAAGAGGATAATCAAAATCTACACATCCTATACATGCGTATATGAGGATTTAGTAGAGTTTGTTCAGTGCATCAAATATCCTCATGAAAACTATATGGGTGAATTTAATAATCACACCCACTACAAAGAATTCATACAGCAATTGGTAAATAATACAATATGCCTATCAGTGAGAAAACACTTTTCCAAAATGTTTTTGGCTCTCGGTTCTATTTCCTTAGAGGAAAATCCAAAGTATCTTCAAAAAGAAAGAACTGAAGTTACTCTCTCTCGAGCTAAAGTTTTCAGCTCTCATCCATAACTAAAACCAGATTCAGCTGACACACTGATTAGAGCAACAAGACTATTTATTTTATGTCTTGGAATGCTACTTGGCTTTGCAATCCAAGGCTGTAAAGTAAGGCATAGTTTACAAATATATAGTCATGAAAATAAATACAGTATTCCCAAAACTTTCATAGACTGGTCATTCAAAGCTTCTTTTAAATAATTTTTCTTTGTGTACATTAGTAAAAACTGGTTTGGAAATCATTGAAAACAGCGAGTTTTAAAACACATTAGAGCACACACTCATCACAATTTACTCTGTCCCTACAAAGTGGAGAGATCAAAAGCAGATCATGACTCCCTATGTAAAAACCTCCCTCGCAGCTCCTCCGGCAGCAGCGTAATATGCTGACCACTACTGCTATGGGCTAGATCACAGAGTATCTAATTCTATATAAGGAATTCTAATACTTGCTGGATCAGTGAGAAATATGTACTGCATTTATCAACATTCTCTTTATGCATTTAACGCATCTCATAAAATCCCAACCAAAGTAAGCATAATGGAGAGAGCGTTCAAAAAATGCTGGCACAAATTATTTCCCTTTATTTTTGTAAGTTCATGAGGCTTGATTTTGTTCTCAGACATCTATTGCCACGTATTCTTTCAAATCAGATAGTGCACATGTGTTCACTAGCAATGTCAATTATTTTAAAAGACAGGAATTCCCATATGTCTACAGCTGAGCACTGGGTAGAAGCCACATACCCTGGGGACACTAATTCCTCCTGACAATATAACTGTATAAGTAATCTGGCCCATGAAAGAGCAAACTTTTTTGAAAAATTTAAAAGAAAATACTGACTTAACAATCTAAAATCTTTTCAATTAAAAAATATTTCAGTGCACTCTTGTATTTTCAAAATACAGAACATAATTTTAATCAAACTAAATACAGAACTGTGAGCAGCTGAACTCACATGCCTTTTTCTACATAGTTAACTTGCTGGACCATCAGCTTGTCCCATGCCTTTCCCACCATAAAAATATCTTAATCTTCACCCTTGCTGTTATGTTCTTTATATTGCTGTCAATGCAATACCCTCAGCTCTCTCCCATAGTCCTTCCTAGCTTCCACTGTTTGCTGCATAAGCAAGAGACACCATTGTACTACCTATTTCAGATCTTGCTGATTAACCAGTTAATCTTTGCAAGTGAGTTAGACACTGTGTTCTCTCTCTAGATATTCTGCTGGCTTTTTTGTAGGAAGTCAGCCTTTTGAAGATGTCCATCCATCTGCTAATTTGTTTCAGATGGCTGCTAAGATCAAGTTATTGAGGGACAGCCTGATAAACAGATATCACAGTAATGTAAGCCTTATTTTCATAGGAAAGGTGGCTAAAATGTGGTCATGAGAAATTCCAGTTCAAGGATGGGATATACTTTTAAAACGTCTGTTTTCTACTCTACTTCTTTTATGGTATTATTTCTCTTTAGAAAATCTTGTACAATAAAAACTGTATGAAAGACAGTATCCAAAACAGCTTGACAAAATACAATTTTTCCAGTCATAGTTCTCCAAATATATTGCAATTTAATTCTGTCTTCTGTTTTTGCCACATTTTAAAGCATGACCTTATGCTTTAGTCAGTGAGGTCACAATGTGATGATAGAAACTGCCAGTAATGGCAGTGGCAATGTCATGCATTGCGGGGGGGAGGGAAGCGATTTGTATTTTTTCATGATTCACAAGTAGACTCAAAGCTGTCAATAAATCCATATAGGCGATTTTCTGCATTCCTCTGAAGTTTCACTGAAATTCCAAGTCATTAAGGGGGATAGGAATGTAACAGAATGGAAGTATTTGTAAAACAGGACTAACTCTGTGGCTATACCAGCTCCCTTCAGTTAAGTTTACAACTGTTCTACAGCTCCATCTAGTGAAAAAGTAGTAAACTCATTTGCCTCGCTTAAAAATCTAGTCTACTTTTATTACTTACGTGGATTTTCATTACCTTATTTAATCTTTTATACATGTTACTAGTTACAATAAATCAAAATATGCACCTGCAGAAGAGTTCTCCTTTCTTCATCAGGTAGCTGTTTCATGGCTATTTTCTTGAGATACTCCAACCTACTGGCCTCATATTCTTCCTGAGCTCTCTTCATTTCTTCATTTCTCTGTTTTAAATATTTTGGTGTAACACCGTAATCCTACAAGGGTAAGGAAGAAATTTCTTATATGTGCTTTTAAGAAGGAAACAAAGACATACTTGTCATCCACAGTATATTACATATGCAAAGATGGCTTGAAATGGAATGTTGTGCCACCGAGCAATAAAATCTTAAATCAGTGTGCTCTTAGAAGTATCAAACATTATTGTCTTTGTAGCCTGAGAAAAATATATAAACAAATCCCTTCAATTTCTTTTTGTAGCCCTGGAAGAAAACAGAATCCAGAAACCAAAGTGTCTATTTATAAGAACCGATAGTTGAGTGAGGAGTTTGAAACATGCTAATGACAGCAAGCTATTTTACATTTTTATATGGTGTCAGAGTCTACATTCTGAAACACATTCCTTAGATACTTTCTTCGAAAGGTCTTCCTGTATCCTGATTTGTGCTGATCATTGCATGCCACAGAAGAGAGTGAATAGTATTAACACATACAGAAAAACTGGACTAGTTAGGAATGATAAACTATCCCATACTGGACGTTGCACAATTGTGTTTCTGGGAGGAAAAATAATTTCTGAATATCCCAGATGTACTTGGGGGAACACATCTATTTTGCTGTATCCTTTATAAAATGAAGCCTATCTAGCTCTGCCAGAAGGGTACCAGAGTCTACCTTCTTTCTACCAAATGCTACATGATTCTCAAATCTTTTAGTGTTGGGTAGCACTATGACTAGCATTGTTTATATATATGTTTAGCCAAGCAAAGGTACTGCAAGGCCTGCAGGTTCACTTTTTTGCATCTTCTCTGAGTTGTCATATGTTATGTCTCTTTTTATAGAATGCTCTGTCATGAGTTACCTGTTTAGATAAGCCAGACTCCTGATACATCTTGTTTTCCTGTGTGGAATGGACTGTTCTTGTGCTTGGAGGAGGTTGTCCTTAAAGGCATTGCAGCTCTCTCAAGCTCCTTTGCTTTCCAGAGCTGTGTCCCATGGGGTCCTATCTACTAGTTCCCTGAAAAAGTTGACGTTTGCTCTCCTGAAGTACAGAGTCTGTACACCACCACCTACCTCCCCGAGAAGAAGAGAATCTTGAACTACTTCATGGCCTATGCAACCAAGACTACTATTTATTATCATGCCTCTGACCAGTTCTTTCTCACTGTAAGTAGCAGAACCAGAAAAGCATGACCACTGGTTGGCTCATCCACTGTGTTAAGAAGCTGTTGCTGACATGCTCCACAAACCTTTTTGGATTGCTTTCATCCCATTATGTTGTCCTTTCAGCAAATACCAAGGAGGGTGAAGTCTTCCTTGAGAAGCTCCACTGTGATCTGAAGATTTCCTCAAGTTGCTCAAAGAGATTTCATCCAGTTCCTCACCTGATTGGATGGTCCATAGCAAACACACTTTTGACGCTTACTGGCCTTTCCTCCGATTCTGATCTATAAACTCAATCAGCCTGTTGCCAATTCCATAGAAGAGCTCCATATATTCAAACAGTTCCTTCATCCAAAGGGCAAGCCCTCCTCTTCTCCCCTGCCTGTCTTTCCTAAGGAGCCGGCATTTGTTCATCACAAAACTCCATTTCTCTCTCCATTAGATACTCCCTGGGTTCCCAGTGCAACACATATGCTATTGCTTTAGCAGCATCATTCTGCCTTTTTTTTTTTTTTTCTGACAGCATAAGCAAGTAAATACAGCGCAAAAGCAAGGCACAACTGTAGTGCCAGGGACTTCTTGATGAATTTGTAAGGTCTGCCACAAACAGGAGTGGTATCTACATATCTCAATAAGACTCATAAACATTTCATAGGAGAATGCAGTAGAGAACCTAAAATACGCATTGCTACTAGTATTTCCACTATAATTTAATAAAGCTTACCTTTTTTTTAATATATTTTGGAACAAGTCCTGAAGTTTCAAGCACATATTTATCTCCCTGTCTTGTATCAACAGAAATAGGTTGAGGCTTTTTAGGCAATCCCTTGACAGCAGCAATTGCATTTGTCTTTATAAAATTCGTGTTACTCTGAATTCCCATAACTGGGCGATCTGTCCTCCGTGGCACTGATAATGCAGGCAATTTTTTACTATCTTGTTCTTTTTTCCCTGTGAATAGAGCATGTAAACATTCTCAGCAATAACCAAGAATAGCTTTGCAATGTAATATTATTACATTTTTCAAAAGAGAAAAGTTATGTACAAAATTATATAAAAATAGAAATCAACTGTGTCTTCAATGAAACAATTGACTGGGAATGTTCTGTTATGAAAATGAGTATACGTGTTTGGCATAGCAGAAGTTTCATAACCTAGGAAATACTCTGTTGTTTCAGATGGGTTTTCCTTATAATATGCCATTCATTTCCTCTTAACTGCAGTAGTACATGACTTTTTTCAAATATAATTAAAACTACTTTTACTAGGAATGCTCCTTGTCAGGGCCCCTAGGCATTAACATCCCTGCCCACTCTCACCTGAGGCATCCACCCCACACCCTTGGGCTCAGGAATCCTATTTCAGCTCAGCTCTGTGCTGTCAGTGCCTGTCTGAGCTGTCTCAGACATGCCTGCCCCTAGTCCTGTTTCTGATGTGCTATGTGGAATCAGTGGATGGACCTGGCCTGTTACCCCATCTTGCCTGATGGTCACTAGGCCATCAATGGGGCACATTTTCATCACCACCCCACTCTGCTTGCCTGCCTCTGGTGTGGTGGGACTGCACCTTGTTGGTGAAGTCATTGCCCAGCTTGCATTGTGGCTGCCCTCAGTTTCTGGCTCACCTCCCCTTAGGGAAAAGCCCCACTCTTGCTGCTACCTAACACTCGTAAAAAAATTCTCACAATCCTTTATCCAAAGAATACAGAAACTCTTCCTTTTTAGTGTAATTTTTTCCCCAAGGCACCAACAGAAAGTCAGTAATCTGAGTAGTCTTCAGGTGAGTGATGAAAGACAATTCAATTCCCACCATATTTCCCACTAGATACAACTCTAACTCACAGTCATTAGCAGAGATAATTATTTGATTCGGGTTGTCTGAGTTCATGTTCTTTGGCAGAAAATTAATGTCACATGTAACAGAACTCATTCCTACAACAGCTGGTTTCCCGATACAGACCCCACAAATCAGTGTATTCCTGGGTTTTGGTTTTAAAACCTGATAGCTTGCCATAACTTAGTATTGTAGGACACACAGACTTCAATCTGTGTTTCTCTTAGGATGTCCTTTTGGAAACAAGATCTCTGAAGCTTCTCAGTGAGCACTGGGTCACCCTTATGTGCAGTACACTGGTGCATGCTTGCTGTTTTGGGAGCCTCCACTTCTGGAACAAGCCAATGAGTTTGGTTAAAATGAATGCCAAAGTCCAGTAATACAACAAGATTGAGCTGAAAGTTAGGAAACACACCTTTTGTAAGGAAGTGGTGAGTAATCAGACTCTGATCATAATAGAATGACAGTATCTCAGACTTCAGGGAAAAATATTTAATCTTTCTCTTCTGTCCTTGGAATCTAATTTTTTAACTAGTTGGATCAAACCCAGTTTTGAAGGCAGCACAGATACCATAAACACATAATCCCATTTAGACAACAGACAACTGATTAAATTCGAAGTGATGAAAGTGCCATGCTTTCAAAGAGGTGATTAAAGAGTATAACTTCTCTGAAGTAGGTATGAAATTACATCCAGCAAAGGTACCAGAACTTTCTGAGTTAATGATACAGTTCCTTCACAAGATCTGTTAGGATCTAATCTTGGCAATGAAATTACTAGTCTGGATTGAAGCTATGATGTGTCAGCCATTTTGAGGCTCTGGTACGTTGACTCCAAATGCAAACACCTAAACATACGTTGCTATTATGAAGTGCTGAATCAACAAGTTGAAATAGAAATATTGTGAGCTGCTTGTCTGAGCAAAAATGGGTCAGAGTGCTCTATCTCAATACATAGGAAATTTCAAGTAGATGACACTCATTTTATAATACAAGTAGTTAGAAGAGATCTTATGGACCCTCCAAATTATTGGTGAATCAACCTTCTTTCCTATGCCCATCTAAAGCACTAGTGTGTTAATTTAACAAGGTCTTGAGCTTGGAAGCATTATGCTCAGATATCAGTTCTGATATGCTGAATGCTGTTCAGATGTCCTGATAAAGTGAAGGCTTTATTCAAAAATGACCTCGGATGCCTACAGGACCTCTGAGACCAAAGCTTACCTTAAGGTTCTAATAATCCATATTGCCTGAGGCATTAAGCCTCCAAAGCCTCCTGGGACAGCCTGTATTTTCAGAGATAAAGTCACTTGCGTGTGCCACGCAATTGGGTGCTGGACTCCTACATTCTCTTACCTTTTTTTTTTGTATGTACTGTATGTTAAGATTTTCTATTTTTCCAGATTAAAAACAATTTCAATCTGAAACTTTAGAACTCAATTAGAAATTCTGACAGCAATGTACTCAGAGCTCCAGCAGCACTAAGAAGGTTACTCCACCCTTGCAGAATCTGCCATGAGGCTGAACATAAGAACTGTCAACTCCGTATACCTAAACTTATGGTTTGTGCCATAAAATAGGATGCATTTTGCAACCAAATATTCCAGTTTTCTTATTTCCATGACATGCAGCTCTCAAAAAAATTTTGGCTTTGAATTCTGCCATCTGATTTAATGCTATGGGATTAAGAGCCAACAAGTGCTGAAGAGTAAAAGCTGTATGTTGCTTATAACATCAAGAAAGGCACACATACTTTTCCCATATCTCTTCAAGCATTAAAAACAATTAGTTAACTTCTAATACCCTCATTCATATTATTTACTTTAATATTAATGATCCATTGCAGAAAATGTACAAGTCTAAACTACATAATTACAAATTGAAATATCAGCAGGATAGAACATACCATAAACACATCTTCAACATCTGAATAGCTGCAGCAAAGAGAGAGATAATTTTTCTTTATGTTTCAGCTGGTTTTGTACCACATGGCAGTAAATGTTTATGGTATTTTCTAATCACATATATAATCTCTTTGTTGCTTGTTTTAGTATTTTATACAATAAATAAGAAACATGTTTGTAAAATAGAGAAATTATTTTAGTGTCATAGATACTGTTAAAGGAAAAGTGGAAACTTTATGCCCCAGCATACAAAAATGATTTTAAATTTTTTAAAAATTGGATTCTCCATAACCAACTGTTACTTTCAACATTATCAATTTTAAAATAAAAAATATATGAAATTACTTTTCATATATTTTATGTCTATACTTACTCTCTGGTAGCTTGGGTTCCTTTGAATGTTTCTTCAGAAAGTTTTTTGGACATGGCACTGCAACTTTTGCTGGTCCCATAGTTTTCCACTGAGCTTTATTTTTGTCTACTTCATGTTTCATGGGTGGTCTAAAAATGAGTATAGAACTCAGAGGTTAAAAAATAGCCATAACATAGTTAAAGGTGAGCAAATTATTAAAAATACTTCTTCAAAGAATATACATTTTTGCAGTAATTCATGCCAAAAGCCTAAGTTATTTTGTTTTGTACTCTCTCCCAAATAAAGGCCATAATTCATACAACCTCCATACTAAGACTAAGCCCAGCTCTGCACTGACAAGTTGCTTTTCTGATTCTGAAGTTAGCTCGCTTCTTCCTTCTTCTCTTATGTCTCCAAGGCCAGCATTATCACTTTTTGGGAAATAGTTCCTCTATGCACTGTTCATAAAAATACTGAACACAGACATTTTGAAAACAGAACCTAAATTTTGGAAATAAACTGCTCGAATGAATTAATTATTTTTGAGATTGTGTGTTACACACTTTGGTCTTTATTTTTTAATTAACTTCATTTTGAAAAGCTTTTTTTAACATGGCTATTTATTTTGTTCAAAAATGCATCCACAATATGCAGCTGTTGTGTGTCTACAGGAAAAGAGTAACCATGAACCTACTTTGTTAGATTTTTCTATATTTGAAAGTTTGTAGTATGGGAAAGATACAAATACCAATGTATCTTCACTGTTTCAGAAGCTGCAGTTGTGGTACATTGTTGGGCCTTACATAGCAATCAAATACAACTGAGGAAAAAGCTTAGCTGGCTTAAAAAAAAGATGAGGTCTGTATTCATAATGAGAACATTCACTGCTTCATTCCATGGGATGAAACATATTTTTGAGGTAGGTAAAACCTCGTGCTTCAGAAAACATGTCAAACATAGTAGAGAATTGGACAGAATGTTGTTTATCATCAGTTTATCTTATTACTGTCCACTGTATCATTGTCTCAATGTTCCTGTTGAACCATCTGTTACAGACTATTACAAGAGATTAGATGAGATGGATGACTGCTCCAAAATAGCACAGCAAACTGTGTATTTCTTATATTACACAGATCTGAACTATGATCCTGAACTATTGTAGTCAGTGGTGCTTTTGGCACTAACTGAAACAGCTAATGTGAAAATCAGTAAGGGCTCAGACATGAAAAGCTGTGTATGCACACGATGCACACACTGCTGGTTTGGTGTCATGTTGCATATGGTGCTGTAACTTCTGCTTTAATCAAAACTATGCAAACATGTTCTCCAAAAGAAGACAAATGCTGCTCATTAGCTGACTAGCAGCATCTTGTCTCTCTTTGAAGGACTGAGCTGTCACAGATGTTTTCCTGAAGGAGCAGAACTCCCTCCTCCTGAAGCTAGAGCTACCTCATTGTGCCTTTTAAAATCTGTCTGTCTTTAGGAAACATGTCATTAATTTATGGCAGACAAAAGCTGATCAACAGTTGCACTCTTCTTTCACAGAAAAAGCTTGTTTATTAAAAAACTATATTATGTTTTCAGGAAAGGAAAAAAAGAACAAAAAGATTACATATAATGCAAGCTATTTTACAAAAATGCTGAAATGAGATGGAAGAAAGGATGTAATGCTGGGTCAGTGAATGGGAGTAATAATAGCAATGCTGATGAAAGCTTTTGTATATAAGCTGCAAGGGTCCAATACATGTATTTGTACTTGATCATAATATTAGAAAATGTAAGATGACTTAATTCGAACCATGGAGTTATTTTGCCATCTGGATATTTGGTCTCCAAAATCAGAAAGAGGATTATGTACCTAAGATTATATATAATTCAGGAAATACCTCTAAATATAAGGAATGAGGGTTTATTTATTTTTTCTATTAAATTCATTGCAAACAGCCATAGACATAGGCACAAACCCACCACATTCATAAATTATTGGATTCCTCACTGTGCTAGGAGTGGCACATAGTAGAGAAAGGTAGTGACTTTATGAGGAGTTTGACATAAGGATTCCCAGTCTTGGAATGAGAAAGTGAATGAGAAAGTATTGACTTCATTACATAATGGCATAAGGTAAGGATGTTGTTTGTAGACAGCTATAGGCATTCTATGTGATTTTATTTGGGAAACAAACAAACAAACAAACAAAGACTCTAGATTTTGTATGCCTTAGTTAAAACTGGTCAGATCATGCTATTAACCAGGCTTGACACTGTTGTTACCAGCTGGATATTTGGCACATTGCGAACCAAAGCAGGAAGTGGGGTGATAACAGAAGTCAATGAGATAAGAAGGGGATTTATCAGATTGCATCCAACCTAAGGAATCCCTTGCCTAAACTGAACCTGACAGTCATGCAGTGTCCAAATCCCTGAATGGTATTAAGACAGGAATGGATTTAGAGTGCTGCGTGCTTTGCCATGCTGTCATTCCACTTTCCTCTGTCTGCCAAAAGTATCTTTCATTCACATTGGAAACACAAAAAAAAGATGCATAATCTATTTTTACATGGAAAAGGTTCAGGACTGGCACTCTCACAAGTCTGAACCCTTTTACCTGAAAAGGGATAACTACCTTTGTTCTAATGAATGTGACTGATATTTCTACTCATTTTAAAGCTATTGAGTTATGACCTATGTTAACTTTTCACTGAAAATCCTAACTGTAACAGCTCTCTTTTGTATAAGGTAATAGGGACCTGAAAAAAAACGTATGTTTGCATAATTATTAAATAAGAATTTTACAAAAACTCTCAAATGAATTAATATTAGGGGGCAAAAGGCCTTTTAAAATGTGTTTAAGGTAAGTGGTGAGAAAGAGAAGAAAAAGAAACCATGTCACCGAAAAATTGTTCTAAGTGTGAATAACAAAGATGTCATGTAATTCCTCTGCGGGGAAAGAGAGCTTTGCAAATTCTTTGTCAATAAACAAGATGGCATTGAAGATACCAAGCTGAGTCAGCAGCTGGTGGAGCAGGCCGGACACCCAGCGACACCAGTCAGCGGCTCGTCAGGAGGAGCAGGAACGACGTAAATACCAGTTTGTTCTTCAGTGCCTGTCACCCGTAAGATGTAGTGCCTGGCCAGCCCCAGTCACTGTCTCTGCAAGCGGCACTGTCACACCACGTACCTGCGCGGTTTGACAGGCTTCACCTCCTGGCCGGGCCGGGCGCTACCCGAGTTCTGCGGAACGCACTGCGTCGCCATCCTCCGGCCGAGGGACCCCGCACACGGGGAAGCGCCCACCTCGCTGAGAGACCCTGGCGTTTGCCTCCCTCGTCGCAACTGCCCGCCGCCCCACTCCAGCGAAGGGCTCCCTCCTCGCTGGGCCGGCCACCCGCCCCCTCTGGCCACCGCGGCTAGGCAGGCGCGGCCCGGCACATTGTTATCTCCGCAGTTACTAGGGAACCCGTTGCTCGGTAACAGCGCTACAAAGGGGCGGGGCCTGCGCCGTCCCGCTTCCGCCTCCCTCCGCCGGAAGGCAGCTGCCGGCCGGCGCTAGTGCCAGGAGCGGCAGCACATGCGCAGCCGCTGCAAGCAGCGGCCGGCACGGCGCAGGTGCTCTTGGCAGGGGTGAAGCCCGCAGGGCCGAATCAGGGCGCGCTGGGCTGTGGGCGGGGTCGCGAGGGGCGTGGCGGGCAGGTGGCTGCGCGTGCGTAGTGGGGGAGCGGGTGAGGCTGGAGGCGCGGGGTGCGCGCGGCACTTGTGGCACCTGTCCTCGCCCCCGCCGGTACGTGCGCGCGCTGCGCTGAGCCGAGCCGGGCTGAGCTGGGCTGTGGGGACGGGACAGGGCAGCGGCAGGGCAGGGGCGCGGGCGCTGCCGCTCCCGAGGGAAGGTGGGAGCCCGGGGTTGCGCTGGCTCGGGGAACGAGCGCGGCTGACCCTGCCATGTGGTGTCGCGATTCCTCGGTGAGGCACGGCCGGTCCCTCCTCCCACCCGCGCTTTGCCACCTCGGGGGCGCCGAGACGGTGAGGCGGGAGTGGGGTGGTGAGGCAGGGACCTGTCCAGGATGCTGGTCTGTCGGACGGGTACAAGAAGGGTGAAGTGGAATGGTTTGCTTTGGAATTTATTGTTTTTACTCTGCATAAAGGCTCTGAGAAAAGTCAGACTTTGAAGTCTTTAAAAGCTACAAACCGCCACTGACCTGTGTGGTTACTGGATTTTAACCAGCTGTTACGTAGCTACAAACTTTGTGTCCGTACCAGTAACAACGTGCAGTTTTCACTGTAACTCTTGCCATCAGCAGTGGTTGCTGAACCTGTGGGTGTTTGCCGATGGTACGTGGGTGCTGTCAGCAGCCTGAGTGGTGGGTCGAGGTGCACTGTGAAAACTTAAAATTTCATTGGGGGTACGGGTGTCAGCTCTGTTTCAGAAAAAACCCCCACACTCTTCTGGGAGAATTAGCTGTATCTAAAGTTGGATGGTTTGGTGGTCTAACTAGACTGGTAAACTCTATGGGATATAAAGTCTAACTTGAGCTGTTTTTACAGTAAGATTTTGCAAACTGCATTCAAAATTATTTCAGAGAAACTGTTTAATTCAATGGCTGCAAGCTTCTGTGTAAAGGTACTTTATATGGATGCAAAACTGAATTACACTGGAATAGATTAAACCAACTGAGCAGCTCAATAAAGACATTTCCTGCAGTTTTTTTTACCAGATTAACCAAGCTGATTTCAAACAGTACTGCTTATAACTTCATGTCAACGTAGTAAGCTTATAAGTAGAGAAAACTGGGTCTAGTTCCTTTCGTGTCTACACCTGTAATTTGGGGGGATTTCAGTCCCTATGGCCTAGATTCACAAAGCAATCCAGATGTTACATCCAGTAGCTGTGTGATGTGTACTGAGTGCCTGCACCTCAAAGTGAATCTGTAGTGCAACTAGACACAATAGGCAGGCCACTGTGCTTGGCGTGGTTAGTCCTTGCTTAGTTCACACATAATGCTTGAAGTGATTCTTATGTTTGGGAAGTAAAATCACTAAAATATTGTCTCTAGATTTTTTAAAAATGCTGAACGTAATTTTTTGACATCTGACTGTTTAATACATATAATCTCTGGCCCTGTAGCTCGGTGTGTTTGTATTCACTAGAGTGCATTACTAGTATGGTACAGCTTTATAATGATACTGAATATTACAACTACTCTTCACAGATTGTTTTTTCTTTTTAATAACTTACAGAAACCTTATATTGTATCTACACATGACCATTCCCTTCTACTTTACAAGGATTGGGAAAAAACTGTACAGTAAGTATGATATACCCATCTTTGATCTATGCCTTGTAATTACAGCCTGTTTATCATGTCACAGCACTGGGTGCAGACATGGGGACTTACTGTTTGCACGCTCATCCCTCTATACAGAAATGAGCAAATGCGAATATTTACAGATTGATAGAATTGTCAGAGTTGCAAGGGACCTCTAGAGATCATCTAGTCCAGCTCCCCTGCTTTAAAGCAGGATCCCCTAGAGCACAGCACTCAGGACTGCATCCAGGCGAGTCTTGAAAATCTCCAGAGAAGGAGACTCCACAACTTCTTTGGGCAGCCTGTTCCAGTGCTCTGTCACCCTCACCGAATTTAAATTATTAATTTAAATTATTACAAGTACTTTGTAACATATGCTAATAGTTTAGAAAAGAAAGCAGAGTGTAAAAGACAGACTGGGGAACACACAGCAGAATCTAGAGCAAGGAAGATCTGGAAGTGAAGAGTCTGCTTTTTTGTGGTTTGCTCTTACAAAATTTGAGCTTCTGTGTTATTTTGAAGTTTGTGACCTGTGTCTCTGGAGTCATTTGGTACTACACACTCTGGTGGGGAACAGCAGGGTCTTAAAGGACTGGTGTGATAACTGTAAACATAGGTAAGTCATGAGTAGGTCTTTGGAAGATGAAACAGTTCCCATTTGGTGCTCACCTGCCTTGTACTGCAATTCCAGGTCGCCTTCTGCTCTCCACAGTGAAAAAGGCTGTTGGACTGGAGAGCATCTACAGAAAAGGCACTGAACAATTGAAGGATTTGGTAGCTTAGTCTTCAGTGAATTCCTTTAATTGTTTTATTTAGTCTGTTGATTAACATGGGGAAACACTTTCTCTTTTACCGGGGAGGGGGGGGGAGTGGGGGGGAAGTAGGCTGTGTATCAACTAAAAGGAAATAATTAATAAACATTGCAAACTAGATGCTGGGGTGCTAGCAGCTAGATTGAGTCTTTAAAATGTAGTTATTAGAAGTTGCTGATTGCTGTTTTGGTTACATGTTACAGTGCCAGGAGGAAAAAAAGTACAACTTGCAGCTTAGTCAACCATCTCTTTGTATCAACTGTAGCAACTAAAAGTAACAATTTATTTAAGATGCTGATTTTATATATATTGCAAATAAATATATATAAAAATATATATTTTATTTTTTTAGAATTGATGAGTAAGCACTGAGTTGATTTTCACATCTAAAATTTCATTAATTTCCTAAAAGTAAATTCAGTGTTGCTTTTCTTTAAGCTTTTTTAGTCATTAACAATGAATAAATAATAGTACCAAAGTGGAACTTGTTTGCCTACCTAAAATGAAAAATTACTTTGTAGGGCTTTTCTGTGCAAATTTGTGCTAATTTCTGCCCTCCCCCCCTTATCGCAATTTTGAGAGTCCTTCCCCCTTTGCCCTAAACATTGTGCACAAGTCATGTGCTGCAATTCATGCTGATACTGGTGTTGATTTCTCTAAGCAAACAAAATACCATGTTGAGAGCTTCTTGCTTTGTCTTTGTTGGACATCCAATTTTCCTAGTGTCTTTTTTTTTTTTTTTTTTTTTTCTTTTTTTTTTTTTTTTTTTTTGAGGGTAGAGTGTCTTCATGATGTGTTCTTTCTCTTTCTCGCTTTACACAAACTGCACTCAATACAATTCTGTTATAGGAGTTCTTCACAACTCACTTGGTTTGCCATCCCTTTAGAAGAGAACTGGATGCAGCTCTTCCAGCCTTGCTGTTGCACAGGTCTGTGAGTTTTCTGTGTATTTAAGTCAGTCTTACATTTGTTTTTTTTAGAAAGAAAATAACAAGAAATCAAAGGCATCTTGGGAGGTAGGAAAAATGCATATTTTGTTAACATTTTGATTACAAGAACGTAATTCAGTTGATCTTCATTATTTGTCAATGCACACTTAAAAGTAAGTCTACTAGAGGGAAAACTTAACTGGTTTTGAATTACTGTTAGCAAATGTAGGGTTAGGTTTGGATATCATTATTTATCCTAAGGACGTGAACTGTTTGAGGTTGGATTTGTCAGTGGAAGCGAGCTGAGACTATGCAGGAGAGGGGAATTAGTATTCTGAAGAATACCTCCCTGGCACTGATGAAGTCATAAATGGATTTATGTTTGGATTCTTGTTGTTCTGAATTTCATATCCTTTAGGTTTTTTTCCTAGATGTTTGCTGAAGGACTAATTACTATTTTTTTCTTCTCAAAGCAGTTAAGTGGATTGTCAAGTTGGCTTGAAAAAAACTCAGAACAACCCAGGAGAAGATGTTTCACGTTGTTTGGTATCGGCCTTTAAGACTAATAACCCAAAACAGTCTTTCTAGCATGTGTTTAAAACTGATGCTTTCAAGACCCGTTGCATTTCCACAGGTGTGGAAGTCCTGGTTTTCAAGCCGTTCTCTTGTTGAAAACAAAAATATTATCCTGATGGGACCTCCGGGTGCTGGGAAAACAACAGTTGGGAGAATAGTAGGTCAGAAACTGGATTGCCCTGTCATAGACATAGATGACGATGTCCTTGAAACAACCTGGAATATGAGCGTGTCAGAAAAACTGCAGGATGTTGGTAATGAGCAATTTTTAGAGGAGGAAGGAAAAGCCCTGTTGAAGTTTTCAGCATCTGGAAGTGTCATTTCCCTTACTGGGTCCAATCCAATGCATTCTGCTGGCATGCAGCATATGAAGAAAAATGGAATAGTTGTGTATCTGGATGTGCCCACAACAGTCATTATGAGCAGGCTGAAATCAATGAAAGTGGATCGCATTGTGGGCCAGTCTCCTGGTATTTCTCTGAAGGACATACTTCAGTTCAGGAAGCAGTTCTACAAAAGGTGGTACGACATCCATGTTCTTTGTGGAGGGGATATTGAAGCAGAGATTGTAGCAGAAAAGGTACTTGATGCTGTGAAGAGATACCAAAACTCAGAACTGGAAACTTATATTTCAACTAGGTCTAGTAGGTCTGGAAGGAGTATGGAAAAAGACTCTCATAAATATTTCAGTGACGTTGTTACTGAGGGCTTAGCCCCTGATGGAGGGCTCTTTGTTCCTGAGAGAGGACTTCCAAAATTCACTGCTGGAGAATGGCAAAGCCTAATTGAAGCAACTTATGTTGAAAGAGCCCAGGTGATACTAGAAAGATGCATACATCCTGCTGATATTCCTGCTTCTAAGCTGGCAGAAATTATTGGAACTGCTTATGGAGAAAACTTTACCTGCTCTAAAATTGCCCCAGTTAGGCATCTGGCAGGCAATCAGTTTCTCCTTGAGTTATTTCATGGACCCACAGCATCATTTAAAGATTTAGCATTACAGATGGTGCCACATATATTTGCATACTGCATTCCCAGGAGCTGCAATTACTTGGTTCTGGTGGCTACTTCTGGTGACACGGGGAGTGCTGTCTTGGATGGCTTTAGTCGTCTCCATGACACTGACAAACAGAGAATTGCTGTGATGAATTTTTTTCCTGAGGATGGAGTGAGCCCAATTCAGAAATCACAGATGATTGGCTGTCAGAAAGAAAATGCCTGGTCAGTAGGTGTCAAATCTGATTTTGATTTTTGCCAGACAGCTATAAAGCAAATCTTTACTAATTCTGATTATACTGGCTTTCTTACGGTAGAATATGGAACGACTTTAGCTGCAGCAAACTCAATAAACTGGGCACGACTGCTTCCTCAGGTAGTTTATCATGCCTCTGCATACCTTGATCTTGTTCATCAAGATATTATTCCTTTCGGAAGCCCTGTAGATGTTTGCATTCCTACAGGAAACTTTGGCAACATATTAGCAGCTTTGTATGCTAAAATGATGGGAATTCCTATTAGAAAATGTATTTGTGCTTCCAATGAAAACAATGTTTTGACTGACTTCATAAAAACGGGTGTTTATGATTTGAGGGGAAGAAAATTAATTCCCACTTTTTCACCAGCAGTAGATATTTTGAAGTCCTCCAATCTTGAGCGATACTTGCACCTGATTGCTAATGAAGATGGACAACTGGTGACACAATTATTGAATCAGCTGGAAAATCAGGGCCACTTCCAGCTACAGAAAGATCTACTTGAAAAGCTTCAACAGGACTTAGTAGCTGGATGGTGCTCTGAGGAGGACTGCCTAGCTGCCATTCACTCTGTATACAGTACTACAGGATATATTTTGGATACACACACAGCTGTTGCTAAAGTAGTTGCAGATCGATTACAAGATAGAACTTGCCCAATTATTATTTCATCTACGGCTCATTATTCTAAGTTTGCACCTGCTATCTTGAGGGCCTTGAGGCTTACAGAAATAAACCAGAATCCATTAAGTCAGCTTCACTTGCTGAGTTCTTACAGCCCTCTGCCTCCAGTCCACTGGGGCCTATTAGAGACCCTGAAAAAGAAGGCAAATGAGGATCACCAGGTCTGTGCTGCTGATATGAGTATGCTGATGACCTGTATAGAAACCTTAATACAAAGTCATTTTATTAAAGTTTTCTGAGCAACTGATCAGGCATCCACTGTGTCAATTGAGATACCTTCTTATCAAGCTGCATGGTTTAATAAGGTCATGATTCACCTGGCCTGTGTCCAGTCTACAACATAATGTCTGCAGTTTTATACTCAACTGTCAGGTTTTTCAACAGTATTTGTAAGCAATGTGAGAATTCCAGTAGTGGTGAAAGGCTGTGAAATGAGAGGATAGAAGCCTGGAATCCTTTTTTGCAGGTCATACATAGTAAAGACATCACTAGTGCTGGCTGTCCGTGGTGGTGCTGTCTCCTTCACAAGCCTGAAGCGTCCTCCATGGAAGGACGAAGATAATGAAGTCTGACCTTTCTGAAACTATTAGCTCTTGTTTTGTTGCAAGAATGATGTGATCATTTGGTCAGTGGGTGATTAGTTAAACTTTAACTCACTTCACTTAGGGCACTGAAACATAATAAGATATTGTAATGATGTTTGTATGTTACTAATGAGGGTTGATTTCACTACAAAGAGTCAAGTATACTTGTGGTGTTATTCCTTGAGCCATTCAATTTGGTGGTATGTTACCTTCTTCTGTAATGGTTTTTTGTGTATTGTGAGGCCAGCATTTATGTAAAAAAATCTGGTTAATGTTTTTCAGGTGTTTTTTTCCTCCCAGCTGTTTTCCTGTGTAAAATAGAATCCTTAATTCAATGTTCTTAATTTCTGAGATGTGACTCTTCTGCCAATGTGTTGTAGTCCGTTTCTTAGATGTTTTCTATTTGAACTTTTAACTTTAGAATCCTTTTTTAATTATATAGAAGAATTTGCTACTGGCAGCAGCAGTCTCCTTAAGAAAGAACCAGGTTTCACCATCTATTTATACTCTTGCATTCTAAGTTTTTAGAATATAAGTTTTATCTTAGAGGTCATATAACTTTCTTGTTCTAATTACTTTTGTTTTCATATTTTTCTTAATTTCCTTGACATTCTGTTCTGTTCATACTTTGCATGAATTAGTGTAAGAAAGAAGCTTCCCAAAATGTATGACCTCTCATCAAGGAAAGCGAAGGATGTAATCCAGTGTCTGGAAAGTGTGATAGCATCAGAGGGATTCATTGTGTAACAAAATAGATCTGTGTTAGGAATCTATTTTTTCTAATGACAGGCTCTTTATTGTTGGGGTTTTTTTTAAGAAGGGGAGCCTAGATGATATTATCTAGCACCCTGCCCAGTCACGTCTTAAAAACCTCCAGCAATGGGGACTCTACCACATCCCTGGGGAGGTTGTCCCAGTGATTGAGCGTTCTCACTGTGAAAAGTTTCTTTCTTGTATCTAGATGAAACTTCTCCTGTTGCAACTTGTACCCTTGTTGTCTCTATGTGGCTCCTTGTGAAGAGAGAGAGCCTTCATCCTCTTTCTGGCAGCCATTTAAGTACTGGAAAACTGTGATGAGGTGCCCCTGAGCCTACTCTTTTCCAGGATGGAAAGACCTATCTCGTTCAGTCTCTCCTCATAAGGCAGAGGAATTTTCATCAGACAAAACATGAGAAAGACCATAAATATGTAATTAAAAAAAAATAATCCAAGTTCTGTAATAGAAAGTCGCAGAAGCGTATTGCCAGAAAAGAAGCATGGTAAGTGCACATCCACCTTGTATTTCTGTATGTTTCAGTCTGACTCTTACAGTAGTTCCAAGTGGAAAAAAATGTAATGCTTTCACTGGATGTGCTCAGTACAAAACCAGAATTCTAAACCTTAAAAAACCCCCACAACCTCCAAACAAACCCAACTGCCTGGGTGGAATTACTGGAATAGGAATTGGTTTCAGCATAAGGACTCTGTGGAAATCCTGCAGTACTTGGTTCCATAGAGCTTAATGCCATTTGACATCACAGGGCAATTGGTCACACGCTGTTACAATACTTTATAGAAATGTCTACGAAGAGCTTGATTTCACAGAAAGTACCTAAAAGAGAAAAGCTGAGATTCTAAACAAGATTAGGCTAGAAGCCAGCATCGTACCTTGAGTTAGCTGATTATTAGATAAAACAGTCAGAACTAAACTAACAAAAGGATTTATTTTGGCATGACCCAAGCAATCAATATTTTAAAGCTCACAGCAGTGACTCAGGCTTGGTTTGAAGGTGGAAGTATTAGCTGCTATTTTGATATCACATGAGTCATTATAACAGTTGATATACATTGGATAAGTAAAAAAATGAGCAGTTGTACTTAGTTATGAGCTTTAAATGTGGACTTGAGGTATATAAAGGCCGTGGTTAAAGAACTTGTATGGTATTGGTAATTTTCTCAGAATTTCTAAAGGCTTTTACAATACAGTATTTCCTAATTTTTGATAATAATGAATTTTTGGAGTTTCTTATAATTTCAGTGAGCTAGTTTTGTGCACGACATCTACTTGTGAATTCTAGTGATAGGCGCTATAAAATGCTGCAGTAGCGTCGTGATCCTGGATGTACACAGTATTTGTGACCAAGTGCTGATGCTGTGTTGTGGTGGCTGCAATGTACAATCTTCTGGCTTGCTTTGTCCTGCTGGGCCTGGAGGAATGGAAGAGAAAAAACTTCCAGGGTACTCATTGCTATAGCTGGCTGCAGGGGGATAGGATAGTGAGGGAAGCAGTCCATCCATCTACCCAGCCCAGCTTTTCTAAATGTCAGTCAGCAAAATACGGTGGTACAACAAACACTGTGCTACTGTTATTGCACTTTTTTTCCCCTACTGTCAGTATTATGAAAGATTCAAAGGACATTCCTGATTAAGAGTGGACACAAGTGCTGGGTTTTTTTTGTCTTTTGCAGACATTGTACAGACTGAATGTTGTCATGCAGTATTTTCTATTAACTTCTTCAGGCAAAAAATGGTGTGCTAATGATGCTCAAAATCAAATCTACATTGTTATCAGGATTCTTTAAGCCATTTAAGCTTGGTGTATACACAGTTTGATCCTATTTGTCTAAAGATAGGATGTTGCAGTCTAAATCAATATAAACTGGGTCTACAGAGAGTGTGAGCATGCATATATACACATTTCCACTAGCTTTGTTGACCTGGAGTAATAGCATAGCTTTACTTAAGCTATTATTCTTCTGTATAGATAAATCTTTGTTGAACACTGATACAACATGAAAAACCTTAAGGACAAATCTAAAACTTTAAGGACAAATATAATGTCTATATTTTCACTTTTAATTATAAGATATTTATATGGGAAATACTTTGTTTTGCTTACAGACTTACCAGCTGCTCCTTACTTGCCTGTAGTCACAGTCCTGCTTCTCAGGGTGACAGAGTATGATTTGAGGTAAAGGGTGAATAAAGCAGATAGGGATGACTTCAGAAGTTAATTCTGTTTTCTTAGTATCTTACCATTTAGAAATAATTGCTATTTATGTTTTTGAGATGATGGAATATTTTAGCAGATGGAACTCTAAATGGAAGATTCTTGTTTTTCAAGAGATCAACTTTGCTCTTCAAGGACATCAAGAGCACACATTGTTATTAAGTATATTGTGTTTGGCATGCCTGAAATAATACGCATTAGTCATTTGTATCCACTATATTTTTTCTAAATAAATACTGTGGGATCCACTCTGTAGTGCTTTCTTTGCAAATATGTTTGTAAATCCTTACAAATGTGATATAAAGAAAAGCCACTAAAATAAGTGGTTTCAGAATTTGGTATTCTTAAATCTTGAAAGATGTGTTCTGTCTTATGTTTACTTGAAAGTTAGGTGTTTAATAAACGATCTAGTAATTCACTTTGCTGAGATTAACTGTTAGTGAGATAATTTGCATCATCCTGGAAGGAAAGTATGTGTAAAAAAAAAAAAAAAACCACCCCACAAACACAAATGTCTAAACACTCTGTTTATATTGCACTACAGACTTGTCTGTGCTGCATGGGAGATCCGTATTCTGAGGAATTATTATGGGAAAAGAAATCTTTGACAGTTTAATCTTTCTTACTCAGGGGTGAACTGGTTGTCTTAACAGTTACGGAGCAGCTTTGGTTTACTTGGAAAATGATTTCAGGATCACAAGCTTAAATATTGCTTGAATGGTCAAATCAGCAGTAAGAAATGAGTAGTTAATTTCAGTGAATTAACGTGAACAAACAGTTAATTCTGAACATATATTAGCAGCTTGAAGAGGATTTAAATCTTACTGTATTTTTTCATGGTAGTCATAAATGTGCTCAGCATGCTTATCAGAACTGGGAAGCTGTTGCATCAACAATTTTTCAGAATGCAGCAATCCAAAAGACATCAACCTTGGTCTTGCTCTCCAACTTAGGTATAGCTTTTGAAGGTCTCCGGGGATGGAGGTACATCTGAGCGGTTTGTGCCTTTTACTCAAGAAGACTTTATTCCCTGGTAACTCTTTAAGATGTTTCTGGCTACTTTCTTGATGGCACAGAAAATAAAATGTTTAATAGGAAAGTTGTTCAGCAGAATTAAGAAAAAACCTGATTTACTTGCTTTCTACAGTATTCTTAGAAATTTAACCAAGTACAGAAACCACAGTGTTTGCTCTGTGCAACATAGGAACACACTTTTCATGAAAAATGTATCTCAGACTTCACAAAATCAGTTACATAGCACAGAGATTGTTGCTCTAGCATTTTATTTAGATATTTCATCATTGGTATTTGGAATACACTTAAATTTTCAAATAGTTTCTTTAAATAAGTTATTGCTATAGAAACATGGGATGTATTTCCCTCAATTTTAAAATTTATCATGTCACTAATTCTAAACCTGAAAGATCTCAAAATGTAAATCTGAAAGGACGGCTGTGGCTGAACAGATTTGTTATGTGAGTTCTCGCGTGGTTTGGCTCTTAACCATGAGTTTGTTAAGAACACAGAAGGAAATATGATAATGACTGCTCAAATGTATGGATGTCACAAAACTTAAATACTAAGGTGCCATTTAGAATAACAGAAATTACTTGGTTGGGAGCTGCAAGCAATCTGCATTTCACTGTGGCCTAAAGTAGACCTATGTCTCTAGGAGCAGAGGTTTGAGGACATACTTACCAAATACAACAATTTGCTCTAGGAAATGCTGACTTTGAATAGTGTCTGGAGATGATGTGCATGGTCAACATGAATTTTCAGCATGCCTTATGTCCAAAAGGACCAGTGAGATCATCAGGTTTAGGAATGGGAATACTGCCAGGGAAGTAATATTGCTGTCTGTATTTGACTTTGGTGTAACCTTTTGGAAGAATGCTATGCCCAATTCCAATAGTCACCATTTCCAGTAATGCTGGAAAGTTGGACAGAAAAGAGCAATAAAGCAATAAAGATTAAAAAGTACTGGCATGAGAGTCTCATTAAGCAGAATCTACTTAGTTTAGTGAAAGGAAAGTCAGCCTAGGAGAACCATCTTTGAAGCAAGAATTTGATAATAAAATGAAGGTGTATTCCATCTAGCAGAGAAAGAGTGATCCAGTGATTGTAAGTAGCAGTTGGACACATTAAGAGATTAAGGTATGTAACAGAATGGTAAAGGTTTCTCTGGTCTGGTTGTGTTAGATGATTTCCTGAAAAGATACAATTTGATAGAAAGAGGACTCATTCAGGCAAGTCAGACCCATGGTATGCAAGAGGTCAGACTAAAGCGCTCCTGGCAGTCCGATTTGGCTGCTCCAGGAGTAACTTGCATGCTAACAAAAGTATGAACAGTATTTCACAGCGGTTTGAGTGCTAGAGGTTATGAACTCATTTCAGTTCTGTTCTAGCGTTATCAGTACACAGAACAAGTTGTGCGCTAAATAGGCTACGGGATATGTTTAGCCTTGTTCTTTCTGTCTCTAGAGAATTGCAAATGGACTACTAATGCACACCCTGGCTTGACTCATGGCTATTAGGATATGGCTCATTAGTTTTAAATTTCATTATACGATATGTGTTGTGATGGTTTAGGCAATATATACTTTCATTATGAAAATGAGGTGAACATACACAGTAGGAAAGTGCCTATACAAATGTCAGCTATATTGAATGTAGCTAGTAGTTATTCATTTTTGTAAGCTTTTAAAAATTAGCGATCTTTTAAAATTTATTAGATGCTTTTGGACCCCTTTTTTTTCCATTCTTGTTTACCTGCCATTTCTCTCTGCTTTCGTGAGCAAGTTGCAATCCAGTGGCCATTTTCAATTCATTTTCAGCTCATGAGATCTATATAAGACAAACTGAAAAATCCAATGTTTCCTTTTTATTGTTAAACCAACCAAAGATGCTCCATAAACCTTACAGAACACAAAATGTTCTCATAGGGTTCTGCTCTAGAAACATATTTTGAGAAACATTTATTTTCTATACATTTTAGTCTAATCCAGTAAATTATATCTAAATAGAGTAGGCATTTAGTGGACTTTTTTACTAAGTAATGTGGCAATCTGGTTCTGTTTAAAATGCTAATAAATGCATCCCATTTCCTAATGAAACTAGGTCTCCCTGCATAATTAATTAGCATTGTATACAGATGAGGACAGGAAAGCCATATTCACAGTCATTCTCATCCAGAATGGTTAGTAAAAGAATACTACACAGTTCTGAAAGGTCATACATGAATAGCTCATTTCTGCAAAAAACAGTATTTTGCAAGTAAAAATTTGGTTAAAATTACCTCAAATCGTTATATACAGCTTTTAACCACAAGATGGCATTCCTAACAGAAGTTTGCTAGACGTGATAATTTCTTGCAGTTTTTAAAGGGCTCTAAATGAAAAGCTATCATAAGCATTTGTAATGTTATATGAGCTTTCTATATTTTTATTTTTATAAAATGTAATTAACAGAAATTTAAGTAAGAAACCTTAATTAGGTTAATATTCATTGCTATGTGGAGTACCCAGAAATATGTGATGGTTCCAGGTCAGAGAAACAGCTCATTAATTCATGGAATTATATGCTGCTAGAGGCTTTCCAACTGTAAATCTTGAATAAATTTTGTTTTGATATAAGAATCTAAAATTTTAAAAGATAAAATTCTTTAACATTTAAATCAAGAGCACAAATAATACCGTGGTCTTATATGCAAAACCCAAGTGTTTGGGGTTTTGAAAATGATGCAGTATATGGGACTGTTAGTGACTTTTTGGATAAAGAAGAGTACATAACAGTATTCACAGGAAAAAAAAACATTAGAAATAATATGACTTGCTGTGCAGGGTAGGATTTTTTCGTAGCTTAATGTTAAAATGACCAAGCAACGTATTTTCAAATACCTGTCATCCTGGTTGATAACAAAGCGCACAGGTGGCCCTGCTTTCTTTCAGGCCTTAGATCTTTTTCAATTTCTTGTAGTCTTTGCATGCTAAAATCAAATACCTTGTTATTCTTTTTCCTTAAATACAAGCATAAAGGGAGCGTAATGCAACCTACTAAACCAATACAAGTGCACTAGATTTTATATAACAGAGACATGCATATTATACCTGCTTTTTTTTTTTTTCTCCTCCATGGTTAAGGTCCTGATCTTACTTTGATTATTTTTGTTGACTCTGTATGATCAGACCTGAGCTAAGTAATCATTTATATTTCCATTCTAGCTAGTGCCCTAGTTGCATTTTGGTTTGGAAAAAAAAGACGTTACCTTAAGTTTTTCCAATGTAAATTGTGGAATTTTTTTCAAGTCTATTTCAAGTCAACAGCAAGGATTATGATAGACTAATTTTCTTTCTTTCTTTCTTTTATTTTTTTTTTTTAAATACTTCTGTGGTAGCGAAACTTCCATGGCATCTTTTCTAATGCATGTGAACATTTCCTGCCAACCTTCTGTTCCATGTGCCACCCCTTGCCAATGCCTTAGCCCTCTCTTTGTGGTTCCTACCATTTAACACATCTGAGAGGACAGAGCAGTGGCTTCATCCACCACTGACACTGGTGACAAGTCTTGTCAGTCAAATTGTCAGTCAAAAAAACACTTTCAGATTCAGAATGTTCAGGTTGGTAGAATCTACCTGCTGGTTGAATCTGGCACAAGGACTGCAGAGGCAAACCTTCTGAGTCAATAGTATCTCATGTTGGCTACCAGTAAAATTTGAGGGTCTGAACATCTCCCACTTGCTGCAAATTTTAAAGAAATGTGGGGAAGTGAAAATGACTATTTCAAGGATGTGGAAATGGCAGTACAAAGAAAGTTGTACATAGTAATTATGAAATGTTGATGAGGAAGTAAATAACTTCTTGTTCTTACCTTTCAAGTTAAGTTACACACTGAATTTTCTTTGTAGTAATTAGGTATAGCACTAGGTGAGTAGATGGGGACAGGATTCTGCTGAGAAGAGCAAGAAGCCTGTCCCACAGAGGAGGTTTAAAAAAACGAAAAACAAGTGTACTGAGGGGAGAAACATTTCCTGCTCTCAAGGGATGATGGCTGGCACATGGAGAGGGCTTATCCTGAAGAACAGTCTGTAAGTAGAGATATACACAGCCAAACAGGTGAAACAGGTTAGTCAAAGCAATGGCAGGATTCAGGGTCCCCCAAAATGCCATAATGAGTAGTGCAGTGGACACCACCAATGGAAATCAGTGGTCTCAACCATTGGCGATGATGCTTCTGGGACATCTCATGATGTCAAATCAGGTGGGTATGTACTCCAACTCCCAGAAACGGGGGAAATAAATGACACTGAATTTATCCTTCTGCCTGAGGGTGTCTCAGTTGCATGACAGCCACCATAAGTTCATATAACCAAGCCCCTGCAGGTAACATTGTCAGAAAAAATGGCTACACTGACTGCTGACAAATTACAGTACTGATACTTCATGATGGATCTGCAAATTGCTTTGCTAGTACAAAGCACGTCAGGGGGCAATTTGATGCAGTTTATTGTTTGCAAGAGGTGGATTATAAATGTTTGGAATTGCATCTTATGTAACTGCTGCTGGATAAGCATTGCTATGAGTAAGTGTGAACTGGGAAAGGAAAATGTGGTACTGGGAACTGTAACCACAAGTATTATCACTTCCCATATGTAACAAACTTATGCCTAGGGCAAGCAAGCACAATTACTGACAGAAGCTGTGTTTGTTCATGCAAGTGATTTTATTGTTCTAAATGATTTATCACTCTAGATTACATTTATGATGAATGATTTTTCTGGAATAATTGTACTCCGAAGGAAATGAGTTGTTTACCTTCAATAAATGACCAGGTTTGCCTATTTAAAAGAAGTTAGATTTATAAAGCACATCCATGAGATTTTTAAATAAGTGGGATACAAAAGTTCATTATGCAACACGGAGATTTGCTTACCCAAGTTAGTAGCGTAATCTCTTTCACTCTCTCCCTTTCATTTTCTCAATCTCAGAAATCTAGAAATACACATTTTAGAAAGTTATCAGATATTTAAATATTTAATATACTTCCAAGTTGTATCATTTTACCTTATCTGTGATGAAAACAATACTCTGGGTTCGCTGAATTTATTTTGGATGTTAATGATACACTGATGATTACTGAAAACAGAAAAACAGTCCTCACTTCCTTTACAAAAAGCAAAAGAGATGTGCCATTTACAAACTGTTAAAATTAGGTTTTAAGTCCAGATTCCAGGAAGTGTGCAGCACCCAATTGCCAACATCTCTGTTCCTTGTGCTCCTGGGTCACTGATGGTAAAGCTCTTGCTTTCTTACTCGTTTATATTATTGTGGAAAGAGGTAGTTTAAGTACAGGTCCCTTCCTTCTCAAAGGTGTCTGAATATAAAACAGACACAATTATTCACTGTGTTACTTTTGCCTGATGCTAGAATTACTTTATACTAATGACAAAGCAAACCTAATACACAGTCAACCCCTTTTCAAAATGCAGAGTGGCAAAGCTGAGCTGGAAGATAGCGAGTGCAAAGTGAACTTTCTGACACTGTATAGACCCAGTATAAAAGCTAGATGAAAACTACTTCACAAACTACTAAGATCTCTGTAGTGCCCAATATCACAGATTGTTACTCATTTCCGCAAGGCACAGCTGACAGCTGACAGGAGGAAATGAAGAAATATAAACTACACTTTTTTTTTTTTTTTCTTTTAAAATCCATCCGAAAATAAAATTGCCTTCTGTGAACACTTAGCTTGTGCAAAGCCTACGGGGTGAAGAGTGGGTCTCCCACCTCCCACGGTGGGGGCTGTTCAGTCAGTTCAGGGGCAGCAGAAGCATCACCTTTTTTAGTGATGAATTTTTGTTCCTTGTATTAATTGCATGATCTGCTTCATAAATCAAATTACATATAAATGGAGCAGCTTAAAAGTAACAGCTGAGAAGCTGAGGAGTTACTGTGCCTTATGGCTACTGTGGCTGCATGGGTAAGGACCAAAAAGACAAAAATTGGTCTCTTTAACCTCCAATGTCCCTTAACTTTCCCCTGATGAGTTTCCTGTCACCTTAATTTAAGATATTTTTTAATCAACTTATGGAATTGATTTTATTATGTGGTTGCCTCCAGTTTCCCAGAAACGATTGCCCAGTCTCATGTTTGTAAATTCCTTTCTGAATGCACTGTGTTTTCTTTGCCTTTCCTTTTTTCCTTTTTTCCCTTTTTGATAGCTGCAATAGATGTTATTAGTGATCATGTGGTTTTGTTGATCTGTTTTTACAGGGTAGACAGAAGAAATAAGCCACATAACAGTAGCATTTGGAGTGTCATTGAGACCATATTGGTAATTTTTTTTGGTTTGCAAAGCAGATGTCTGTGTAATGCATTCAAATTTTTCACCATCTCCCATTATCATAAAGTCATTTTAGCATAACTATTTTTTAATTTTCTAGTCCTTTTCAGATGAGAATTTGAAATCAATCTTTGTAGAGTAAATTTAACTCTATATTACAACTCAAGATACCAGAATCGTAACATTAAAAAAAAAAAAAGGGAAAGAAAAAAGTCTTGTAATAAGGATTTTTTAGTTAATGTAATTACGTTCCTTTCAGGCTGATGCTTGTAGTACAAATCAAGAGGTTTTTTGCCCTTCTGAAATCAGGTACCCTTTGAAATGTTTATACTTAAGTTGTGAAAACTGTGTTGTCATTAACTCCACTTCAGAAGGCTCAGACAGCAGAACTGTACAAATTGCCATCAGTTCTGAACGGAAGGAAAAGTGTACGTACGCAACAATTTTTAGTGGAGAGGAAATCCAGAAGACATTATTTTGTTATTGTAACTTGACCTACGAGAAGAGTTGTATATGTGTGAGTGTGCTGACATTTGATAAGCTGATATCTTTATCAGAAAGCTTGAAAGTGGTAATTTTTGCAACATTTCTTTTTGTTCAAATTGAATAGGGGATGTTTTGTTCTTTTCCTGCCTTCCTTCTCCCCCAATTCATAAATGAATGACATAAAAGTGAAGAGCTATTTTTAAAATCAGACTTCCATATGTAGAAAGTAAAAAAAAGGGGGGGAAACAGCAGCAAAAATCATATCCAGTGAGCAGTGAGAAGCTGGACACAATTCTACCAAGTATCTGTGAATTAATGCCCAAGATTGAAATTCTGACCCCTTAAACAATTCATTTAAACATGGCTGTGACTATAACAGGCCACCTCGAGCCTTAAAGTCTTACTAAAAAAAGCAAAGCTATGGTTTTCTTGAGAGATTTGTGTAAATTCCTGCTGCAGCGAGGCTAGATACTAGGGAAACTGCTTGGGGTGTGTGGGGGCGTGGTGTCTGCTTTTTCGCTTGCAGTAGTTCTGAGATAAAGGAAGAAGAAAACATTGAAATTATTTTAAAACCACAAAAATTGAGTTTAACATGAGATGAGCATTTATACTTTAGCAGTCTAACTGGACCTGTATGACTTATTCCTGATTATGAAAGTTCCCAGGGTATCTTCTTCAGTTTACTGTATGTTTTGAGAGACAGAAAACATGAAAGAATTTATGTATATGTACATGCATATATAAACTATATGCATATAGATTATATATGTATTTCAGTTTATTGTGTGCACAGAATATCATGCTCAGAGGATCACTGAGAAAATCATCTTGACTGATGCATCTCAGATCATGTGTAGAAAGAGATGTGCATCCCTGTGGGTACCAGTCTGCTGCATCAGCAGTTCCAGGTGGGATCTGGCCCATGCAGTTGTCCTTCGTACACAATGTGTGTGAGATGTCACAGAGGAACCACACAACCTTCCTGAGATGTGCAGTCAGGCTCAGGAACGCAGTGTGGTCCAAAGCCCAGGACTCTGTCTGTCCATGACCTGTGGCTGGTTTTGTGCAGCATCGCTGCCTGACCTTGGTTCACTGTCACTGAGAAAGCTGTCCCTGAGCTGAGAGAGCATGTAAACTGAAACTGTGTGAGATAAGAAGAGTAAAACCAGGCAGAACTGAAAGTGCTGAGCTGGTAAGAGTGTCACAGAGCCTGGGGACAAAATACTGACATGGAATCTATAAAACCTGAGGGAGAAAGCAGAGATGTAGAAGATGGCATCTGTGCAACTGTGAGGATGTACTGATTTACTGGGGTATTTTAAAATGACTGAGATACTTTTCTTATGAAATACAAAAGTCTGCAACACTAATAAAAAGCAACAGAAACTACCTCCTATACTTCTATCTTCTTCCCCCCCTCCCTTTTCCTTTTCCACATATTTTTCTGCACTTTTCCCCATTTCCTTGTCTGCTCCCTCCTGACCTGTCTAAGCAATGCTTCTCCATCAGCCTCTGGTCAAAAGTGCCTCTTGAAACCCTTTACCACTTTGCTCTCATTTCACTCAGTGAAATCGCTTGAATTGTACAACCCCCAAGGGACACTTGGCATGTGGCACTGTGCTCTCACTGCTCTTGACCCTGCTGTCCATGCCGGCACAGTGTGGTGGCCCTGGAGCACTGCAGTGATAAGCTAGTCCTCCGGCCACCCGTGCAGGCATCCATCCAGCTTTGTATCGAGGCAGGTGGAGCAACAACAATGTTCCCAGCCCTGATGTGGGTGTCCAGGGCCGAGGCAGGGACTAAGGCCAAAAGAGACTCTGCACTATTACTTATGCAAAATCCCAGATGAAAATAACTTTGTTTTCCGATCACAGAGGTCACTAGGCTGCTGCGCCCTTGCAGAGGTTCCCTCTTGCTGCCACAGCCAAACCCAGCAGCTGTCTCCAGAAGCACACCACATTTCATAGGTGGCAGAAGTAGACTCTCAGCTGCCTTTGGATCTCTCTGATTAAAGAAATAATCTCATTTTGGGAGTGTGTAATAGCCTTGATAGGCTTATGTACTATGCGTATAAATAGATGGCATTCAGATGCAGCAAAGCCTTATCGAACTTGTGTTGGTTTTCACTTTGTTCAGACATGGAAGTGTGTGCCATCTGGCATGTGCTCTGCAGCTCCTCAAACCTAACTGGAGATGCTGTGTCTCCCTGTCTCTGCGTGTCTTTTGTAACAGGCTCATTCCTGCCTGCACTGTATTTCTTAGTGCCACTGTTTTCATCTCACTTCTTGAGCCAAGTGATCAAGCAAGCAGGACAAGAAGCAAGAAGCATTGAACTAAAAGGAACTACCTGGATAATTTAAGATGGACTGCAATTATACATTGGTTCCATCCATTTTCATTTTGCAGGGTTTTTTTTGGTTGGCTGGTTTTGTGGTGTTTTGGTTTTTTTTTTAAATGAAGATGCAAACACAAAATGGTTGGCAATTTAGCTGCCCCTGAAATGTCAGTTCTGAGGACCAGGTTTGAAATGGAATTTATCTCTGATTTTGCTTAGAGTGTCCATTTTGGCATATAGCGAAAGTTCCATTTGATTCACTACTTTCAATCAGACCAATCGATACATTTTTATTATAGTATATAATGAAATTGTGTGGATTTCAGCTGTAACTTCAAATGGCTGGACAATGCTTGCTGATTGCCAACTGATATTCAAAGGAAAACCTTAAAGGTTGGAAAATAGAAACATTCAGGGAAAATAGAGATATGAATTTGTACTTGAAGTGGTTAAGAAATTCGTTCAGCACATTTGTAACTAAAGAGAGGAAACCAAGTGATGGAAAACCAACCCAGAGCCAGGGAAAGAGAGGAAAGTGATTGTAGTGTTAGGAAGAAAGGTCATAAGTCATTAATGTAGTGGAATTGTTTGAAGATATTAGTGCTATAAGGGGAGTGCAATAGCTTTTTAGAGCATCTGGCAAAATTACAGATCAGAGTACAATGTCTGTGATGCAGAGTAATGGAATAAGCGGAAAGTTGGCTCGTTAGGTTGATAATTGAGCAAAAAGCAGAAAACAAAAGGTAGCTGAAGAAAGGAGCTTTTTTATCTGCGAATAAATTAGGCAGTCATGTTGGAAGGCTGTTTATTACAGAGAAAGATGTGACCTCCATTTAGCCTGTAAACTTTGTTCTCAGATGATTTTCCCTCTGCAGCCATACAACAAAACCCCCACGAATGTTAACTGCAAAGTAGCAGTGAGACATGATATTGGTGAGAAGTCTCCAAAGCTACAAAGTGTGAACTAGACTTAGGCAAAAGACAGGAAAATGTATCCCATGAGCTAACCTGCTGACTTGATTAAATCACTCAGGAACCTGGAGAAGTAAGACTCCATACAGAAGGAAGAGATAAGAGTCCTTTGGAAGAAGCACTGTGAGCTCCTGCTCTGTAGCAGCTGCTGCTGCCCAAGCTCCTCGAAACAAATCAGTCTGTGTTTGGTGTAAGCTGAAGCCAGAAACGCTGTTGTAGTGTAAAATAGTATTTACTTCTGGGTATTTGCTATAGAGGCAAAAGGCAAATTTTGGAGAGAGACTCATAGCAGTCTAGCAACGGGAAAATAAATTATTCTTTTCTGCAGCCCAGTCCATTATTCCCCACTGTCCTTACTTGCCTCCTCTGAACTTGCATTCACTAAATTACCAGCTGCATCTGGACTTGGAGAGCATATTATGCAGCACAAGGGAGAGCAGGTGGTCCTCTGCAGCCCTGTTTGTGTTCAGCCTGGTCCAAGAGATTGGCTTTTGGAGGAGAGGCAGAGATCTGAGGGCATACATGCAATTCATCATCAGTATTTTCAACTGACTGGGAGAAACTGCTACACCTGCTGCTCTGCTTCACATAGGCTTTGAAATGTAGGCAGGCTGAAGGATGTATGAGGTTTTCTTTCATGATAACAAAAATAAGCACTTTGTTCTAGTATCTGTAAAGTTATGGCAGTTTCCTACAAGCTATAATAATTCAAGAGCAGTTTCTGCCTTGTAATTGATACATAAATGATACGAGTATTTTTGGAAATGCTGGTGGTTTTTATCATTAAAAAAATAAAAAAAGAAAAATCACTGCTAATTTACAGTTTGCCAAGTCTTTTAATATGTAATTGCCAGCAGAAACACTTTGCGTTATCAGAGAGAGGGGAGATAACTCATTGCTGTGAGACAAAATCAGCATTTCCTACCACAGAGTAACTACCAGAAATCTGCATCTTGCTCTCGGAAGGACTCCAGGGGCCTTTATGCCACAGGAAATCCACACAGCATTCAGCTGGGAACCAGGACCCAGAACAAGGATGCAAAGCAAATGCCCATTGCTTTATACAGCCTCTCCAAGGGGCTTAAGAGTGTGTTAGAGAACTGGGAAGATGCCTAAACCCAAACTCCTGGTATGGGTGCCCTGATGGGAAAAAGACCCACGAAAGAGTATCTTGGAGGCTGTGTTGGAAGATGCAGCTGTGAATGCACTTCCTGTGTTTGCCAGGCATTTCTAGAGAAAGCTGGAAGATTCACTCCTGATTCATCAAGGCTTTTCCAAATCTGCAGATACTAAGCCTGACTTTGAGGTCTAGGAGAGGTCATGTGTTGCCTGTAGTGGCTGTTGCTGCAGCAGAACCAATGCAGCCTCCACAGAGCGTCGCCAGTGCGGGACTTGGGGAACCTCACTGCTCTGCTGTGCGGAGCAGGCGAGGATCATGCTCGGGGTGATCACAAGGCTGGGTCCTGCTTCCCAGTGCTGCCAGTGCCGGCTGCCCCACCCAGTCCTGGCGTCCTTCGCCCTCTCCCCTTGCAGCGGTACCACAGCTGCCCGACACCACCATCCTTCCCCACAGTGAGTGGTTTTACCTGCGCTGCTGAGCGCCCTTGAGCTAATTTAGGTATTTAGGGAAGGCAATAACAGATATCTTAACCATTAAGAAATAAGGTAATATTTTCTTTTGGAATAAATACATGGAATACAGTTTCCAAACAGCATTTAAAAATGGATTGCAAGAAGATGAGTTTTCCTTGTAAATAATAAAAATGGTAAGTTATACACTGGAAATACAATCTGTAGCTTCAATGAAGCTCACTTATTTAAGTAGGACTTTTCTTATCAATCACCTGACCATCTGGGTGACTGTAACATCAGCATCTACATCTGTATAATGGGAGTAACAGTACTGCATCTTTGAAGAAGACCCTGGAATTTCAGAATAAAAGCTTTATTTCATTGCTGGATTTTACTTAGTGATAGCTCTGCAACCCGATTAATTTCAAGTGAATCACAAAACTACTATGGAGTTCAACAGAAGCAAGATTGGATTATTGCAAAATCCAGGCTGGAAATTAATTATATATTTATTAACTTTAAAATATTTACCCATGACATTCCCTCTTAACCCTTTCATTATTGTTTTCCACAGGCTAAAAGCCAGCTACCCCAACAAGTGACTCTGTATAAATTTGAACATGAACAGAACATCATTCTTTCCAAAACAATTAAAATTCTCATTCACTCTTTCCATCTCCCTCATACTTGCTGTGTGTAATGAAGCTGAAAGACAACAAGGGACATGGTCACTGGAGATACTTGTCAAGTCTGTGACTGAAGCTACTGAAGTTCCCTATTAATATGACATGTGAAAACATGGGTAAAGAAATGCGACAGTTCCAAGGTCAAACATTCAGCTGCTAGGAAATAACCATGTCAGAACTTCCCAGCCAGCCTTAGCTCAATTTTTCCTATATATACAACCTTTATAATGTAGTATTTAATCACACCATCACAGATAATACCCTCCTGAAATTTCCTCCTAATACCTACTCTGAGCATATGTGTATTTATGTAGCCCTGTAAGCTGGGTCTTCATCTTCATGTGTCACAAAGAGTATTGTATTAGAACCCAGCAGAGAAAGATTTGATCTAAACTCTTGATTTCCTAAAGTTTCAAAGGCATGACAGTGCTGGGTGAAGATAGGCATGGGGAATCCACAGAAGAGAGAGTGGAGCTATGTGTCTGTCCCATCCACTTCTCCCTTATATTTCACTGGAAATACAGTCATCAAAGTGATGGCCCAGTGCATCTCCAGCAATACTGCCCCACTGCTCACTGATTAACTGAAAGCCCCTTGCCATGTTGGAAGAGCTCATCCTTGCTGTCAGAGGGCTGAGGATTTTATTTTGCTCGAGAGAGACAGGAAAAACGCAGTGTGGTTTTAAATCCTATCACAGAGGAAGGGTACGAGCCAGTGGCCAAACACGTCAAGGAGGGTTTTGGACTTGGGCCGTGGCCGGTATGAGACTGGGTGGTGTAAGGATACACCTTGCAAATCGCTGGGAATGAGAGCAGCTGAACAGCTCTGCAAGTCTCCCTTTTCCTTTCAGCAGTAGCTAATTAGTCTCTGTGTAGGGAATAGGTTCATGGTGAAAAGCAAAGCCTTGCACTGACTGTTACCAAGCAATTACTCATGTCTACCTCTGGGACGGCAGCTACTTTCTTATTTGAGAAACAGGAGATGACTTTCCATTAAGCAGTCAGTCTTGTTTACAGGAAAATGCACAAATAAATAATAGAAATAATCTACCGAGGCAAAATTGTACCTTTTTGATTTTTAAGTGAAAAACCTGAGGGAAGCCACTGATGTAGAAAACACTGAAGATTTTGGCTCTACTTAGGGAAAAGAAAAGGAAAAAACCCATTTTAAAGTCTTTTCTGTAAAACATTTACCATATGCCAATGCATATAACAATAACCTCTCCAAACAGGTAGAAAAATGTCACTCCTTACATGTTTGTAGGGGAATAAAGAGTTTGCATATCTTTCCTTTCAAACATTTAATTGCTTTCAAGTGTTCTAGTTCCAGATTATTTCAAAGGGAAAATATGAAAGGATGAATGTGTCTGTCTGATGTCCAGGTGACACTCGGGGTGGTCCTGGCTGTGTGTACTGGCGTAGGATTGCTGAAGACCTGTATTTGAAGCCACGTCAATAGCAGTGAGGTTGCACATTCAGCATCACACAAAACAATCCGCAGTTTAACCGGTATTTCTTTATTGGGATATAAGCACCATACGTGCCTAGGTCTCTGTTGTGCTCAATTTTTGGGTTTCTTGGAGGACACTGATTTATAAAAAGCTGGTTAGAAATAATGAACAGGATCAAATGGAAATGAACGGCACAGCAGTGAGAGGATCCAACCTTTTAACAAGCAGTGGCAGTAACAGATGAAGCAAACTGGCCTTCCCTGGCTCCGCAGCTTGGCTGGGAAATTGCTCTCACGAGGGGGCCGAGCCCACAATAGCGTGGCAGCACAATTGCTCAAAAAGCTAAAAATGCTGCTTTCCTGGAGGGCTTGCATGGCACATTGTGGTGCAGAGCAGGGGAAATAATGTGCACGTTGCTCTTTCAGTCTTACCATGGTATTAGTAGGCTTTTTTATGAGTTTTGCTGAGTTATCATATCATACTCTTAGCCTAAAGCAGGATCAATGCCACGAAGACATCGCAGCAGCTGCATCCTGCTCGGGGGAGCAAAGGCAGCTCTAGTGCTGACACTGCCCGGGGTGGGGAAGCTCCTGCAGCATGTGGGGCTTGGGGATGGAGGGGTGAGTCTGACATTAAGAGATCAGCCGTGCTTGGGGCACACTCTTTTCATTCCCAGTTTTCCAGAGAGAGAGGCACCCCCAGCAGCCATCTGCTGGCCCCCTGCCCCCAGCCCGGCTGGGGCGTAATGGCTCCTGGGGGAAGCATCTGACTCATTTACCCTGGGCTAATAACATATTGCAGATATTTTGCAGAAGACAGCTGAGCTTTTTGATGCCCCCTGATGCCTGAAGAGCGTTTTGTTCCTTTTGCCTTCACTGTACACGCTGGTTCCTCCATTGTGTTTTTGAGGGCAGAACCTGTCATCCCATAATATATTGCTTGTTTTTATACATCTGCCTCCTCTGAGAGATTTGGGATGTTGGTACTTCTGAAGACACCAGAAAATGATCTTTTAAAGGGACACTATTGGTTTAATAATTTGCTGTTTACCTAAGAGCGCATGACCTGCTATAGGTGTTCATAAAACTTTAGATTAATGCCTTAAAATCAGTTAATATTATTTTATTGTGGTTCTATTATTTTATTTTATTTTATTTCTTATTTTTCAGCTAGCTCTTTTTGCTCCAACATAGCTTTTATGCTTACATGTTACTATTAGTATATCAGGATCAAAGAAAGAGAGAAACTCTATTGCTGTCTCTTTTCATCCTCCCTTGAGGATGCTGTGACTTAGTCTCTAATCTAGAGGGCACTGTCATTGGGAACGATGCCAAGTCCTTTTTTCATAGCATGTATGAGACTGAAATTGCTCATTAAAATTCTTTCCCACCTTAGTGCACAGTGTTTGCTGTGGGCTCCACTGTTATTTGACTGTCTGTGTCAATACCATCTGGCCGCTCAGCATCTCTGGACTGGGAGGGCCCCATTATTCCTTTCTGACCCTGCCTCAGAATACTTGCAGGAATATATTCGGGTGCCTTCCAAGTTTCAGCATCTTCCCTTTACGGATTTAATGGCCTCACCAGTTTTATCTGCTTTTTTTTTTCTTTTTTTTTTTTTTTCCCCCAGCTCATTTATCTTAGTTACATTTAGTTAATTGAGACTAATGTTTTGTTGAAAAATCTCTCTCTCAGTCCCCAAGCTGAGCTTTTGAAGTGAATAGATTTGGGTAGAAATTTGCAAATGAGCTATTAATATCACCACAGCAAAGATACTCTCTCTTCACCCATCATTTCCACATTGGCCTGGAGGGGATTCCCTTTCCTGAACTGATAGTCAAATAGTTGCCAGTACCACTTTCCCCTTTCTGTACAGCTGGGGCTTTTTGTCTGTAAGCCTGATCTACTTCTCACTGCTGCACTAGAGCAATCTTACTTTGAAGATGAGACTGTCTTATATCAGATTTTATCCCAAAAGAGGGGAAAATATCTCTTTTCTCTCTGACTCATTAATATCATTCTATAAATTAATTTGAATCCTTATTTGGCTCATAGGTTTGAGTATCACCAGACACAGTTTGGGAGCAGGAGGCAGAAGTAGTTATGCATGTTAAACCAAAACCACCCTCGTTTGCATTACTTCGGAACGGGTGAAACTGTGATGAGCTACTTGACAGATTCCCCATCACTGCAGGCAAAGATCACCTTGTGAGTAACCAGTTCAGCAACAGAGAAGCACCTGGTAGTCTTTATGGAGCTTGTCTGTCCTCTTGCTTATAAGAGGACCTGCATTTTTCTCATGTTTCTGGACCTAATGTGGCAAAGTGCATTAACATGCATCCATGTTTCTGTGTTAGGAGTAGTTTTTGGCATTCCTTCAAAGCAGGGTGAGCCTGGGTTTGTCTTGACTCTGGATTCCCCTGGCTGAGGATGCCTCCACTGCCTCACTTTCCATCCTGGGCGCTGTGATATGCTCCATGCCAAGTCCTCACAGTCCAGGCACCACAAGGGCTGGCTGCTTGGCTGCTCTACAGCAACAGTGCTCTACTGTCCAGCTGGAAAAATGCCATTTGTACCAGCTGAAGGTCTTCCTCAAGTCTTTAGGGGCCTTGTCTTTCACAGCTCCTGCCCACTTCTGTTTCCTGAATGACGTGTGAGTAGATTATTAGATAAAAGTAGCAAGATGTTTGGAAAAAGGTGGATATACACTCTACAGAAGAAAGAAAAATGTCGTAACATTTGGTCTTGCATTTGATTGAGTAACTGGTCAAACTGTCAGTTACAGGTCAAGTTGATAAACAAATCCTCTAAATTCCTAAAATTGGATGAGAACTTGACAGCTTCATCTTAAACCAACAAGTCATTTTATTAGAGGAGAACCAGGAGACAGAGCCAGTCCAGGAGAAGAACAAGCTCCTCCATGCATCAATCCATGACCGTGCAGCACTGCTGGGGCAAGCAGGAGCAGAGACCTTGGGAAGGCACAAGTCTCTCCCTGGCCAGGAAGCAGGAGTGATGGCAGCATCATTGTCCTGAGCAGAGGAGGCAGATGGTATTTCTTCTGCAAAGTGGGGATGAGAGTGTCCCGCCTCTGAATTCCTGGGCTGCGTTTCAGTGGACTGCAGAGGTTAGTGCCATGTCCAGGGACCCGGAGCCAAGCAATCACAATGAGACCTAACTGCACCTTCAGCCACCTCCTGTCAATGCAAAAAAGTTGTCAGACCAACCAGACTGGAAGTGAATTTTCTGCTCCTCGTGTTTTTTTCTCTCTGCAAAGATACATTAGCTGACAGACTGTGAGGCGTTTCTAATACTTCTATCATGACTTATTATCACGGCTGCTTTCCGCAGGATATTCCAGCCTCACAGTCCACTTAACATTTATAGCAGCTATCACCAAAATGAGTGCAATATGTCTTCAGTCTCTTCGCCTGCTCCAGGATGGATGGGAGGCAGAGGTCTTCAGCAGCGAAGCACAGAATGGGTGAGTGTTTCTCCTGGAGACCCTAGTCTACTGTGGCAATTTAGCATGTGCTAACCACACAGGTCGTAACTTGAAAAGGAATACTCCCAGGTGGAAAGGTAAACACACGCTTCAGAGCAAGGCTAGGTTAGGGGCTAAATGAACATCCCTAACACTAAGGGTCATTTAATGTGGGATGTTAATTGTGTTACAGAGGTGTCAAATTTCAGAGGATAAAAAAGACTAGCCAGCTTTTCTAGATCCCAGAGGCAAGTTGATAACAGATAACAGTAATATTACATTATATTAGTACTAGGAAAGCTCAGGTAGCTGCTCTCTAGTCTTGCCTTCTCAATCATGGAACAAAGTAATCCCATGAATGACACATGAAAGAAAATAAGTCTCAATAATTCCATAAGTAACTTGTGTTCTGAAATAGATTTGCTTTTTGGTACCCAAAATTAGACATCACAGAGACACTGATTTTTTAGAAATTGTTGATCATGTTCCCACTCTGAACATAAAGGCTCCTGGCAATCCAGTGAGTATGCACAGCTCTATATTTAGGTATCTGAATGAGAAAACTCTGGCCATGATCTCCAAGCCAACTTCATGAAAGCACGGAGAGCTGCTGCAGCTCAGCTCATCCTTGCTATTGTCACAACCTTTCGTGCTCTGTGGTATATTTCTGATGACTAAAGGAAAACAGCCCTGTTTTATGGGAATCTCAGAAATGAAATAGCTTTTCTTGAATGCCTTGTGGGTTTTTTTAATTTGAAGCTGAACAGAGCAGTGAAGCTCTTGGCCTCCACAAATACAATAAAGTGCTTAAACACTGAAACATTTTCACTCTTGGCTCATTACTTGGGGCTTTCAGCATTGTGTTTGAAGAGGAGCTATTTATGGGCTATCAAACAACAGGCTGGGAGAAAGGAATTTAAAGAATGTCCTTGAGCGCTTTTGGGAGCTTTGCAGAACAGGAACAACAAAAACTTGTGCTAACCCTTGGTGCCTCCACCATGAGCATGCCCTGATTGTGGGATCCTCTAAGGGCTAGCAGCAGGAGAAGACAAAGACTGACCCCAAGGAAGGTCTGTAAACCTAGCACCTGAATTTTGAGGGTTTTTACCAGCAGTGGCACTCTTTCCTTTTTGAGTAAGAAGTGAAGAACTAGGAAAGGGTTTGAACTCTGTCTGGTTTCCCAGGAGGCAGGGAGAGGTACTGGATCTACATGCCGCCGTCAAGAAATCCCACCAGACTGAGGAGACAGACAGGCTGTTTCTTTAAGGGCAGAAGATCAGTGGCTGAAAGAACAGAACTCCTGACATTATAAGGATGACATTTGCCGTATGACATTTAAGATAATTAAGTATGAGGTCTCCGCTTGGCTTTTACACCGCTACAGCGTGGCCATTGCTCAAGTTGCTCCAGTTGGACAGGAGAGGCATTTCCAGGGTCCTTGCTGTGCACTCACAGCTGACAAAAGTCATAAGCGTTTTCCAGATTTCCTGCCTTAAACTAACCTGAATTTATCACCTGACAAACTCAGGAGTGAAATCTAGTTTTTATCTGTCACAGAGCAGACGAGGGGAAATGAAGGTTCATTAGTTTCTCCCCAGGACTGTTGGAGCTATTCTTTGTTTCACCCACCGATCACTGACCGAGGGACCAGTTGCTCTGTTTTCATAGCTGTCAAGTGCTGTTGCAGGCGTTGTCTCATCACTGATTTAATCATGTCAAGATGAAGGAGGATGTGGTTGTGAAACCTTGAATGCCCTTCACTCTCAGACCGCTCTGCTGTTTGGTGGCTGTTGTGCAGCATGGGCTCTTTAGTTGTCTCCTGGATGAAACAATCTCATTAGGTGATTTCAAAGAGCTGGATGGAGCAGAGCCACCTGCTTTCTCGGGAAGAGAGTCTCATCAGCTTTTCTGGAACTGATAAAGCACATGTGAAAGGGATGTCTGCATCCCCTGAAAACCTTACTTTAAAGATGTAGCTCCAAGATTTCTTAGTTTGGAGAGCAGTTAAACAGACCAGCCCTTTGCTTCCTGCTCCTTCTCCCTCCTTCCCTTTCCTTCCCCTTTCCCCAGGTTTTTTTGTCTGTGTATACTTCCAAACATCTTAGGAATATTTGCCAGTTACCAATATGATTATTCTAGTACATGTAAGCCAGTATAGATGCACAGGTATAAATCCCCATGGGGAAACCCCACCTCTGGAATAACAGGGGATTTTTGATTTCTAGTCCACAGTGGTAAAGTTAAGAAAAAATACCTTGATCCTGGAATAAGACTTTGTCTGGGAGAGTTTTACTGATGTGGCTGTAGTGGTTTGCAGTGCCAGGTTTGCAGTGCCAGGTTTGCATGTGCTGGCCAACCCTTCCACCTACAAGAGCTGCTGCCTCAGTAGAAGCGCTGCTCTGACACCCTGAGAAGGTGAATGCCTGTGTCTGCCAGCTGAGCAGCACAGGGATGGCACCTGAGGAGCCCAGACCGGACACCCGTGTCCCCATCTGTCTGTACGCTACAGAGCAGGACCATTTCTGGGAATGAACAGAGGCCCAGGACTGAATTGTCTGCCTCCACTAAGCAAGATGATAGCTTTGCTGATTATTTTTCTAATGGGAGTATCTACTGCCTCCAAAAGTGGGGTGATATTACCGGTTTATTTCATACAGATCATTATGTAGCTACCTAATCTGCCTTGAAATGGTGGCCTGCCTGGTTCTGTGTTTCAGGACCATTCTCCAGTCCTTCTGTCCTGTAAAACAAGCAGTAATAGAGCCCTAACTGTAGCTATCAATTGTGAGGTGGCCTATTATCTTTTTAATAATTTGCTTGGCTTACAATGGACATTTTTTCATCCCAGTCCTTGCAAACATAACCTGTATGCTGGAAAGCCAGGCTGCTTTTCTGCAGTGTGTGCACATTAGTGGCTGAAAGGTAGAAGGCAGCACTCTGTTTTCCTGATGATGCAGAGGGCAGACAGACTCTGCTGTGCTCCTCTCATGCTATTGCTTTTGTGGGGCTGGCAAATCAATTTTTTGGGGTGGGAAATGTGGGTGGGTAAAGCAGAAGAAAGCACGTACTTGCAGAATGAAAGTGCCATTTGATGAGGGTTTTTATCTTAATTGAATTTTTAAAATGACAGTTGGTTTAATCCTTTATATTGCTTTCACTAGAAAGCTGAAGAGTCGCTAGACAGATTACGGAAAACACGCAGTCTCACAAGATGTTTTTTTAAGACATTCTCAGAGTTATTACATGAAAATATCCTTTTCTCACAGCATTGTAAGTTTAGTCTGTTGTCTCTTCCTGTGTTCTTCAGAATGGTTGCTATTTAATTATTGATATTTACAACACGGCAGTAGTTAAATGTAGCTGCAGTTCCACAGGTAATCTTTATATGCCTACATTCAGTGAGGAAAATATTTGTATTATGATGAGTCACAGGAACTGATTTTAAATGCTGTATATAAACATCTACATGACCTCTATCTGCAACCTGGAATTCTTGGTGTAAGCAGCAGTTGCTGACTGAAGTCTGCAGGGTTTAATCCGACTGTTGTTTCCCTTTGCTGACATGAGGGTAGTGGTGTGCTTGCTCCTATTTCTTCATGCTTGGCAATGACTCTGCCTGGATCATTGCAGTGGGAAAGCTGAGGCCCCTCAGCAGCATGCCTGCAGCTCTACCCTCCTGCTTTCTTCATCATACGCATCTGATGCTGCCTTATGGTTGCACAAACCCTCTTTGCTTTTCTTCCTTTAGGTTTTGGCATTGCTTCCCTGAGGAATTTTTTTGCAGCAAGAATTCTCTGCAGCAAAGGGAAAAGCACTGCTTTCCTCCTGACAGGCATCCCCAACCCTGGCCTTTGCTGCTGAGATTTCTCTGGGCATTCAAACCTCCTCTATCATGTACATTAGCAGCATCACTGGGGAACAGCAGCTGAAGGCACAAGGGGTTAAAAAGTGTGGCTGATGTTGCTGTATGGGGCACACATTTGGGGAAACATCAGTGACAGAGGGTGAGATGCTGCCTCTCTTTAGCACCAGGCTCCAGGCACCTGGCACTGGGGTGATGATGCTTTTGCCCTCCTTTCTGCCAAGAGCACGCTGGCTCCGGCTGCCGACAGCTGGTGTTCCTCTGGTCAAGCCCTGCCAACCGAGGGTCAGCTTTTAGTAAAAATGTGACTGAGGCACCCATCAAAACAATCTCACATTAGGGCTCCACAAGCTTGGTTGTGTCTCTTGCAAGCACATTGGTCATGTCAGGATTTTACACTAGTGGATGGATGGGGACCCATCCTCTAAAAATGCCTGGGGTACCAATGCACAGTGTTTCATGCTTTGGTTGAAGTGGGCTTTCATGCAGAGCCCTGGTGACCTCTGCCAATCTACTGCTCTGGGGACTGGCCGATGAGGATTAATTGATTTGTCTTGGGCCACCAGATTTCTCAGCTGGTTACCACTCCCCAGGAAATGTTATTTTCTCCAGTCAGACTTGACTAATTGTAAGCCTTTAAGAATGACAATTCCAAAAGAGAGGGGCCTGCTGAGTGAGTTATTAGTCATCCTTACTTGGGAGGGAAGCGATGGCTGCTCTAACAGCTTCTTTATCTCTGCAGTGCCATGTTCTCTGGAGAGGGGGCTGTGGGGATACTCTGTGGCAGGGAGCTGTCATCCACCTCCCTGCAAGGACAGCGAAGGACAGAACAGTTTGGTTCTGAAGTGCTAACTCTATGCTTTCCAAATAATTACTTTGGTTTTAAAAGCATTTATTTTTAACAAGTTGTGACTAATAAACCCCCCTGTATTTTTCTAATGATGTCTGACAGTTTGGGGGTGTTTTTTGGCAAATCGATGGAGCTCAGTGTTTTCCCTGACGGACGATCCAGCTCTGTGTCTGAGAGACCTTTGCAGCAGACCTTGAGTGTCTGGCAGGAGATATACTTGCTCTGCAAAAGTGCGGTCCTTGCTGTTTGTGGGCATGACAGAGCCCGGATCACAGTTTGAAGAATGTCATGGTCGAATTCGCTTTGGAAGCTGCATTTCGCCCTCTGAAGCACTTCCTCTCAGGTTTTAATATGGTTTCTCACATTCTTGACTTGACTGTGTTGTGGCTCCTTTGCTGTGGTTATGTGTATTGAACACATTATATGCTACACAGATGTGCAATCTGCTGTTGGGAAATGGCTAGGGCTGTAAATGAGAATGTGAGAGCATCATTGTGTCTTCTCTCTTCAGTCCTCATACATCTCCAGAAAGAAGAAACCAGCCTAGCTTCAAACCTCTCGTAGCAAAAAGTTTAGTGTCATTTTGTCTTTCAGTGTAACTGGTAGGTCTCTTCAATCAAATGAAGTTTTGAGTTTGGATTGTGGTTCATAGGTTCCTTCATCGGCATTTCCTATCAATTAGCAAAATAGAAAAACTGGCAGTGATCTGCCTGTCTGAAGGAACTGAAATGCTGCCAAACTGTCCATCTTGCACCTCCTTTGCATAATGCACTCTCTTGCAGTGCCTGTTTAATACAGCAGCATTGTCTAGGAAATGCCATTTGGCTTTTGCCTTGACAGATGTTTGACAGTATCTCACCACCTTTCTCATTATTTCCCCATCACAAGTTTTATCTGTAATGAGGCTGAGAACAGGGGCTGCTTTGCACTTATCACAGAGATCGTCACAAATGTACTTATCCCCAGCTTCTTGGAAGGACCCATCAGCACATAGTTTACGTGACTGTCATTGATTAGTCTTTCTAGGACTGTGGGACTCTAATCATCAGCCAAGTCCAGCAGGAAGATACTGGCTTCTGCAGATTGAAAAGCTGCTGTGATTTTCATTAGCTGTACTATCCACATAGTCATTAATGGCTTAGGTTTTGCTCCTTATCTTTAATCTTCAGACCTGTTTGTTAGGACACTTGTGTGATAAGAGAGTGCACCTCCCAGGTTGAAAATATTTTCTTCTTTTTTTTTTTTCATGAGCTGTATTTGCATACCAAATATGTAGTAATTTTAAATGTAGTATCTGTCTTGTTTGTAAAACCTTTCAGGTAAATTCTGTATCAAAAAGTAATTACAATTTCTATTTCAGAAATTTTCTGTTTTTTCTTCCATCCACAGAACTGACCTCATATGGGCACACAGAGGGGATGATGTCATTGTCAGGGGCTGAGATTCCCATCAGGTTCCTAAGAGTGTCATCCTGTGTGTTTGTTTTCCAGTGAAAGAAAAACAGAAAAAAAGTGCATTAAAACCTTTTAGAAATCAGAGTATTTACTCCAATCCCCCCAATACAAGAAAGATGTTGAGGTGTTGGAGCGTGCTCAAAGAAGAGCAACGAAGCTGGTGAAGGGTCTGGAGCACAAGTCTTACGAGGAGTGGCTGAGGGAACTGGGGTTGTTTAGCCTGGAGAAAAGGAAGCTCAAAGAAGACCTGATTCTCTCTGCAACTCCCTGAAAGGAGGGTGTAGAGAGGCGGGGGTCGGTCTTGTCTCCCAGGTAACAGTGATAGGACAAGGGGTCATGGCCTCAAGCTGTGCCAGGTGAGGGTTAGATTTGATATTAGGAAAAAATTATTCACTGAAAGGTTTGTCAAGCACTAGCACAGGCTGTCCAGGGAAGTAGTGGAGTGCCCATCGCTGGAGGTATTTAAGAGATGTGTAGACATGGTGCTCAGGGACATGGTTCAGTGGTGACTTGGCAGTGTTAGGTTAATGGTTGGACTTGATGATCTTAAATGTGTTTTCCAACCAAAATGATTCTATGATTCTATGAAAAGTCTTCTAATTCAGAATATACCAGCTCCTTATTGATTATGCTACAGAGCTTGTAATTTTCTGTACATAACAAAAAGTTGGGAATAACTGATGACATAAGAAATTTTGCTTCAGCATGTGCTTCTGGTTAAAGTCATATATGAAAAGTCTGACAGCTTCTGTTATGATTTATAAAACAGGACAAAATGTCTAAGGGAAAATTTACAGGCAGTTTGCTCAGAATTTAGTTAGGTTGAGAAGCTGCTTTAATTTACACACGTATACATTTAGAGAGCTTTCCCTTTTAATGATAGACCAGATATGTGTCATCACAGTGCCAGAGGGCTCAGTCTCCTGGCTTGTACGATACTGCTTGTCAAACAAATGGCGTGGAAAGGGGAATGCAGTAGTCTCTCTGCCAGCCCCATGCCTCCTGCCAGCACCGTAGGTGGCTGACTGACGACCGATGGCCCCTTCCGAAGGGGGACAGTTACGTAACAATAACTCCGCTCCGTGTCAGCCGTGATGTTAATGTATGCAAATGCTGCTATAATGAATCCAATTAGATTTCTCGGTATACAGAAATATGCCAAACTACCTATCTAATCTCATGATAGGGAGAGAGAAGAGGACTTCAGCCTTGGAGATGTCGCCCCCATCTCTGCTGCTAGAGCTGCTCTGCACAGGGCTGTGGTGCTGGTATGCTGCAAAACTCTCAGCTCCTGCAAAGTCCTGGCTGCTGCTGCCTGGGAAAAAGAGATGCTGTGGCCGAGGGGACTCTGAGGTTGCCCTTGCCTGGTTTACCAGGCTGCAGTGGGTTCAGAGGTAAATTGGCAAAAGCCAACAGAGAAACAGAGACCTGCAGAGTGTGATCACCTGCTTTATGTTTTCAGAAGCTCACATTCACTTTTATTACAGAATCATAGAGCAGCCCAAGTTGGAAGGGACCCTGAAAGATCATTTGGTCCAACATTTTGTGGGAAATTAGCACTGCACAGGCATGGGCAGCTGTGCTGGAGACTGCTCTAAAGCCACCTCTTTCTGGGACCAAATTCCCTCTGCCTTCCTTACTTCAACCTGACACCAGATTTGGTATGCAAATTTCTTTACCTGGTGTGGAAGGGAAGCTGACGAGCTGTGAGGTGCAGCCGGAGATCATCCTTTATACAATTCTGTTGTTTCCCTATACATTGCAGCATATATTCTTTTATTAGTTTTCCTATTCCCACAACACATTTTTCTGATGGCTTAATTATGTTACCCATATGCTAAGCATGTGCTAAATTGGATCCTGTCAGTAGCAGCTATTGATCTGTAAACCTGATCTGAAAGGAAGAAAGTCCAAGGAATGCACTCCACAGAAATGATATGCTCACTGTTGTGGATGGAAAAGAGTTTTACCTTTATTTTTGAATACCTGATAAAAAGAGTAGAAAAAGGACAATGTGATATTGCTAAGGCAAAAGAGTTTCTATAAAGCTTCAGTACTAAATTTCTGATAACAGGTACAGGAATGGGAATTATAGCTGAAAGCTCTGAGCCCTGCCTTAAAGAACACTCACTGATAAGGGCGCCAGTTCTCTGGCAGGGGAGAAATCTTACCTTAACTTGCCTGAGCTCTAAGGAAGCTCCCAAGCCATCTGCAGATAGGAATCTTTCCTTGAACATGAGCTCAGATATGGGTTGCATTCTTCCTTTAATAGCTTATCTCTAATATGAAATTATCTCCGTCTTTTTAAGGCTGGCAGATATATCTCCTTGCTGTTTGCAATCCAGCTTCTTTCTGTTAATCCAGTGGATCGGACGTCACGGCTTATCACCCATGTCTGACACTGCTTCTAACGCTTTCCTGTTACGTTATTTCCTGTTAACTTACATTCACGTGATTGAAGTCAGGCTGAGGCTTCGAGGTAACATTCAGTCATGTTCTTCCATCTCCCTTGCTTTAAACTACTTCTAGATTATTTTATGCTATTTGACAGACCAAGGCCCACAGCGATACTGAATATTGAAATATATTGAATAATTAAGATTATTCAGGGAATTTATACAACAGTGTGTGCACTTCATGCTGCATGTCTTTTATTGCCACATGTGGCCATTTCCTGGTTCACATGTCCTGCTCAAGGCAGTATCACAGTTGTCTCGCCTGAACCTTTGCCAGCTCTTTCAGGGATCACAGGCAGGTTTAACCTCTAACGCTGACCATGACATGGTCAAGCACACCACTGCTTCATTTGTGAAGATACAATAATATGGCCTCACAGTTTTAGGGCTTTGGGGTATCACTTTTGCCTATCATGTAACCATTGATCAACGTCACCAGATGTTTAAAGTCTTCACAGTGGGGGATCTGTTGAGTAGGCACTAGCCAGTTTCCTCCACCTGGCCACCTTTGCTGAAGAGAGAGTAGGAGGTGCATAAGCTTTAGCAAATCTTGAAATTTGTCTTTTTTCATCAGTGTTGGCATCTACTCCCCAGAAGAACTGGACAGTGGCAAGAAAGGCAGATTAGCCTCACAAAATGAAGTTTTTAATTTAATATATAGTTCCTATTGCATACCGAGAGTTTATGATAGAAGTCTTTAATTGGATTTTATAAATAGATGATAGACAGATTCCAAAATGATCACTATTCCACTTACCATAAATCTACCAGTATAAATGCTTGATTAAGGTACACAGACAGCTGGTATAAAAATCAATCTTATATCCCTTTCATCAGGCTTGGCCTCATAATTCTGTCAATTTTCTACAGAAAATCAATAGCAATAATAGCTGTCTCATTAGCGCCCATCACAGTGTCACTAATACGGCTTCTTTGTAGGGCCAAAACATTGGCTGGCCTAATTTTTTTTTTCTTTCACAGGGACTGTCTAGGGATCTAAAAATACCAGAGATGAGCTAATTGATCAAATAATCACATTTAGAAGATTTCTTCAAAAGAAGTCCCAGCCTGCTTTATGAGGACCCAGGCTAATCTTCCAGGGCCCAGTTTTGCAGCTCAGCATCTGTTTTCTTGCAGAAATAATTTTCTATGTAGAGTCTGGCATTGCAAGTCTCTTGAGCTTGTTCAAGGAAATTGATGATAAAATTAAATAAATTAATTTTCCTATTTCATCTATTAAATACCCACTCAGCTCCATTAGCTAAGGCTTCGGATAAACCAAGCCTTTCTTCTCTCTGCCCAGCCGGGTTGGGCAGGGAAGTGTTCAGCTAGGACTGTGAACCCTCAGGTTTTCAGTCATTCCTGTTTCTTGCAGGGAGGTTGCCTCCCTCCAGGCCTTGGTGCTGTGGGAGCACCGTGTCCCGCCACCTACCTCCCTCAGTACCTCCTTTGCCCTGGTCCATGGTATCCGTCCTTGGAGAACCTTGTTATGCGGAGTTAGTTTAACCGTGCAGTACCTGCACCACCTCGGTATCACCTGCTCTCACTGTCAGCAGCTGCCATGAAGGCAGGAGTTGGCTTAATTTCAGTGGTGTGCTGAGACGGATCAGTGACGGGGCCCACTGTATGCAAGGACTGATCTGCCACGGCTTCACTTGCCATCACTTCAATGACCTGACCCGGACCTGACAGCTGATCTGACTCTGAGAGCTGAGAGGTTTTGTTTGGAGGCAAGGAGATAACAAGCCAAATAGTTGAGAAGGAAGTTATTCCCTGGGAGGAAACGTTACCAATTAAATTTTGATTTAGGAATAAAACAAAAAAGAAATTAAAATTGTTTTGAAAAGGCTCTTTTTCACAATGATACTGCAGTTTTTAACTTGGGTGATTTAAAGGCTCTCCAGAGCCACATTGAGTGGCTCTGCTGGGAGGGACAGGCAGGTCCTCACAAAGATCAGCTTTGTTTCCGAGAGTGACCAACACCTCTGGAAACACAAGGCTCAGTCCCCACCTGGTCCTGACCATCTGGTTAGAGAGGTCAGTGTTGAAAGAGCTACAACAAAAACTCATCGATTATTGTCGGTTTTTTAGATTGCTCCTGCCTTTCTTAGACAGCAGGCAGAGGATGCAGCAGGTGACCAAGGTCATTCAGCAAAGCATCCCAAGTGGGGACCAGAGCGGGGGAATCGTGCCTCACCACCTGGGTCAGGTGCCTGCAAATGCCCTCTGCCTTCACAGGGCTGGAGACCTCTGACAACACCAACTGTTTGAATTTCACTGACACAACGAACCTCTCCAACATCAATGCATCTTAACTCCAAGTGCTCAAATATTTTTTCCTTTTCCTGTTCCTTTATGTGAGGCAGCACCCCACTAAAGGGTGGGTTTAATTGTGTTCGTGACACCATCTGATCCTTGGAAGTCTGTTTTATATCCCTCAGGTAAAACACTGCTCCGCTCCAAGGGAAGAGCAGCTTTTTGCCATTTATCATCTTGCTCTCCTATAAAGAGACTCTGTGTTAGTGCTGAATAGAATAGGATGAGTGCAGAAGAAACATCTGTTCTCATGAGAGATAAGTCTGAGATCCCTCTATATGTGCCCATAGAAAAACCCAGGAGCCCTGCTCCAGTGCAGAGATGTGCTGTGTGCACATTTAATCTCCAAACGCTTCCCATTTGTGCTGCCTCTCAGTGATGCTGATGCTTCTGACCTCACCATGCATGTGCAAACTGCTGGAGCTATTAAATAACTGTTCCATTTTCACCCCATCTTGGTGCATATCTGCAGCAACCAAAATATTTCCTAGGACTATAAGGCTATGTTATATTTTCCCAACTGTGAGTTAAGGGCAGAGGTTTCAAGCTGACCCTGGCTACAGATAAAGAAGAGCTCTCTCGGATGCTGCCTTCTCCTTTTCCCCAGCAGCTCATAAGCAGAATGGCATAAGCCAAAGAGATTTCTTGGGAGAACAAACACTGGAGCACTCCACTTTCCTGTTTGCCTCTCCAACTCCTGCCCATAAATACTTTTTTTTAAGAGTTTTGAATTCTGCAGAGGAGTCTTGGTGTGCATGACTTCTCTAAAGGCAGCAGAGCTGGAGGAGACTGGAAGTGCCCAGGAGGGGATGTGGAAGGACCTCTGTGTGGCCATCCCATGGCTGCATTGGTTTCCTTATATCTGTGCAGATAGTATGGGATACCAGTGGTGGCTGATTTCCCTGCTTTGTCCTTGGGAAGAAAAGAGATAAGCCCAGTTTAATTGGAGTAGAAAGAGAGGACAGGGAAGGGAAACTCGCTGGCTGCAATGTACTGAACAGGAGCAACCAGGGAAGGAAAGTCACGGTTTACAGCTTACAGACCAGGCAGTAAATTGTAAAGCATTTGTATAGTTTTCAGTGCCAAGGTCCCAGGGAAATGTGACACTCAGTCAAGAGTACAGATGGTGAAAATAATTAGGAAGGCAAGACACATAGTTTTGGTAATCTTATTTAATAACAATAGCAACCTCCGTTTCATGCTAAGAGCTCTGAGGCTAATCCTGCTATTTTATTTCTGAGCATCCTTGAGTGGGACTTTTAAAATATCTTTGACTAATTCACTGCCTTCTATTTTGGGAATGCCTTGAGAGGTGCTGCTAATGAAGACAAATGAAGGAAAAGGAACTTGACCCCAGAGTATGAAATTTTGCTCATTAACTTGTGCTTCCAATTGGCTGATTGATACTATTTGGATGTAGATGGGGTAATTAATGACAGGAAGTAATGCAGCAGGATATGAGTTGCGCAGAATGCACTTCAGTAAATCTACCTTTTATTATGTCTCGGTTTATTTGTGTGCGTTATATTTGTTATGCCACTGCCTAATGTAGTTACCACCTTCATTTGGAATTTCCTTAACTTCATTGTATTCTTCATTCTTTTATGCTATTTTGGGAATTTTTTGTTGTATGTAATATTTCCTAGTCTGTTTTTAGGAGCATGAGGATGCGTTTTCATGACCACAAGGAACATTTCAGCATGTGAAACATTTCTTACAATAGCAATTGCCATTGAAATGAACTGTATTTCCTTCCTACTTCATTGGACAGGCTATTGGTGTTGCCAGTAAATTTATGGTCACAAATCTCCTATGTACTCTTACTTACATTACTTCTTGGCCTCAGAAGGAAATGAGCAAAATATTATTTTTTTTTACAGTTTTTGGGTGGGTGGAGGGTGAAAGGCTATGCCATAACTTTCTTAAATGACACATCCTCCTAGGAAGGAAATTATCCTATGGTTTGAGCCAAAGGATTTTTAAACCAGTAAAATATCACTGTGCTTTTGATTTAGTTTCTTGATGTATGAATTATATATATCACCAAAGAAAAAGATGAGCTTAAAATACTGAGTGATGTGAAATGACCCCTGGAAAGATTCTGTAAATGTTTATGCATGTGAATAATTTTACACCAACTTACTGAAGTGATAGGAGAACATGCCCAAGAAAAGTTATTGACCTGAATGTTTGTTTGAAGGATCAGGCTGTTGCTATGATTATTTTTAACCAGATCTCTTAAAGAACACTGTTTTGTTTGTTTGTCTGTCCATCTGTCTTTTGGTGCCCAAAAACCTTTGAATCCTTTGACATAAACCTAGTACTTACACCTGAGGTTGTACAATGAAATCTCTAATATAGTGCATGCCTCATAAAATAAAAACATTTGAACAAAAGCTTACATTATTTTATGCAAGATGTAAAGCGGCAGAGGGAAGAAGGTGTCAGGACAAATTAAGAATTTGAAAATAAGAGTTAATGTCTGTGTAAATGCAAAACTACTTTCCAGACCTGGGATGGTCACAGGCACAGATTCCTAGGAGTTACAGCCTGGGACTGTGTGCCTCTCCAGGTGGAGGTGATTGAGACTGCTTATCTGTGAGGGAAAGAGGGGAAAATGACCTCACATGTCCTGCAAGGAAGAACATTCAGATGAGCAATTATCAGGCAATAGTTAATGCTCTGGAATTTCCTCTAATAACAATAACTTGATTGGTTGTGTATATAGGAGGTTCCACATAAATGTGAGGAAGAACTTCTTCACAGTGAGGGTAACAGAACACTGGCACAGGCTGCCCAGAGAGGTTGTGGAGTCTCCTTCTCTGGAGACATTCAAAACCCGCCTGGATGTGTTCCTGTGTGACCTGACCTAGGTATTCCTGCTCTGGCAGGGGGATTGGACTAGATGATCTTTTGAGGTCCCTTCCAATCCCAAACATTCTGTGATTCTGTGATTCTGTGATATTCTCATAGGCATTAAAAAAACAAGGCAGGCAGGATCAGGTACTCCAACAACTTTTATGATTTTATTTAGAAAATGTTAAGATAAAAACAGGTGGTCTGTGGTGTTGTAGCATTGCATTCCTACTGAGGGTGACTGTGGTTCAGGTGTGTGTTGCTTGTAGATTAGAAAAGTATCTTTCCCCATGCCAGACTCCTCCATCTTGCTTGCTTCAAACATGAACATCTGGATGTCCATGGATGATAAGCATTCTGTAAGGATGTTCATTGATGATGAGCATCCTCCTAGACACAAAACTGGGATCTTAACTCCTGAAGACACCCAATATTGGATGCAGGGTCTTTACTAAATAGAGAGTGATTGAATGATGATACTCATCAGTCTCCTGTACCTTGACATGGCATTTGCTTGTTATCTTGGATCACTATGCAGTGAAAGTAGTGCAGTGTTTGTGTTTCGTCCTAGAGCTGGTTGCATTCTTCACTTTTTATAAATGACACATGTTAGGAAGGAAAATATCTCTTTAAAATTACTTCATTTATTGAAACATCCTTGGAATAGTTCAGGTACAGGCTCAGTAAAGGATCTTTAAGTGACGTTATTTTTTGGCCTGCTTCAAAGAGCTAATAACCTCTTTAAAGTTCATAATATAATACCCTAATAATTAATATTACTCTATGTGGGCTATTTTTATGAGATAATAACAATCTGAAGTGAAAGTTCATCTTGCTGGAAATATATATAGTCAAGAGGAAAAAAAAGAGCTCTCACCCTCTCCAGTGAGAACTGCAGAAAGGAAAAAGCAGACTTTTATCATTCAGAATTTACTGAAAACATGTTGAATGTTTATTTGAAATGTGAGGAATGGCCAGCCAGCTGGCAGTCTTCTGACAGTCTGCATGTCTCCTCTCAGCAGATGGTGCACATATAACCTGAACACAAAGCCTCCTCCTTTTGCCTTAGGTGCTTAAAAATGTGCTTCGAGGTGTAACTGTGGACTGCTGTGCCACCACTGGTTTCAGGGGACTGGTTAGGATAGAAACATTTTAAGATGGGTAAGAGACCATTTAGAATCATAGAATCACTATGGTTGGAAAGGACCTCCAGGATCAAGTCCAACCTTTATCCCAACATCTCCCTAACCACTAGACCATGGCCTCAAGTGCTTCATCCACTTGTTTTTTAAACACCTCCAGGGACAGTGACTCCACCACCTCCCTGGGCAGCCTGTTCCAGTGCCTAACCACCCTCTCAGTAAAGAACTTCTTCCTAATATTCAATCTAAACTTCCCCTGACGCAACTTGAGGCCATTTCCTCTCGTTCTATCATTAGTAATTTGGGAGAAGTGACCAACACCAGCCTCACTACAACCTCCTTTTAGGTAGTTGTAGAGGGCCATGAGGTCTCCTCTCAGTCTCCTCCAGACTAAACAACCCCAGTTCCCTCAGCTGGTCTCCATAAGGCCTGTTTTCCAGACCTCTCACCAGCCTCACTGCCCTTCTCTGGACTCGCTCCAGCACCTCAATGTCCTTCTTATGCTGTGGTCCCCAGAACTGGACACAGTACTCAGTACTAGTACATAGCATTCTATTTTTCCTGTTGAAATAAGCCTTGAGTTGATCTTTGTGGCCCAGCACTAAAGTAAATAATAATAAAAAAAATCAATCTCTCTGGTAGTATTACATACACTTTGTTGTCTGTTCCAGTCTCCTGCTCTCCTCCACCTTCTTAGAGTACCCATCTGCACCCTTCCCCACATCTGCTATGCTGTGTTCTGCCCACATTTATTCTCTGCAGCTCAAATTCATCCTATCTCCCTTCAACCAGAACTTTTACCTTTTTCTCCATTTATTCTCTAATGATTATTTACTAATTAAATTATGCACAATAGAGCTTATACGAAAATAGTAAATGCTGGGGTAATTACTGCAGTAAAGGGTCTTGGTCATAAGCCCTAAAAATTTCAGTGAAATTGCCAAAAAGTTTCATTGTATAGGCAGCGCAACCTGCCAGCATGAAGTTCCTCTGGCTAATTATTGATCTCATTATCTGATCAGTCTGTGGATGTACAGATGTATAGTTAAAAGTAACTCTGTGGTATTTCTTTTTGTCAGAAATGATAAAATAATTGATGATGATTGGCCACTTTTAAGGGTGGGATTAACTGTCTACCATTTTTTGTACTAAGAAAACACCTGTAAACAGCCTGAGCTCATTACTCACCAGCACTCGTTATCCTTCCATACCAGCCTGAGCCTGATGAGGAAAGAGGGGGATTTCCCCCAGAACTGGAGCTGCTGCTCTGCCCCTACACAAACGCTCTCTCTTGAAAAAACTGGATTAGGTAATGGAGCTCCCCCTAACGTTGTTTCCATGTGGCACATCCCCCGGCCTGCCGGCTCCTGCAGCCCTGGCTGGGGGGGGGCCATCCCAGGGCGAGTAGCCAGGGCTGGTGGCCAACTGGCTGCTGCCATGAGTGCCCGGCCACTTGCCCACACAGCTCCCACATCTCTAGGGAGGGATGCTCAGGGTACCACACCTGAATAAGGAGCCTTTTTTAGTCCACCCCAGAAGTGTTACCTTGGTTCTGCTATTATGACTGGGCCTTATAAGAGTTTAATAACTACTCCTTGCTGTTAAGTCTACTAGAAAAAGTTCTTCATAGCTATTTGGGCTGCTAATTCTAAAGCAGGAGCAAAGCGAGAGTGACTTTCTAGCCTACCTTTAAGGATTAAAGGCAAATTCCACTCACTGACATGTCAGAGGATTGGCTTATACCATTGCAGGTCCCAGGGTGCTGGCTCAGGTAGAATTATTCAGCTGCTCTGTTAGTCATTGAATACAGCTTTATTTAATGTTTCTTTCAGCAGTCTTGAGGACCTCAGGCATGATGCCTGCTTTTATTATAGCCACAGATAGCTGTGGCAGATCCTGGGAATTATATAGTAATAAACCTGCTTTCACAAGAAGAAATGAAACAGTTGTTTTTTTATGGAGAATAAAACCCACCCTATTTTATGCATACTCAAGCATCTCCTCTCTAAAGCCCAATGAAGAGCTTTGAAGTGCACAAACCTTTCACAGATAAAGATTATCTTATGAAACATCAACAGGTAAAGGAATATTTAGGTATGGATGACATGGAATATTCCTGTTCCCATTCAGAGGTCCAGAAGCCTGCAAAAATAGACAGCACTGATGCATTTAAGAAATTAGTGTGACTTGAAGGTGGTGGCATTCTGGGTGAGGTCTGAGGCTGGTTAGGTAAACGATCCAACTTACACTGCCTGCTGGCAGAGCCTGATCTGAAATATTGCCACAAGGTAAGAAATATTGCAGAGATTTTAAGAAAAGTCCCCCAAAAATGGCTCAGGGCAGGAGAGCTATACACCAGACTAGCATCACCATTGCATCAAACCCCCATGTAGATAAAGGCAGCTGGAATACACACAAGGCTAAAAAAATCCCTCCCACACCCCACCCCAAGTTCTGACCTTGGCAACACACCTGGATACCCTCAAAAAAGATGTAGGCAAGGCAGGTACACCATATAAAGACTGGAGTATGATCTAACACACTTGACTCAGACACAGTGCATTGACAGAAACCAAGAGACAAAATAAGGCTGCTGGGAGAACTGCAGAGTTACATGTCAGCTTTGGCTGGACAATATACATTTAAGAAGGGATGCTCTCAGCCTCATTTAATGCAATCCACCTGCCAGGATGTCCACATTTAGCCTGCATCTGGGGCTAAACTGTAGCAGTTGCTTTACTGCCCAATGCCCCCTCCCCAGCTGAGAAGGGGAATCAGGGTAAAAAGTAAGAAGCCCCATGGGTTGAAATAGAAATGGATTTAATGAAATAACACTAAAACAACAACCTACATAAACTATACAAGGTTCTACAAAGCCCAGACCTTGAGAGCAGCACGAACAGAAGACCAAGAAGGAAGAGCCCCAAAAAAGAAAATCTACCCTTACTGAACTCCCTCCTTTTATAATGAGCATGATGAGGTGGTATGGGATGCACCTGTGAGTCAGCTGCCTTGATTGGATCTCCCAGCTGACTCGAGGCTACTCATGACCTGTCTGCATGGCTGGGCTGTGGTTCTGTGCCTGGGAAACCAGGACACAGGACAAAGCTGTAGAAAGAGCACAACAAATTCTGACTGCTAATCTTAGTATTAATGGCTTGAGTACATATGAGGCTATTCGAACTACTGAAAGAAGGGGACCAGACAAGTTTTAGAAAGACTTATTTGAGAGCAAAATTTGAACAAAAGCTAGGCATGAAGGAATCTTGGGTGAAAGAACTGGTGTTGCTTATTTTCTTGGATTTATCTATCATAAAAAGTGGCATTTAAGCATTTATAATTATTTCAGATTACTGTCTAAGCTAGTTTTAAAAAGTAGAAAAGACTCTCTGGTCAGATTTGTAACAAACATCAATGCAGAAGTTCACATTGTGACCTTAACACACTCTGTGTGTGTCTGTGCATGTCTCCTGATGGACACCCACCTCTGATACATCTTACCTATCACTCAGAGCAAACACTCAGAATTCATTTTACTGTGTTGCCCTTTGGGGCATCCTCATCTCCTGCGCTTTTGTTGGGAGCCATGAAGATATTGTAAGGAAATTACAGGCTTAACATAAGCTGCAACTTTTGTCAAAGGAAAAACTTAGACAGGGCTCTCAGAAAAAACTACTACTCGCAATCAGCACCTGATCGAGAAAAAATCTGGCCAAATGTGAATTTTTTATGGAGAAGTTCGAACACTTTGGCCTGAGGATAGTTACAAAAAGTGTGAATAAATCAAAAGGTAAAATAACTGCTATAAAATCTTGCCTTGCAAACATTACACTGGGGATCCCAGACATTACCTTTCCCTAACACTCATATTTTTCATCCACCAGAGTATTTTCAATGTGATCTAATGCTACAGATCCTGAAAGGTCACTGGTTGTAGGTAGCTTTATATCCTTCTGTTATTTCAAATAGAAATACAACACTGAACTTTGTCTGTTTGGCCCTTTATATGTCTTCAGGAAGTCCTAGGAATGAAATACTGATTGATAACACAAATCCCGTAATTAACCCTTGTTATTTTAGGGAGAAAGAAATCTGCTGTGAAAAATGAAATGAGCTACTCAGAAGTAACATCTTGTAGACTAAAGGAATTGACCATGAAACCAAGGGTGCACTCAGCCCAAAGACTCTACTAAGGGAATTGAGAGAAGAATTATTATGAAAAAGCGACATACCCTGTGGTGCAACGATGACAGAGGAAGGAAGCAAGCATGTGCTACATGGTTCTAGAACTATTTCAGATGCTTCTATTTGTATTAAGAATTCTCAGTTATGTTTAGATCATATATAAACTGCTGACCTGAGCACTGAGACCTCCTCTCCAACACAGAAGAGCGGAAGTAAAAACTTTACTGGGGAATGAGCAGACTAAAGTGGGCAAATGCTTGTCCTCAGTAAAGCAAGGTTAGCGTGTGAGTAAGAGTAATCTGGTATGGAGAGAGATCCTGAGGGACTTGAGGAGAGAACACAAGAATGTTCAGAGTGCTAGAAAGTATGACCCAAGAAAAAAGATTGAAATCACTGTGGTAGCACAATCGAGAGAAGGGAAGGCTGAAAGCAGATATGTGCAAAATCTAAATGGTACCTGCAGAGGAAGGAGTGAATAGTTCACCATGTTCACTGTGCTGGCACAAGAAAAATAGGCTGACACTGCAACAGGGATAAGCAAGGACAGGGAGCAAGGCTAGTGGGGCAGGGACCAACTTGCTCGGGAAGGCTGTGGGAGCTCCACCAAGGAATTTTGAAAAATGATTTAATCCTAGAACAAGAAGTATACTTTCAGTGTGCATTTTAGTGGCAAAAGTGAGTGACTGAGAAAAGCAGGGTAAGGTTCTAGGGAAATGATGATTTTCAAAACTGACATAAAGGTACAGATATGGAAAAAGAGATAAACTGAGCGCCAAAACCTCAGGGCAAGACAAAATTGATTGGCAGTTAAACCAAGGATGAATAAGAAATCTTGGGGCATAAATCTTTTTCAAATGCTATAACTCACCAGGATCTAGAGAGCTGTGCAATAATTTTAACAGTGTTTGCAATCTGGTATTCTTTGATGTTGAATGAAAATTTCCTATGGAACAGCACAAGCTAACAGGGCCCTTCTGCCTCTGGGATAAAAAGAAGGGGAAAAGCAGTACAGAAAAGATTAAAAATGATGTGGGGAAAGCTATGAAAGGCACCAGGAAACTCAGCTGAAGACTAAACTATGCAAATGCAGACCAGATGTAAAATGAGAAGCTGGGGCAAGAAAGATGACAGGTGCTGCACAGAGATGAATAGTTCCTGCAAAGATTAAGAGTGGCCGCTGCCTATAAAAAAGAATAAAGGAGAAAAGAGGGGGGGGAAAAAGCTTGCAAAGCTGCAGAGGGTATAGCAGGGTGCTGGTGAATTCTAAAGATGTGGGAAATGAACATGAAATTACATGGAAAGAAAGCCAATGGAGAAGATAAGCAAGAGAAAAGGGAATGAGAGAGAAAAGGAAGAACTATGAGATTTAAAACCTTTACTATCATAAGTTATTGCTTCCAAATAAAAAGTGCTATTACTGGGGTGCTGCCACCAGACTCAACAGAAGAAAGGAAAAAGGAGGTAGCAAAGGTGGAAGAGCACCAGGAATTTACAGTGTTCAGACAACAAGAAATGGAAGATGGTAAGAGGTGGTAGACTGGCAAAGCTGAGTGCAGGAAAGGAATCACAGAGGCAACATCCAACAGCTGGCTGCTAATGAGAATGCAGAGATGGAGAGAGAGAGCATGCTTGTTTAGAGAGGTGTGGCTGAGCTTGAAATGGCTGAATCCATGAGGTGAAAATAAGAAAGACACAAGCAAAGTCAGGAGAGAGTTGTAGCCTATGTTTGCATCCTGTAAAACGGCCCAGGGACCACTCAGATGCCAACTGGCCTGGTGCAGTTTGCACCTATTGGGCTAAATGCCTTCAAGCCACTGAACAGGGTGGCCATGTCCAGAAAGCCTGTTGGGAATGGTCCCAGGTTGGCATTAACACCCAAACACTGTCACGGAAGTGGTGCTGAGCAAGGCCAGCAGCCTCCTAGGGTTCGCACTACCTATGCAGGCTGGGTGCTGCTGCTCAGGACTGTGCCCTTGTTCCCCTTGTCACAGATGGCCGCCACACAGGCCAAAACCCCAGGGGATGGGGAAGATTAAAAGACTATGGAGGGTGCTCTACCACTGCTACTGATTGGACCATGTCAACCTCTGCATCTTCTTTCAAAATAAGGTGGCTCAAAGCAGAATACATTAAGCTACTGAGTGGGATCATGAGTTAAAATCCTGTTCAGGTAAATACATCACCATCACGTCACTGCCAAAAACAAAGGTAATCATTTCAGCTAACAGGAAGATCAGAATTGAGTCCAACTGGCATAAATGTAAAATATATACATAATACATATTCCTGGGGTAGCAGCAATGAAAACAGACTTGGTATCATTCCACTTTGCTAAACATGGAGCTTATCTTCTGTTTGCAATAGGAATTTATCAAGTCTGATGGCCTAGAGCAAAGTGACAGGTGAACATCTGCAGCATAGTGAACAGCACAGCAGAGCTGGCTAGCAGCTACACACCTTTGTGGAGCTCACAGGGTGCAGAAAAAATAAAAGTACTGCAAGATTCAGTCCAAATATGTGCCCTGGACCTCAGCTGACTTAACCCTTACCTCTCAGCACTGTGGTCTTTGTTACAGCCAGCAGGCACCATAGTTCTGGGCATAATGGGAACACTGAAAGAGCTCTTCCACCTGTCTCGTCCCCTGCTCCTTCCCAGCTGTGTGAGCCAGCTGCTCCTTCCTCTCCTCCTCACAAACAGTTGATGTGACATTGCCTCAGCTGAGCAATGGAGTTTCTCAGTGTTAAAAATGTAGGTGGGATAAGGGGGTTGGAGTAGAAAAGAAAGGTGGTTAGGACAGTGTCATAGGATTCAAAGCATGTGTATGTATGTGTATGTGCACACACACAGAAAAGACAAAAGGAGAGAATTTAATTATCAGAGGATCAGAGCTATTAAACAGAATATGAAGATAAGGGAAGGAAAGGGATTTCTTTTTTCAGTGTTGGATTATCTTTGCAGCATTTGATATTTTAATGGAGGTGCCTGGTGTGTTTGGTATGTGGCATTTCACTAGTATAAGTGTATTTTCCTTCACAGCAAATTAAAAGGCAGTAGGAGATAGGTCTGCAGCACCACTTCCAGACACTAAGCCTATGTCTGTGTCACACTGTATGGTGTTGCCTCCTCCTTTAACAGTTCCTGGGTTTCAGGAAGACCTTGGTGAACCCCAGCCAAGAGTAGAGAATCTTGTGCCTGGGTCAGGATAGAGCTGTTAGGATATCTGCTCTTAAAAGATGAGTCCCTCCTGGCTGAGCCTTTGGGAGGTTGAAAGGTAACCCTGACACAGGGACACTGAGAACCTGCAGGGAGCAGGTATGATGGGCTTTAGGCAGATGGTGTCAATTTTACCCAACAGGTACATCAAAATGACAAGTGAAAATTTTTCTTCTGGGCAGAGGTGGAGAAAGGAGACTCCTACTGCTTTAAATCGCAGAGACAGTGGGACCAGAGCCAGCTGCAGGCAGCCGAGTTCTTTATTTCTGTGTAGCAAAAGCTTCAGTACTGTGCAAGCTCTGAAGACACACTTCCTTTCTCTTCCCATTTCTAGCGTAACAGAGCCCTAAAGCCAGCTTGCCTTCATTCTGCAGTCTTCATTTGTTGTGATTGTTCTATACGGCCTTTGCAGAGATTATAGTGCCAAAGTTACGGAATGTTTTTTCTAGAGTTAGGAGGAAAGCTATTACAGCTGATTTTAGCTTTAGGAAAAGAATGAACTCACCAAGTATTGCAGCTTATTTTTACAGAGAAATGTTTCTTCACAAACTAATTGAGCATATTTAATTAAAAAAAAGCATTAAACCCCCTTAAGTACAATATTTCTGCCTTAAATACAATTACAGAAATTCAGATGGAATGGATGGAAGAGGAAAAAATTATCAAGTCTCAGTTGTGATTTCCCTGACTGCTTCTTGTTGGCTCACTGAGCACATTCAGTTTTTCATCAAAATGGTCACCAGAATTTTGTTCTGCTCTGTTTGTTACAGAGCACTACAGACACTGCAGATCTTAGGAAAAATCTGTTCTCCCTCCTTCTCTCAATGCATTAAACTGCCATCTTGTAAAATGGACTAACCTTGCAATTTGGTATTAAAATAAACTGCTATACAAGTCATTTTTACAGCAGGAACAAAATTTAAGAACTGAATGCTGATACACCCACACAAATACACATAGATGCACACACTCCCACACACAGACATCCAAAGCAAAGACTGAGCTCCAGCTACTGTATAAATTTCATCTGGGTTGTGCTCATTTCGGATGTGGAAATCTGTAGGTTTTGTGGAAAATGCCTTAGAACAGTGTGGAGGGCAGTGATAACACATTTGCAGAAGGGCAGTATAAATAGCAGATCTGAGATAAGATGGCTGATAAGTTGTGGCTTATCAAACAGAAGATGCCTCTCCTGTTTGTGGAAGAGAACGGATGCTTTACATATCTTCTAACATAACTCTTTGAGATCTGTGAGGAAAAAAAGTAAAATGTTGTGAATTGCCCAAGTCTAAAGAGTCCAAGTTTCACTTTCCAAAATGAATGATTTTTAACTAAAATATCGTGATTCAAAAGAATCAGTGGTGCATAGGCTGCTTATACTTGCTGAAAGTATTGGCTGCAAATGATTGATGCTGAGAGCAAAGCTGAAGGTTATGTATCGTCTAATCACAGCTGGGTAAAACTAGAAGACATTCTCTTGCAAGTAAGTAAAAAAAGACGTTGACCTGAATTTCCCTCAGCAGTTATATGTGAAGGGTGCCTGCTTTCCACAACTCCTGTTCAGCAGCATGGGATGGATGTGCTTGAGCTGCCTTTACAGTATCATCCAGCTGCTGTTTCAATCTATGTAACATGCACCAATGGTGGGCAGAGTGAGGGACTTAGGACTTACAGTTTCAAGAGCTATGTTATCTGTATCTTCACCCTCTTTAATTAAACATTTGCAAGGGACAGCATCAGTCCTGTGCAGAACTTGATTGTGTGTCTCTTTTGCCAAAGTATGATAAAATACCAACTCTGGCAAATTCTGTGTATGGTTTACTATTGACTGCAGTGTAGATACATTTTAGCCTTTGCATCTACTGGAAAATGAAGATGGAGTTTAGATGTCCCAACTAAAAAAAGTAGATTTTGAATAGGTAAGCAACACTAACAACAGTGCATTTGCAAAATTAGGTACCCAGATTTTCTTGCTACAACCAGTCATTGTATTTTTACCTCTCCAAAAGCTGTAATTTGTGTTTGAATGGATTATCTAGAATTGGCTGGGTTTTGTTATAGCTACTGAAAGTCTATTTTATATGAAGAACTTTATGTCCTTCTGTAGGTTGGCCAGAATCAGTAAATTTACTGTAAATTTACTCTATCTCAGTAAAGGAAAAGGAAACTTATGCTTGCTAAAATTATTATATATTTATGAAAGCTGGTGGACTGCCTTTCACACCAAGTAGGTGTCAAGCACAGGGGACACAAGTGTATTGTAAGTCCTCTTGCAAGTCTGTTACCTATGTTTTGCTACGGTCACAGTGGCACATCGCTTGTACTCTTGAAAAAGGACACACTGACATGGCTTCCTTGCATTCAGTCATTTGAAACAGCTGAGTCAGGAGAGACACCAGTCTAACAAGTGAGCTAGCTCATAATTCCCTTCCTAGGGTGCAGTGGGGATCAAGAAGCATATTGGTTCTTGGAGGAGTTGGTATTTTAGCATACATAGGTCTGCTGGACAGGAGTTGTGGAAAATAAGTACTCTTCACAAATTATGGTCTGCATTAAACAAATATTAACAATCTATTAGCTGAAAACTATGTTTGAACAAAAATGTCCTTGAAGCTATACCTTAACATGTAACTTACATACCTTTGTTTTGACTTTATTATTTGAATTGCTTTAGAAAAGGAATTGAGCTAATCAATGCAAAAACTGAACCACTGGCTATAATATGTCTTAGGGAGAAGAACTGCAGATGAGGTTAGGTGTAGAAAACCAATTATCCTTCTTTTCTATTTCTGCGAGCAGTTGTGTTTTTTTTTCTCACAGGAAATCATCACTCTTTCTAGAGAAGGTAAATTGGAATGTTCCTCTGAAATAGCTTTCCTCTTGACAATAATGGTTGAATCCTCCCTCTAGCTCATCCGCATTAGCTTCCAATCTTTTTGGACGCCACCGATTTGTAGAATCAGTGGGGAATGAGCACTTTCTCCTGAATGTCGTCCTTGCTCAGTTGAACCATAGATTCGAGTGTCTCCAATTTTACAGAAATGGACAGGAATTCTCTTCTGCTCTTGAGCTGGTATTCATTTTGAAGAGGATTCCAGGGGAATGCTGGATTGGCTGAAGAGATTTCTTCATCTATAGGGATTTTTTTTCTGAGTTCAAAGACCAAAAGCTCTTATCCCCACAAGACTTCTTTACCATCTGTATGAAGGATGTAGCTCTGTGCATCGTTATTCACTACAAGACCTGGTGACCAGTGATCCACATCAGGAAATATGAACACCACAGTTGCAAATAAAGGGCATTAGTGATGACAGTCTCATTGAAGACCCGAAAGTGTATTTGCCAGTCCACTCATCCTATCCTTTGTCTGCCTTAGCTCTTCATGTCATTTCTCCCTCTTGAATGCCAGAGGACTCCGGAGTCTGGATCAACCTTAGAGAGTTCCCACCCCAGCACTGTTGTGTCAAATGGCTGTGTAATCTTGCTTGTCTCCTGCCCTTGCTTTATAGGTTTTGTGCAACTGTTGAAGACTTTTCCCTGGGGTTATCCAGCCATGTGCCCTCTTGTCCATGAAAACTGCTTTCATGAATCAAAAAGGTGGGTGTTTTGGAGCCTTTACATATGAAAATAAGCTGTATAATTTTTTTTTTTTTTTTCCCACTGTACTGTCTCCAGCACATTGCCTTTCTTCTACAGAGTGTAGTCTGGCTGGCTACACTCAGCCAGTGTAGCGAAGCAGACCCTCTCTTTTTACAAGTTATTAAAAGAAGAGTGATAATCTGAAATTTCCTTGGCGCTTCTTTCTCCTTCTCTGTCTGGTATCATCAGTACTTCCCTCTCATTCACTGGCAATAGGTGTAAAAGTATCTACTACATGTCACCTCTGGCTTCAATGTTGAATGTGGCATAGTGCAGGAGGACAGGAGTAGAGAGAGGGTAATCTGGTTCTCCTGGGGAAATTTTGTTTTTCCAAGAAGAAAAATAAAAATCAGTATTTTAACTAAGAGTATTTTTAATACTTTATCAGCATGGAAGCAAGGGCTGCCTCAGACCTCAAGGTCCACAATCCGTAGCTTCTGCTATTTACTTCTTATTTCAAGTGGACAGATCTGCATCAAAGAACAGAGCTGTTAAAAGGCTAATACCCACTTAACAACACAGTATAAAGCAACCATTTCCAAACAGAACTTATTTTGAGATTGTGATTTAGCTCCCAATTAATTCAAATGATTCCTCCCTTTGAAGCTTATTTTCATTAGCTGACATCTGCAGATTCTTAGAACAAAAAGTAGCAGGATGTAGGTTTTTGAAACATTTTAATAGGAACTCTGGATTTTGCCTTCTGTATGTAAGGCGAGTGGGCAAATACTTATCTATAAAAATTCCTATAATTTCATTGGCTTCAGTAAAGATATGCTAATCTACATCAGATCACAATTTGTTCTATTTTACGTAACTGAAAGCAAATGCAATATGAATTTAGTTTTGAAATGTATTTGAAAAAAAGTCATTGGTAGAATAATTGGGAGGAGGAACACTGAATCCTGACATTACGTTAAATCCAAAGTAGTTACCATGCCTTCATATTGTGGGTCACACCTTTCACAGAATCACACAGAATCACAGAATGTTAGGGATTGGAAGGGACCTCAAAAGATCATCTAGTCCAATCCCCCTGCCAGAGCAGGAACACCTAGGTCAGGTCACACAGGAACACAATCCAGGCGGGTTTTGAATGTCTCCAGAGAAGGAGACTCCACAATCTCTCTGGGCAGCCTGTGCCAGTGTTCTGTTACCCTCGCTCTGAAGAAATTCTTCCTCACATTTATGTGGAACCTCCTATGTTCCAGCTTGCACCCGTTGCCCCTTGTCCTATCATTGGATGTCACAGAGAAGAGCCTGGCTCGATCCTCATGACACTCACCCTTTACATATTTATAAACATTAATGAGGTCACCCCTCAGTCTCCTTTTCTCCAAGCTAAAGAGACCCAGCTCCCTCAGCCTTTCCTCATGAGGGAGATGTTCCACTCCCTTAATCATCTTTGTGGCTCTGCGCTGGACTCTCTCAAGCAGTTCCCTGTCCTTCTTGAACTGGGGGGCCCAGAACTGGACACAATACTCCAGATGTGGCCTCACCAAGGCAGAATAGAGGGGAAGGAGAACCTCTCTCGACCTACTAACCACCCCCTTTCTAATACACCCCAGGATGCCATTGGCCTTCTTGGCCACAAGGGCACATTGCTGGCTCATGGTCATCCTGCTGTCCACCAGGACCCCCAGGTCCCTTTCCCCTACACTGCTCTCCAGCAGGTCAGCCCCCAACCTGTACTGGTACATGGGGTTGTTCTTCCCCAGATGCAAAACTCTACACTTGCCCTTGTTGAATTTCATTAAGTTTTTTCCCGCCCAACTCTCCAGCCTATCAAGGTCTCATTGAATGGCAGCACAACCCTCTGGTGTGTCAGCCATTCCTCCTAGTTTGGTGTCATCAGCAAACTTGCTGAGGATACATTCTGTACCCTCATCCAAGTCGTTGATGAAGATATTAAACAACACCGGTCCCAGTACCGACCCCTGAGGGACTCTACTAGTCACAGGCCTCCAACTAGACTCCGTCCCATTGACCACAACTCTCTGGCTTCTTCCCTTCAGCCAGTTCACAATCCACCTCACTACCTGATCACCAAACCCATACTTTATCAGCTTATCTACAAGGATGCTGTGGGAGACAGTGTCAAATGCTTTACTGAAATCAAGATAAACCACATCTACCGCTCTACCATCATCTATCCACCTAGTTATTTCCTCATAGAAGGCAATAAGGTTGGTCAAACATGACTTACCCTTGGTAAAACCATGTTGACTGCTCTTAATGACCCCCTCATGCTTGATGTGCCTAGAGATAGTGCCAAGAACAAGCTGTTCCATCACCTTTCCAGGGATGGAGGTGAGGCTGACCGGTCTATAGTTACCCGGGTCCTCCTTCTTGCCCTTCTTATAGATTGGAGTGACATTTGCTATCCTCCAGTCCTCAGGCACCTCTCCTGTTGTCCATGACTTACCAAAGATGATGGAGAGTGGCCTAGCAATGACCTCTGCCAGCTCCCTCAGCACCCTTGGGTGCATTCCATCTGGTCCCATTGATTTATGGATATCCAGATTGCTCAACTGAAAGTGAAAAACACCTTTGAAAGTTCAAGAAAAATTACAATGCCCTAAATCCCAGAGAGAGAGAAAGCAAGGAAGAAAACAACAGATGACAGCATTTTACTGCTATACAGACTGCATTAGGATTGGAGGGTAAGACTTTGTGCATTCATCATTTATTGCTTGATAAAAGAATTAGTTTTGTTGAGATATCTTTTCTGTGAAGGTGGTGAGACACTGGAAAAGGTTGCTCAGAGAAGTTGTGGACTGGAAGTGTTCAAGGCCAGGTTGGATGGGGCTTTGAGTAGCCTGGTCTAGTGGGAGGTGTCCCTGCCCATGGCAGGGGGGTTGGAACTAGATGAGCTTTAAGGTCCCTTCCAACCCAAACCATTCTATGATTGTAGGAATGCCATGAATGCCATTCTTGTCATAAGAGAAGAAAGAAACCCACCTTGCCTGTGCTTTTATCCAACAGATTATTCTTCCTTGATAGTTCTGAAGGATGTATATTAAGCTGTTATATATTAAGCTGTTTAAAAGTACTGCATTGATTAGGATGCGCATTGTAATCAGCTGGTTCATTACTGAAGGCAGGGTGCTCATAGGAAACTCAGCTACTCAATATAACATGTCCTAATTGAGAGTTAATTTTCAAGATGCTTATAATTTTTTCTAAACTTTATTTTTCAGGTGATTCCTCCTTTGTCTTGTCTTAGTGCATTTACCTTTTATTAATTTCTTGCCTGCTCCTTTCTGGCCCTGACAAGATGCCAGACTGCTGTTGGGTTGGGTGTCTTCTCAAAGTTGTAGTTTTGAAGCTCTTGTTGAGAAGGGCCTCCATCTCTCACTTGCCCCAGAAATGTTCTAGGCACTGGCTATTAATCCAAAGGTGAGCAATACCACCACCTCTGGCTGTGCTTTGGCAGACATCCGTTAATCTGTACCCAAATACATGACTTCAGTGGCTAAGCACAAGAAGTATTTTTATCCTCTGAATGAGAGGCTGCAGTCAAATGCTGCTCTTGCTGCAGCTAAAGCAGATTAACAGGGGAGCGAGCACTCCTCCTCCATGTGTGTTACTGCTCTCGGGGATGGCTGAAGGGCTCAGCTCAGCTCTTTGTTCTGCTGCAGGGGCTGGGGATTCAGGCTTAGCTTTTAGGCTTTATAACATAGGGCCTGAAACACCAGTATCTCCTTTTGGATACAGCACTGAGTCTTCTTCTGCAATTATTAGGGGTGTTGCCCACTTAATGTCTTTATTTAGCACAACATTTATAATGGAAATTATGGGGAAGTGGGATTCACTCTGCGAAGGCAGCCCAGGTACTACGCTAGTAATTTATTCCATTTGCCGCACTCTGCCTCTATTGCCACAGTCCTTTCTTGTTTGCCTTTGCTTTAATTTAAAATAAAGAAATTAATGGAAACTGGCTCAGGGACCTGACTGCTTTTGGTATGTCTTCTGAGTTGTGGCTTTGCTCTCCTTAGTGTAAGTGCATTACACTGTGTGTCCTTACAACAGAGGCTGAAGGCACCAACAGCTCTCAGCACATGTGCACAATGTTTCCCAACATTCAAACCATGTGACTGTGTTTGCAACCTTAACTTCAGCATCCCTTATCTTTTCCCAACTGTGAAAAAGCTTACAAAGCTTTTGAATATTGTTTAGTTAAAATGCAGAGCCTGTCTGCGTATTAGATACATCTGCACATCAGATGCAAGTTCTTCATAAACAATTAGGAGTCAAAGCCATCAATATGTTGTCTGACAGACAATTTTCTCCTAATCTAGAATAACATTTTCTGTTAGAGATAAGATGTGATCTTTCAAACATGTACTACCACTTGCCATTTCAAGTGTTTGGGAGTAAGATTCTAAAGTCGGAAAAAAAATCATATTATGTACTTTCAGAAAAAGAGATGAGAGAGGTTATAAAGAAGCTTATGAAATAAATATCACCAGGAAGATTCATAAAAGAACTATTAAACTACTTTTTAGTAATCACCCAGAAAATAATAAATTGATTAAAATTAGCCAATGTGGGATTGTCAAGAAAACTCTATATGAAACAAACTGAATTTTCTTCTTTGACTCATAACTGACCTCATGGATAGTGATGAAGCAGTACATGTGCTATGTGTCTGCATCAGCAACGCTCATTACATACTTAGCATGAGGTTCTCATCAGTAAGCTAAGGAAATATTGTGTAGGTGGGTCATGAGTGGGTAAGCAATTGCCTCGGAAGTCATTCTCAAAAAGTCAGTATCAGTTGTGTACTATCAAACCAGGAGGATGTTTCAAGTAAGTTCCTGAAGGAGTCTGCTTTCAGCTACATACTATTAAATAGGTTAATGTACAAATTGGATAAGGAAATAAAAGCTCATAAAATTATCAAATGACTACAAGAAACAAGGAGATAGTTAAAAGCATTCTGAAGAACAGAACAGGAATTAAAGATAATCTTGAAAAATCAGAGATGTCCTAAAATAAGTAAGGTAAAATTCAATAAAGACAAGTGCAAAGTACTACCTAAAGGAAGCAGAGGTCAAACCCTCAAGTAAAAATAGATAATGGATAACTAGGAAGCAGTATGTTTTGAAAGGTTATGCGGATTACATAGTATTACAGATGTAAGTAGTGGTCAGTGCTGTGATGAAGGGGAAAAAGCAGGCAGACCTCAAGGTGGGGTGTATTAGCAGAGAATTTTACATGGCCTCAGAAGATGCATAGCAGGACTCCTGGTCTGGGACACCTAGAGAAACAGGCTAACAAAATGGACAGTCAAGAAGAGAACAGCAGGGCTGATAACAGTTTTAGAAAGCATAGCCTGTTACAAAATTTGATTAATTTAGCCCAGAGAAAAGAAAAAGAAGTCAAAGTGGCCTTTTGCAGACAGATACTAGCTTGAGTTGAGTGTGCTCTGGAAGAAAGCAATGAAACAAAGAAACTAAAGGAGACTTTGAGTATACCAAGGAACCCCCTCACCCCACACTTGGTGCTAAGGTGATGAAACCTGTAACAAGGTAGTTAGGGTGGCTGTGGAATCCACCTGGAGGGAAGTTCTCTACGAGAAGGTAGATAAACTCCTGCCAGAGATGGTCATGCTGTATGCAATCCTGCCCCAGTGCAGGAGTGCTGTACTGGGTAACCTCTGTGAGTTTCCTTCTGTCCCAGTCTTTCTAAGAAAATATCCAGTGGGTTTGAACCCTCACTACAAGGGAACATTAATTGACAGGTAAGCTCTTGCTGCTTCTTCCATCAGTTTATAAGTAAGAACTTTTGTACTCTGCATTTTGACAATTTCATATTTAATCTTTTTTTTTGCCTCTAAAATATTTAGATGGTGGTTTTAATTAATTTGGAAAGGAAACAAGAGAACTAATGAAGCCTGGTTTCTAACGGATTTGTGTTCACTCTCTCTCTCATGCCCTGCTGCAACAGTCCCAGCATCTCTCCCAGCCCCTGTGTACTCTGCGTCTCATATTAAAACCTTGTGGCACTGTGCCCACCATCAACAGTATCTCCAACTCCCCCTTGTCTTCTTGAGTTCCTCTCCCAGTTCTCTTGGCTGTTCCCCATCCATTGGGTAGGGAGGCTGCCCCATGCGCTCCAGCTGTTTTGTGCTGTATTTATGCTTATTGGCCAACAGAAGTGGCCAAACGAAAGACCAAAGAGACCATCTAATTGTTGAACTCACCCTGCAGCATTTTATTTTTCATGTGTTTTTGAATACCGTAAGTAATGATTTTGATAAACGTTTTGTTTCTGTTTTGTGAGAGAAATACAACACAACATTCTCCAAGTTTTAGCACTTTCTCTTAGTATACTCTGTATATCACCTAATTAGATTAAGACAAATATTAATAAATAACTGAGCCTTTACATACATTTCACAGCTACAATAGTCTTTCCTTCATTCCAATTGGTTTTAACAATGCAGGAATTTTAATCCTTCTAGCATTTCAAATAGTTCAGATAATCAAGATCTTTTTGCATAGGCCATATTTGGAGAAAGCAGGCTACATTTACTCTAGTCTGTTAAAAATTGAAAACATTTTGTACTGCTATTTTTTTCCTACACTGTAATTAGACTCAGGCTGAGCTCATGCAACATCTAAAACTTCTAGTCTGATAGGTAATGCACTGAATCGAGACCCTTCACGTACCAGTACTTTGCATGCAGCAATTGTGACAGTTGTAACAACTCAGAAATATGCAGGACAGCGGTCAGATGCCTCCTGACTCCTCACTGGTGAATGGCTTGAGGCAGCACCTCTGGCAGAACTGAGGCAGGAGCAGAGGAGACATTATTCAACCACAGTAATCTCATGTCTCAGGGACTCCCAGTCCATTTCCAAATTGCACTGGTCACATTTCTGACACAGACAAATGATTACAAATAACAGGCCAGAATCATCAGTGCATTTGAATATTAAAATAAAAATACAATGATCAAAGGTTCCTACATTTCTTCAAATCCATATGCAGGTAAATAAAATATTTGTTAGATTTCCTTAATCTAAGAGGATACTATCTTTCCATACTGCCAGTTCTCTGGATCTCTGGCAATGAATGGCAGGCTTTGGGTCGTGCTGCACGATTTTTACAAAGCCCTAAGGAGATGCACATTTGCAACGGCTTAAAACCAGTTTGTGTCTCATTTTGGACCTGGCTGTACACAATAGGTGTTTGGGAGCAGGTCTGAACTGACTGCAGGAGGAAGCCCTAGTCATTTGGGTCTTTGCTCCTGGCAAACCTTTGGGTTAAGAACAACAGCTTCTGGGGGTGTTAGTGAAGGACAAGGGGGTGGGGGAGTGATGAGTGCTACTGGAGAAGGGTATTTGGAAGGACTATGAGATCAGGAAACAGAAAGAACTTACTATGCAAGTACATTAAAGGGGTATTTGATTATCCTGAGAATGTGTTAACATGGCTATTTAGCAGCCCTAGTGCAATAGATGTTATCAGTCAGGCTACAGTAGGGGAAGTGGATTCCCACCAGGGAACTGACCTTTCCTTTAGAGCAGCCTGTGACAGTCAGTAAAGAGAATCAGCACGGACATGCCACCAAAAAAAAATTGCTTGTTTATTTATGTTGCCATTGATATCTCCCCATGTAACTGATCCCATGTTAGTTTAGCTCAGTCCTGACAGCCGCTCCTGTCAAAAGCCCCAGTTGTCACTTATCCACAGCAAATGATGCATCTTTAGGCACTTGTTCAGTGTGGACTGGGAAGCACAGGCTCCCTGTGCTGTGCTAAACTGTAAATATCAGCTTTAGAGTTGCTCAGTATATGTGTTTTCTAAATAATCTCACAGGCTATTCACTTGAGGGGAAGTTCAGTACAAGTAAATTATTCTTAAGCAGTAAATATCCTCTTCAACAGCATGCAGTGAGAAAAAAAAAATACTTGTATCTTTCATATCCACGTGCAATATAATTATTAAAGGTGATCATAGGTGAAGTGCATTACATCACCAGGATACATGGACTGCAAATGTAATTTATACTTGGCTACATTAGAATGACTATTCCTTTAAGTATAGTTTCAAATAACTCTAAAATAAGAGTATGCTTAAAAGAGCGGATATATTTTGTTGATGGTTTAAAATTAGATCATACATTCTGCATGACTGAAATATGCTTCTTATAGGATGTCCATGCACATGCGTGCGTGGAAGAAAGAAAAAAAAAGATCCTCTTTATACTACTCTTTTCATCTGCACTTTTGAATTCCAAACCGAAGTTTTACATTAAACCAGAACGGAACTAATTGTAATTGGGAAATTTTGCTGTGGACCACCTCCTCTAAAATTCACCTTTTGCTAATTGCCTCCTGGAACAAACCCCTCATCCAACTGTAAGGTATCGAGCAGGTGACTACTTCTGCCAAAGAAAATGCACAGTTACACATATGTTTAAACACTTTCCTAAACTAGATCCGTGTTACTGATGATGATGGGCCCATAACTGATGGCTTATCTGGAAAATCCTAGCTACATCTTCGACGCATTTGTGTTTGTCCCAGGGTGCTTTCGGGAGAACAGGAGGAAAGCCAGGTGATCAGCCCCTGCTGCTTTGGCTCCACGCAGGTGCTCTGCAGCTCAGCCGTGAAAGCCACGGGATTAAGGGCTTACTTTTGAAGACAGCAGCAGGAATTAGCATCTTGGAGTTAAAACACCAAAGGAAAAAAAGGAGGAAAGATTACAGTTACAGAAACACAATCAGCCTAGCCACTGCGGTTGGGAGAGGGGAGCAGCTCAGTGCCATGACGGTGGGATGGACTCCGTGCCTGGCCCGTTCTGGGGCACGCGTGAGACACGCGGGGCAGCCCCCGAGAGGCGAGGAGCGGGGATGCTGAGGAGCAGGCTTGTGCCCCCCTGCCGCCCACCCCCAGATGTGCTCGAGGCAGGAGCGCCTTCCTCGCGGCGCCACGCAGCTCCGACAGGCACCAGCCCACGCTGCGAACCGAGCTGCAGCTGCCCTCCCCCGGAGAACCGGGTTCTCCAGTACCGCACCGCAGGGCGGAGGCGGAGGTATTTCCAACACCCCCTCCTCCCCGCAGCCCAACACCCGCCGCATCCCGCCGGGCCGCCCCCGCCGCGGAGGCGCAGAGCGCAGCGGCGCCGTGACACGCGCGGCCAGCGGGTGTCGCTGCCGCGCTCCCCGGGCAAGCCCCGCACCGGCCCGGGCGCGACGGAGCCCCCTGCAGGCAGGTTGCGTGGCCGCGATCCCCGCCCCTCGGCTGAGGGGAAAGCGGAGCGGCTGCGGGTGCGGTGCGGCGGGCGGCGCCTCCGCCCCCAGCTGAGCCGGCCGCAGGTGAGGCGAGCTGCCTCGACGCCTCTCTGCGGCGGCGGCACCGCCCCCTCAGCGCCGTCCTCCGCCCCGTGAGTGGCTGGCGGCTGACTGACAGGCGAGGCGGCCACACAGGGCGGCAGCTGCCCGGGCTACACCTATAAGGGCCGGCAGGGACGGGGTTCCGCGCGCTGCGGGGCTGCCCGCGGCAGAGCTGCCGGCGGAGCTGCTTCCCACAGCCGGAGGAGATCCTCGCTCGCAGAAGCCGAGCGCTCGCGGAGGCGGGCGCCTGCTCGCTGGCTCCCCGGCCGTAGCCCCGCCCGCGTCGCCCCGCTCATCCCCGCAGCAAGTGTCAGTGCCGCGCCGCGGGCCCCCTCTCCGGCAGCGGCGCACGAAGGATGCGGAGCGGCGAAGCGCGGGCGGTGGCGGGGCGCCGCGGGGGGACCCGCCGCTGCGCCGGGCGCTGGCGCCGCCGCCCCTGCGCGCTGCGCTGGGCAGCAGCTCAGTGAGCGTGGTGGCCGCGGCGGGAGGAGGCGCAGGCGGGCTCGCCGCAGCCGCTGCCGTCGCCGGAGGGGCTGCCAGCCGCTCCGCGCCGGCGGTGGGGCTGCGCGGCGCCCCGCGCTGGGGAGGGCGCAGGCGGCGCCGCCACAGGTGACTTGCGGGCCGGGGGCTGCGTTCCGCCCCGCTGCTGCTCGGCCGCCCCTGCACGTTCGTGCCCCGGCTCTGCGGCCCGCCTTCGGCCGCTTCTCCGTGTCTGCGCGACCGGGAGCGCCGGCGGACATGGCTTTGCTCCGGCTCCTTCTCCTCTTGCTCCTCGCCCAGCGGGGGCTCGGGGCTGCCGCCGGCCACGGGCAGGCGGTGCGCGGCCGGGAGCGGGCGGTCAGAGGGAAGCAGTCTATTTACAATCACATCAAGAGCCAGGAGCCTCCGCCGGCCCCGCGGAGCCGCTCTACCGAGAGCACCATCTTGGCGCAGCGGCTCGCCGAGGAGGTGCCCCAGGACGTGGCCTCGTTCCTCTACACGGGCGACTCCCGGGAGCTGCGCCGCGCCAACTGCTCGGGGCGGTACGAGCTGGCCAGCCTCGCCGGCAAGTCGCGCTTCACCTCGCATCCCTCCTTGCACGGGGCCCTGGACACCCTCACCCATGCCACCAATTTCCTCAACATGATCCTCCAGAGCAATAAGTCGCGAGAGCAGAACTTGCAGGAGGACCTGGAGTGGTACCGCGCCTTGATCAGGAGCCTCCTGGAGGGGGACCCCAACATCTCCAGGGCAGCCATCACTTTCAGCACGGAGCCTTTCTCCTCCACCCCCCAGGTTTTCCTCCAGGCCAGCAGGCACGAGAGCCACGTCCTCCTGCAGGACCTGTCCTCCTCGGCTCACCGCCTGGCCAATGCCTCCGTGGAAACGGAGTGGTTCCACAGCTTGAAGCGCAAGTGGAGGGCGCATCTGCCCAGGAAGGTCTTAAACACGGGCCACAGAACTTTGGAGAACAGCTGGAAGAGACGGGAGAGCTTTGCCGCTGACAAGAGCCACATCAGGTGGTCCTCACCTTACCTGGAGTGTGAGAACGGGAATTACAAACCTGGCTGGCTAGTGACTCTCTCGGCAGCTTTCTATGGGCTACGGCCAAACCTCCTCCCCGAGTTCAGGTAGGAGGAGAGTTCCTCTGTTTGCTTTCTGTTGGGAGGGGGGGTAGGATGGGGTTTTTGGTTCTGCCCTCCTCCTAGGGAAGGGCATGCTGTGTCTCTGGAGTGACCTGATCAACCCTTGCCAGATGGGCTGCTCGGTCACGCCGCAGAGCAACCTCAGGCCTGCCCACTGAGCTCTACCTTTGTGTGCCTTGGGGAGCTGTTGCTCAGCAGAAGAATTGCTTTCATCTCCATCTGTAAGACAGCATTTGCTTTACCTGCTCCCATTGAAGCAGGTGTGCATGTGGGTTCCTGGCATCCATCTGGAGGGTAGAGGAGAGCAGCAGATACCACTTGCAGTTTATTTTTGACTGCAAGAGGAAGATGTTTGCTGAGGTGTTATTTCACTACCTAATTAATACTAGCTCGGCCCCAGCTAGTATTAATTACTACTACTACCGGCTGGAAGACAATGTTGTTATGCTGGTAAACTGCTATTCCGGGTCTCTAGAGCACATCCATTATAGGGTGCTTGAGCCTGGCCAGTACGTTTGTAGGTAAATAAGTGTTTGTGAATGCAGTTCTGTCATAGTGCATTTGGCTATGACCTGAGCTGGCAGTAGGAAAGCTTTTCTTGGGACTTTCCCCTGTTACCTAGCTGTGTAGCTGATACCTCGCATATGTAAAGAACTGCTTAATTTTTGTTGCTGTTACCTCAAGGACTTTGTAACTGGGCTGTGAGTAGCAGAGGAGGGTAAAAAAAGGCCCCTTCTTGTGTCTTTTTCAGCAAAGAGGGGTGTATCCAAGGAATGAGAGCAACCTGTGGGGTGTCAGACTTTTCCCACTGGCACTTCTGTGGTGGGGCTCATTGGGTAACTGTCCCTCAGGGAATGTCCACTACCCAGAGGTAGCTGGCATTTGTCAGGCAGTGAGACGAGCACAGAATTTGCTTTCTGCTGCAATTCAGTAGTAGGTGAAGATAAACAAGAGCATAGGAGACACTGAAGAGACTTTGCCACACCTAGGTGGCCAGGCAATTGTGTATGTGAACACTGGTTTTCTTGGCTTAGTCTGAAATCCAGTAGGGTCAAACAGGTATGAATGCAGTTGTGCATCCTTGGGGGGGAGGAAATAATCTGCTGAAGAGAGAGTAGCTGGTTAAGGTGTCAAGTGAGCTGACCTGTAGGCTGTTTGCCAGTTTCCTCTCAAGACCAAAACCCAAGAATAGCTCTATTGCAGAGCTCTTACAGACCCTAGCAGGGGAGTTGGTGTGTGGGTGTGTTTCCAAAGTAGTTCAGTAAACTTCTCATGTTTAATTGAAATGCAGTGTTTCACACTTCAGCATGAAGGTGAAAGCTGGTGTATGTTTCCCTCTTGTTCGAGAAGGAGGTTCCTATAACCTGAAGAACCACCAGGCAGGGGTTGGAGTGGCAGCTGCTAACCTGCTGAGAGCTTAGTTCTTGATAGAAAGCTTAAGTCAAGCTTTGATCTTGACTTCAGTTAAGAGAAAAACAGGTTCTTAAACAATAGAGTCTAAAGCTTCAACTTCAGTTCTGTGCCAAGATCCTGTGATGCCAGGAAGCATCTCAGTGGTGTAGGATTCTGCTGTGGTGTGCACAACACACTGGGTCCACTTTGGAGTAACCCTGGCCAATGAAGGCAACCAGTAGAGGTCCTCCTGGGTGCAGTACAAAGTATTGCCTTCACTTCATCTTCCCAGTCTCTGTTTAACATGTAGGAGTCACTTCAGTTGAAGAAGTAGAATAACCTGTTGTAATTCTGATACTTCAAAGGGCATCCATTAAGCACAACAAAGCTTGGCGAACGTCTTCTTATTTAGAAGATCTTGTAACTCACACAGCATATCACAAATGGTGTGTTGCTGTTGTACAGAACTCACAAAGTTCTGTTGTATCAAAAGGGATGAGTTGGTTGTGGTAACTGCATAAGGAAGCAGGTGGAAGAAGTACATATATATATATATATATATACACACACACACATGCATATATTCTGGTGAGGCTAATGATGATGGTTCCTGTGCTCTTAATTTGAGGTGTCTTACATGAAAGATGGGCTTCTAATAAAAGCTTATTATTTGGGATATTGAAAAAGTAACTCCGCAGCTACATAGTAAATACTATAAACAAAATACACTTCTCCCAAGATTTGTGGTATGTCAATATTAGCATAATATTTTCTGTATTTCACAGGCTCACAGCCTTAGTGTGAGTTCTTAAGAAATAGTTTAAAGTATAAGCGTGCAATATAAAAATTAAAAATCTAATGTGGTTATTAGAACATTAGTACTAATTACTAGAAGGTGCCTCTTGAAATAAGCTTTATTTCCACCCACCACCTGTCTGAGTGCCACAATGGTTTAACTTTAAATTCCTGTTTAAGGCCTATACAGTAAACAGCAAAATGTATTAGCCTCCATCTTTTGAGAAAGGTACATTGGTTCTCCCAACAAAGTATCTCTGAACCCTCTGTTAGAAACACACTAATGGATCAGTTTACATGCTCCTTCCATTTAATAGTCCAGCATGAGGTCATTGATGGTAATTTAGTGCATGGCCCTTTAATATTAATCTAATAGTTTATGTACTTTCTTCTTTGGCATTAGGTTTATGGAATGGTATGTTAGAGTAAGAAACATTCAGGAACACATTATCTTCATGGAATAAGAGAGGTCTTTCAGATTATAGAAGGAATATCCATTGCCCTTGCTTCTCGATATATCTTCTGTTTCAGTAACAGATGGGTATGTCATGTGGTGTAGCAATGGAAAGCGTTTAATGAAGGCAATACTAATAATTACTACTGGTTATGTTCAATACATGCTACTACTGGAATGCTGTTGTCGATGCCGTTCCAAAAGTACAGCCAAAAAAGAGCTTTGTTCTTCTGGTGCCTTCTGCCAGAGGAAGCCAGTGTTACAAGCGAGGGGCTCTGGCAAAAAGCTTGATGTTTGTCTTTAATTTCATCTCCTGCGTTCTTCCCTCCTTCCAAGAGATGACAGCCAAACTGTCCAAAGTGAAGGCCAAGGAAGGCGAGAGAATACGGTCATTCAAGTTGTCTTGCCAAGGCTGGCATTGTAGGCCAACAGAGATGAATTGGAGAAACCAAAGACGGCTTGTTTGTGCTGATAAATTTACCAGAAGCTGTCCAAGCCTGGTGGGATGACGTTAGCTCTGTGCAAGGCTAAGCTAGAGGCACTGACTGTCCACAGCTGCTTAGCATTGCTTGCTGCTGGTGGTGTCTGTGTTCGCCAGCCTTTGGGCTGCCCAAGTGCAGGGAGCGAATGTTCCCATCTGCTTACAGAATACAGCATAGTGTCTCATTCAGAAATGAGGATCCGCAGACATTAGAACTAATCTCTTGGTGATACTAACCATTCCCTTCTCCTTTCTTAAAAAGTTTAAGCTGATGCGGTTTGCAGCTGGAATTTCACTATCTAAGTGTCTGGTTACTCTACAGCTAGTGCTGCAGAGGGTAAGGTGTGACAGCACTTGTCACTAGTCTTCAGTGACCCTCCTCTGCTACTTCTTATTATGTGAGTACACTGAACCATATTCCCTGCCGCATGGTGGGTCAGCTGGTCTCTGCTGCCCTACTGTGGAACGGTGTGAGAAGCTGTCTTGTGAATATGTTTCCTTTGCTAAAATTACTTGGCCCCTGGAGAGGGAGCACAAGGTTTTCATTGCTTTAGCAGTCTAGTAGGTTGGTGGGAAGGATTACTCCTTAATCTGGAAGAAGGGGTTGTGCAAGTAGTCGGCTACTAGGAGTATATGAGTGGTGTTCTGTTTTGTTTTGTTTTTTTTTTTTTTTAAAAAAAAAGCCCTCCTGGGTCCAGTCTCCTGTTGTCACAGGCCCACTTAATGTCACCAGGTGACAAAACTCCATGCTGAAGTAGGTAGGTTTCCCCTCTTGATTCTCCAGTCCCCTGGCATGCCAGGCCTTATGGCTGGATGGCTGCTTCAGGTTTCTGATCTAAATTTACTCACAGTCAGTTCTCATCCATTTATTCCTGTTCCAGAACTGCCTTTTCTCTGAAATAGCACTTCTTGCTGATGTTTACTGCCCTGACCTATTTATAGGCATGTCCTGGTTCCCCAGGCACAGACCCATGGACCAGCCATGCAGGCAGGGCATGAGTAGCCCCGAGTCAGCTGGGAGATCCAATCAAGGCAGCTGACTCACAGGTGTATCCCACACCACCTAGTCATGCTCATTATAAAAGGAGGGAGCTCAGTGAGGGTGGAGTTCCTCTTCCTGGGGCTCCTCTGTTGTGGTCTTCTGTTCCTGCTGTCAACATCAAGGACTGGGCTGAGTAGAACCCTCTATGTTAATTGTTTCAGTTTTGTTATTCTATTAAATCTGTTTCTACTTTAACTCACGGGCCTTCTCCCTCTTTTCCCCTATTCTCCTTCTCAAGTGGGGAGGGAGCATCAGGTAATAGACTAACTGCTAGGGTTTAGCCCTGAGTACTGGCTAAACAGAGGCAAGGCAGCAGTCCCTTCTCCACCTTTATTTACTGGACTATACAAGCCAGTTTTCTTTAGCCTTCTGTTACAAGGTCTCTGTTGCTGTGGTCCCTCTTCTCAAGTTTTGTTCCAGTATTTCATGTGGTTTGTCAGATTCATGTGTGGTGTTTCAGCCTTGTGCAATGACATCATTTATCTCCAAAATCTTATGAATGACTTGCTGCTTTTGCAGTTCAAAATGTTCTCTTGTGTGCTGTTCTCATTTTCTTTAATGTGTTGTAATATGTCAATGGTTTGGGAACTGGTCATTGCTCTTGCACTATTTTTCATTTAGGAGGTCAGAGTATCTTTAGGACACAAGGACATTTTGTTGTTTTTTTTTCCCCCTCACACCATGTTCCAGCAAGGCCAGCTGGTGGGTTTTTTTCACCAAATCTAGGGCAATATTTGCAATCTTTTTTAAGGACTGTTGGGAGAATGCAATGGAATAATGGCTGATTTGGCAGACAGGTATACAATTGGCAAGCTGAGTAAGTTTGTTTCTATTTTGCATAATGGTGTGTTCTGGAGCACCTGCAGGTAACTTCATTCTGAAGTTTGGCCGAGTCAAATGTTACCTCTGAGTATTTTTTTTTGTCTTCCTGACATTTGCTACTTCTCTCAATTATTAGAAGGATATTTCTTGGTGCAAAGATTAATCTTTATTGCACAGTTCAACTTAGCTGTTTCTTCCCTGAAGGCAGTGTAATGTAGTGATTTCCACTGTAGTATTAATGAACTGGACCATTCCAGTGTTAGGCTGTAGTAGGGTGCTTGTTGAGGAAGCATTATTGAAGGCAAAATAAACCATGGAGGTAGAAGTATATATGACAAATCAGTAATTTCTTAAGGAATACATGTGACTTCTGCTTCTGCTAAGTATTTCACGGGTATTAAATTGTTTGGTAAAATAACCATAAATGGAGACTTAAAAGAAGAGAGCTTGTAAAAAGTAGTACTTTTTAAAATTTAGTTTTAATTTCTTCCTTTAGCCCCCTTCTTTAGTTTCTCCCCTAACCTTTCTTTAGTTTTAGTACTGAACTAAGAAAATTCATTTTAACTGTTTAAGGAGGGTTTCTAATTTTTTTGTGATATGATACATTAGTTGTATAATCCTGAAAATATTTTAAAATGGTGAGGCTGACTTTTTTTCTATAACATCCCCTGGCCTATATAACATGATTGAAGGTGTAGGAGGATTTATAACATGTTTTAAAAATGAAAAGGAATAATTTGTTTCCTAGAACTTCTGAAAGTTTTGAATTTATATTCTTGAAAAGAGGTGAGAACAAAGAAATGTCTTCCTATGATGTACTGTCTGCTTATAGAAACCCCCAGTATGATTTAAGTATTTTCCAGACAACCAATTATGTCTCTACCTTTTTCGTGTGAGGCCATGGGTAAGGATGGAGAACTGGATGTTGATGAAACAAAAGGAACAATAAATAGGGATTTCTTTTTTAGAAACATGATTCAGCTTTCTTCACTATTGGAGAAACAAAAGTGTGTCTTTGAAGAAAGAAACCATGTCCCTCAGTACCATGTCTACACATACCTCCAGGGATGGTGACTCTACCCCTTCCCTGGGCAGCCTGTTCCAATACCTGATTACCCTTTTGGTGAAGAAATTTTTCCTAATATCCGGTGTAAACCTCCCCTGGCACAGCTTGAGGCCTTTTCCTCCTGCCCTACTGCTTCTTATTTGGGAGAAGAGACCAATACCCACCTCACTACAGCCTCCTTTCAGGTAGCTGTAGAGAGCAATGAGGTCTCCCTTGAGCCTCTCCTCCAGGTTAAATAACCCCAGTTCCCTCAGCCGCTCCTCATAAGACTTGTGCTCCAAACCCTTCACCAGCTTCATTGCTCTCTGAACATCACCTCAGTGTCCTTGTAGTGAGAGGCCCAAAACTGAACACAATATTTAAGGTGCGGCTTCACCAGAGCTGAGCACAGGGGTACAGTCACTTCCCTGGTCCTGCTGACCACACTGTTTCTCATACAAGCCAGGATGCTGTTGGCCTTCTTGACCACCTGGGTACAGTGCTAGCTCGTTTTCAGCTGGCTATTGACCAACACCCCTAGGTCCTTTTCCACTGGGCAGCTTTCCAGCCACTCTTCCCCAAAATTATGAAGTGTTTGGAGAAAAAAAAAATTGTTTAACTTTGCGCCATGAATCTGAATTTGTTGGGAGATCCAAGAAAGATTCTGCTTTTAAGCAGGAGAGTTGGACTAGATGATCTCTAGAGGTCCCTTCCAACTCTGACAATTCTGTGATTCTGTGGAAAACATTTTGAGAAGTGTTTGTTCCTCTTCTTTGGGTAAGCCAGATTTAGTTGTGGGTTATACTAAGTATTTTTATCACATGCAAATTTTGTCACAGCTCACCTATTTGTAGTTATCTGTATGTGTCTAACAAAGCAGGGATAGTTGTGGGGCCCAGCTTGTTAACATCCCTGCATATGAAAGGTGACTTTTGTCCCATTGACACTCTCAAGAGTGGCTCAGAGGTTGGAGCCTTCCTGGCTCTAAAGTGTGCAGTGATGAAAATAATTGAATTTGGCTCCAAGATCTTTTTTTTTCATAGTGAGATTCTAGTGTGTTACCCCACTGCCACTGATACCTCAGCATTCCTCTATGAGGTGATGCTTTGTGACAGAATTAAGATGCTATCAGCAACTTGAACATCCTCAAGCAAAAAAAAATAAAAAATCAAAATCACCATCCCTCAAATTATCTAGGAAGTTCTCTGACTGAACTGCAGGGAAATCCCTAGAGAGGCAGCACTGCATGACACAAATCTGAAGGCAAATTTAAAACTGAAAGAATTCTTCAGACAACAGAGGACTTGGCTTTAAGTATTCCGTCCTTATAGTACTCTTCCAAATGGCCTAAAGGGATTTTCTTTGCAGGTGGATCCTAATTCGTGTGCCCACACTGCTATACCTTTTTCTTCAGTTAAGTTTATTTTTAGTGAAAGCTCGTTCTCCTGTGAAAATGTGTGCTGAAAAGCAGCAGTCATGCTATGGCTGAGGAATTAGGTAAGTCTGTCTCTGTCCTGTTAGTCAGCTATTAACGGTAACTCTGTGACCACATCAAAATCATGTTGTATGTAACACCCCAGTAGCCTTTTGTGAATCTGACTGGATATGCGAAGGTAATAGTTTTAAAAATGTCAAAGTGATGCAGAATCCTAGATCTTAACTTTCAAAAGCAACTTGAACTTGCAGAATCTGCTGATGACCAGGAAGACTTACGGCTGCGAGTCACTTGTGAATTTGATGTTATTTTTGGGTGCCCAGTTGATGGGGTATTGAAGGAGCCTCACATGTCAGGTAGTATGCACTATTGGAAAATTAATATTCTTGAAAGTGTCAGCTTCCAAAATGAGAATGGTCATCATTGGCTAATTACAGTATGCATTTGTTTAGAGACTTAGGAATTTGCAGGTTTGGGATGGCTGTAGGGAATTTTTCCTTACCGCCTTGTTTTGTGCTAAGGAGGACTTATGAAGGATGGCATGTAGGGGTGAATGACTATGGCAGCAAGAATCTAGGCAGGCATTTGGATTTGGGGAATGATTAGATGCTGCTTCAGTATCTAATAACCATGCATTATACCTGAATTATGGCTGCTTGCAATGCTTACAGGTACAAAAATAAGTGTATACACTTAGATGACAAACTTTGAATGCCTGTTTAGCTGAGCTGTTACGACCTCTGTGCCAAAAAGCTTCTGAAGATCTAGAGGACAAAGGTATTGTTTATCACCATTTAATTGTTGGCAGGCTATTATTCTGTGCAGCTCTGGCTTAAGCTGACTGGGAAAAAGAGAACATGCTCCTTCTGCTTTTTTTATGATGTAACAGTACAGACAAAAAAATCTTCTGTAGATACAGGTTTTACAACATGTTGTTACAATGAAATATTATAACTACTGAAACTATCAAGATAGCCAGTAGGTTGGGAAAATAAGCTTAAATCAATTTCTGGCACAGATTTCAAGGCAAACAGCATGCCAACAAACAGTGGTACTGGAAATTAAGACAGACATGAAAGCCTCTTAAATCAAGCCTCTGACATGACAGAAAATCATTCTTCAATGATTATCTATTACGTACAATTCAACTAATTATTTCTTAACTATGTTAAACATGAATGTGTAATCCTTAAGTATCCTTTTTTTGTCTAAGGACTGTAAAATTGTGGCAGAAAACAAATATTTATTGTTATAAGGAGGTTAACAAACTATACTTACTTGCCAGATGGTCCACAGTTATCAGTAATATTGTTATTAACTTATCACTGTGGCTTGGGTTCAGCCAGGCAGGATTGTCAGTGTGGATGAATGTGTTATGCTGACAAGCTGAGTTTACTCTTACACCATTGCTACTTGTCTTGATTGCTTTTATCAAGATAGCAGAGCTGCAGTTATTCCCAGTTAGTTCAGTAAATGTAACACAGGTAGTTGGTCTGTATGCATTCTAGGAGGATGTGTTCTTCCATATGTTCCATTTTCCGAATGCTGAATCAAAAATAACTGAAAATGTGGGTGGCTAAACAGGCTGTGCCAGCAACTGTATTAATCACAGATGAATTTCAGAACTATATCATCATGTACCTATTGGTGTACTCTATGTGGAGTAACGGTGGGGAACAAGTCTGAGATGGTGGTTTAAAATGGCAAAGCCTCCCAAATGAATGCAGTAAAAGTCTTGTACCATCAGGATGTTTTCTGTATGTAAATGTCACACGTATGCTTAAAGAAACTTTTCTTTTCAAAGCATTATATCCTCAAGTAGTTGTGGACCCTGTTACTACCTCAGCAGAACTGTGACGTTACCATCATGAAGCATGAGCATATGTTGCAGAGGTCCAGTGGAAAAAAAAAAAATGTGCACCATGGGGGGAAAAAAGTGGGAAGCCTATGGTAGATTGTAACTGTCAGGAGAGGTTGTTTTCATATGCCTTGCTTCTAGACTGCACTGGTTTTCCTTCCTGTAGATTTTTACCCCAGAAATGCATAAAACTCCGAGGAACGGAAAAAGCAGAACAACTTAATCATAGTGGAAGTTCAGGTTGTGCTACAGAAGAGCTGCAGACAGGAGAGGAGTGTAGGTAGAAATGTTTGTATTGAGTTTGTGAAGACTGAGGTTTGTGAGTTTGTGAAAGGCAAATGTTCTTGTAAGAAAAGTTTTAATGCAAGAGAAGTAAAGGGAAAATACATTCAGTTTGAAATGGACAAATTTTTTAGTGTTTCTGGAAGAAGTATTATGAAAATATTTTGAAATTAAATAACTTCCAGGCCTGCATGACTTACCAGGTAGCTCCTGACAAAAGCATAAATGAAAGTGCGCAAGAGGTGGGAACAGGGTCAGGTAACCTGAGAGGAATATGGTCTGAACATGACTGTAACTATGAACATTTGTATTGCAAATAGTGTGGCCAGCATGACTAGGGAGGTGACTGTTCCCCTGTACTCAGCACTGGTGAGGCCACACCTCAAATACTGTGTTCAGTTTTGGGCCCTTCACTACGAGGACATTGAGGTGGTGGAGCGTGTTGTTTAACCAGCCCAATAGCCTTCTAAGTGTAGGTGACTGGAGCCCAGCCCACTATTGATAGACCCCAGGGGTTGCCAGTTCTGTTTAATGTTATCGTTTGGTGGTCTGGACAGTCCTGAAGTACATTTTCTTTCTTTCCTGAGAGAGAGTTAGGATACTGTCCCGCTTTCTGCCTTTTGGCCCACTAGAACATGCCATTAATTCTTTGAATTGCAGCATGTCTGGCGCAAGACCGTAGTCAACTGCCTGCTCAGTGTCATTACTGTCCCTGCTTCTTCTGGCTTGTATATGTTGTCTTTCTCACAAATAACCTTTAAGTAAGGTTTCTTTTGAAAATTTTTGTATCCCTTTGTACTGACTGTACTTCTACAGGGCCTGCTCAGGATACCACACAGCAAACTCTTAAGGTGTTCTCCTCTCCTAGCAGTGATTAGTTTACCCTTAATTTTTTTTACCTCTCTTCACAGAAGTGTTTGTAGAGTGAAAGGAGTGTTTCCTCTCCTACCAGTTAAAACCAAAATGTACACCAGGGAAAAGCTTTCCATGTAAAGGAAATAAAGACCTACTTGCCTAAGGTGCTTAGAGAGTCTCCCAGGTGAATCTGTTGCAGTCCTATTAAGGATGAATCATCACTGATTTTCGTACTGCATAAACTGATTTTTTAGAGTAGTCAAATGATGCTAATGCTTGAGAGACCCTTGCCAAAGTGTCTGGTGTACAGCATGAACTAGGGGAGCAATGAGTAGAGTTGGTCCTTTTCCCGCTTTTTTCCTTCAGGTCATTCATCACCTGGAACATGGAAAAAGCAGTTGATTGGGGTGGAAGTGCTATTTTAGCAGTCCCTGGAGAAGCTGTTGTCCAAAACAAGAGTGGAAAGCTGACAAAGCTGTAAACTAAAAATATTTCTGAATATTCTGGAAGCATGGTGTGTGCTATTTCAAATCGAACTTGCTAGAGCCAGTGATTAAATATTTTGGGTAATTTCTAAGTATGCTGCATCAGATTACTTAGATTCTAGGCAGGAGATGGAGTGCGATGAAGTGTACCTCTGCTGTCTGACTTCCTGCTGGCTATCATATGTAATCTCTAATGTAGTCTCCAGATCACTTAAATGGTGTGCTTGTGTTTCTCCAATGACTATATAGCATTTCTGAAGATGATTGTTCAAATATGGCTATTGTGGACACTGCACTTGGTTGTACTGGGGCCAGGTATGCAGAAGCAGTATTGTTGTGGTTTGGATCAAGCTTGGTGTCTTATGCCTGTTTGGATTTTGTTCATAAGTGACCTCTCAAATACATGACTCTGTAGCTCTCATTATTATTATTGTTATTTGAGTTCTTATTTATATGTACTGAGCTTTAACTAAAAGAGGCAGCACACTTTTAAGGTGAGTGAGGTGCTCTTGAGGTAGAGGTTGGGCCATGCCTGTGGTAGTCCACAGCCTGAAAGGAGGGATGATGGTGCCTGTAGTTCACAGAATCACAGAATGTTAAGGCTTGGAAGGGACCTCAAAAGATCATCTAGTCCAATCCCCCTGCCAGAGCAGGAATACCTAGATCAGGTCACACAGGAATACATCCAGGCAGGTTTTGAATGTCTCCAGAGAAGGAGACTCCACAATCTCTCTGGGCAGCCTGTTCCAGTGTTCTGTTACCCTCACTGTGAAGAAGTTCCTCCTCGTACTTATGTGGAACCTCCTATGTTCCAGCTTGCATCCATTGCCCCTTGTCCTGTCATTGGATGTCACTGAGAAGAGCCTGGCTCCATCCTCATGACACTCACCCTTTACATATTTATAAACATTAATGAGGTCACCCCTCAGTCTCCTCTTCTCCAGGCTAAAGAGACCCAGCTCCTTCAGCCTTTCCTCATAAGGGAGATGTTCCACTCCCTTAATCATCTTTGTGGCTCTGCGCTGGACTCTCTCAAGCAGTTCCCTGTCCTTCTTGAACTGGGCGGCCCAGAACTGGACACAATATTCCAGACACGGCCTCAGCAGGGCAGAGTAGAGGGGGAGAAGAACCTCTCTTGACCTACTAAGCACCCCCCTTCTAATACACCCCAGGATGCCATTGGCCTTGGCCACAAGGGCCCATTGCTGGCTCATGGTCATCCTGCTGTCCACCAGGACCCCCAGGTCCCTTTCCCCTACACTGCTCTCCAGCAGGTCAGCCCCCAACCTGTACTGGTACATGGGGTTGTTCTTCCCCAGATGCAAAACTCTACACTTGCCCTTGTTGAATTTCATTAAATTTCTCCCAGCCCAGCTCTCCAGCCTGTCTAGGTCTCTCTGAATGGCAGCACAGCCTTCTGGTGTGTCAGCCACTCCTCCCAGTTTGGTGTCATCAGCAAACTTGCTGACCGAGCACTCTATTCCCTCATCCAAATCTTTGATGAATATATTGAATAGTGCTGGTCCCAGTACCGACCCCTGAGGGACTCCACTAGATACAGGCCTCCAACTCGATTCTGTCCCATTGACCACAACTCTCTGGCTTCTTTCCTTCAGCCAGTTCACAATCCACCTCGCTATCCAATCATCCAGACCACACTTCCTCAGTTTAGCTGCGAGGATGCCATGGGAGACTGTCAAGTGCTTTACTGAAATCAAGACAGACCACATCCACTGCTTTACCATCATCTATCCGCTGGGTTATGTCCTCATAAAAGGCTATCAGGTTGCTTAAGCGCAACTTCCCCTTGGTGAAGCCATGTTGACTGCCCCTAATGACCTTCTTATCCTTGATATGCCTAGAGACAGCACCAATGATAAGTTGTTCCATCACCTTTCCAGGGATGGAGGTGAGGCTGACCGGTCCTTCTGCTTCCAGCAGTATAGACGGAGGCAAAGTAGGCATTCAGTAACTCTGCCTTCTTTTTATCTTCTGTCACCAGAGCACCCACCGCATTCACCAGTGGGCCTACATTGCCTCTAGTGTTAGTTTTATCTGCAATATATTTGAAGAAGCCCTTTTTGTTGTCCATGACCTTTCTTGCAAGGTTTAATTCCAAGGAGGCCTTGGCTTTCCTAGTTGCCTCCCTGCATCCTCTGACAACAGGCTTATATTCTTCCCAAGTGGCCAGCCCCTCCTTCCATGATCTGTACATTCTCTTCTTCCACTTGAGTTTGCCCAGCAGTTCCCTGTGGAAGTTGTGGAAGTTCGGACTGGAAAATCAAAACTTTTGTCTGAAGTGGCTGAATCAGTTGACTTAGAAGTGATATCCTAGTGGTATCCTATCGGTACAGAGCATTCGTCAGTTAAAAGTGAGTCTATGTAATGATCTAACTGCCAGAAATTGCATACTGATGTTTTTGCTGAGTCCAGAAAGCAGTGAAGCAGTCGCAGATAAGTCCTCTCACAAGATAATGCTAATGTTCTACATCCAGAGTTATTCTGGAGGTTATTTTAGAGAGAATAAGGAAATTTTTGAAGGCTTTTTTTATGATACGCAACTACAATCTTGTTTGCTTCTTCTGGTGATTTCTGAGACGTTTAGAAAATAAAGCACTGGCTTTAAAATACACATTGTAGCTTTTCATTAAAAAAAAAAATTGAGGGAAGCTACTGATGATGAAAACTTGAGTGTTCTTGGCATAGAACTAATACAGTTCAAACAGTCCTTGAGGACCTGTGTGTGTAGGAAACTTTTTTTTTTGGTTTCACAGACATCAGTGGCGTATTCCAAGCTTGTGCTACCCTTCTGATGTGGTATCAGATATTTTACCAGTGCTGGCTGGCAGAGATGATGAGAGGGGGTGTTGGGTGCCTGGTGGAAGAAGGCACTGAGCTGCAGAGGAGAGGCCTGAAATTGCTAGAGGTTGGGCTGTGTCCAGGGAGAGTATGGAAAAAGACTTTTGCACAGTTATTTTGGCAGGTAGCGTTCCCAGTAGTGAAGGGGGGGGATGACCATATTCCTGCAGTCATGGCTTTGGGAACACAAAACTTCTGTTTTCAGACATTTCATCAAATTCCTTATTTAGAAGAAAGATGTAGTTCTACTTTGCAGGCTACAGCATTGTAAAGAAGGTTAACCTATTTCTGTGGTTGTTGTGTTCAAGGCTGTTTTTCTTTTTTTTGTTTTCAGAGGTGTTGTCAAAGTTGACATCAATCTGCAGAAGGTGGACATTGACCAGTGTTCGAGTGAGGGGTGGTTCTCGGGGACACACAGATGTCATCTCAACAATTCCGAGGTATGTCTGTCCCTAAGGGAGTGAGCTGTGCTTCAATAACAGGTCTTTCCACTATGCTGTCTATTTTATAGACTTAAGGTGACTTGTAGGCTGAAAAGATCGTTCTATGCAAGGCGTTACGGTGTACATGAGTTTCAGGAGTGCCTGCGTTTCAGGAATACTGATGTTGAATAAAAGAGAAGCTAAGTTATTGTGCAGAAATAACAGCTATAGGAAAAAAGAATATTACCAGTGAATTGATTTATGAAGTTCTGCTTGCACATCAAACAATTATTTTACACTCAAAATCAAAATAGGCTATTAAGGTCAGTGTCACTTTTGACTGAACAGCCTTGCAAAAAACAGTGAAAGTGGCTCAAATGCTGATAATAGTTATTCAGAAAGACTTGGGCTTGTGGTAGAATGATACAGGATAACAGCCAGAATTGGATACCATAGTAGAGATGCCAACATTTTGACAGACCTGACTAAACGTTTCTGTTCAGCTCCTTCTTGCTTACCCTTTCTTCTGAAGGTCTGTGTCTGGCTCAATCTGTGAGTATATCATAGATCATTTAGCCTGGCCAGTCATATGCAATGAAACTTAAGAAAAAATCATTGAATTTATTTTGTATATGGCATATGATGTTGTTTTCTGTGAGAGTAGGAACTTCATCCATTTCTGTGCTTTCAGAAAGGACAATTAAAATGTGAGAAAAGTTGACAGTTGTCTACCAGAAATCAGGAGGTGTTTGCCTAGTTTGTTATAAAATGCTAATTTTTCAAAGCCAAATCTAAATTTAGGAAGAGAATTGGTTTTGCTGAATTCATCTGCTAACATTTGTGATGAAGAAAAAATCAGAATTTTTGTAAGCATCCTTTTTGGTATTTTTCAATTGGAATTTATTTTCATAAAATAAACCTGAAATAAGAAATCAAGTAGTTTTTGATAAAGACTAATTTTAAATGAAATATTTTTGTAAATGGAAAATAAGTTGTTTATTTTCTTTGCCAAGTGCTTTTTGACTTTTGAATTCAAGGGGAAACTTTTTTAGTGTCTCATGTTTTCTCCTGGAAGAAAATATTGTTTCCCATGAGATCTGGTAAACCTTGTTTTTTAATATATGCTAGTTATCCTGAATGTGACTGTATTTTGGCAAGTGCTCCTCATTTTCCTAATGCCCTATAAGCAGAACTGTCAGCAGAGGGGTGGGATTGTAAGTTGTTTTCTTCCTGCAACCAAGAAGAGTGAAAGAAACCCCACCTTATGAGAAAACTAAGAAAAACCCAGGGAAAAGTAAAATGTAGGAAATGAAGAAGGGTCAATCATAGAATCACCATGGTTGGAAAGGGCCTCCAGGATCATCAAGTCCAACCTTTATCCCATCATCTCCCTAACCACTAGACCATTAGACCATGGCCTCAAGTGCTTCATCCACTCGTTTTTTTAACACCTCCAGGGACGGTGACTCCACCACCTCCCTGGGCAGCCTGTGCCAGTGCCTAACCACCCTCTCAGTAAAGAACTTCTTCCTAATATCCAACCTAAACTTCCCCTGATGCAACTTGAGGCCATTTCCTCTCGTCCTATCATTAGTAATTTGGGAGAAGAGACCAACACCAGCCTCACTACAACCTCCTTTTAGGTAGTTGTAGAGGGCAATGAAGTCTCCTCTTCTCCAGACTAAACAACCCCAGTTCCCTCAGCCAGTCTTCATAAGGCTTGTTTTCCAGCGGTGGGCTTTCATATACCTTTAGTCTGGTTCAATGCCCACTGTTTGCAGTAGTGGGCTCTGAATCATGCTCTGTGTTCTTAATATATAGGAAAACAGAATCTGAATGAAATGAAACTGGATATAATTCCAAAGTTGCACTTCCTTTCCAAATGTAAGAGCTGCTGGGAACAATCTGTGGAGAAGCTTTTTCTCCTTTTACCCTATGGTCATCACTTCAGATGAGTTCAGCCTGATGGGGACTTCTGTTCTTTCTTTACAAACAGGTCCCATATGCTGCTTTTCACACTTTGTTTCATTGGAAACTACCTTGTGGAACAGGGTAAATCACATAGTTGTGCAGCAATGCTTTTCACACAGATTATTTTATAAATGCTAATGCAATGATATTTCCCATCCTCTCTTTTATCATCTTAGAGGCAGTTACAGAAATACCTGCTGATGCTGGAATGCTTTGTCCCAGATTACAAAGTCAGTCTCCAGCAGAGTAAGGAAGAGAACAGAGATCTCTGGATTTCCAGTTCTGCTTGTTAGACCCTCCTTCCTCTCTTTAGCTTTAAGTGACATAAATATTCAGAGCCTTTCTGCAGACTATTTGGTAAGCCTTTGCTATAGTGAATTTCTAATTTGGCTCTGAAAGTCTGTGCGCTGCATAGCCCATACTACTTGGCTGGGCTACCAGTGCCATTAAATCTAAGGCATAAAGCTCAATATTTCAGAGATAAAACTGCCTTCTTCCCTAACAATATGAAAATACAGTAAGTGACAGAGAAGGGGAATGGGGTGACTTAGGGAATGGACTAAAGGAAGAAAGAGCCCCAACTTATGGGTTAGTAAAATGCTTCTTTGTCTTATATTTCAGATTAGTTTTGTAGTGGCTAAAATCTACTAGGCATCATAGACAAATTTTCCTACTTTCTTGTGGTATCTTGAAGTGTTTGTCTTCTAAATAAAAATGAGTTGAAAGGAGGGAGGTGGATATGCATTACAGTAAATGTAAAAATGTGGTAAACCAGTGGTCTGTATGTGCTAGACAGAAAAAGAAGGAATGGATGGGACTCAACTTCTACCAGAAAATAGAGATTGTGGTTCAAAGTAGTGTATTGCCTTCATGTGCTGTGACACAGAATCAGTAGGAGGTGATGTTAACTTCTGTGTCACAGTGGGATTTGGCTTTGGGAGGTTATCTAAAGTAACCTGATGATGTGCTGGAATAGTTATAGTGCTAGTCCTTGCTTGAAAGAAAAACTGTGTGTGGTTGGGGAATTACAGAATATTACAGTTCAAATATACAAAATGCTTAAACATCCCATGTGTCTTTTAACAGCCATCTGTCCTTAGATTTCAGTGTTCCTCAGGAGGTAGACTGTTGACTCTAGAATATCTTGCTTTATGTATGGTGCCCTTGAATACAAAACAAAAGCAAGCACTAGACACCTTAGATCCCCCATTTTAAAACCAGCTGCCTTAAGTCCTAATATATAGTCATATGTTCTCCTGATTTCCTCTCGTGTGCAGGACTCTCATCCCTGATTTCATAGCTCAGATGAATGGGAGAGCAAGGATGCTCACCTTCAAGCTCAGTGTCTCACGCCTTTTTAAAATTTCTTTTTTAATTGTATCAGCCAAAAAAGAAGGGGGTTACAGCCAGATGTTCTTTTATTGACCTGAGGGAAGAAGGGACAACTCATGGTGAAGCAGAGAGCTACATTCTCCTTTCTGCCGTCTGCCATGGCACAAACAGGGAACAGTTTCCCTGAAAAAATACGTGGGCAAGAGATTTGGTTTCTGTGGGACTGCAATGGATGAGGCAGATAATATCTGCAGGTTTAGAAATAAATGAATTGGGTAGAGAACAAAATGATGCAGATAATTCTGAAATTAACAAACATAAGAAAAGTATAGTTACCCAACAACAAATCCAAAGTAATTTACTTGTGCAGGAAAGGCTGGTTATGGGGGTGAGAAGACATGCATTTTTACCCTCTTTGAAACCTTTTAAGATTTTTCTCTTCATATATTAGAATCTTTCCTCATACATCCTGGCAGCAGCTGCTGGCACTTCTAGTAACAACTTTAGAGTCCTTGTTGAGACACCAACAATAAAATCAAGGCTGAGGAGCATCTGAAGAAATCAGCTGGCATAGCCTGTTGAGCTCGGCTGACCACTTCCAATCAGCAGCATCAATTTGAAAAACAGCATCAGACTCCATACTCTTCCCCCATCCTTAATGAGCCTGCCAACAGCTTGCCATGCAAGGCAGGCTCAGCTGACATCCCTTTGCGTTTTGACAGTGTTCCACAAATGACAGCGTGCAAAAATATCTAGAGGGAATGAGAGAGGCAGAGTAAACAAAAAAGCCGCATTGCTGTGTCTGTATATAGTGTGTGTATATCTGTGTTCATAGAAAGATGCATGGATCTACTGTGTGTGTGTGTATTCTGCACAAACACAAAACCAATTGAGAAAGGAAAACAAACAGTATGGCCAAAATCTTTTCTCTATTGTTTAGCAAAACATTCGGTACCATCATATTTTATTATACTATATGTAGTGTTACTGACAACCAACTGAAAAAGGGGGAGGTGGGGGATGATTAAAAATAAAAATGTAATGGGGACTGAGCTGGGAGGGAGGGGGGAAAAAACCCCGTGCTTTCCAGGTTTTTCAAACAGATGCTTTTCAATGCCCTTGTCAAACTGGGAAAAGGCTCTTACTGTACATTCTCTGTTGGAGGGGAAACATGACAAGAGATTAGCATCCAAAGTCATAACCCAGTGGGTCATATGCAGTAGTATCACTTTTGCTTATTATTTGCCATGTATTTTCTGTTCCGTCCATTAGGAAAAATACAATCAGAATGAGAAAAAATTAAAAAGAAAGCTATTTGGTGATTTGGTCTGAGTGAACAGGATTTACAGAATATAGGAAACTTCTAATTTGGAAATAATCATCATCCTTGGAGCTACAGATTGCATCTAAGATAGGGCAAGAGAAGTACCTGCACCAGGGCAGAGAGCTTATGTCAGGATCTATTTCCTCATAAGAAAACAAGATCTGCAGTGGTAGAATACAATTACTAAATGCTATATCAAATCCTGGGTTAAAGGGGTAATCTAAGACATCAGGAAGAGAGGCACAGTTCAGTACACAGATAAAGAAAACCTAGCCAGCACTTCTTGGATCCAAAAGCAGAAAGGCATATCCGTTCTCTCAGGCTGATGGCTGCTCATGCAACTCACTGTATTCGAAGAGCATGCAGTAGACAAAGAACATTTCAGATGCTGTCTTAAAAATAACTTTGCATCATCTGCATTCATTGGAAAAGTCCCTTTATGACAGTACACCAGATCTAATCTGGCACTCCCCCAGACATGATTATGTAAAATAAGGTGGAGGTTTGTCAGAGCTTTCAGTGATAAACAAGGTGCTATGAAAACCAACTTTCAGTGTAAGGAAGAGCCAGGTTGCTTAGCTACAGCATCTTTGCCTTCTTAGAAAAAATCAAATGATTTTGTGTTTTGCAGGAGCTAGTCTTGGTTTTCAATCTCTTTGCATCGATTCCTTTCATCCTAGTTATCAGTGTTAACCTGAGCATTTAACTGTATCCAGGTCAGTTCTATTTGCTGCTGTTTTCCTTCCCCAGGAGCTAGAAAGTGAATAGCAGTAGGTTATTGGTTGAAGGTGCTGTCTGACAAAAATGAAAATAGTATGGAGGTGTTTGGTTTCTCTTGCAGTTGACAGGCAATGGTAGCATTGAATCAATTACCTGTTCTTTCAGATCTATTGCTCCAGCTTTCAGATCTTTCTCTGCTGGACAGAACATCCTATTGGGCAATGCTAATTGTCTGAACTGATGATTCTTCTCATGGTGTTTGGGAAGGAAAGGTGAAGGCCCAGAAGTTAAGTTAGCTGGGAGGACATGGACAAAACATACCTGGTGGGAGCAAAGGGGACGTCACAAAGAGGGAGATGGGTGCTGGGAAGAGCTCTACTCTGGAGAGAGACTGGGAAGTGACTGTGCCTGGGGCAAGAGATGGAAGATCAAGGTCTAGTGGGAGCCACAGAAAACTTTGCAGCAAAGAGCTTGGGGACTAGCCAGGCTGGACCAGTCTCCTTTGGCAGGCTGACTGTGAGTTAACTTGCCCAGATGTGAAGTGTCAGTAGCTGTATCAGATCTAGGCACAAACAGAACACATCTTCATTCAGGGCTCTCATTTGTTATCACTGCATTCAGAAGACTGTACAATATCTGAAAAATGTCTCTAGTAGCTTTAAGCACATTTAGATACATACAATTAGATAAATATATAGCATTTTGGTATCAAAAGCAGCTGGTCCATCCTATGTGAGATTTGATATGCCTATCTTGGAAGATATTCAAGTACTCCCATATCTTGTGAGATAATATAAAGACTATTACTCCCATCTTACAGCTGGCGTACAGAGGCAAAATGATCATCTCTAAACTGATAGACACCCTGACTCAAATTGAGATGTGATCTCTAGGTGTACAAACTACCCTCTTTGCAGTTTGGTTTCTGCAGAAAGGTGTGCCGAGCATGTGAGCTGAAAGGGAGTCCTGATATGCTCCAGCCAGGGCACAGGCTGAATCGTCTTCAGAGTGGGATTTTGGGGTGCATCCACCCCACACTTCAGATACTTCCAGGAAGAGTATGATACATTTTTGAAACCTGTGTCTGACCACCTTCATAGTTGTAGTGATCTTGATTTGTGCTAGCATTCTGGTCAAAAATGAAAACACACAGCCTCCTCTTAGCTAAACATACTGTTGCTGCACTTGCTGTCATTGCAGAGGACACCAGCTTCCTATGAACTGTGCAGACTCTGTTCCTGACTTGCATACTTAGCAGTTTGGCTACTCAGGCAATATACTGCAGAGGGTTTTTTGGTTGTTAAAATACGAAAAATCTGTTCATGCACATATCCCACAGTTCACGTTTTTTTAACAAAAATAATTGACTTGAGAAATGGTAAACCAATGGAAAAAAACCCTCATTGTCTGCCTTATTTTAAAAAGAGCTTTTATTAAAGCTCTTTTATGTTTCTCGTGCTTTTTTTATACTTCATGATGCCTGCATAAGAGACAAGTTTAATTTAGCCTTGAGAAGAAAATTCATTCCTCTCTTTCTATAACAAATTAAAATTAGATTGAAAACATATTAAAGATGCCAAGATGAAAAACTAGAGAGAATAGCTGCTGAATCTTCCTATTCAAAGTGAGGTACTGAGCCATAGTAATAGCCTTAATGGAAACAAACTCATTTAGTTTTATTTTTGGAGCACAGTTTTATAGCACTAGACATGCAAATACCATCATTTTTGTTGGTGACTTCTGGTAGAAGGTGACTGTGTTTTTGCAAACGAAAAATAACTGCTTTTGTTTTACCTATGCTTTTGTTTAGATCCTAGTAGTTCATATGGTTTGTTCTTCTGGTTTGCATTTGCCAGTACTGTAAAGTGATGGCTACGAGGTTACCCATTCACTGGGGAGAGGCTGGTCTCCTAGAAATTTCTCAATCTTCACTTACCTACTTAATATTTTTTTTTGGTGGGATTTTTCATTGCTTTGTTGTCCTGTGCTGTTTTAGATCATGAATATATTAAGCACCAGTATTAACGTGGGAATGCAGGTTTTTAATCTTTATTTTTTTTTTTTTTTTTTTTTTCCCCTCTTTTGGCTAGTTTATAAGCCACTGCCAAGCTTTATCATATTAGTGCTTTTCTTTCTCATTCATCATCTTTAAGAGTTTTCCTCTTCTTTCTGTCAGTGAAAAAGTAGTGAAAGAAAAAACACTTGTCTGCAACATATTATGTAAACTTCTTAAATAAGGTATTTACTGTCTTTGATTCCTTCTTTACTTGGAAGAGATGGTGAGGAAAAGTAGACATTACTGTAGAGACAAATAAGCCAATTTTACGTCTGTAATACTGCACTGTTTTTTTTTTTTTCTTGCAGCAGGATCAGAATTCCTCTGCAGTTAAATTTAGTCCCTGGATTTACCAGAACTATTGTTTGCAGGGCAGTCAGTTTCCATTTGCTTGCATAAAACAAATAGTAGGATTTGCTTACTGAGCTCCAGTCTTTCTGTCAGACTAAGTAGTTTCTTTTTTTACACCACCAATTCCATCTAATCATTCTCATAATTTTTTCATTTTTCAAATATAGTTGGCTGGGGGGCGGGGGAATAATTCATGGAGTGATATAACTATGCATTCTAATTTAGGCAAAGTGAGTCCTGTAACTTTCATCTGAAACAGTCACAGTCTTACTCTTACGTTTGTAAATAAAGCTAACTAGGTTGGCCTGGCCTGAGAAACAAACTGACCTTTCTCTATAGCTTATAAATTGAATTATTTGCAACCTGCAAATATTTTTTGTGTGTGTGTTTTTTATAGATACATTTATTTTATAGATACATTTATTTACAGCTAATCTGTGCATGTGTGTGCATATGCATGGGGATCATATAAATGCACACACACGCATGCCTATATGTACACATATATAGGGAATTGTGACTTAATTGGTTGCACACAAGCATTCTGCTAGATCTGTTCTGTGATGAGGTGTTACAGAGGCTGGGGAGATCCTGCTCCTTGCCTTGCACCTAACCCCATGCACCAGTACAGCTGTGGGGCTGAATGGTTGGAAAGCAGCTTTGCAGAAAAGGCTCGGGGGTCCTGGTAGATGTCAAGTTGACCATGAGCCAGCGGTGGGCCCTTGTGGAAAAGGCAGCCTCTCCTGGGCTGCATTAGGAAGAGCATTGCCAGCTGGTTGAGGGAGGTGATCCTTCCTCTTTACCCAGCCTGGTGAGGCTATGTGTGAAATACTGTGTTGAGTTCTGGGCTCCCCAGTACAGGAGACGTGGATGTACTGCAGTGAGTCCAGGAAAGGACCACCAAAATGATTAAGGGCTTGGAGCACATGTTGAACAAGGAGAGGCTGAGTGAGCTGGGACTGTTCAGCCTGGAGAAGAGAAGGTTTGGGGTTCATTTATCTGAATGATCTCCAGAGGTGCCTTCCAGTCTCAGCTGCTGTGTGATTCTGTGGTTGGCTTGCTCGTCTTTTGCACGATTCATTTTTCCTGTCTGATTTGTATCTACAGAGTGTGGTATCCCTTTTGAGCTTTGCATTTCCACTCTGCTTTATTTATGCTTATGTCAAGACTCTCTTCCATTGCCAACTGCTTTTGCTCAGCAGTTGTTTCTTTTAAGCTTCACTTAAGTGTATGAGGATGTGCATGTGATTTTTTTTTTGAGAAATCATTTACTTCTGATACTTTTTCTATTACAAGTTCAACACTCCTACTATAGTAGAAGAAATGGGATTTTTTAGTTGATAGATGCACACATATCTACTTATTTACTTTCAGAACTTCAAAGGCTGATTTACTAGAGATAACACTAAGATATTCAGTGATGATGCTGGCTTGCTGCTTGGGCTAGAGTTGAAATATTTTTATCCCTTCATATGTATTATCTAAGTATATAATGGCTAAAACTTTGAAAGGGGGACAGAATCTGTAATATAGATATAGAAGTGGGGTTTATTTGGATAACATACACTGCATTATAAAATGTGGGTTTTCTAAACAGACTGAATTAGTCTACAATGTATAAGATACTGTCCTAGAGATAGAGAATTGCTAGGGCTATTCAGTAAATTTTATTGGCATGTTTGAAATTACAACGTTTTGATACTTGTTTTCATCCTGAAGTGGAGTGAAACCAACACCAGCAGCGCATTTTCCTGAATTAATGTTTTTAAAAAGTATTAATTTGGAAATATGAAAAGACATATTTCAGGGAGCTGCTCTAGGAACTTGTATAATTTGAAAGACTGATAAAACCTGATTAAAAAAGTGCATTAGTTTTAATCCTTTTTTATGGGGAAAAAATGAGAAAAAGGCATTTTGAAAGTCCTCTTGTATGGCAATGGAAAACAGCTTGGTGATAACATTTTGAGCAATTCTAGAAACCTGTTTACCAGCCAAAGCCCCACTAAAAAGGTCCTTGAAAGGTTTAGAAACTTTTGACACCATTTATCCAGTTCCATCACTATTCGTATCTATCTTATGTCGTTGGATAGTCATTGTGTTTTTTAGCTCAGCCAGAACAGCTTGTCTCCCTTCCAAGAAAGGAAGTCAAATAAAGCATCACTCCAGAACTTGTAAACTTTTATAAGACATGATGAAGCATCTTTATATTTCAAGACATACAAGACACAAATTGGTTTTAAGCATGTGAGAACAAACATGTGCCCTGTAGAGCTTAAACTCCTGAATTCATATGGTTCCAGAGCCCTTTGGAGTGAATCACACTAGTTGAAAGGGGCATTTCTTGGTAGTTCTATTATACAGAATTTTTATATGGATAACTAATAGGATGACTGAAATAAATATCGAAATAACATGCTTAAATCATCCTGATATGAATCTTCTGGATTTTTTTTGGTGAAAAACTCCAAGGCTGTTTTTGTTTTTTGTTTTTGTTTTTTTCTTGGTAATAGAATGAAGTTTAATTTTGAAGTTTGGGTTTTCTTGCGGGATAGGTCTCCATAATAATGATTGCTTTCTAAGGGACCACTTTATTGCTACGTAGTCCGCGTAATTTTAAAAAACAATTTTTATGAAGTATTACTCAGTAAGCCACTTAAAGAAGAATTATTTTTACAGATTTAATGTGTATTTCAGTTACGTTTTATTTCCATAGGTGATTGAGAGTTGCATTTAGTTGTGCATCAGTGGATTATTCTAGTTGTTTTCTAACATTACTTAACAAAAATGATACATTATAACAGTCATTTTTGTTACAAGTGAAACCTGAAAATATTTTCTTCGGTGATTGCATGATTATAAGGAGTCACATTTTGCATCTTTATCATTGTATTGTACTGCACCAAATTAAAAAGTATTTTCCCCATTTGTATATTTTTGTTATTATACAGCTAAATTGTGAAAGTGTTGGAACATTTGGAATAATTAAGTGCATCAGTTCTGAAGTCTTCACTTCTCACTGAATTTTCCATAGCCCTTGAGCTAATGCTATACTTAAATTTATATGTACGTTACACAAGAAATGATTGCTATGTCTTACAAATGTATGAAAGGCAGCAAAGTTGGTGTGTATGTGAAGCACCAGATATGTCAGTAGGATCCTATGGCTGCAGAAGGCTCCCCTTAAACTAGAGCTAGGAGCTTCCATGTCCCATCGAGACAAGTGATGGAAGAAGAGGCTTGAAAAGGATAAATTTTGTACAACAGCTGGATACTTACCCTTTTAGTAAGAGTAACATGACAAAAATAACACTGTTAACATTAGCTCTTATTTACAATGAAGTAGCATCTCACTTGTCGATTGCAAACATCAAACATTTGACTCTGTTGATGCTCTTATTCCACTCCGTTTGTTTTTTCCAAACACCGTTACAAAGAATAGTCCTTGGGTGTTTTTCCCCCTATTATTTCTTGCTTTGATTAAGTCCCAAATAACTTTGGGGTTGCAAGTGTCAGTATGTTTATAGCTATCTGTTCAGATGTTTCACAGCTGTATGATTTCATAACAATATTTTTACATTAGGAATTGGTGTTTCAGTCTGGAGCATGCAGGCAGTTCTCACTAATACGATTTTAATCCTTATTTGATCCTGAAGAACAGAGGGAGTAATCTGTGATCTCGGCAAAGATAAGCAGAGCCGCTGACCTGTCACTCTGGCCCTTGCTCCAGTTTTGCCTTGTTCTATGACCGGCTTTTTCAAGTTTCTCTGTAGCAAGGGGTTTTAGATCTTGGAGGGAGAATGAAAGCAAATGGGATATGTTCTTCCCTCTTGCAGCAAAGGCTAATGAGCTCACCATTCAGTGGATCACTCTCCCTTTGTCACCTTCTCAGGTACTATTGATCTTCTTGTTCAATTTAACCATCAGTACAAACAACATACTCTTAGTAAGTATAGCTTTGTGGATGTGGTCCAAATCGTTGAGGGCAGACCAGTTTCTGGCAGGGATTCATTCTGACTTCTGGAGCACCTCTGTGGAGGTTAAAAAAGGTATTTCATTTCTGCTTCCTACTTTGGAAAGGAGAACCCTTTTATCTTCTGAAATAAAATAACCACTTACCTTACTTAGCAGCATTTCCCTTAATTTTTGGAATGACTGCAGACATCACAGTGGTTGTATCTTACCTTTCAAGAAGCAGCTTTGTATTCATAGCTACCATTGTGGTAATGTGTTTTTAACATTTCACTGGCAGTTTGAGTGAAGGTGAAATCTGGCACTGTCTCATTCCTGGTACTGTGGGACCCTGGAGCTCTTTGACCCTTTTGGATGTTACCAGTAATTATTTTCACCTTTTGATACAGTGTCATTATTGGGACAGACCCTGTACCTTTTACCTTCTCCCCCCACAAAATCCCACACCACATTTTGCCTTTTTTGAAAAAAAAAAACCAACCCCAGGCAACTGTATACATTTGTGCTCTTGAGTCTGCACTCTTTACTTTAAAGGGGAGTCTCTAGCTTAACTTAGCCTTAGTTTTAGACTGTGTTCCTGGTTTTGGGAAGTATGCAGATGTAAATGAAGCTGTTTGTGTGCAATTCTTGGCCTTAAATCTGATTTTGTTTTTCTCCTCTCTAGATTGTCTATCCAGTGAAATGCTTTGGAGTTTCAGTTTTTCTTTCTAAATATATTTCTGATCAGTTATTCTCTTTATTTTTGTTTTCTTACCAGCTTATGTAGTGTTTCTAGTAAATATGCCGGAATGTGTTAGGCTGAAGTGAGTTTTGAAACCAGGAGAAACTTGTGTATTGTACAAGTGTGTGAGTGTTGAGGCATGTGGGGAGCAGCGGAATGCTGCACCCTCCCTTGGACCTGGACCACCCTCTTCTCCAATCTCCTTCTGCTGTCTGATAGCCAGGCCACTGAGGAGGATAGGAGTGAAGGTATAATTATGCATTTGTTTGTGTAGTCTATTTTGCCTTTATGACCGTGAGTGCAAATGCATCGTAGACTGGTGATATTTGCACTCTTACCCAGGAAAATCAAATCCAAATACAGTCCAACCTCTTCTCTCTCTGGTTTTCAAGTGCAGACTAGGTGCCTTTTTGGAAGACTCTTATTGGCTATTCACATGCTGTTGGGATCCAGGCAGAGGTGTTTAGTTTGAAGTGCTGTGGTCTATGTTGGTCAGATTATATTACCTAATGCTCTTCTTCAGCTTAAAATATAGCCAATAAAGTCATGAAAGTGCTGAGTCATTTCATTGTGTGTACCTTTGGTCCTGTTACTCTTTCACTTGCTGAGGGGTTTTGAAGTATAGTAAATACCTGCCTGCCTTTGATGTCTTTTCTATACTAAATTGGCTGAGAGTCTTCTAGATCCAGACAATTATACAACTGTTTGGTACAATTTTATTTAGTCTAACCCCATTAGAGAGCTTTTGACTTCAGAGCTGGTTTCCTTTTTGCTTCAGCCACTCGCTTTTGTAAATTTTTTGCCATTAACGGCCTAATGCACATAAAAAACCCCCCAAAACTTCTTTAAAACTTTAAAATGTTCCTACTACGTAATGAATTTCAAGAAGACGGGAGTTAATGTGGTTGCTGCAAAACTGCTGGTTGTTGGACTGTGGAGCCAAAGGCTGGTGCATTCCCAGGGCTGTGCAGGATGGAGTAGCTGCAGGTGGGTACCACGAAGGTGTCTGCCTCTCCTGCGAGAGGTGAAAATGCAGAAATGGCAGCATCTGTCTTGCCAAATCAGCAGCTTGTCTCTATTTTGAAGCAGTTCTACTCATATATATGAAAACTCTTTTTAGCACAGCTGAACAAAAATAGAGCAGAAGAAACTTTTTTCCTTCATGCATCTTCCTTAGACTTGTTAACTTGGTGGACAGCTAAGAACCTAATTCCTTCCAAGCTTGTCTCTGTAATGAAAATCAAGGAAAGGTGTCCAGTGGGCCTCTGACAATTTTCTTTGTGCCTTCTTAAATATCCCATTTTGATTAGAAAATAAGTTTTATTTATTTACGACATCGCATCTTGTTGAGAGAAATGAGGCAATGCCTTGGTGTGCTGTGCCAGCCTGAGAGCCTTGTGGGGCATACTGCTGGAGGACTAGTCTGAAAATGGTCTGTAAGAAGAAAAACAACTAGATTTTGGATGCTTGCCCAAGATGGCCAGTTTGGTTTTTGGAGAGGAAAAGCTACAGATGTGAACTAAATTACTCTTGTTCGGGATAGATAGATAGAAGTGTGGAGCCTCCTAATAACAGTCTTAGACAATCTTTATGCAGAAGACAACAAGTTTTTAAAGAAACTGCACAGCTGTTTTAAAGCAGCTTGCACAGTTTGCACATTCATCTCAAAACACTGGTCAGACATCTGTAAGGAAGAAGTCCAGGTTCAGATCAGTGGATGTTAGACTTCTCTAGCTTTTCTCTTTTTCTCTTTCTCCCTACTTGTATAAAGTAGATTGTCCCTTGAACCACTGCGAACACTCATCTAGTGCGAGGTGACTCAAGAAACTGTGCTTTGACTGAAAAGTAAAGATTATATATTGAAGGGATGGCAAGTTGTCAAAATATCTGAAGATATTTACAGTATAGATTCCAAAATTAGTATTTTTTTCAGCACTCCTTAAAAATAGTGTTGTTTTTATCTGTTCTCCTTTTTCACAAAGAATCGCTTTTTCTTGTCTCTGTCAAAATGCCATTAACTGACATTTCAGATCTGATGGTTCTGAATGTTGAGGCACCCCACAATCTGATCATCCCAGGAAGGGTCCCTGGTAAAGCCATAGCTTCTTCAGGAGAGATGATGATGAGGAGGAGGATATGTTCTGTAGTGAGGGTATGTTCTGTAATGTGAGACCATGCACCAGAGTTGCTCTAGTTCTTGTCAAGACAAACGTTAAGAATTTTTTCCCAAAAAAGCCCACTTGTACTGTGAAAATGTGCGATGAGTTCTACGTTACAGATATAAGGAATACTGGCATGTTTTTTGTCATGTAAGTAAATGTTCCTAAAAGCAAATGTAAATCAGACTTAAGAGTTTGGAATCAAGTAGACTGTATTAAAGCCAAGGAAAAGGAATAGGATGACGGAAAACATGCCACTTTATGGAAAAGGCCCATGATTTTCCTGTTGTTCTTCTTTCCAGGTTTTTTTTTTTTTTTTTTTTTTATGTTTTGTAATGAATCAGGTTATCAGTAACAGAGCAAGTTTTTAGGAATTAACAATACTGGGATAGATTTAGACCTGTTTGGGCAATTTTGGATGATCCCTTTCCTCATGCTGCATAGGAAGTCAGGGATGCTGGTTAGGGAACTTGGAAACAAACTGCTCTTTCTTAGTGATTTGCACTGAAAATATTTATAATGACTAAGGATGACATTTGTTGAACTACTTTGTCAACCTCTGTCTGGAAAAGTCATGCCATTAAGTAAGTTGCCCTTAATAATGTAAGGGCAGTTATTTAAAAGTGGGGCTATATTTGGCTGAGTACAGTTGCTGCTGAAGTGGTTAAAGCATTAAGGCTCAGTTTGTCATCAGTAAACCCAAGTGAATTCTGACAGAGGAGCCATGTGCTGTTGCCATATTTCCAGTAACACACAGCAAGGTGTACTGCTTTGTAAAACACAGCTCAGCATCTTCTAGGTCACAATGAGGAAAATATTTTTTTTTTTTTTTTTTTTTCCCCCCTAGAACTTAGAAATTACAACCATATTTTATTGATAAAATAAAAGATGCTTTCAGGCATGAGAAGTAATGAAGAGAAAAGACCAGCAGGCTTCTTAGCTAAAAAAAATAAGTGTAATGAAAGATAAATAACAGAAGTCTCTTACTTGAGGATGTAATTATTTGAGAGAGCATAGTGAGCATATTAACTAAACAAATCAATTGGGGAAAAAGCTGTTTTATTAAATTTCAGATGTGTAAACACTGAGAAAAATGTAGTCGTATTAATTTGTTTTCATTCAAGGTAAGTGAACCATTTTTATTCAGTAGAGCACTATCTAGAAAGACATTGTAACGTAAATTAGAACTAACTTATGTTTTAGACTCTAAGTTTGGCTTTCTCTTGTATATAAATTTCTATCGGGCAGTTTTTAATGCAAAAATCCACGGATTTAATGTTAATTTTAGATTATCCAGGAAGAAAGTTTTGTAATAAGACATTTTTTACCCAGCAGGAGTATAGTTTCTTCCATTACAGGCAACAAGGATTCCTAAGACATTTTCAGAGCCAGAAGCTGTTCGCTTAGATATGATAATGAACACCTAATGGGTACACCTATAAAGTTGGTTTGTCTGCAAGTGATATCTGGGTTTTCAAGTACACCGTATCTGCCTGCACCATGGATTCCTACATGAGAGCCATAGTAACAATTTAGGCAGGCCAGGCAGTCCTCAGCTGCTGGACCCAACCTTCTGAGGGATCTGACATTACTGACTTTAAGCATAACTTGAAGGACTGCTGAAATTTGGCAACTATTAACTTACATTTTGAGATGAAATGAGGACAAAAAAAATCTGCTATGGTTGAAGAGTTGTGTCTTGTTTTATTCCTTTATCACTGATATTTGGTGGTAAAAGTTCATACTACTAAGTCATTTATCAATCTCGAGGTTCGTGGCTGGAGGTGGTAGGAGCAAGGAATTAACAGTGTAAGTCTGAAAGAATATAAAAACTTCTTAGTGCTTAAACTTGGAAACTTGACGTTATTACTCAGATTATGAGATTTTGTCTTAAGGGCACTTAGAAAACATTGAAAACTTTATTTCTGTGCATTCATTTTAACAGTAATCTAAAAAAAAAAAGGGGGGGAGGGAGGCAATAGTTCCCACAAGAAGTATTGTGTAGGGAGTTCCAGAAAATGTGTTATTGAACTTAAGTGAGTGTGGGTAGAAAAACTCATTGCAATTTCAGAGGAAATTCCTCTTACCAAAAGGGGTCTTTTCTGTATTCAGAAATGCCTTTGTATTCCTGACAGTTTTCTGCATAAATACTATGTTACTTTATACGGAAGTGAAGTAACTTCAGTTGAGAAGCTGAAAATCCCTTCCCCTCTGCAGAATGTCCTAGCAGACTATTACTGCAGAAGAGCCACAGGGGAAGTGTCTTTTGGTTTTGAGGTGAATGGTGTCCTTTCTGGAGTAGTTTAAAAGATTATTTTTTTAAAAAAAAGCAAACCCAAACTGAAAAAAGAAATCCCAGACATAACAATCTTTCTGATTATTTTTATGGCTAGTGTTTTGCTTTCATTTTTGGCATTTGAAACAAAAGTAACACATTATTTAACTTGGAGTGGTGGTGGAAACTGGGAATGCTTTTTTTTCCACAAGAAAATAGGTGTTCCCCATCCTCATTTAGCCCCCCACAGATCAAAGAAGATTTCAAGCCAGTCCAAGCAAAATACTTTTTGGTGTCCTGGTTTCCCAGGAACAGCCCCCCAGCCCAGCCATGGCAGGCAGGCCATGAGTAGCCCTGAGTCAACTGGGAGTTTCAGTCAGGTTGACTGACCCAAGCTGACTCACAGGTGTGTCCCATAGCACTGACATCAAGCTTGTTATAAAAGGAGGGAGTTTATTGAGGGTGGGGAGTTCCTCTTCCTGGGGCTCCTCCCTCTGGGCCTCCTCCTGCTGCTGATGATTCTAAGGATGAGGCTGAGTATAACCTTGTATACTTTTTTGGTGATTGTATTAGTTTTGTTATTTCATTAAATCTGTTTCTACTTCAAACCCTGAGTCTTCTCCTTTTTTCCCTGTATCCCCTTCTCATCTGGGAAGAGGTCATCAGGTGGTAGAAAAACTGCTATAGTTTAGCCCAGGGTACAGGCTAAATGTAGACATTTGGACACTGGAGTGAAAAAAATGTTTGGAGAGATCTAGTTGCAGGAGCTCTAAAGCATGTAGCTTTAAAACAATTGGAATTGTGTAAAAGTTGCACTAAGACTATAGGAGTTGGCAGTGCCATGTGTACCTGCGCAAGTATGGCTACTACCTGTAAAGTCAACAGAAGCTGGTCTGTATAGGTCTTCCGAGATGTTCAGCTTTGCTTCTTGTAGGACAGTGGTGCTGTTAACTTCAGTTTAGGACTGAACTTCTCACTGCAGGACTTTGCCCTACAAATTATTGAATTTTGTCAGACAGCCTTTAAATTCAGAAAATAATGATCTAGGCTTTGAAAGTATTTAGAAGCTTCCAAATCTTTCTAAAATGCTTATCTGGGGAGAAACTACTGTATTAAAATTTCACAAGAGTATGGGTTGTTTAACAGTAAAAGGATCCTAAATCCATTCAAATAACCTCCCTGAAATACCTTTGTTCCTCACTTCCCTGTGCAAATTCTCTATTCTTGCCATCTGAGCACAAATGGACATTTGTCTGCCACCTTTTGCATGAGTGCTTGAGCTTCTCTCGTTAAATCAGGTGGATGCCCAGTGGTTGGCAGCTTCCCAATGCAAGTGGCAAAATCTGCAATGCTATTTTACAGGTATCACCACGGCAGCTCTAAGCTTACTAGTATTCTGTAGTATCCTGTGGCCTTTAGGAGAACATGGATTGCTAAGGACTTTCTGGAAGATGGTGGGAAAACCATTACTTTTTGCTTTTGCTCTGCCTGAGAAGTCAAAGTAGATCAAATAAGTCCATTATGCAAACAAGTAATGGCTACATTATTCATCTCTGTCGCTCCCAGTTCATGCATTTTGTATATGATCTATTTCCTTCCATTTATTGAAGAAGCTAAAAACCCCTTGATCCTGCACTCAGTAGCTCTTTTTTTTAAATGTTGTGGTTTTTTAAAATTTTAATAATGTTCCTGCTGGTTCTTGCTGGTTTGTAAGAAGCCAGGTCAGGGTCAGTGTGTTCAGTTTACCCAAAGTGAAAAGACTGGACCTAGTTTTAAAATTGGAAACTTCAGCAGTGGGCATCACTGTTGAGAATTGTTTTACCGCTGCAGTTGGTGACTGAGTTTGGTTTTATGTAGTTGCGTACCTGGATGAGAGAAACTTCTGATCTGAGAACTAGGTATTTTAAGAAAGAGCCCAACTGAAATACTGTGTGGTAGGGACCAAATCTTGCTGCTTGTTTCACGTCTCACTCTGTCGTGGTTTGAGGCTGGACTGGGAGGAAATAGAATACTTGAAGATTATTGAAGATTAATACTGACAGGTTAATAAAGGGTTACTTTTTCCTATTGCTTACATAGTGTTTATTTGAAGGTGATCGCACAGACTCTAAGGAACTGTTTCTGAGTTAGGCTGTCAAATTGTCACTGAGCCTTGAGTTTCTGAGCAATTTCAACCTGAGGCATTGCTTTAGCAACTGCCATGTGTTAGGTGTTCAGTTCCCTCCAAAGTCCCAAAACATAACTCAGAGGGTTTCTAAATTATTATTCCTTCCCTTCCTTTGTGTTTTATATTTGTGGCTACTACCCCGTTTCTGTATTCACGACTTTTTACAGATGTTTTCACTTTAACTTCCGCCTGTACAAACTCAACTTGAAATCTCAAAATTAATGTGTGCTCTTGCTTCTTTATATGAGACAAAATCAGGTTCATGTTTGTCTGACCATATTAGTGTATCATATAGATACCAATTATTGAATTTAGAAATAAGAATGAAATTAATTTGTTTAAAACTAAGTTACTTGGTCTTTAGGGTACTTGAGGAACACCTTTCTCTAATTGTGTGTGTGTGTGGTACTGCTAATATTAGGCGAAAAAATTTCCTGGGTAAGAAAGTGCCATCTTTCTTCCCATCGAGGTCTGTAGTAGGGCCAAACTTATAAACAGTTTGAACAATTCAGTATTGTGTCTAACACTGTGTGTTAAATACAAGTATCTAGAAAATTTCCAGTTCAGTGTTTTAATTTTTCAGGTTTAAATGTTGTTTTGACCTTGCTTTTCCCAAGTATTTGTATGCACTTTGTGTACAATATTTGTCAATTCATCAGGAGGTGACAATGCCAATAATGAAAGGTAAGCAAGCTAGTATGCACGTGTAGTCTGTGAAAAGACTTCCATGTTTACCGGGTATGGTTAGCTGTACCAAAATGGAATTTATTTATGAACTGTTACTATAATTAAATTCAATTTTTTTTAGGTTGTGTATTCCCACTGGAAAATAAAATAAAGTAGGTCAAAAAGCATGACTGTAAATACACAAGCTGTTTTTTGGAAGCAGAGCTCAGCTCTTGGAGACTTTGAAAGTTCCATTTTCTTGTGACTGATAGGTAAGGTTTTTTTTCCCTAAGAATGTAGTGAAGAATTGAGGAATTACATTTCTCAGAAGTTAAATGATGATTGCTGGGTTGTCTTTAGTGACTATAGGGTTGTTAGACCTTAATGAGCTTAATTTTTAAAAAAAAAAAAAAAGTGCTAGGAAGAAAGGCTTGAGTCTTTTTTCTGTATAACACTGCGAACAGCAGTAAGAGAACTAGTGATAAGGACGCCAACAATAAGGTTGGCTGTCTAAAGTCTTTTGCCCTCAAGTGAAGTCTGATATGAAGTCTGTCTTGGAAGTGACTGAAGAAATGAGGTCAATACATTGTAAAACTTGTCTTCAGTCAGAAAAGGGTGCAAGACCACTCTCTTTGGATGTATGGGTTACCTGTCTTTGTAGTGATTTTTTTTTTACATGCCCCCAGGAGGAGACTTGTAATACTGAAAAGGAATGTTTGATAAGTGTAACTCTTTCTGGCCGAGGTATTTTTCACACTTAAATAAGGATAAAAGTGACAAAAGTTGGTCCATAAGACAACTTTCATCTATCTAGCTCAGGCAGCAGCAGTAGCAAAGAAAGGTAACACAGAGTTTGGGATAGATTACACCAGTTTACATATATCTGTATGTTGTCTGGTTTAGATACAAGTAGCCGAGTTGTTTCTTCTTCATGCTAAAGACATGATTTCCCAAGTGTTGCATAAATACTTAGGGGCAACATACCTCATAACTAATGTTACATTTTACAGCATGAAATATATAAGGATTAAAAAAGCTGCGGAAAACACTGCAATGGATAGCATAATCTTGCCTGTGGTAATCAAAAGTATGTGTCAGCATTTGTCCAAGTAATTGAACATTGAGAAACCTCTCTGGTCTGACAGACACAAAGCAAACCGTTTTTATTTGTAGACTGATAAAGGCATACAAAGAATGCTGAGTGCTTTTATATCATCTTGTGAGCTTGGTGAGACTCCCCAGGCAAAGAAAACAGCGTGTGTATGGGTTCCATTTCATGGTGGGGAGGAACAACAACAGAAGTTTGGGAAAATCAAACAGATGGGTTGAGCCCTGTGGATCTGAATTGTTATCTACTGCGAATCTCTTCGGTCTCAGTTCTCTTGCAAAAATGTTAATTTCCCTACTGAGCAAAATTCACATTTTTTAACTTGTCAACATTGTCACAGCAGTGAAACTGATTATTAGTTTTAATACACCAGAAAGAAATACTGGAATTTTCTTGTTGATGTGGACTACTGTATAGGTCCCTACCAGTACTTGGTAGAAATAGGAAAATCTTTCTATGTCAGTAAAAAGATGAAATGATGTGCAAATTGTATCACTACTCTGTTGTTAGAGACATGATGAATATAAATTTAATGAAATACAGGACTGTTCCCATTGCATTCTCTGAGAAAGATGGTTATTACCCTTCTCTACTTCAGTTACACCTCAGTCCACAGGCAGCTCTACTGGGTATAGTGAGGTTTTGTTAGAAAAAAAGTGCCTTTTAATGTAAGAGTCAGAATCTAGGAATGCTCATTTCTTTGTCACCCACTCTAAAGTGTATTTTAAAACGTCAATTTTTATTTAATCGTAAATTATTAAAGGCTATTTTCGAACATTTTTTCTTTCATCCTTCCACCTTCAGTCTCCATCCTAGCAATCTCCAGGTTTCTTAGGATATAGAAACATTTCAGTCTGGAAAGTCCTTTTTGCAAGGTCTGATGTTATCTGATTCCAAGGGATACCTTGCTCAGAAAGGAAAGAGGAATGTTTACTGCGTGGTTAACACAGATAAGAGCCATCACCCTCTGCATCCACAACTTGTTCTGATTAAGATCAGTTAGCTTGCCACTGAATAAAGACATTTTTCATTAAGGCTTCATGAGAACAAGAAAAATACATAGTTTTATGCATTTCTCTTTGGCATCTAAAATAATTTTTCTTTCCCTTTTTAAAAATTTTTAATGAATAGTGATACTGAATAATTATTTCTTAGGAAAAATGATTCTTGCTGTCATCCTAGTCATGACTAGCCCTACTTACCATGAACATTAAAAGCAGAGTCATGTTTTTAACTCCAAAAAAGCTAAGAGATTGTCAACCATTTATACAGAAGGAACAGCCATATTCCATCAGTCTGCTGTTACTTTTATTTTAGATCATTTTTCTCTTGCTTCATGATTGTGTTCACTGTATTATCATTGTAATAGGCTGTGGCTGCTCTTTCACAGTCCTCTACCTTTGCAGAATGCCAAGACTAAATATTTCAAGGTGAAGCAAACAAAAATCAAAGGCACCAGCTGAATTACTAAGTGATAGAGTTAAAAATCCTGAAGTGGTAGCAGGCATAGGGACTTGAACAAGACGCTTTCCAGTCTTACGTTATTACTTGGAGTACCCCACGCTTTCTTTGTTGCACCTTTTGTGAAACAATTCTGTGTGATGGTTTCCTGAGAAAAGAAATCAAAAGACCTAGCCTTTGTGTAGCACAGGTTACCTAGAGTTGCCTATGAATTCCTGCATGAAATTGGTACGCCACAAGGCAATGACTTGGAGGGCTGACCCCCTCTATTTTTACACTTCAAATGGTAAATAATCTGTTTGGTGGCATGGTATGTTTTCTGGTGGAAATAAGTCTCTTGTATTTGCATCTGTCTTGCTTCAGTTCATTTTTCATCATAAATGTCATGCAGATTCAGAGATAACATGTAAATATCAGCCTTATCATGCCATGTATCTAAAGATCTTTTACTATTTATTAACTTCTTCCATTATAGATGTTTGAATGGTAATCAAATAAAATCTACTGCCTTTGTGAAATGTGTTTGTCTGAATAACTCCATCTTTTTTTATCATGAAGTCTTGCTGTAAAGCCCATTTCTTGGTGTTCAGCTCAGTTTTATGGATCTTTTTCTGAATTTACTCCAGTGTACCACTGATCCTTCACAAAATGTATAAACCAGGAATGGGTGCGCATCCCAGAGTGTGCTCTTCACTGTTGCTGAATTCAGAGATGATATAATCTCCCCACTTCACTGGTATTTTTCTAGGGATTACATTCAAAGATTATCTCCTCTTTTAGTGTTTCAGATGACTGGAATGTTTACCTTTATTTAGACTTCTGAGTGGATCAAAACTTTTGGAAAAAAAACAAATTTAAAAAAATCGTTTGGTGCCTTCATCCAAACTGTAAACTCAATGTAGTCTATAGTGAAATAGGAAGTGATTTTGGTATGCATTGATGTTTTTACTCAGTTTTCGGCTGCTGTTGAGAATTTGAAATGTGAAATACATGCAAGTAGTGTTTATATATGTGTAACTGATATGCAAAAGAATTGGAAGTTTGAAGTGAACTGTGCTTGCAGATCTGTGATGCTTCAGTATTTACCTTGGATGCTTCCCTAAGCAGGTTACTTTTTTGAACAAAACATGATTTTTTTTTTTTTGGTTGACCTATCACTAATATGTCCATTACATCTTGCAGCACTTGAAACGTGCCACTAAAAACATTAGATGGCATAAGAACAAATAGTTTTAATTAAGAAAAAACACTCTTCAGAGGCAATATTCAACAGTATAATGTGCCTAGGTATCACTTTTCCTTAAAACTTTCAAAATATATTTACTTCAGGTTGAACTGGATGTTGTAAATTTTTGGTGCATTGCTCAGAGTCACTGTGCCAGTGCTTAATGTCAGCTGTATTGAAGTGAGTCTTGGTTAAATTATCTGAAATCAATGGAGTTGCTCTGATACACTGAAATCTGAGATTTTTAAAATAGCTTTGCCAACTAGGGTTGGGAGGAACCACTGTCTTTGTATAATTCTGGCTAAACAATTTCATTTGTCTCTACAGTATGTTTGTAAATATTCAGTTTCAACAAAGTTTCTATGAGGATATTTGATCTTGGTTGAATTTCTTCTAGAGATCTCTAACCAACCACATGAGATGACAGGATGTTTCAAAAGTTTGTGACTTGAATTGGCAAAAATAATTAACTTATTTCCATTTTGAGGTTATGTAAAATCAGTTTCTAATTATTGGAATAAGTTGGGCCATTTTGTTGGATAAAGAGGCAAGCAGTACTGGAAGCCCGTCCGACAGGGAAGTATGTATGAAACTAATTGGTTATTATTTATTATTGGTTTTAATAAATTAGACTATCAATGTGCGTATTTCCCAATCTTTGACTCTTATAGCAGTTTTTGACTTGCTCCTTTTATTAGTCCATATCTTTTCTGAAATTTGGACACTAAGACAGGACACTGCCTTTTAATTGTGGCCTCATGAATGCCATACTATATTAACATTGTCTCTTCACGCCTGCAATATTCCCCTCCTGATATATGCCAGGATCAGATTGGTGTCCTAACAGTCAAGAGTAATTGATGATGAATTTGTATCACTAGTTTCTAAACCTTCAGAAGTCCTTGAGAGTTTCCTTTCCCCAATTTCAAGTTCAGTGGTTATTAGACGCCTGTATTTTCTGAAGATCTGAACTTCAGTCATGTTCTGTGTAACTACTATCCCCAGTAGTCCTTGGTCTACCTTAGCTCCTTGCTCTTCAGGTATAAAATTTCAGGTGGAGCTATGCTAAATTGCATGTTCTGTGTATCTCCTAAACTGGCTGTGAAATTCCTGTTTTTCTAATGTAATTGTAGTAGCACTTGTTCTTGATAATGCCTTCCTTTTAAACAGTGTTTTTCCAAGTTTGACTTTCCGTTTCTTAGGACATCAGGAAGAGTTTCCCATATGTTAAAAAGGGAGAAGATGTATCTTTTCTTCTTTCAAAGTGAATGCTTTTTTTACATTAACTGCATATGCAATTGATATTAGGTGAAGAAGGTGCCTGAATTTATTAATTCAAATTAGGTATCTTCGACATATTATCTGAGTTACCTGCCCAAGCTTGTTTTTAGTTTAGGTGTCAGAAGACTCAAGTAACCCTACCCAGACCGTTGGCCCTGGATTTCTTGCTACTGAGAGTTAATGCTTTTTGTTATCTGGAACTGAAGCATTTTGCATCATTGCTTTGGGGAAAATTTTGTCCTGTTTGCATAAATGAGAATTTTTTGCAGATGTTTCTGTAGCTGAAGGGTAGTGTAGCCTATTGGACATACACTCTTTCCTTTGCAGTTTCAGCAGACGCTTGGCAGCATGAGCAACTGGGGTACAGATGAAGCTTCAAGTTTATAGTAGCTACATGACAGTGTCTAGACATCTCTGGATGGCTGGGACAGTTCTGAAGACAGAATGTCCTGGCATCTGAATGGAAATAGGATGTTTTTGTCATGATGTTTTCTCAGGGCATGAGATTTTCTTTCCGCAAGCTATCCCCTTGCCCCAGCTGCAGCTGTAGGAATTCAGCTGTTTCTGAGCTCATCTGTGAAATGTGATCACTTCATCGGGTTATGGAACCTGACATAGAGCAGGTCCCTGCCACAGGCAGTAAGTGGCCGTATGGAACATAGAAAAAAAAATCTACAAAGGTCTCAATCAGAAAAAAAGCTTGCATGTATTTAGAAACAGAAGAAATGTCCTTGTATTCCTATTGCAAATTCCCGAGGCTATTTATTGAAGGCTTGAATTGCCTCTAAATATTAGCTGTTACTATTCATTATAAATCTTTCTTGATAAAACTGATTATCACGTGTTCTGTGGCCTTTTTAAATTCACAAAACTAAATTTTTGAAGACCTACAAATTAGTAAGGTCCAGCCAAATGGATGCCCGGTTGAGGAGCTAGAGCATCACAGCAAGGCTGAGCTGTCTTATTCCTCTCTCTGCTTTGCAACCTGTCATACAGCCCTTTGCTTCTGTGTTAGATACACCCATGGTCACTGCTGTGCAGCACCTGCATTTTTCTGCAGTCAGCATTTTGCAGTGTAGTGATCACATTAAGGGATTAAAACTCCCATCAGCTTGAACTACTCATGGTCAGCAGTAGGAATGATTCACAGGGTGGCTAGGACTACATCTTTTCTACTGATTTTCCTAGGTGTCTTGGCCCAATACACTCCAAAACCAGGAGTTGGATCTGTTACACTTAAGATGCTGAGCTGTGTCTCTGATGCTGCCCTGAGCTATTGTCATCCAAGTAAAAAAGTAAAATGCTTCCATCTTTTATCTGTGATATAGTTCTATATTATCAGAGGGCTAACTTGGGTCAAAATAAATCCTGTAATAAAGTGAAGAGTTAATGAAAAATGATGAAACCTTTTCAGTCTATACAGTTGGGACAGTTCTTCATGCTGATGTGATTATTGGCCTGGGAGAAGCAGATCTTCCTCTATCAGCACAGAAGTAGATCTGTGATCTTCAAAAGTATTCTCAGCTTTTTCAACCAAGTTCTGGGAGCTTATTCTGATCATACATAGGATAATATTTTGCTTCAAGTTTGTGACCATTGCCCATATAGAGCAAGCATCAGCATTTGTTGGGAGCTGGATGTGTTTCCTACAACTGTATTTGAGTTATATCTGGAACTTGCTCACTGGTATTTTTAGCCTGTTCTTGTCTTAGCACATTTCTAATTTTTGCACTTTTATATTCTTGCTTGTGTCTGAGCAGTTTTGTTATTTCCTGCTGGCTAATGGCTTCTAGTAGGAATGGCTGCTGCTGTGTAATAGATTTTGATAGACACATTTCAAACTTTCAAGAAAGCAAAATATCATCTACTTAGGCTGTCACTAACATAACAGAAGGAAGATAATTCTGCAGAACAAATGAAAGCTCTTTAGTCTTGTGAAGTTTTTTTTCTGCTCTTCTGGAGAAGTCTTCCTAAATTTGATATTCTGCTATCTTGAAAACAAGAAAACCACTACTTATTATGATCATGTCCATGATTTCTCTGTGAGAACCAGTGCACACAAAGCCCTACAAGGCTGATCAGAATTCACAGAATAGCCTTGGTTGGAAAAGACCTCTAAGATCATCAAGTCCAACCATTAACCAATTCAGTGCTGACTTGACTAGGGTAAGATGTTTCAGTTCCCTGCCCAGTATAGCATGCTTTGTGGGGGAAAAGTAGTTTTCTTCTGCTTCTAGCTGTGTTATAAGAAATTGCAAATTGTCCCTCCTTGTTCACTTTCTCCGTGGCTGTCACTAAATAAACTTCAGTCATGCCTCTAGCAAAGCAGGTCTTTTCCAAGATGGAGTGTCCTACTCTATTCAGTTCCTCACACTCATATATATTTTCTCCTTAATTTCTTTTTTGCTTGATCAGCGTTGCTTGGCACAGGGGATCTGTCAGCTGAAGGTCCTGTAAGGAGCACAGGTCAGAAACACTATGTGTTCTCCTTTAGGAATGGTGCCCAGAGGTGATGGGGCCACAGGGACCAAAATGTTTCCATTCCTTTCTTCATTGAACTTGGATGCACGGTTGTGCCTTGCCTAAGAAGACACCGGCAGCCTGTGCTGACCACTTGGCTTCCATGGAATGTTGACTTTATGTTTATGGAGGCCAGGGATTGTAGAGGTTCAGCTGCAATTGGCAGCTGTTTTTCCTTGATGTCTGTGTTGTTAATCAGGGTATACATCAATGTGTTGTATTCTACTGTGAGAATATGGTCTGCAGCACAGAGGAGCAACACCTGTCTTTACCACAGCTCATTTTTTTGATTAAAGTAGCTATCCCATAGTTCATTTTAATTTTGAAAATATAATCTGAGTGATAAAGTGTTTTTAACTTTAGGTTAGATGTTTGCATCCTTATCAAAGTAGTAGATCATGGACATATGTGAGAACTAAGATTAGAAGGGTTGCAGCCTCTTCCCCTTGCCTCCTGGAAAGTATTACCTGGAGCAGTATGTGTACTTTGCATCAGGTGGGGTGGTGGTGGCTGGCTGGAGTGAAACTCCACTTTGACCCTTACACTCTGACTAGGTAGCAGTATACAGCACTGAGTATATTTCCCCTGTTTGTCTTTAAGAGGACTTATAATATAAAGGCTCATACTCTAGCACTGTTTTTTAAATTATTTTTTTCAGATAATGATGTTTCTAGTATAAAAATAAGTCAATGAAAACACTTCTTCAAACACACATCTGGTGTGGTAAACGCTAGCAGAACCCACTGGGTAATGTTTAAAAAGCAGAATATACAATTTGTCAGCAAGCATTATTCCCAAATTCAATCAACTACTAAAAAAGTAAACAGTTCGTAATTGGTACTAAATCAAATGAAAAAAAGATCAGAATGAAAAGTACAAAATTGTTCTAGTTACGAATGTCTGGTTATTTTTATTTCTTATTTAAGTGTTAAATTGAATTTCATATTGATGAAGTACATAGTGTGATGTGCTCAATAAATTAATAGCCAAGTGAGATGATGTATAAGAGGAAAAGGAAGAGATCTTGGATTCCTTAGTAAATATATTTGTGTTCTTGTTTGTAATAGTGAAAACAGCCTGATTTTTTATTAAATGGATACAGTGTTGAAAATGAACTTGAGGATGCGGGTAATTTTGGCTGAGGGCTGACTTTAAAACAGTAGATGTGAGAAGGCATGGCTTTGTGTGTGTGTATATGTGTACATAACATAGCTGATGAACATTTGCCTTTTATTTTGGAGAAACAATTGTTCTAAGAAAGGTTAACAGAAAAGGACATTTATTCCTTTCCCCAAATAATGGAACAGAAAGATGCAAAAACATTAAAACTTAAAACATGGTGTGTAGCGGAATCAAAGTGGAGCTTTCTGTTTAAAATAGATGAATATCTCTTAAATTCCTAGGGTCTTTTAAAACAGTTCTGTTCAGTACAGACTAGGGATCCCTATCTACTATCCCTATCTACAGTACAGACTAGGGATCCCTATCTACTAGGGATTTTGTGTCTGTGTGTAAGAAGTTGAAGTGCTGGGGTCTGAACCCCAAGCCCTGAATTAAGGTTGACATATGGGTGGTTCCCATGGCCCTTTAAAAGGAGGGGATGGGTTTGCCTTTTGGCTTTCCTTCAAGGTGCAGCCGGCCTTGTAAGGAAAGCCCTTGGGTAAACAAGCCCCAGGTGCCCTGCATTGGGTAAATGAGTGCCAGGTGTCCTGCTTTGGGCATAAAAGCTGGGACCACTTGCAGGAAGGGCTGGAGTGTCTGTCTGTGGAGTGGATGCACTTCACAGAGTTTCCTGTTGGGGAAGGACCTCCTGACTCCTCATGCAATTGGATCCCGGTCAGGTCTGGCACGTACAAACGCGGGCTTTGTGGGGAGGCAACATGGGGTTACTTCTATCATATCATACTTCTATCATACTATCATATCATACTTCTATCATACTATTGTCTTGGTTGTCTCCCATTTTCTCCGTGGGTTACCTTGTGTCTTGGTTTGTTCCATCTATTGTGGGTCATGCTGTGTTGTTTCTGGTGTCGCTGGGGTTGATGTCTATCATTTGTGATCTGTCCAACTTGTTTGTATCCCCAGCGATCCTCTATATACTGACCCCTTTACGCGAAATAGAATTCACTTACTGGATTGTTTTTCTGCTGTTGGCTGTGTCTTTTGTCCTGGGCCTAATAATTGGCAAAACAGAAGTGCAATGCCAGGCTGGACTGACTCCTTGTTGACACGTGGGAGGTGCCTCTGAGCCCAAAGTGTGTTACCAGCACTATCAGACAAGACACTGCCTTTCCTAGGCTCTCCGGTGCAGATCAGCTCTGCTCACCATGTGTTCATAGCAGTGATTTTAAGCTGAGTCTAGTGTCTGTCACCCAGGATTATGTGCCATTATATGACCATACTGGAAGCCTGTGGTGACAAAGCCTCTGCAATTTTGCTTCTTGTTGTAAAGTGGTTATTTCCTCATTACTTTTGGCTCTCTTCCTTCGGACTAGCTCTATATTAGTTAACTTTCCTAGGTCTGTGTTATTGACCCTGGCATATTTATTTAATTGCCTGCCATGTTCACATGAGAAGTGCAGTAAGGAGCTTTCTGTGAAAAGGCATTGTACATTTGTGTTTCACTCAGGAGTATTCTTTCAATGTTTACATAAAAATCTTGTTAAATGACTGGATATAAATACACACTGGAGCATGCACCTTTGTGAGTAATTTTATTGGTTAGTCTGTTAAGTGTATTCAGTGTTGCCTCCCATCCCTCCCAAACAGGCTGGGAGATCCAGAAACAATTCAGGTTCCTCACTGGCTATGGTATTTATGGCAATGACTTGACTTCCTCACAGGAGCTCGGGGAGGCAGAGCCCTGCAATCTCTGCTCCTGACAACAGTTACAACCACCAGCTTTAATGGTCTGCTCTAGCCTTTGGGATACAGCTCACTCCTGAGAGCGTGCTCTTCTCCTTGAGGGCTTTCTTCAAATGATGCTCATAATAGGAAAACCAGCTGAGGTCTCTAGCTGTATGGAACAAAGTTAGAATGGCTGCTGGAACTGTGTAGCTGCAGCTTTCTAGCTTTATGGAGAATGGGGAGGGTTAAAAACAGCGGTGAAATTCTCACTTTTGCTTATCTTTCTGAAGTCTCCCCTTGCTCTCTGCCTATCATCATATATTACTGAGTCTTAAACCTATGCAATTTTTTTACAAGAGATCCTCTTACAAGCATTATTTTGGGCAGGACTTCCCTTCAGCTGCTAACAATTTGTGCTGTCCTTCAAGCAGGGAGTGGTTCCTGATGCAAGGGGCAATGTGTACAAACTGGAACACAGGAAGTTCCATCTGAACATGAGGAATGACTTCCTTATTGTGAGGGTGACAGAGCAGTGGAACAGGCTGCCCAAAGAGGTGGTGGAGTCTCCTTCTCTGGAGACACTCAGAACCTGCCTGGAGATGATCCTGTGTGATCTGCTCTGGGTGAACCTGCTGTGGCAGGGGGGTTGGACTGGATGATCTCCAGAGGTCCCTTTGAACCCCAACCATTCTGTGATTCTGTGAACTAGCCAAGTCAGCCTGGCTGTCCTGAGCTAGTAATTCCCACCAACAAGGGGGCTTACTCACTTGTCTGCAGCACTCTCTACATGCAGATACTCTCTTTCTGGAGCTGAGTAGTAACTCTGCACTGTATGCCTTTCTCCTGCAAGGTGTGAGCTTGCTCTTGTCTGCTAGCCTCTACAATTTCAGAACTGATGAGCCATGAACTGATTTGGTAGCAGAATTACCGCTCACATTCACAGCATGTCAGGCAGCCTGTACAGGTTAAGTTTAACTGTCCAGCAGCTTGGTTTGATAGCCCTCTTTTACCCAGTACACATCCCAGTATATGGAATCATGCATTTGCTATTTTTTTGCTAAGATTTTCATACACTACATGTGTATCTGTGCGCAGTGCAAAAAGGGGCAAAATTTGTTCCTTTTACTCCTTCATGCTTTGTGTACACCTAAAGCACATGGCTCTGTAGCTGCTTCAAATCAGAATCATAGAAACATAGAATCACTATGGTTGGAAAGGACCTCCAGGATCATCAAGTCCAACCTTTATCCCATCATCTCCCTAACCACTAGACCATGGCCTCAAGTGCTTCATCCACTCATTTTTTAAACACCTTCAGGGACGGCGACTCCAGCACCTCCCTGGGCAGCCTGTTCCAGTGCCTAACCACCATATGATATGCAAATAATTTGTAGCCTGATTTCAAATATAGTAGTTTTTGGTTAAAACCAAAAATATAGGAAAGTCAATTTAATTGAAAGTATCCTAGTCTGTTAGCTTTGTTAGTTCTGTCAGCTTTCTCAACCCTGTCAGTACTACTGGGATCATTGTTATTCATGTTTAACTCATGTATAGATTTGTGCAATTAGCATATTCCCTTTTCAGTGTAAAGCAATTTTGCCTGTTGACGAATGTACTATATGTTATTCTAATGCATGTAATATCATGATGACCGAGAACTTGCTGAGCTGTCAAATAACATAGTCCAAAATCCCACTGCTTGATATCCATATTTTCAGCTGGCAACATCTCACAATCTTTTTCAATGTTGTTTTTTTTTTTTTTGATGAAAATTGTCAAAAGATCATAAGGCCTTTGATGGTTCTTGCAGTAATGTGTAAAAGTGGTGACAAATCTTTTCTCTGCTATGAAGAGATGTTGGGTTTATGTCATGTTTGAAGGGAGACTTGAACATTGTTTCTCACAGTAGCTTGGATTTTAAATCTCTGTATAGGTACGGAATCACCGGAGTCTTCAAATTTTATATGTATGGGTATCACTGAAAGTTTGCTGAACTTCTTTATTGTTTCTATCAAAAATTTAAAATGTAAACAATTCTAATATTTTTAAAATAGCACCTCACATATATCCCATTTTGCTGCCAGTAGTGTGATATTCACAGAAGGGCTGAATTTGGTCCCTGTTTACTTCCCCTGGTTAAATTTAGCCTTAATGATATTTTTTTCGTTACACTGGTTCCTGCAGTGTAAGAAGCAATGAGACAAGGAATACATTGAAGTCAGTTGCAGGGTATTTTATGGTGCTGCTACTGAAAGAGATTACAGAGTACAAATAATGCTCGGAAATTCTTATGTAACCTTGTATTATTTATGCCTTTGCCAAAGTAATTCCTGTGAATTGTGAGATATGACCCATTGATATCTACCTCTAATCTTGCATCCTCCTGTTTCAGATATGGCTTAAGGATCCGGTATATATTACTTCTTTTTAGAAGTTAGAGGAGAAGGTTAATGCTTCATAGCCTTTGAAATGTTTTTTTTTAGCTATTCTTGGATAGTACAAGGATCTGGTTTCTATTTCTGGCTACTCTTGAATTATTGGTTGCTAATATCACATCCATATTGAAATGAGGGAGAATGAAAGTAAAAATGTTATAAAAATGAGATTATGTGATTTTAATGTCTGATAGTGACACTTGCCAGGAATAGAATAAAATGCTTTCTACCATTTGGTAATTGAGAATTGTTGTGTTCCATTAGTGCATGAGATGTTCTGATGATAATGGCCCATAAGGTACTGAATTCCCCAGCCTAGGATGATTTTCTGTGGGGAGCTGTGGAAATTTGAATTCATCAAGTCTTGCACTAATGTAATTTTTATTCTTTTAGGTTCTTCAAAGACATAAAAAGAAAACAGTAAAGATTACAAAATCACTTAGTATTCATCTGTCTCAAAATTACTGCAAGTTAACAGTGATAAGAATTAATGTATTGATGTTATTTAAAGAAAATATTGATGGATTTTTTTTTACTCCATACAATCTAAAACTGTTTATTACTTTACTTTAGGACTATGACTTGTGCATACATGAAATGCATCCTAATTTTGCACGTGAATTAAACCAAAGCTGAGAGACACGTTTCTATCCAAGAGCACTAAGAGTGGACTCAGCCAGGAGTTGGTAACCTGATGAACTGTGCCACCTTAAAATTGTTTTAGGCAGAGACTAGTCTGTAAAGTCATATATTCATTTGGAAAGTCTAGACCACATCAAATTAGATATTGTAGCCTCAGCCATGACTCACTGGTTTCAAGGCAACATAGAGAAGATAAGAATAACTGGTCTGATCACCTGCGTAATTCAAAGCACAAAATGTCACTTGGTAATTCCTGCTGTGAAGGAAATTCATCTTTCTAGGATGTAAGTAAAAGCCGTCAAGTCTGATAAATTGTAGCTGAACTCAGGTATGTCTTTGAGAGAAACCTACAATCTGAAATTTAAGACTCTAATCAGTAGGAAATTCTTTAGTTCCTTTGGTAATCTCTCCCACTGTGTTGCTCATGGCTGTGACTAGCTCATGCTGTGCTGTTGGACTGAACAGAGGTGTGATTTGGGTGGATGACATGTATGCTAATACTGGCCTTTCTCCACTTCTGCCTTTCTCCTCCTGCACTATTTAAAAACTGTAATTCTCAACTTGATGAAAAATGTGCAAAGTGAAATGAAATGACTAAATTATAGTAGACTGAAGATTAGCAGGAAATAAAATTACCAGTGAAGAGGCAATAAAGGGAGAGAATTTCAACTGCAGAAAGCACCTCATCCTGCAATACAATGAATATTGCAGCTTCTTTGCCAACGGGCAGAAGTGATGCATATCAACTGAGATAATTAGGGTAGTAGTGTTGAAATCATTGAAGTTGTTAAAGTTTGATTGAGAACAGAATTTGGCTACTTATGGTCCATTTTTAGTGTATTACTCGTATAAAACCACAAAGATTTGTTTAGTTTTCAGAACATATGTCCTTAATGTTTATTTGAGCAGCCTTGTCCAAATGTTCTGGAACTTCTGCTTATCATGCAGGGTACTTCTTTGAGCTCTATTTGCAAAACTCTTCAATAGGGAGGAAGATGTTAGTTCTTGCAAAGTAAGTAGAGATTTAAGATTACATGACCAACCTGTATTTGGAATGGGAATTGAGGAAAAGGTGATAGGAAGGTATGTAGCTTAGCTTTTTATTAATTCAGGAAGGCTTAGCAAGGTTGAATTTTGAAAGACACATCTCTGACTTCGGGGTCTAAAGAAAGATTCTTCCTTTTCTGCTGTGCTCGGTGTTTTGTGCTTTCTCCCTAATTCTTCTCTGCCTGTTTTGTAATTCTTTGGGACAAGCAGTTACAATTTTTGGATACTGAACTTGGAATGCTTTGCAATAGAAAATACTTTGGGGGGTTTGTTTTTCCTAATGTCACCCATGTCTCTCACACTGCTCTCTATATGTATTAAAATCTAATTACAAATTAGTATCATGCTGTAATTCCAGCCTGCAGTATGGTGGTACCATTTTTGGTACCACCAACTACTCTGCTCTGTGAGAATTAATAAACTGTACAAATGGTTTTAGAGATAATTTCTGAATTTGATGTACTGCTGGTTTCCACAGGTCCTTCCAGTTGCTGTGTAGCCCTATGTCTAGGAAGTTGAGAGGCAGATTCGAATATGTTGCTCCTTTATCCATATAACTTTGCATTATGTTTCATCTGACTGTGTTCACAAGAAAAAGCACAATATAATCTACTTCTGCATCTTTATTCTTGTAGTAGTCAGTATTTTATAAAAAGTATTACTTTTAATTTTCTTTAGATCAGAACAAATGCTTAAGATTATGATATGTTATGGATACAACTGTTTTACTAACTGTTGTATTCTGAGCTGTATTCTTACCCAGTGAAAAACTGAACAGTTTACTTTTATTTCTAATTTAATGTTATACTGTTGTAGTACCTTGAGGTGTAGGCAATTGTCCCTATGGTTATTTATGTATTTATCATCAAACATGATGACAAGCACGAAGTCAACACTTGTGAAATTAGTTTTGAGGGCAGTGTTACTTTGGAGAAGATAGGTTATCCTGATCCCTGAATGCAAAGGGGATCTTTAACATCCATGTGCTCAGTAGCTAGGGATAGGTAGAAGGGATTTAGTTTTGTCCTATTATTAAGGTTATAAATAACTTTATAATTAAAATGTGTAGCCTTTGTGAGTTGAAGTTCCGAAGTAATTTCAGTGTCAAATAGTATCAATACCTTATAACGAGACATACAGTCTGCTAATTATGTATTTTGTGCTGTGTCTGGAGCCTTCCGTAAGTGACTGTGAATTTTGGCCTTGGTTTCATGGAGATTGTGAATTAATAGAGGAATTAACACTGCTATGCAGCAACACCCATTTCTGGTGTTGTAATTCAGGATCTTATCAATTGCCTGCAGGAGCAGCTTGCAAAAGTGGGATGTGGTGCAGGGAATAAGACGTGTCCTCACTGTTCACTCAGTATCTCTGAGTGATTTTTTCCAGAGAATGACAAGAGCTAAAGAAAGAGTGCTTTGGGCACTAGGAGATGGGGGGACCTGTGGACTGAGCCGAGTGCTGACAAGCCTGAGCCTACTCTGGATTTTAGCTCTTAGAGCTGCTGAAGTTTTCTTTATCAATAAGAACATGCATGTACTGGTCTAAGGTGTAAATATGTTTTCTAAGCTACAGTGACTACGTTGTTCCGGCTTCCAGTCTCGCACTGCCGTAGCTTCTGAAATCTCATGTAAATCATTCTGGATGAGGAGGAATAAGAGCAGCAAGACATGCAGTGGCACTGGAGATGCTTAAGGGCACTCAATCTAGGGAAGAGTCGCTCTGGTTTGGGAAGCTGCTGTGCTTTCTCAGAGCAACCTGGACTTCAGTCCCAGGTGTGCTGCCTAGCTGCTCTGCAGAGAGCTCGGGCAGGCAGCTCCCTGCCTCTGCCACCGCTCAAACCCTCTCTGAGCAACTCCACAGGGCTTGTGGTGCTGACTGAGAACAGCACCATTGCATTCTGCTTCAGCCTGCTCCCAGCACATTTTCTTTCAATTTTAACACTACAGCCAGGGAGCTAGGGACCAAAGAAAAAAAAATATAAAAGTGTTGAGGAGTTAATGTGCAAACCTGGGTGAATGTGCTGGTCCAAACAGGACAGCTCTGTGCTGCTGCAGCAGCGTGGCTTCCCAGTGCACAAGCCAGCCTGTTTAAAGATGGTATCTCTACGCTGCACTGCGTCCTGCAGCATCAACACATCCACCGTCTCCTGCTGTTTGATTCCTCCTGTGCTCAGGGAAGTAGGACTTTTATAAATACAGACACAATTGTGTCAGAGGAATTTTCAGGTCTCTGATCAATTGTTTCTGAAGGCAGCACCCAAGCCACTGACTGTGTTAGTGTATGTCAGAAAAAATAGCAAACCCATATAATCACATACATACACACAAATCAGTAAGTTACTTTGGCTTGGTTCGTACTTCTGTTTTATGCTTTTTCTTCTAAGCTGCCTTTACTTGATGCCTCAAGGTGACCTACTCTACCATGTGACCTCCAGTCTGTTTCTAAGAGGTGACAAAAAAATATGGAAAACTGAGTGAAAACTGAAGGCCAATATGTCTGTGACAACTGAAGTAGAAAACCTGTAAGAAGATGGTACTAAAGTTTCTATTAGCCAGCAGGAATTTTGCTGATTCATGCCTGCTGCAGATCTGGCCTGAGGAAGAGTCAGGGAGATGGATCAAGTGTCCTGACTGTGCAGAGGAAGCAGGGAGCTCAACATGACCTGCTTCTGGAGAGAGCTGGCACTTGGTGTGTTTGGTGTCCGGGTCTTTTCAGGGGAATCTAGATGAGGCATCCTGAAATCACAATATGTACAAGAGCTGGCTGCTGTGGAAAATGTTAGCAAGATCTATAAATACCTTTGAGGTAGTAATAGAAATGTGGGAGGGGAACATCACTCTGCCTGCATGCATAGGAAGGCAATTATCTAAATTTAAGTCCAGGGGAATTCCAGGTGCTGGCAAACCTACATGTGGTAGATTTAAACACTGCTGCCCCCAGCCTTCTGTGGGTCCCTGCTGTCAGAGACCTGCACCCCTGCTGTGGGGTGCTGACAAAGGATTTATGGGCAGGTACAGTACCTGCATCAGTTTTCCATCCTGAACTTTAATGCAAACCCACCTTTGCCAGCTGATTATGGTAAGCCCAGAGTGTGAGCTGAGTAATTTGCTGTGGCTGAGGCAGAATTAACACCCAGGGCAGCTAGAGCCAGCCCTGCTGGCTGTCAAGCTGAATATTCAAAATAATTCACAAGAGGTGGGTTCTCTGAGGAACATCTGCAAAACCTGTCTGTTTTGCATGCTTCTGTGCTTCCTCTCCTTATGAAGTAACTGAACACTGACAGCCTGTTCAAGCAGCTCTGTGTGACAGCCTGTGCAGTGGGTATGCGCTCTAAGCTGTGTCGGCAAATGGCGGTGCCGTCTCAGGCAAATAGCTAACTGATGGTGGGCTAGCAAACTGCTGCTGTTTATTTCAGGCACTGTAACTATCAATTTGATAGACTCACAGAGCACTTCAGATTGGAAGGGGCCTCAGGAGTTCTTTTGCATGTTCTTAGTCTTCCCTGATAAAATGTATTAGATTAAACCTTTTTGCTGAGGTTTTAAGTAAAGCTGTATTACTTCATAACTCAAATAAAGATATGGAGAATCGAAATATAAAAAGAAATTCAAGGGAATGGAAAGCAGGTTGAAGAGAAGGTATTTAGCAACAGCCATTGATTACTCTAGTCCATGCAACAGTGTACGTAAAGGACATGGCCAGAACAGCCAAGGGCAGGACAGTTAATTCGAAAAAAGAAAAATCAGGTTTCTAAAGTCAAGTCTGGCAGCGAGGACTGAAACCTGGAGAATAAAGTGCTTCTAACACTGGAAGCACTCAAAGGACAGTTTACTCAGTGCAGTAGGGCAGATCCTATTGGCAGCAGTGAAAAAAAAAGAATGAGGCTGTCTTCATAGAGTTTAGAAAAGGCAACTAAAAATTCTGAAGGTAAGATGACAAAAGAGACTATGTAGAGAGTTAAGAACATAAGGAAGGAAGAAAAGACAGATAAAGAGCATGAGGGAGCAGAGTGCAGTAATGAGGCAACAAAACGAACGAATAAGAGCTGTGCGATGCAGTTTAGTGTGCCCTCAGCTTTGGCACAGAGCCATCTGTCCTGGCAGTGAGCACCTGGGTATGAGAGACCATTCTGAGGCACCTGCTTCAGCCCCAGATGGATAGCTTAGCTGAAATTTGGTGGATCAAACCAGATCACTAGGTGGAGTTTTCTATCTTACCTGTCTCTGTAGTCACTGAATTTTTCTATTTAATAAATTTTCTCCCTTCTGTAGCTCTGTGTAAGACCCTGGAAGAAAAGCCTCATAACCTCTGTAGACAAAGACTGTTCTGCCTTGTGGATCACTTGGCCCAGACCACATATGGTGCATAGATAGAAATTTGCATGACTTATGCCATCGCATTTGGGTGCCTGCTAATTTAGATCTTTGCACAATTCTGATAAGCAGAGTTAGCGTTTATACATAAATTATGGTAAGCAGACTTATAAGTTCATACTTTTTGTTTCAGATGATCCAATCTGGTATTTCTGTTGCCATTAAGTGAAGCATGATGGATAAATGCCTTATCACATTTATATCTAGAAACATTGCAATTTGTTGTTCAGTGTGTCATATTTATCCACTTCTGCTGACAGCTTTAATGAACTGTAGGTCTCCAAAGTTTTATTTTCCCTGTGGTCACTCATGAAATCATTATTCAATGGTCAATGAAGTCAGGCAAGCACTTCAACAAAAACCCTAACACAATTTAATTTGCCATAACAAGAAAAGAAGGATGTTATTTATTAAATAGGAGGTCCAATAATGAAAATATGGTGAGTCACAATGTAACTGGTGGTTTTCTTTTGTCTTATTAATATACAGGTTGTCCCTTTACTTTTTGATGATGTAATTCCTCCTCACGCCTTGTTCCCCAAATCTACCCCTATGGGAAGTTCCTCTCTAAGTTATATATTTGGAAAAGTAGGACGATTTCAATTCTGCCTCTCAGAAAGGTGCCTTCTCTTCAGGCTTCTGAATCATCATAGCTGTGACTCACATGGCTTGCTTTCATCAAAATGAGTCACTCCAAATTTTCTGGCATTAAGACTGTCCTACTGTCTATCAGTGTGTTATCTGTCGTACACTGAGAAATGTTCTGAGCTACACAGTTGTAAGCAGTCATTGGAGAGGAGTAACAAAAGAGAGCAAAAATCTTTAAGCAAGCGATGGTTAGTTTGATTTATCCTTCTAGGGGAGAAGGGAAGGTGGAAGAAGGTGATAGTGATAAAGTGTAGATTATTCTGGTGACATTAGCAGATATTATTCCTTTGACTGCCAAGTTCCATGGGCAGCAATTCGGGAGATAACGTTAAAGAGAGACTCTTTGCCAGTTAACTGTGAGAAAGAGAAGTCTTTAAGAGGCTGGAATAGATGATGTCTGAAAATAAGAAGCCTTTCTCCCCTCCAATAGCTGTAGGAAGAGCGTCAGCAGCTGTGACAAAAACCAGAGAAGCTGGATAGTGATCACGTGCTATGTAAACTGCAAGAGTAAATATCTACTTTTTTGGTGAGCTGTTATTTCTTTTCTTTGAAGGACCCAGGGAAGAATGGTAATGGCACAAATGGTTTTGCTTTGATCACTTGACCATACACATGCACTCTGAGAGGGCTCCCCAGAGCCTGGGCAGGTTGTCTTGCTGAATCTTCCCCCATCTGGCTTTTTCTCTGCTTTGCCCTTTTCTTCGAAGTAGGGGAATGGTATCTGGACATAAAATCAGCAGGGGTGGAACAGTGTCTGGATGTCGTCTTGGATTTATCTGAGAGGAAATGTGCTGAAGGGCTTCAGCACCCGACAAGGTAAACTCATATAAAGCCGGGGAATCTTGGGCGGCTGAGCTTTACTTCAGCACTGGAAGCTGAGAGCTCAGAAGATCAAGCAGAAAGGACACTGGGTTAGGAGGCAGATTTAGATTCAGTTCTCTGCTCTGCTGCTGGCCCATCGTATGACATCTGGCAAGTCACCTAAGGCAGCAGAGAGGTTTCTTTACATGCTGCTGAGTGCCCCCCTTCATTGTAGGCAGCCTTTTTTATTTTTTCCCTGTGGAACTCACCATGCCTCACTCAATTCAAAATGCAGCTGGAGAAAGAGCTGCTGCTGGTGTCCTCATTCTGCAGTGGCTCGGTGATTAACGCTGTCACCCAGGATGAAAGAGACCAGATTCCAATATTCTTCTTTCTGAGTGAATACAAAACCATTCATATTAGGGGAGTAACATGCCACCAGGCTAATGCTGTTCTTAGCTGGGACACTCATCTGTCATCTTGTTGACTTGATGCTACTGTGTAACCATGGATTCAAGATAAATCGAACAGGAGAAAAGGGTTGAGGAAAGCGCTGTTGTGTAGCCAACTTGTCAGGGACCTCACTAGATAGGGAGGACACTTGCCTTCTTCCTGCTGCATATGTAGTTCCTTGGACTTATGCAATGAATCTTTAATTCTGCTTAATAATGGTTCTGCTACATGGCTGAGGAGCACTTACCTATTCCTCCTGCCCTTCATCTCCTTTTACATACGCAGAGTACAGAGTCTGGTGGTTAATGCTCTTTCTTGGGATTTACAAGGTTTGGATTTGAACCTTGTTCAGAAAAGAGGGATGTGAACCTATGACCTTCCCCATCCCATTCAACTGCTCTAAGCCAAAAACTATGACAAAAATGGGGGAGAGGGGCAGATGCTCGCAAGGCAGCAGCTGCCTTCTGCAGGGATCCTGGTTCTGTTGGTACTCACGTGCCTGCCAGGCTGTACACCAGGTACGGGGAGGGGGAAGGTCAGGAGTACTTAGCTTTTCCACCTTCGTCAGATATCAGCATAGTTCAAAGAATGTAAAAGCCTGGTTGGCTCTTGTTAGGGGACACCATCAACAGACTTAGTGCCTTCAGTATGGTACAAACAAAATTGTGCACTTTTTTTTGTATAGGATGGGTGGGTGGGTTATTAAGGCTTGTCATGGAAGAAGTGTTAAGGCTGACGTCCATGTGCCATTTTTGGACACGTTCCTGAGTGGACTGAGGTAATGGATACTCAAAGCTGAAGGCTGGGGTTATCTTCTCTGAAGGTTTTGTCACTAAGACTGAAAAGTTTTCAGACTTAACCAAGATGCTTGAACAGCTACAGTATTATCTTTAGAGCTCATCTATTTGGAAGATAGCAAGAGTGGAATAGGCAAAGATGTTTGCTTGGGGATATTTGTGCAAAAATAAACATTTAAAGCAATTTTTAAAAATTACATCATTTTGATTAAGTTACAGAGTTTTCAAAGTTTTTCCTCCTGTATTCTTATTTTAGCAGTCGTGTTTTGAAAGAGGCTTCACAACTTTATGGAAGATAATTCAAAAGGATTCAAATTTTTCTGAATTAAAGTTGAAGGTATTTGTTGCAACATGCATTTCTGTAGTTATTAAACTTGTTTAACATTCAGTGCCTCCAAACACGCATGCTGAATTTGAGTCAAACCATTTTTAAGGCCTCAAACCAGTTGGCAGCGTCCCTTTAAATTTGCTATTGTGCTGCTTTCATCAAGCTAAGTTAGCACAATAGTCAGTGCCATGAAGAAGCTTAAAACATATATTTTATGAGTATTTTAGAGAACTGCTGCACAAAAGGAGAAGTAGGCTATGTCTACAGTATTATCACTTCACCTATTGTAACCTTCTCAAGGATTTTTTTAGATAAAAGAAAGGCTTCAGTGTATGATCACTGCAGAGTGGGGTCAGAGGTCATAAGAAGGGGGAGGAAAACAAAGACTCATGATGTCTGAGGACACTTCTCGTCACCTTGGTGCATGCCATGTGATCATCAAACTCTGTTTAGAGCTTTATTCTAAGGTTACTCTTGGAGTCATTCAGAGCATTTAACCCCGAACACTTTAACCCCCAACACTTGTTTCTGATTTTTTGGGCTAAATTATATGAAATGTTGGGTGAGTGTTTCCTATTTTTTGTAACTCTGAAGGCTTGTGAAAGTTAGGAGTTACGTAAGATTCATGAGACACATAGACATCCTTTACTCCATTTCTATCAACTCTTGTGAAAACAGATTTTCCCTTTAATAAGAATGAAAAGATTGCCAAAATGAAATACAATTGTTGTCTGTTTAAAAATAAAATAGCACAGTCTGCATCCTTTTAGTGGTTTGACTCCTAGAATGTTTACAGAGTAATTCAACTATAAAACGCTGTTGGGAATACTCATTTAGTTGTAGTATTATGCAAGAAAAGCTAAGTGTGCAACATATCTTGTGTTTGTTAGGCCATGCAGAAATACGTGGGGCAGTATTATTGCATACATACGTATAGGAAGAACTGTAGCAGTTATATCCATTGACAAACGCGGTAGCCAGGGACAGAGGTGACATCCTCACAAGATGTAGATGATGTGTGCAGGGTGCTTTGGGACCAGGTGGGTGTGCAGTGAAGCCAGCAGAACCTGCTCCTGCTGCTGGAGCCAAGCCGTGTCAGGATCTGTGCCTCTTGCTGTGCGGCCAGGCAAGTGAACAAGCACCCCGTGAGTCTGTAAGCCCCGGTGGTCAGCACACAGGGTGCTTCCAACCTGCAGATAGCTGCAGGCTGCTGAGCCCTCTGATTCCAGCATTTATTTCAGATTTCTTGTGAGGTGGTCTTGGAGGGCTATTTATACAGGAGTTCTAGAGGCACTGTTAAGGCAACTCTCACTAGAATTATTTTCCATTATTTATTCATGGGCTTTATCTCTATGCTGTCTTTCTTCTTCCTGCTCCCATATGGCTAGCCATTGAAGTTGCTGATCATACTACGTGTGGTTATCACACTTCTTCAGCTGGCTTCCCTCCCCAACAGCAAAAACATGTGAGTCCAATGTCATCTGCTGAGTGCTTGTTTCTTTCTTCTGACATCTGCTGCCTTACTTCCCTTGATTTTGGTTTAACCAAAGTTCATGGTGCCCAGGCTTGAGCAGACCTCTGCCTCTCAGAAAACTCTTTTTTGCTTCCTGTCTTGGTAGCATCTGTGTCAGGAGAACTCGGAAGAACTGCCCTGAGCAGCACACCTTCCTCACGGCAGATGTTGAGACAGGACATGAGTTATCCCTGGATATGATGGGGGTCAACCAAAGAGCCTTCAGTAGAAAATCTCACATTCCTGTTTCTCTTCCTTAGAAACTACTTCACTTGAGGCACTTTAGATGCAGCTGAGTGCCTAACTTCCTGCGCCAGGCATATGAGCCTGGGCTTTGTGCTATGGATGTACATGGTCTTGGATAAGCTCACTGGCTGGGTGAGCTCATCCTGACTTGGAGAAAGGGCAGGGTGAGTTCAAGTGTCCAGATCGACTATGCGTATCCTTTGCAGCCTGGGTAGGGATAGAAATAGGTTCTTCAGGGAAGTACATCTAAATCATGAAATCACCTTGCAAGTCCTCTAATGCTTTGTCTCATTTTCAGTGTACTGCTCAACTACTGCAACAAATGAATCAAGAGTTACTCAGGCAGCAGGTACTGTCAGTAAGCACTGGGATTTGTCCCAAGTCCAGATCTAGCCTGTGTCCTGAATGAAGAAGGGGTGGCAGCCATGGATTGTGCAATTACAGATAGTATCCTGTGATTCTCTGTCTCGGTGTTTACTGAGCCATGCTAAGTTTCTCTCCTTGCTTCTGGTGTCAGATAAAGAAGCGCTATAAGGGTCACAGAAATATGAATTTCAGGACTATGGGGTGGATGTAGAAGACAAGGTCAGACAAGTCATCCCAGAAAGTCTATTGCTATGTTCAAGAATAAATGAAAAGGCCAGGTGGTTTAGCTGAAAATGGCTGGATAGAGCTGGATGTGATTTGTAAAATGTCGGAGTTGCATCAGTTCAGAGGCAAGTCAATGCCTAATATTATGGTACATGGCTTGACAAAATGGTAGAGAAAGGAGCCAGAGCAGGGCATTCAGAAATGCAGCTAATGCTATGGCCATGAAAGGACAGTCCAGGGAGTCTTAAACAGAGAGGTACATGTGGCTCACCAAGGCTGGAGTGTCACCAGGACCATGACAGGATGGTGATCAGGAATGACCCCTCACTCATTGGCATGGCGTTGGTCTTGGTGAGCTGCACTGGAAAAGTCAGAAAGCCAAGGGAGCCACCAGAGAGGAGTGAGGCTGCAGTTTGCTCTTTAGCCAGAGCAACTCTGTGCCTGGTAGGAAGGAGCTGTGGCTGAGCAAGTGGGCTCTCCAGAGCCATGGTACAGTGCAGGGGCTGAAAACACGTCCTGGATTGCTGCTTCTTCCCATCAGTCAGAAGCTGACTACAGCCTCTGCTTCCTTGAACTGCTGTGGGTAGATGTCATTTGGCTGTCCTCTGGAGAGAAAGTCAGGTTTCTTTTTCCTACAGAATGTAACTCAGGTTTCCATGCTCCAGGATCAATTAGTTACTGGTGATCAATGTCATTGCCTGGTTTCACTGCACTAAACACTTGCATATTTGTACCAGTGAAACTTAAAAACCCTCTCCTTTTATTATTTATTACTGCTATAGGAGTTGTAAACACAGACCTCTTTTCAACTGAGTCTTGCTATCAAATACAGAATGGTTTACATAGATAATGCCACTCCTGATAGACTAATAACAGAGTTGGTAAAATTACGTGCATTATCTCTATGAGCAAGATGACTTGGTTTGCACCATCTGTTGAACAAGCAGAGGAGCTGCCTCTGCAAACTTTCTTTTAAGAGTGGTGATCATCTTGTCGCTGCCACAAACTGCTCAAATGACAGGAGGTGAACCCCGACATCACCGTGATGCATCGAATAGGTAATACAGGATTTCATTTTTATGTTGAATAGCAGAATGGGTTACAGCTTCTAATGAGAATGAATAGCTGATAATGACAGAAATGATCCTGGGACAAGCTGAGATTATTCCCGTATGGTCTGGGGAAGATTTGTGGTAATATATGAATATGCAATTGATCTTGGGAGAGAAGGAAAAAAGAAAAATAAAAGAAGGAAACTAGTGCTACTTGGGTAACCTTGGCCTAGGGTGTAAAGGAGCGATGAAATGGGGAATGAGTGACAAACAGCAAAGATGCTGTGCAACCAAGTTATCCACTAGAGCAAAAAGAAAATGCAGTTAGAATGCTATACGCTATATTTCTTCAGAAGTTTATGTAGTGCCTTCATGTTGATATTTATTTAAAGCTTGATTGAAACACTATAATAAGATGAAGAATTTTTCCACTACCTTTGACTGTATTTGACTTAATTTCTTTATTGCACAACTTTGGTATTTTAGAACTGAGAAAACCAAAAAATGTACAGGTTGATTTCTTAGATATATTATTTTCAGAGACAGTCACAAAATATTTTGGTGACTAATTCTTGGTTTGCTATAGCTTTTCTCCACAATTTAATATTCCAAATTCAAGCCATCTCTTGGTTTTCTTAGAACACGTTTGTCACATATGTTCTGTACCCTTATTTATGTTACAAATGTCTAGGTATTTGACATTTGTAACTCAGTTTTCATTGTTTGCACTATTATTTCTGTTGGTAAACTGCCTGGCTGATTATGTGTGGGAGAAAACCAACATTTAAAAAAGGAAAAATAAATTTAATAAGCAATATGGATAAGGAAAGATTCATTGAAACTTTCTATCATTCCGGAGTATTATGTGAAAAATATGATGAAAAGATATAAAAACATGCATTTAATGGTTTAAAACCATTCTTGTGAGTTATAAAGATAATGCATATTTGGAATGACAGCTATTTATGTTGCTAGATGGTTAAAGAATGCATGATTTCTTATTTATGAAAGCAATACAATGATCTTGATATAAGCACTTTATTAGTTTCTAGATAAGTGAGTTTTTGAACTGAATAACTGCAAATGAAGAAGGAATATAAAATTTAAGTCCTTTTAAGGAAAGTCACTTTGAGAGAAGTATCAGCATTGCATGCATTCAGTCCACAGGAACTGAGAAATGAAATGAAAAATCATGTAATTCCAGACAATAACCCATCCTTAATTTAGCTGAAAGTGTAAATACATATCTGCTAATTAAAAATCTTATTAGAATTTCCCAATACACCAAAAAGCGAATCTTAAGTTCAAACAGAAGACTAAGCACAAATGCAAATGTGTACCCATATCTTCACTGGAAAGAGTAGCAGCACACAAATCAAAGACATTTTTATCTGTCATTAATAATAATGGCAAAACCCAATAGGGATTTACTCAACCTAGAACTTCATTTTATTTTTTTAAATGAAAAAATGACCTTAGTGAATTGACACTTCAGTTCCTGCCTTTTCTTGCTATTAATACATTTCTGTTCTGACACTGAAGCTCCTTCTTAGAACATGGATCTAATAATTATTAAAACTCTGGAGACTTACTAAGAGGAAAAAGAAAATAGAGGTTGCCTCAGACTCTGACTCCCATTTCTCCTGGAAATCTTTTTTAACTGTTGTTACACTCCTTAGGAGACCAAAGGGAAAACAGCAAAGACATATTTTTAGTAAGTGGGGAAAGAATGTAGGTTTCTTGCTGTGTGCTTCCTTTTAAACATAGCAAATCAGAATGTCCTGAATTGAATCCAGCAGGAAAACAAAATTAGACAGTACGTTTGTTTTTTTTCATGAGCACTTCTCCGTAGTCCATCCTTGTCTTAGTATTGGAAAATTTGCAATTACAGCCTTGGCTACGCGTGGGGACAGTCTGATTAATGATGTCTGTCTCAACAAGGTGCAGCAGCCCCCAGCTGTGAGGAAATTTCCAGCAATTCTCAAACTGAAAGGATGCTGGTTGAGGCTGCCCAGCTTGCTGTCAAGGCTACAGATGTGGCAGATGATGGATCGGACACTGCTGTCTTTTCTGGCTGGGTGTAGGTCAGCAGTGCTCACTGAACTGTTCAGGCAACTTTGTATAATCTTTGGACTTTTGGATTTTGAGGCAGATTCATTTAGGCTGCAGATAAGTGACATCCGTGTTTGAGAAAGGTCCGTGAAGAAACTGTTACACTCTTGCTTGTGGCAATTATTAATGCTTTTTTTTTTAGGAGGGAAGGGTAGGGTACCTGATGGTGAGGCCACTGGGTAAATTTTGCTCAGGAAGCTGGTGCTTATCATCTGCTTATGATAATCAAGTTAATTATTCATCAGTAAGCAGTTAGGATTATATCCTTGATGAGTTGCTGCTTTGAACAGGACAGGAGCTGTACTGGGAAGGACAAATCATGGCAGCGGTGGTGAGCATGAGTGCCTTGGAGTGCTGTCAAACAAAGCAGCTGACAGTTAGCTGCTTAGAGTCAGTGGTCGGCTGGTGCTGTTGGCTTCCTTGTGGCTGACTGAGAAGTGGGTGAGACTAGTTAGGAGTGATACTCTACTCCTCTTGCTCAGAAAGCATGAAGTGTTGTGTGGTTCTCTCTAGGAGTCCGTCTTCTTTCTGCTGCTGGATGGTTAGAGAGGCTATTAACATGCTAAGGTCATGACTTTTATCTGTTGTACTTGATTCCAATAGTGGTACTGGTCAGAAGAGACATGCTTTTGAATAACTATAGCAAGATTAACCTATCTGCAGCTGTGGCAGTGCTTGTAGAAACACAGAAGCTATGGTGGAGATAAATGATTCTAAGAAAAATAAAGGTTTTTTTATGATGATTTCTACTTTTAATTGATAAAGAGTCAAATATATTGGAAGTTCCTATGTTTCTATAGTCACACCTCTATCCAGGTCATACAGTTGAAGTTGTGATTGCAGAGATGTTCGAGCTCAACAGCAGAAAAGTGCTAAAATTCAGCACTCTCTAATGGTGTTCAGTCCTGCCCTGGGATAAAGAGAGTCAGATCTTGGCAAATTTGTGGGTGTGCTCCAAGACCGTTATGTGACTAAACAGGAAGTCTGCTTGGAAGTGTTTTGGAGGCTAGCTGGCCAGGTTAGGTAGGGACAGTCTTGCAGCTCAGTGGGTAATGAGATCAGAATCTAGGGTCTGCGAGTGACAGGAATGGGGGGAAACTGTGTTACTGTTGGATATATTTCTATTGTAATTTTATCCTGGTTTCCCATGGAAAAGATTAATTTGTGACTGTGTTCTGTGACTGTCAGGTCATCTCACACAGAAAATTTTGAGCCAGTTGGCCAATATGACAGTGAGATGGAGGTCACAAATATGTTATGGTCCTGCACTTTTTTTGAAGAGAAAGGAGCAGAGGAGAGTGAAAGCTCTCTATGAGGTCTAAGATGTGGGGTGACATCATCTGTTTCAGAAAGGAGAAGCTGCAAAAGTGCAGGCTGCGTTTTAAGTGTCCCAGCCATGTGAGATGATTTAAGTAGAGCTCACAGTGAAAAATGAGGTACATCTGTTAAGAAACCAGACTTCCTTCATTGTACTGCTTATAGAATATTTTCTTCAGATGGTAAGAAAGGCATCCAGAGTAGCAAGAGAGATGTTAAATCCTATTTTCACCCGGCCTTTATATAGCCTAAGGTCTAAAAGCTAGGGCTTTATATTCTGTCAATACTATAAAGCACTGGACAGGCATTTTTGAGAAAAATTATTTCTAACAAGACAGTGGAAACAAAGTCTTGCACCAACCCACAAGCTTGCTGAATTCTTGCCTGCTAACCACAAAGGGTACCTCTGCAGATTACTTTGATGGGGCTCTGTTCCTCTGTGGCCTTTTAACTATTTGCTATTCCAATAGCACACAAATGGGTAGTAAAGTGTTATACAAAGCAGCATTTCACTTGTCAGCTGTGCCCTGCTGTTGATGCTTCCCACTAGGGAGCCGTTGAGTTAAATGGTGCATAGTCAGCTGGCTGTATTTTTCTTCTCTCCTATACAGTGACTTCACCTCATTACCTCCCAGGTGAAACTAGAGCTGTCTGCATCAGCAAACTGCTTCTGATTTCAAAGAATGAGTTTGGATTTATGATTGTTGACTGTGGAAGGCAGGGGCATTGGAGCACTAGCCTATTTTAAATCTATTATACCAACTTTTTGTTGCAGTCACTGCTTCTGAAATTAATTGTTGGGGTTTCTTGGTCAGTTTTGTTTTCAAATACTGCAGTAGAAAGTTGAAAAACATGGGAAAGGAGAGCAATACTACAGGAAAAAATACCTATTAAAAATCTTCCCTGTGACTCCTGAGAAATGGCACAGTAATCCTAGATGTAACGTTCAAATAGTGCTTGCAGCTCTCCATTTATCAATTTAAAAAGTGTAGAGCTAAATATCTAAGTATGCAGAGCATAAAAATGCATTAGTAAAAGAAGGGGAATAATACTGACTTGTTTTCTTCTCTGCTCTACCAGCTTTTTAGATAACGCAGACTGAATGCTTTTAATTGTCTTTGTAAGTTACATTTGAAAATTCATAAAACTCTTACCTATTATTCTAAACCAGTTACTTAAAAAGATGTAAATCCTTTCATTTCTATGGAGATGAGCAGTGACAAATAATTACAAGTGTAAGCTAGGATCAAGTGTATCTGCAAATAAAAGCCTGTGCTCTCCCAGGGCATCCACAGCTTGAGAGTGTCTGTATCCAGGCTGCCCAGTGAGAGGTTCCTTGGCATTCATCTCCTAGTAGGCTAATCCTAGGCTGACAACACTGAAGAAGAAGAAATCCTTTTTCTTCATTTTCCCTCAGCATTCAGCATAACCTGTTTAATACAGAGGCAAGAACTAAAGCAGAAAATCACAAGCTCAGCTTGTTCTGTTACTCTGAAACCCAATGTAGAAACTGAGGAAGTTGGATCACGTGCAGCAATTTCACGTGTATTTAAGGCAGCTGCAAGCTAAGAATGAGTGACGGGAAAAAACATTCTCAAATTTTGTCTCCAAGCATAGTTTCATACTTCTGCACATGGTGCTGCTTGCAGTGCTGTTTCTCATGGGCCCTGGGTGGGAGAAGCACTTCCCACAGAGCCCTTGAGAGCTCTTCATGTGATGGTGCTCTACAAGGTTGCATGCCTCATTTCTAATCATCTTGGAGGTTACCAGCTTTCCATTAGCTACTGCTCCAAAGCCACACAAACTACTGAATGTGTGGTAATGCAAATAGCTTGAGAGGAAGTGCCTTGGGAAGCTGACAGAAGTGGTATGGGGTTGTCAGGAGTTAGTTCATCCTGACTGAGGATGTCCAGGTTCTCCAGCCAACTTAAAGGTGCTTCTGAGTTCATGTCCTTTTTTTATTGCATAAGTTTCTCTGAAAAAATAGTTAACTTGCAGAGTCCTGCTTGATGACTTATTAATTGCTAAGCATTTCATGTATCCTGGGTTATAGGCACAGTGGGACTGGGTTTGTCCTTTGTATCAAGTGATAACAGGTTTGATTTTAGTCATATCAAACTGAGTTAAGAAAGGAATGGAAAAGGAGAGAAAAGGAAAAAGCAGAAAAAGACGGTGAAATATTTTTTTTTTAAAAAGGGTGTGTGAGGGGTGGGGGGAACAACGACAGAGCAGTTCCTGCAGGCACAGCTCAGGGTTGTAAAGATGCCTCCTGAAAGGTGGGGGCTGTGGAGGGCAAGTAGGAGAGGAGTCAGTGTTAAGTGGGAAAGCCCAAGAAGAGCATCTCCCAGAGCTCAATAACTGTGACACTGAACTGCCTCACTCTTGCCTGCTTCTCCGGCATGTGAGTTCCTTGGGCAGACATCATGTGTCTCTGCCATCCAGCGCTCTTGTGAGTGCTATAAAGTATTTCAGTGCTCTATTGAAACATGTGGAAGCCTAGGCTGCACCTTGAACAGGAGAGAAGTGCGTGAAAAAAAATGTAAGGAGGGTGTTTCGGTGTGAGGAAATGGGAAGTAAGTTTTCCACTTTGACTCCGAGCCAGGAGAGTTGTGGTGAATGGAGTTAAATCCAGACAGAGACTGGTCACAAGTGGTGTCCCTCAGGGCTTGGTCTTGGGACCAGTCTTGTTTAATGTCTTTATCAATGACCTGGATGAGGGGATCGAATGCACCCTCAGTAAATTTGCAGATGACATGAAATTGAGTGGGAGTGTCGATCTGCCTGAGGGTAGGGAGGCTCTGCAGAGGGATTTGGACAGGCTGGAGCAATGGGCTGAGGCTAATTATTCTATGATTCTACCCCACTAGTGTCACTTAATAATCACTTAAAGTGCTGCCATGAGGCATGGAAGCACCGAGGGGTGTGAATGGATCCGTAGCCTGGTAGCTAAAAGGTGCATCTGAGAGGTGAGATGCTTTTTCTAAGGTATATTCAGAGCCTTGAACTAAAATGCCCAGAGATCAGTATCTTGCACTGTTCTGCCAGTCTGAGAGAACACTCTCTGAACAATTTTGAGCGCTAGATGCGAGGTGCAAGTTTGAGTCCTACAATACAGGGGAAGGACCTGGCCCTGTGATACCTACTACACCATGGTAGGTGTAGGTTAGGTACTCCTCATTTTTCAGTGCCCAGTGGGAGACTACTGTTTCTGCCACAATTATTGAACTCATGTTTTAGTCATACAGAATTTAAGTTCTCCCTCTCCTCACCAGTATTTTTAACTGGAGTGGATCCAGATGGTTAAGTAGTTTAAATATGACCTAAACAAGTCTTATCTTGCAAATAATAGTTGAAAAGTATTTGCTTAGCCCTGCCCACGGTAGTGCTGGAGCTTGCCTTCAGCCTGTACCTCATTGCGGTAAGTTAGCAAAATAGGATTGACTCTAATTTTTCAATGGAGACACTAGACCTGTTCTCCTCAGTTGGCAGAATTCAAGTCTTTGTGATATATCCATCAAGCAGTGTAGGTTTGTTAGGGTGAAAAGCGATAGGGCAGGTGGCAGCTGAGCATGGCAAAGGGCATGGGAAGTGTCACCAAACAGGACAAAGAACTTATCAACACCAATGTGATGTAGATAAGCAGACACTTCTTTATTGACGCGCAGAGGATATGGGGGATAACTCCACCTAACCTATCCTGGGTTACATCACCTTTAGCAGGGTTTTTTATATATTTGAGTTCCATTGTGTAAGCTATTTAACATAAAACTGCATATACTGCTCGCTTTCAATTGCTCATTAAAATTAACCTTTACCTTGATTGGCCCCTAATGATCTGTCGGATTACATCACTTCATGTATATTCATTTCTAATAACCATCATTGCTCACCTATAGTCACCCCATAGTTGCGTTATTGATTGTACCCTCTAATATTCAGATTAGGATGGGGAGGGGGATAAGGGGATCTTTAAGCAGCATAAACTGGTCACTGTGACTTTAGCCACTATATGATTAATTACTGTATTATTTCCACGGTGGTTGCTTAAACATAATATCTTACTTTCTTGACTACATGGTTTCTAGTTACAGACAATGCTGGGCCTCAGCTGCTGGTACCACCTGTTCACTTCATGTACTTTAGCTGCTGGTACCACCTGTTTGTTCTGTGTGCTTTCTGTGGTTACTAAAACAAAACACAGTCACTCCCTCATATGATTCGACTAGGCCTAACTTGATTTTAGCTAAGCTAAAATCATAAAATCATCAAAATCATCAGAATCTGATCAGATTGGTAACAGAAGGGTCCTTAGTTTGATCTGCTGGTTAAGATGACTGTAAAAAATACATGTGGATAGCTGGAGATGGTCTTTCCCTCTTAGAGAAGGATGGCCGTGGTCCATGTGCGGTTGGCGGGGACTCCTTCAGGCCTAGCAGAGGGGGCATGGGGGCCCAAAACCTCCATCAGGGAGGCGGGGAAGGGGAAGCACAGGGGAGGTTGGGAGCAGCTCTGGCATTGGCTCTCTGTGTACAGGCTTGGCTTCTTTTGGAAACTGAACATTTTCCTCTTGCTGCTGTTGAAACAAATAGTCCTCCTGTCTCCCAGGCATGCTTTTTAGCCAGGATTTTGTCTGGTTAAAAGTGGGGAGGATAGTGGACCACAGCCTTTGCCACTGGGTGGGACTGATGCTTTCAGGCCACTTACCACCTCCTTGTGATCCATATTAAATAGGGCAGAAAGTAACATTGTGCTTGCTGTGCTAGGTATTTTTTGGCAGAAAAATTGTGATTCGCTAATGGCCTTTCCCCAGTTAAATGCTATACAACTACATCCTTGTAATTAATATTTAATCAGACACTAATAGCACTTTATGCAGAATTCAGATGTGCTGATGAGATCTTGCTGCATCTCAGAGCTTTGGACTGTTGTGCCGCTTAGCGAACAGTTGTGTGTGCATTTTAAAATGATACTGACATAGCTATGCTTACGTCTCTGCAGTCAACTTAGAGGAAATATATCATAACATAGGTAAACATGACTGGAAGTTGTTTCGCTCTGTGGAATTTTACAACACCGATAGCAAAATAAGACCTTTTGAGGCCACACTGGACAGTCTATTTAGGAAAATGTGATTATTTGAGTGAAGCTGGCACTTACTGTTTCTTTTTAAAATTTTACCTACAATATTAAGGGTCCATAAAAATTACAGTAAGTTTTTCTCTTTCTTTTCTCTCTTCTCTGACCGTTGGATTTCTTAGTTGTGCTGTCAGGCGTCGTGGCTTGATCTCTTATGTTCCTGAGAATAAAACTTTGGATTGCACTGCTAAAAAGAAAACCTTGAAGCCAAGCTGCGATTAAAATCCTCAGTGAGATTAAATTGCAATCTACATGTATATATACAATTTAGAATAATAATGGGGAAAATCAGTCTTCCTGGTGAAGCGAATGTTGACATACTGGATACTGCCTTTCAGGTTTGAATGAAAATGCTCGTAATGTTTTTCTTCAGTTGTCACTCAACCCAACGTTAATTACATTGTAGGGTTTCCTCAATGACATGTTTGTTGAGCTGTATGTAAGTGACAAGATGATTATGTCTAAATGATTGGTAAATGTGTTGGCTTTGAGGGCTTAAATATTTGTATAAATGATTCTTCCAAAAGCTGAGGGACGCTTGACAGATAACAGGATAACAGCTTTGTTGTGCACCTTATTTTAGGGCTATATTTTGATTGTCTTGCTCATTTTGGTAGTTTCTTACTCTTGCAAAGCAACCATGAAAATCCGAGTAAGAAGCAAATCAGTATAGAGAAGATGACAGAATTTCGATGCAACGAAAGAATTTCTCTTGCAGCTTTAAGGCTTCTGCAGCTGTGACACATACTTTTCTGAGAGCAAATGAGGAGAAAATAAACCTGGAGTTAGTGTCTTCAAGTGGGGAGTGCCTCTTACCTCTGTGAAAGACGCAATTTGTTTGGACAATAAGTTAAATAGAATTCTGCAAAGTTATTTTAAAGAATGAAATTTCATAATAGACATCCTGATTGAAATCTTCATGATCTTAATAGGAATAATATTCTAACAATTTTCATTTCTAAGGGACTGCTGACACATTTGGTTAAGTAGATATGTGTAATGAATGTGAATGCCAGGATGACGGCCTAAAAACATTTAACAGCTTTCCTCTGATTTTTCTATAAATTAAGAAGCATGTCTTAGACCAGAAAGAAAAGTGGAATAAAGGAATGTGTGAAGCAGGGCAGAGAAGGCAGAGCTTTAACTGGCACTGTTTCAGGTTGAGCAGGTAGAGAAACCTCCGGAGGAATTCCGCAAATGGAGCTGCAGGCAGGAGGGGGAAAGGGCAAACCCAACCTATGTGTTGAGGGGGATGGCCTTCCCAATCCAGCCGTCAGCTCACGTGACAGATGAGTAAGGACATTAAAAATATGGTGGGTTTACATGATAAAGGGAGAGGATGCTGTCTGTAGAGAGATCTGGGGGATTATTGAAACAGTGAAATTCTCATAGCTCAGCTATGAGTTACTGCTGTGTAAAAATTGACTAATTTACTGAATGTGAAAAGGTGTCTCTGGGCAGTCAGAAGTTCTGCCAGTGGAACTGCTTTTTTGAGACAGGGGCTTTTTGCAACCTAATAACTATTTTGGTTGTCTATTAGATGTGAATCGGGCATGGCACAGCATCATGTTCCGAGCCAGCTTTTTCTGTAACCTCAGGTGATGCTACAAATAGCTCTTCCAAAGGATCTGCAGTTTTCTTGGAAAGAGCCTCAGTCCTGCCAGTGAAGTTCAGGCTGTGTCCATAATCTCTCTGGCATTGATTATGGTGAGTAGGGTGTTCAGCAAAAATAATTCAAGTCCTGGTAACAATCATACAATCATAGAATCTCTTCCTCCCTCAACGATCCCACAGTCCACTTTATTGACTTAAAAAATTGCTCGGGGACTTTTCCCACCTGCTAACACTGGAATCCAGCTGTTTCAGTGGTAAAACTTGGCACTTGTTTGACATGTCAAAGCAAGTTTACACTTTACAGCAAGGAGAGGGGCTTGCTGAAACTGTGGATTGAAAAACAGGATTTGAGGATTAAACAGTTTTAGGAAAGTATTCACTGATAAATCTGAAATTTGGTGAGGACCTGGGAAATCATGTGACCAAATGAGTGTTACCGGCTAATTGGCAATAGCAGCAAGGCTGCCCTACTTTCTGGTCCTTCTGGAATCTGCTGGAAGCCAGCGTTGCAGGTGGCACTTGAGGCTACGGTAGTCTTCGTTCTGTAGGTTTTATAATTTTTTAGTTGTCTCAACTAATTTATATTAAAGGAACTGAATATAAATTAAAGTATAAAAGCAGAATGGAGCAAAGTGAATTTGATTCTAGCATCATTAGCCAGTAATTTCAGTGAGGTGACTGGAAGCACTGAAGTTGCTGGATTTTTTCTTATTTAAAGTATAGGCAAATGAGAACAGAATTGGATCTTTCTCATTTTGTCTTTCAAGTGTCTGTTACAATAAACTGCATGTGACAGAGACTGTATACATCTTTTGTTATGTGCAGCTATGACCACATTATCGTGATTCTGAAAATAACCACTAATCATTTCCTGAAGAATTGTCCTATTTGATGAACTGCTGTGTATTTTCAGCTGCTTTTGACATTATGCCACTGAAAGCTGGTTTGCCTTTCAAATGTGTTTCCTCAGCTGTAGTTTGAGGTTCAGTGGCATAGTTGCCTGTGAGGATAAATGGCTTTGTCTGGGGAAGATTTACACATTACAAGGTTGGGGAAGGAGTATGAGGGAGGAAGATATTGGATGAGGTCCTTCAGATAATAGGATATACTAAATTTTCCCCCCTTCCTCTAATTTTGATGTGAGAGAAACTAAGATAAGAAGAGCTTAGCTACAATTTTCTGATGGAAAGGGGTTTTCATAAAAATGCTAGTTCAACTGACAGATTTTTTTTTTTGAGGGCACGTGTCGCTCTGTCTTACTTGGTGCAGAAAGGCAAGGAGACCACCCCAGGACACGGCTGGACTGCAGCCCCTGTCTGCTTCTCCAGCAAGCTGCCTTCTGGCTACAGACTTGTTCCCAACTTTTCCATCCCTTATTACACATTTGTATTAGATTAGATGTCTGCATTTTGTTGGAATTTTGCTTGTTGGTGTTCTGTATTACACTCTTAAAGTTAGAAGTTTCTCATTGCCAAAACATCCTTTAATCCAAATTCTGACTACTTGAGTATAAGAAGTAATCCATAAGGGTACTGACTGAGCAAATCAGCAGTTATTGATTAGAACAACAATTTTGAAACTTGCCATTTGTAACCTAGAGATATTAAATGAAAAATATATAACTATATACACTAAGATGAGATTCAGTGAGGACATATGTTGCAAAGTGACTGATGTAGTACATTGCAGTATAGGGTTGTTACTAAAATCAAAATGAAATTTTGTAAAAGTTTTTAGTTATTATTAATGTCGTTAATAGATCTGATAACTTCTACTGTAAAGTGTTTAAAATTCTTTGTAATTCAAACAGAGACACATTTTTGCTTTAGCCAGAGCTAACTGATGGTAAGCATAAATATCCACTCTAGTCATTATTGCTGTTATTTTCAGTGCAGGTTTACATGTGACTAAGCGTGTGTTATTTATTCTTTTTTGTATTAACTTTATATGGTTGGTATTTATGTAAATTTATATAATTCATATGTACTCTAAATTAACAGTAGTGTTTACTTGTATTAGTAAGAGATTAGTGCAGGATGAGATGTCTCCTTTATTTTTTTCCTTCACTCTGTGTATTTATTTCAGAGTATTACAATAGGAGTTAGTTATGAGATGTGGCTGAGGAGACTAATGTATCTCTAGGGAGGGAGACAGTTTTCAGGATACTAATAGTTTCTGTGAATACTTGGGTAAAAGTCTGTAAGGTGCTAAGGAGTGCCACTGAAACTATAGTGTTTTTGTGTTAAATCATCTGTCTTGCAGCTGTGGAAACTGTCATGAGAAAAGGCATGATGGGTGCAGTGTATAAATGCCTGTCCTTCTCCTTTCACCTGTGACAGCTGGAGGCAGATAAAAAGGCATTGACACTCACCTAGCTCCTGGTGGAAGGATGTGTTCTGTAGATGGAGGTGTTTAATTGCCTGCTCACTTCTTTGCATTTAGTCCCTATCCAGGGAACTTTTCCTTCATAACAGTGCTAAATGTTCTAACCCAAGCCTATAAAAGTTCATTGGGGAAATGAAGTTGTGCATTTACAGTAGATTGTAATTTGAAAAGTAGCCAAATGCTGAGTGCATCCAAATATGTTACCCAAATTTACTTTAGTTTGAATATAATTAACTTCAGTGTCTATATCTTGCTCTGCCAGTACCAGCATCACTGCCAATATTACCAGGGTTTGTTTTACAGGTCAGGGTAATTATAAGCAGCATACCAGTCTCAAATGAGATAAGGATAAGTTTAGTTATAGCAAAATTGAAGTACAATTTAGCTTGTCAGGTAACCTTCTCTACATCACAGGAATACTTTAATAGTACTTACATTATAGTGAGCAAGTTACTACTTTTTAGAGCAAGGAACCTTTCTTTTTGTCTTTTTTTTCCTCTGTATTTCCTTATGGGTATGATACTGACTAAATATCCCGGTATTTATATTAGTTCACCAAAACACTTCTCATGGTATGAAACTGTATGAAATGCCTAATCTTGAGTTGCCTTGAGGATTTGCAAGTGAGATCAAAAAAGAGAGTCTCCCACCGCTAAGGAGTCCATAGATGAGAAAAAGTTGTCTCATTTGCAAATCAAGCAAAAAAGAAGCCTGTAGATAAGCAAAGGAAACATTTTCCCGGTGAGAGCTAGGTAAGGATTGGTTAGTAGGTGAGTCACGTTGACAGTCTGCTGAAGTATTTGTCCTGGAGTGGCCGTGCAGATGCCTATGAACTTCTGAGCATTTTGAACCTTATCAAGAACCTCCAAACTTGACCTGGAAGCGTTCCAGCTCTGCAGGTTAGCAGGGCTCTCATTGTGCTAAGAGAGTGCTTTGCTTTTTCACCTGATGTTTCTGACTTTCTCGAGCTTTCAAAACATTGCTTCTAGGTTTTATGGTTTTCATGACATTTTCTGCAGCTGACTCTCTGAAGGCTGGTGTGAGTGGGAGTAGGATTTCACCATAAGCTTCTGCCATAGTCTGTTCATGCAGATTTATAATTCTGTAATATAGTGGATACAATCCTATAATATGTTAACTAAGTTTTTAACTTTTGGATATAGTTATCGTATTATTGGATTGTATTCACTATATTATGGAATTATAACTTGAATATAGTATCTAGAAACTTCCTGGAATCTATGAAGCAATGACAGTACGTGGGAGAGTTTGCCTCAGACTCAAGAAAACTCAAAAGAAACTCTTGTCTTCAAACTTGGTTGGTTTATAATTCACTTATGGTACAGAACCATGTTCCTGCAATTTACCTTCAGGGCTTTTGTTTGTTTTAATGAAGTCCATGGTCAAGACAGAATTTTAGATGTCTCAGAATAGAAATTTGGAGACCTCGTCTATGTCCCTTCTGTGCTGTTGGAAAATTTGGAAAAGTACTGGTCAGTGTATTTGAAGTGGGAAGGCTGTTCAGACAACTGAATAGGCTGGTGCTTGGATTTGCCTCTTGCTTCTTAAGTGTTGGGAATAAGAGTCTATTGGAGTGGGGTGAATGGAAGAGTCCGTGTGGTCCTGAGGTGGGAGACTTTTCTGGAGAGGTGGGTCACAAATCTCGTGTCCTTAGTGACATGTTACGTTTTACAGCAGAATAAGGGTAGAAAGGACAGACGGGGAGAGCAGTAACACAAATGACAACAGTAAGTTAATTTTACAAGCCTGTGTGCTATAATGTTGTTGTTCTTACAGAATTGTTAACCCAGGAAGACAGACGAACATTATTTATTTATAAATACAAAACAAAACGTGATGCCATTAACTCCAGGTTAATGAAGTTACCAACCAAACATTTTCTTTCTTAACCTGAAAGTTGTTTCTTTTTCCATTATCACCTTTACAAGATCTATATGTTACCAAGTATAACCTATTGTCCTGGTTTTGCTGGGCTAGAATTATAGAATCAGTTTTCTGTTCAGGAAGGTCGCAGTTTTGAGAAGACTGCAGCACCTGATTCTGTGAGAACAAAGTTGAGAGTTGAGAACTTTGTTTTAGTTTGTGGCCAGCCATGGTATGCAGGTTTCCGTAGTGATCAAGGTCTTTAGCAGTTTCAAGCTAGCCAGGTGCTAAAGTAAAGCCAGGAGGTGCAAAAGCCAGGGCAGCTGACCCAGGCTGGCCAACAGTATTCTGTATCATAAGCCTCACTCTCACTATAAATTAGAAAGTTTGCTGAGGAGGGGTCTCTTGGTCAATAGCTGCTGTCGCTGGCAGGTCTCGCCTGTCACTCTGCTCCCAAGGCCAACTGTGACCCTCCTGCTCTCGCTGGAGCTGTGGTGCTCGCAGTGTATGACATCCGGCACTCGCTGCTGGGAGTGCACAGCTCATGGCCACTATATTGACTGAATATAACCTTTTGTGTTTCATATTAGTATTAAGATTGCTATTAGTTCTTTGTTATTATTTTATTAAATCTGTTTCCATTTCTACCCATGGGTCTCCTTTCCTTTTCTCGATTCTCCCTCTCTGGTAGGGAGGGGTCATCGGGTGATAGAACAACTGTCGGAACCAAGACACCTATGAATGTGGGGCAGGACCTTGTTCTGCATTCATTTGCCTTGGGCTTCACTGGTCTCAGGGACTTTGCCACTCAATAGAAGTGATAACTGTGTTGCAGCTCTTCAAGTGATTTTGAAGTGAGAGTTAAAAAGTGAGATGATGTAGAGCAAGGGTGGGATTTTGTGTGTGCGTGTGTGTCAGATTAAGGCTGGCAGGTCTTTGGTGCTATTTCTGTAGTGGCTTCCAATAAAATGGGGTTGATCTGTCAGATGGAAAGTAAACTTGACATTTTGTTGAGTCAGAAGTAAACTCTTCCAAGCATCTTACTGTCTGCTGAAGTTTGTATGTCTACAGTGTCCTGCTACCAGATGCTGCCTCACCATTTCTGAGAGCTCTGAGAACAAGAGGTACACTTCTATAATTAATAATAGAAAACATTTTTCTTTTAATTTTAACAATGGCAGAAAGCATGCAGTCCATCATGCTTTGTGAACCAGCTCCTGGCAGCTGCTGAATAATAGAGAGAAAACTCCAGCTTGCTTTCTTTCCAGCGGGTATATATACCATGCTACTTGTTATTCATTAGTTCCTGTTTTCATGAAAGTTCATTAAATAAAATTGGTGGGTGATAGGTATCTTGCTACCTGAAAGCCAGTGATTCCCCTGTTTTAGTGTTACCCTTCTGCCACTGTATACTTGCAGATACTTGAGGAAGAAATAATTACAGTGCAGGTAAACTTGCTGGCTTTTCTGACATTCTGACATAATGATCCCTAGGAAATTGGCTTCCAAATTTGCAGTCACATGCTTTTCAAATAGTATTATCAGTAGTTACCCTGCCAGGACAAGGAATACAAAGTTCCAGAGTTTCTCATTCCAGAGGTTGTTTGATGCTTTGCTTTGGCTCCCCGCTGCAAGCTGGAACAACTTCATCTTTCTTGTATCTCTGTGGTGTTGCCATCTGCCATTGGGGTTAGCAGGGAACTAATTTTAGAATTGTCTGCCGGTTTGGGACCTTGTCTCAAAAATGGTACATTGCTGAACTGAGGGAAAGCATAGAGCAAATTAAAACTAAAAGGTATTTCATCATTCCAGCTTATATTTTAATTTAACCTTCATTTTATTGTGTGTATTGTTGTACATCTTGCAGGATTAATTAAATGTGGCTATACTTCTGTGGTATCACAGAATCACAGAATGTTAGGGGTTGGAAGGGACCTCAAAAGATCATCTAGTCCAATCCCCCTGCTGGAGCATGAATACCTAAATCAGGTCACACAGGAATGCATCCAGGCAGTAAAGATTAGTTATACTTCAGATTTATACAAGAAGAAAGCTGTCCTGCTGGAGCTCTCACAGTGGAGTAGGGCTGCTACCAAGATTTTAAGCTACCTTGGCACACATGTGAGTTTGGGCTGCCCCATGGCATAACACTGACACAGAATCCCAGCAGGGCTCTGGGACCCATTAAGGTACGGGCGATGAGCTCCAGCAGACCCCCACCTAAAATTTCTGTGGATACGAAAGGACTCTGTAACACGGGGGCTTCCTATTGGAGACGGCACAAGGGAATATTTGCTCTCAAATATATGTCTAGACACAATAGTTTATTCTCAGTCTGTTAAAATAAGAATGCTTCTTATAGGTCTGTATCAAAGCTGGTGTTATACCATGAGCTTCAGAGAACAACTTTATAATGGGTGACTTTTGTAGTGTTAAATGAAGGCTGGGTGTAGCTTTGTGTAAAGGAGTTCAGCTTAGGCAGGAAATAGCAATTAAGCAGAACAAGGAAAAGTAGCTTTTAATCACTGGGGCACAGGAATAGCCTTGTTGGATTAGAGTGCAAATCTGAGAGAAATATAATGAGGGGCAGAGAGAAGCATCTTTAAATATCAAAAGTGGGCATTTAGAGAGAGCCTTCCAAGGAATTTACATTCATGGCCAAACCCTCCAGCTCCATTGGCTTTGGATAAAAAGTAAGAATCTAGATTGGAGATAAGAACAGAAGAAAGATTTTCAAGGTGTCTGTCAAGAATATGGTGACTCCATATAGGGAGCTGGATCACCAGCCCTCTGCTGCTGTAGACCTAGAAGTGAGGGTTTACCTATAGGACAGTTACTGCTCAAACTTAAGAGTATTTTTCCTCAAAGCTGATAAAGGCTGCAAGAGGAAAGCAGGTGTTCAGAGTGAAAACCAGGATTTCATGGTGTACCCTCATGGCTAATCTCTCTTTGGTATCCTGGGTGAGAAGCAGTAAGCAACTAGACAGGTATTAATTTATTAAGTATATTGCTGTTTCATATTTGTTTTAGATATAACCTTTTGTTTCTGATTTGTTACACAAAAGTGTAGCTATATGTCTTCCCCAAATTCATTTTTTAAAACTCTTGTGCTTGCCTAGTGCTAAAGAAGATGAGCTAGCAAATAGCGGGTGCTGTATTTTCATGGTGCTACTGGGATGCGCTGCACCTCTGTGGGACTTGTGCCTTGCAATGAGTGAGAATACAGCTCCAAGCTGTGAAGACTGGGGTGAGGCTGGTACTGTCAAGTAATGGAAGTTTGGGGGGAATTTTTTCTGACAGCAATAATATGGTGCTGCTTCTGACTGTGATATGACCCTTATGATGATTGTTGGACAGCAGTCTGATAGACCGCAGTGTTCTTGGGCAAGAGGAGGAAGGGTGGCTTTGTCACAAAATCATTGTTTCTTTTCGTAGATGAAATTGTGGAAGAACCCAGATGATGAGATTAAAAGCAATCAAGAAGAATCTGTAGTTTAACAAAGCTCTGACCATAGGTTAAACCTAGAAACTGTGCTCTGAACTTCAGTTCTGAGAGACATCACAACCTTGAAGATGGGAGACTTGAGGCTAGAACATGGAGATATGTTTGACAAGTAGAAAAACTCAAATTCTGGTACTATCTTGTAAGCAAGATTAACTTTCTTGATGAGTTGACATGTTGTCAAACTGTAGACCTACAGTCCAGAATAAGGCAAAATTAATAAAAAGAATATTGATCGAGTTGTGAACAGAGCAGTCACTCTGCTGCAGGACTTGACTGTCTTCTGGCATGAAAGAAATATGCTTTCAAAATGCATGCTGCTGATGGACAGAACCTGACTGGGAGTTTTCTTTTTACCAGTGACCACTAAGTAAACAGAAAGATTTATTTAATAGACCATGTTGGACTCTGTTTTGTGATTAAAAAATGCTGTGTCTTCATTCAAGTACCAGTGCAGTGGGTATTTTCCTCTGATTGCTGTCTAGTGTTGCAGGAATATGAAAGGAAAGAATGCTGCAAAATTGGGCAAAGATATTAAAATTCAGACCCTTTACACAGCTGTCTTCTCAATCATGTTTCACTCAAAATACTCCAGTAGAATTTCAGTAAGAAATTATTTTGTGACTAGGAGCATAATTTATCCAACTTCACGTAGTTGGACTCAATTTAAGACTGCTGGCAGTCCTGAGTAGTAAAAACCTCTGGAAAAACAGGCCAACTTGTCCTAAAATGGACTGAATGCCAAGGAACAGGAACATCAGATTATTGTAGCCTGGTTTCCTAATGCATTTTCATATGCTGTTACCTGATGTTGAAGAAGGCACCAGTGCCAGCTAAAGCATTTCTTTGGCTGTGGTGTTTCAAAGAGCATTCTCTAGTGTCTAATAAAAGGTATGTCCTCGTGATACAGTATCTCCCTCAACAGGGACACTGATAAGGTGTCTCTCCTCTACCAGGATGTTATTTTCATGAAGCTTGTGGGAACTTAGCAAGTTTCTCCCCTCTACTGCACTGCCTGTAACCAGCCAGTGGGTCCAAAACATTACCATGGGTTGGGAAAACACACACAACCTGTTACACGCCTTTTTCAACATGATCACATATGTGGTGGAATCAGCCTCAAAGTTTAAGAGTCAAGAAGTAATTATGTTAATGGTTGATGGGAAATGCAATAGAAATGGCAAATACAGCAACTGGCTAGAAAATGTTGGTTAGCAATGTTGTCCATGTTAACTTTTTAAAATATTGTGCATTGTTTTCCGCCATTTTATTCCCCTCTTTGTATTATGCAACTAAATCACCCATTGATTACAGTAGCTGTTTAACTTTTGGATGAACTATAGGAAAATGTTTCCCTTTCCAAATAGCAGGGCCAGCAGGCTATCCATTCTGGCTGTACTTTGACAGTCAGGCTCTTTCTAGAGAATGATGCAGTCTATAAGACATTCAGCCATGCCCTTTGATGAGATGGGCTGTGCAATTCCTGTGCACTCTCTGTTACTCTTTCCTATTCTGAATTTGTTTTGTTTGCTTAAACTCCACAATTCTCTTCATGAGTTACTGGCTTGGACTGGCTATTCGAGTATTTCTTGTCAGCCTTTAGAAGAAAATGTGTATGGCTGTTCTTAGTATTGTAAATAAATATTTTTAATAATGTTTATTAATGTGCAAAATGGATTTCAGAATGGAAGTAATTTATATTATCACAGTGCAGATAATCACATTTATTGGCAGAGATAGGCTAACTGTGAAAATTTGGTTAAAGAAAATAAGCAATCAGTAAGTAATACAAAACTGAGGTTTTTTACTTTTTTTAGAACATGGCAAAATTCTAATATTTCATTAATAGTTCAGGGAAACACGAATAGGTGAGAAAGAGTACACCACTACTCAAAACTGCACCCTTTGCGGGGATCAGGAATAGATCCAGCTTTTCCCCCCACCGAATGTTTTTTGAAATGCCCTCATGTTCTCACAGTCTTTGGCAAGCTTTCTTAATCCCCTATCAGGGATCCCGTGTGGTCCATCTTCCAGGCAAACTTCTGCAACACTTGCTGCCAAGTCACAGATGAATGCAGAAGTAGTTGGCAGAACCAGACATCCAGAGGTAAAAGACCTCTGTGTATTTTGGTATATTCCTTGACAGCTTTTGGAAGGTCTTGTGCAAATAATGTTCAGTATTTCCAGTATTTCCCATGTGTAAAGCATAAAATTATCCTACTGGTAGGAAAAAAGGTGTAGAGATTCAGTATGAAGAGAATTCTCTCTAATGCAGGTAAGGCACTAAGGGAGTAAATTAGACTTTGCTCTTATACAGTTTAACCTGTGCTAATAGTAAAAAATATCTGAATTTATCCTCAAAGCCAAGGAAATCTGACCCTGGGAAAGTGCCTTCAAATTAATCACACTGCATTATTTAATGGCTGTAAAATTATCAGTCCCTTTGGTGTCTGTTAACAGGTTCTCCTGTAATTGCTGTGCGGTTTTCTGAGAGGAGAAGTTGTAATTTTGTTGTTTAATACATTAACCAGAAGCAAAGTTTGTCGTGTTCTAAAATAATATTCAGGTTACCAATAACAATTCCAGTCTTTCATATAAAGAGATGGTTTTGGTTTGTTTTTTTTTTTTTTAAAGTAGGCTGATTGTAGCCTGCACAGGTATTGCCAGCAGTAATGAAAAACCTGTCTTAAACACTGTCATTACTGAGAACATCTGAGTGTCTAAGCTACCCATCCTCTGAAACTTGCTATAATTGTTGTGCTTTCATCCTCCGGTAAAGGATCCTGACTGAGGGAGCATAGTTTGTAAGCTGACCTTGGGCTCTCCGTATGCATGACTACAGCTGATGATGAGTTTTTTGCTGCTTATCTGCCCTCACCAAGTAACCTGCTTTCAAACACTGCTAAATTCACCTTTTTTTTCTCTCTCACTGTCTTCTAAGCAAGTACTGTGATTTGTTTACATTTCTAATCTCGTCTCTTGCGTTTCTTTGCAAAATGCTCCATTTCCACCATATTTATTTATTTTCCACTAGCACTTGAATTTCTGTCACGTTTGTCCACCAGTGGGCTGATAAGATTGACATCTTGAGAGTGATGGAGGTGAGACCCAGAAGGGAATCCCTGTATGTCCTCAGACATACAGCCTGGTCACCAAACTGATTCACATTGCAGAAGGGGTTAATTAGAAGTTGAAGACTCTGAAGTTTTTTACATTTAGTGAGTGTCTTCCTGCTTGAGTTGTGGATGATTTGACATTAACTTTTCTGTTTGTAGGTTGTCAGTAGAGGGAGAAAATCACCTCCCTTGACCTGCTTGCTGGCCACGCTTCTTTTGATGCAGCCCAGGACACAGTTGATCACATGTAATTTTTAATTATCTATGAGACTCCTTAGCATCAGTATTTACTCTGGTTCCATGGCTTAAAAAGACCAGAATAATGAAAAATCACATTAAAAAGCAGTGAGGAATTTTTATCAAAGCTTCAAACTATCGAGACAAATATTGTCCTGATGACTACCTTTGCTCTGAGCTGACTCAGGATCAGAAAGGACCTCTCTGAGTCTCATAGGATGCCAGCCTGCTCCAGCTGCTGTCATGTGTCAGGCACAAAATGACTCTTCCATATGTAGTATTTTCTAGAAATTCCCTATGTGTTGCCTCAAACAAGAGCAAAGAAATGTGGTCTTATTTATATTATTTTTGCTAAGCTTTTTTGATCATGACTTTGCTCTTACTATATCCTTAGAGCAAGTAGTTGGCTTTAGGAAAGGGAGATATCCCCATTGCTGTGTGCATGTTTAAGTACAGATTTTGGAAGATGCTCTTTGAAAAACTTGAAATACCCAACTCAAGGCTGGCTGCATTTTTAGTCTTTTTTCTTTTCTATTTAACTGTAAAATTTCTGTTTTGACCCCTCTGCTCCAGAATGCCACAGGCCAGATTAATTTCCTGGTTTATCTAAGTTTCTAAATTACATGTAGGACATGATGCCACAGACTTTCTCTTTTAAATTACTGGTTTCTTTTTGCCTTGTTCTTCCCTTCTGTTTTCTGGTGAAGATGTAACACCTGCTTTAAGTACCTGCTGAATGCTTTGTCACTTGATTTCTGGCTAATCAGATCTGATGAAGGGCTTTGCCTCTCTTATGCCAGAAGATTTGGCTCAGACTTCCAGAGCAATTTCACAGGTTATTATTATTATTATAAGGATTTATTTTCTTTCCAACAGTTATGTTCTTTATCATAATAGTTCTTTCCAAATTTGTCGTTTACAACAAGCAGCATAATAATGAAATCAATACAACCTTTTTAACTGGTTTAGGTGATGTGTCTGTGTTTATTCAGGGCTTGTTTATTTATAAATAATTTCAAGATAGATATTAATTGAATATCTTATTTTTTGAGCTGACTGTATAATTTAAAGCATACTATGTTAAACTCTGTTATACTTTCAGTTTTACAATATTTGTATAAACTTGCAAACCAGGGAGCAGACAGCTGGAATAAATGTGCTGTGTGAATTGTACAGATGCCTATTATTCTCTTTTTAGCAAAGATTATGAGAAAGCAGTTCTGAATTGTAACCAAGCCATATATAAGTACTAATGGCTGAAAATTAAAGCAACACAAATTCCGTTTAGGAGTGTGATGTCCTGAAGGGTGTTTTGGGGGGAGGGCTCACTCAATAGCCACCCTGCTATCTTTTACTATTTGCCTCGGCACTTGCTGCTGGGCATGTAAGAGATGTGATACAAGCCTAAACAGAGCTTCTAGTCTAACCTAAGGTAGCTGCTCTTATGAATTAAATAGAGCATGATTTTTTAAAAGCTGATGGCCACTAATGAGGAAAAAAATACTCAGGAATATGGTGGGTTTATTCCCAAAGCTTTGCTTTCGCATTTATAATGAAATCGGAAACCAGGTCAGTTTTATGCTTCCTTTTTTTGCTTATGTGGAGGCGGGCATTTTTCACACATCTGCTTTTTTTCGTGCTAAGTTCTATATGGATCAAATCTTAAATAACTTAGCAGCAGATTAATATTTCACTGACTGTGTCTACACAGTCTATTGTGGGCTGCTGAGTTTCTGTGCTCCTTGCGGTCTGAAGGCCACGACTGGTGTGGTGGGCTATGGTGGCTGAGCTAGTACCCCTTTGCAGGGCTCAGGGTCTGGTCTACCAGTGGGGTTGCTGGAACCAGGCTGCCACTTGCCAGGACAAAGAATAAAGTGCAGGTTCACCCACAGACAAACAGGAAAAGCCTCTGTATCTGACAAAAGAACCCTGATTAAACAAATCTGGACTTTGCTGAATGCCTTCTGTATACCAGCAGACTGTTACTCAGTTTATTTATTACCTTTTTCACCATAATATTTACCACCATTGGTTAATATAATATTAACTGTTAAATAATTTGTAAAAAGAGGGGAAATTTTTCTTTCCAGGAAAAGTATCTTCCCATTTTTGGCCACATGATATTTAGTGTTCTTCCCTGCCTAGCTGCTGCAGTTTCTTAAAAAAAAATAAGGCTGTAAATAGTTCTGTTTCCATGCAGTATTGAGCACAGTGGGATTTCAGAGTTTGAATCTAGAGGCATCTAGGCTCTTCTTCTCCCCTCCTCTCCTTTCAGCGGACTCATGTTCTGATCCCTGTTACACCTTTGCATGGCATTATGTGGACTGCAAAAATCAGAATTTGACTGATGGTTTTTAAAGTGTGCATTACAGCTGCCAAAGACTGGAAACAAGGATAATATCCTAGACAAAGGAAAGTTAACAGTGTTTGAAATATTTTGTTGATTTTCAAGTTCTAGACTGGTCAACAACTATAAAATAAAAGTTAGACTTCTGTTTATTGTGAATATTGGACGTATGTGAAAGGATCATAAGTAAAGCATTTATTTTAATGCAGAATAGATTCATGAGCCTGTGACACATTTTATATGAAGCATTTGTTCAGTATGAATGGATTATGGATATGGTACTAGGGGTGCTGCAGTGTTTGCAGAATTCAGTAGAAGCGACTTCTTTTCTTCCTTGCCTTCACAAAGAAAACGCAGTCTCTATAGCATCATGTACCTTCCTGGTACAAAGCAAGAAGCCAGCAAGGCAGAATGGAATTTTCTCCTGAAAAATTCTTTTTACTACTTTAGCTCCCTTTTTGCACTTGGTTAAAGAGGTTTTGCTGTCATTGGATTTGCATGCACACTCATCCCACTTTGATTTCTCCTGTTTTCCAGCCTGTCAACAGTCACATTTCTGTAGGGTGAAGGTGAAGTGTGAAGAAAAATGATTTGTGCCTTCTCTTTCCGTTTTTTTTTCTTGTTTTCATGTTTATACAAAGACTGAATGAATTTTGAGTGTTCTTGAATACCAGTTTCCTGCTTAGCAGTTGTTTTCAGTAACACCTGCAGGCTTGCACTGCATACACGGACATCAGATTGGCAAAAGGTGTGAGAAAAGACAATGCCATCACGGGAACTGAGGCAAAGAAAAGCAAAGTGCCTTTCCCAACATCAGGTAGAATTATGTCACAAAGATGAAATTTGAGATTTAAAAAAGAAAAGTTTGGTTGTTTTTTTGTTTTTCTTAAGTGTCAGTGCAGACTGACCTCTCTATGTGCATTTGGTTTTTGAAACTCGGATCTTTTTACTAAGCCCTGTCCTCTACATCTTCCTCCCAGTTGCAGACAGTTAGAGATTGAAGCACATTCTAAAGTCACAAACAGTCAGAAACACGTGAAATGTAAGGAAATGAGAGAACAGAAGATGTTTCAGTTAAGTCATTCAATTGCTCACTGAGGAACTATTAGTGTCTAGCTCCTATTCATGGAGGCATGTTGGTATAGGGACACCCATACTGTATGTACACCTATACTGATGGGAAAGGCATCTGTCTAGTACAGTAGCCTACTTTGATCTGATAGAGTGAAATAAGCTATGCTGGGGGAAAATCATTTTATCAGTGTGGCTATCTTTATGCTGCTGAACTCATTTCTTCCCTCTGTACTAGGCAGAGTCTATTTGTGGTACAGAAATGGTTTGACAGTACATGTTCTGTCACTTCAATAAGTATACTGTGGTTATCCCAGTGTCAAAGTTAAGCAAAAGTGAAGTTAAAACAAAACCTGTTTCACATATCACTTCTTTGAAAAGGGATAAGAGCTTAGAAGTATGGAGGTCCCCTCAGTGTAGGTTTGCTCTCTTTCACCTAGGTCAGATTTAGGTCTATAGCCATTTTCTCTAACCAGTTGTTGACTTTGTTTTGGCTGGGTCAGTCCTCCAGTGTGTTTGCCATTGTATCGGGGGTACCAGCACCAGGATGGGCTGCCTGCAGAAGGTTGGTGGCTTGGCTGCAGGTGTCCACATTCTTCCTTACGTAGTGTGAGCTGCAGCCATCTGAACCCCACCTGCTCTGCTGGGGAAAATGCTGGAAACTCTCTAGAAAAAAACTCATCCATTCTGATGTCCTACCTAAGCCAAAGTACAAGAGTCAGATTTGGCACTTAGTCGGTTTATCAGTGGGACAGTCTTGATTATAGCTGTCTTTAGTGTTTGCTGGTAAACGAACAACAAGAAAAAAAAATTGGCGTGATATATGACTATGGGAAAAGTCGCTGAGAAAATACTGTTGGACTGGAGGGGGTGGCTGTTTATTCTTAGAAGTCTGCTCACAGTCTTGTAATGTTTTTATGCTTGAATATACATCTGAATATATCATATGATCATCTGCATGACTTTTCTTTTTTTCCTTTCTTGCAGTGCATGCCAATTAAAGGCCTTGGATTTGTGCTTGGAGCCTACAAATGTATTTGCAAGGCTGGATTCTATCATCCCAACATCTTCTCAGTGAACAGCTTTCAGAGTAAGTGCCTTTGCTTGAGTTTAAAAAGAAAAAAAGAAAACAGAGCTAGCATTAATAATGCAGGACTCCTTTTTATCCTCATCAGGGTTATCCTGTAAAATCCCACTGGTCTGCAACTCTCGGATTATATAATCACTTAAGGAGTTCTAACCCTTTGGTTTGTCATTCGCAATACTCTTGAGAATCCTATAAAACATATCCACTTGAAGAATATTTGATTTGTAAATAAATGTAAAAACATGAAAAAGAAGTCTTGCTATGGGGAAACAGATTTCTGGCATCTGTGCTCAAGCACAAGTATTGATAAAATTAATCTAGTAATTATCTCTTTGTTCAGGGCAAACTAGAATATCCTAGCTTCTGGCTTTCTGTGAACTTTAATTGTTTTCATGTTACTTCATTTGCAAAGGAGAATCCAAAGGAGCATCCAAACTCTATTACTTGCTGATAAGGTGTTAGAGATGGGTCTGGTTGGTACTGTGATATGGATAACATATAGCCTGCACTTGCCCAGGACACACATTGTATGGTACATAGTTACCCACCCTAAGGGAAAGGAAACAAAACTTGGTTGATACTCACCAAGGAAAACAGATAAACTGCATGCCCAAAGTTGTTCTATGTTACTTGCATCATATGACCAAAGCGTAATCTCTACACAGATGTGCCAAAATCATTACAGTTATGCTAGTAGAGCTCATGCTGCAGTCACAGGTGTAAAGGTATTGCTTGAAGGTGTAACAAGGCATCCTTCTCTGCCTCTTGCTTTTGAGTGAATAACATCCTCAGCTTCTTCATGCCATCCTCTAGCCAAAGGTTTACATTGTCAGCTCTCTGCTGTGGGACCAGTTTGTACGAGATGCCCAGGCACTGAGTAGCTTTCACCAAGCTTGGTTCAGGACTGTGTGTATTATCTCCTGCCTTGTGTGAACATAGCTTTTCCTTTTCCACTATAGAAATACCTCTTATAGTATGCAACACTTAATGTGCAGATCTATAATATTCAGCGATACAGATTTAGGTATTTTATACTGTTAAATCATATGCAGGATTATATGACATGGTACTTGTAAAAGCATGCCCCCATTCTACAGAGTACCTGGTAATTGGGTTAAATAAATTCTTTGGTGTGGACTCAAGAGCTGCAAATAAAGCTTCCAAGTTCCTTCCTATATTAGTTACTCATGAGCTCTGCTTTCTTACATAAAAGGAGGCAGGGGTTATACATGAAAGGTAAGTCGCTTTTAATATTAGGAAAGCTTTAGACTTCTCTATTTGTTCACAGCCCTGAGTTCCAGATATGAAATACTTTGATCCGTGTCATGAGTTGGCCTGTTTTTTATTGATTTGATCTTACCCCTAACTCAGCAGATCTCACATATGTATATATATTTGTATATGTTGTGTCTTCTGTATATATGTATAGCATGTATAGCACAGTGAGTTTGTTCAACAGTTTGCCTGGTGAGTGTTTGTTTCCCTTCTCTTTTCATATTGTGGCATGTCACAGAAGATAACCTTGTGATGCTGCTTTTTTTTTTCTAGGCTGTATGACTCTTTTGATAGAGTAAGGATGATGGTTGGTTGTTCTGCAGTGCAGTGGGCTACAGTAGAGTTGGAATTTAGCTCTTTGAATGAGCACGTAAAAATAATCATTCTTAGATTTTTGTCATACCAAATGCCACCAAACACACAAAAATAATGTGACTAGAGATTGTAACAGCACTAGGGATCATTAGGGATGAGACTCATTGTATCTCATATCAACTGTATACAATGTATATGCATGGTCTATATTAGTCACCTAGGTTTCAACTGCAGTCAGCAGCGAGCGTGTGGCTCCCCTGGAGGGTAATTCTGCTGCTTTAGAAAGGCAGAATTTGTCTTTAGGTGGGAAAAGTAACTCTTAAGGCAAATAACCTTTTTTCTTCATTTACTATGGAAGGAGGAGCCTACATAGCTACCTTAGATTGGGTATTTAGCTTCTGAATAGCTAACATAGAGTGGGATTTGTCTGATGAAAGTGTTTGCATATGCTGATATTTTAGGGGATGTAATTACATTATCTGGGGCCACTTTGATTTGAGCATGTGTTACTGTGAGCTAACATAAACATGAGTTTTGAAACAGTCAGTAATAAAGAGCTGCTTTAATTCATCCAGATGCAGCTCAGTCTGCCAAGCTGTGTAGGTAATTCCAAAAAGTGAACAGTGAGACAGCCAATGTGAGACTGTAAATGACTGTGGAGTAATGGGAGAAAAAACAGTGGTTCAAGGGAACTTAGCCCTGTCACCCAGCTGCATTCTGTAAAAAGAAAAAAGAAAAGGGTGACACAGTTAAAACAGCTCTAGTCTGTATTTAGAGGTTCAAAATGATGCTAATACAGGAATGGTAGGCATGAATCCTGCAAGCAGTTTTGATAGAAATTGTCTGACCTGAAGATCTCTTTGTGGAGAGATTGCTAAAGTCTGATGATAAAAGAGATGAAACTAAGTAGAAATGTTTAGAAAGTATTCCTAGAGGAAGAAAACAAAAAGGCAGGAAAGATTTGCAGGTCTCAAGTTAAGATGTAAGTGGATGGATGGATGGATGGATAGATCAGTTCTTTGCTTCTGTGGACTGAAAAAATTGGCCAAATGGGTTATATCTTGGAATGGGGGCATTTATCAATGATACTGGGATTCTGCACTGCAGCAAGATATGGTTAACTGCAGCTGCACATTGTACCTGAAGTGTCTAAGCAGGGGCAAGGTTTTCCTTTAGGTTCAGATGAATGTTTAGGTTTGAGTCTGAAAGATGGCTATATAAAATGACGTTGCAGGGATGTTGGACACTCTACACTGTTTGCTGGTGGGAAGGCTTAAAAGAGTGCTTGTACCTGCCTCCTCTGCAAACTCAGCTGGGGCCCTGAATGCCAAGATGCAATGCTGCATAAACAGTGTCCTCTGTAGGAAAGAGTTTGCAAATCCGTTGCTTTTCTGACTTAGAGCAGCATGGTGTTGCTGCTCACGGGGATATCGCACAGATCATGCTGTGGGTTCCCAAAGTGGGTGTGGGACAGGACTGCGGCTGAAATTTAGGCTGTTGTCTTACTGAATTGGAAGCCATGTAGGAGACTGTTTCCCTCCCAAGGCTGAGTTTGTTTGTGAGAGCTGATGGTGCCAGAATATGTAAAACCTTTTTATTTTTACTGCATTGGTTAATGGGAACCCTGGGTACTGGTGGGGCACAGAGTTATTGCCATTTTCCAGGGTCTCTTCTGAGGACGGAAATTAATTTTAGAAAAAACTGTGTTTAATGTGTGCAAGTTGCATTAACCTGTAAGTGCTTGAGTACATGATTACGCACTTCCTCCTAATGGCTTATTTTTTTGTAGCACTATTAGTATAGGTAAAATAGATTAACTGCTGACTACATAAATTTTAACATTTTTTTTAACACTCTTCTACAAAGAACTTATGTTCTCTGCCTCATGGGGTAATCAGGTTTGCATTGGAAGATCCTTAGTAGAACAGTGGTGCTTTGTTCAACCTAAATGTTCATTTTTTAGCAGTGCATCATCCATATATTGTAAAGATTCTGCTCAGCTCTTGCTGTTTGGATGTGGAACCTGCCTTGTGCAAAAAGGTGCTTGCACCAGAAATGTCTCTCTTACTTGGATATGGAACTTTACTGTTGTCATGGTTTAACCCCAGCCGGCAACTAAGCTGCACGCAGCCGCTTGCTCACTCCCCTCTGGTGGGATGGGGGAGAGAATCAGAAGGGTAAAAGTGAGAAAACTCATGGGTTGAGATAAAGACAGTTTAATAGGTAAAGCAAAAGCCACATGCACAAGCAAAGCAAAATAAGGAATTCATTCACCACTTCCCATGGGCAGGCAGGTGTTCAGCCATCCCCGGGAAAGCAGAGCTCCATCACGCATAACAGTTACTTGGGAAGACAAACACCATCACTCCGAACATCCCCCTCTTCCTTCTTCTTCTCCCAGCTTTGTATCCTGAGCCATATGGTATGGAATATCCCTTTGGTCAGTGGGAGTCAGCTGTCCCGGCTGTTTCCCCTCCCAGCTTCTCGTGCACCCCCAGCCCTCTTGCTGGTGGGGTAGTGTGAGGAGCACAAAAGGCCTTGACTCTGTGTAAGCACTGCTCAGTGATAACAAAAACATCCCTCTGTTATCATCACTGTTTCCAGCACAAATGCAAAACACAGCCCCTTACTAGCTGCTATGAAGAAAACAAACTGTATTCCAGCCAAAATGAGCACATCTGTCTCTAACAGTGCTATGATCACTTAAAAAGTCCTTCAGAGAGGTTTCCAGTTCAATGGAAATTTCTGGTTTTTGCACATACCCTTTGGTTTTGGTTCTTCAGCAGAACTCACATGCAGATCTTTGCACGTATGAAGGCTGTCACTGACTTCAGTGATCCCTTTCTGGGGTAAGGATTATGCACATGGCAGGTCCAGTTACATTCACACACACAGAGTTACTGCAGCGCTGTCGATGCTACTGCTGTTGTTCATAATTTATGCTGTAATAGAACAGAGCAGAATCAGTCTTCTGCTCAGCATGAGCTGTGCTCTCTGTGTCCATCTACTGAGTTTTGGCTGGAGCCTGGGGTGATTTTGTTTTGAGATGGTAGCAATCTCTGCCCTGGTACTTAGCAGCCTGCAGTGCCATTCTTACTTTGCAGGAAGATCTCAGCTGGCAGCGTCACAGCTGCTGAGGCACCTCTTGCATAGCAGTATGTGCTTAGGAGAAAGAAAGCTGATGAAGAGTTATCCTCAGGAGACCATTTCAAAAACAGATGGACTGATCAGTCAGAAACATAAGACTGTGATAGAAGAGGGAAGAACTAGGGAAAAAATACAGTAGAGTGGACATAGCTGAAACATTTAAGCTCTTTGTTTTATTTTTCCAGTACTCAAGCATTTTCCTTATTATACTTCATATTAGTTTGTATCCCTATTCCTACTTCCCACCAATTCTTTGTTCTTTTTTCATTCCATTTTATCCTTTTTGTTTGGTGGTTTTGGTGGGGGTTTTTTGTGTTTTTCCTTGAGAGCAGTACTTTTTCACACCTTCCTCATCCTCAGTTTGAACTCCTGCAGCACAGTCAGTGTTTTAGTGTTTGCTTCCATTTAATTTGTGTCAGTGCTAAAACCACTGCTGCCTTACATGGGGAAGAATTGGCTTCTTGTCCGTCTGCCTTAACAGTGTTTGAAATCTTTTGCTGTCTTTTCGGGAGGAAAAAAGGGTTTTTTTCACTAGAGGAGGCATGTATAATCCTAAAGAGCTGCTGAGATGGGAGAAAGAACAGCACAGGGAAATCTCTATCAGTGCTGTAAGAGGCAGTAACTTCATGATTGGCTTGGACTGTCTGTGGTTTAAATTGACATTACATTGACTTCAGTGAGGGGACAGGGCAAGGGAGAGGGTGGCCAAACAAGCTCCCAGTCAATGGTAAATACAATGACTGGTTCTTTCCCAGGAACTTCTTTCACAGAGTCTGAAAAATGTTCTTTCTTTTTGGCAAAGAGAAAGAAAAGAAAAAGATGAGAGTTGTAAATAATTCCTTATCACATTGTGTAAATCTGAAGTAGATCATTTTTTTTTTGACCTTTCTTATATTAGCTATAATGAAGAATCATTTCAAAGTCAAAATATATTCTCCAGGTAGTCAGTCGTAGCTGGAAGTGCAGGAGATGCATATGAATGATTTTTCTTTGTATACAGCAAACAGCATGACACCAGACACATCTAAGCAAAGGCTTGCTGTTGTGTTATGAAGTCATAACCTTGGGGTATTTACTGAAGCAAACAACTTTTTATTGGCTGTTATCCCTGTAGTATGTGACAAGCATATACATGAAGAAACTGCCATGCATGACTCAGATAAGAAAATGCTTGATAAAATGGGTTATAATATATTTGCAACAACTTCCAAGGTTGAACATTTTAGAACTAAAGTAAGAATATTTGTAGGACTATGCAAAACTATCAAGCTGTATTCATATAATATTTGTGACTTAATCTCATAACTTTAGGTATTAAATGGTATTTTTTCAGTGATTAAATTTTTACACTGAAATTAATTTATGTAGTTACCACAATAAAACCACTTTAACAAATGGCTTGTGTGGCTTTTTTGGAGATGGGCTAATTGAAGGGTGCCTATAGAACTGATAAAGGAACAGGTGGGTGGTAGAAAAGCAGGTTGACATGAGTGCAAATGTTGAGGAAATGAGGTGGAAAACTGATGGTATTGCACTTGATTTGGATACAGAGATGGGCAGTGGGAGACTGTGACTTTTGTCTCTGACAGAGGAGAGTGTGGGTCCATAGCTTTAGCTGTAATTTATAAAACAGAGATATAATGTTTGATATGGAGAAAGGTGGTTTCTGGCAAAGCTCTTGGAATGTTAATGGGCTGAGGTCCATGGATGCTTGCTCTGAAAAGAAGTTCCAGTCCTAGGATATCTTCAGGATTAGTGTTCCTTAGAGGTTCTCCACTTTCTCAGGATGCCCAAGTCTGGTTATTTTCCAACATTTCCATTCCTGCCTTCCAAAAAGACACAGGATCTCTTCTTACTGTCTGCTTGTGTCTAAGAAAATCTGGCTACCAGCATGAGTCAGCAGTACTCTGCGGTATTCAGGTTTCCAACATCTTTGTTTAGAATAAAGCTCCAAAGAGAAATCCACAACCTTCATCACAAATACCAGCCTGTTGTGTGCTCACTGTAGGATGCAGGAGTGAAGCATCCTACACTGAGGATGAGGAGCACAGGCCTGCTGGAATGGCATGCCAAATAAACAGGCTTGGGTATACAGCCTCTTGTCACTTTCCCGGGCTTTGTCTGTCAGCAGATGTGTGCTCATGTGTATTCATCCATAGATATGAGAAAGCAAGAAATAATTACCCTTGTAGATAACTTTCTGCTTCAAATGTTTCAAGTTAAAAGTCTGAAGAGATTTTCATAAGCCAATATGCATGTGCAATATCAGTGCAATAGGCTGTCTCTTGAGTTAACACTAAACAGTGTATGATTTACTACTTTTACTGATAGAGGAGGAGAATTTTGATCAAAGATATTGGAGCAATTCTCTAGTCCTGTGAAAAGTGAGAGAAGTTATCACACATTTTAACACACCCTTGATTTGACTTCAGCCACGTTCTCTTGTTTCTGGAAACTGCTAAGCCTGTCTTACTTATATTAAACATTTTCAGTAAATTCAGTTTTCCTTTTTATTTAACACTGTTCTTTTTTGCCTCCTCTTTCTTTCACCTTTTGTTCCATAACTTGCCTGTAGGGTAAGCAGTCTTGCAGGGAGTTACAGGCAAGTGTTCATGGATCAGAAAAAGTAGGAATCCTCCTGTGTGCTCTGTTGGTGGGTTCGCTTTGATGGATGTGATGTCAGTTCAGGAATAATTGATTTTTCTAGACAGAATATTAACTTGCCAATAGCTTTTCCAGATTTCCTGGCATGCTTGTGTGAACAATGAAAAATTATCCTTATTGTAAGTGCACTGGTTTTGCTTTGGGGACAGAATAGTGCAATAATGCAACAGCATGCTAAACAAATGTTAATTAAGAACAGTTAAAAATTAATTCACTAGGTAGCATCTTTATGAAATTGAAGAACAATCTGAAAGAGGATCAGAGTTTGTACTGTGAGCATGGAGTAGTTAATGGGTCTGCTCTAGATGTGTCTGTGTAAAATCCTTTCCTTGTTCCCAAATCTTTAATGTAATTTTTTCCCCATTCAGAAATCTCCTTCAGAGAATTTCCTGCACAGGTTTAGCCCACTTTAAATACAATGGGAAAGCATTTGGCATGTAATAAGCTCAGTTTCCTTCATGTCTAAATTGGTCTGCATTTTCTGAATGTCACAAAGGAGGGTGAAATGACACTTGGCCAAGCCATTTTGTGACTTAATGAAAAAGGCCAACAGGGAGGGAGAGGGAGTCAGCAGAGGACTGGTTTGCTGGATGAACTGCCCATACTGTACAACTAAAGGTGTCTCCCCTTAACCTTCTGATACTTTCAGGAAAAGATGCAGAAAATCGCTTTTCTGGCAGTGAATTGTCTGAGGAAGTCTACACCTGCCTGCCCTGCAGGGAAGGATGTTCTTACTGTACAGATGATACTCCCTGCTATGCACAGGAGGACAAGTATTTACGGCTGGCTATCATCTCATTCCAAATGCTCTGTATGCTGCTGGACTTCATAAGCATGCTGGTAGTCTACCATTTTCGTAAGGCAAAGGTGAGCAGACATGTTTTACTTTGATATTCCTGCTCATTGTGTGGTACAGACTCATTTATGTTAGGTGTATAGCTTCTCATTTTGACAGTCAATTTCTCAGGTAAGGAGCTCAATTTGAGGAGAGGAGGAGATTTCCAAGCAAGAATACTTTGCTTTAAGAGTGGAGATACCTAAATTGTTTATTTAATTTTAAAAAACCACACTGAGCAATTTGTGTCTCCCAGTGAAATCTGCTTGTATTTATAGATGGTCAGCAAAAATCAAGGAAGCTTATTATGTTTGAAGGAGTTTTGGAAAATCAGGCCAATTATGCAGGTACCTAAGGAGACATGCGGGTATTTATAGTCTTGAAATCTTGAACGTGTCTGTTATACCACGGCTGGGAATGATGTTTGGTTTCAATATATTTGAGAGACGAGCTGGAAAATAATTATGTCAAAGAGAAATCTTTCCAAATATAAATATATATATATATATATACACACACACACACACACAACCTAGGCGATCCTGTGATCAAAAAATTCTAGTTCCTAGGGAGTTTAAACTTGATTCTATGGTAAAAATATTTTTTTCTGAATATATGAATATATTAAGGACTGTCTGTAAATTGCTGATGTAGGCTACTGTTATGTTTTATGTACTAACCTAATGGACTTTCTGCTTTTATCTCATTCAAAATCTTTTAACATGTAATATCTCATGGAATCTCACTGTTGCCTCAGTAAATGCAGAATATTCTCCGAAACTTCAATTTACTAAAAAAAATATGAATTGAAGCTGACATATATTCACTACCTACATTTCAGAGACATAGTTGTGCACACAGTATGCTACATTGTTGAAATTCATAGCTTCATCCACTTTCCATAACTAGATAAGCATTTCCATTTTGTTTTTCAAACACTTGATCCCACGGTCTACCTAATCCTACAGTGTCTGTGTTACAAATGTGTAGCTCATTTTGAAAGACTTTAATATCCTGTCAGGAAATCACAGAACGAGCAGTAACATTCTTTTTTTTTCTCTTCTGTTTCTGTCAGCGTTTTTGTATTTAATGATATCACATAAAATGATTCAAATACAGACTTAATTGTATTTATAAAGCTTTTCATTATGAAAAATCTGTTGTAGGCATCTGTTAGTTATCTAGTATTAACCTAGCAGAAGAACTTCGTTCCAGTTTTGTGAGGTTTTAGTCTGCATGGTAATGTTACTCGCTTTTAATGTCATAGACAACATCATGAAAGAAGCATTCCTTGTGAATAAAAAATTTATTCTCTAGACCTACACAGTGAACAGAGTAGCAAATTAGGCTTGATTTTTTTTCCACACTGAAATATTGATATACTGTTTAAGATACGTCTATATTTTCTCATAAATAATATATCAGAGATGAGTAAACTTGCGTACACTCTTGCACTTGTACACTTAGATGTGTTCAGATATATGTATCCACTACAGTAGAAAAAAAAAGATACATCTTTATTAAACATACTACAGAAATCTTGTATTTCACAAAATCTGCTGGTAACAAAAGGTGTTTTTTACTTTTGTGATGATTAGCCATTTCTCCAAACTAGACTATGAATAACCAACCAGATGGGATCTCATACTAAAGATGGGATATTTCATACCAAAGCAATACCAAAGGGTGGTTCTTTCTGAAAAAGTTTTCAGTCTATAAAAAAGCTTGATCTTATTTTTTCCTAGATTACCTCTTAGCATTAGGGATTGATCATGACATCTGAACAAGTGAGAACCAGACTTAAAACATTATTTTTTTCCAGAAATAAAAGTGATGCCTTTGAGACATTGCATTTCATTCAGTTGGACAGAGATGGATTCAATTATAATTTTGCTACCTTAGAAAAGAGTTGACTTTGCTCTAAATATTTATCTCACAAGGAAAAGGGGAGGAAAAATGAGACAAAAAAATAATATTGTGATTAATAGTCCTTTCCTGTATGATCAATATTTTCAAGGAATAGAAACTGATAAATAGAAGTTCCATTGCTTTTCATGTCATTCAGCTGAGTTTTTTCTTGGATTCCTTTTATGTACTTTATCTTGTTGGTACAGCATGCTTTTAAAAAGAAAAAAAGTCTTGTGTGATTACCGTGAAATGACAAGATGTATGAAGGGCAAACATACTGAGAACAATGAGTATTTGCATAAGAAAACTACTGGTTACATTGGATGATGACAGAAATTTGTAGTGAATGAAAAAAATTAGTAACTGACTGTCTACTCTCGGCCAAGGGAAGAAAGTCATAAAAATGAAAGAAGAGCTATTGAAATATATTCAAAATATCTGCATTTTGAGAATTTCCAACTGTTAGTGAAACAAACCTCAATCGGGTTAGTATATCTGTCCGTGTTTAAAGTTACTGTGTTAAACTGCTCGTTTCCATTGTGCTGGGTGGGTGTCAGAGAAGAACATTTTTTGGATTCTCTCCCATATATGGCACTACAATATTCAAATAGTCACAAAAAGTAATTTTTAATACAGCATTTCAACAGGAAGAACTATGTTCTGCTACCATATCAAGAAACAATCTTCAGAGTCTTTAAAAGAGCAAAAGACGGGGGTTAAGAATTAAAAAATGCTAAATTAAGGCCCTAATGCTGAAAAGAATGAAGAGTGGATATGTGGCATTTTGGTACAGTTGTTGATCAGTAAAATGGGAAGACAAATTGGATCAAGTTACTACTCTAGTAAAAGTGCCTGTGCAGAACACTGCTTAATGCTTATACTTTATGGAGGCTCCTGGTAATTACTAACTTCAAAAAACTAAGGTCCTGAAAAGTTTAAGTCTGCTAACAGAAAGCACCTTGGGAAGAAACACCCTGGCACCTTGACTGTCATATTGTGAGTATAATAATTCAAAGAATGATAAAGGTCCATAAGGACTCTTTAGCTCATGATGGAGGTGACAACCTTGGTCTGAAAAAGATCAACATGTCAATAAGAGCAGTTAGACTTCATGCCGCTTCTTGAAAGTGTTGTAGTTACTCATTGTCATGGATTGAGGCTGGGCAGGCCACTAAAGAAACAAGAAACAGATGCTCTCTGTTAACCCCTTTCCCTTCCCAGACAGGGGAAGGGAAGGAAGAAAAAAGGGAGAGAGACTTATGAGTTGGGAATAAAACTAAAACAGCTTTAATGAAACTATAGCAATAAAAAGAGAAATATAGTAACAAGAAGAAAAATAATGAACTATTTACAAATATGTACAAAATTAGTATTGAGCTTCTCCTCCCGAATCACACGCTTGCCCTGATAATGCTCACGTCACCACTGGTGCTTCAGAGCACCTCTGGGAAGATCCCAGGCTGGGCTCCTGGATGCAGCGGCAGATGGGAGCTGGATTCAGGAACGCGCAGATCACGGACAGAGTCTTCCCAGGATGCCAGCCATAGAAAACGAGCAAAGGCAGGAAGAAGGGCAGGCCAGAGAAGAAGGCAGCAGGGCTTATCCCCTGTGATCCCTCAGCTTTATACTGAGCTTGACATGTGTGGGATGGAATACTTAATTGGTTAGTTTGGGTCACCTGTCCTGTCCACTCCTCCCCGCAGGTGCAACCATTTTGTGCCCTTACACTAAGGGGGGACCTCAAGACGGCACTGAAAGAATTTGGCAGTGACCTTAGTTTCTGGAAGATTAAGTATAAGGAAGAGCCTTTCTGCACACTATTGTACAGAGAGCTCAGTACTAACTATAAACATTGAGCGTTGTCACATCTAGGAGCAGGCTAAAGATCTACCAGAGCCTTAGAGAGGAAACCAGATGTGTTGTAAACAAGTTCTTATAAAAGTCCCAGACCATGGACCTGCAAAGAACTTAAAGAGCTCATCAGTTATCAGGCTGCCTTTTCAAATGAATTGGAAAGAAGAGCTGAAAATGACCATTGCATAGCAGCGTACCAACTTAAACATGGAGCAATCAGGTAGAGTGCAACTGCTGTGAGTAACTGTAAGTGCCCTTAAGAAATGCTAAGAACCACTACTGGCAAAGAGACCAGAGAAGCTGATCTCAGCCATAGCATGGAAGAGGCTAATTGCTACTTTAGAGATGAAGGAGAGATGAGAATGTGACACCAGCCTTGACTCATGCTAGACCTATTCAGAAGGGTCTTGTTTGCTGTGAATTCTCATTCAGCTCAACACTAAAGGCTTCAGAGTAGTTGCACTAAAGCCAAGCTACTTTCCCATCTTTTCTTCTTGTGATCTGCAGCACAGCCAAGTTCTGAGTGGGTAGGGGCACCGTGGGCACACTGGAGGAAACCTCTGGGGGGTCTGGTCTTTCTGTCTCCCTAATGTATCTGTGCCCAACATCTCTGGATGTAAATCCAGTATATCAAGGTAAAATTGACAGCAATTGGAAAATATTGTTTTCAGCTCTTATAAATAATGTAAAAAGTGCTTAGAAGAGTCATCAAAGCAGCAGTTCAGAACGGCGTTGTCATATATGCTGAGGGACATGGTTTAGTGGTGAATTGGCAGTGCTGTGTTAATGGTTGGACTTGATCTTAGAGGTCTTTTCCAACCAAGGCTTTTCTGTGATTCTGTGATTGTTCTAATTAACAGTCATGAAGGACCACTATAGAGCACATTGGAATGAAGGGCTTTGCCCCATTCAAGACCATTTCCACTCCCAAATATTATTACTTTATAACTAAATGACCTTTCATTGTACTAGTCTTCCCCCCCACCACCCCATTTACAAACACTTAAGAGCTGTTGGAAACACAGAAATAGAAATACTTTTAATGAGAGGAGAAAAATATATATCTGGAACACTGATTAAGGAAAAAACCTGCAGTTAACAAGACTACATGGCTGATCATCAACAAGAATAAATCATTTTGCCTCTATTGAGGGAACTGTGGCAAATAGCACTGACTGTTTTTATATGTTTTTTACTCTCTGTTGAATACAGATTTCCAGTGATTGAGTTTCAGGATAGCTAGATACTCTATACCAGCACTTTGCTATTTTTCCATTTGGTGTAAATACATTTAAGTATTCTGCTAAATATGATTTCAAAACTGTGAAGATAGTCCCTAAATAATGCAATTTTAAACATTGCACAGAACTGCACATAGATGGAAAGGCAGCATGCAAATTAATGTTGTAGTTCCCCTTTCTGAAACTGAGAAATCAACAATTTCTTTTCTCCCTTACTGCATTCATGATAGGATGTAGTAATTCAGAGTGAGATAATCACAGGCTATTGATGTGTGATACATCTTTAAATATTAAAGCATGCTGGCTTTGCAAACATACCTTTTTTTGCTAATGTAAATCAGTCAATCCTTTCTCTTTTTTAACTCTACAGTGGTATCTTGATGTGCTTATGCCTGGATGCCTTTCATCTTTGGTGTGCATTCTGCTTTTTTCTCCCTAGACACCAATTTCTGACATTTCAGCTGAAGTGGAAACTTGATAGAGGGAAGAGAGCTTACGCTGATGGAGCAGCTGCCTTTACATGCTGTGCTGGTGGGCATACCTGACAGTTCACTCAGCACATACACATTCTGTGCAGTGCTTTATACACCCTTTCTTCATCATATCATAGAGTGAAAACCTGGTTTCTTTATCATTTCTCAGGAAAGCTTATTGTAGTCTTGAGGTGTGCAGCTTTAAAGATGTTGACAATGTTGTTTTGAAAACTGTTGTTGTTTTCAGTAGGATTCTCATTTCCTTTTTTTCATAAAACAGAGTTCATAAAATGTCCTTTCCCATTTTTCTTTGTAGTTAAGATATACCTTTATGGATGCTGTACTTTAACTCTCACATAAATAATTGCAGAGTGCCATATTGAAAAGAAGTGGAGGGGCTGTTAGCCTGTGGCAGCAGTTGAGAATCAGAGATGACATGCTGGCTGCTGGAGTTCCCAAAGACAGCAGGCATTGGTAGGCATGACTGCAGCGGTGGTGTTGCCCTACCTTTGCAGGCTGTTGCAGCATTTTCTTCAAAAGTCCAGGGGTTTCACATCTGTACATAGTTGCATTCTATTACATGGTTTAGAGGAATTAAGTGCTTGTGAATAGAAAAATAAACTTAGTTCCACTATAGACACTTTAGGCCTAAGGAAAAACTAGAGTGGAAGAAAACAAAGATCTAAATGTAAGATATATTGCTTGATTTCAGTTCAGTCTCATGAAGAAGAGATAATGAGAACAGCAGGTCAGTAGTAGGAAGCACAAAAAGGCTATATACGGTGTTCACTAGAGAGAGTCTACCCCGAACGGATACAGGAGGTCTTAAAAATGGCTTTTCATCAGTACTCAACAGTAGACAAAGTTGAATTACACAGTACTTTAGGGCTTATCTAGAAAACATACATGGTTTATTGGGGAGTGTACTGCTTTCAAAGTGATGATCAGCTGTGGTCCATGACACGTTTGCTCCACTTTGGCATTCGGACTATTTTCTGGCCTTTACTTTCTGAACTGTAATGTCTTGCTATTTAAGACTTTGCAGTCTTTGAATTGTTATCTCCTGTTCCACCAATACTCCGCAGAACTACAACATATAGCCCCAGTGTTCAAATTAATGGAGCTGATAGTTGTGTACTTTCAGTGTAGGGTGCTGGTCAGGAAGATCGCTGTCACCAGAGACAGGATGTAGTAGCCTTGAAGGCATATGTAAGTTTAATTATATTACACTGTGATTTCACTTTTAAAATAAATTATGAAAAACAAAGGTAATCAAATCCTTGAATTTCATCATATATTTTCCAACAACAAGAACTATTACAGCGTAGAATAATTTTTCCAAAGCTTTTTCAGAGCTAGAAATTAAACTGAGCAGACTGCTAAGATTTTTGGTTATCTGTCAGTCTCTGGTTCTTGATGAGTCTTGCATTTGTGCCCCTTGTAGGAAGGCTGCATAGACAAAATGGTCTGTCACATGATAATCTTTCCCCACTGATTCTTTGATGCAGTAACTTCAGGACAGTTGCATTTACTTGAAGTTTCATTTGGGGTTTGAATGGGCGTTTACAGATTTTCCGGGAAGGGACTTCCTATCATGCCAGCAGAATAACGGTGACATTATTTATTTATCCTGCTATTTGTCTTGGAGCTGTATGCTGCTGTGAACCTTCCTTGTACAATCAATAGCAATAACAAAGTCCCTGGTGGCTTGCACAAGGTCTTTGGCATGCCTGTCTTTCCAAGAGCAGACTTCTGTCTGAAGTAGACCTTTCTTTTGTTTTAAGGGTCTAAATGTAGGCTCAGAACTATTCCTAGCATGAAACCAGTTTGTAGTGGAGGGACTTTTCAACCAGGAAGGCTTGCAGAATTTCATAATGACAGTCATTTGCTTGACGAGCTCTTTGTCTCTGGGAAAAGCATTTGGCCAATAGACAGGGCCAAGGTTTGGAGATTGAAACATGAGTTTTGATGCAGCTGGGATTTACATTCCAGTGGGCCACTGTCTGGACCCCGTTTTGATGCTGAAAACCAGTATAACTAAAGAGAAGCACATCTGAAGATGTGAAAATAATTTTTTTTTTAAAAGTTTCACTTGAAGGAAGAAATAGCTTAAAAGAGAAAACAATATCAGAAAAAATGTAGCATGAGAATTTTTGAATAACAAATAAAACTGTGTTGGAAAGTCTTTCATTTTCTACTAAATATTTTTGTATAGTAAAACTTTTGTTTAATGGTAGCATCCTCAGAGGAACTTTGTGCTGGTTTTTATATGGGTTTTTGGCTGTATCATGTGTTGGAAGCAGAACATAGACTAAAACATTCAGACTAAAGCATATGCCTGTTCTTCATTCTTTTCTTCATTTCTTTGGGCAAAATTTGAAAGTTTATAGCTCACAAGCAAGCAGCCTTATGCTGTCAGCTTCTCTTTAGGACTTTGTGCTGTGAACACAGTCAGATTGCTTTCTGCCTTCCCAGTCCCAGCCGTGCCTCCCTCTGTCTGGAATAAAATCTTGACATTTTTCTCTGACACCTTCTCATCAATATCAATATAGCTGAAAAGAAACCTTGATCTCCTTCTGCTTTGCTCAAAGACATCCCAGCTACTGGTTTCTTAGTTACTGTAGCAACCTGCTTGTTATCTAACATAATTCTGGACTCCGGAGCTCACTTTGCCTCTGGCTATGTCTAAGCCTTACTGAACTCCTTCTGAGTTCGCTTCTGAGTTCTGTTTTCTGACGGTCCACAGATCTAAAAATCTTGTCCCTGCTTGTTATCTTGTGTCTTGACTACTGCAGTGTCCTTTCAGCCTTTCAGCTGGCCTTGGCAAATGCAGTCATGGCCTCCTCATATCTATTCAAAATGATGCTGCAAACAGTCTTCTATCCTGTCACTTTGTGTTCTCCTCATTGCATCTCCCTTTTGGTGTAGTACATGAGCGAATACTCTTGGGTTTTGAACTCCCACATGAGCTTTTCTCTCTCTCCTGATGCCATTTCTTTGATGCAGAAATGTCAGCACCAGCGTCCATCATCATTATCTTGTTACATTTTTCAAAAAACACCCCTTGTTACCTTTATACTTTCCTCATACTTGATAGAGGCTTTTTGAAAGCATCCCCAGCTCTCTGTATCATGTCTTCAGATTCAAGTGCTGACAAAATATGTGACTACAGGTGAGATACTGATAGGCTGGGACTACTGATTGCTTGTTACGATATGTGATATTGCCTTGTTGTTCTGTTGTTCTTTCCAGCTGTCTTTATCCATCTGTTGTCCCTTATCTTAAACTCTTAACTTTGTGGACAAAGGACGGTCTTTTTTACTTTCTCCTTGTGGTTGGTGCATGGTAAGTTGAGGCTGACCTGGGGCTGAGGCTGTCAGCAATGCAGTGGAAGGAAGAATAATTAAATTATACACAGCACTCTTTCCTTCAAAGGCAAGTTTTTGATAAATGATCTAAACTTTTTAATAGGAGATCACTTAGTGTAATAAGTTCTAAAGAGCTGAAAAATCTCACTATTTTTAGGATCAGCATTTCTCAGATCCAGTCATAGTTTATTAGTTTGGAGCAGTTTAGCCACTTGGCTAAAGTAAAAGTGAATAAAATGAACTGGAGTTGGATTTAAAATCTTCAGAATTATGAAGTTTTGTTTGATTTGAAATTAGTATAATGATCTTCATCTATAGTTCATTTGCCTTCTCAGTCACGTGAATAATGAGGTGGTTTTATCTTTATCAGATTTATTCTAACCCTTCTCTTCTTACATTGTTCGTAGTTTGTTTCCTCTGAGATATTACAAATCTTGAGCTTTGCAGTCAGGTTGGTTTTTTTTCCTCTAATTTACTGTGAACTATTTCTTTCTATGTGATTGAACTACAGACTGTTTTAGTGAGATGTGGTATTATCTTCTGCAATAGGTGATGCCATGTGGAATTAGAAAGCTGGAATTCAGTTCAGGAGTTCTGAAGCTATTTGTAAACTAAATCAGGGAAACATGCTAACTGAGCCCCACCTCCTGCTCATGAAGTTTGGTTTTGTATTCCATCCGAATTTTTGTGTATTCAGTTTGATGTCTTGCTGATTAAACAACTGTTGATACAAAAGTGCATTTTATTCTTGAAGACCGTAATGCCTCTGCATCTTCCTTCCATTTCTGCATTATTTGAGTGCATAACCTAGTGAAAAAGGCACTTTAAGTGATCCAGAATTTTGATAATCATGATTTTACATATTCAGCTTTTAAATTAGCCATAAGAATATGAATAGACTGAAACTGAACTTAGGCATTATTTACCTCATTACTGATTTTTCTTCATCTAGATATTCATCACTATTTGGTGAGAACCAGGGATCTTGATCTAAGGATTATGTTGCCAAGGAAGGAATTCCTGCTCTTACAAGAAAAATGTCCCTGGACGTTGACCATTTTGACTGTGAGGGTTCTTCACCAACAAATACTGTTTTTTTCAAGTCTCTGTAGAGACTAGGTGGTGTAGTGCAACTTATATGCAGTAGAACCCATGTTTCAAAGTGCAGAACACCTTATCTTCATCATGATGTATTGTAATGGGTTTTATTACTTGGATAACAGAAAGGTTCAATGGCCACATAAATTGAAAAATAAAGTATTTGGGGATTTCTTGGATTGCTGACATCTTATGCACTTTTAATGAAATTGATTTATGATTGATGGCTGCCTGACCTTTGCTTTTCCTGATTTTTTTCCCAAGTAAAAAGTAAATTTAATAATTATATTCTATTTGAGCTCAGCTATATCTAGTAATAGAAAAAAAATTTGACCTTTGTGTAAGTATTCTTTAAGGGGAAATGAAAAAACATGAGGATTATATTTATTTGGTTTAGGAATACTGCACAAAACCTGCAAATGCCAGAAAATTTACCAATATAGCTTAAGTGGCAGCACATAATTGTAGAGCTATCTTTGGAAAACTGACCTTTGCTATGAAATTTACTGTATTTGCAATCCATATTCTATTAGGAGGCTGTTATTCAATTAGAACAATTATCATTAAAAGTATTTGTCAGTGTGATAAGAGGTTGAACAGGACACAGAATTTCATCTTGATGATTTTACAAATAAATATTCAGATGAGGCACAACTATTTCTTCCTTGAAGTGAAGAGTGTTTCCTGCAGTTAGTTGGGAACGAGTTGTTTGAATTTTGTACATCAACCAACTATAATAAAATGAAAGCATAGCCTTGTTGTGGCATTTGAAATTTCCCTTTTTCTGAGTAGCAGTCCTAATCAGTCCCTGAATTTATTATTGAGAAAATAAGGAAATTATGACAGCACCATTCCAGGTTCAATCATTATTTTTCCTCCTTTGACTTATTCATAATAATATTTTTTTTTAAACCAAGATCTCAGTCAATTAAAAAGCAAACAAACCTAGAGAATGTGGAAAATGTATGATAGAGGTAGCTAAGCTGATAGTATGAAGCTTGAAGCAAAATAAATTGCAGTCTCACTTAGGTGTCAGCAATGTATAACCATTAAGTGAGACAGGGAAAACAGAAAGGAGAGTTTTACTGACACAAATAAGTAAACATAGAAGTAAAACACCAAAAGGGAAATGAGCACACAGGCGAAATGGCAATAAACAAACTGTACACAAGATGAACAGACAGAGAAATAAATAAGCAAAAACCAAAATAAATGCCAACAAGCAAGGCAGATGCAAAAAACCAAGCAGCTGTTAAGGAAGAGAAAAAGAAATTCAGCAAATGTTACATCCAAGTGGAAGAAAATCCCACTGCATGGGATTTCAGGGCTATATCCTAAAATGCCCTGATTTCTGTGAATTCCGTCAGAGGATTTTAGTTGTGCAGACAGTATAGGTGAGCACCACTTGGTGGAGGCTTTGGGTTTTCATTTTTTCCATTCTTTCATTTGTTTTCTTAAAAGCAAAGGGTTTTTCTTGAGGTATGTGGGTATATTCACTGCTGTGTATGTTGCAGATTCCCATGAAGTCAAGCATTTGTGATACTGCCCACAGCCATGCCTTAGAGACCCATATTTGCAAAGTCTGTACAGTGAAGGATTCAACTTTTGGTGGAAATACTGGTGCTCAGAGACTGGTGGAAATACTGTCTATCTAATATAGAGTATCTTTATCTAATAAATTAATTTTAAAACATTCTGGTTTAGTTTTGGTTTTCCCCTCTTTAGCTATTCCATGTTATAAAAGCTTCAGTGCTGGATGAAGACTTTACTTCCTGGACCTCTTGGGCTACAATGGGGTTGGTTGTTGGAAGAAAAAGTCACATATTTTTTAAATCAATGTATGTGTTTATTCTAAACCCAAAACTTTCATGTTGCTTTTTTGTTATTAAAATATCTCTTTTTTTGTTGCAGTAGAGAAAATTAACAGAGGTTCAAAAATGTAGTTTGGGAAAATTTTGATGCTTATATGGCCATCCCATTTTTTTTTTCTCTACACTTATGCAAAAATAGTTCTTTGGCTGTACTATTTCTTATTTGAAGATTTGTACTTTTCTTCATTGCTGTGGATGGCATTCACCTCTGTCAGAATATCTACTCTATTTGCTGAAGAATCCTGTTACGAAGAGCTGTGGTATATATGTGTGTTGGGTTCAAACTCCCATTCTCTAGGTGTCAAAGACTTGAGATAAAAGCATAGTCAAAACCTGGATTCAAGCTCATTTTGAATTCCAGTGTTGCTCTGTAAGCTACACCTCTTTTAGGGCAGAAAACAGAAATGCAGAGACAGAATTCACAGGGACTGGTTCCTACCAGAGCACAGTTAAGAAGAAAATCATGGGTTAATTCAGTGTTTTTGAAGAAGAGCTGGAAACGCTGAAGTTTTTTGCCCCTGCAGGTTGTCTTATGATCATACCACCCAGAAAAAAGCTTGCTAAGAAAAGACTGATCAGGATGTGAGAGACTTCAGAAAAGGATGTTCACACAGAAGCGATTTGAAGACCAGCTTTTTTAGATCATTTCCATCTTCCCTATGATACCCATTTCAGCTGCTTTCTCAGCCATTCTGTCATATCCAGATGCATTGTACAAAATAAGAAAAAAACAGACTTCTTCAGTGGTTTGAGTATTGGTCGATAGCAGGAGACATGACTTCACTGACCTCTGCCAGTGTCTTGTGTGGTGCTGGGCAAGACCCCTCTGCATTAATTCCCAATGAGTAAAGTGCTGTTGTCTTACAAAGATGTTGTGAACGAAAACTATATCAAAATGTGTGGAGCTCCCAACTACGGTAGAGTCAGGGCCACATAAGGAATTGTGGACGTGGCCCTGTGGTGCTTTTATTTTAAATTAATGATATAGTGCTGGGAACTTTACATCACAAAGTGTGAAACCTGTGTTATTGGAGGCAGATTTTAACCTTTTATAAGCTTTCTAAGGTTTTCTTTTTCATCTGCTACACACAAGATTTACATCTCGGGCTAAATTTATGTGTTCATTAGAAATGTTAACTAACTCATACTGCCATTTATAGTAATACATATTTGCACTTTCTATTATACATGTCAAAGCAGTTTGCATGATCCATAGCTTCAAAAGTTTAAACTATAAAATTACTGGGAGTCTAGTCACTTCTTAATTACAAAAACCTGGAAGAATTCCATTTAATGACTTCATAACTGGCATCTAAACATTTACTTCCAGCTTTTTGGTGTTTTATTAGATCAGGATAGAAGTGTCTGCAGAAAGCAGTCTTGAAAAGTTGTCTATATGTATTGATTCTTACAGTGCCATTTGATAGAGTTGAATGCATCTGAATATAGAAATATGGGTACATAATTTCATTACAGCAGCCGTAAAATATAGTATCATCACTTTTGGTCTTTGTTTATTATTTAGTGATGCTTATAACAAATGAATGTCTCATGAATACAGAATCAATGTGTTTGGGGCAATTTTTAGTCTCTTGATGTATAAGCTTTGTGAGTGCCTCTCTGGAACATCCTTCTGGATGAAGTGAGGCAGGATCTTACATGGGGAAACACAGTACAGGAGTGCTGGACTATCTTTACATTAGCAGACTTGTGGGTGAGGCTGCCCATCTATCCAAGTGACAGAAATAAATTGTAAGAAGTACTGACTCAGTTGAATTTGATGTCATTGAACAACAGGATCACTTGAGCTTAAAAACCTGACACTGGCATTTCAGTTACCAGTTTCCCAGCTTTTTGCATTTGGGAGTGTGTTTATGCTTTACCAAACATCGTAACAGAGGAAACAAAACACATTAATTTTGGTTCTTGAAACAAATGCCTTGCGTTGTAGGAACCCAGTGTGCTGTTTTGCTTTGCTTTGTAAGAAACATTTCATGGAAGTGTATCAGTTCCATGAAAATTGATCTGGAAATATGTATGTTTCAAGGTGCAGTTTTAGAGAGAGGTAGCAGAATAGTTTTGCAGTCCTTAATATGAAAGCCTGAGGTTAAGATCCACAAGGACAAGTGAAAGAATTGGAAAAGTCTAGAAAAGAGGAGCCATAATGGTGATTCTCAAATACATGAAAAATTCTGGCCAAAAAATATGGAAATAAGGTGTCCTTCCAAGATTTTCCTGGGAAAATCTTGCGGTGGTTCAACCAAAGAGCCATCACTATTATTTTAAGACCAGTGGAAAGCCATTCGTAATCCTTACTCTAGGCTTTACCTGTGACTAAAATTACATCAGTAGCACAGGATACCCCTGGAACTGTTACATTAGAGTTTTCCTTAAAACGGAAGCTTTGATGTGAATGCCTATTGGAAGTAACTTTTTGTGATAATTTTTGAGGTGGACACTTTTGTAGGATGTTGATGAAGTATCTGCTTTAGACAACCTTTACTGCAAAATCTCACTATTGCTGGAAATTAGGTAGCTCCATAATTGTCTCATACTAAAAAGGCTTCCTGAGAATTTTATCCATGTCTTTCAACCTACGTTCAGTACATTTGATGTTATAAAAGCAAACAGTTGAAAAAATGAATGATGAAATGGGAAATCTGAGTCAGATCATAGATTCACTGGAAAGGTGAATTTTAATCTAGAAAATTCCACTGGTCTTTTGCAAGCAGAAACTGGATACCAGGGCACCAAAAATATGTCTGAAAAACCATTCAGATAGAGAGTTTTGGGGTTTTTTTAAATTAATGCCTTACTTCTGAAAGATAAACTTCTCCCGTCTAAAACCATTTGAGAAATTACCATGGACCACTGATTTCAGCCCACAAAAGGATTTTGTGATGCGAAAGAAGGGGATTTTTCAAAATATTTTTTAGTGAAGTCTCTTCTGCTGTCCTGTCTGACAGCATTGCTTGCAGTTGGGAAAGCACTGTGTTCTTCCAGAATGTACAAAACAGTATATCAGGGGAAGGAGATGGTTAGAGAAATAGGAAGCAGTGTTAATGTGTTTTTTTTGAGATAAGGTGCAGATACACTTTACATAAATCATCAAACTTACTGGAATACACTTTGTATTAGGAAAAAGATTTAATTTTTATTTTTTTTTAATTAAATCTAAGAAAACTATGATGGAGAGCCTACATTAGAATCAGTGAGGAAATGGCATGCTGTTGTAAAATCCTGACAAGTTAATGTCTAGATCAACATCTTTGTAAAAAATTTCAGGAAAAATAAAGGCACTTTCAATCTAAGAGCACGCTCTCTATTCAGTAAAATTGTAGATTATTCATATGTATTATAGAAGGCAAGTCATTAATATTAAATAAGTCAAAATGTTCAAAGGACTTATTGAAATTTAAATAGTACAGAACAAATTCTAAAGTTAAATTCATATCTGTAATTCCCATGATCCATAATTCTGCACACTTGAGAGCAATTTTAGCGGTTTTGAAACATATCCAGGTAATGTGTGTTGAATGGTATTTAACATAGGAGAGAGTGATTTTTTTAAATTGAGTTTGTAAAACACACCCATTGTAATGGTCCTGTGAATTAAAGAATGTGGAACATGCCAACATGACAGCTTAATCCCATGCTTTAATAAGTATCACTGTGGAAGCATTATACTGACAAAAGTGAAAGTGCCTTCTGCAAAGAACCTGGCATCTAAATGGCACACAGAGAATCTTCTAATACTTTGTATTGTTTCTTGTCTTCTAGAGTATCAGGGCTTCAGGGCTGGTGCTGCTGGAAACCATTCTTTTTGGATCACTTCTTCTGTACTTCCCAGTAAGTCAAACTAGAATGTTATATATATCCTTGCTGACATTTTAAAACATTGTATGAATCACCTTGGTGAAAATATAAATGTTAAAACTACATAATTATTAGTTTAATCTGACTGTAAAATGTGCCATATCCTGTAAATATTCTTAAGAACACTTGAATGTTTTACTATATTTGTAATAATTCTCCAATTTCAGTTTAGGGAACTTTCCAGTGTTTTTTACTTGGAAGTTTTTAGGTGTTCTAGGTTAAGCTGAGTTTTTGCTTTGAAAGATCATAGCTTTCTAAACTGTGCTATGGAAAAAGTGTACCAGGTGCGTCAAAGGAAGACACTGATTATATCAAGTATTTCTCTGGAATGTAGTGAAGTGTATTACTGGCATATATTTTGATGTGTCTGAAGCTACATGACATCTGCAATACCAGGTATTTGGGAAAATAAGATGGTATTATTCCTATGCTAAAAGTGGGGGGAAAAAAAGTAATTTCACAGTTGCATGAGGAATATATCACAAAACTTATTTATCTTTTCAAAAATCCCGAAAATATGAGTTTAATTGCCACATAAACCCAATATAATGACTAGATAAGGAAAGTGTAAATTGAATGAAGTTGATAGAAAGCATGCAGATCAGGATACAGAAGCAAAGATGGAGTCATGGATTATTTTAAAATATGTTTATGCTTTCTTTTTCTCACTAGTCAGAATCTTCTGTGCTTGTACAGACCACTATCTAGTTACTGAGAAACTAGCTGGAAAAAAAAACCCTCCTTAGCAGCTGCAGAACAAGTAGCAAATGAACTTTAGTAGAATAAGTGTATGCATTTCTAGGATAGTTTTATGGATTTTATCTTTTGCTTTGCAGATGTCAGGAAGAAATATTTTGGGTTTTTTCCATATTGTACAAATGCTTTTTACAACTTGCAATACCTCTCTCCAGGGTTTTCAGAGCTTCTTTCTTATTGTTTTCTAGTGAGCAGAACAGAAAGCCTGTGCACTGCTCCCTCAGCTGGTGTAGAAATGAAGTATTTACAGAAATTGATAGTGTAAAGCATAATGCGAGGGGTTTCCTTTCCATGGCTGCCTCCTCTTTGCTTTCCCAGAGAACTCTGGAGCCATGTGGTAGCTTCCCCAGGCAGATGCTCCATATGAACCAGTCAGTATTTGTACAACCTCAACTCCAAAGTATGCCAGAAGCCTCATCATAGCTCTTGCTGTGTCTGCAGTCTGCTCACCTGTCACTGGTTCTTCAGTTTCTTTCCCAGTTCTTGTCTTGATCCTCTAATTGTTGTATGACACAAAGGCTTCAGGTGCTCAGCGTCAGGGATGATTAGATACTGTTGGTGGAATAAGACTTCATACTCAGCCGTTGACTTGGAGAAGGACCTTTCTGTTATTAGATGCAAGAGATGGCCATCCACAACCTTCAAATGTAGAGGGAGAAGAGAGGAAAGGAAATGGAGCTGTGATGGAGGGATTTGATGACCAAAGGATCCCCTCAGCTTTTCACTGATGTTTAAACATTTCCCTCTTTTTTTTTTTTTTCCCCACTGACATTAACAATTTTAAATGTACAGCAAGTACAAAATGACAGTTTGGTGTACTCTGAAGAAAAATTCCTGATTAACCTGTCTACCAGTTGGGATGTAAATACTTGATGAGAGCTTGTCCTTCTCTGCACATCTAGTTCTCATACTGTATAAAACTGTTGACTTAGAACACGTTCCATTAGAAACTAATATGCAAAGTGTATATGACCTGGCTTCTCTCTTAGAGCAGTTTTATGGTTCCACACTCTTTGCCAGGGCTCTCTTTCTTTCTTGCACAGGTAATTACTAATCAGGCTGTTACTCCTACAGGCTGAAACAAAAAAAGAGAGAAATGTTATCATTTCTATTTTCAAGGTGGTTTTATTTGTTTCTGAGAAGAACTGGGAATATTCTGTAACTCAGTGATGTGCTTAAAGACTTAGTAGCATGTGCACAGAGGTAGAGTTGTTTCAACTATTTGATTTGGTCCTCATTTTATGACAGAAGAGTACATTAGAGCTTTAAGATGAATTCATGTAGATCTCGCCTCTTATACACCCAAATCAGGCTATGTTTTCCACAGCTAGCATGAAATGCAAGTTAAACTACGCAATAGAGTTAATCAGTTTGGGCCAGATAAGCATCACTGCAGTAAGGTGTTCTCCTTTAATATAAGGCTGTTTTCCTTTTTCAGTCAGCTCTTCTTTTCTTGGGATTTGGAAGGTAAAGCCAAAAAGCTTTAGTTCCACGCTCAACTAAGTGCAGAATTTCATAGCTTGCCTTAGTGCATATACAATGTAAAGAGATAAAATGACAGCATTTCTCTTCTAAATAACTCAAATCTCGGTTCATTTAAGGATTCAGTGCAAAATTTCATTCTGATTTAAAAATCAAAATCTCTTTTCTAAACACTGCTTTAAGTCTTTTGCAGCTTTCTGCTCCTCTACATTTTCCTAATTCGCACTTTTTCTAGATCCGTTCCCCCAGTCTGTCTTAGATTGTTTTGAGAGCCTTCAGCATACAAATTTTGTTGTGTCCAGAAGGGCTTTATTGCATCTCTGACTTTCCTTAACCTCCAATTAAATGGAAACCAAAACCTACTTTGTTACATTGCTTAATTTCTTTCACTAATTGTCATTGTTTTTATGCCTACATGCAGTAATCTATTTGTAGTGTAGCATCATTAATTGAAAAATAATATCAGCAGCCAGCTGCTTTTGGTGAGAAAAACAGCTGTTAAGATGCCCTTCTAACCAAACGGGAAGTGCAAATGATGGTCTCCACCAAAATTTATTATTCAAATTCTGCTATATTGATAACAACACACTGATCTTTTCTGAATTATAAGCAGGCAGATGAGCTTTGTCTATTACAAATGCATAGATTTTACCCAGCAGTTGCTGTGCAGCTCTCATTTCTGAGGCTCTCATTTCTTACATTTTCTCTAATTCTCACAGTAACATCTCTGATTTCCCTTTACTTAGTCTTTCCAGTTAGCGATGGACCTCCTCCAAATGAATGCTGGACTTTCTAATTGATTTTGCTTATATTTCTTTGCTCATAGATTTTGAAGAGAGAGCCAAAACCTGATTGTTTTATGGAGGAGTCCCTTAACTTCTATACTTGGCATCCGAGGGAAGGATTCTTATTACTTTGCTTTTCCAGAAATACTGACTGTGGTGGAGCTTTTAGACCTTTCCTAACTTCCTGTCTTGCTAATGGTTGGAACACATCTTGCATTAACACAGGTTTGAAAACTCTTTGCATGTTGCAAAGACCTTCAAATAAAGCAAGCACGAACACAATGTTGTAATAGAGTAGTCTGTTAGTTGCACTAGAGGTCAGATCACAGCTGATTTTAGACATCTGTAATGGACACAAGTTCAGAAATAGGAAATTCTGGTTAGATACCAGAAAACGTTTGGGTTTTTTTTTACCATGAGGATGATCAAGTACTGGAACAGGTTGCCCAAAGAGGTTGTGGAATATCCATCCTTAGAGGTATCAGGACTTGACTGGACACAGCTCTGAGTGACCTGATGTGATTAGACCTACTTTGAGCAGGGGGCTGGACTAGATGACCTCTGAAGCTTCTTTGCAACTGAAATTATTCTCTGAGTCTGTGTTTCTTATATATGTATCCATAGCTGAAACAGTCATCTTAGGCTCACTCAGTAGTTAGTGAAAAGAAACTGGGCCATTTATGACTCATTTTAGACTTCAACTTGAAGATGAGGTGGATCATGGCCAAGGCTTCATTGACTACAAAAGAAGCCTGGGGTACTTGCCTCAAATGGTGATGAATTCCACCCTAGGCAACTGTGGATTGTCTGATACATTAAACATTTTCTACACGGCTAGTCTACTTCAACTGAAACTCCAAAATGCACTCCAAAATCCATTCAACATTATGATATAATTTCTACAGCCAGTGATAAAAGTTAGTGAGTACCAAGATGCAAACAGGAAAGGAATACTTTATTCTCCATGCTCTTGATGGAAGAAACCCACAAGTACTGGGTTTAAATTTCAGCAAGTGGAAGTTATATTAGGCAGTGGGGAGGAACCTTTATAACAGTGAGATCAGTTAAACCATGAGATGAACTAGCTTGTGAAGCTGTGGAGTATCTTTTTAAAGACTCTTGGGATTTTTTCCTTCAGTCATCTCTTTTGGCTAAAGAATTCCAGTTATTTGTCTTTACAGCTACCCCTTGTTTTTCCAAACCTCTAATTATAGTGAGTCAATATTGCTATCAGTTTAGAGAAATGGAGCTGCCTGGTGGCAGTGCATTGGCTTCCTAATGCTCATGAAGCAGCTCAGTAGTGAAGCCTGGAATAAACTTCGTGCTCAGACATCTTGTTGCATGTACTAGGTGTTAGGATCTGTTTCTGGGACTGTGTTACTCCCTCTTTTACACTTCAGCTAGAATGACCTACCCTTTTGTGTTATGAGAAGGACTAGAAAGAGGGGATTAGTGGAGCGTAGATGTGGATGTGGGCTTTTTTTTCCTCAAATGAGCTGTGTGTACATTAGCATGGGAGAAGAGAGCCATAAGTGTTAGGAGGATTAGGCTGTGGTAGCTCTGTTAGTCACAGCCCTGAGCAGAGCAAGAAGGTCACTGGAAAGCTCTGGTTTTGACATTAATGAATATGAAAATGGAACAGTGCATAATACTTTTATGCATTTGTGTCTTAAGTATGCCTATAAGGGATGCATTACAAGAGCTCAGTCACTATTTATTCCTTGCATGTTGATGTTCACTGAGGCCAACTGAAAGATTTTGTTTTTCCTAACATGTTTAGCACTGCAAGCTTGCTCTGATACCACAGATGTTTTAGCTTGATTGTTTTTCAGCATATAGCTACATCTTTGCTCGTAAAACAGTTTTTAAAGCTCTTAAAATGAACACCCATCATTTTCTTGTTCTTGTTTCACAGTAACTAAAGAACATGCCTGTCTTCAGTATGGTGATTATGTCACTGAGGTCCAAGCACACAGTGTAACTCTCTGCTCTGAGATAAATACTAGTCCTCTAGAAAAGGGTCTTTCCATTTTATTTGGGTCATAATGGATTAGATGTCCAGCCAATGGAAAAGGCAGATTTTAAATGCCGTGTTGCCAGGATTCTGTATGTACGTTGTCTTGCTTGTGCAGAGTAGTGAGGGAACTGGGCAGAAGATTATGCAGTGGTTTGTCTCAGTCAATGTCCTTGTCAGACAAACATACTTTTTGAAGTTAACATGCAACCAGTAAATAGAATCATAGAATCATAGAATGGTTTGGATTGGAAGGGACCTTAAAGATCATCTAGTTCCAAACCCCCTGCCATAGACATCTACAACTGTGATTAGCTGCAGCTATGTGTCTCATGACCTTCATTTGCTACTCTTACCTCTGTGTAGATGACAAATGTTTGGGATATTGGAAACTCAGTACAGCTATGACATCATAAATTGTAAGAAATTATAAAAGTGATGAGGAGATTATTCTGTGTGTTGGTGTATGTCTGTGTGCTGTGTTCACAGGATAGCTCAGGCTGGAAGGGACCTCAGGAGGCCTCCAGCCCAACCTCCTGTCCAAAGCAGGGTCAGCTATAAGACCAGCTCTAAGACAAGGTTACTAAGGGCTTTATCTAACTAGATCTTAAAAACCTCCAAGGATAGAGACTGCCTAACCAGATGGTATGCAGGCATATAATAAAGTCACGATTGTAGTTTTTGAATCTTGTGATGAAATATGTAATGTTGTTGGAACATATAGTGAGGTTTATAAGTGACAGGCTGTAGATAGGTCAGTGAAGGTGCAGGTACTGATGTTACTGTTCTTTCATGTCTTGGCCTCCCACACTCATACTTTTGACACTAGTTGTGATACCAAGACAAAACCCGGTCTCCTGCTCCCATGGATCCAAAGGTGCAGTAGAGGACTGTAGGAGGGAAGTGTCGGTTTTGCTACTCTGAAAGCTTTTTTGAGAACTGAGTTTGAAGGAGACACATGTCAGAATCTAGGTTCATGGAACAGCCAAGTATATGTATGCATCCAGGGCTTGAGAGTGGAGAGAAAAGGACAGCAGTCAACTGCCACATTGGGTTTTCAATGACCTTTTTATTTTAAATTACTGTCTTGCACTGCTGATTTGCAGGGACTTACATGGTATGGTCTTGTCAGCCCTTCATTCAGTGAAATTAATCTTGTAGTGAGAGAAGCAGGGAAAGGTCTTGTGATCTTTGCTCTTTACTCATAATTCCACCAAAGTAACTCACACGAATACACTGACTTACACATGTAAGAATTTGTAGACAAGACCCTACGCTAATTTCTTTTCTTTAAAGTAGTATTATGAAAACAGACCACAATCCTGAAAAACAATGCACAGTATTTAGCCAGTGCTTTTAAACATCTTTTTTTATACAGTAATGTGCACAAGTTAAATATCTGCTGCATTTGAAAAGTAAAAGTTGTGGAGAGCTGATTTCTGATCATAGAAAGCACTGACAAAAATTATCAAAGGGTGAAATGTGGGTATGTTCATATGGAGGAAGCTAGTGCAGGAAATATTCGTGGTATGCTCCTTACTAATGCCTGGAACTGTGCTATGATGATTCATCCTCTTTGCTCTGAGCTCTAAAGCTAAACCGTTTTTGCTCTGCTCTCCAAAGCTAAACCATTAGGGGCTTGGCTAGGACTTAAGCAGGAGACCAGAACAGTGCTGTAGAGAAGCCAAGGAATTACTGAAGAACACCTGGTAAAATAAAAATCTAATTAGTGAAACTTTTCACTTGACCCCCCTGTTTCTACTGAATTAGAGTAACAAAAGAGGAAAAAAAGCCTTATTGAATGATTCTGTACTTAATTTTATAGAGCTCTTGCTGAACCTCAGCGGCATAAAAACTAGAAAGGACAGGAATATTCTTCTCGCCCAAACATGTTTTGATGATCACATTGACCACTGGGCAAGTGAACAGGATGGATATGCATGATGTTTTAGAATATGTTCAAATTTTACTGTAGTGACTTAAGTTTATGAAAAAATCAACATATGAAAAAAGGCTTTCTCATGCATTAGTTCAAAATGTAAATGACAGGACTTTTTATAGTAAAGATAATGAAAAATTACGTACCACATTTTTATTAAAGTGTAAAACTAAAGACAAGTGTTTTTTGATAGTATAGATGAGCGAGGATTGAACTGTGCTAGAAAGGAAAATATTAAAAGTTGTAGTGAACATTTGACATATTCTCAGTAGGCCATAGTCCTGACGTCAGTGATTTACCTTCACTAATTAGTTTAGCACCTGAGAGACTGCACATTAGTGGGAGATAAATTTCAGTCATTCTTTTTCACTTACTCATGTGTCTTTCAGTGAAAGCTAGGAGCATGTTCATATTTTTCCACCAAATGTCTTTTCTCATTGTTTATGCATGCTTTCACACCTGAGACTCTTTGAGTCCTGTAGTCAAGTGAAAGGCCTGTAGCTTGTCATTAAATCTTGCTGAACTTGCTAGACTCAGGTGTTGCCTGTTTCCTTAGTTCAGGGTTGGTGTGGTCTGCATCAACAAGAATCTGAAGCAAAATGAAAGCAGAAGCAGTTCGTGCCTAAGGAAGACTTGACTTAGATAATCTGATACTACCAAACTGTTTCTGATATGAAATTGAGTGCAATTGTAAAGCAGTGCTGTCAGAGTGAAGTGGGCAGTATGATAACTCACTGTGCCTTGGAATGCAAGGGTGAGATATTAAAGGTAAGACACAGATTGGTATAATATGTACAGCTGAGTGACAAAACATGATATCTTACCTATCAACTTCCATGTCACTTGACAGAGTACTCTGCATCAACACAGAGGAAAAGGGAAAGGCAGAATCTCCATCTCCAAGCCTGTTCATTGTGAATAATACAGGAGCTGAAACACGCTTTTTTTCCTCGCTTTTTTTCTTCTCAGTCCCTCTCCTTTTTATTGTATTCATAACATTCCTTTTATGCATTCCTAACCATCTGCTTAGTGTTTAAGTGACACACTATGGAGGATGATTAATGGTTAATGATTAGGAGAGATGAGAAATTCAATGCATTTCAACTGAGAAGGAGAAAAGTTGATGGGTTTGGAAGAACTCCTTAAGAAAGGAGATTTCATCCATCAGGGATGAGACTGCCCTTATTCAGTCATTCTACATGCTGAGAACTGAGAAGATGCAGACAATGATATATTTATGGGTTTTAATACCAGCTGCTGGACATTGTTAAACAGTTTACAGGCAATATGATAGAATAACTAGTGAAATCTCTGCACTGGAAAATTCTTATAGAATTTTAATAGTGATAGTGGAAAGTTTTCATTACTGTGTAGCATTTTTAAACTTCTCATTTCTAAACTATGGGATAAGAGATTAGTGGGATTTAAGTCAATGCTTTTGCCCTAAATCCACTTATCACCTGATGTAGATAAGAAATAAGCTTTTTACTTGTGGAGAGGAATTGGAAAAAGTGATATAAATACTTATGAGAGCAGAGGCAAGTTTATAACATAAAATACAAGTTGTAATATAAAATTACCCAATCCCATCAACGAGTACTAATGTATAAGATACAATGTATTTCCTCTGTTATTGATAATAATAGAGTCATCTGACAGAAAGATACATAATTTTAGTTTGCCAGGGTTAAAAAACAAAGAGTTAGGTACCAGCAGGTAAAAAAGTTCACCATGAAACTAGCTGGATTGATTTCTGAAAATAAGACAATCAAAAGAGTAACACCTGGATCTAAATCTGCACTACATCAGTGAGATGAGATTTTTATTCTTAGAAGTAGCAGTAGTACTGGGGATGGAATAGATGATGTTCACTGGAGCAAGCAATTAGCCTTTACAAAAAACAGCTTCCTTCTATGTGATAAAAATCTTCTGATTTATTGCATACAACTCTGTATATTAGGAGCACATAGGAAGGGCAATAGTATTTTCAGCAAATAGTGTTTTATACAAACTATTTGGTTTCTCGATCCTCTGCCTTTGTGGGACTAAGCACAGATCTGCAAATATATGCAAATTTCAAGGAAGCTATTACGGAATATTGTGTCCTTCACAGACAATATCCAGCATCCATGTGCTGATCTTTCTTTGAAATCTGAATCCAAAGTAGATTTCTTGTAGTGGCATGGCACAGTTCAGTAAGTTCTGCACATTCTTGAAAAAGAAAGAAGCAAAGAGAGAAGTATGGCAATTCAATCAAAACTTTTATTGGAAATGGTTGGGAGGATTTCAAAGCTAAAAATTTTTAAGCAATTCCAAGGTCATATATATGGACAAAACCCATAGAAAGTAAGAGGATAAAATGAGACTTTCTTTTATAACACAAAAAGTTACAAGTGGAGGAAAATAGTTCTCTTACACTGTATCATTTATGAAATGTATATTAAGTTATTTAGATCATCCACAATTTTAATTATTCTTTGCTGTTAATCTTTTAAGTAAGCTGGAGTGCTAAAGCATTATTGCAGAATGTTTAGTTAGTAAAAACAATGTAAAGAGAGAAAGGAGAGGATGACAGTGAGAAAAAAGAATAGAGAACTTTTCCCCTGAGAATTAAAACATAGCAAAATGTATAATAAAGCAATAGGAAAAATAATCCAAAATTGAGCAACCAAACAGTGTAGAAATGAAAATAAGACAGAAGTGAAATCTTGTTCTTTGTTTGTTCTTTGCTTGCATACAGTTATTTCTCACTACTCCTTGTAAGCTTTTTTCTGCTTTCCTAAACCACCACTTTTATAATTGTAGAAATAAATCTTTTATTCTTTCCTTGTGCTTCCTCTGTATTGACATGTGGTTTCTCATCTCATTTTTAAATTATGAAGTATTCAGTACAGGGATGCTTGGCATAGCCGTGCCATGCACAGCAGGGTCGTGATCAATGAGTAAGAAACACATTACAAATGGCTGTTACTAATAATAACGATGAAAGCATTTAAAAATATTTTATTAAAGTTGTGAGTAAGGGCACATTTGATGGTGAATTTTTCATCTTCTCAAAAGTCTGGTAGCATGCAATTGTTTTTAAACTTCTAGAGATACTCTACGAGAATGATCTGAGGATATTTGATTTATACTTGAAAAGATTAAGCCATAAAACTACTAAGAGTAAAAAGCCTGATTCCAGTCCTGTGTGGACTGTGTTTTAGAAGTACTATACTAATTTCTATGGAGCTGCACCCAACTTGCATGACAAGATGATAAAAAAAGCAGCGAGGAACAGTAAGAAGAAAATCCATCACTCCCACTAGAAAGCCTCTGTCTGCAGGATTTAAGGTAATGTCAGGAACAGTGGGAATGCTTGTAATGTCAAGGGGCAAGAGGAAGAAGAGACACCAAGTGGATATTTCAGTCTTCTACCGTATAGTCACAAAACCATGAATTTGTAACTCAAGTTTGTCTGTTTTTAGGGGTTTGACCTGAGCTCATAAGCTACAGACTGTCCTGGTTAATGCATTCAAGTATTCCATGTAAACTGGAGCAGCTCTGCTAGTGTGGGTTGAGAACAGGCCAGCTTTCAGATCACTGATCTGCCTCATGGTTGGCATGCTGTTACAGATAAGAGTCTTTGAACTCTTTCAAACTAATCAGGGGTTTAAAATTGCTTGTCCATGGCATCAGCAAGGTTACTCAGCCTCCTTATCTGACCTTGCCAGCAAGACTGGCACCTACATGCTAACAGCTGAGAAGGGCTCAGAAGGGGGTTAGGCATTGAATAGTTTGGCACTGGTGTGGGTTAGGTGAGTTTGTTTGTGTGGAGGGGGTTCAGATGCATGCTAGACGAGCCAAGATTTTAGTGTTAACAGCAACGCATAAGCCTAGAAGTCAATGTAATCCTTCAGATGCTGTAGTCCCCTTGGCAAGTAAAGACCTTCCAGGTACTTCTCTTGTCTTCTTCTCCTCTTGTTTATCGCAGACAATAAAAAGTCCTTGCTCTGTGTGTCCAGTGTGAGATTGACTCAAGGGTAGTGAGAAAGGCAGTAAGCCAAAAAGCAGGCAAAAGTAAGCCTAAGCAGTCATTTGGAATACCTGGAAACTGTACCAGTGTCAGGGTAGTTGGTTTTAAAAGTAATCTAAAGGGCCAAATCCACAGAAAATGCAAACCACGATCTTAGTGTACATACACATTAATTCTGACATATTCTGAATGCTTTGGACTGGTGCACATGGACAGATCAGCCGTGAAAGCAGAGCGTGTTCCTTGAGTGTGATGAAATCTCGGTGTTTTGTGATGGAGTAAAGTTGTGTTATGAATTTCACAGAATCACAGAATGCTTCCTGTAGGAAAGTGTGTCCTCTCCTGCTGCTGTGGCTGAGCTCCATTCCAGCAGCAGCACATCACTGCTGCAGACATTTGATGTCTCAGAGCGTATTACAAAGAGGTTTGGTTCTACTTTGTGGTGTGTGTACAAAATTTGGTGAAAAAAATATTTTTGGATAAAGGGAAGTGTAATAGTTAACCTTTTTTTTTCTATTAAATGCATATTGATACTGCTTTTCTGGTGTGATCAAAACTTTTTTGGTCAATAAATAATTGAAATAAATGTTTAATCCTGTTACATATATATCCAACAAGTATAATTTGTATAGCATATGCTGGTTCTTATGCAGACTATAGTTACATTCAGGAAGTGATAAGGAAGTTCTTTCTGCTTTACCTTCAAGTATTGTATTTTGTTCCGAGTTTTATCTTCCTTTTAAATTTGGGAGTTTTCTACAGGAAATAGTTAAAAAACCCACTGTTTTTAAACCTTGGAGCTATGATTTAATCTTTGGATCTCTTCTTTCATGTCAATCCAAATGTGCAAGTTGTCACATTAGTCAAAGGCCAAAATAATTTTATATATTCCAGTAATATATTGTTAAATCTACTAATCTTGATTAATTTGTTAACTAGCCTACTCGTCTCAAATCTAGCATGTATTGGGGTACAGAGCAAGTGTTCTCAATGTTTGCCTCACTCAAACTCCTAATTCAAAATCACTGATATGCTGAACCTTTGAAATATTGTTTTGAAACTCTGGCAGAGCTTCCTAGCTCATGGAGTCAGCTCATTGTTATTTCTGTCTTTATTGATGGCATTGCCTTGAAATCTGCAAAGAAATAATCTGTAAAAGTCTGTGTGCTGGGTTATTTAGTCAGCTATTTATATCCGTATTTATTAAACTTGTATCTACTTTCCAAGCCTCGAGGCATATTTACATCTTCCATAGTGGCAGGCACTTCATGTTCAAGTAATCACCAGTCGTTGCTAAAAGAAGAGAAGGCAAAATGCTGTCATAACAAGTCTTTTAAAACACTAAGGAACATCTATATTAACCATTAATTCAACATAAGGCTCTGTTAGACAATCATATGCTCTGTTTTATGAAGACCCAGGAATTTTGGAAGACAGCTGAATCAGAACATACCCTGTATACCTACAATGTAAGTCTTAAGCAAGATTAATAGACTTAGTAACAAAGAAATTTGCCAATTATTTTGGTAAAAATAAGGTATCTGCCAATTTCAGATATCACCAAAAATATTTTTAAAATCTAAATTTAATTTTTAGCTGTTCTTTATGTAACTCTTCTGGAACCAAAAGCCATGCCACACTACTAGGTTTCCAGGAAAAGAAACTTGATCCGTTTTGACCCCAAGCTGAGATGACTTTCTATGGGCTACAGTTACTGCTGTTGGGTGTGGGAGAAACAAAGAATAAGGAGTACTTCTTTTCTCAGGCAGGAGGTCATCTCTGTTTCAGGTAAGTGCCTTCAGTGCTTGCTACGCTTGGAAAAGAAACCTCTAGTACATTAGTCTCTCCTAGAGTGTCTGTAAACTGGGCTAACCTGATCACATCAAAAGCCTTTCATATCAAACGACGTAATTGTGAGAGTGTGTATAGCAGACATCAGAGGTGATTAAAGAATTTGTAGACATTAAATTAATTTCATAATAGATAACTAATCATATTTTATAACATAATTAGCATGTGTTGTTTATATTAATGAAAAGGCCTCAGATATGGATTGGATTAAATAAAAATAAGCAAGCTGACAGAGAATGAATTATTGAGAAGACAGTAAAGTTGGGAAAAGTCTTTCTCTGTTATCTTCAACAAATTAAAAAAAGTTCAGAACCTTGATTGAACTTCAAGTAATGTTTAGTCTTAACTGATTAAGAAATAGGTTAGAGAATAGGAAAAAAAGTAAGTCAAAACCACTCAGAGTGAAAGAGAGAAAAAGAAATAGAGGACAGAGAGGTCTCTGTTGCTAAACACTGAGTGCTCTGTTGGTCTATAGAGCATGGTAATCATTCTTGAGATTTTGTAGTTACCTAAGCAAATTCAAAGAATTTTTTTTTTTCCCCTTCATGTGTGTCTTTCATAAACTATCTGAAATTTTGTAGCATGATATGCTGAATCTGCCAAGTTCATTTCCTTAGACTGTCTGAAGTAATGCATTTTTCTCAGACACATCACAAGCAATCCTGTCAAAATTTACCTCAATGGGTTTGTTTTAAATCTTAAATAGTTGTGATATATATAGTAAGTGTTCAAGAACCTGAAGAAAAAGAAGGCCATGGCCTTCTGAGTACCCTCAGCTCCTCTTCTAAATGTGGGTCTTGAAGTGTTTGTTTTGGCCAGAATCAGATACGGGGTCTCACTGCTTGGGTGTTTTATATCATTGCTATCTGATTTTCTGTCTATCCTACCAGCCCCACTTCTCTTTTTAAGAAATGCTGTGTTTCTCCCTGATCCCCACGGAGTTTGGTTATTTTGGTTTCTGTTTACCATCTCATTCTTAGTTCTGATGACAACTGTTCATTTTGCTCTTAAATATTTTTGTCCTGCTTTTATGCTTTTTTTTATTGTACAGTTGTTTACGCAACGCCCCAAGCAGCTTGGTATGGAGGATGGAGAAGGAAGTTCATATAAATAAATAATAGTTGTTAAATGCAGAGGACTGCCTAGCAACAAAACACAGTAGAATATGTCTCTCCTGGTAGAGGGAGGGCCTTTTCTTTGATAAATTGGTGAAATGTTTGGAGAACTCCCTCTGTGCTCAGAAAGGAGTGAAACATTTGAAGAAGGCCTCCTTCTACTGTTTTGTTCATCTGTTAATGAACGCATTCTGTGGACTGTGCAGCTGAGACGTGTCAGGACTGCAAATGAGAGATCTTGCCCTGGAAGCCTGGTATTTCTAATGCTTTATTTTTAAGCTACAGCAACAGGAGGGAATCAGCAGGTACTGGTTATAGCTGTTTCAGTCAGTTTCTCTGAAAGGAGGGGACCAAAGGTGTTTGAATAGTTAGGCCATTAGCTGGGAATATGTTTCCTAACATAGCTTCATTTTTTATCGTGGCAAGTCTTTTAAGGACTAAACTTACCATAGAGTTAGGCATTGCAACTCCAGATTGCAGTGCCTAATTTTGGCACCTTGAGGTCAAGTAAGGTGCTCTTTACATTAGAGGGCTGTGTACCTACAGTTAGAGAGACAGAAGCCAGCACACCTGCTTTGGCTACCTTAGGAATTTGGACATACTGAAGAGAAAGGGATTTGTGATTTGTGATCTGCCTAGTTTTTGTGCATGGGAAAATGCGCTCCTTCATCAAGGACTGCAGATTTGAACCCTCTCTTCAGGTGCACCATGCAAGTCTTACTTTCTTACCAAGTGTAGCTGGTAAAAAACCCCAACCTATTGATAGGTTTTTTTATCCAATATCCCACTTATTAATGTTTTCATTCTGGATTTGAAACTCAGGTTCAGTTCCCTTCTCTGACTCAGAAGATAGAAATTTGTACCATCTTAAAGTTTTAACGCTTTGGCTCTAAGATGTTGTACAATGAGAAGTCTTCAGCCTCTTGTGCTGCTATTGTTCCACTTTAAATTGCTTCATTAAGCAGTAGTAAATGGGTATAAACACAAATATTAATCTATACACTCTACAGTGTATTTTACCTATTGGTTAGATTACCTGTTGGTTAGAAGGGGGAGACCTGGATTCTAACACTTGCTCCAGTGTTAGAATTCCAGAAATTCAGTTATTTTTAGGTATGAGCAGTGAGTAGCATATGGACCTCAACTGTTCTCACTGAAAAACATAGCTTGAAGTTGGTTGTTTTCCAAGTTAAAGCATTAACTGTCAAGAACCTTCCTCAGAAACCTGCTAGTTGTTGCACAGAGGACAGGTGTGTTGTTTTCTCTAATTCCACTAAATTTTCGAAATAATAAAAAATTGGCTCCTCTGAGCTTCTTCTGGTCCACAATTTATTTCTCTATACATATTTTACATATTTGAAATAAAAGGCAATTTTAATCGCAAAAACCCAAACCCTAAGTTAACCCTAAGAGAAAGCAGAGTTCAGCAGAACAAACTGTAAGTCCTAATGCTGTTCTGGGCATTTGAGTTCAAATCTTTAGGACCTGAAAAGATTTCATATCATGTGAGAGAGAGGACTGAAGTTTTTAATGACAACTGAAAAACACCTTAAAGATCAAAGATATGCCCATCAAATACGACTATACATCTCAAATGTTTTTGTGGGTTATCTGTTTCTTTTTGAAAAAGAAATTGCCCATGTCAGACAATTAAGAATTCATCAATATGTTTATTTGTGCATTTGCCAGTGCAGTTTTAGGAAAAAAACAGAATGTATGCAAAGGTTAGCAAATGCAGTATTTGGAAGATCACGTGCCTATTATCTCTTTGGGATTTTGCTATTGATGAACAGCAATACAAATCATTGAGGTGTCATGAAACTTTGTTTTCCAGAGGAGGGGAATTTATTACCCCAAGTTTCCCCCAGTCAATGATTTCACATTTTGCAACTCCTCTTTCATCTGACTCCTCTCTTTCCCGCACCATTGTACTTCAAACTTCTCATCAACTGCTCCATGACCTCCACAGACTCTTTAAAGTTTTTCAAGTCCACACTGAATTTCCTGAAGATCTGCTCTGAGATCCATCCCTCCTACTTTCCACTTCCATGCAGCATTTCCAAGCAGAGATTTCTATTCTAATTGGCTGTTTTGTTTAGTTGGTTGCCACCTACATGTGTTGAGGCTTTCGAAGCCTTCTCTTTCAGAGTTGAGTATATTGTCCTGGTGCTATTAAAGAAATAGACTTCCTGAGATCTGTAAAGAAGAATTCTTCTCAGGCTTCTCTGAGTTCATCCAGCTATGTTGCTGAAACATTGCTCAAAATCACTTGACAGCTTGTATTCAGCATGGCTAATCTGAGATTGTTGCTTTTCATTTTAAGACTTTTGCATTTTTCTTCTGTAGTGGAACTGACACCTGTCTATTTAGAACATAGCCCTCAACAGGCTAATGTCTCTGTTACTTTCATTGCCATCTTATTTCTGTGTTTCTGCATTCCCTGATGGCTGCCTTAAAATTTGTGAAACACAACTTGTGTTCTAGGCCCATTTCTTTCCTCAGTTGGATTCTCCTAAAGTTTTTGGTTGTTTGTTTTTTTTTTCCTTCAAGATCCCCAATTTAAAATAGTAGTAAATACTAAATTAGGCTAAGTAGTTCTGAAGCCTTTTCTAGTTAGGTCTCTATAGTATTTCAGAGTTGAAAGATGGATACTACATGGTCTGCCAGGTTAGTAACTGTGTGTGAACTGTAGAAAAGTCTTTCTCATTTGAGAGAGTGCTGAAAACTGTGGTTAAAACTTTGGAGTGGTAATTTGCGGTGCAGGGTGGTTTTTAAATTGATTTTAACATCACATTTTACCCTTAGGCTTCCTCTGTAGCTTGTGGAGAAAAGTAGGCACCTCTGCAGGAAAGCGCTTGTAACCCACCTGGTGCCTGTAGAAGGATGATGTGAGCTGCCGTCTGCCTGTGATGCTCCCCATTGAATACAGAGGCAGCTTAGGCTGCTTGTCTTGGACTTCGGTGTTTCACTTGTCTTGCCTAGCTCGGTTGTGTGGGAGCTCCATTCCAGATTTCTGTTCCCTATAGAATTATAGAGATTATAGTATTAAATCATACTAGTTAAATGTGGTGAAGGAGAGTGAACATAAAGAAGTTAATGTGACTTTCTCAACAGACTATGTGAAGGAGTGTTTTGTGGCTCACGGAGATGCCGTGCAAACCCTTTTGCACTAGAAGTCTGTTTCAGGGTTGCTTAGAGATTGAACTTGATGAAGTTCTGTGTTGCTTTTCATAAAGAAAAAATATTGGCACAGATATACTTGAATTATGCTGGTGTTTTGGAGTCAATGTGCTGTACAATTGGTATGAAAAGTAGCTAACTTTTAAAAGAGAATCGTGATTTTGCAAGCAAAAATGAAATCACAAGGAAAGCACCAAATCTATTTCTGCAAATAAATGTATAGATATATAAATATTCATACAAGTATGCAATTTGTTTTATATATCTGCACATCAGCTGGAGAAGGGACTAGGAAGTGTCCGTGTATGTCAAATTTACACTCAAAAAAAGTTTTGATGTTTTATTCACAACTGTGCCCTCATATATACACGCACAACCATAATCACAGAATCAAATTCTGCAGTACCATAGTATCAATATATATCTTGAGGTTTGTGAAAGCATTCATTTTTGCACCATCCAAGTATCTATTCTGTACTGCTTTTATTTATTTAAGAATATTTTCCTCCTCCTAAGCTCTGTGACAGAGGAAGTAGAACTCATGTCTCCTGAGACCTAGTTGTTCACCTTACCACAAGCACTTGAAAGGCTGGTGAGTCACACTTCTCCAGTTAAGGATTAAGTGTGCTGGTTAAACTCCATGAGAGGTAGGAAATCCTATCTCTAAAAGAGTAAAAATGTTATTGATTAATTGATCTGGCAGTGTCTTGCATGTACGTCCCAAGGGATGTAAGGGCCCAGACACCTCTGAATTCAAGTCCAGATCATAGAATCATAGAATAGCCTTGGTTGGAAGAGACCTCTAAGATCATCAGGTCCAACCATTAACCTAACACTGACAATTAACCACTACACCATGATGCCAAGAGCTGGGAACTCCTACATGAAAGAAGTGCTTTTCTAAAAAGTCTTCGACTCCTGGCATTTCTTAGGTAGCAACAGCAATGTTCAGAGATGTGCTAGATGCTTTACAAACCTAGAAAAATGGCAGGCCTTATGATAACAAATGTGAAGTAGCAGGATTTGTTTCTAGTATATTTTCAATGGCCGACTGACAATGAAAATAGGAAGACAGGAATTGTGCTTCATTCACGGGCACCTTGGAGCCTAAATGCAGTGAGGAAGTAAGACATATGTTTCCTTGAAAATGCTCTGTCTGCATTTCTTTCCTATTTCTATAGTTCCTAATGTGGAGTGAATTTTGAGTTTGTAGCTGTGACTGGTTTCTTCAGGACCTTGTTAATTATCCATAATTAATTATTTTAATGACATAATTTATTTAGTATGGTTAATATAGATTTAAGACCAGTGGGATCATAGATCATGTCATCAGAGTATGTCACTCATTTTTACAATTCACCCAATTACCGCTCTACCGAAGGCGAGAGCTTTAGTTTACCTAAAACAGATTTCCCAAATGGGCATCTGTTCTTGATTTGGGAACGTTAAGAGCTGAAGTGTTCCCACCGCTTCCTCTGGAGGTTTGTCACACCGTGGCCTTTGGCTTGTCCCCACTGCTGGTGTTGCTACAGGTACATAAGCTGAAAATGAAAAGTCAATAGTTCCAGCAGTGATGTCTGCAGTAAACTAATCAGCACTGGCTGGATTGAGATGTCTGGCTGGTATTTTGTGGAGGGAGATTTTCTAAATTGCTAGTTGTCAAAATAAATACTGACAAAAACATTCCTGTGGAGGGTAACAGCCAGTTCTATGTCCTACTCTTTGCTGTGGTTTAACAGGATATTTCAAAGAACTGCTCTGTCCCTATTGTCTTTTCCAAGTAACCATCTTAAACACTGGTGTCAATAAAATTCCTACCTTGGCTCATGAACCCACCTAATGTGTAGTTCAGAGAAAGCATGCAGCCAGGAAGGAGGTATTCCTGAAGAACTGTTAAACCGTCAGGTAGTTTTTCCTCACAAACTTTATGTTAAATACTTCACTGGCTTTGTTAGATTAAGACCAAGAGATAAGGTATTTTTGGAACTCTAAATAGCTGCATGTTTTGTTTTTCCCAGGTAGAAGTCACTGTTTGAAAATACTTACATAAAAAAACCCTTTCTGTACTGTGGATATGTAGGGATTTCAGCCATATTGTAATGAAATGCAAAAGCCTGTCTGAGTGTTTTATGACCTGTGTCTTGCACTAAGTACACTTGGCAAGTAACTCTGAATAATTTAGTCTATTATGTCTTGATTTAGCTGCAGCTCTTGCAAGATTTATTTTAATATAGACTACTTTAGCATTATGTTTTTAAAAGATTCCTTTTTCTTAAAATCACAAACGTGCTCTTAAAATGAATTGTTAGATTTTCCTTGTTTTTAATAAAATATTGTATTGCATAGTGCACTTCTTTCTTCATAAAATTAAACTAGCATATTCTTAACCCTCTTGTTAAAATGATCAAGTATTTGGTAAATGACTGGAGAATCCTACAACTCTTAGCATTTATATCTGATTCAGCCAAGGCATCAATTTATGTCTCTTGTAAGCTGAGGAGGTGACAAAGTTTTAGCCATTACTGGGAAAAAAACCTGAAATGCCCTACTCTGCTGTGTGACTCTTGTTGGGGATAACACTTCAAACACACTTTAAAGACATTATGGATTATATGTTTATTTTTTATTACTTGACTTTAGAATACCATTCATTAGGCCAATGTAAATAGGAACAGTGAAGCTGGATCATTAGCAACTCTAAGCAGAGGCTAGAATTTATGGCAAATAAATGCATTTTCAGGCCATGTGTTCAGGTCACTTCTAAATGAATATTTCCAGAGCTGGTAGGATCTGTGACGTATCACTTTTTCTCTTCAAATTGGAGGAAAGACATAAAAGCATCTTAGAAGTCACATGGACATTTATTTGCCTCAAAATAACTTATTCAGAGGTGCCCTGTCAACCATTAGCTGTGATCTGCCTTATGAACAGGAAAAAAAAAAAAAAAAAAAAAAATAATCGAAGGTACCTTCATCAATAAAAAAGACATTCCAAGTATGCAGTCTTGTGTCAAATCATAATGCTCTTGAGGGTTCTGTTTGCTTAATCACCAGATAAATCTCTTGGGAGGCTAAATGAGCTCCACCATAAAAAATATGTTCCATAAAGAGCTTTAGAGATTTCCTGTTACTGCCTGATGGGGATGAATCCAAAGCATAATAAAACCTAGAGACAGCAAAGCATTCTGATGAATCAAGTTCTAGAAGTCTGTCCTTCTATTTTACACCGGTGCTGTGCTTATACTGTGTCGTGGACTTCCAAAAGACTTTACAGGCAAGACGGGTCTTTGCTGAAACACAACCAGAGGTTTAATTTATGTTTTAAGACAGGCAATGGAGAAAACCTGTCTACAATTGAAAGTATCACGGGAGGATTTCTGTAGGCAGAATTTCAAGCTGGACTTTGTGTCGGCGACTAGGAAAAAGTGGTGGTCTTTTATGAAGAAACCCAGAAGATCTTAAATGGCCATAAGCAGTTTGACTTTGACATACATCTTATCTGAAATGCACTGGCCTCAGCAGCAGAGTGCCTCCAACACTGTGTACTGGGCAGTTGATGCAGTTCCAGTTCAGAGGCAAGAATAAAACCTACTGTGCTTTCCTGCAGCAACTGTGTGCTTTATAGAGGCATCGAGCTAATGATCCAGCACAACACTGCTTTAAAATTGTGAGATTTGCAAGGATAACAGGATTTGATGGTACTGTGTGACCATAGGCCCATTAGAATAAAATGTTATGGCTTAAAGAACACATGTGGTTTAAAAACATGGGATGGAGACGGAAGGAAATGTTCTTATGTAATTAGCCAAAGTATATATTCAGCTGTTATCGTACCTCTAAAATGTTTTGTGTAGTTACACCGGAAATATTTGTTGGTAGTCCAGGATTGGATAATGAGTTGTGCATTCACTAATATTTAAGCAGATGCTCTGAGCTGTGAATCATGTTTTGAGCAGTGGTATGTAGCACCCATAGTGTACACAGGCTCATGAATGCCTTCATTCATGCCCATCTGTTACGATGGCAGTGTGCCGACATACAAGTGGATTGGTCTCTTTTCTAGAAAGCATAGTGCCAGACTGTTGGGAGATTGGATGGCAAGTTTATCTAACATCACAAACATCTCTGTGGCAGGAAATCCCCTCTCAGACTGAAGCATTAATAGGTGACTTGATGTACTAGGTTACCCTGGAGGATATTTTATGCATTGAAAGAAACTACTGAAACATGGCAGAAGAAAGAAGAGTGTCCATCTTAAGGTACAGCAGGATACCGAAAGGAAGTGTCTGATGGCTTGTTCCATAGCAGAATTGCTGAGAGACAGCCCAAGACAGCAGTTGCAGTCTAGCAAGGGCAGATGGTGTTGGGCAGTAGAACAGATTAGATGGATCTCTTCACAGTATCTCCTAGCTGCTTGTTAGTGGAATTAGCCTAAAAGGCAGTATCTTAAATGGTTGCATCATGTTCTGAATTAAACTGTGCAGAGTACTTGCAGCAAATTCTGAAGTGAAATAAAACAGTAGGTAGTTTTCCTGTAAAGCTTTTTGGGTTAACTGGGCACAATTTTAAGAGAAATTTGGTTATCTGAAAACGAGAAAATAATTAATACTTTCATGTCACTTTTATCTTAAGTAGGTGACTTTCACCTTGGATCCATAACCAGATCGTGTTGATGCTCACATTCTAAGCTCTGTATCTCAGTTCCATATATGTAACATGGACAGTTACCCTGTCCATGGTACTGGGAACTAGATGATCTTTGAAGGTCCCTTCCAACCCAAACCATTCTAAGATTCTATAACTGAGGGCAAAAAGAAGAAGAGTTCAAAGGTGAACACTTTGGGATTTTTTGAATTAAGATCCTGCTCAAAATTTTTTATATTTAGGCTTTGTAGCATTGCCAATTCTGTCTATTTTTAAAAATACTTGTTCTTTGACTTACGATCTTTTGAGCCATTACAGTATTGCCCATTCTCTCTCAGCATGGAGGACAGAAATTTGACGATTGAAAAGGAAAATGAGGTTTTGATCTATTAATGTCATTTTATGGCTTAAGAATCAAAGTAAAAAGCAGCTTGTCTTAAATACGTTACAAAATTGTTACAGCTGGCTGCAGTGTGTTTGGCTTAGTCCTCCTTAGTCGGTTGATAATTGACATATAGTGAAGTAACTCCCCTAAAATAAATGCTTACATACCTTTCTAGTCAGTGGAGATTTGAAGCCTTTAGGCCAAGATTCTGTCCAAGTTGCTGAAGTCCCGAACTTCTTCAGGGCTCTCCAATGTACCTGCTTTTATCCATGGATTATCTGTGGAACTCGCATTACTAGGGCCTGATTTACTAGTCCTCTACAAGTTAGGCAGAAATTATATTCCTGACATAGGCAGACTGAATACCAGTCAATGCACCCTCGTGAACTACACAATATTAAGATGTTTTCACCTGGATCTGGTGCCCAAGGTGAAAGGCAAAATTAATCATCTTGTGATGTGCACAGTAAAGTTAATCTGAAAAACAAAAGAATATTTTGTGTTGCACAGATGTATTGCTCGCTGTTAACATTGTAGAGATCTGATAAGGTTTGGGTATTTTTGTTTTAAGGAATCTCTCTAAATGCTGTATGTCTTTTAAGAAACCATGGCACCAAGTCTATAAAACTCATTATTTGCTCATTTTTTGTGAGGACAATGTCTTTTACACTTTTGAACATTAAATTGTTCAGTGGTAGTTCTCTTTGCACTTTTGCTGTCTTACCTGTCCTGATAACAAAAAATTACTGTAGTGGATGAGGCGCCTGTATCGACTTTAGCCGTTGTCTTTAGAGAGCGTGTGTGTCTGTTCATCATGTCAGCTGAATCACTGAGCTGGCTGATCGCTGTGTCAGCAAGCAAAGTCTCTCTTCCGTGTCCGTAATTCTCCAGCTCTAAACATACTTGACAGTTAGCTGGTGACCTTAGAAAGTCTTTTCATCTCTGACTCCACAAGTGGTGGCATGACTACTAAGATGCTGTTTTGGCAAGGGTAATAATAGCTTAAAACACACTGAGGTTAAAAGCAAACATCTAAATGCATTTGTCCAAATGACAAAGGAGCCATGGTTTATGAAGTCTCACGCATAGCTGCAGTAACTGGTACGTGAACGGGCACTGTCTGACTTCTCTTCTTCTGGTTTCCGGATAGTTTTTCTCCAGATCTTTGTTGTTTAAGGAACAGAAACTGATACATAGTACTTAAGTGGATTTCAGGAGCTGGCAAAACAGAGGATATCACATTTTCTTATGTACAGTAAATAGCTTTTGTGACATCCATAACCAAAACCTCTAAGCATTTTTAATGAGATTTATGCTGCTGTCATGGTCTAATGCATTATAAAAGCAGAAAGAAGAAATGAATTATTGTAAGATTTTTGGTCTTTTAGAACTGCAGAGGGATTCCCTTGTTCTCTTGAGAGCAGCCTGGGTATGTGGGTGAATCCTATGCTCATCCTACGCTCCTAGCTTCGAGCTGAGCAACCCATTGCTGCATGTTGTTTGTCACTTTAAGGAAGGCTTATCTCTGGAAAGAACAGTAGGGAATGGGAGTTTTGGTAACCAAAAAGTAGAAGAGGCTGATATGAAACAAAACCGAGATTTCGCTGTGTTGCATTACTTTTTTTTTTTTGTCTTTTAGCTAGGAGAATGAGGGATGGAGTGCAGCAGCCATACTTTTCACCAGATGTGTATGCTTTGCAAGAATGTGATTCCACTCAGATGAAGCACATGAGCATGTCTTTTGGTGTACTAAGCTTCCAGGGCAGTGGTTCTGTATCCCCTTGGGTCCAATCAATTAAAGATTATTCAATTTTAAAATAGTGCCACTAAAATTCTGTGATTATAAGAGACTTAGTGCTTAGCGAGGGAGGTCAGCTGGACATCCCAGTGAGCCCTGATGGGAATAGGAGTGACGTATTCTTAGAATAACCTTCTGGAAAGCCTAAGAAACAAGCAAAACATAAGTATAGTGATTCCTGCTGTTCAAAGCCTTGGTCCATGCCAGACCACATGTAAGTTACAGAAGAACAGGCAGAAATGCATGTTGACCTTTGGGAGGGCATTGTTACTATTCTCCATCATATAAACACAGGAAGACTCAAAAGGGAATCAAACTTAGATCAAGTCTTACTTCTGCAATGTACTTGACCACCAGACAAAGGAGTAGTTAAAATGTGTATACATTCAAATAGAAAAATGAGAACAGTTTTTGTCAACAGTGCCTTGCCTCTGCAGCCCTCACGGTGAGCATCCACACACCAGCTCACACCATGCTGCATTTGAAGTGATGTTTTCTCAGTTGATAGCTAGCCAAATGCCTCAGCTGCTTATACAAATAGTTCAATGCAAATCAATGAGATTTTCTAGACACAAGCAGTTAAAATTCCAGCAAGCAACTGCATATAAAATTGCTGTGTCAGATTGCATGACAAAGAGAGCTGCTTCCCTTGTTCAGAAAATTCCATGTCTGGAAAATTTTGAGACCTTCCCATTTCAGTCATCTAAAAAATTCTACTTTCAGATCAACTTTGAATTATTTGGAGTCTCTGCATGACCTTTTTTTTTTTTTTTTTTTTTGACATTGTTTTCCTAGTTTGGAAGAATCAAAGATGAAACAGGATGTTTTCTGCCCCCTGGCAAACTTGAAGAGGCAGATTACTGCTACAGACTTTCACAGAATCACAGAATGTTAGGGATTGGAAGGGACCTCAAAAGATTATCTAGTCCAATCCCCCTGCCAGAGCAGGAACACGTAGGTCAGGTCAAACAGGTACGCATCCAGGTGGGTTTTGAATGTCTCCAGAGAAGAAGACTCCACGACCTCTCTGGGCAGCCTGTTCCAGTGCTCTGTTACCCTCACTGTGAAGAAGTTGTTCTTCATATTTATGCGGAACCTCCTATGTTCCAGCTTGCATCCATTGCCCCTTGTTCTATCACTGGATGTCACTGAGAAGAGCTTGGCTCCATGCTCATGACACTCACCCTTTACATATTTATAAACATTCATGAGGTCACCCCTCAGTCTCTTCTTCTCCAGGCTAAAGAGACCCAGCTCCCTCAGCCTTTCCTCATAAGGGAGATGTTCCACTCCCTTAATCATCTTTGTTGGCTCTGTGCTGGACTCTCTCAAGCAGTTCCCTGTCCTTCTTGAACTGGGGGGCCCAGAAATGTGTTCTGCAACTGTCCTAATGTGCATAACTGTGTATTAGGATAAGAAGTCATTGCTATCATTGAGGTCTTTCTGAGAAACTGGTTGCTGGATGCTCTATTTACACAAGCATGTTCATGCGTGTGTGGATGCATTTTCATTTTCCAGCTGATTTTCCAAGGAGAAGTGGGCCTTTTGATGCACTCTGTTCCCTTCCCTACTTGTAGAATTTGTCAGAATCCCAGAAAATGTCTACCTTGAAAAATGTCAGTCCAATAACAGTGAAAAAAGCAGATCAAATTTCACACCATGGTTTGATTCAATAAACGATACTTTTTAAAGAAATAGCTCGATTCTGCTGTAAAAAGCATGCCAGCAAAGCACAGCAGCAGCTTCTATCTCTTTCAGCCCACGTCTGCCATTTTTTGCCCCCACTCTCCTAAATAGGTCTATGTCACCCAAAGGACATAGTCCTCGGCTTTTGGCCAGTATCCTGGGCTTGAATTCCCACATAGAAAAGGATTTACTTCGGAAAATAATATCATGTGGCAGTCAGTAGGCACAATACTACCTCTGCTGCCAGAATGTACTGACTCCAAATGAAGCTGTGGCAGATGGCCTGAAATGTTTCAGTGATTTCTTTCTCTAGACCAGGATTACCCAATTAATTTGTACTACAGTGCATGGAGTTGTTTTACTAGGTTCTGGTCAGATGAGTGGGATGCACTGGATCTAGCTTTGCTGGACCAAGGGGGGGGTCTGCAGGTGGGGTAAGGGCAGTGTACAGCCAGATCCCTGGGACGGCAGGCTCCTGGTGGGGCCAGACAAGTGGGAAGGAATATGGGATCATCCCTTAGGACACCAGGGACAATGTCTGTTGGAACGAGCAGAAATGGAGTCCTGGTTCAGATCGTGACCAAGTCCACCTTTTGAGCAGCACTGTTTAGATATGGGTGGCATTTTACTTGGTAACGATGCTTTTACATGCACTATACCTGCAGAAGTAGCTTTATGTTACTGTTTATTGATTATTGTCCTCACACATGATACTTGGTAGACAGAGCAGAAGGCCTGTAGGACCTTTCTGTTGCTGTGATTAAGAGAAATCCATAGGTGAACAAAAGGAAGTGGTGGTGCATAGGGAGATTTGGTATAGCTTAGGGAAAATATATGAGGAAGAATAGGAGTCAAATACAACATCAAAACTTTGGGGTTTTGGTCAGAGAGAGGCTAGTGCAGTCCTTTTTTAGTTGGCAGAATAGTTGGCAGAGGAAAATGAGCAGCTCTCATTTTGCTAGGTTTATTAGAAGGAGTGACTTTGAAGTGTAACGTAGTAAATACAGTCCATCAAACTAGAATTAGGCCAGCTGCATATTACTGGAATAGCTCAAGGAAAATGACCTTGCCTGTTCTCTCCTCTTCTCTAGGTACATGTTTTCTCTAGGTTAGAAAAAGTCAGTGGAATTGCATTTAAAAGTGTTGTCACTTCACAGTCTGTCACAGGGCTTTTGCCAGCTCCTTTCAAAAGGAGTTGGTGCCTCGAACTGTGCCAGCTGGTTGAACTGATCACCCCATCACTTTACTAGAAAATCTAAATATACAGCAGTACGAGCTGAAATATGTCTGCTGTCCTGTTTTGCAACTGTTCTGCATTTGTATGAAGAACTACTTTCACATTAAAGCAGTACTGAAGCTCTCTCTATCTTTCTGTTCTATAGGTTGTCATTTTGTATTTTGAGCCAAGTGTATTTCGCTGTGTTCTCCTAAGATGGGTTCGTCTTCTGGGCTTTGCTACTGTTTATGGAACTGTGACACTCAAACTGCACAGGTATTTCACATATTATTAATTTCCATCTCTGTGGGAGTATGTGCAATCTGTGTGGGTACTTAGATGGAAGAGCTGCAAATATTACCATAAACAAGCGCTGTTTCTGATTTTTGAAACCACTGTGTATTCCTCCTCACTATTCCTGCTCAAATTATATGCTACTAATCCCAGTAGAGAACTATGAATGCAGACAGGATTTGATGAAATATATATGCATTAGAGGTAAAATTGTGCAAGAATGAGTTTTCACAGAAGGTGAATGTATTTTCCTTGAATATAGGAAAATACAGAAGTGTTCACAGAGTGTCCAAAAGTTTCCCTGTAAAGTGTTCATAGAGAGACGCTTTATAAGTGCTTAGATATGGCAATGATGGGTAAAACAATACACTGTGGTGTATATGGTTACTGTGTTTTCTTCTGGCTCATATGTCAAGGGCTGCTTTCTTCAGGTAATCACAGCAGGCACGCTACATGCTCAGAAGCAAAAATGTGTGGGAAATTCGGGGTTCCACGGGGCTGGCAGTATATTCACATGTGAATCGTCAATCAAGATTCAGAGACCCATCTTCAAATCCCACTTCTACAGTCCCCTTTAAAACTGAAGCCTTTTCTGCATATACTGGATAAAATCCTAATGCTTCTTCCTCTTTAAACTTCAGTTTAAAAAAAAGCTGATATGTTATGTAAGTGTTTTTATTGAAGCAGAGAGATATGCAGTATGTGTATATTGGTACTTGGACATCTTAGATGAAGTAGACTTGCTGATCTTTTTATCTTAGTTTCATTACTGTGTTGGCATGTTAGATAGATGAGGTTTGATATTATGCTTGTAAACTGAATGAGGACTGAGAATATCTTGTATTTCACATTTTAGGTGAGAAACCCTATTTTCCCATTGAAATAGAGACTCTTCTTGCAGCTCCCTTTTATTTGAGTTCCTTGTCACACGTGTACACTTTGGCTGGTAAATTCTGTATATTGCTGTGTCTGGACACATCTTTGTATTGCAATTCATCCAGAAAATCCCACACCCTCATAGTACTATTTGGGATGAACAATTTCTGATGCAAGAAGAATAACAACTAGAGCACTGTAGAAAAGATAGAACTGATTACTTTGCTTGGATGGTTTATTATCTATAGCTCAGATATATAGAGAAACAGCCTAAGACTATGGAAGACTCACATTGTCATTGCAGTTCTGCTCCCCTAACAGGTTGTTCATATGATTTTACACGATGTGAGTAAGCAATATGCTGACAGGACAGTTGATCTTCCGCTTATATGAAGTGAGGACAGGCTGCAAAATTGGCCAGAAAACCTTACACTTCTTTGCTCAGTCAGCTGTTTGGTGTTACTTGGCACCTGTGCTGACAGGGTCAGCAAACAGGACAAAGATTGAATAAGAAACCAATAATGAACTACATCCTCATCCTTGATCAGCTCAAAACAATGAAGGCTAGCAGCAGACTGGACCGTATCAACAGGACACCAGCCAGAAGGTAGAGAGAAGTGGTTATTCTCCTTTACTTAGCATGCCTTAAACCGCATCTGCGATACTGTGTCCAGTTTTGACTCTCCCAAGACATCAGTGGACTTGAGTGAGTTCAGTGAAAGGCCATAAGGATGGTCAGGGCTTGGAGCACTTGCTGTGCAAGGAGAGGCTGAGGGAACAGGGCTTGTTCAGCCTGAAGAAAAGATGGTGTTGGAGGGACCTAAGAGCAGCTATCCAAGACCTACAAGGAGGTTACTGACAAGATGGAGCCATGCTCTTTACAGTGATGTATACTGGGAGAACAAAAGATAATGACAAAAAGATACAGCCCTTAGCAACCTGGTCTGGATTCATTGTTAAACCTGCTTTGATCACTGGGTGACCTTCTGAAGTAATTCCAGCCTGAATAATTCTGTATTTCTATGTGAAACATGAAGAAAAAAAACAACCCATATTTCATATATTAATCCAGAATACTTTCACTAGGAATCTGTCTTTGTTTTTCACCCAGGTTTCCTGACCATTCATTTCCTACATTCATGATATTGCAGTCTTTTTTTAGCACTGAATATTTCAGTCACGGAGTGTGCCTTGCAAAAGACTGAGTCAAATTAGATATGTTTTATTATATACATTTGCAATGGTTATGCTAATTAAGAATAATATTATGCTAGTAGAAAATTGATAGAAATTTTTGGCGAATCTAATTTAATCTACAGTCATTGCAGGGTTGAAGAATGGCTTACTGCAGTCACCACAAACACTGACAACAGGCACTGGTTCCCTCCTGCAGGTGGCCTGTGTCTTGCCTGGGGGAAGAATTGATTGCTAGCAAAGAACTTTTGATTTTTCTAAGTTTAATGGGAAAACCAATATTGTGTAAAAGCAGCTATTAATGATAACGAGAAAATCTAAAGCTGTATTTCTCAACAAATAAGGTACTTTGAGTAGCACTGAAGCATGAAGGTTATCCAAAGCCAGTTAGGAGGCACTGGAAACACTTGCTTTCTTTGTGGCTTTTTTCCCTGTAGCTTCGCACTTCCTCAGGAGGTCTTTCAGGTTTCATTAGGGTCAGACATCAAGGATAAATCAGAAAAGTAGCCAAAAGGAGATGCTTTTACTCTTAAGGAAGAGTAAAAGAAAAGGGAAGTCATGTACTGATTCATTCTTTGAAAACCGGTCACAGTCAATTTCTACAGTGCCTCATCTTAAATTGCCTCTTTCTTATTCGTTGTGTATTTTTGAAATAATGAGCTGATGTTTATGAGGGTGGGAGGACAGAGGTAAGGAAATGAGATTAATTTAAGACATCTAACTGTGGAGCCATGAACACAAAACTCAGTACTTTCCTCAACAATGAATTCTTCAAAATAATTCTCTCAAGAAATAATGATGTTTCAAATTTAACCGTTTGGGTTTAAAGCAGCTGCTGATATTGCATCTTTCAGTGTATTTCTGTGACTGAAGACTTTGTGTTCTTTTTCAAGTCCTGTATTTTATTAACAGGTTATCTCATTATTTTTAATATTTCGTGAACTTCTGCTGTCTTGTTGTGAGGATTAATATAGAAATCTTAACTGTGGATTAAAGCATAGGAATGGAAGAAAGCTGTAGGTATGTACATTCAGACATATGCGTGTGTTTGTGTGTGTATACATAGGATCACTTACAGACATTTCAGGAGAATGAAACTCAGGAATGGGTTCTCCAGTTCATGGGAGCCTCCATTTCTTATACTATTAAGAGAAAAAGCAGAGAGTGGGGAAGTGAGGAGAGTGAGACAGTATGGAGAAGGTAATGTTCCAGGTATGGAAAACAAGACAATGACATACAATGGCTTTTTTGTAAGTAATAATGGTGGGATGGGGGTATTAATGGGGGACAAGGAGGTGTTAGCCCTGTGAGGCAGTTCTGAACTTCATCTAAATGCTATGCTAGGATTACATTGCTGTGCCTTGCCATCTGGTACAGTTGGAGCAAGTAGTGGCCCTTTCTACAGATCTTTCTAGGTGATAAAGTAAGGGGAAGAGCAGGGTGGGTAGTGTGCAGTGCAGTGTGTCACGTGTCATGGTTCAGTACCTTACAGAAGAAGAGACTCATGCTAGCAGAGAAACCAAAGATGTCACTTTGCTGACACCCAGGAGGAGGTGTGCGTTGATGAGAGAATTGGAAAGAGGAGGACATGGTGTAACCACCTCTTGTAGTTAGGAGAAGAAAAGAACATACAGCTGATCCTATAGTACTGAAGTATCATAGAGAGTTTTGTCTTGGAGTAGTGGTTACTGTATAACCCCAGTTTAGGTGGGCAAGGAAAGCGAGGTGGGTATCAGCTCTAGTGGTGAGCTACCCTTTATTTTTGAAATGAGTCAGGCCCTTGTGGTCATTTTGGTTGAACACTGCAGTAAAGTGGGAGATTTAATTTCTATCAAATTTGTTTTTTTTCTTGTGGAAAAGAAGTGTGAAGTGGCTTCAGGTATATGCATACACTTTTGGATTTTGCCACTGGATGTGATCTGTAGTGGTTGTTACTCTATGTGAAACAGAAGGGGGAAAATTGTTTTGCAGTCAGATGTTGCTGTTGCAGAAATGCAGTGTCCTAAGCTCTGGCCTGATACTGCCCTGTGGACTTGTTTTTACTGCTTTAACTTGACTGGCGGGAATAGGAGTTTGAGTCTGTTTGCAAGGCAGGAAAAGGGGTGGTTTAGTCAAGCTGTAGAGCTCATTACAATGTAGGGGCTTACTATAACTATTCTGACCATTTGTCTTCTCTTCCTTGGAAGTAGCATATTTTAGCACCTGAGAAGTTTGATCTTTGTTATATTTATGCAGCTGTGTTTGTTTTGTAAACCCCCTTCCTGTGATCTTATGGTTAATGCTTGGGGGCACTATTCCTGTTTGTTATATTCCCATTAAGTAAATCATAGCATCAGCTGCAAGACCAAGTGACCTGTCACTGTGAACTCCCCTCTAAAGACCAACCATCCTGAGACAAACTTGCTGCGAACACTGTAAGTGTATATTATAGGATATATTCCATGGTTCTTTGTGCTGAAACTTGCTATGAATCTCCCTCAGGCCCTGGAACGAGGATTTGTCTGCCTCTCCTTCCAAGGGACTTGTGGAACTGTCCACAAATGAGTGATTTTCCCTTTTTTCCTCCTGAAAGTGGTCAAGCTGCAACCATGGTTAGATTAGACCCTGAGACTCATAAACTTCAAAGTACTCCTGTCTTGAATGAGATAGTTTTTTGTAGTAATTGTGTTTGAATTAAAACAGATAAAACTCAGTTAGATGCAGTAATGTAACAAAGGTGTAATCCTGAATTTCCTTACTATCTTTAATTCTAGACAATGCAAACAAAGCTCAGTGGGACTGTCTTTCTGTATCTTCCATGCAGCCTCCATGGAAGCAGGTTTGATGTGCAGTTTCCCTGGTCTATCACTGCATTGCCTTAAGCTGGAGAAGGGAAGGGATATGCAGAGAAGCAGTAAGTGCTGTGTCTGGCACGCAAGTCTGTGCAGATCCCTGGAGAGAGAGAGAGAGATGAAGACATCTGGAGAGAGATTCAGCCTGAAGCCTTGGCTGAACAGAGTTGTCTGAGCACTGCTTATTATTGTTCCGGCTTTAGGAAGAAGGGCAGCTGGACTTTCGAAAATAAACATCCAGCACTGAGAAGATACTTGTTTTGTACTGCCAGTTTCTCTTCCACAAGGAGAATTAACTCAAGGAGCTTCCAAAATTTGCCAGTGCTTGGCAGAAGGGCTCGCAGCCATCTATGTTTTGCTGTGAGCTCCTGGAGTTCCATGCATCTTTGATGCTCTTCCAGCCACAGCTTCCTATTCTGCCTCTTTATCTTGTGTTCATGCAAGAGTTTCATGATGCTGCTTTGCATATCAGAGCCAGCAGCAATGCAGAAGCTGCACAGATTTAAAAAGAGCCTTCCTGTATTACTGTCACCTCACTGCCAGCTTCATTTTCTTTAGTGATGACTCAGATGAGAGGGAGGTACCTAGTTTTGGCTAAAAGAGAGTCATGGGGGAAAAAAGAAAGGCATCAGGTACTTTTTTTATTTATTATGAACTTAATTTAATTAAGAAATAGTAAATCTTCTGTGAGAGCAGGGCATCCCTGTCCTCTTCCACTTGTTTTTTCCACATGTAGCACATTTACCCCGGGTGGTCGGCAGGCACTTGCTGCTGGCTGCTCCTGGCTGTGCCTCCTGCCTGGCTCCTGGAGGAGACAGTGGAGAAAAGGGGGCTTTAAGGGCTGGGGGAGAGTGAAAGGCTGGGACGTGCAGTTTAGAGAGGGAATTGAACTTGCTGCAAAAAAGTATGCACATACAGTAGTAGTTCATAAGGAATGAAGTTTCACTAATTAGGATGGTTGTGGAAAAATCTTTTTTCTTGTTAGCGTGTCTTAACCTAATTCATTCATTTCCTGAGTATAATTAATTTCTTTTGCCTGCCTGCTGCAAACCTTTGCTGGTTTGTTTTTTTTATTTTTATGGGCCTTAGGCAATAACTTAGAGAGTTTAGTAAATTCCACATAGCATTCCTGCATGATGCACATTCAAGATGAAATTCTCATTTTAGTAGTTCTTCTAGATTAAATAACAGAGTCACATTCTGTTTTGTTGTGTCTTTTTTCCCAATAAAGTCTGCATTATTAAAATCCTATTTAGCTCTTTTGTATCCCTGCCATTCTCAAGCAATAACTACCCTTAACTAGACAGCATAATGGTTCTGTTTTGTATTTCTGAACAAAATATCTACTTTCATATGTATAGAATAATAAAACGTAGCACAACTGTTATAAAGGCACTCAGTGCAGAATTAATCTTGATGGAGCACATTGTAGAAGTGGGACTAATAAACATTATCTTTAAGCAAAAAAATCAACGGCATATAAAGTATGTAAGATTATTAGAGTACTGTGATCCTGAAAATATTCTCATCCATATTTCTATTAATATTTAATTTATATAAAAATGTTGTAGATACAGCTGTACAGTTCCAGGGGCCGCTTTTTTTTAATCACCTTAATATAGCATATATTCTGCTTTATCATAGTAGACTAAGTTTGGCTAGGACAGTTCAAAGAGAAGATAAAGAAAGTATCTGGTGTTTTAATATTAAATTATATTGCTATCATGATTAGAAAAAAACAAACAGTGTGTTGGAAGGCCCTCTGCAATGATCCACAGGTACCAGAAGACCTTTCAGATGTCTTGTGATGGCATTCAAAAGCACCATGGCAGGTAATGGGAGAAAGGACTGATTTTACACATGATTTTACATGATAGCAGAAGCACTTCAGAAGTGGAGCTTCTCAGAGACCTTGGAACTTATCCAAGTCCAGGACCCCTCAGGTGGCACAACTTTATGCTGTGGTATACAATACAGCAGTATCTTCCTTCCAGGTAGGCATGCATTTGTGTATGCATTTGTGATGCAAGTGATGTAGCTCTACAGAGTGGGGGATTTTTTTATCATTCCATGGGAAGGACAGAATTGGTCAGTGGAATGAGGTGTCTGCTGGGTGGGATAATGTCATGAAAGAGAAGCCAGGCATTGCACTGCAATACATGAGTTACAGACTATTTGTGGAGGAGTGTGAAGAGGGAGTTAAGTATGTGACTCACACTCCACTGATCGAAGTTTAGTGGCAGCAGAGATTTGCAGATCACATACACTGATTGTCAGTGAAAAATCATGACTTGGAGGGGTGGCTTCTGGTGGGCTCCTGTGAAGGATCAGGAATAAGCCTGATACTGTCTAGCATTTTCAGTTTCAATGAAGAACCAAGCACAAAATGAATACTCATAGAATTTGTGGGTAACACAAAGCTTGGTGAAATGGTAAATTCCATTTCAGAAAGGATAGTAATGAAAAGTAATCTTTATTGCTTCATAACTTGGGCTTAGTCAAAAATATACACTTGAATACAGCCAAAAGGCAAACTATAGTTAAGGACTAGTTAAAGACACAAAACTGAAGAGAGCAGGAGTTTTAAAGGTTATCAGCAGGAGGTGACATCTTTGAGACTAATACAAATGCATTATGTCCTGTTGCTGAGATGCATTTTTGAAGGAGATGTGCAATGGGTGGATGTGGTTAAGAAAGTATTTGAGGGCTGGGAAAAGTGCTTGATACTGTGAAACTTAATCTGTTTTTTAGATCAGAAGAAGACTGCAAGATGACTTCTTATGTGGTGTATAAACAAGCAAGGAGAGAAAAAGTAGTCACAAAAGACTCTTTAATCTATTGTACTGCGGTTTAATAAGATCTGGTAGCTGGAAGCCAAAGCTTTCAGCCAGAGAAATTCAAATGAGCAATCTGGCACAAATTCTTCTCAGAAGGGTGCTTAGCTATTGAAAAACCTAACAAGAGAAATGAGGAATTTTTGGTGCTGCTTTCAGATCAAGACTGAATCCCTTCTTGGAAGATATTCTATAGTTAAATACTACTACAAATTACAGGAGTTTGTATAGAAAAATGTAATGGTCTGTGTTACACAACTGATCAAGCTATATAACTTAGTGGTTAGTCCTATATTTGGCTTTTATTTTGCGAACATGCAATAGAAATGATAGCATTCATGTTAGTATGTGTCTATTGAGAAATTAAGCATATTTATAAACTGAAATGACATATTTATAGTTGTACTGTTTAATGAGATGCACCAGCTGCTTTGAAATTAGTCCTGATCACTTACCCTAATGCAGATCTTTAGTACTGGGAAAACTGGTGCCCGGACTAAATATTCTCAAATACTAGTGGCTCTTTCCTGGATTATTGTGGAGGCCAAACCTTGCCATCATGTTCTTGAAAAATTGAGTCTTTATCTAACCAGTGGTCACCACTGGTGACATAAAATGTTGTGTTGCCATATTGTAACATACACAGGGGTAAAGCTTGTTGTACCAGTCTGCACATTGGTGAGTTATCCTTATATATGCTTTTCTGAACGTTGTCCAAGGTGCCCTAAGAATTTTTGATGCAATGTATTAGATCCATGATCTGAGCTGGAAAGGCCAAGCAACACTGCCTTGGCTGCTTGAAGTTCAGGAATACATAGACAGTAGGTCCTGAAGAAAGCTTCAGTATTTATTAATTCAGTTGCAAGTATCAAGCAAGTCTTAGAGCTGATCTGTAACATTTTCAATTGAAAATGATGCGGTGAGAGTCCATCGTGTTGTGCAGAGGATTTGTGAGCCCAGGGACCGCCCCCCACTCACAGCCCGAGCCCCAGCGGCTCCAGGAAGTCAGCGAGAGCCAATCGGGCACGGCAGAGACGTGACCACGAGATGGGTGGGAGATTTTTAAACGCTCCTGGGGAGCGCGAGGGACCCGGAGCAGGCAAACAGGGGCGTGGCCCGGCAGTTTGCGTGGGGCAGTTCGCATGAGCAGGGCGCACAGGGAAGGCGCTAAGGAGCCATGATCTAGGGAGGGGAGCAGGGAGCTGAGGTGTGGAAAGGAGTAATAGTAGGGCAATTAGCAATTACAAACAGGCAGTTAGCCTGGCTGATCATCAGTAACTATGGTATCCACCTGGGCAAAAAAAGCTGCCGCCAGGAGGCCTGTGGAAACCCAGCCGGAGGTCTCCTACAGTCATGTGGAGGTCCAGGTTTGCGGCTGCAGGGAGCGCCTGAGCCTGTCGGAGTACAGCAGAGAGAATGGCTGTGTGAGGTGTGAGCAGATCAGTGACCTGCTGTGCATGGTCAGAGCTGAAGGAGGAAGTGGAGAGGCTGAGGAGTATCAGGGAGTGTGAGAGGGAAATAGGCCGTTGGTGTCATGACTCAGCCCCCTGACCTTGGCCCAGCAGTCAGGAAGGGCTCATGATGCAGGGTGCTCCCTGTCCCCTCTCCGCCTGGCCGAGCGTGACAGCTCACAGGACAGTGAGCAATGGCGACAAGTTCCTGCACGGCGCGAGCAGTGTGGGAAGTGTGTCCCTAGGGTGACTGTCCCACCTCCCCAGGTGACCCTGCAAAATAGATATGATGCTCTGCAAGGGGAACCAACCGGGGATGAGGGTGATGGCTCGCCAAAACTGGAGGTGCCACTGAGGCCAAGTCAGACTGTGCCTCGCATCAAAACCTCCTTAGTTAGAAAAAAAGGCGGGATAGCCGTTCTGGTGGAGCTGTGTTCTGCACTTAGCCTCTGCAACAATGATGTCTGTTATTTTTCCGAGATCTTGAGCAAAAGAGCTTCTCTCCCCCTTGCTGAAATTTCAGGGACATGCCACCTGATCCTCTCAGGTGTGCAGAGGGGATGTTACAACTTCATGTGAGTGCAGGGCTGCCAGTGGTGAAGCCTCTGGTGTTGACAGACTGCCTCAAGCATTGGCTTGCACAGAGTTGTTGGGAAGTAACAGCCACTCTTGTGATCACAAATCTTCCTAAGCTTTTTGTTTCTCCTTGCCTATCTTTTTACACATCCATTAGGCCCCTCTGACTCTGGCATCACTTTTCATCAGTGCAAGTGTTTTTGTTTTCAGCTTTCTTCTCTATAAAATAAATGATCAGTGCTTTCTTGTTGCTATATGTAGACCAGGGCCTCTCTCTGATGTGTTTGTCAGTGTTACTCTGACATAATTTTCTACTGTTTGGTTGTGAATAATGCAAATGGGCATTATTTGTCTGAAATCACACTTCAAACTACGTAAATTCACAGTCTCCAATCAAGAGCTGATGTCAGAAGACACCCTAGCAGTTTCACCCAAGCTAGTAAAAAGAGAGCTGATGTATATAAGGATGGAATTGTTTGGTACTATTGCCTGACAGAAGTAAGGCTAAAAATCTATGAACTGTTTTTTCTAGGCGCTGCAAACAAATTGGTGCCCACATTTTGGTAGCAGATCCTCTGTTCTTCTGCTTGACTTGTCCTTCTAGTTTTGGCATATGTAACAAGCTTTTAGAACCTTTTTCATGCCACTGTTCATATTTTTTTCATAAAGTTCTATATTGAACTTTATATTTGATACTATTTTTTATTAAACCGTGTATTTTCTAGCTCTCCTATGGTTTCCTTCAGTCCCTAAATGACCGTCGTATATTCCTTCTGACATATTTCTCTAGCACCTCAGAAATCACTCTCTGGTTGGCTTTTAAAAAAATTCCATGTAGTGCTGAGAGCCTTTAAACTTATAAAAGGGCTGAAGTTACACTGTCCCAGTCATCCCTTAGTAACAGCCTTAATTACTTTATGCAGGATCTTTTCTCAGCAATAAATCTGCCTTATGTCTTAGACTGGACAGGATTTTTTTTTTTTTTTCTTTTAAATTGGATTGACATAATCCAGCTCTGAATTTTGCTCCTCTGTAGTTTTTCAGATGCTTTGGAGAACATGGCTGCAATGACCAAATCTCTTCCAAATTTTTATTCAATTTGAAAACCATTCTTTGCTAATTGAGAAAATAGTCTGTGTATTGCTCTAGGGACCTTCTAGGTGGTGACTGTCAAACTCTTTTTAGAAGTAGCAATTGATGGCTTCTGGTGAGTATCAGCTAACATTGACCTCTGATGAATAAAAACTTATTATGCCCATGAAAAAGAGACATTGACCATTTTACCATTTGAGTATATTAACATGTAGGGTTTTGCAAGGACATATTTTATGTAATGTTTGGTTTTGTTTGTGGCTCAGTCTCTTGCAAGGAAACTTTGTCAGTATCACTCCACAGACATATTGGCTGGTGCTCAGTTCGGTTTCTTTGCTTCCTATGATGACCCATCAAGGGCTGGAAGCCCCATGAACAAACTCATACTGTTTTTCACATTCTTTATAGGAATTTGCACTCTTATCTGCTGTACAGCTGCGTCATCAGCATCACTGGTCTGGGCAAGAGATTAGGCACAAAATCCTTGCTGACTGTTCTATGTGTTTTCATATCCTTTTCTCATTTTGGGAGAAACACGGTGATAATGGCCACTGTCTATCTATACTCCTAATTGAACTTTTTTCTTATGCTTGCTCTTTCTCTCCCATGGCATTCTGGTATTCATTTATCTTTGCCCAGAACTTGTAGTTCCATCAGAGATACTTAGAGCCTCAGACAACTGATCTACAGTTCTTCGTGCACCAAAATGACACTTAAATAGATTAATGGTCTTTCTGCTAACAAACCACTTTGGTGTTTTTGACTGAAAATCTAGGCATGCCCAAGATGACCTATATCTGATCCAGAGGAGACAGTGGGCCTGTGGCATGCATTGAAGCATGGTGCAGGAGTACCAAACAAGTGCTAATGCTTGATTTTTTTCCCACAAGGTACAATGTCATACAGATACCTGAAAGCAGTAGAGCCTTGCAACAGTGTGCCAAATGAGCAAAGAAACAACCTCTGAGCAAATAGTTGAGGTGTGCACCTCACTAACACAGTCATAGTGCTTCCGATCCCAATACTGGTGTGCTTTGTACTAATACAGCATCTCTGTGCCATGTCCCATAGTGTCTCCCAAAGATGAGAATGTTGCTTAATTGCCTCAGTATTTTGCCTTGTCCATGTTCTCAAGGATTTCCCTGGTGAAGGCATGCAAATGTTTCTTTCACATTCTCATTTGTATTGTAGCCTTACAGCGGCAGGGTTGCACCTTTAGCTAGTCTGCATTTTCCTTCTGGAGAATCACAACTACCTACTCCTTTGCTTGTTTGTCAGAGCAGCAAGTGACTTTCACTCCACTTAAGCTGTCACCATGTAGTAAGCAGCATAAATCACTGAAGTCATAAAATTATAGGTCATTTGTACTCTTATGAGGCTGCTGTGTTCTGCCAGGATGGCTGCTGTGTTCTGCCAGGATGTTCCTCAGTTGCCTGGTTCCTTGCCTCTGCAAAGAAAGGTATTGCTGAGCGAGACCAAGACTGAAATATGCTGTTATCCTCTTAATTCATACACATTTTTGTTGTTAAAACTGAAAATGGAGTATTTTCTAATTATATATTTATCTGTATGGATGTTTAGCTTATCAGCTTTGCAGGGTATTTACTCACCACTTTATGCCCAAACTACACTTCTATTTCATTAGCTGTGCATTTACTTTAAGCACTAGGCATTGTTTCAGGTGTCATTTTGACTTGTCTGCCTAGTGGTTAATGAAGTTGTTTGTTCATTCATCAATGCTGTGGTGCCAGCAGCGTTGCTGGTTTACCCCTGTGAGGGTGTGAGTGCTTTGCTGAAGCAGGCAGACTTGTGGTGTTCTTTCTTCAAACACTGGGCATGACACTAGAAAAGACATCTATGTTCTTCAAACACCAGGCATGGTTTCGAGAACATAGATGTCTTCTTTAGTACTGTCAGGTGCAATGCAATCTTTATTTTAGATTCCTCCTTATGTCTTTTTGTCCCACAAATCTTCTTATCTGAAGTCCTGTTTGGGTAATCTATTTGCTAGACAAATCCTAGTGGTTTTTTAATGAGCTGTATCTGGGATTCCAGTAATTCCCTTCTGAGTTTTTTTGATATGTTTTCAGCCACAGCCAGGTCTATTACTCAGCTGCTCCACCTCAAATGACAAGACCCATTCTTCACCATAGATGTAATATAAACTCTCTTGTTCACACCTTCTTTTGGGTGTCTGTTTAAAAACCCACTTTTATGAAGAAGGTGCTACACTTTGAAATTTCAGTTTAGCAGTTTCATAGCCAGCTGTCACTGTCTCTGCCTGCTGATCGCTCCTCAGTGCTCCTTGTTGCACACACAGCTTGCATGGGTTTGAAGGGTTTGACGTTTTCAAGTCCAGGCACCATGAAACACCTAAAAAGCTTGTGGACCTGAGAAAGCCAGCTTGACCAGAACGCGTGCATAGCCAAAGTCTGCTTTATCCAGTGGGCACCATCCAGTCAGCATTGCACAACAGGAGGGGCACAGCCACCAGCTGCAGTTGTTTTCTGCCAGATTTCCTAAAGGTGCAGTCCCCCACAGCTAGCAAACACATTCTTGTACATAGGGGCCAGAATGCGATGTGCCTATTTGACCTGCAGCCTAGACAGAGATAGGCTTTCTGGAACAAACAAACAAACAAAAAATCCAACCCAAACCTGTTTAAACTTCAACTGTGAATCATCTTGTAAGAAAAAAATAATTTCTATCCAAGTCAGTGAACTTTGTAGCTTTGTTTTCTGCACCTTATTCCTAAAAGCACAGTGATTGCGTTAAAGCCACCAACACATATCATCCTGCAAACCCAAACTTTACTACTTATTCCAAATCCCAAAGTGTTTCCTGAGTGGTCTCCCCAACCCCTGGAATGAACACAAGACTGTCAGGAATAACCTGGAAGATATTGAAAATCACAATTAGGGAGACAGGTTTTGTAGCTGTCTTCTTAGAAGGCAATGGTCATTTAAGCTTAGCTATTTCCTAGCTTGTTGCAGCCCTAGCAGGCTCGGATGTATGAAAAGCTGACAGCACGCCCTGCCCTGGAAAGCATCCGGTCTGTCATCACAAATATGCATTAGGATGCAAAGTCAGAGTCTTCGATGTCATTTGCAAGACTTGTCAGATAGAATACAGAAACCAAATTATGTATCTCAAGACTTTTTTCAGTAAAAACAAAGTGTTTTCCATTCCCTTTCATCTCTGTGTTCAGTTAGACTGGGCTGATTTGTTTTGTTTTCGTCTTCTTGCTATATGAAATACCACATTTAAGCTGTTTGCTATATTCAGGAGTCCAAATCTGTTTCTTGTGTGAATAGCTCTTATTGCATGGATGTCACCAACTCTGAATTTGGGTCAATGTCTGACTATTAATAAGAAAGGAGTCTTATTAATTCCCCCTTTTTTTTCCTGTTTGTTTCTTTAGATTATTTGGTTGTGAAGCAAGGTCATTGCCAGTGCATTTCTTAGCACTATTTGGTGTCTCTCTGACTGGAATATTTCTGTTGAAACAACTACTCTTTAATAAAAAATTATGGCTATCAACACTTCCCTAATGGATATATGACCTCAGAGTGGAGCTGGGACTCTTCTTCCTTACCTTATCTTTGCAGATTTTATTGTCTGTTCAGTCCACTTTGTTGTCAGTAGGGTCTCATTGCTGTATGTGTGTAGATTGCCTGGGTCTGCATCTTTTACCTCTTTTACATTTGATTTCAGGGGGAACCTCTGTTTTATCTGTCTTATAGCAATAAAGTTTTCCTCTTTACGAAAATCGTGGAATTTAGATTAGCTCTCTTGTGTGCTTGTTTAATGCTCTTGCAGATTGGCAGAATAATTTTAATTCAGTTTGTCTTTAAGTAGAAACACTGTTCTTGTTTTTCTAGATTGGTTTAGAACCCTTGACAACTAAACCTTTGACTGTAATTTAAATTTTCATTTTTTTCATTATTTTATGGTGAACACAAAAAGCAATACTTTCCAGAATTCAGCTTGTCAGATGATGCTATTTCTTCCTGTGCATATGAGAGGAAACATAGAAGATGAGGCTTAGTGTTTCTTGCAGTTGACTTTTTTAACTTGAATATTTTATTGTGGAATGACAAACGAACAGAATGTTTCATTTATTTATTGATGTTGTATGTTGCATCAATATATGTAACCTTGCAGGGGAGTGCGAGTGTTGCATTACGGACTTCATTAGAACGGGTGACAGGGTTGTCTAGTAATAAATTGAAAAATAAAAATGAAAGGTGTATTTTAGTGGTCCTCTGAGAGCACAATTTGTGATACTTTGTGGAATATTCAGTCAAAGCTATGAAGAAGTTCATAGAATAAGTTATACAAAATAAAAAAATATAAATTAGCTTCTAATGCTAACTATGCTTCTAATGCTAAGACACTTCTAAAGCATATTAAATCTTAAGATTCAAGGTCTGAATAAAAAGCTGGTTGTGGGAAGCATACTAAGAAAATATTAGTGACTTCTGAATTTCTTCCATCTGTCTATACATCTGTATACTGGCTACACAAAGATACAGAATTACAGAAGAGGCTGGCAAGGACCTCTGGGGATCAAATAGTCCAACCCACCTGTTCAGAGCAGGATGCTCAGAGCCGTGTAGTCAGGTTTTGAATTTCTCCAAGGACAGAGATCCACTACCTCTCTTGGCACACATTCACAGAAAAAAGTTTCTTATGTTTAAATGGAACTTCCTGTATTTCAGTTTGTGCCCATTGCCTCTCACCTTGTCACAGGACACCACTGAGAAGAGTTTGGCTCCATCTTCTTTTCCTGCTCCTGTCAAGTGTTCATATAGATTGATAAGATTCCCCCTGATCCTTCTCTTCTCCAGGCTGAGCAGTCCCAGCCCTCTTAGCGTCTCCCCTTATAAGAGATGTTCAAGTCCTTTAGTCATCTTTGTGGCCCTTCACTGGGCTCAGCTCCAGCATGTTCATCTCTCTCTTGTACTGGGGAGCCCAGACACAGAACCCCAGGTGTGGCTTCAACAATGATGAGTAGAGGGATAGGACCACCTACCTCAAACTGTTGGACATAATCTGCCTCATATAGTCCAGGAGGCTTCTGGCCGCCTTTGCCACAAGGGTATATTGCTGGCTCATGGTCAATTTGGTGTCCAGCCGTAACCCCAAATCATCTTCTGCAAAGCTGCTTTCCAGCCAGTCAGCCCCCAGCATGTGCAGGTGCATGGGGTTATTCTTGTTCAGCTCCAGGACTTGGCATTTCCCTTTGTTGAACTTTGAGATTCCTGTTTGCTCATTTCTCCAGCATGTTTCTGTCCCCCTGAAAGGCAGCAGAACTATCTGGTCTCTCAGCCACTCTTCCAAGTTTTGTATCATCTGAAAACTTCTTAAGATGCACACTGCTCCGTTGCCTGAGTCATCAATGAAGAGGTTAAACAGTATTGACCCAGTATCCACCCCTGGGGTACACAGTTAGTGACTGGCCTCCAACTGGACTTCTTGCTCCTGGTCCACAACACTTTGAGCCTGACAGTTCAGCCAGTTTTCAGTCCAGCTCACTGTCGATTTATCTCACCTGTATTTCATCAGCTTGTCTACGAGGATTTTACAGAAAACAGTGTGAAAAGTCTTCCTGAGTCAAGAGTAACAACATCCACAGCTTTTCCCTCAGCCAGCCAGTCACTTCCTTGCAGAAGACTATCAGGTCAGTCAGGCGTGATTTCATCTTCATAAATCCATGCTGACTACTGCATGTATTTGGAAAGAGTTTCCAGGGGGATTTTTTTTTCCCCTCACCTTCCCAAGGATTAAGATGAGTTTTGACTAGCCTGTAATTCCTAGGATCCTCCTTCTTGCCTTTCTTGAACATTGGAGTGACATTTAATTTCTTCCAGTCAATAGGAACCTCCCCCAATCACCAAGACCTTTCAGAGTGTTGAGAGTGGCCTCGCAAAGACACTGGCCACATCTTGTCATGTCCCTTGCATGGACTTCAGTGTATCAAGTTCACTTAAGGGTTCCCTAAACTGATTCTTCTCCTCCAAGTTTAAATCTTCCTTGCTCTAGACTTTCCCACTGGTCTTGGGGACCTGGGATTCCAGAAAACAAGTGCAACTAGTAAAGACTGAGGTGAAGAAGGCATTGAGTATTTCAGTCCGTCCTTTGTCATTTGCCACCAGGTCCCTGTACCATTCAGCAATGGGTCTGCATTTTCCTTAGGCTTTTTTATTTTTTTCTGCTTTTACACCTGTAGAAGCCTTACCTGTTGCCAGTCTAATCAGCCATCACCAGACTGAACTCCAGGTGGATTTTGGCTTACCTAAATCCACTGCTGTATGCTCACACAGTGCCTCTCCTGGGTCACCTGGATCCTCCTTCCACTTCTTGTACCTTTGCTGTCTATGTCTGGGTTAAGTCAGGAGCTCTTTGTTCACCTATGCAGGCTTCCTTCCACCTTTGCTTGATTTCCTGCACATTGATATGGTCTGTTCCTGAGCTTGGAGGAGATTGAAGCTTTTTTTTTCCTTCTCTCAGCATCCTGAACTCCATCATTCATCATCACTGCAGCCAAGGTTGTCCCTGACCTTCACGGCCCCAGCAGTTCTTTCTTCCCTGTAAGCATGAGGTCCAGCAGAGTGTCTACCTTCCTTGGCTCCTCCGTCATCTGCATCAAGAAGTTATTATCAGCGTGTTCCAGAAACCTCCTGGATTGTCTCTGCCCTGCTGTGTTGCACTTCCAGCAGATGTTGGGGTTGCTGAAAACCCTCATGAGTACCAGGACCTGCAAACATGAAGCTTCCTGAGGCCTACCTCAGGACCTGCTGTCCTGATCAGGCAATCTATAGCAGATACCCACCACAGTGTCACCGTAAGCTCTCAGCTGGCTCAGCCAGTGTCCCAGGGCAGAGCCCTATGCAGTCTGTCCTTCCCAAAGTGCCTGTGCCCATCCATGGAGCACTCCCACCCTGTGATCAACAGGACACAGTGCTGTCGCTTTAGGGAGTACTCCTAGCTGTTGAGGCAGATTCCTAGCAGTGTGGTATTATGCAGTGCAGGGGAGGGAACAGCAAGTATTTGTCAAGACATGCAACTTTAATTATTTTCACAAAATTAAAATTCAGATAGACATTCAGAAACTAGTTTCCAGGAAACTGTAGCTTCCTCAGAAGTGCTCACGATTAACCTAATTAGCAGTTTTTTCTGATTGCTACACATACTCACACATATTGAAAGTAAACATAGTTGAATGAGCATTTACCTGGCAATGGAACATGGAAGACTATGAAAGGATTAATTTTATTCAGATACTGCTGACCCTGTACAATCATTCTGGACTATGATTCTTTAAATTTCCTTTAATTGTATGTTCTATTTTATATGAAACATTGGAAAAAGAACATACAGAATGCAGTTTCTCTCCTCCAGAGCACAAATGTAATGATCTGTTTCAATAACAATAGTCAGTAACATGCCAGATTCATGCAGAAATAACATACAGAAAAGCAAGGGGCTGGCCTGTGCTGCTGTGTACCATGCTGCTCGCACAAGCCAAGCTGAGGCTAATCAGAGCAGAAGAATCCATCCCTCTTCAACAATTTATCAGATGTTAATTTTATACAGCTAGGGCTCTTTAGTTGCTGAATTTTTTAGTTATTTGTTCCTTTACTGTAGTATTATAAACAGAAGAGATGTGTTCTTATTCTCCTATGTTCAACTTTTCCCTGGTCAGGATGTGTTTTCTGCTTTAGCTGAGAAACTGCTGTGCGCATACTGATGTTCATTTTCTTACATTGTCATTGCTCTACTTGTTCTTCCGTCAGGAGGGGTGTTTGACACACTGGAGTATGAGATTGGACCTAAAAAATCTTATTTTGGTCTGTTTACCTTTAATGTAGAATTTTCTTTTTCCTAAAGTTCTTAGTGAATGCTAAGAGGGAAAAATAAAGAAGATAGAAAATATGTCAGAGAATTTGTGTGACTTGTAGCTTGGTTACCAACGAATGTCTGTTTGTCCTCTGCATCATCTGCATTCAGGAGAAAAGACAGGGCTTTGGAATAAGGAGGGCTCAGAACCTTTTGTCATTGCTTTTGAGAATGGCAAATTTGAAAATGTAAAAAAAGAAGACTACTAAAGCAAGGGAAGGTCTGAGGGTAGCACTGCAACTTTTACTAGCCATATCTACACCTTTATATTGATAGAATAGAGGTGCATTTACGTGTAATGTTTTTTCTGTGTCTTAAGTATCTCCCGTGAGCCTGGAAGTTTCATGGAAGGACATGAAGCTGCTGTGGAAGCCTTTGGTATTTAACTTGCATGTTAGGCTTTTTATTCTACAAGAGGGTCACTGCTCCTCCATGACAGCAACTGTCCTCTTCTTTTTACCACTGTGGGAGAAGCTTAACATAGATCACTAACTTAAAATCCAGCTGTACAAGGTCCTGAGTAACCTGCTGTCATTGATCCAGCTTTGATCAGCAGAGTTGGATTAGGCGATTTCTTGATCTCTCCCTTCAAACATTGTCTATTCTGACATTCTGTGAATTAATTAACCAGAGCCACAATAACTCCCCAGATGCCTGATGGGCTTTATTACCCTTGCCAGGATTTTCATTCCCTTTGTGCACCTCCAGGTGAACATTTGCAGAGAAATATTGTTAATAATAACAATATTTTATCACAAGAAAATTTTATCCAAAGAAGTTAGCATTGTTTATGGTCTCATTTTCTGTTAGTGCTAACATCGCTGTATCTTGTGACAGGTGGAGATGTTCCTGATTTTATCTGTTGTAAGAGTAGTTTGAATCTTATCTTCTGCAGACAAGCTGAAGAATAAACTACTTTCCTTTCAAATACACGTGAAAGTCTTAGCCATGATACCTGCATGCACAACCATGAGATAAAGTTAATATTTATTTCACAAGTGGAAGGAGAACACAGTGCTGATAAAGAGCTTCATTTTCAGTAGAGTTGATATAAAATGTTGCTGCCTGTAAATCACATTATAAAGTGGTTAACATTTATTAAAGTGGGCACAAAACCCTCAACAAATATAACTAAATATTACAGTTATGTGTCTTTATGCAGTTTTCTGTACCACATTTCATTATCCCTGTCATGTAATAAGAGTACTGGGAACCCAGCACCTCTTCTTGAGCTCTGCTGAACTACAGAGGTCTTCATTGTGGATCTGAGAGGAGGATTGTGTCCAGTGGGTGTGATTACTCTTTCTTGGGTCTAAAGGAAGTAAATTAGTAGGACAAGTTCTTTCCATTACATCTGTGCTGTTTGATTTTCTGCCATGATTAGGAATTACTGTAGATGAGAGCAGAACACATCAAAGACTGGACCTTTCAGTGTATCCTCTTCCTCAGTGTCCTTGTGGTTGGCAGGAAATGCAAATTTAAATTGTTCTTGTTCGTGATTATTTGACTCTTATTTTGTTAGGAAAAGGTAGATAACTTTGAGTCCTGATATGTAAGAACTCTGCATGGTTACTTTATGTGGACTACTAGAAAAAGAGATTTTTCCATATATTAACTGTATTAATTTGAGGGGAAAGTGTGAATCTTGGAAATTCCACTTATATAAATCTCATCAGTATTTGCTGGAATTCAGGATTTATTTAAAAAAAAAAAAAAAAGGGAGGGGGGGGTGTCCATATCTGTGTATATTAGCAATGACTGGGAGGAAGATGGGGTTAAAAAAATGTAAACATTTATATAGCTTTATTTGGATATGTAAAGATGCACATCCTCTTGGTCATCCAGTATGGAAGCAGCTGAATGAACCTCTCTCTACCAGTTCACAGTAACTTCCAGCACTGAAACATTGTGACAGAAGCACAGTGAAAGGAAAAAAATACACTCCAAAAGATATGGAAGAAATAGAAGGGCATTAAAATGGTGATGTGTTACAATTTATAAAGATGGGAGAAGTTCCTGTCCTTTCAATTGCTGATATTCGCTTCTTGCATCTTTAATAATGGATTGCCATTTTAAACTAGCGTGCAGGAATATCATTTCACAGCAGAAAAGGAAACAAGTGCTTGCAAGTAAATTGGTGTGGAGATACTTCAGTGCCAAAAGACTTAGTGAGCACTCCATGGATACAGTACTTCCTCTGATCTCTTTCTTTTCACTGGAATTTTTTTGAAGCAATGTCCTTAAACCAGTTGATTTTGAAAAATACTTCTCTTAAATCTTCTCTGACAATGCAGCTAGACCTACAGTCAGCAACAGCTTTGAGCTGTATGCACCTTCTCCTGAGGGAACTTCCTCCAAAAAAGCAAGGGGAAAACTCAGAAAAATAGTGATCTGCTTGACCAGCCAAGGTGACTGATTTTTTTAATGTCAAGTCAAGGTAACTAGGTAACTGTCGAAGGAAAACACAATTTGACTCCTAAGGAGAAATTAGCTTTACTCTGCTTTTCATCTTCTCCTACAAGTGGAGTGTTCAGAAAAATCATTTGGTCACTCCTGTGATGACAAACCCAAGCTCTAACTGTGATTAGAGTTTATTCCTTCAGAACAGGGATGGGGAACCTGGGAGATCGTACAAATACCTCTACCGATCTGCTCATCAGTTCCCCGGGGTGTCTGCCAGTAACTGCCCAGCCTGAGTGAAATGAAGAGCTACAGCTGGCCTTCAAGCTCTAGGATCTCAGATGCTGCTCTAGAAAATCCAATCTAGAAAATTACGTGATGTTATTCTCAGAGCACCGTTAATAGTTTTTAATGTTAAAGTAGCTAATAAGATGAAAGAGATCGCATAAAAGCACATTTCATTTTATGGTACTTCAGTATAGAAACCTGCAATGTCATTAGAAATAAAAACTCAGTAAATTAATGAGATCTTTTTATTGAAATATTTTTTGTCTTATTCAATCCACAATGTAGCACACATGAACTAACAGTTACAATATCATATTAACGACATATGTAATGGGATACAAAGGGGAAAACCGTAAAGCATTCATCTATGAACATTAAGACATTCATCTGTGAAATTATGGTTATATTTTTTTTCTTCAGTTGTTGACTACTATTTAGTACATCTCTCAAAAAGCAAAGTATAATCATCAATAAATATGCTATGGATATATACTTCAGTCCTCACAGTAAACAAGCGCTAGCAGAGTGAATTTTAATTCACTCAAGTTCACTGAATTTTTGTTCACTGCTTTTTGATCCAGAGAAAAACCTTGTGTTGTTCTTAATGTACCTTAATAAATTCATAGCTTAAATTTATAACAGTGGTAAAACATGTAATGCAGCTGCTATTAACTGTGAAGTCTCACAGTTCTGTTGAAAATCTCGTATGTATTGTTTTTCTTAAAGCTGCCACTTTACACATCATGCAAGTGGATCAGAATATCTACAGTCTTTAGCTTAAAAATGAGGTATTTTGTTCTGTGGCCACATCAAACACACTGAAAAGGTACCATCCTTTTTTAAGTAGGGCTTATAATTCTCTCCGCAGAAGTGCAATGTTTGCCAGTGAACTAAGAAGGAGCAGAAAGGAAAGAAAATCTTTCTGGATCAAGATACGTAACCACCCCCAAATTTACTAGGGCCTGTATTTGGCTTTACTTGTGGCAAGACTTTTCCTATCTGTAGTGTGACTATTTTAAGGACAAAAATACAAGCTTTGGCATAAGGTTTGGATGAGCTACCTTATTACTGATCATTAGAAAATGTGTCTGAAATTCAAAAAGGTTGTGGAAATTGTCTGTGGATGTTTTCAGCAGGAGAGGATGCCTCTATGGAGTTGCACTAACAATGAGGGGAATTTGTGTCATCCCTGCTGGTTTTACTCATCAGCTTTTGCTAGATGAAACATTGAGAGCCAGGATTGGGAGTTGGCTTTTGTACATTCAGCTCCACAGTGCTCTGTGAAGCAAATTTTGTAATGAAAGCCTTGAAAATGTTCTTGACCTGTTGTAGGAAAGGATTACCAGGAGGCAGTTCTTGCATCTATTTTCACAGTGTAAGCTTTCTGGTAAATAGTGACCTTGAGATCTTTTGTATTGAATGTTCTGAAAGTCTTTGATAAGGGTAAAGAACTGAATGGCTTTAGATTTACAAAAAGATAATAATCACCTGATGATTTTTAAGAAGCAAATAATTAGCTTAGTCAAAGCTTTTGTAGGCTGAAGGATTTATAATTTTCAGTCTGAACTACTATCAGCAGGAGTCTTAGGCATCTATGAATTAAGGTTTCTGCCACAAAACTACCTCAAATTTGAATGAAGAAAAAAGCACCACAAAATTGGTTTGCTTATGGAGAAAAATGTCTGAGAGGCTGAGCTTATTTTTACTGACTGAGGGATGTAGTTATTCAGTCATATATATCAGGAGGAAATTATTGAAATGGCTATGTTAACCATTCGGTAGCAGGCTCAGAAAGAGGTGGCATTGTGCCTATCCCAAGAACCTGGGATTTTCAGAATTTTGGGAATCTCACCATAGGATTCTGTGGTTGTGAGCTCTTGATTTTGGTGCCACTGAAGCAACTGTGTGATGTAACCTTAAACACAAATAGTTGACAAACAGGAGGCATGTCACTGCTGGTTGTCTAAGGACAGATTGACGGGCTTTTTATTTAATGGTTTACATAGTCACGGCATGCTCTGTAAGAGCTCTGCCTGGTCAGAGTTTGACTGCGGAGGGTCAAATGTTTCGCTGACACTCTGTGTAGTTGTGCTAATCTCAGCAGGATTCATGTGGGTATTAGTGCATTAAGTGGTTTATTAGAAGAGATAATTAGCACAAAGCAGATGAGGATGTCATAAATAAGGAGACTTGGTCTGCATCACTGAAACCTAGTTACGTGACACTGCAAAGTCTCCTTGTTGAACCCTCTTACCTCTCAGCTCCCTGGTGCTTGGTACATCCATCAGCACACACTCAGGATGAGCAAATCCAGTTGAGGAACAACCACTTCTAATGACACCTACCTGGATGATATGGTGATATGAACAAAAGCACTTCAAAAAGTAACACACAAGTTTCAGTGTCTCCTGCAATAGGAGCTAGGAGGCAGCCGGAACAGATGCAGGCAGTGAGCTGGGGAGTGAGGAGGCACTGGGGAAAAGCAAACCTCAGCTGATCTGTCAAAAGACTCCAGCTACCATCCTTGGAATCAGCTGCAGGCAGAGAAAGCTTTTTGATCTATAGTCCACCATGAAATTGAGCTTTCTTCAGGTGGGAATTTAGACTTGCAGGTGAAAGGAGAACATAAAGCATATGTATAGCATGAAAAATGTCAGAATCTAGGCTACATTTAAAGAAATGACAAATCATTTTGTTTGCTTGTTCCTTACCTACAGCTTGACAAACAAAAGCTACTTCAAATCAATACATTTTTATCAAAGCAAGTCATATTTTTAGACTCTTGCCATGTTTTTAAATATGCATGAGACTGAGAGTCCAGTGCTGCTCACATGGGAATGAGTGAGTGGTGGGAGAAGTATTGGACTCCTCTTGCCTCCCAATACCTGGAACCTTCCCTTGAACAGCGTGGGATTTCCTTCCCACTTTCCTCAAACTCTTGGAAATTGTGGCAGCACAGTTTCTCTCCTATACAGTGGTCCAGAAGGGGAACTTTCATTGAAGCACTGTAGAATTACCTTTATACATGTGCTATTAAAGCTAATCTAGGAAACTACAATCTAGAGTAGGTTAGCATTAAGTCATGACCCACGTGTCTCTGCTTACTAGTGGTAGTTTTTACCAGGCACTGAGAGAAAATACATTTTTTAACTCCATAGCTTGCTTTTCTAGCTGTACATCTGATAAATGTGTATTACATTAGTTTTCCACAATAAGAAATCACTTTAAAACTCTGGGGAAGATATCAAGGAAATTGTACTTTCAAAATCACATTTTTGAAAGTAAATATAATTTGTTAAGGAAAAATGACACCACTGTTTCCCTGATCACTCAGTACACAAGATTATCTGATCAGTAATTTGTTAATGTATCTTGAGGATATCCTGGTTATTTATTAACCACAGACCTCCAGGTAAGGATTTGAAGCCAGGCATGCTTCCAGTACAAAGGAAACAATCCTGCAGCACAACCTCCCTCCCCATGTTTCCAGTACCATTGGTACCTGGGGTTTACCTTGTAACTATTCAACAAGCTTATGATATTGTTAGTTGTTTTACTGTGCAGACTGACCTTCAGCCAGCTTGTGCTCTCTTACCGATGACAAAATCCAGTGCATTTGGAAGGGTTAGTCATTTCTTCCAGAAATTTGTTGCCTTTCATGGAGATGGTCTTCTTGTAAGTGTATTTGCTATTAGAAAGTTCCTTCTTGAAATGGGAAATGTGCGAGATCTCCTATTATCTACACTTTGATTTATTACAAGCGTGGTGTGAAGGAGTTGAGATACTTTGATGCCTATCAGTGATATGTGACCAAGTTTGCTGGCTATGCACAGGATGGGGACTCTCAGAAGTATTCGTACACCCAAATAATTGCCAGAATTTCTTTTTCTAGTTGTTGTATCTTTTCATTGGGCAGGACGTGGTGCATATGATGCAGGTCTTGCCACGCTGTTGTCGTGCTGTTGACATGGCATGGCTCTCAGCCAAGGTTTGCTCAGATTTGAGATGATCCAGCTCGATAAAGCAAATCATCATCCTGATTTCAGTGAGTGTCTTCTTCAGTGCTGGACTTCATGTCTGTTCTATGCTGAGGTCTTGAGAAATCTTCTGTGAAGCAGACAGTGACTAATTTTGGGACTGTCAGCTGGGATGTGGTCTAGAAAGCTGGTCATTTCTCTCAGGTTTTATCCTTTTCAGCTGAGAGCCAGTAACTCGTGATATGAGTGCATCTAAATACAAATTGTGAGGTCTTGAGCCTTAAGCATTGGTATTCTTTCTTCAGTCATCCTTCCTGATGTGGAAATAAAACCTGCAGCCAGCATTTGTTTATGTGTGTGTGCCTGTGGGTCAAGTGTGAAGTGTAGGCTCTCTTTTGTATTGACATGGTGCCATACATGTGCCATCAGTACCTTTTCACTGTAAACTGAATCACATCAGTTTACAAACTCAGAGTAACTAGTGGCATGTTTACTGTTACTCCAGAAGCAGCAGATAAGACATAATCCCTGCACCATAGGAGGGCAATATACTTTATACAAGCTTGACCCATTATCTTTCTGATGTAGTTTTCGTATCACAATAAAAATCATCAGTCTGGAACAGAATAGTTTGATAGGATGACTCAGTAGGGCCACAAAATGACAGATGCTAGAAATAATAAATAAACAAACCGTGCCAGTTCATCGCTGTCAAAGCAGGATCCTTCACCTGTAGTTCCTGCCACTACCTCCCAGCTGGTAGTTTGGAGGCCATGTTTTCTGTTCACAGGATAGATTTGATATGACATGAAAATTAAGTATGGTTTTATTTATTTTCTAAGATCACACATTACATCTCAAGATGTAACTTCTACAGCAGCAGCTACGTGCTTTGCTTGCTGTTTCCAAGCCAGTCCTGTGAACCAGCATGCTCTGTCCCTCTGCTTCAGATCCACTTGCAGCATCGCTTCTCTTCCCATCTGCTGGGCTTTCCTTGGCTCTCAGCTACTAGTGTTTGCAACCAAGCCCTCCCCTTGTCCATTTATATGGAGCCAGCCCCCCCCCAAAAAAAAACCTCAGACCATTTAGCTTAATTCTCCCCAGACTTTGTGGTGCAGCCAGCAGAGTTGGGAGTTACCTGCAGTGGTCTCCAGGCAGTTCATTCAGCCTGAACTGTGGCTTCTGTTAATTTGGTTAAAAGGATAGCTATTGTGTATCAGCTCTAATGCTGGCTGTAGCTGTCTGTAGGTCAAAGTTTTGCTTGAAGGCAGCTGTGTCTGCAGTAGAGCAGGTAGAGCAGATTGCAGTGGTCTGTCTGATCTGTCTGTAAACAGCTGATGACTTGTCACTGAAAATGATGGTTTGATTATCCAACAACAGCATGTAAAAGTGGATTGCATATGCTGAATGGTTTTAGCTGGGAGAAGAGCTAGAAGATGCTGAGGAAGATGGTTAAGTTTCCTCTTCTGCCTTAGATGAGAGACCATATGTCTCAAACAGTGACCTAAACTTCTACCAGGGCACTGCCTGGCACTATCAGGCATTTTGGGGTTACACAGGACAGGAGGAGGAGTCTTTCCAGATGGCGTTGCCTTACTTGATACTCATGATTAAATATTAATTTGCCATGGGGTTTGAATCCAGAGCTACATCTATATCCATAAGTTAAGTAGCATCAGGGAACATTCCTGAGTTCAGGAGCTCCATCATCTGTCCTGCTTAATTGTTCTAGTGGTCCCTGGCCTGCCCTCGGCCCATGCTAACCTGAATGCTCCCAAGCCATTTCCCAGCATGGTACAGGAGTTTGCACGGGCCATGGCAGTGGGCAGTTTGTGTGCAGCCGCCCTGTTGTTGGAGGGTGATAGTTATGGATGCCAGCTGTTCTCTGCCAGTTGGCATCAGAGCCAGGGACAATCCTGGGCATATTTTATTTCTTAGTATAGATGTAGCCCACCAGCTCCACTTAACTCCCTGAGAGAAAACTGTCTCATTTGCTCAATAGCTGTTTCAACCCAGTATGTAGGTGCAGAACAGTACAAAAACAAAGAGGACTGAATATTGTATACCTAGAAGTCAGGGCAGGCATTTGAACCAAGAATACCACAGTTTTTCTGATGGAGGGTACCAGTTGTCAGAAAATATGTGTTTGCTGAGGCAATTTGGTCTCAAATTGCAGCAGTTTGATGTTTTTGTGTTGAATTTTGATAGTATGTGAGTCAGAGGTAGAGGAAGGAGAATGACGCTTCAGCCTGCTGAGTAGGCGTGCTCTTGGGAGGGGAAACTCCTGGGCACTTGTCTCTGCTTTGATACATGTTCAATAATACATAGGAGATGAGAGGAGATGGAGCACGTCTACCAATGTTGAGGCAGTGAGTGATGCGGGTTTGGATTCACATCACCACAGGAAGATGAGGGAATTGCAGCTCTGGAGCTCATGTCCTGGTTGAGTACTCTTATGCCACAGCTTCTGGAAAGGAGAATTTCAACACTACAGATCTAGCCCAGCTTTCTTTACAGCTTCTCAGAAGAAGAATGTTTTTTTAAAAAGTGTAAAGTTTGGGTTACACATTGGCCTACAAGTTCAAGGTAGAAGTGGTGGTGGTGATGGGTGCTTATTTTTGTGAAAAAGATGAGAAAAAAAGAAATGTGGGTTGATCCAAATTGGAGAGGGTTTGACTGCCATACTGCAAAATGTTATTTGTTTCACTGTGCTTTGACCAATAATGTAACAGCAGCCCACTTCTCTCCCTTCAAAAGCTGTCTCACAGTCAGCAGTTAATGAGCTACTACCAGAAAAAAATTTAATGGGTCTTGCTTTGTTATGTCCAGAAAAGGCTCACATGCTGGCTTTCAGTAGAATCACCAAGAATTAACTTTGGAGAGCCAAAATACGAAGAAAAGAAAAGTTCCTAGTAGTTCTCAGCTAGTTTGTACGATTTCTCCAATAACAGCTTCATAAACATGTGCAATGGCACAAACGGCAAACTATAGCTGTGAAAAGATGGTGTTTTCCAGTTTGTTACAAAGAGAATACCTTTTCTTTCCCTTCAAAGAAGCTAAGTATTGATCAGCATTCACAACAGGGAGGAGGAAAGCCTTCGCTTATTTATTTTTAGTGTTCTAAAAATGAGGGTTTACCAGTGCTGCCCTGGAGCAGAAGTGGTGTGGCTGAGCAGTGCGGAGGGAGCCACCTTCCTTGCTGCTGTGGAGTTGTCTGTCTATCCTGTTAAAGTCTTTGGGAAACTGCTTCCAACATAAAACACTTAGCATCTGTAAAGAGAGAGCAGAACATCTATCAAACATGGAAAGATCAAAAACTGTGACTCCCTGCAGAGTAACTGTTGGGAGGGAAAGAGCTGAATAATGTTGAACATATTCAGATCTCTGACTTCACCTAATGCACGCTGTGAAGTCTGTGTTTGTAGTCAAACGGTGATTCATTTTCATGGATGTGGAAAGGCTCTTGTGCTTCTGCCTTAAAAGACAAGGCTCTATTATTTCCTTGAGAGGCAACGCCAGTTGCTTCTGCCTTCTCTTAGACAAATATGAGCATAAATACTAATCTGCAGTGTGGGGTTTTTTTTGCTGAAAAGACAGACCTGGCCAAGGAACGGGCTGGGAGGTGGCTTAGTACTTGGTACACTGAAAAGACTTGAGAGCTGACAAGAGCATTTAAAAACTCAGCTTTCTGAAAAAATTCAGGTTCCCTAAACCTCAGGGACAATTTGTCCATTCATGGGTATCAGGGGTATTCACTGGACATGCTCATGCTCAGGAATTAGGAATCACCATGGTTTTGAGGACAAAATCACTGAAACAACTCACCTCTTAACTTTGAAAGGCTCCTCATCACGATCTCTAAAAAAGCCTTTAAACTTCATCCCATCTACTTCTAAAGGTTTGAGTACAGGAAAACTTCCGTGATCGCCTTTCCTCACTGCCTAGCCTTAGTAACTCGGCAGGGTCAAGGCAGGAGTACTGAAATGGCAGGAACAACTCCCGCAGCCTCCTTTTCTCGTAGAAAATCATTGGAGAAGGTTAGATGCTCCTGTCAGATCCTGTGCTGCAGGCAACACAAAGAGATCTTCTGTGCTATGTGAAGAGTCAAGCTACTCCCTCTTCCTAAGCCAATGTTCTCAAATTTATGTTGCCCTCATGCTCCCAGCAGGACCATTTTCTGCTTTAGCAGGTGGTGATGGGTAGAAAACACAGGTGATATTTCCCTGAACAGTTCTTGGCAGGAATAAACATATCCTAAGTGCAAATATTTTTAAAGTGAGTGCTACATGTTCAGTGGCTGTTACAGGGTATATGTGCCTGACATACGATGTGGCTATTCTTAGGATGGTTCTGTCCCAGCTTGAAAAACATGTTGTTGCCTCTAAACAAGTCAGAAAACACTTAATTAGCAAAGTCCCTTCCACAGTTATTTCTATGAGGAGTAAAGTATTGTCTCAGAAGCATCAAACTCAATGGGAAAAATACCCAAGAAGTGCTAATTTTTTCGCTGGAAATAGTATGATTGGGGATGAGCAGACAGAGAGGATCAAAGCTAAATGAAATCCCACTCAACTGTGGTTGCTATTTTATGGAAATGACCTTTCTTTTTCAAAGGCGGAAGTCTTCCACGGGGAGCTGGAAGGTACAAAACAGCTTGACAGCACAGCATGTGAATGCATGTCTCTAACATAAGCATAGCTAATATTTTCTATTATTGCTGTGTAGCACTCTCTGAGCAGCAATCAGTTCCATTTAAATACGATGAATATGAAAGTAATAATCTTTCAAATTTCACTCTCGTACGTACTGGCAGGGGGAAAGAACACTGATAAATTTTTTCAGTAATCTTATAGTAAAATAAAATGAAAGTCCAGTTCCTGTGAGAGAGGAGCTCTTTTTAATTCTGCGCTGTCTGAATTTTTCAGGGTTTTGAAGGTATTCCTGTCCCGAACTGCTCAGCGTATTCCATACATGACAGGTGGGCGAGTGATGAGGATGCTGGCTGTTATTCTCCTGATAGTCTTTTGGTTTCTCGTTGGCTGGACTTCTGCAATAACCCAAAATTTAGAGAGAAACATTCCACTCATTGGCCAAGGGCAAACGTCTGACCACCTGATCTTCAATATGTGCCTCATAGACCGCTGGGATTACATGATGGCTGTGGGTATGTTCATTTTCTATCTTATCTTTTAATTCTAAAATAAATCTCAGTTTCCTTTTCATTTTTCTTCTTTTAGAATACACTGAAGTTATGTTAGACTTTCGCATCACATGAAAAGCTTCTAGGGGAATGAAATATTGGCATATATGTCTTTTAAATAGGCTGAGAAGTAAAACATATTTAAAGTATACTGAGAGTTTTATGACTTTCAAAGGTTTGTAACTTGGATAGTAGTAACAAATTGATGGGTGCTCAAGAAATTTCATCTCTGAAGGCAGAAGATACCATGCTCTTCTGCACTATGAAAGTGAGAAATTGTGGCTAGAGTAACAGAAGCTTTTTGCTTCTGCACCATGGAACTGGGCAAAGCTCTTGTTTGTGAGGAGGGAAAGAATTTGCAAGACCACTCTTTCATAATCTTATAGGAATTATTATCAAAGTAATGGGAATAGCAAAAGCACATCAAAAGTCCCACTTTAATGTATTTGTAAGATGTGCTCTCAATGCACGGGATAGGCAGGAGCTAAAAAATGGCACCCTGCAGAACTCATATTGAGGAGAAAAATGACACATTTTTGTTTCCCTAAATTTTAACAAACAGTGGGTTGCCCATGCTAGAGTTCATTTATACAGTATAAGGTGCTTCCTCCTGATGGCCAGCTTCAGGGCTTCTGCACCTAGAGAGTTTTGTTTCTGGTACAGCCCAGGTGTACCACCCACTATTTCAAATACTTCGATGTTTTGAAATCTGAAATAAATTCTTACCTTTCTTCCCTTTCCGTGCTTCCCCCATGGACATCCCACTGCTACAGCTCCACTGCTAAGGATTAGGGACAGGTAATGGTGGCTCCTCCACATGAGAGTACAGACGAGATGGATAGAAGCAGCCTGGAGGTATGAGGAGTGTTTTCTCTGGGAGTGGTGTACAGAAAGCCAGCGCATGGTAATATACAGCAGTTTCAAAGGGCAAACCACTACTGCCAGCTTCACCAAGGACGTTCTGTGGCTCTAGGCTGCCCCTGTGCTCTGCTCCTCTCTCCTTTGTCTAGGATCTCAGAGGCACGCAGGCACACTGGTAGTCCGTGTGTCAATGTGCTCGCTGGTAAACCACACAGAGAGGAGTATAAAGGAGTATGTTTTGAAACGTGTCTCAATTTGAGCCCTTTCGGAGAGGTGTACTGATAAAATGTGACTATAGTTTGCAGTAATGGAATAGTACTATTGCCAGAGATGTTGTAAAATTAATAACAAAAGAGAATTAAATGTGGAACACTTGATGATATCATCTGCACTAATCTGTTTTGCATCAAAATTTTACTGTATTTCATAATCAGTAATACAGTGTAGTTTTATTAAAACTTTGATAGTGGTGGTTGTATATTGGCAAACAAATATTTTTATTTTCTGGATTTTATAGCTATAGTAGTGAAGTGATTAACAACTCAGATCTTAGTAGCTAATTAATACTATCAAAAGTAGTCCCTTTTTCATAAGAAATTACGTAAATTGCTGTCTGCCTAACGTTGGAAAAAAAAACAAGGATAATTTTTTACGGTATATTTGCATTTAGAGGGGTTTTTAATGTTTTTCAAAATACACTCAAGTGCAGTAGAGGCAAATCCAGCTCTTGAGCCTGAACAAAATTGGGCAGAATTTATGTTCTGTCAATTTGCCTTCTTACCCAAACTACCTTATATGCAGTTATGCTTGTGCAAGACTTCAATAAACTATATATGTGTGTGTGTGTATGCACTTCAAGATTATTATTGTTAATAGCAGTCTGAAAAGCTTACAGCCGTTAGGAACTAGTTCCAAAATTAGATACTTCATCGCAGAGATATGTCAGGAGAATACCCATAATGCAGAACCCTTTTTATTCCTATAATTACTGGGAGCAGCCTTGCAGAAGATTCTGTGTGTTAAATTAATTGGTAGATTATGCTATGTGATCTAAAATACTAAAATAATAATGCCGGATGATAATTTATGAAGGGCTTGTTATTTCATTTAATTTAGTTGAGGACAGTATTGTGTATAAAACTAGTTAGTGTTTTGGAATATATTCCGTCACCTGTAGCCCTTGCTGGAACACCTCCCTATTTCACTTGTCTGTCAGTGCTTTACTGAAATGTAGAGAGGGAATTTTCAAGGTCGCAGATTAGTGAAGTGAGAATTAAGAAGGCTCTGTTAGAAAGTCATAATGAGATGAATCCTTTATGCTACCAGAGATTATTGGAGTTAGAATTTATGAAGCATTTTCCATACTAATCAAGCTACTTATGCTCCATCTCTGGAGGCTTTTATGGCAGTGAATGTTTTATATTTACATTTCCATTAAGTTTAAGAGGATGCTCTCTGTGAGAGAAATAGAGACTTAGACACAAAGGTTGTCACCATTTCTAGCATTGCCTCTGTACTCTGTGATATGCTGATGAGAAAAATTAGCACTCAGTACATCTTATTTTATCTACATAATGTAATGTAAGTTAGTATGCATTTTCCTTGAAGTTGGATACTTGTGGGTAGCTTACTTCTCACTTGCCTCGATTCTTTTATTTCCTTTGGTTTTGTTTCTGCATCACTTTCAAGGTTTGAACATCTGTCTCATTGACAAGCCCCATGGCATGGCTGACAATCTGAGATTTTAGAGAAAGACCTGAGGGCTTGAAAATGCTCACCCAGAAAACCTTTTTCCTATGACCTGAGTATATTCTATACCTCTACCTGTCACAGCCAGATTCCAAGTTAGGATAAACTTTTGGTACCTAAGGGCTGTCCGTGTCACAAATCACACTATTGTTCTTTACCCTAAGGGAAAAATCCCATAAGTGAAACAGATACCAGCACAGGATTTAAAAGAACTTCCCAGAATGTGGAAAAAAAATAAAAGTGAAATAATTAGTTTAATGAACAAAGCCCTAGGCAGGAGAGAAAGATAGGTAGACATGCATGCACAAACACAAATAAAGAGCAGAGGTGAAGTCTTGGCAGGTGGATATTCCTGACTTCAGCAGGGCCATGGTTTCACCCAGCATGGGCAGGATTTGAACTGTAGTTTTTAAAAAACCTCCCTGTGCATTCTGTGTGTGTTTTTCAGTGTTGGGGTTTTTCTTTTAAAACCAGAAGCCAATGGCAGGTGTTAACTAAGCACAGGGAGGTATTTTTGCCCTGGCACCTGGTTGATTCCTGGCTGGCGGGAGCTGAGCTGCTCCCGTGCAGCTGGCCTGAGCCACTGCCATCACCCCCTCATCAGTGGGTCGTCCTTTGGGTCCTGGGCACAAAGAGGATTTCAAACACAAGGCTGCATCATGATTACTGCATGCCCTCAGCCAGGAAAGAGAACAAAGTATTTCAGGCTGTTCCCAAAAGCATTCCCTGCCACTGTTCATTTGTTAATATTTACCATATATAATCTTTGCATCTAAAGAGGGTGTGAGTTGCCAGGATTGGGCATTAAGACTGCCTGGACAGTTTTGAGCTAGGGCATTGTCATATAGCCTTATGAGGCCCTTTATTAAATTTTCTGCAGGCCCTTTGCTGTATTCAGTGAAAAAGTGATTATTATTTCTTTTTGTTATCCCCATTTGATGTGGCCTTATGCCATATTCGGAGTGTGTTGTTCAGAGCATGCAATGAATGAAGAACTACTCATTTCCAAATGGATATTTTTAAGCTATGTTCTCCTTAGCATTGATGTACAAAGATTAAAGCCAAAATTGTAAACAGTAGCTATCCATTTTGAGTATCTGTCTTGAGACACCTATGGACTGTTTTTTCAGAGTACTGTTTATAGCTGCCTCTGTGTGGAAAGCACAACCAGGAGCTGCTTGTTAGAATTCAGCACTGATGAGGATCTGGCTTCAGTTCTTACATTAGATACTCAGAAAATATATAGTGTAAAAATAGTGATCACTTGTGAAAAGCTTACTCTAAGTGATAAGACCAGGGCTGTATAAAATGTTTGCAGCAGAAACAGGAAAAGAATCCTGTTTTACAAAGGAGCAATGTCCCTTTCCTGCTTCTAACCTACTCTGCCTGCCACCACGTGCACCTCTTCCACAGCCCACATCACCAACACTCTGTGCGGTATGTCCCTCATCTCTAGGATATCAGAAATCTGGAAGAAGTATAGGGAAGAGCAACAAAGATGATGAGTGGTGCAGAATGTCTTCTCTATGAAAAGAGACTGAATCAAGTAGGACAATTCACTCATTAACTGTTTCTTCCAATGTAATTTAAAATAATACATAAGTACATACTCAAGGACGATGGAGAATGGAACTTTTTTTTTAAAAAAAAAAGTTTTATTTTTTTTGTGGTTTTTGTTTTGTTTTTTGAGGTTTTTTTTAACGATGACTAGCCAAAAATAGCTGGAACCCCTAGGCTGAGCACTTAGAATTGCATTACTCCCTGCAGTAATGTTGCTTTTTCTTCATATCTGCTACATCACAGGTGAAATCCCATAGCCTTTATTTAGGCACTATTTCTATGAAGTATTTCTGCTAAGAAAACCATATTTAAGTTACCTTAGACACATGTTTATATATTGGTAAATGCCATATTCAAATTCTTCTGCAAGCCACCTGTGGGAGCTTTAGGAGAGGCTGGAAGATGCTCTGATCCTCTTGTCTTTGCACCACCCTTTTTTGAATTCACTCCTTGTATTTCTTCAAGTCTTTCCAGCTCTTCAAGTAGTTTGTATACCATTGAGATTTACTTGCATCCACTTTAACCTGTGAGAGAAGACATTCCACACTTAACTTGCTTTCAGCTGCTGGTGATAGATCTCTCCAATTCTGTTCTCCCCTTTTCATCAACACACAGGTGGGGGAAGAGGAGGATGGGGCACACAGAGACTGAAGAGTGGCCAGCTGGCTGTAATAACAGTGGTGTATGGAAGGAATGAGGCAGGACAGTGCATCTGTGTAGAGGAATGAATAAAATGCATGAATATAAGGGCTAAGAGAAGTGCAGAACTGAGGGGAGTTCCTGGAGACTGTAGACATGAGCACTGGCATATGTTTCATGCAGGGAGACTCTTGGCATGTTGCTCACACTCCTATCAGTGGGTATGTCTCCATTGCCAGGAAAAGCCATCTCTAGGTCACCTTCAAGCCATGGGGGCCATAGACTGTGGGTCAGCGTGTCCCTTGCATTACTTCAAGTGGACCTGCAAGTCAGGCTTGTGGCTGTGTGGGGACAGAGTGTGCTGTGCCTCCCCCAGCCCATGGACCCCTGCTCTTCATTCAGCATTGCACAGCCACAGGCTATGGAAGTTCTGACAGAACAAAAAGTCAGGATTTGGCACCATTAATTCTTACTCCAAACACAGGTCTCTGTATTGCTGTGCCTGACTAATTAAAATGATGCTGAGATATAGTGAGAGAAACAGATAAACCTCAGGTAATTTATAATTTGCTAGGAATAATTTAACACTAAAGACTTACACCTGTAATCACAGTTCATTGAAATATATGAAAATCCTTTCAGCTGAAGAAAAAAACTTCTCCTATGGCATGGTACAACTCTCCAGGTGGGAGATTGGACGCAGTGAGGCAGAAAGAGACTGTGCTGGCTGGCAACACAGAAGCAATTGAGGACACCATTTTTTTCCTATTTTAAAATGGTGTGCACTTGCCTCCAGCCGGCACCCATAGTGAATGAACGGATGGAAGAGTCATGCTTCCTGATCCATAGCTCACTTCAGTAAAGCGGATTAAAAACACAGATATTAGTCTGATGAAATGAAATGTGGTGGAGAAGGAGATGAGTTGTTGTAGTTATGTTATGGGTGTAAGTAGTGTTGTAATCTGTAATTTGTGTTCAAAACCTGAGGAAAAAATGGTGTAACTGTTGGAACAGTACTGTTTTGCCCACAGTGCAAAGTTGAGAATACCGAATGAACTTAGTCAAGTCGCAGCTGTAATGGGCTCTCCCTTATTAGTGTAAGGAAAGGATGCAGAGCACATCAGCATCTCTGGAGAGCTATGGTGTGTTCATGTCCTGCAACAGTACTTTTCAAAGAAATGAGTGTGGTCAGACAGAGAATATCACACAGAGTCACGAAAATGGGCTTTAATCTTTTAGGGGTATCTTCTTTTTGCAGGTAGCTTTTGGACAGCAGAATGCAAGCAAGCACGGGGTTAGGGATCCTGGCTCCAGGGAGCTCCTTTCAGCAGCTCTAGCCCACAGCCATCTTCACCAAGAGGCTGGCCTGAAGAAGCACAAGAAAAAGGCATTTCTGCACAGTAGGAGAGCTGAGAAGCAACAGGACATCCTGAAATAACTCACTTTCCTGACCATGGCAGAAAGGAAACTCACAGTTTAGGATTTAAGCTGTTCAGAAATATGGGTAAATTTATTTCGACTGTCATCTTGCAGTGACAGGGTGGCATTATCCCCATTTTACAGAGCCAGAGCTAAGGCACAATAAGATTAGGGTTATATGGTCCATTCAGTCTGGGTGCCCATCTTGCAATGCCTTTGGCTCAGTTACAGAGCATAGTCAAATCTATATATAACATGTTATGTATGGCCTCACTGGCTACAAATACAGCCCTGTGTGCTTAGTTCTGCTGCAAATCGCAAGAAAAATGCCTAGATTGGCACCCAAATAGCAAGAGAAATGCTCTCTGTGACCATCTCAGCGAATCTAGACTTTAGTGGGGACTTTTTACATATGCACAGGAGCACGAGTTACAAAGATAGAATTCAGTTGCACCTGTGCACAAGACTGCTTTTTTTTTTTTTCCCCTTGCAGTCTTTTCTCTCATTCACTAGACATCTAAATGTCATTTGCAACAAATTACAGAGCTTTCTTCATTAGCCAGCCATGATAGATCTCTGGAACTGCTCTGTCACATGCATTAAATGGATCTGCTGTCTTAAGAAATTATATAGTTAACAGAAGATTATATATGCAAAAGAGAGGAATTTAAGGCTGCGTATGTGGTCTTTTTATTTTAGTGCTGTCAAATTTTTAGAGACAGAAGAGCTGTAGAAGTAAGGATGAAGTAGTTTCCTAAGGCTTCTAAGAAGACTTGGTACGTAAGCCATGTTCAAAAACCCGGCTTCATATTTCTTGATTTTTCATGTTTCCTTATATAATATTTGCTTTTCTGAATCCGTTTTTTCTTAACCCTCGTGAAGTCATGCCCTTACTGCCTTTACTCTGTTTGTCATCCTCTGGGTGACACTCAAGTGTAAGGAGACTCTCAATGACTTTTCCAAATCTTGAAAGAGAGGAAGGTGACTTTGATCACTGGTTTCCATTCATCATATCTTGCTCTGCAGTTCCGTGCAGTCAGGCAAAGAACAGACATCTGCAGAGCAGGCAATGAGGGAGGATATGGATTAACACAGGAATTTACTTGTGCTGGGGGCTGGACAGGCAGGAGTGGGTCATTCTGTACTCACTGTGCTGTGCAGGGCATGACACAGCTCAGCTAATGGACACTGAAAGAAAATGTCCTAGAGACTGTCTCTGAACACAGCTTTGCCTTGTAGTGGCTTTAAATATGAAAGAATAATTTGCACCACATGTTTAGCAAAACCTAGGAAATATATTAACCCAGATCTTCAGAGGAAGTTTGATTAAGTCAGTAATACCAACCCTGAGTCTGTCCTCTATTGAGCAGACAGGTATCACATACTGTGAACATATCATTGGCCTTCATTATCAGAAGATGCAGACTGTGAACAATGGCCTAAACAAATCCCAAGTGAGCAGACATGGCGCACTCTTAGTTATAACGGGCTGGTGGCATTGGGCATAAGTCTGGTCCAATGTATTGGATGATCAAAGTAAGTGTTCCAAAATGCTCCATTTTCTAAAAACATGATGGGCATGGCAAACAAAAGAATAATCATGGGTTTTAAACACCAAAGGATAGAACTAAGCAGGTTGATTAGATAGTGCAAAGACCAGGTAAAATCCTACATGGATAAGAAATAAGTAATGACTAGCAAGAGAGGTATTTAAAGATTAATTTATTTGTGCACATGGGCACATTTTTTTTTTTTCATCTCTTACCTTCCATTCATATCTACATCCATATATGTCTTTAAAGCAATCGTTCCTTTTCTTACCATCTTGTTTATCAGAGGTTTGTACCCAAAATCTGAATGCCTAGTTAGGATTGTAGCTACTGCAAGTTTTTTCAGAGCTCTCTTATGCTTGATTTTTTTTTTTTGACTTCACATTTTCTGTCCAGAGGTTGACAGGAGCTTTCCCTCCTAGGAATTTCTATCATTTTTCAGGAGGGGGAAAGAAGATAATTCATGTTCTTGTGCTTAATAAGTAAAATGGGACAATTTATAAGTCTTATGATAAATCATACTTAAAGGAACAAGATCACATTTTGAGTTTGGTCTTGGCAGGTTTACAATACGCTAAGATAGTCCTTTAGTGGTCAGGAAGTCACTCTTCTACACCAAGCTTTTAGTGGAAAATTTTCCAGCAAGCCAAATAGAAATTTAATATCACATCTCACCGTTGTTAATCATTAAAGATATTTTTCCCAAAACAGTCACTTGTGTGCCATAGACAGAACTAATAAGACCTGAGATGAGGGGTACATTAGAACCTTGCTGTGTGGTGGCCAGATGTGCTCCATTATCTATCCATCTATCTATCTGAAGATAGTTATATCTGTGTTTTTCATAAGTGTAATCACCTTATTGTATATTGAGAAACCAAAAAGGCCATTTTGCTGTACAGCAAAACTGTATAACACATTCAGATTTTTGTTAAAAATTGCACTGTCTGTAGCTAATTATACAAACTTGATTTACCTCCTCAAGCACAGCTTCTATATGGTACATTTAAGCTTTTTAATTGTAGTTTAGATAATAAATTGTTTTTCTATCAGTCTGTTTTATTTGTTATTGCTAATTAAATTATTTTAATAGTGGTCTTACAAGTATAGGAACATTGTTATTTTTACCTTGTGTTTTAAAAGCCATTCCCTATTTGTGTTGTATACCAGATGTCATATTAATTATTATCTGCAGACAGGAATTCCAGCTCTGCTCTAAATGTATCCTTTATAAAAGCATCATGCATTAAATTGTGCTAACCATTGTTATGCTCCAGTATATTAACACTTTGAAATTTCCTCTTGTTGTCTTAGGAAATCCTTGTAACTATGATTCTGAAACTGAAAACTGTGAAATTTTCAGAATTTATCAGAACTGGAGATCAAATGCTACTTTCATTCCTACTTACCCCAGCTCACTGAAATTGGTTCTTACTACGGAGATGTGACTTTTTCACTTCCATTTGCTATCTGGGATACCTATCTACAAATCTGTATATGAACCCCACTCCACTCAAAAAAAAAAAAAAAAAAAAAAAAAAAAAATTGTAAATCTTCAAACTTTGAGTGGATTTTTTTGTTGTAAAAATAAGCAAAATTTGGCTCACGATCTTTAGTTAAAGTAGGAATACCTTCAGCACATGGAGTTTTATACATGTATTTTCACCCCTTTAAAAGCCAAACTTTTTCAAACTCTCAGCCTCTGTTAGCACTTGTAATTGATCTTTTCAATCAGTAAGAAGCTCTTCTTACTTCAGCTGAGGAGGAGAAAGAAGAATGGACCATGGGTAGTTTTGTGGAATATGCCTGTTATTTCAGTTAGCTCATCTATTCAACTCTGCTGCTAATGTTGGGGTTTTTAGTGCAGAGGGACTTTGGATGAAAGGCAAAATGAGGGGAAATAAGCTCTCTGGCATTTTCTGGGTAATACCTGCTGAACCACATTAATAAGAATTTCCATAGAACATAGGACAGTAAAATACAGTGATTTGCTTTCGGTAACCTAATTCTAACCATTTTAGCCTTATCAATTTCTGTCTTCTAAAGCAATAAATTTCAGTGCTTTGAAGACCAATATATGTCAGTGCCATGATTCTGCATATGTGAGGCAAGTGTAAATGAATAGAAAAAACAGAACTGTTAACATTTGTAAAGGAGCCTTTAATTTTATTTCTTTGAAGCAAAATTTGTATTCCACTTGCTCAGAGACATCTTCAGGTGCAAGATGGCTTTGTAGGTCATCCTGTGTAGGTGCTTTTAAGAAACCAGAGTAATAGTCTTCACTGGTAGCATAGCTAATCATCTAGGAATGAATTGGAAGTAGCAGCCAGTTTGTCCAAGCAGTGAGCGTGTGGGGGATGTGGGAAGACACACCTCTGTGCGTGCTTTTATGAATCTCAAAACTAGACTGGGGGACACAGTCTCAGAAGATTTATACCATGCTTTTTTTATATTGACACTCAGTAAGGTCTCAAGTCAAACTATTAAAAGTAAAAGGTTAATTATTGTTGAGATTTTGTTAAGGAAGAACACAAAAATAGCAGTATGTGTGGAATATGCCTTTTCAGATGTTTGGGTTTATGTAACTGGTAAAACTGCTGGGTTTACATAGGGTGTGTTCCAGTAAAAATGATGAGTTTAAAGCTAGGCCGTCTATTTTTGTTAAACAGCAAAGTGTTGTTCAAACTGAACTCTTATCAGAGCACAGAGAGATCTGTGTGTCTGACATAATTTTATCAAAACTTGTCTCTTACTGATTTTAGCTGAAATTCATGGCAAAATTAGAAGTTTCAAAATGCTGTAACACTATAATGTATGTAATTTACAGCAATTATGGACTGTTAAAAGTGGGAAAAACTGGAGGACCTGTTCTCATGAGATATCCAGCGCAGATGTTTTATTTCAATCTTTTGCTAATGGCAGTTCACAAACATTTGTGTCCTTATCCAAACCAGACCAGTGATGATTTTCTGATCACTACTACAGGGTGATATCACTCATCACCTGTTCTAGTTACAGTATAATAATGTGTCTTGGCAAAAAGAAGTATGAGAAAGAACTAATTTTCTATTAGACTACATTTGACTATATTTTTTACTGTAAATGTAATTTTTTTCTATCTTTACATATAGTCAGTGATAACTTAAGATGCAGTGACAAAGTACAAAAATTCACAATCTCACAAACAAGGTCAATAAAGGACTTTCCTTTAGCTGAAACAGCCAATTTAATTCATTTCATAGATGAGGAGCTATGATAGAGTTCAGCTTACCTGCCAGAACATCTAAGATCTAGATGCTTAGATTAGGGTACTCATCAGAGTGCTCTCAGTGTTCAAGGAGAGACATGGCACCTACTGTTGTGTCAGGATGTGATGATTTGGGCTGTAGAGCAAATCCCATCCCTCCCATTTCACTTTTTTTCTCTCAAATGTATGAACCTGGTCTCAGCAGGGTTGAATGTACAGAGACATCACTAATATAATAGCCAGTAAGTAAAGGGATACAGTGGCTGGTGGGTTTGTTGCAAAAATTCAACAAGGCAAAACCAATGTGTGAGTAACAACAGGATCACACTCAGTTTCTGAAGCTGGTCTGGTGCAGCGCCAGCTTTTCAGGGATCTGTCATGGATATCCAGCATGTTGCTGGATAGGCTCAACCACTTCCAGCCATTGTCAACCCAGACTGCAAGGCAAGAGGCACATGCACCAGCTCTAATCATAGCTACGTGGCAGAGCTGTGGGTTTTCTTTTCTGGATGGATATGTTTTTTTCAAGATGAGTATGAAATTATTTCATTTGTATCAAAAGCAAAATGATGTCACAGCAGACTGTTTACTGGAAACTGAAGTCAGAGTACTGCTGGGTGCAGATGAGTTAGCTCTAACAGGATAGTTTAAGCTGCTCCTGACCCTTTACTCCTCCTTTCTTCCTTTACTCATTTTTCTCCTATCGGAGAGAAACACATGATTTGTTATAATTACATTAGGCCTTCAGAATTGACTCATCGTATTATGGGCACCAGCAGAATTAACTATTATGAACAGAAGAAATTTTTTAACCCAAAATATATTGTTATATCTGAGTTATAAACCTTTGAAATGAAACTTGTCTTAAAAAGTTTGTGATCTAGTAGTAGCAGCAGTATCTGCCTCTATAACAAGAACCAGAGCTACAAATAAAAATACTTACTATTTTAAGTGATGTCTAGGTTCTATAGTACCAATTTGAAAAACAAGCAGGAAATTATTAGACATTGTCTGAAAGTGTTTTGGTTGAAAAACTGAAACACCATGAATGCAAAAGTTCCTGATCTGGAAAAAAAAAGTGTGGAAAATGATAACCAAATTTATCATGTGCAGCGACAATATCTCAAAGAGTCTGAATGTCTACGTGTGTACATATATACGTATATGAGTGTATACTGTCTTTGCATAGATACACATACAGAAGATACTATAGTACTTCAAATTTCCTTCCTTTTTCATATATAATACTAATTGCAAATTATTTCTTTTTGTTCTTCTCACAGCTGAATTTTTATTCCTCTTGTGGGGTGTTTATCTCTGCTATGCAGTGCGGACAGTCCCATCAGCATTTCATGAGCCACGTTATATGGCTGTTGCAGTTCACAATGAGCTCATTATCTCAGCTATATTCCATACAATTAGGCAAGTGATCTGTAGATCTAGTAATTAACTATTTATCTTTCAGGTTTCATATGGTGCAACTTAACATGGGTGACTGGAATAGGATGCATAATGGAAGGTCTCATAAATATTTAATTTTGTATATTAAGTGATTACTAAATTTAAAACTGTTCCCAGGGGATTCAAGAATATACATAATCAACTTTTTAGTTTTATAATTAGGGTTTTTTTTAGTATAGCTAGCTAATATGTTCTTGGATCAAAGTTCAGTATATATGATAAATTAGGTATAGCAAAACTACTGTCTGTCTTCAGTCATCTGCATACTGCTCACTGGTTTGTATCCCTAGAGAACAGCAGGTAAGAATGTTGGTTTGTATGAACTTTTCCTGATGTGTAACAGATTAGCAGGGTCCAGCTGTATGTTGAGATAGTTGTACTGGTTTGTGCGTGAAGCATAGTGTTTTATATGCTGACATAAAAAATTGTTATGCATATGATGCCTTAACAGTAGTATAAAGCACGTGTTTCTTATAAGTTTATAATAAGCTCTACATTTCATAGCTGTAAATTATTATAGTAAGAAATAAATAATGGCCTTTGCCAGAGCTACATGAAAATTACTATATATGCCTTTCCTACAGAGTACGTTGTAAAAATTAATTGGTCCTAGAAAAGTCAAAATAGCAAGATAGCATGAATTTCATCTCATGCTGTAAGAGATTCTTGTGACTTTCATATGACATTATCATGCCTTCCTTTGCCTCTTGATAGACCTTATCTACTAAGATATTTATTGGTTTCTCTTTACATCACTCCACTGACAGTCTTCAAATACTCCTCAGTTCCTTGGTCTGTCTTGGAACTCAGATTTCTCTCTGCCTTCTTGATGTTTGCTTCCATGAGGCATCATTTTTTCTGAGTAAACATCAGCAAAGCAAATCTTTCATCTCTACTCCTTCCAAGTGCTCTTCTCTCATTCTTACAAAGTTCGCTGGCTTGCAACTTTTTGTTTCCATCGCCTTCTCCTGAGCCCATATCTCAACATCCACATACTCTCAAAATCTTCTGTGCTCCTTAACACAAACATTTGCAAAAATAATGTTTAAAATTTGTATTTGAAGGAAGCATTTTTCTTTTAATTCTTGATAGATAAAAAGTTCAGTTATAGTACTTTTGACTTGATTATAACCAATATGACAACTTCTCAGTCAGAATTTTCCCCCATTAAATAACGTTCCTAAGCTGTATTTTGAGCCATGTTAGAAGATACAGTTCAGTGCATTAGGAGAGCTATTATGTGGGCTGCAAGTCTCTTTTAACAATAGGACAGGATGAAAGTAATCTTAGATTAAAGAGAGGGGAAAAGGGGAAAATGTGGCATTTTAATACATGTCTTATGAAGAAAACACAAAAGGATTAGGTCTTTCAGTTTATCCTAGTGAGGATCCTGTTCCTGCAGCCTAAGGTCTGCTGATTTTGTTCTTCTTTTGTTTAAAAAATGTACATTTTTTTATTGGTTCTTTGCCCTGTGTCTGATACATGCTGATTTGTTAAGAAATATCACATACTGTTTATGGATAGGATTGAATAAAATGCACTGGAAGTACATGATCCCTCCTGAGATTGGGTCCATTTCTTTATACACAAGTCTTAATCCAATCTTTTTGAAGTTCACATTTTCATACTTTTTTTTTTTTTTTTGCTTTTGTCTTCCCTGCCAAATTCTGGATGTAACTGGAAGAGTGGAAATGTAGGACCCAGATTTATATGATATATCTGAGTTGTTATGAAGTTGAAAGCACTGGAGCCTTGAAGGATACCTGCCATTACAAGGCAGCCATACAGTCTGAACAAACTCCCAAAACGCATATAAGATTGATCTGAGCACTAAATAAAACCTTGAACCGTTTGCATTTTGTTTTCCTTTAAAACTATTATTCCTATTTCAGAAACAGAGGATTCTTGATTGTGTTCAGATCAGCGCAGCATTAAATTCCTGCATTGCTCTTTCTCTTATGTTACTGAGAAAAACAAAATTTATATAGAAAAAAATCTCATTTGAATAGAAACTCCATCTCTGCTAGGTCTGAATGGCTACTACAAATTATATTTTGCTTTCAGGGGTATGGCATGGATACCTTAATCAGTCAAGGTTTCACACATAAAACAAGCAAAAAGCCTTCACAGAGTTTGAGGATCAGAGTTGTTAAGGGTTAGCCGAATCTGGTGAGCATCAGGACCTGGGAGCTTTTCCTGTCTCTGATGAATGTGGCTGCTGCTCTTTCCACTTGCAGGCCTAGCAAGGCTGAGCACATCCACAATGGGTGGATCACATGCAACACATGGCTGACCACGTGGACCAGCACAGGTCTGATACATGCAGCCTGGTCCTGTTCCCCCTCTGCAGCTGATCAGTTTCACTAATGAAACATGCACGCTGTGTAGGTTCACAAGCACACTGCATTCACAGGTCCTTCAAATACGAGCACCGTCCTTAAGTCAGTAAAATATCCATCCTTGGGTCTGGGGCCCTGTACACAGTCATGGACTGAAACCTTGGGTCTTCCCAGATGTGGATCTCCAAAGTCCTGGCTAGTCTAGCCTGAAGTTTGGTCATGAATTGCACGTACACACATGCACAGTGGAGAGAGCGAGATCGCACAGACATTAGGAGAAGGATTTAATGAGAAGACAGGAGATATTGCAGTGATCAGGTACAGGACACAGTCAGTGATAACTTGCTTATATGTCACTAGCCCCTTTTATCCCCCCTTCTTTCCATGCTTGTTCTTCCCCCATCTACCATAGCCCCTCTCTGTCTCTGTCCTTGTCTTCTCCCAAATAAACAACCCACCCCTTGTTACTTTTTTCCTATTGTTCTCAGTTTTGCTGCATCTGTACTCCAGTTTGGTATTTCTGATATCATCAGTTAGGTAATCACAGCCTTACATGCTCTTAGTGATGTGGTTACATTGATATCATTGACCTTGCAAGTTCTACTCTCCAAAGGCTGCCAATGCTCCCTTCAGTTACCTGTGACATTTGGCCATCTTTCAAATGATGCCTCGTTAACCACCCTTGAAATCTTGCCATCCCTCACAGCACTGTCTGTAACTTTTGTTCACTTTTTGCTGTTATTTCTTATATTCTGCAGTTTGTCATGTCATCTTCAGTAGTTCTTATGTTGTGTTCTCTTAGCTAAACCTCAGGCCTGAGCCTCCTTGTATCCCTGCATATCTCTCAACAGCAACATCTCTGTAGGAAATAATTATAATATTGTATTGTGTTTATGAAACATTTCATTTACAATGTATTAAACAAGAAATGATGACTGTATTATTATGGCATATAAGCCAGTGTTTCATGCCAGACTATTTCTGGTAACAAAAGCTTCTGCAAAATGTGCATCTGTGGACTTGGATAAGTTGCAAATGTCTTTTCTATCTGAATGATTTTTGTAAACCTGCGAATTACAAGCCAGTGGGACATGCATTCATCCATTGCACTGCTTACCATTTCTGTCTTTGGGAGCTTACTAAAGCAGATAAGCCAAGCATGCCCCTGCTAGATTTAACCGCAGTGCTTGTTCTACCACTCTTTTAGAAAGCTCAGCAAGGAATTGCTTCACTTGGGAGGTTCAGCCACTCATTTCCTAGCAGTCACAAGGCTCTTGGGCCTTGTGGTTTGAGCTGAGCCTGCCATCAAGACAATTTCCCTGCTAAAATGCAGTTCAGTTCAGTTCTCTCTTTGGTGGCTTATCAGCTGCACTCTGTAGCTGCAATCTGTGGACATCCTGTATTTATGAAGTGCACTGCAGTTTATCATAGTACATGTGCTTACTTAACCTAAAAATCATCCATTCAGATCCTTAATGAATGTAAACTGCCATAACTCAGCTCAGGCCAAAGAAGCTGTGAAATATAAACCACCCAAAAACCAGCTACATAGAGTGAGAATATTGGAATAAGCAAGATCCTTTAAGGCCTGTTGTTTCGTTTTATATTTTGTTTTGGCTTGTTTTTTTAGTTGTATTTTTCTGAGTTGTTTTGAAATTGTGGTATGTAAGTAAAGCATGTGGATGTAATTTGTAGTCTGTATGAAAGCAGTACAGAACAAAACCAGTACTGTTTGGCCTTTCAATGATAATCATCTAAGGAATATTACAAATGTTAAATCTAATGCCAAGGAGAAAAGGCAGTGAATTGCAACCCTGAATTCTATTTTCAGATTCATTCTTGCTTCAAGACTTCAGTCTGACTGGATGCTGATGCTGTTCTTTGCACACACACACTTGACTGTGACAGTCACTGTTGGGCTTCTTCTGATCCCTAAGGTATTCAAGTCTCCTGTCTCTTTTCTTATACCAAGACTAAGGACAATAAATGTTGTCATGCAGAAGCAATGCTGTATAAAATTAGCAAGCAACTGATAGAAAAGGAAGATTTAAATTTTGGCTACATTACCTAAAAAGCTGTATATTTTTTTTATTTTAAAAGTTCTTACACATTTTCAAAGATTCTTGCTTTCAGCTTTCAAAATTCTAAGGGTTTAAAGTACTTAAAATTTTGATGTTATTAATACAAGAAGGAAAGAATCTTGCCCAGTGATGCTTATTTGAGGTATTTGGGTGACCATGCTGCTGCCAGAGTTAGCTGAGATTGGACAAAAAAGTTTAGACGAGGGGATAGAAGGACTAGGATGGACTGGTAAATACCATTGGAAGGAGGAGCTTTGATTAGCCATGAGACAGAGAGGTTGGGATTTAAAGTGGGCAGTTGTTACAGGCTGAAAAAGAAGAGCCCTCTGTGATTCAGAGCCTGGGGTGGACAGATGCTGTGTACCGAGACAGACGTGGCCTATGCCATAGAGCCAGGAACAGTGCTGGGTAAGAGGATGAGTGTGTGTGGGACATGAGAAGATAGAGGATGACAGGAGACAGGGAAGAGAAATCTCTCCAAGCACTGCAGCACACCTCCAGTCAGGCTCGGGGAGCAGAGCGACAGTATGTCAGTCTCACCAGAGGCAGGAGAACTGCAGGCAGCTCCACCTGTTTCTGGCACCAGTCCACAGGATTTGAGTGGAGCTTTCTGCTTAGACAGGACTCCAGCAGAGTGAATGATTTCATAATGGCTTTTGGAGTGACCAGTAATGTTAATCAAGAAGTCAAGAGCCAAAGAGAACAGTAAAGGTGAAAGCTACATATGAAGGAAGGACACTAAGCACATCAAGTTGATACAACCTTCAGGTTAATGAAGCTGCTATTCCTGTCTCTTGCCTGTGTGTCAGAACAGGGTACGCTGACAACTGTCAAGTATACATATATTAAACAGTCAAAACAAGGGGACACATTGATACAGACTTAATACTGAATAACCTTGTTTTATTTTAAATGACTTTTCTGGGCTTTAGCAATAATCTTACTATTTCCTATTTTATATTCATATACTTTATCGCATATATTCAAAGATGTCTTTCTAGACTAACCTAGAAAATTTGTTGACCTTTCTCAAGCTGACTCATAACTACTGATGAATACTTCCATTTTTAGCTTATTATCTGTGTAACACTACACAGACTTTTCTTCCAGCATGACAAAGAATTCAGGGAATTAAGAGAAGATTCACAAGGTTTAGTTCCATTCATAAAGTTCTGAGGCCAGATGACCGTGTGAACAATAGTAACTACAGATGAGTGTATCAATTTGAATAAATAAATAGCTGACAACCTCTCTCCAACTCTTTGGATCTGAGCATTTGCTAAAACCTAGAAGAGAGAGATAAACTTGTCTCCATTTTGTTTGTTTCCCCTTTTTTTTTTCCTCTTTTTTTTTGCCACCTCATCTCTTCCTTTTCAGGGTTGGGATCTAAAATGGGAGAATTGCTTTCTGCAGGATTATTCAACAGTATGGAATATAAAATACGGCCTTATGGTTTTAGCAGCCTAATTGGAAATACTGGCTGAAAGTCTATTTCCATAGTAGCTTAATCTAAATGCAATTTTAAAAGGTTCGAATAAGCATCAAAAAAGCTGAGTTTTTTTCTTATGCAAATCTCTAAGATTTATCAAGTTAAGCCATCATTAATAAGAGTTCCTTCCATACAATGCTGACATTTTGTAGGAGACTACTTATGCCAATGAAGCCTATAGCTAGTATAGAAAATCACAGAAATCCATAGAAGGATCACTATGCCATAAAATCTGTTGATATATGCTCTTCCAGTGATGTTGAAGTAAACTTTTGCACTGATGACAACATCTTTTTTATGAATATTTATTGCAGTTTTCACATTCAAGCAATAACCCAAGAGATGATATAGCTACAGAAGCTTATGAAGATGAACTTGATATGGGTCGGTCTGGATCCTATCTGAACAGCAGTATCAATTCAGCATGGAGTGAACACAGTTTGGATCCTGAAGATATTCGGGTATATATAACTTATTTAAATAGCATTTGTTTTCAACAACACTTTTTCCTATGAGTGAACTCTGAATTTTTTGCGGATATCAGCTGAAGCAGCCAGCTTAGGTCTCTCAGTGATTGTGATATCAGGTCATGTAAAATCTCATGGAAAATATTCCCTAGTGTGAAGAGAAGCTGCATTACTAGTTGTAGTAAAAGTCATGCTACAGGCTAAAGAGGAGGAATCATCCACAGCAAGAGCTGTTTATCAGTTTAGATTGGCTCTTTGAATTATCTTGAAGTGCAAACAGGATTTGGTGTCAGTGTGATTAGTCATTTGTATGTAACATATACATAACTACATAACATAAAATTTTAAAAACATGTGATTAACAGAAAAAAATACTTTATTCCTATCTTCCATGATAAAAGGACTTAAGTTCCGAGAACAAAGAATAGCTATAGAGTTCAGTAGGAAAGCATACAACACAGCATTGTGAAATCTGAAACATAGAGTATGAATGTATATGAATGGTGCATGCTGTGTGATGCACAGCTGTGGAAGTTAACATATTTGTGCAAGAGGACTGAACTTATTTTTAAAGTGGAAAAATTGAGATTCAGGTTGATGGAAAAATGGCATATTCAGGAATTAGAAAAGACAGTGAAATAAGTTTAATGCCATTTTTAGAGGAATGGGTAACGCATTCGTCAGGCTGCTTGTTTGACTGGACTCGCTCTGTACATACTAGTTTTGCCATTCACTTTGCTTTTCAGGATGAATTGAAGAAACTATATGCCCAGCTTGAAATCTATAAAAGGAAAAAGATGATAGCTAACAACCCACATCTCCAGAAAAAAAGGTGCTCTAAAAAGGGCTTGGGGCGCTCGATAATGCGACGTATTACAGAAATCCCTGAGACAGTCACCAGACAGTGCTCCAGGGATGAGAAGGACCTGATGGAGCACAGTGTTGCGAAGAGTATGGCTACACTAAGAAAAAACCCACAGGATTCCACAGGTTCCGCAAAGCCAAAAGAAGAGACTTTGAAAAACAAAGTCTTTTCGTTAAAAAAGTCCCACAGCACTTATGATCATGTTAGGGATCAAACAGAAGAACCAAATAGCCTAACTACAGAAAGCACAGAAGTTATGGCTGCTGAGAATTCACTTCTAGATTCCTTGAATGGTAACAAATCAACCAAAAACACTCCAGAAAAAGTTGAAGCTGTCTCCACTGAATCGGTCCCTTTGGTGTGCAAATCAGTAAGTGCACATAACTTAAGTGCCGATAAGAAGCCTCTGCATCCAAGAACATCTGTATTACAAAAATCGCTCAGTGTTATTGCTAGTGCCAAGGAAAAGACTCTGGGACTAACGGGTAAAACACAAAGTCTGGAAGAAAGCGCTAAAACTCATAAATCTCAGCAGAAGGGTAAGGAGGCCAGCAAAAAGCACTCAGCCTCTGATAAAGGGGAGCATAAGGATTCCCACCGGAAGAACTCTACCCCCTCTGAGGAAACAAAGAAAACCCATAAATCTGGAATTATGAAACAACAAAGGGTTAGTCAAACACCTGCAAATCCAGACACAGGCCCAGGTAAGTCTCTGCACAAGGACAATTTCGATATAGGAGAAGTTTGTCCTTGGGAGATATATGACCAAACTCCTGGTCCTGTGCCTTCTGACTCTAAAGTTCAAAAACATGTGTCTATTGCTTCCTCAGAGCCAGAGAAAAACCACCCTTCCCAGCCAAAGGGGAAGTCTCATCAAAAGCTGAAGACACCTGAAGGGTATCAACAGTCAAATCAAAAGAGCTCAGAGAAGGTGGAGGCAGTCGCATGGGAGACACAAGAGCAGCAGATGTTGGAAAATGAGAAAAAGCAGCTGAATTCCAAGTCTCAGGTCTCCCCTGGGGTGAAGTGTGAGAATGTTAATAGATATGCACCTAATACCTGTGCTGGGGAGCGAGATGAGCTACCCCAGAAAGCAGCAGAAAAGGAAAACCTCAATAAATTGGCAGAACAGAAAAAAAATGCCTCTTCTGAGGGAAATGTGCTTTCATCTGACTCCAATAAGCCAAGTAGTTACTTACAGCAACCTTTAGCATCTCGAGCTGAAGTCTGCCCTTGGGAGTATGATACACCAGATTTACCAAATGCAGAAAGAAGTGTAGCTTTATCGAACACCTCTGCTATAAGTGCAAATAAAACAGCAACACCTCGAAAATAAGAGGCTTTTGGACTGAGGAGAGTAGCAACACTGAGAAGAAAGGCAACAGGAAAGACAGAGAGGACTTAGGCCAAAAGGATCTGAAAATTTCTAAGGAGCATCACTTAAATCAAGGGAGTCAGCACTACAAATAAGTAGGAGTTAAGTAAATTATCATTAATGTTGTTATTATTTATTTGTTGAGCACCAACAATGTGATTAGCAGTGCCCAGAATATGGTCCCTGTTCCAAGGGTTTTACTGTGTCAATGAAAGAAACCTGCCTTTGTGAAGTCACTTCTTTAAAACAAAAAAAATATATGGTAGTAACAAACGCACAGTGTAGATCTTAACCAAATTATTTCCGAATGCCGCAACTGGCTTTATCTTGCCCTTGGGACTTTAAAGATCTAGCAGAAGTAGGGCACAGAAAATGTCCCGATGGCAAGAAGGTGTATCAATGAGCAGCTTACTAAAATGACGACTTTTTACTTTACATATTTAATCTAGATAGCACTGCTAACTCAATGCATCCCAAAAATACATTTTATATAATAATTGCTCTCATTTTCTTATTACTGTGTGTTTAAGTACATTGTTGTGTGTCATATTAAAGCATTCCAGATTGTATAATTTTTGCAAATAACTTTGATATTATGTGACACAACAACACATTTATGCAATCTGCAGATACTTTCTTCTAATTGCAAGTTAAAATACTACCTGCTGTAGACTTTTTTGTTTATTTATAGAATTGCAGTAATCTTTCACTGGCTGTGGAAGACATAATTCATATCGGGAAATTCCTTTGGGCTTTGGAGATTATTTTTTTTCCTTTCCTGTGATTTATATAGTGAATTTTTTGGTTTACTCTCTGTTATTTAAATTTATAGTTTAATACTGTATTATTCAGGGGTTTTATACGCGGTAAGTTACTTGTTATGCACTTCCCTGTTAATGCTCATAGACTTTGTTAATAGTGGAAATTCAGTCGTCTTAGCTGCATATTCTGGTAAGTCTTAGGACAACTTATCTGTTGTTTGTTACTAACAGGAAGATATAGTCTAACAAACCAGAATTCTTACTTTAAACATCAACGATGATGGTCTTGTTCAGTATTTCGTACTGAGCATATCCTACTAAATAAGATGAGCAAGAATGACAACAAATACACCCCAGAAATTATCACCTGTTTTACTAAACCCAGACAAGTCTGGAAAATATCTTGGCTAGCTCATATAGAGCAAAATGCGCTGTTTATCCCTGTTGGCAAACCTCCAAAAATTGGCCTTTGGAGTGAGAAGTCTAGAATATTACTCTTCCCTCATATATGCAATTGTAAGAGATAGTGGGAATGGAAATGATGGCATCTCTCTCCCACTCTCCAAAATGCTTTGATTTTTTAATTATTTATTTATACATGCATTTACAATATAAGTTAGTGTCTAATACAGTGCTCATTTTTGGTAATAGCTACAGTCCTCATCGTGCGTATTACCTTACTTCATAGATGGCCCATTCACACCTATGAGTCTTAGTTTTAGTACACCATCAGGGCCTGAGGACATATTGTAAAGATCCTGAAGAGTATCACTAATAAAAAACCCTCAGCTATCTAAATGCTCTACCAGGAAAGTGCTATTCACTAGAACTGGCTATACAAACAGTACTCCAAAACAAAGACAGCTCAGTCCTAAAGAACTTGTGCAATTTGAGAGAAGTGATGGAATTCAGTGGAAGAACATGAAACGAGGTTGATTGAATACAACATGTTGTTTAATATATATATAATATATATAAAAAATAGATATTTATATATGTTTAATATATATATAATGTCATATGTAATACACACATGCACATACACGTATGTAGTATAAACTGATTTTTGTGGCATCGTAGAAAAAGTGGCTTAAGATAAAATGCAATGAGCAGAGGGACTTCAACAAGCTGGGCATGAGGAGGACTTTTTTGTCCTTTACAAAGGACAGGCGTCTATGGGCATGTCTACACTGACAGATCATCAAGATGGATCTATTCTTCCTGCTGCCTCTGCTAAGCCCAAAGCTGGAATATGCTGAGACCTGAGCCAGCTGGGGAAAAGTTGTCTCAGGTCTCAGTGCTGTCTAAACACATTGGCCTTACTCATAAATTCTGCTCATTAGCTCCAGATTAAAGGGGCTGAACTGCCCCAGCCAGCCTGGTTAGCCTAGATGGTCCTCAGTTCCACAAAGGAGACATGCTGACTTAGGTCTTTGCTATCCTGGGCTTGTCTGACTCTCCCACCCCTCTGCTGTAGGGTGTAATTATGGCCTAGGAGATCTGGTCTTTGCCTTCAGTACACATCTTCTGACTGGGACACTTGCAATTCAGAATCCCTCTTCACCTGTGAAAGGGAGTCAGGCATCTGCATCTGGATGCTTTGCACATCTGTGCACCTGCTTTGCATACACAGTGCCAGTGGCATCCCACATGCAGCCCAAATTCATCTCTCTGCTTAATGTGGAAAAGAGCTGAGGTTGCACCCAGTGTGCACAGATTATCCTTTCTCAGATCCAGACACTCAGGTGGTTCAACAGTAACTTTTCCATCAACTTCAGTGGGATTTGATCAGCTCTTCAAAGAGAAAGCAGCCCTAAATTTCTCTGCGTGGGAAGAAGTCCATGCTGGGAACACAGCGTTCTGGGTGTCCTCCAGGAGCAGACTGACCCTGTGTGCAGACAGATGCACAACTTTAAACCTGGTGGTGGTTTAAACTTTAAGCATGGTGGTCATCTCACACCTCTCCTACCCCTGAGCGAGGTTCAGCAGCCCATCTCAGCAGTGATTTGTATGAATGGAGTCAGGGCAAACAGTTTATGACAGGTTGTCCTGACTCACTGATGGGAGTCAGCCCATTGTTGGGGCCAGATGCTGAGGTTAGAAGTGGGCATCCATGGGGGAGTCATGAAAGGAGATGTTTGTACGTACTCACTGCCTCTTGGAGACAGACGGCCACAAGAAACAGGCGCCAGCCCCAGCGTCCTCACTCATCCTGCCTTCCCTCCTTTATCTTATGGCCAAGCAAGGACACGCTGCCCCAGCTCTGCAGCAGCCGTGTCAGGGTGCAACATGCACCAAGGACAAGGGGATCTGGGTCAGCAAAGCATCCACACAGTGCCACTGCCCCTTGCATCACTGGCAGGATCAAGCCCTTTATGCGTGACTATATGTGTGCCACCACTATCTACAATTCCTTGTTTATTTTCTTTTTCCTTTCTTTTCTAAAGATAACTTCATTAGAAATGCAGAAACAAAGCCCATTCCATGGCTGGTGTAAAACAGCCTAGCTGCATGGTGAGCAAAAGAACAGCAGCTGATTTACCAGGGAAGCCACTGGCTTGTTTATTTCATCCTGACCCTTTCCCTCACTTCTTAAAAAATGTCTGTTATGGTTCTTTAGGCTTGTTGTGGTCACATCTCCTATGACTGATACAATTGGAGAATTTCCCTTTAGAAAGCAACAAAGCTTTCTCCAGTTTATTTAGCAACTGATATTTGGACTGCAGGTTCAATTGGGACTTTAAATTATTTCGCACTTCAGAAAATGAGGGGCCAAACTTCACTCAACTATTCTATTTCACTATGATGCTGCTAGAAACATTGCTTAATGAAGACACACTAAGTTAGACATCAATGTTCTGAATTTCATAGATTTTTCTCCACCAGCATATATTGGCTAGATTGCTTAATTGTCTTTTTCTGGAGTTTCATTGTCGCTATTCAGCCAAGAGAAGTGCCACTCTAGAATTAAGATGTTTTCTAGCAGATCTGTTAAGAGAAAAGATAACAAACACTAAGGTCACAAACATTTGCTAGGTTGTCCTTTTAAATGCATGTGCAAGCTGCATTTCTCCTTTATTTCTAAGTCATGGTTTATAAATAATTAGATTTATACCAATCTTATTAGACCTGTATAATTTATGCAAGATTATACGCTTTAAAGTATAAATCAGTACACACCTATCATCAGCTTTGGTGGCATCATAGACCTGAAACCAGACAATACTTTTGTATTTGCTCTCCTTAGGCTTTTGCATGCATATGACAACAGGCAGGCCTGAGAAAACACTGCCTTTTGACTTTTAACATTTTAGCTACTCCAAGATGTAGAGTATATAAAGCTGTAAGTCTCTTCACTTTATAATGTGGTTCTTATAACAATGTTATCTGGCAACCAACAGCATCCACCATGAAATACTTGATAGATTTATGTTGTAATGTGTTGCAGCATGTAAATAATGTAACTTCTCTGCAATAAAGCACATTTATATGAAATCTGTCTACAGGCATTTGTGTTGTGATTTTCCAAAGTCATTACTGATCCAAACTAAACACATTTCTCATCAGACCTGTAAAATAACTAACAATGAATTTTACAGCACATATGATCTGATCAAATAATTAGCATTTTATGGATTTTCCTCATATTTTCTTGACGTCAACCTTTAGACTGTGTGTGTACTGTGTTCAGGATTTCAGGTTAAGGAAATAGCATGACTGGAAGCTGTCTTTTCTCAGTGGTTGCAATTTTAAGATCAAAATTGTAGGTTCTCCTGAAATTAAGGGCAAACACAATGTTTGAAAATATTCAGAAATAAATAGATAGCATCTTATTATGTCATTGTAAAATCTTATAGCTCATCTACACAATATGTGTGCATACCTGGATTTGTCATCTAAAATATATGACTAACAGATATAGAAAAGGTAAAGAATGGTAGCAGAGATGATCAGAGATAGAGTGTGGCTGTTGTGTGAGGGGTGACTAAATCAACTGCAACTTGTTTAGCTTGGGAAAGAGGTAACTGAGAGAGGAATGAGACCTATATAAAGTTACGAATGATCTGAAGGTGATTAGGAAACTGGTATTTGCTGGTTTTCATCATGCAGGAACTAAAGAACTACTAGCACCCACGAGAAGGGTACCAAAAAGATAGAGTCGAGCTCTTCAAATTAGTGCATGGTAAGAGGAAGAGACAACAGGGTTAAATTCAAACAATAGATGCTCAGACTGAATATTCAGAAAACTTTTTCACCATGAGAATTTAAGCAATGGAGAAGGTTACCTAGAGCTTGTGCAGTTCCCATCCTTGGAGCTTTTTACACGTCAACCAGATAAAGCCCTGATCTTGTAGCTGACCTTGCTTTGAGCAGCAGGTTGGACTGAAGACCTCCCAAGGTCCTACCTGAATGATCCTATCGTCCTATGAACAGTTGAGCAAACACTGGTAGAACATGTTCTTCACATCATCCTTTTGAAAGCCTGCAGATGGATACGCCAAGCAGCTTTGACTCCTGTCTAGGACTACAGGATGTGTAGTCATTTATGCAATACCTAACTGTGGGCAAGCCCCCTTAACGAGCACCAGCTATTGTAATAGAACGGCATTTTGCTTTTTTTCTGATCCCTACAGCCCAAAGTGGTCATGGTGATGAAGTGAAGAAAGAAAGAAATTATTTTGTTTAGAGCTGGTTGGGAAGAACAGTTTTAGCTACCTACATTGAGTGTTTGAGCTGGTGCACAGTTGAAAGTATGTCTTCTACAAAAACAAACAAAAAAAAACCCAAAAAACCACCACCACCAAAAAACAGAACTGAAAAAGAATAATCTTCTCTAACACTCTGAGAATTTCTTTAAATCAGTACTGGATTCTGGAGGAACTATTAAAGAAATACTAAATTTTTGGGGGGGGGGGTTGTGAATACAATTCTTCAAAATGGCAGTCAGTTTGGTTCGGGGCTACAGGGCTGCATGTCTGCCTGCAGAGAAGTTATTTTGAGCTGAATCTTTTTTTTTTTTTGCATGATAAAATAGTATTTCTGACAGTTTGAAGCTAACTTTTTCCAATTCTAAAGGAGTTTTTTTCATCATCTCGGAAATCAGCTTTAGCAATGCTAGAAATTTAGTAAAAGATATTGATTGCTTCACTTGGTTTGGCAGGCTGCCATCGTGTTGCAATATTCAATCTTCTGGTTCTTTGATACTTGGAAAATTGAACATTATCTCTCCATTTATGCAGGTGATTTTGGTTTTTTTTTCATTTATTTATGAGTTAGCTCTTTTGGTCACTGAAAGTGTACAAACACGTCAAACACTGGATATTTTACCGTCAAATTACTTGATTTTAGATTTCTGGATTTATGAAGTGTGTTTGCTTCTTGGCTGTTGAGAAGATGTTCTGAGGCAGAGCAAATGCAGACGCCTCTCTGGTCCCACCACAGCATGCATGGGCTGCCATGCCCACATGTGTGACCTCTTGCTTTCCTGCTTACTGTTGGCCAGCTGTGCCCTTAACTTCACGATGGGGAATCATGGAGTAAACTTAAAACTCTATTTGGCTGATCTGTTCAGCAAACACCCATAATGGTGGCTTTCTCTCTTACCTTCTCCCCTGCTGCTGCACAGAAGTTGACAAGAGCAGTGGCAATGAGATGGGTTTGGGTGTTGCAGGGTTGTCAGAGAGGGGCAGACTGAGTCTTTTGGAGGCTGCCTGGATCTGTTTGGAGTTGACCGCTGTTAGTTGTATTGCTTGACAGATTATGTTGACAGGGAGTTTAGACTGGCTGCAGTACTACAGATGTTAAACAGGTTGATTTGACACACTTCAGTGCTAAAAATAGTATCATGTAATGATGTCTTTGTTCCATGAAGATTTTTTTAAAGCTGCAGGGTGGTAAGAACAGTGTGGCTCCAAGCAGTCATCTTGTAGCCTTCACCAAGGGAAAATCACAGCAGCACTGGAGGAGACATCTGTCCAGCTCTGTTCCCACATCGCATTTTATGAGGTACTTGGCACATGCATATGATTTGTATAAGCTAGTAAAATTAACTAGTTCTCCTCTGTATGTACTTTAATAATTATGTTGCTACTCATTTTAATGTTTTTTTTTAAATAATATTTCAAATTTCCTTTGTTAACAGCAGGTTTGTTATCTCTGTGATTATTTTTTTCAATTGTTTTACAGGAACTTGCTACAAAACTTTGATTTGCGTCTCAGTACTTCATTGCAAGGTCAGCATTATCCTCACAAAGTTCTTTGTATTTGAAGTCAGAAGGCAATAGTTTCACAATTTATGGAGTTTTCCTTCAGAAATAGTCAAATATTTTAAAATACAATTTTGGCAATTTTTATTCTAATTACTTTAATTGTGTTTTAATGACCAACAAAGCTGCAAAAAGTAAGAACTGCTAGCAAAATGTTACTTTCTAAGTGTTGTTCAGATGTATTTTTGCTTCTAGGATTTATGATTAATTGTAGATTGAAATTGTGCGCTGTGACCTTTCCATTCAACTGTTTGTTGTCTGCATTACAACTGGAATTGAAAATTCATATGACAAAAATACAGTGCCTAAGTAGGGTTTGGGGGGTTTGGATTTGCCATCTCATCAGTGTATGACAAGCAATTTTACACACAAGCTAAACTACTTGCTAAATCACTTGCTTTAGTGTTTTATGCATTACCTTATATACTTAGATATTATTCTTAATTCCTTGGGAACAACATTGTAATTCAATACAGCAGACTAGCAGATTATAATAGAAAATCAATGAGATAAAACTGCTTTTTCTTCTTCTTTGTTAAACGCATGATAATGAAAATGTAAAAACCCCAGCATTTCTGGGGAAGAAAACAAAACAATGAGAATTTTGTTTGTTACTTTCCCATTCAGAACTGATTATTTTTAGTACTAAGGAGCTTAAAGAAAACTTTACTACATTTCTGATTGATCAAATACTGCTCTGTACATTCTATTTAATTTAATTTTGATTTCAGCTGAAACAAGTATGTATCTTGTAGTTCTTACCCCAAACTTAATGTTACTAGGGGTGCATTTGACCCAGTCGGGATGGATTTCAACAGAAGGTGCGGAAACTGCATTTGCATATGTTGAAGGTCTGTGCCTGCATATGGTTGTGTTTATATTAAGGCACCATTTTATGGTGTTCCTGCTTTTACCTCACAGTAAATTGCCTTTCTGTGGAAGTAAATTATTTGGATATTGTTACTTCAAAAGTGTATACATGTTTAGAGTATCAAACAGGTAGGTTATAAAAGGAAATAACGTTTACATGAAACAAACAATGCAGCTTTTAGAGGCTATTCATGCAGAGTTCCTACTTTCCTCTGCTTGTTTTTTGTCTCTTCTCATGGGAAACATATTTTCTTGTGTAACTTCATAAGACCCAAAAGAAGACTTAGAGGACAGGAGGTATCAAGTTACCAAATAAGAGGCAAACTGTTAGTTGATTAATTCTTAGCATAGAAATTAATGATTTTCAAAGCCACCAGAAAAGGAATTTAGTCTCCAGTCCTCTTTGAATTCGATGACATCTTTGAAAGCTCCAGTCTGAAAGGGACTGGGATGGAGAGATGGAGAGAACACAACTCATTTTAACAAGGCCACCGAACGAGCTGGCCCATGTTAAGTCAGGATCTGGTTCACATTCATACCAGGGAAACAGAAACCTGCTGTCAGCAATCCCTCTGCCTGATAAAAAATCCTTAAGGAACAAAAGAGCATTCATCATCCCAAGAGCCGCCACTGGGCTGTTCACATCCCTGCTTTCCAGCTGGTGGTCCCACCAGGTGCTTACAGCCCTTTGCCACCCTGCAGGTAGTACAAAAGGTTCACCTTTTCACTGGAAATGTCGCAGTGGCTTATGCTCGGCTTTGTCCTCTTTCCAGCCAGAGGCCAGAGGCATTGTGCTGCAAACTAAAGCTCTTTTCAGCTTTTTCTCCTGGCTGTTCAGCTCCCTTTGATCCCCTGGAGTTACTTTCCTGAGCTCAAGTCCTGGGCAGATGGCAACGCTATTGTCCTAATCCTCTCCAAGCATCTCACTTTATTTTTAAATCACATGCTACCATATAGACTAGAGCTGTCTTGGTAAAATACCTCCCCCCTGCCCCAGACCAGAGGTAGTTAGGACAAAGCCACATTCATTCAATTTTCTTCCTAGCTAGTGCAATATTTGGCAAATTATTTAGGGGCAGATATTTTACACAGATACTGGCCTGGCTCCCAGGCTTTCTGTGCTTTAATTTTCCATCATCAGTGTGGGGATGACCCAACATCTTCCAGAGGATGGTAGGAAGAAGGATACAGCCAAAATCTTACAGTTTTCAGATACTCCTGATATCATGAAGAAACACAAGCATGGTACTGCTCCTCACCTTTTATCTGGCAATAGATTATATAGTCGAATGGCATTAAAATATATATGGATACACAAAGTACATGATTATTAACTTGCAAGTTATGGAAGCTTGGTTAAAGTAAGCGCTTTTATACTATGTGAAATTTCCTCTTGGCTGTTTTATAATTTGCATTTTTTCTTAGGAAAACAGATGAAACCCAGACTCGAAGCCTGAAGTTGAAATGACCTGACCTTTTCAAAGTTTGTGTAGTCTCCTGAGCTGTTCAAATGTAGGAAATTAATACTTACTGGTTTTTAGCACCAGCGTCAGGAGTTCTCCAGAATTTCCCGTGCACACCTGCACAGCTTGCTGGTGCTATCGCGGCATTCCTGTGTACACATGAAGATCAAATTAAAAATCCTCCTTGCTTCTCCAAATACTATCCAAATGTCACAGGGACAATCTTGGGTATTCACGTCTCTGGTACATCTGGTACAGTTTTGTTCTTCTGTTTAATTTCAGCAGTTCTTCATCTCTGTTCAATTCCATGGGGCCAAGTAAATTCAAAGAAATAATATCAATATCTGTTCCTCTTTACACCCTTAACTAAAATAGCTGGGCTCTGTAAACAGAACTGACTCTGCTCAGGAAAAAGGTAAGTTGTGGCACAATGCAGAGATCAAAACTGTCGTGAGCATCCAGTTTATTTGTATTTAATGTCACTGTCACAACCTTCATGCAAAGTAAAGCCAGACCTTGAAGAAAGCTTTAAGTGCGTTTCCTGATCCTCCCTTCTAGCGTTCTCTACTGATCTCCTTCCAGAATTGCCTTTTCTCCTCTTCTGTTCTTTTACAAAGAGTGATCAGAACAAGCTCATTTACTAACATAGGCTCAGATGCACAGATGTTTCCTAGACTTGCTGCTTTATGGCTATAACGCAGGTCTGTGGATTTCTTTAGAACCCCTTTTGCATGCCTGGTGCCCAGATCTTGCTCAGCCTGGTTAGATCTCTTCTCCTTTAGTGGGATTTTTCAGTTCCATCTGTTGCTTCTGAGTAGGACACTAAAAAGAGAGACGTAGAAGCACTAAGAATGTAGGTGTTTTCAAAAATCCTATTGACCCTCTCTCTCCTGCATGTTTCCTTGTCTTTGATTCTAAGCTTCTCCATCTTTGTCTCAGACATGGAAGCTTTGTGTTACAGTTTTCCTCTGCCTTTTCCGCTAGGCCTGCACTTTCCTTCACTAAGCTCTCCTGTATTTCCTATTTTTGCAGCTTCAAAATCATTTCAGTTAGCACAGTCCACGTATTCCATCCTCACCTCCCAAACATTCATCACCCCTGACCTTGACTTCTGCTCTGAATTCTCTTCTCTCCGCTCACACATGCATTTTGCTCCAGACGCTGCTGCCCACTCGCCTGAACCACCCCCTCTGCCTCATCCCCTCTGGCCTTTCTGGATTCTCTGAGCAGCACAAGGCAGGTGGGGCAGTATCATTGCATCAATTTAGGTTTTGCCAGGCACTGTGCAAAAATGCACATACATAAATAAGTGCTGATTAATTTTTATTTTTGTCCTTACAACCTAGGATTATAGGAAGATGAAGACAAAAGCAAAAGAGGAAGAGGGGTGACTGTCACATGAGTATAATGAACACTTCACTGACAATAAAAAAATTTATTCATCGCTTTTCCAGCTATATTTGCCTATTAAAATACTGTTTAAGATTTGTTAAGAGTATTTTCAGGCAAAAATAAAAGCGATGAAAACAATTCTGTTGACTAAACTAAAGTCGTGTACCCGTACTGTTTCATGAACGATGTGCTTTACAATAATGTAGGAAGACTCCATGCTTGTTTACATGAACTGCAAATTCTTAACAGAATTATACAGCTCCATTTTCTATCTTCTTTGCCAACAGCAATCTAACCATGTGCATGGTCTGCTGCTTCTTTCTGGTCCATCTCCCAAAACCTTGATTTTCCTTTCTTAAGAGCACGCTGGATTAGGATTTGCTTTGTTTAGAAAAGCTGTTTCAGTGGCTGCTGGCTGTAGCAGGGGCTGTAGCGCTAATAAATGAATCGCACTAAAGGACACAGTTTTGCTGCTGTTCTCTTGTACCTTCTGGATACATCCTTCAGGTATCTTGGATTTTGAATTAAATGCTCCCTTATTGTTATTACCACCAGGAGGCTGAGTCCTTTAACCTTGCTGCTGTTTTACCTCTGCTGTGTGACAATCTGATGACATTGTTCATACACTCTGTTTTTTCCCAGCTCCAAAGACTTCACTGTCTTGCTGATCCTAACCAGATCAGCTTTCCAGCTGAGGTCCTACCTGTCCCCCACTACTTTCCAGTATATTTAATGCCTCACTTTCTGGAGACTGTAGACACCTTATATACATGTCGTATAAGTATGTTTTTGTTTGGCAAATTGTCCATCTAACTGGACATTTTCTCTTGTACGCAGTCCCTTGCTTCTAAGTGGGACAGCAGTGGACAGTCTCCTCATGGAGGATTTCCATGCCCCCTTAGTGTCTGTGGCAGACTCTGCTTCCTAAGAGGTTTATTGCAGTGGTCCAACATTGCCAGGGAGGGATTCTGCTTGTTTTGGTGGCAATGTATACTGGCAACTTGGTCTTTCTGTTGCCTTGTGGTACCCAGCAGCAGATGCTTTGAGTGGGACTGTCTTGAATGAATCTCACCATGTGGAAACCTACATATGAGTGACTCTCCGTATGGTCAATGGAGATTTATGCAATATATTCACTGGAGTCGATGGCATTATTCATTTCACACTAAAGACAATGCCTACAGGAGGTCATTTAAATGGCACCCTGAAGTTGCCATCTTTCCATTTTCCAAGGGAGATTAGGATGACTAGCTCAGATTTAGAAGCATCCAAGATGTCTCATACTAGGTGAGATGTGGGATCCCACATAGGACATGATTCATCCTATATTGTACATATTGGCACTGACAATGCCTTAGTCTTCTTTCTAGCCTCCCAACTTTTCATCTGGCAAAGATCATTCAGATACCTAATCTTACAGCATGGGTGACTGTCTGAGTAAGGCAGAGCAGGCACAGGCCAGACAGTATCTTTCACTTTTAAACAGAATACGTAGTATTCATTAGTATTCAGTATAGAGTGGAAATGGATGCAGAAATAATGTACTTCTATTCCTAAAAGGGAGCTGATCTGTTTTGATCTCTCCCAGGAGCTAAGTGGGGATTTCGTTAAATTGAAGTGTTTCCATTTGGTTATTGATCACTACGTTTATTGCACACTTTGTATGGTTGTATGTTGCACGTGTACTCCCATTTGGTCCCTTCTACCAGCAGATGAATAACAGCCTACCATTGCGGGATCCACAAACCCCCATCAAGTCCAAACAGTAATTATTTCACGCTTTCTGCAGTAAGAAAGTTCTGTGCTTTCTGCAGTAAGAGATGTCTGAAGGACTAAAATGTAATTACAGTTCCACCTAGAGCTTGGTCAAGCTCCATCTGTTTTGCTGAGATGAACATTACAGCTACGAGCTGTGCCAGGAGCTGATATGTAGGAGTCTCCCCGAATTACCAGCCTGTTGTCTTCTCCTTTCAGGAGCGTGGTTCTGTTTTTTCATGGCAGTCTGATACGAAGCCCAGTGGAGCCACAGGGAGTTTTTCCACTGATTTAGGTAGGTTTAAATCAGGACCCAAAATAAAAATTCTGTCTTTAGAAGACAGGATGTAACAGAATGGTGAGGAACTGTGAGTGGCTTAATCGTTACATTTACTCAGCTTTATGACTAATGCCTGTGTCAGTTAACAAGTTTTATTAACAATATAGTGACCTTGAAAACTCTGTACATCTGACTAACTCATTCTCTTTTATGAGTAAGTGCTGTATATATTGAGCAAGGATGTAATTGAAATGATGTCATATAAAGTGACTTGAAGCTTAAAATGACTTAAATAATATATGAATTGCAATTTCACTTGAAATTGATAAAGTTTTTAAACATTGAAAGAATACCTTAAATTACTGAAATTAAGGGTGGCAGTATAATATCACTATCAGGTGAAATATATGTGTATAGTGACGTGAATATGAAGGCTATTAATCATAGATATGATGTGCTAGGTAGTACAGAATTATTCTAGTACTGGAAACTATTAAATATGGATATAATGAATTTGGGGTCCATAATTTGCCAAGTTTGAAAATCTGTATGACAGTGAAAATGGATACCCATGAAGTGTGCAGATCATGACGTTAATGCTGTGGCAGGTCATATTTAATATGAAGTGAGGCTTAAAAGATGCTTCATACACAAGCAAGTGCAGCGAGCTGGACAGTTACGGTATAGTTACAGGGCGTGGCTGTGATTCGCCATTATCAATGGTGAGGGTGCAAATGGTACATCTCAGTTCAACCCACTCAGAAATCTAGCCACCCCTTCATTCTGCCCCCAAAATGTCACTTATCACTGAGCTAAATCAGCACATCAACTTAGCCATTTCAGTTCTTTCTCTTCCTCAAAAACTGTTATATGCCATAGCACAGGTGTGATATATTCAGCGTGATCACACCTCCCGAGATACATAGCTGGCCTGCCTGCTGTTGAAGCAAATCTTTTACACCACTCAGCTAAATATCATACCCTTTCTTTGAGAAATGAATATCCATACATTTGTCTGTGCATGCATGTTGTATTTTGCCCTCCATTATAACTCTGCACTCCATAGCAACCATCAGCGTAGTGAACTATATGCATCAGTAATGCACCATGGTGGAGCATAATAACTCCATATCCCCCTCAATGGCCTCATTATCCCAAGAAACAAATACCAGGACCCAAGAGCAGCTGAGACCTGACCTCCTGCCAAATGCTTTGTTAGTTAAACCCTTTATTTAACCCAGCTTAATTGTGCCAGGACAGTACTCCTGTGTTCCCTCATCCAGAAACACAGTAAAGGCACAGTGTTTCCTAATGGGAATGCATCTCCACAGCCTTGGGGCATGCTCTTTCACCACAGTGCTCCACTGCAACTGCCCAAGCTCCTCTCATCTCATTTGGAGATCTGACACAGAGCTGTTGGCATCATGTCCTGGTGAAAGGGCTGAGCCCAGGTGCAGGCAGATGAAATAGTCCCTGTGAGCACCAGAGCCTGCTGTTAAACCTGCTGTACAGATCACGATGGTTCACCAAGATGACCACCCTTCACACCACATTCCAGCCAAATTCCATACAGGGAACTGAGAGGATTCTCCTGTGCTGCAGGAGTTGGGGAAAAAAAAGCAGGAAGAGAGAGAGCTCCACCATGAAAGGTGTGTGGGAGGGATGAGGGAGGGAACTGAGAAAACCTGGGAAGTATCAGCAACTTTCTTTGCAAAGACTACTCAAAATAGTATCCATCTGAGTAAGAGCCGTCTCCTTTATCTGAGTCTCCTTAGGTCCGCTGTACAGAGATAGACTCAATATAGTTAATGGAGTCTGGGACACAACTGGTCTCCTGTTAAGCTCCACATCTAAGAGATCAAATAAAACACATCTCAAAACACCTTGTAAAGCACTGGAACAGGCTGCCCAGAAAAGTGGTGGAGTCACCATCCCTGGACGTATTTAAAAGACGTGTAGATGTGGTGCTGAGGAACGTGGTTTAATGGTGGACTTGGCAGTGTTAGGTTTACGGTTGGATTCGATGATCTTAAAGGTCTTTTCCAACCTAAATGATTCTATGCCTGTATACTAATTTCTTTCCCTTGAATGTGAAGGAAGTTTAGGTTCAGGTTCAAGCATCAATGCTGATCTTATACATGTCTAAAGTATAGCAGGGGTAAGAGCCACCGCTGTTGTCTTTACTGAGAAAGCCACCTTTAAGCAGGATTAGTATTTAATTATGAGTAACAAAACCTGTGTATGTCAGGTTTGTCAATGACTTCAATTATTAAACTTTCAGTTAACTTCTGTGGGTATACTGTAATTTTCCCCCCGATATTCCATAATTATAATTATCTAGTTTAATCTTATCTCGAATAAGCATGAAACACTTAATAGAAGTTTGGGGGAGTCCCAAGTTTGCACCAATTCAATTAGTTTGCTGTCAGGAGGCAATTGTTGTCTTTATTCTTAATTCTGCCCATGTGCCTACTGTTCCTGCACTGCCTGCCAGCTGCTCTGCGCTCTTCACTACGATGAGGTGCTCTTCTGCCCCACAAGTCTGCTTTGACTTCAGCCAGAATCCTTCTGGAAGCACCAGTGGTACATGGCCAGTTGCATACCTCGACTCTCTGCTACAAGTCTTTGAGCTCTTGTTTGTATCATGCTTTCATGAATAGCCAACCAAAGTAATTTATGTAGAAAAAGTTTGTATATGTGTGTGTGTGTGTGTGTGTGTGTGTGTGTATATGTATAATGCATTTAAATATGCACATAGGCACACATGCACAACTATATCCAACTATCCCTCATTATCTCTTAGGTGCTTCCTAAAGACCCTGACATTTTAAAGCAGTTATTTTAAACAATACAAAGAAAAGCTCTAAAAGCAGGAGACTAGTACTGTATGTTAACTTTGATATGTGGATGGTTTCAGCTGCAATCCATTAGGCTATACCTTTTCTCCAGTAATGTTTATGCAATGCTCCAAGTTTTATGTGATCAAGTAAGGTGACAGTCAGTCCATGTAGATAGAATAGGTGGTACTTCAGAGAAATGTGACTCAGAATAAAGTGCCATTGGGGAGGTTTTCTGTGTTATATCTACTAAAGTGAGTCACTATGGAGTAAACTGCTGCTTTTGCAGGCAGACCTTTAGACAAGGAACTGTGAAACATCAAGAAGCTCTGAAACATCAGCCTTGTTCTAGAAATCCTTTTGTGTAAAAATAAACCAATCTACTCCAGCCTGCTCTGACATGAGATGCTAATCCAAGTCTTCTTCTGTCTTGGTTTATTGGGGTTTACTATCTGGCAGTGTTTTTCCCAGAGTAGAGGTGATGTTAACATTCCTGTCAGAGGTTTCCAATGTACAAAATGCTTCTACCTTCTGTACAGGAGTGTTATAGATGACTGTGCTATTGCAGCTGTGGTCTTGATTGATGCTGGCAATATACTGTGTTCTTAAGATCTTACTGAATACAGTTAAGGTTCATCATATATGGTAACACCCTGAAGAGAACTAAAATGTTTAAGTTACAAGAAAGCCTGTAGCAACTTATGAATTCAGCCTCCATTTTAAATCTAAAAGAAATATGATCATTTTTGAAAGTAAGGAAATGCATAGCTAAAATACCCAGCTCTGCCCCTCCAGCAACAGCAATCCAACTTCCTTCTTCCTGCCAGAGCTTCTCCAAGACATATGTTCTTTGAGCCAACACACGGTGTTTTGCCATTAGAGGAGGAATAAGTAGAGCTGGAAAAATAAAAACCCAGTTCTGTGGAGAGTGTCATTGATTGCTTATGTGGTTCTTTTCAAGTTTAATTTAAAAATCTAGGAAGAGTGACTGTAGCTTGCAGATCATGGCAATGTTGGTGCATCATGGAGAGTTATCTCTCTTTGCTTGACCAGGTGTACATTATGAATTAACAAAGCTCTTACTGAGGAAAGGTACATCAGTACATTGCCATGAAAAGTTTCAGTGGGCTGGCATTTTCTGACAGCAATATAAACGACTTCCTGAAAAAAAAATAAATCTTAACCAGCTCCAGTGAGGGTATCTGCGCTATTGTCCTGGCACAATAAGTGTCCTCTGTAGCTTAGCTTTTGCCCTTTGATATGTTGCTTTCAGAAAAGCTTAAAAAAGCTTCCTGTAGCTATTGCTGCTATATCCCACTAAGCCAGACTGTTGAACGGAATTACTTCTCTGCCTCAAAGTTAATGCTGAGGAAGTCAACAATAAGGTGAAAAAATGATCTTAAGCTGTGTCTAAGGTCTCCTGTTTGCTAGGAAGGGAACTGGAGGAGCAGCTTCACTCATGGTTTGCACCTCTGTGGTTGAACCAGAGAGAAATGCATTTCTTCCCTCTTCGCCTCATCCTACACCCTCAACTAATAAATCAGGAAAATATTTGAAATAAAGTTAGTTCTTTGATAGAAATTTGTATCTTTAGTTTCCTTATTTAAATGCAGGGACTTTATTAGGTGGAAAAAATTGGCTCTCGTTTATATGAATTAATAAGAATTAAACAGCTGCAAAGAGGATCATGAAAACATGAATCCTAAAGGCTCAAACATCAGAAGGCAATTAAAACTTGAGGCACTGCACATACTGAGAGAAAGAGTGTCTGTACAAAAATAACTTTGAGGAGGATACTTTCATGGCAGAGGAGCAGCTAACTCCTACATGCAGCAACACATACATGCAGCCTACTTTTTGTCAGGAATGGATTCAAGGGTCCCTAGGGGTCCTATGTGAATACTGTCACTCTGCAGTCACAGCTTCAGGCGCGTGAAAATACATGGCAATGTGCACTTAATTCTTTAGAGGATCCTGGGAAAGTCTAGCCTGGACTTTGTTATACTCTTCATTTCAGAAATCTTCTTACGAATCCATACCCACCCCACTGCAAGTTTCATAGAGAGCTCTTCACTGGTCAGGTGAGTTAATTCTCTTTGTCTCCTCCTCCTTTTCCAGCAGCACTGGTCTCTGGTGAGTAAGGATCCAGGCAATCATCACAATTTCTCCTTTAGGCAGAGCTAGATATACCTGGGTATCTAGGCCACCTAACAATATGAAACTGCACTATCCCAGCTCTTTCCCACACAGCTGGGGCATTGCTGGCATTGGCTGCTGAGTTTCCCAGGTCTCTAAAACACTCTTTTTATAACATCGCTTCAGGAAAAAACACAATAAGCACTTCAAATTCCATGCCTGATGTAGGTGTTCTTTGAATGCTATTTAAATCAGGTGCAAAACAACATCTCCAACACCAGTGGCCATAGCAATTAGTAAAGGATGACATTTTAAGCAGAATTCTCTGTGGGAGGCTCCATTTTCCCATTAGAAACTTCCTTCTCCTTCTTGATTATTTCTCTGTCATCACTGGTATTTGTAGTTCTTCTGATTTGCTGGGAATATCATTAATGTTATGCACCAGATATGTAATGAAGTGACTAAAAAGGGGTAAACTAGTTCACAATAGGAAGCCAGAAAAGTACCAGGCTGTGGATTAGCCTGTAAAAAGGAGCTCTGAGTATGAGACCAGAACCTCATAGCTATATATGTGGATGTATATTTCATATAACTGCCTCTTACTTATTTATTTATTCTTTCTCTGAGCCTCAAATAATGTTACTCCACTGGGAGGCTGTGAATGCGTCATGTGGGCATAGACTAGGAAAAAAAAAATGTGGCCAGCATGTTTCCATCTGAAAACATAGAAAACTTTGATCATTCATTAGGCAAGAAAGAGCAATATTAAAATCATTTTCCTTGTACTAAAAATAAATCAAAAGTGCAGAAGCTAATTCTGCAGCCTGCCACTGATCAGGTCCTTCTGAGGCCTGCAGCTTAGGCTAACATTTCAGCAACTGTATTTACCTAATTCTGTCAGGAGAGTGTCAGTCCCTTGGGACCTGGACAGTCAGTCTCCTCCACACTGTTTTTTTCTTTTTTTCTCTGTAAATTTCTTACATTCAGGTTTGGACCTGAAATCTTTTTCTGTTTCTGTGTTTTGTGTATTGGAGAAGGTGGTTTTATTAAATGAATATTCCTGGAGTACCACAGTACTTGCAGCATTACAAAGAAGTGTTTGATGCTGTGGGAAAAGCAGATCCATCATATCCTTGGGCTTCCCACTTTGGTGTTATTGCATCCTTCCTCCTCTGCAAGAGAGAGCACGGAAATCCTGTGAATATTGCATTCAAGGCAATTGCTGGAGAAACAAACTGGAAATGCAAAGTATTTCTTTACTGTGGCAACTTCCATAAGCCAAAACATGACTGGTAAAAGATGTGAGAGACCATATTTCTGACTACAGACCAATATAAATCTTAATAACTAAAAAGTTATTAAAGCAGACAGGAGTAGAAATATAATACATCTCTGATTTGCAGTTTCCTCTTTAAGTCCTCCTAAATAAACCATATGTATAGATGAAATATATTGCATAGATGAGATCACAGAAAACATACAAAACAGGCTGGTGAAGTTACTTCTATTTTGTGCTTCCCTGACAGTTAACATGGATATTATCTTCAGAAAATAGAACACAAGACATATGTTGGTCAAAACTATAAAAGTAGTTGGAATAATGTTGTTAAACATATGAGTGAATCTTGATATAGAAACACAAGTATTGTCCTACTGGATCCCATATATCTCTGGCTCCCATATAGCTCTCACTCAGTAGACTGGCTCAACAAAGAAGCAAGTGGAGGATCCTCAAGGAGGATGCAAATATTGTTGTAATAGGTCATTCTAGAATAAGTAGCCTATTGGGAGGTAGGCCCCTCACTCAGAATAACTGTAGCACTGATGTTCACTCTCCTGTTGTTAAATCCTGTTTTGTTGTGGTGACCAGATTTTAAATACTTTTTCTGGTCACAGACAGATTGCTGATTTCTGACCTTCAACAACAAACCCTCAGGGTAATCTCTTATGCCATTTCTTCTTAATCTAATCCTCCTTGCTCCCTTCCCTGCTGCCGGTGCGTGCTGAGTGATAGGGAGGGTGCGGGTGGTGGTTTGACCCAACAATGCCAAAGTTGGGGCCCTGCCAGTTCTGGAAGATTGTGGAGCTCTGAGGGCCACTTGGAGCATGTATGAGAGGAGCCACTGACCATCTGCCTCAGGCAACTGAACTGCAGACCTGTCCTTTAACTGGCAGTACTAGTTTAGACTGCCATTATCCCTATTCCTGTCAGCACCACTCTGCATGCCACCTTCCACCTCACTGCTCACTCAACTTTGCTGTAGTAACTCTTCTCCATTTCTCATATTTTAATGCAAACTGGGGGGTAAGGGGAGGGAAGTGGTGTTAACTGCAAATTATCTCATTTTACTGGACTTTTCCCATAGTAATTAGTAAGTAGATTACATATCATTCCTGTAGTGACTATTATTGGCTCACCTTGTACCATGCTGAAAATGTATTTCTTCTGATTGTTTGCTTCATTAACTTCAATTCATTCTGGTAAAAAAAAACCAAACAAAACAAACAATAACAAAAAAAAAAAAAAAAATCACAAAAAAACAAACAACAACAAAAAAAAAAAAACACCAAAAAAAAAAACACAAACCAACAAAAAACCCCAAACAAACCCCCCCCACAAAACAAGCAAACAAAACAACAACAACAACAAACTTAGATTAGTTAAGCACGACTTTTATTTGGCAAAGTTCTGGCAAAAACCTTGTGATACCACCATTCCGCACACTTTCATCATTTCACATTTAAAATGATTGTTACAGCCAGTTATATACTACTGAAAATAATCCTGGGTGATACATGTTTTTCCAGAGTTATCTCTATTTTTTAATAACCTAGTACTTTCCATTTCTCTCTTACAGGCATTGCATTTTAAGAGCTGAAAAAAGCAGACTGTGAGAAGCAGGAAATCCCAACAGCATGGAGGTGTTTAAGCCCATTGCAACTGAGCAGTATCCAAAGTGAGTCTATAAGAGCCCATCTGGTGCAGAAGTTAGAGATGGTGATTCAGACCTTGGTGATGTAGGTTACAGTAGTGTGCATAACACAAGGGTATAAAGGAACCATCATAATGCCATAGATTTACCTTACCCCTACTAGATCAGCATTAGCTAGCCAAAATTTAATCTTAGGCTATATAAAAGGAGTTGGCTAGACTTGATTAAAAACATGGCAAGATTTACAAAATAGGACTTTTTCATCATTTTGTTTGTTCTACATTTATTGCTAGTTGAAGGAAGCAAGCCTAAGGGGATATCCTACATGAAAAAAAGGCTTTTTTTTCTTGAAGGTTAAGTTCATTAAATCAAATTCTAACCTTTTAAAGTTTACACTGGCTGAGCCTTTCTGCTCCCTGCACCTCCAAGCAAAATTGTCAGTCCACAGATCTCACTTTTTCACAAACATTCCCCACCTTCCCGACCATTAGAAGCCCCTCCTTGTTCTTCAAGTGTTTGCTGCCATTCATCAAAATGCAAACAATGAAAGGACATCTGTGAAGCACATATTAAAACAACATGGCTTCAGCTCTAAAGGAAACACTTTGCAAAATAAAACCATATCTGTAATCACAGATTTCCCAAATCAGCACAAATGTAGTCGTAAGAACATCTAGCATTTATACGCACACATATAATACATATATAAATGTATACGTACACATACGCACACGTAAGCAGGTAAGACACTTCTTAGCTTTCTGTGATGGCTCTACTGGGGCCCTCACCTAACACATTGTGTTCCTTTAACTCCAGCCCAAGATGAATAGATTGCCAGCTGAATGGAATCTTTTTATAGCACTAGTCTGTGGGGAAATTCTTCAACAAAAATGCTTTTCTGATCACATTTGCAATTCATATACGCTATGAGCAGGATTCTATTAATTGAACACTGAAAAAAATTTCTAATTATTGCATATATTATTAATGACCTTCATGCCTCTACAATAAGCAAAACAGCAACATTCAGTACCAGTGCACGTCCTGAGAGTTTTCTCACTGCGGCTTCTATACAACTGCTCTTCAAATGGTTATTTTTTCCTAAGGATTTCTACATTTAGATGACAAATCAAGCTTCTCTAATTGCCAAATTGTATCTTCTCCTTCATCAAGAGACACCTCACAGAGCTTCTGAGTCAGAGTAACCAGGCAACCCTAAGCCTCTAGACTAGGAGGCAAAGAAAAACGTGTACTCCTACAATAAAAAGAAAAATGATCATTTCAATCTCTCTTCTACAATTTGTCATAATAGATGTAATGTTTGCCATGACTCAAACATTTTAAAGGCTGACATAAATCCTCAGGCTCCCAAGATGTCCCAGCCAGAAACTGAGGGGTTTCTTGCCAGTTCTCCCAATTATCGGTGCTGGACAGACCAGAGCCCTGAAGACAGCTGGTGGGGCAGTGCTGGGCCTCTGAACACTCACATGGTCATGCCTTTTGATTCCCATTAACTATGTAAAGTCATACCAGGGAGATACCAAACATCAATCTGTTGTTTTTCCCAGAGAGAAATCCTCTGATGGTCTGGTCAAAGCCAGGCCTTTATAGTGCAAATTCCTGCATATCCCAGTGATGACCCTCCACCGAGGGCAGCTGCATAAGCCCAGCTGTGCTTTTGGTCTCTGAGGTTTATCTAATCACCTGCCAAAGACCACAAAATCATATTTATTACTGAAAAACAACCTTGCAAATAACTATTTATACATATACCTTGGACTACCAAGTGCTCTCTATGTGTTCTGGGCTCCCCAGTTGAAGAGAGACAGGGACCTACTGGAGAGAGTCCAGCAGAGGGCAACGAGGATGACTGGGGCATTGGAGCACCTCCCCTATGAGGAAAGGCTGAGAGAGCTGGAGATTTTCAAGACTCGCCTGGATGCAGTCCTGAGTGATGTGCTCTAGGGGATCCTGCTTTGAAGCAGGGGAGTTGGACTAGATGATCTCTAGAGGTCCCTTCCAACTCTGACAATTCCGTGAATCTGTGAATCTCAAAAAGCAAATCTCCTCACATCTCATGTTTGTTAGTCCTGGGACTATCTCCATTCTCAGTTTAGTGGATAACATTTTCAACAACTATCAGATGCATTGCTCCAGAAACCCTTTGCCCCACCAGGCCAGGCCAGACTGGGTTTCTTCTGCAGAGGAGCTGCTATCAGGCGCATGAGAACGTAACCTGTGGACTCTGAGAAAGCCACCCATGTCGCGGGCTGTGCCAAGGAGGAGTGCTGCCATGGCTTCAGCAAGGAAAGCAACAGGCACAGATGAAATTCCACAGAAATAGCAGTTTAGGCTATCAAACCCTGTCCCAATTGCTTTTGGTCAGCTTGCCTTCTGGATGCAGAGTGCTAAAATAGCAGCAATGTGACAGATACTCCTCCTCCGAGCTCTCTAACCTTCCCTTCTCTTAAAGGACATGTTTGTTTGCTGATGCCCAGCCTCCTCCCTGCTCACTTTGTGGAGCTTTTGCCCCACTTGTGGTTGCCAGTGGGTGACCTGGGGGGCTAGCCAGTCTCATTTCCATCGGTGGCTGTGGTTTAGAGACTCCCATCACAGTTCAAAGGGATGCTCTTCTGCCTTTAAAAAGCTGACATGACACCCACAGATTATTCAGCAGCACTCAGCTACCATGAGGTACCTCAGGTCCAATTATGCAAGACCATGAGGGTCTCAGCTCCACTGCGGGTACACAGTTCACAGGGGAGCAATGATTTCTGCAGGTTAGTATCAGGACTTCCTGGTGTTTGACCAGGAAGAAGAAAGAAATCTAAATACTGGAAATAACTTTGCATGTATGTGTTGCATTTACTTTCCTGTTTTCAATGCTGGAGTTACCTTATAGCAGATACTTCTAACCAAATCCTCTGGGACTGTTGCTCCTTGCACAATTTGCTTTGCTGTTCTCTCCTTGGGGGCTGCAGCAGTGGGGAGCAGCAGACCTCAGCTTTGCTGGTCCATCTGGCTTCCTCTGACAAGGCTCTTTGAGGACATTTTCAGGATCTTGGAAGAGCAGGTCTTCTTTTCTTTTTTCTTTTTTCTTTTTTCTTTTTTCTTTTTTCTTTTTTCTTTTTTCTCTTTTCCTTTCTTTTCTTTTCTTTTCTTTTCTTTTCTTTTCTTTTCTTTTCTTTTCTTTTCTTTTCTTTTCTTTTCTTTTCTTTTCTTTTCTTTTCTTTTCTTTTCTTTTCTTTTCTTTTCTTTTCTTTTCTTCTCTCTTCTCCTCTCTTCTTTTACTTCAGCAGGGTGGGCAGAAGAGAGGAGGGCATCCAAGGGCCCAAGCTGACTGATGGGCAAAAGGCATCAGGACAGTGCCTGGCAGTGCCCAGCAGTGCCCAGCAGTGCCTGGCAGCTGGGCTGGAAACAGGTTCAGCAGTGAAACCTGGAGGCAGAGTCTGGAAGTGAGAAGGGCCAGCACCTTTCCCTGGGGTCTCGTCCCCTCTCTTACAGCTGTCTGGATGTGGTGCCATGTCTCCCAGACCCCAGCAAACCATCAGTACTGGTGGGTTCCCCCATGGCTGGGATGGGACCGCTGGATCAGCCCACTGAAAACTTCCACTGCAGATGATGAAAGTCTCTAACGAAATCTACAGCTTCTTCATGGGAAGGGAGACCCACCAGCAAACCCCCAGTGCACATTGCCGATGTCCCCATTCCTCCCACCCGTGAGCCTTCTCCAGTCCCCTTTCCCAGAAGAGCCTCCCTGCAGGCTCTCCCTCGCACAGGCCCTGTGCCACTCACTGCACATCCCCTGCACCGGCACAAGAGCACTGCACAGCAGTGCAGTGTTGTTTAGCACTCAAAACTGAATTCCAAGCACATCCCCTAAAAACTGTCTTTTGTGAAATGTACGGTCTTGCATACGGAAGACATATGGCATTACATTTATAGGGATTTTCCAGGCGAACAGAGGGGCAGAGCTCCACCTGGTGATGCTGCTGCATCTCTACCACACCCGGGTGGGACTGGGAAACACTGTTCTGCAGCATTTTTCTCTTGATAAAGACTCTTGATGCTCATTCCACCTTTCACTCTTAGCTTCTGCTTGCCATGGACCAAACAACATTTTAAATGAAGGAGTCTAAAGGGAAGAAGTCCCACAAGATTTTCACTGCTGTGTGCTGAACCATTTCCAGCATGACATCCATCTAGCTCTTCCGAAGAGGTACCTTACAGCACTACAAAATCCTGTTTAGCATCTAAACAACATAGCCCCATTTCTCTAGGTCAGGATACAGTTCAAGACTTAAAAAAAAAAAAAAAGTTTTTCAGTGCCAGTTTGGCGCTTAATTAGGAACTCACTCAAATCGAAACTTTCCCAAACTACATGATCAGAGTAGGGAGTCTAAAGAGTGCCTTATTTGCAAGTGTCCTAAGCATTTGGCATTTCTTAATGAAATCAGCTGTGTTTCTATGATATTTAGTGCTCATAAAAGAAGCTGAGTCAGATCGGTAGGTATTTGTGATAACACAATTTCTTTATAGATAACTAACTGCAATGGAAAAAGTTCCCCCAAGTGGTCTCTAAGCTCATTGCAACATGAAGTTGAAGACATGGATGCTGTGGAAGGAAAAATGCCTTTATTTATATGATGGTTACAAAATAATAGCAAGGTAATATATCAGCAATATATTAAGATGCTGTGCATTATTTATGTGTTTCCTCTTTACTGCCCATTTTCAGGTAGCATTTTGGTAGCAGGAATAAAAGGAACTGCCTGTGCTTCCATCAAAGTGTTTTACACCTCATTTTTAGGAGACAAGCATGCAAGGGAAATACACTGTGCTGAGGGGCTGCCCCTTGGCCCAGGCTGCACCAGGTGGGTGTGGGCATCGAGACCTGAGTGCACAGTCCTGGTGCAGAGCACTGCATGGACAGGCAGTTCCTCATGCCCATGTGACAGCCTCCTCCAAGCAGGCATGGAAGGGGAAGAACAAATCGCCACTGCATCCTCCTGGGTTTGTAAGCACTGAGGGCCAAAGGATAAAGAACAGGGGGAAATGAAGGCAGGGGCCTAAAAGACTCAGTAACATCAACATACTTTGCTGCAGGTAGTGCCTGCTGCTTCTTTTGCTTCTGTGAGAAACTCCATGGACTTCTCAAGTCCTGCTTGGATGTGAGTCATGTGAGGCTTGAGGGAGCTCATCACATGGAACAAACTAGCAGTGTCTACAACTCCTGTCCCAGTGCTTTTTGAGTCACTGCAAGTAAAGAATGCTAACAAAAGAGTTTGACACCTGTGATAACATGTCTTCAAACAGACATAAAGTCACATTGGTTGTAGGCAGGGGGTGGAAAGGACAATTTAATTGTATCTGCCTAAGGTACAGGCTAACGAGCACCCTATTTCCCACCCCCATAAAATCTTCCCAAACAATGGTGGATGCAGTGAGAAAAGCAAAAGCATCTATTTAAGCATCACACATGGTTCTGGAGATGTCAACATAAAAGTAAAAACTGGCTTTTGGCAAAGTGCACATGATGAAAGAATGAAAAGTAAAGCAGAGGCAGCAGAGATGTCACTCCTGGAACACGTCAGCTCCTCATGACTTCAGTGACACTTTATCCTCTTACATCCAGAGAGCATTTAGCCTACAAGTTAGTGAGGGCAAAAGTGGGATTGAAAAATGGAGGATTTAATTTTCAACAAATAGCTGAACTTGCAATGCCAAAGGAGAACACATACCGATGGTCCCGATAGCTGTAAGGTGCCAGAACCCGCAGGGGCCCACGTAATCCTCTTGGATTGTGCAGGTAGACATGTGCTACCCATGCAGCAGGGATGGAAGATGAGCAGGAGACAAAATACAAATTGCAAATGTAAAATGGCCCCTTAATAAGTGAGGAAGAAGGCCCTGGAGTCCTAGAAAAACCTCAACCCTGTTCTTGATAACAGGCAAAAAGGAAAACTGAATGTTCAGGAATTAACAGGAGAGTAGTGACTAACAAAGGCAATGCCATGTGCCAAAGTGTAAGTACTGTAGAGTTATTATTTGGGGCCATCTTCTTTCACTAGACTGTAAAAGCATAAAACAGGCCTGAGCAAGTAGTGTTTAAGATGACCAGTATATTTACCAGCCACTGTTTGAAGAGAGACTTCAGCCTGAAAAAGTGATGACCAAAAGTAGATACACTTGAAATTTTTTTAGATGCCGAACAGTTTCTAGGAGGCAAGCAATTACTCAGCTTGGCGCCCTCTACAAGAGCTGGGAGTCACCCTGCAAAATTTGTACATAAGGGACTTACTTAAAACAAAATGAAGGCTTTTTTAAAAATTTCTTTTGTATTCCCCCCACTGCAGGGAAAGCAGTGATGGAGGGCAGAGGAGCAGACCCCCTTCCTTCCTGCAGCCAAAGCCCTCAGAGCCACATGGTTTTTTCGTATTTGAAATTCAAACCCTGGATTCGGTGCTTTGTCTTCCACAGTGGATCCTGTTACATCTTCTTTCTGTATTAGCTTTGAAAAATGCACTTTATAGGAAATTAACAAAATGAGAGGTTTTCTAATGCCAGATAAGATGTAGATGGGCGTGTTTGGGCAGCAGAGCTGGTCCTGGCAGAGCCACAGGGACACTGGCTGCTGAGCCATGCAAAAGGAGCAACCAAAAAGTGCAGTGTGGGGATGGTGTGGGAGGTGACAGGGAAGCCCACAGCCCCAGCAGTGTGAGTTTTGGTACCCCCAGGGAGGCAAAGGCAGCCAGAGGGATCAATGAGGATTCAGATTACCAGAGGAAGATATTGCTTTGGACTTCAAGGTTTTGTCTTTGAGCAAAGGGTGTGAGACCACGTGCATTTCAGTCAGATTTTGAGGGAGAGACGTGGGCTTAGGACAAGCACATCCAGTCACTTCTGAAGTTGTGTTTCCAAAGAAAATTCATGGGGAAGATTCACTTTCCTTCAGTCTGCCCTCAACATCATACTTCAAATCTGCTTCATTGCAAAGCAAAATGTTCTCAGCAGATAAATCCTCCTTTCTCAGTGGGATTGCCGAGGGAAGACTATTATTTAATGCTGGCACAGTGAGAACTGCCCTCTGCTGTGAATAAAAAATGTTTATTCCCAGCCAAATGCTTGCAAAGATCTAGATGCTCTGTGACACTGTCCTAATTTTTAATTTTATCAACTCTCTATAAACAGCTCCAGTTTGCTTGATTTACTTCAGAGTCTGTATTTTATTGAATAGTATTTGCAGTACGGTTTGTTTAGTTGGTTATGCCTAAGTATCTAAATTATCATGACTTGCAATTAATTGTGCGTTACTTTCTATTCCTTTCTGAAAACAGGCTTAAAAAACAGGTTCACATTTTGTAAAACTGGTTTATTAACCAGTTAAGCCCACACAGTGCAGAGAGTTTTAGAAATTCATGACTATGCAAAGGCTGATATTTACTCTGGGAACATTTCCATCACTGTGTAATGGTGGGATGGAGACGTAGGGTCAGCCTCATTCCCTCTCCCATAGGTCAGATGAAGAAGCAGGGAGGCACAGGTATGTGAAGAGGGGCAAGGGAAATTTGTACCTGCAGGAGATGCTTGGGCCAGCCAGAGCCGCCAGGTTCCCTTCTCTGCCCCAAGACGCCATGGGGTTCTGGGGGTTCCAATCAAGCATTCAGGTAGTTCTTCATGGAGGTCACTGCCTGTCTTCGCTGAGATAAATACATTCCCTGAAGGACTAATGTTTGTAAAAGGCCACAGGTGAGATCTCCAGTCTCTTTAGAAGATAGAAAAGATATGGAACAGCTTTCCCACAAGAACAAGTTTTTGAACAGGTTTTTTCAACATGTATGTTGAATAACCTGTATGTCATCTTTTGTTACTGGAATCAAACTTCTCAATTAAAATGTCTTTTTATGTTGAATTGACCCTAGACTGTGTGGTGTCAGCCCTTCGCCTCCTGGGATGTGCAGTCCTGGTGTGCTATGGGGCTGGCAGCTCGGCAGGGCAGCGGCTGCCATGGGACACCTGCACCCACGTCACTCCCACCAGGTACCACAGTGGCCGAGGCCAATAAATTACTCACGAAAAATTTCTTATTTATCTACAAATGTGTGAACTTTTCTTTTAGGAAATGGGCATTTGCTGGAGCCTGCTTCCTCTAGTGGAAGTACCTCCCTGTGGAAAATTCCCCTCCACAGTTGATGTAAACCATATAATGAAAAAGAGGCACCAAAAATGTAGTTAAAGTTACATTAGTTATTTTCTTATATTGGGGATAGAGCAGTTGAAATGCCCAAGATATGTTCATTTCCAGGAAGAAAGGAAGGATAACACTAGGAGGGGTGAAGGAGACCTCTAAATTTTCCACACACATGTAATTTAGAAGGTAACATGGTGATAAATGAAATATACAATACTTTTTAGATTTAATTTCAACATACACAGGAGAAAACATATGAAGCATCACTCCCCCGTTTTCTATACAGAATGCCTCTCTTCACTCATCTCAGAAAAAAACAGGCATAAATCTTTTATGTGACTAGAACAAAGGTTGTGGGATATTTTATTCAAGGAAATATCTATGAAAAGAAATCTAAAAGCATCAACATACCTTAAAAGGACATGCTGTTTAACAAATGTCCTCATTACGTGTCCTCATTCATGCTGCAGAGCGTGGACTGAGTATATAAAGGCCTGTGCTTGAGCAGTGGAAAAATCAGAGCCTCACTTGGGCTGGAAGGGAGCTCCAGAGGTGCAATGTGTTTACAGATGTGTTTGTTTACATGTGTTTACAGATGTGTTTGACATGGGCAGTAGGGACAGTGGATTTACCCACCTCCCACGACTTTCTTCTTCCCCTTCACTCATCTCCCTCCAGCGTCCCCCCAAGTCTCCCCCTTGCCAGCCCACGCACTGCCGGCTGCGTGGCAGCACCACAGCCGCCACCTCTCCCCTTGCTGGGCGCCTATTGCACAAAATGCAGGAAAAGTCTTTCCAGACACAGGCCCTCTCTGTTTCCTTGTGTGCAATTCATCTTCTAGCTGTCAAAGCTTTTCCCATTTTTGTATGCATTTTCCTCAGTTTTTCATTAAGGTTTGCTACAGGAGGTGGTTTGTGGGCTTCATGGTTTGATGTGTAGGTTACCCACAGGCCAGGCTAGCTCCCTCCTCCTGCCAGTCACATTTGCTCTTTATTAGGAGCTGTACATTAGGGTCCTAAAGATTGCTGGGACAGCCATAGCCTCAAAAATATCATAATTATGGCTGATTCAGACCAAGAAGCTTTCCATGGAGCTTATTTTGTCTGTATTTGCTTACGTGTTATTTGGCATACTGAGTGCACTCTGCCAAACCGCAGTGCATTGAGCATGTAAAGACAGAGTCACCTGAGTTGACATCCCAGCTTTGCTCTGCTGTGCCAGAGCTTTGCGCCCTGCCCATTCCAGTGCACTGTGAACACTGAGGTCCAAGGCTCCTGCCAGTTTCAGGTTGCTTCCTTTAGAGTCCTCTTTATTATCATCTTCTAGTCCGGCATGGATTTTGATGGCGAAAATTGAGTGTTCTGGCAGGGACGCCTGGCTCGTTGTGTGGGGGACGTGCATACATTTCCCTCTGTCAATACCCTGACAATGTGGATATCTGCAGCAGCCACTGGTCTAACTACCATCAATTGTTTGTGTACTGCTCTATCCTGTTTCTAACACAGGACCCAATTATATTTATGAAAACGTGTGTGTCAGAAAGTACCAGCAAATTATACCAAAGAAATCTCAAGATGGTTTCACAAGTCATTATTATCATCATATGAGGTCAGGAGGAAACTGGTTTGTTTAGTGACACATTGTTTGATTTAGCAGCTGAGTGACTCATACCAAATTGAAGATTTGTTGCTACTCTGAATGCCTAATTGCAAAGATAAGCCATACTGTTAGTTCAAAGATAGTGTGTGGGCTGGGACAAGCAGATGCCAAAATTGTGAAGACAATTACAGAAGTTTAAATTATAAAGTCTGAATTGAAAGCTGTGATTAAATATGAACTGTTCTTCATTAATCATTATTTAGAATTTTCCCTTTGTTTCATTCTTTACTTTGACAGAAGCAACCCTATGGAGAGAACCTGAAGCAGAGCTAAATACCAGTGTCTGATTTGAATCTTGCTTACACGGATCCTCCATTTCCACCACTTAATTAGAACCAGTGAAGCTACCCAGGGGCAAAAGTAATCAGAATTTTGGCCTTATAACTTCTGAGATGGGATGACAGCATGCAGACCTCTCCCATGACCTCTGTGCCCTCTGTTTGTTCCAAAAGGCATGTATGTGAGCCTCGCATGAACTGTTCCATGTAATTACTAATGCTCACTCCTTCCTCCCTTGCTGTCTCTGGTGGCAAACAGGAGCATCCCAGCTGAGTGCCTGCTGTGAGTGCAGGCTCAGTGGTGGCAGAGGGTCTGTGGGAGCCCGGAAAAATGGGGTGCTCAGGCGGGTGCACCTGGACACCCTCACCCTGGGGCTGGGCAGGGGGAGAGCTGGGATGGGGAAGAGTCACTTTTCATCTCTCAGCTTTCAGTTTTAAAAGTTCTGGCAGAGGCACTACCTGTTTTTTAACTGGGAGCTGGAAGTCTTGTCTCAGTGCCCAGATGTCCTTGGGGGATTTAGAAGGGAGGCACCAGAGATGAAGCTCTCTGAGTGGAGATTCAACTATGTATATTTAATCTGATAATCTTAATTTTTCATCTGGTAAATCCATGAATGCTGTTAACTATGGGGACAGGAAAAGTGTATTTGGTTAAAACTGAAGCTCCTGGCCTCTTTCCCCCCACAGCCGAGGGGTGAGCACCAGCCCAGCATTGCTGCTACAACACCCCACGAAGAGCAGCCTCATGTCCCACCACATGTCCCCTGTGAGGGCCACCTCTCCCGGGTCACCTGCCCACCCTCCTCCTGTGATGTCTTCCTCAACTCTTCACTTTGGGATCTTGCAGCAAGGTCATCACCTTAGCATCATGATGCCTTGATTGCATAGGAGGGCGGTGGTCCCCCCAGTACGTTCTGATGTGCATTTGGGTTTGGCCCCTCTCCAGTGCAGTGGCTGGAGGCACGGGGATCCTCTGCAGTGGGCTGGCAGGGCGAGGGGCTCCCAGTGCCCCTGGGGAGCCCCAGACACCAGAAATGACTGAGACACCCCTGCAACACCTCCTTCCCATGGGAGGGGATATGATGGCAGAAATCCTTCCTCGCAGGTGTGAGCTCCTTTGCTGAGCTCACCAGCAGATGGTGTAGTCTCTGACACCAGCAGCAGCTCAAATACGAAAGAGAAAAAGCTTAATCATTACTGCAGGAGAGCCTGTATGCTCCCCGCTTCCCCCCCGGCTTCGAAGGATTGCTGCTGCCTGCTGCCCTCTCAGACACAGGCAAGTGGATGCGCTGTGCACACCAGTAGCAGAAATGACTGTGGCTGACAGAAGCAAAGGTAGAAAGTGTGATGCAATGATGTAATAACTCCTGTTGCTGCAAGAAGTGCCGTGTTTGCCAGTGACACAGCTTGTACTCATTACTGGAGCATGAAGTCCAGCACGGGGTGGTGGCTCTGCAGCCAGGTGCTTCTGTCACAACAGTGCCCTTGTGTGATGGCAATGTGATAACCCTGTCCCGCACGTGGGGAAACGTCTGCCAGAGCACTGCCCACTTGTTTTCCTAGGTGGAGAGCAGCTTAAAAATGCCCTCTGTGCCCAGAGGAGGGAGTATGAGCTGCTAATTGCCGTGGCTCTTTGAGGAGCTACAGCAGGGCCGCCTGGGTGCCGGCGGGGCAGCTGCTCGCCTGCTGAACCTGCAGCACACACCCACGGGATTTGCTGGGGGGAAGCTGCAGGATATATTTGAACAGGGATGCCCTTCATCTGCAGGGAGCACCCTGAGCACACCCCCATTGCTCTCATCACACCCCACACTCAGAACCCAACAGCTGCAATAATTTTATGGAAGTTACAGAAAAATAAATATTTATTATCAACACAAAGCCGACAGTCATCTTTTCCCATCGCTTTGGGGAAGATTAAATAAGAAGCCAAGAGTTTATGGAGGTAAGGAAGCAAAGCAATAATTGGTTTGATTCAGAAATCATGGTTTTGGGGGACAAATTACTCACAAAGCAAAGCTTTTCCATATTCTGAGAGGGAGTACAACAGCACCGGGTGAATCATCACTCCCAGGGGAAAAATAGCTGGGTGAAAGCCTCCCCACCGCGCCTGTGAAAGTGCTGTCTCTGCCCAATTATTCCCATGGAATAACAATGTTGGCTGCAGGGCTTGCTGTCCTCTGTAAATAGATTTGGCTGCTGCCTCTTAAATTTATTGGAGATATTGCCCCTCAGCCTGCAGGATTACCTTATCAACAGCAACCAGATGGAGCCTATCAGGGCCGTGTCAGTCATTCCACACCTGTTGATCCTACGTGGGAGCCAAAAAATTAATTGCTTAGAAATGTAAAAGCAAAAAGCCTAAGATCATGGAAAAAAAAAAAAAAAAAAAAAAAAAAAAAAAAAAAGATTAAAGGGAAAAAGCAGGGAGGGATGGGAGCTTCTTGCCTGATATTTGTATTAATGTCAGCACATTTTGGAGAATGACTTATATGGCATCTGATGCAGTTTGCAAAGAGAGGTGGAGGCCCCAGAGAGGAGACATTTTTGGCAAGAAATACCTATTTAGCGGCTGCCAGCCGTGTTTAATTTGCACACATTTAACTCGCGGAGATAACAGCAAATGCAAAAAGCTTTCTGAAAGGATGTTGCACAGCGATGCTGTTGGCTTCTCGCTCGGGGTGTCACTCCCCTCCGAAACGCTCCTCATGGCCAGGGCTCGCGGGCGTGTGGCTCTCGGCCTGCCCGGAGCCGCAAGGAGGAGCTCCCGTGTCGGCACGAGTCCTTGCCCTGGGGCGGGCTGTGTCTGTCTCCAAGCCTCCCTGTGCCGTGGAGCGTAAAGGGGCAACGTTTCTCAGTTCCCTGCCCTTGACAATCTCCACGTGCCCGAGCCACAAGCATGAAGCGGATCAGACCTCCACAGCCACAACAGGGACACGTACCAGCAAACTGCTCGGGAGCAAACACATGCAAGCTCTCCCAGGCAGAATCAGGCTTGCTCCATCTTCTGTAAATCACTAGTCATGCTTTGGATGATGGGAATAATGGCTGCAAATTAGGGAAAAATGTATATGAAGATGCATATGGAAAACCTGACAATTTTGGCTTTGCCTTCTGACCTGAGGAGCCCCAGACCCGAAGAAGAAGTCAGGATGTGGGGGTGTTATTCAGGTCCCTGCACCTGTGGGGTCTCATGCAACCACCACAGCACTGGAGGAGTCGGAGGACTATAATCTCGCCGTGCCCCACACCTTGCAGCATCTCTCTGAGCGCTCTGCATGCTGCTTAATTTTATATGTGTAATTTACATGCAGCTCTGCCTGTCAGGCACCTGGGCCATGGCTGGACAGGCAGCACAGCAGTCTCGCCTTGACAACAGCCACAGACTGGCAACGCACCCATGGTGGAGCAGGGTGTGCTCAGCTGCCTGGCCTGCCCGTGGATGTGGGGAACATGGGCTGGAGCCCCAGAGCACTGCACACCTCCAAGGAACACCCTAGGCCAGCTGGCAGATATGAGCCTACCGATGGCAATCAAAATAAGACTCAGAAGACAGAAATAGGGTGTCTGTGCATGCAGGCAAGTTTCTTTCCTCTGTCTCTGTAGGTACCAAAGACCCAGGTGATGGCAGAGGTCTGTGCTGTGGAGAAATGGAGGAATCGCCTGTCATGCCCCAGAGGAGCCCCACTCCAAGCAGTTACTCCTGGCAGCCTCATTTTTGGAAATGTCTTATCGTTTTAATTCCCTGAAACTAATTTTGCGAGATTCGCACATTTTGCTGTGCCCTATTAAATCACAGCAGTCATTTCACAACCCTTTATTTATGGATACAGAATGAAAATAGCACTGCTAAAACCAGCAGGAACTGAGGAGTGCTCCTATTCAATTTGCTCAACTAGCACTATTCCACCTAGTACTTTTGGCATGATTTTTAATTAAAATGGGCAAATCTCTTAGGCCAGCCTACATTTGTGACCTTTAGCCTCAAATTTTTTAACTCCTTGCTGGAATAATTAGGCTTTAATTCTTAAGGTCTGTCTCTCTTCTTCTAGATCTCTCCCATAAAGTGATTCAGGCAATGATCAGAAATTTCTTATTCTTATTTATGCTGTTCAGACCTGCCTGACATCTTAAGAGGAGCTGGACTCTGATACTCTGCTTCTGTCTGGGAGACCACAGCTGCTATCTCATTGCATGGATCATTTGTGCTGGGCGAGGTCACTGAAGTCTTAAAGAAGTCTATAAGGGCTACTTGAAATTCATATGGGTGTGAGATGGAGAACTGCCTATTTTCATGCAAATAGAGGACCACTTACTTAACACTGTATTTCATGTCCTGTTGGAGGTAACAACAGTTTCATTGTCTTCAATATACCAGATAAGCCTCTGGAATCTGGAGACAGTGTTGAAATGGGGGTTTATATACCTGCCATCGACAGAAAATAGTTTTTTACACCTAGGCTGCAGCACAGATAATGAAATGGCACTGGGAGCCTTGCTGGGCATGGGAATGCCACTGTGCGTATTGCCAAATTGCTAGATTAGCTCCTGCGTGCCTTTTCTGGCATATTTAGTGTTAGGGAAATATGTAGAAAGCTGATAGAGGAGTGAAGTTTATGTAGGAAAGATCTACATACTGTTTCAAAAAAAACCCTGCTGTAGAGGCACCTACAAGACATAAAGTGGATAGGACTCTTGTCTGTCTACCCTTCAGCTGGTCACCAAAGGGCTCTGCAGTGTCAGTCAGCAGAAATAGGTGCCTGTAAGCCTTTACCTGTCTACTGGAAGAGTTCTTTCAGCTGGGATGAATCACTTTCCTGGAATTGCCTGTTCCTCTCCACTGACTTTAAAAAGAGTTATATGTCTTCATTTGGCTGAAGGCAGGGGAAAAAAAGCTTTTCCTTTTGTAAGAAATGGGGTCAGGGTTTCTCACTGCCTCTTAGTACAGTGGGTAGAGTCTCTGCACACTCCTCTGTAATGATGGGGAGCAGCAGACACCTCCGGGATGATCCTGGTGTTGGGGCAGTGCTGCCCTCCGCCAGTGCCTGACTCCGCAGGGCTGCAGACAGACACCAGCGGATGCTACTGCTCCTTCAGGCACCTCGCTCCTCCACCCGAACACAGCTGCGATCGCTCAGCTCAGGAGAGTTAAAATATTTCTCAGGAAAAAATATAAATGGAAGCAAAAAATCATAAACACAATTGAAATGCATTATGGCAGCTCTGCCATGTTCTACATCTACCACAGCAGAATGCGGATCCTTTATGGAAAGGTTGCCTCTTAGAGTGCCACAAAAGAGCCCATAAACACGATCATAGTAAAACAGTCATCCAAAATGTGAGTGAGAGCCCAGGGGCTGCACAGTTGTTCTGTAATTTCAATTCTTGTGCAGAACAGTTGCGGGGAAGGGAATATAAATACATATATTCCCTTATTTAGTAAACATTATCTGTCAAAAAGCTGTCAGTAAGATTTTGTCTGTCATGAACCAACAGTGACATCCAGTGGTGCTGTACGTGTAGCCGAGGAAAGGTAAAGCCTTCCCCGAGACAGGCTCCCTCACCCCGGGACAGGCTCCCTGTGCCCAGGCCCCTTGGGGAGACAGAACGCTGACAGCTCCAGCTGCCCACAGCCTGGGCCAGTGCTTCTGCGGTCGACGAACCTGTAACAGAAAAGAGAGAGAGGAAAAAAAGGCGTTTTTCAGAACAGACTGAGAACACATGCATTTCAGAGGTTTTGTAACTGCACATACAGGGCAAAAAAAACTCAGCCTTTTTTCTGGAAAACAACATCTGCCTGTCAATCAAAGTCTCCTTTTACATAAACAAATGCATGGTATAAAATATTATTCCTAGGCACTTAATTTCACTTGTTCTAAGACATAATTAAAATTGCCTCTTTATTTTGTTTTATTTCCCTCCCCCCCCCCCCCCCCCATTTTCTATTTTCCATACTGATTTATAACCTTCTCAAAAATATTTTCCTTGGGCTTGCTCTCTAATCTCTTCCAATTTCCCTTTATTTTTCTACCATTCCATCCATTTGGATTGGCTCAGTTAAATTTTCTTTACTACTTCTAACTGGTTCTCTTGCATAAGCTCTCAGAGAGCATCTGTCTCATTCTGCTGTCATTTTGACTTATTTCCTTATCACTTTCCATTGATTTTCTTGTAGGACTTAATTTTAATCCAATTTACAGTGTTGGTAATCTGGGTAGCTTCTTTTAGTTAGATTTAAATTCCAACTCATTTCCTTTCCATTGAAAAGTGTCTGACTTTCTCTGCTTAAATCATCGTACTCATGCAGTCTCGGCCAGGCTTGGGCCCTTGCTGGCTGGGGCTTGCTGGCTCTCGCCTGCTGCTGGCTGGAAAGCTGAGTGAGGGATTGAATGGCTGGGAGATCAGGTGGCAGGAAGCAGAGCGTGGGGGACAGGGACCCTCCCGACTACGGCTTTCATCTATTTAGTTGTGGCAAGAGCAAGTGGAGGGAATGCAAATCTTTCCTCTGCGCCAGCTCCCCCAGCAATCAAGGCGCAAAGTCCCACTAGATGCGGGAGCGTGGTATCAGAGGTGATCAGCTCTGCAAGGTCACAGGGGATGTCAGGTCCAGCTTCCCAAGGACATCAATGGGAGCTGGGCCTCATCTCCCTGGATTTGTTAAAGAAGAGTTGTTTGCCAGGAGAACAGGTAGAGGCATTAACTGGTGGTATGAAGCCAACACTAATTAAAGCATTTTAAACCCTCCCCCTTATCCCTGGAACACGCGATGCACACTCTTGTCCCTGCAGTAAAATGGTCAACATCTGTGGCATTTTAGTTGCCCTTTGTCAGGTGCGAAGCTTCAGTGAACACTCTTCTTTCCAGGGTAACTCTAGGAGGTATTTGTAGCTGTGTGATGCACTTCTTTCTTTGGTTTCCTTCTTTTTCTTCCATCTTATTTTCTGTTCTTGCGTGATTCACACATTTAATTCCTTCTTTGAAATGTAAATGAAAAAGCTATTCCATAAGATCTATATAGAAAATCATCAGTGCTCTTATCTCTAACAGCCTAACCACACATTTCGGGAAACACTCCCCCTATAATATGAGCACATTTTTCTCTCAGAAATATACTTTATAGTATTTAATTAAAGATTGAAAAATAATCTTTCCAGTTATTTTCCAATAGAACTGTCTTTCATTTCTTCTGTAGGAATAGTGAGCAAACTCTTAAAAAGGAATTAAAAAGTAGCTTTGACAGGAAAGGATCAAAGCTGCAGTATTTTCTGCTGCTTACATTGAACACCATCACCACAAATTTGGCTGCATCTATCAGGAAACATTATGTGCTCTTTCCCTGCCATACACTCATCTTTTGTCCAGTTGCCAACTGGCTTAGTCTTTCATCAGCAAATAATTCTCACATAATGAGAATTTACTCTTAAGTGCCTTGTCCCTCTGGAGCACAGGTTTCCTCTTTGTCCAGTACAAGTCTTTTTATGCAGATTGCAGCAGTTACTGGAGCATGATGAGGCTTATTACAGGTATTGATTTGTCTTAGGCTGCTGTCTAAACAACCATTTGCATTGAACCATCACACACACACAAAGATCTGCCTTAATTTTTCAGTGGCTACTTGTTTTACTTGTTGGGACACAGGCAGACTTACTCTGCTTAGCTCAGGTGATTCTCTGAGGCTGTGCTGCTCCGTAACTTGTGAGGACACAGAGAGCAAAGGCAAGGTGGAGGCTGTAATGGACGGTCACATCTCACAGGCTGCACAGATTCATTTTTAGATCAGTACATCAGACACACATCTGAGTGATAGGAGCTTGCTTTCAGCTGCTCCTTCTCTAAGTAACTTTTTGAAGTAGCTCAGTAGTCCTTCCTCCCCACAGCACCTGCTCTAGGCTGATCACTCCTGAGAGGCAGGAGAGGGACAGCTGCCTGAGCACTGCTGCAGGAAACAAGGGAGCTGCAGGAGAGATCCTAAAGACAGCAAGGGTATGACCTAGCCATACACATGGGCAGGGTTGAAAGCCATTTCAAATACCTTCAAGATGTGCTATAATATACTTATCTTTACATGGACCCACTCCTTGCACTTGCTTAACTTTTAGCAAATGGAAAGTCCACCAGGGTCTTGGAGCCCAAATTTTGATCTCTAGTAACATACAAAAACACTTAAAGAAAGTTGCACAAGCAACGTCTTGTTACTGTCTTGCATCTCTGCATTGATACTTGCTGCTTTGAAGTTTGAATGTATAAACACTTGCTTTCAAACTGTTTCACTTCTGAGACTAACACTGCTATGACACCCTGAGTACCACTGCTACCTGCAAGCCTAGTCAAAACTTTCCAAGAATCAGTTGCAAACAAAAAGGGAATTAATTTATCTGAAAAAGATTAATCCTGTTTCTTTACTGTCCCAAATATCACGTTAGGGCTGGTTTTCAAGTGCTTAGATATCTCTACTGAAGTGCTATTACATCTGTTCAGTATTTATGTCTTCATTTTTTTTAAGTGCCAGAGTTTTATTTGCAGTCTTTCCATTTGGCTTCATCTTTTAAAGGGGAAAAACGAGCACCACAATTGTTGTGTTGTCTGGCAAAAGATGAAAGAAGGCCAGCTCTAGAGTAATTTTAAAATCATGAGGCTATAAGGTTCTCTTTAACAAGGTGTGTTAAAGCAATGATAAAGCTATGCTTTAACTCCCAGTCAGTGCAGGGAGCGAGGCTCCCACATTGGGTGGCCTAGCTCTCTACTTACAACACCTTTCTCCGTGGGTATACAGAGCTCAGGAAGAGTCGGCAGTCCCTCCACTAAAATCCTGGGGACGCAGGGCCCAAATTAAACCCCTGAAGTAAAGGCTAAGTCTACCTCACAGTTACCCTAGAAACACTGAGCTGACATACACTTCCCCTTCTCTGCCATGATCCCATTTATCAAGTCATGACATTAGGTGCAATTAGTTGTACTGCTGCATTTGCAATCAACTTAAAATTAGCAGCTTCTGATTGTTTGTTTCTTTGTTTTCAGTAAAAATATCCCAACATCTGAAAGTAAGTACAGTTTGAGAAATAATTGAAGACATTCAAAGTTCAAGTCAGACAATCTTTGTAGGGATTTGGGGGCTGTTCAGAAGATATCTGTTGTCCGTCACTACTGGACCCCAATCCCACCAGCACTTCCACACACGTTGTCAGCATCTTACATTTTCAGAAATGACTAGTGATCACTGGAGCTTAATATGAAGGAATTGCCATCTGCATGGTGCACACCTATTATGGTGCCTGAAATCAGACCTCAAAAATGCAGACTTGGGAGGCCACTGGCCACTTGGTTAATACAGGGCAAGGTGTGCATGACTTTTTCAGATCTTTGGCATATACATTTAGCTCCTTACATTTCATGGACTATATGCAAAGTAAGGTAACAGGAACATGAGTAAATCTAAGATGCAGTCAAAGCAATAGTAGGTATTTGGGTGCCCATCCCTGAATAAAGGAGGTCTTTTCAAGTCAATTTCACATATAATATTTGTGTGCATCCTCCCTTAAAAATTTCAGAGAAAAGGGAAATTATCTGTAGAAATACTAACCTGCATTGACACAGAAACAGGAAGAGTGATTTCATGACACTTGAAATCATGGAGGCTCTTACCACTGAACTCAATGGGAGCAAAGCCGGTGTTTTGCTGTTCTTGCATCAGTGCAGCTCACACAAGCGTGCAGCTCTGTTACCATAGCATCAGGGCTCCTCTTGCAGCACATTTCCCATCAAGTGTTGGTTAAGATTGTTTTTCTTAAGTTTAAGAATCCGAAGCAACTAACATGTTAATGAAATGTCTTTAAAAGAAAATATATGCTCTGTTATTATATATTGAAATAAGGATGCTGAATCTGCAAGTTTCTCTTTGATTTTTCTGGCTCCTCTTTTGCAAGTTGTTGAATTGTCATCTTCCATCAATATGCTATAATTTCCATTAGCATGGAAATTTGCCATGAACTGTGGAAAATGGATGGGAGAATAAATGTAGGTACTCCATCTTAGTGTAGTACTCTGGATTTTGTTTCTTAGCATTAGATATATTAGAGATACTGCACAACCAGATAGATAGTAAGGGAAAATCTTGATTCAAGACCCAATTAAACAGATAAAACAATGAAGGAATGACAGGATGGCAGTAATATCCCCCTGTACTTTTGGCCTATGGCCTGGATTTAGGATCTTCAGGTACTTTTCTGGATTGAAAAAAACAGAAGACTCATCACCCAGGATCCCTCAGTCCTGCCTAAGGAAATAGTCATCTTCAGAGCGCTTTGGATCGTAGTGCTCCAAGAGGTAAGCCAGGTTGATGGTGGTCAGCCTGTTGCCATAACTAAATAGGGCAACTTCAGCTCCATGTTCACACTTTGTAAGTATGGAGAGCTTTTTAAAAGTGCTCAATTTGTGTCTCTAGGTCCAGGAAGTAGTTCATCATTTACAAATAACTAAAATAATATTTTTCAGCTCCACCAAAGTACTTTGGCCTCAACAAATACATTTTTATTGGCTTCTCTCATAAAACAGTGTGCTCTCATTAAGCAATATGAAGGCCTATGACTGCTGTCTTCCTATAAATCTAGTACCTTTTAATCAAAGAAGGAAGCTTTGTATTGTAGCAGGCAGCTTGTAAAGTGGCTTTTACCAAGCTGAGCCACTTATTTGTAAGCCTCTATTAGGGAACTACAGATAAGCCATTCGTGATCTGAGCAAGGTCTGAGGGCTGGAGACCAGAGTCTGTTCTCAGCAATGACAATGTAGATTTGGAGCAACCTCCCTGAAGTCAATAGCTGGATGCATAAATGTTGAAAAGCCCTCCAGCCACACTCTTGTCCACTTTAACGTGCAGGCATTTCTTCTCTAGAACTTCCTGTTGTTATCAAATGAAATATTTCATTCAGAGGGAAACGGGTATACCATGTTGTTTTTCAGCACCCTTTTAATCTTGCAGCAGGATTAAAATGCTTTTTGGTTTAATGCTAATCATATGCCCCCTGGTTTTAGAGTGCCCTGGAGTTCCTCTGAACTGTTTGTGTGGTGTGACGAGGGTGCTTCTGAGAGGATTAGAGAATTGTGCGTGTCATTTAAGGTCAAAAAGGCCTCACATTCATTTCAAAATACTAAAGCTTCTTTTCCTAAAATTTCAGTTTCCCTACAAATACAACTGTATGCGTAATGCTGAAAATTAAGATATCTTTTGTCCACTACAGAGGCCAGTCCGGTAAGGGAAGCATCCCGCGTGTGATCAACAGTGGTTGCTCTGTGCTCTCCTTTCCAGAGGGGATGCCCTGAGGTACCCTCAGCCTTCAGCTCAGGAGTGAATATCCCCTTTGGCACCCTGGTCTCACACCAGCGAGCATACCCCAGGTACATGGTTGATTTCTTACTAGACTTCTCCTTTTGCCAAGTTGGGATAGTGGTGTTTGGAATAGTATGATTTCCTTTACCTCATTTCCCGCCTCAGGCAAGGCCACCAGAAAGCTTGGGTTCAGGATTGTGCAAACATGGATTAAAACCTCCTCAAGGGTCAAAACATCTGTTTGCAGATCTACTGCACATTTTGAAAAGAGCTATTTTGCTTACATAGCCTGCTAAGTTCTTAGACACAGTGCTAAAAGACACTAAATCACCTTGGAGAATTAAACACTTTTCTTACAAATTAGACATTGCTACTTTTCTAGTTGATAAATTTAGCAACCTTTTACAATATCTCTTCCTAACACTCCGTTACATTTAAGTGCAAATTTTTAGTTTGTGTAAGAGTGTGATGCAAGACATTTGAAGGTTTGGGGCCTTTGTCAGCAAAATTGATTGGCAGCCTGAGGCAAAAATAACTCATTATAGTGGGAAATGTATAGAATAGATTAATTTCTTATTGTGTTCAAATTGGTTTGGGGAGGGAATTTTCTATGCTAGCTTAAACTCCTCCCTTTCCTCCTGCCTCCTCTCACCTCTCCCACACATACTTAGGTGGTTCCTATTGATATTTTTACTGCTTCCTTATTGCAATATATATATTTTCAAACCTTTGAGTGTTTGAATTTGTTCCAAGAGCGGAGGACTAAACAGTGAAAATAACCTTACCCATCTCAGTGCTATCTGAACTGATCTCCACCTTAAAATAGTTATTCTCCTTAGGCATATTAGCTTTATTTAAAAACAATTCATTAAGTTATCAGATTTCCAAATCAGTCATTTAACATTCAAAACCTCTCTATGGGAATACTTTCCATATAAGTTCAGCTTAAAAAAACCTCACTTGGGAGAGGGAAGACAGAGAAGTACAGAGAAGGTGAAAAATTAGTGACTGTTTCTTACATGCAGCAACTAAAGGGCATTAAATGATATTTCCAGCAAGTCTCAAAAAAGTAATTTGACATAGAATGCATAATTAAGCTGTGGAACTCAGCTGCTGCCACAAAATGCCAAATGTGGGTACTCACTCAATGCTGGGCACTGAATATAAGATAATGAGTTAACCTGAGCTTTTATCTAGCTCAGCCTGTTGGGTCTTACACTCTCAGGTTCTTGTTGTGTTTCTTATACCACGTCTAGAAAATTCAGAAATTAATCTAGTTTCAGAATATTAGATAAAAAGTAAGTAATTCATGGATGTAGTGGCAATTCTTGTTGTATATGCTGAAGGCACAACTACCTCAGCCCATGGGGCAGGACTTGTGTGGCTCAGGATGACTTCCCTGCCCCAGCCTCATGGCCCATTCAGCATGTGGGACAGATGCATCATTTTGTTTCCTAGCCCTCAAGGAGACTGATCACATTCAGATGGTAGATGGCTTTTTGAAAATAAGGAAACAGAATTTGAATAGACATGATAAGCTGTGATGTACTGACACTTTGGCAGGGAAAAATGTTTCTGTTCTGTGCCAGTCCTTCATTGTCCTCTCAGGTAAATACATTGCCTGCCAAGGAGATCTACTGTTTGCATATACACAGAAATATGCAAATCTTCAACTCTACATTTCAGGGAAGGCAATAGGAATGAGGCAACCTGGTCTGAAAAAGTCTAATCATGGTCAAACTTCAGCTCCATGTCTTTTTCTCTACCTTTAAAAGAGAAATAGTACATCTGTACGGCTTGGAAAGTTGTGCCTGAAACCTGCTGGCAACAAGTTTTTTGTGTCATCCACTGCCACAAGCAAGCCAAAACCTTGGTGAGGGCAGCCCTGGGACATGGCTCAGCACAGAATCCCAGCTCGGGGCTGCTCTTCTCTGAGCTCTCTGCCCTGGTGCTCTGGGGGTAGGGGGAGTTCTTGATGCTGCTGTGTAGCACTTTTTGGAAGAATTTGAATGCATTGAAAAAAACCACTGCATCTATGACAGGCACCTCATGAGGCTCTGCACTGTTTTACATAACCTGTGCCTTGTTTTTCTTTTGTAAGATGTGCACCTCTGGATTTGCTAACCTGAGGACCTGACCTTAACTCCATGTTCATGAACTCCATGGTCCTGACCTGAATTTCATGGTCAAGCTAGGCTAGCAAAATATATATGGCATTTTCTGTAAAACACAGGAAATTATGTGGCCTCTTTAAAACGAAAGAGAAATTTGTTCTAACTCAAGTTCTTGTGCCCTCATGATTTAGAAATACCAGCCTTTTCAGGTGGGCCCCTCTTTCTTTGGAGTCGGAGTATGCTGTGATCCTCTCCTCCCTCCTAATTACAACAGAGGTTAAAAAAAAAAAAAAAAAAAAAAAAAAAAGCATTGACTGCTTTTTGTATGCATAGCTTATTTGTGCATGTGGTTTTTGCAAGGTTGTAAGACCATTTGACAGTTCACGGGATGAAGCACCTCTGTCACTCTATGGCTGTCCATGTTCTCAATGCCCATTTGCACAGCAAACGGGCAAGATCCCCTTCTGTAGAAAAGAAGGTCAGGTGATGCAGCTTAGAAGCTCCACAGCACTTCCCCAACCTTTCAGCCTTTAAGACTCCCTGAAGGATCAGTATGCATCTGTTTGTTGTGACACTGGGGAAGATAGTATCTTCCTTTATGGTTACCCTTATGCTGCTTTCCAAGGCTGATGCAGTATCTCAAAATCGTGCAGCTTCACATGGCAGCACTTTGGCTCCTTTACTACTTATGCTTGAGTTTTTTGTTTCTTCCATCTTTGCAGCTCAACAGATCAGCTCAATTTAATTTGAAATAAAGACAATGGATCTCAGCACTGAAAATTTCCACTCTTCAAGAGGAGAAGGAGTCAATAAGCAGCTGCCATGTGTACAAGCCTTCTGTGAGGGCTTTTCTCAGACTCAGCAGGGGAAATGAGATTCAGGCATACTCTGTAATCAGTGATTCTCTCCAGCTCCTGAAAAAGGGCAAATAGACTTAAACATCCAAATTAAAAAATGCAGCTGAATGGGCCATGAAATACAGTATCTACAAAACTACCCTTCTTTGAACAGTGCTCTTTGCTTTGCAGAGAATGCGCCTTCGGTGTATAAGTAGCTGTAGGGAAAAAAGGAAGAAAATAGAAGACAGCTGTGCAAAATAAATATTATTTGTGACTGTTTTAAGCATAAAATATCTCTATGCTCATCAGGGTTTGTAATAGAGGGGTATTATTTTTCGTAAATGAAAATGTCAGAAGTCCAATGTGTGAGTTCGTGAGTTTAATAGAAATTATCTCTGTTGTAATGGTACACTTTATATTCTAGTCACGATGCATCAGCAGTTTATTCTGGAGTTCATTCTGAGGAGGTAATGACTAGGAAAATGACAAAGAAAACTGTTACTGACCATTAGTGAGCAATCACTCTGTCATATTACCAAGATAATTTAGATAAATGTGGGGTTTAGCTGTCTCCAAGGGAGACGGGATGCTGATATCTTAGATAGTGCTGCTTTTTAAAGCTTTTCCATTTGATGAATATATATTTTTGCCTCAAAGACACAGACTAGTTCCCCATATCTGCCTGATGGAAGTCATAATAGCTCATTTCAGTGCTGTCATCTTTGCTCAGTTGTGTAGAGCATGAAGCTACATAGTTTTGCAGCAAATATGGAAAGCTCTGTTTGGAAACATAAGGTATTTAATAAATGAATGTAGAGCATACCATGTTTTTCTTCAATTGGCTTCCATTATTTTAGCAGCTGCTAATTATGCAGTGTTGATATTTAGAGAAAGAGTAACAGATTTATCTGTTCCATCTGGATAATCAGGCTTTTAGAGCATGTCCTTCTACCAACATTGGACTTAACTCTTCCTGTTTCTTTTTTCCTCTTGAGGCCATATCAGGTTAAATTAAAAGGTGCAGAATTCCAGTTGAGATAACTAGACAATTTTGTCCTAGTTTTTAAAAGTAGTTTCACTGCAGTCATCACTGGCATGAGATGACTTCCAAGAAGCTGCATTGGATCAGCTTGGTATAAAGGCGTGGACTGATAGCACCCAGGCCAAGGACTTTCAAAATCCATCTGCCAACACTAGGTTTAAGCATCCTGTATAATATGGGCTTTTCCATGTTGTGCATCAAATATCACATTCTTCTCCAAAAGTATATAGTTTTGCAGGAAGGTTTTGCAGCAGTCAGATGACTGCCCAGATCTGAAAACAGATATTCAGGTGCAAGGTACCCAGAAAAGCAATGTTTGCACATTGTACATACAGTTGAGCTATGCATGCACAGGGAAATCCTGCATAGCGTGTGGAAATGATGCAAAGAAATAAAGAAGTCATTTACTGTTGTACCCATAATCTCCATATGTCCATGAACAGCCCTAAAATGGATGTGCATCTACTCATCTTGCTTGGCAGGAGCCACTCAGCCCTTGTTCCACAACCCAAGCTTTCATCTTTAAACTGGCTCCACATTCTTGGAGTGGAGAGATCTACCTGGAACAGAAAACATCCTGAGCCAGGACCAGAGAGAGGTGTAAATCAACCTGATTCACCTCCAAGGCCGTTAACTCTCCAGGCACAAATGGCAATTTATATCTTCAACTTCAGTAATCTAAACCTAGATTACTGCAGGCTACTGTGTCTTGGACTTTGATGGGATAGAAATGATACCTGGACAGTGCCTGCAGCTTAATTTGGGATGTAGAATGAACTGCCATAGGCTTCTGTGAGGCTGAGATTTTGTGGGGCCCTGCCAGTTTGTGGGAAAAATCGGCACCCCAAACTGCAGCCTGTGGGCACACACTCCCCTGGAGCAGCGTGCCTTTGCTCTCCAAAAACTAATTAGTTCTTGCAGAGTTAAGTCACGATTTCTCAACCCTTGGTGCCAGCCCTGCTGAGTGAGAGCAGATACAACCACCCCAACTAAACATACACTCATCAAAATAGCACACTCGTTTTGGGTGCTTGGGTGCAAGCAATTCCTCTCTGCTGTAATCCTGCCTGGCGGGGGAGGCAGTCCCTCTGTCTGCAGGTAAAAAGAGCCAATGAAAGCATAAAGGCTAAATTTTCACTATTAATGCGCTGTTGATATAATTCACTCAATTGGTTTAGTCTTGTTTTTTACTCAGGCCAGAGTTTCTGTTTTTTTCAGCCTGCTTTTTAATGCAGCAGAAGTCCTATTGAACACACAATGCCACAGCTATTTCCATAGCAACAGGCTCTTCTAAATCTTGATTAGGATTTCTTGGCAGTGCTGTTTTCTCAATGCCTGGTTTTTGAAGGAGAAAGCTTTAGTCAAACACAAACTTTTAAAGAAGACATATACAAAGAAAACAACTGGGAAAGGAAGATATTTATCTTATGGAAAAACTCTTCAGAATTTAGTAGGATGTGTTTCTATAGGGTTTTGGAACCTACAACAAATGTGAGATAAGATATATGTTAAATATACCACATGGTATGTGGTGCCAAAAGATGAGTAAAAATATCAGCCTCATGAGAACACTTGTTTCTTCATATATAAGACACACATTTTTTCCAACAAAAGGCATGTTGCAACACCTTTCTTCCTTTACAATAGAAAAGTGTGCAGGTTCCTCTTTTAAGTCAGAAGTGTTTTCACCAAGGTTGCCTGGTCTTTAAACAGGGACGAAAGGGAGGGTATATGCTTCTGAAGTTACTCATCTGGTTCTCATTTTTGTTTGTTTTCTTTTTTCCCCAAATGCAACTCTACTTTTCTGAACCTTTCAGTCTCCATGTGTTTAATTCACTGAAAGTGCAGTTCCTGGAGGAGAACGGGAAGGGATATATACTTGTTATGCAGTCCGAAAACTCGGACTAAAGATGCTGATGAACTGGCATAATCTCTCTAATACTATGTAAAGGTTTCAGGAGCTTTCTGATTAATCTGAATCAATCCTAAGAAATAACAGAAGAATAATGAAGCCCCAGCGTACTTTCTGCAAACAGTGGCATAAAGGCCAGCAATGATTTAATTTGGTAATCTTATACAAGTAAAAATTTTTTATTTATCCTAGCTGGTAAAATAATATGAGCACAGTAGTCGTCCAGCCTCCAAACAGTTCTGTACTGGCAGGGCAGAGTTGTGGAGTTGGGTCAGTTATAAAATACCAGTTTCAATTCCTTTGCCAGGCTGAACAGTGCAGGTTTACTCCACAGAAAGTCACTGTTTTTTCAGTCTGATCATTGGTGAAAATGTTCAAGCCTACCATAGATCGACAAAACATATAGAAATGTATAGAAATGTATCTCCCAGATAGACCCTAGCAGGACAGCAACTACCACAGCATTTGTCAGTCAATATTTATGTTCAAAAGATTATTGTAAAATGTGGAAAAGTGTATTTATTGTTTGATACTTTTTCTGACACAAGCAATGATAGCAGGCAGACCACAACCACAGGCAGCCCAGGACTTCGCCCTTTGCAGTGCCCAGCAGCTAGAGAGCAGTAAAACCATAGGGCAAACCTGGGATGAGGCATCCTGGCTCTGCCATTCCAGCCTCTGAAAATTCGCACCTCAGACATTTCTTGAGACAGAAATAACTTGACATTTAATATCTGTCAGTGGATTTTTCTTCCTGGAATTTGTCTCCTTGGTCATACCGTAACAACACTTAGAAGCCACAGTTCTGCAGCAAGGAGTAACACAGTTTTGCTGCACATCAGAGGAAAAACAACCTTATTTGGTTTGCTTTGAGCCTATGATTTTTTTCATCTGAAGTCCATCTACTCTTCCCTCACATTCAGCCTGTCCAGGTCACTTATGCGTTTATAGAATTCCCTTTTCATTTATTGCTACTCCAAGCAAAAGCATCCTAGTGTATTTAATCAGTGCTTAAATGGAAGCTGCACTATAACAACAACCATCCTACTCCCTTTCTCTGAACTTCTTCCAGTTCCAGTATGTCCCCTGTGGGCTGGACTCTGAGGACCAGAACTACATAAACAAGTCAAGATACATGTATACATGTTCTCTGATTTGTTCTCTATTCCTTTCCTATAACTCCTCATTAGGTGCATTTCTCTGACTGCTATTGAACTTTGAGCTGACAGTTTTAACAGGATACTTACAGCCCAAGTTTTTGCTCAAGTCAGTTCAAACTTTTTTTGTTGTGCTTTACATTTATCTACATTCAGCCTTATTTCCTATATTTTTGCCCAGTCCCTCAGCACTTGCAGGTTCTTCTGCTGCTCTTAACAATCAGCCCTTGTCTTTTTCTCCCTGAATAACTTTGTGTCACCAGCAGGTCATGTCACCTCCCTGCTCACCCCTTTTCCAGATCATTTATGACTATGCTGCACCACTCAGGCCCCACTGGTAACTACCACCACTGTTAAAACTGACCATTTATTCTCATCCACTTTTTCCTCTCTTTTAACCAATTAATTTATTCAGGAAAAGGTCATCTCTCTTCTTCCCTGACAGCTGAACTACTTGACAAACTCCTTGATAAGGGACCTTGTCAAATAACTTTTGGATATCTAAATACATGACATCATGTATGTTGATGGTGTCGATCTGTTGATACTGACTGGAAATCATTGGGTCTCGGCAAGTTGTTGCAGTTTGGTTTGTCCATATTTGCTCCATAACTTTTCCCACTGACTCTTCATGATGTTTTTTCCACATGTATTTGGTACTAGATGTCTCTAGTACAGTTCGATGGTTCATAACCAGTACCCAGAGCACAGGCTGTATGGGGCACATGCTGTACAGGAGCACAGAAGGTAAAGCAACCTGAGTGTTACCAGGGCTCTCGTTTCACATCTTCTCACTTCTGAAAGTAATTCTAACACTCGTCCTTTCATGTACAATATGGATACGCTCCCTAATGCAAGCCTGTTCTTTGTTAACAATTTGATACATTGTTTCATGAAGACAGTAATTGTTATGTTGAAAAAAAGAAAAAAAATAGTGAGGAAAATGGTACAAATCCCCCTGTCCTCCTTCATAGAAGGAGGGCAGGAAAAGGTCCAACAGTGTGGTGTGTCTGCTAACACCCCACACAAATCAGCTTGACAGACCATTGGTGGGATGGGAAAGCCATTCAAAAGCTGTGAGGTGCCAAAGTGAAGGCTGGCAATGCCTTTCTGAGAGCACATCAGTGGTGGTCTCCTGGCTCCTGCTGAGACCCCCCAGGCTGAACCCCACCAGCCACTGAGACACCGTTGTGTACATCCCATGGACCCCTAGGGCTGCAGACTGCATGTCTTACTCCTGATTTGGAGACCTCTTTCATGGTCTTGTTGCCCATCATGCCTCGGACACTCCCAGCTGTCTGCCTCTCTGCCCCCTCTTCAGCAGCATTATGAGAGGGTGCTGTCCTTCCATCTTTATTGCTCACTGCTTTTCAGTGCTGCACGTCAGAGCAGGAATTGTGTGATAACAACAGCCCCAGTGAAGGCAAAGCACAGGATCCTCTGTCTGTCCTGTAGCTGGAAAAGGCTGCCCTTGACTTCCCTGGTGCTCACACAGCCACCCCTACAGACACCCCTACAAACACCCCTACAGATATCCCTACAGCCTTCATATGCTCCCGCCTCCCCCACCACCCCGCACAGCTGAACAGCTGACGTGTTTTAATAAGGTAGGAGGGAAAACACAGCCCGAAAAGCTGAAGCTGCCAGTCAAATACCCTTCCAAGATGTTATGTTTCCCTGAAACGGTGATGCTCTTATACAGCCCAGGGAGATATTTAAACTGCTGTTTCTCTCAATATCATCATTCAGGTTATGGATACTCAATAGTATACTCAATAGGGGAGGCAAACTGTGCCGCTGATGGGGGAACGTGGGCTGTCCACCTGCCACTGGGGAGAGACGTGATATGCTGTTGCAAGACTAAAATTAGAGTCTATTTTCTTCTATTTTTAATGATTAAAACTAATCTGTTATATGTAGTAAGTGACACTACAATATTATTTTGGTTTTCTGTCAACACATCTTCCCCTCGCAAAATCTTAATTTTCCAAGATCAGGAGAGAAAAACAGTTTTCTGCCACAATTTTCTAATGTGCTAGCCATTTTTTGAGCAGGGTTTTCAGTATATCATAGCAAGTGGTTATATGCTTGGGTTAGTCTGCTTGGGGATAAAAAATGTATGCAAGATATATGAAGTAAAAGGATCTGTGGGAAGTAAATGAGTCCCCATTCTTGCTGGATATGCATAAGATAAGGTCACAGCAAGACAAAATGGGGTCACTTTCAGATAAAATATATGTAATAATATCAGCAAATAGTTTCTTTGATTAAAGATAACTTCTAGAGGAATTAAGTGATGCTATGAAAACGATTTCCAAATATAGTTGCAAGATAACCTTTCCTGCGCTGCCTTTATGGTTATCAATTAAAACACATATCCCCATGAAATTTAATCTGTCAGTTATAATAGCTTTGTAAATCTTAATGTTCTTCCATGTGTAGTTCAAGGGGTAAATTCATGGCACAAAAAGAGGACATATTATTTCCTACGAGGAAGTATGTGGTACTCCATGGGCATATCAGGTGTAAATAAATAAACTCTTACACATACTACACACACATATGCATACATATACATGAAAGTAAGTTATTCAAAACCTTTAATTTCTCTTAAAAGTGCTGCTTCCATGGTCCTCTATGTTGAACTAGGTGATTAACTCCTTTATTTGGGGGAATGTGGCTTCAACATTGATCATATTTTCCTTTGGCCACTGCCAATAAAAATGAAACAATTCAGCATAAGCTAGACAGACATGGATTCCTGACATCTAGTCTGCTGGAAACAAGACAGAGAAATGAATAAAGAAATAGATGTCATTATTTCCTTAGGTTTATCCTCAGGCAGTAGAGTCCTGAGCAAGCCAAGGGATCATTTTTGCAATACTGCTCAGATCCCAGCACAATTTTGCTGGTTTTGGTTTCTAATTTCCTTTTTGCCTACCTAAGGCATTTCAGGCCTTAGGGGCTAAGCATGGTTTCCCAGCCCACAGCGTTTCAGATCAGGCTAGCCGACATCTAATTCATCAGAGATGCTTTTGTCCACTGTGTTCACTAAGAGGAGGGTAGGCTGACACGGTGGAATGCTCCTGTGCTGTCTTCATCAGTCTCCCTGTCTCCCACTACCCCAGGGAATTACCATCAATTTTCCCAAGCTAACAAAAGGCAATCCTAAAAGGGATCTCACTGAATAAACTTTATGAAAAATCAGCATACTACAGAAAATACGCTTGGTGAGACAGACACAATATAGCATGCCTGGCTGTATTGCTTTGCTCTCCAATAGACTACTTTTATTACTGTATTGTGGTAACCTGAATAGGACTACACATTCTCTTTATGTGTAATCATCCCATGCATTTATCTAGTTTTGCCTTCAAAATACTGGTGAGGACATTCATCCTCCAGGAGTTGTGTCACAGACATGCCATAACCTTGATTAAAGCAATATATATTATTCAAGTATAATCAAACATATTTTAGGTTTGGTGAGTTGCTGAACATCAAAACCATAAATTGTAAGTGAACATTCCTCCAAAATAATGCAGATAAATGCAGGTAAATGCTGATGCTATTGTTACAGAACCTTTTATACTCATACAGCCTTAGCAGATTTATTATTAAGTTTTCTTCCCTCAAATCTCTGCAGTCTGCTGTCATTGACAGGTATAAACCCAGAAGACTGACCCTCCACAAATGCCAAGCAAATATAAAACCATCACAGTGCCTTTTGCAAACACATCAGTCAGTCATCCTTCAGCACATCAGTCACCTCCCAAGGCTGCAAGTTTTTGTTCTGAGTCATCACAGCCCTTCTTACTTCTTGTTCTCTGTGTCCTTGGTCAGATTCAGGATTGTCAAGCCCCAAGTGAGTGTGCTGCTGCTTGCCCTCCTCCTCCAAAAATCAACTGGTTCACTTCTGAAGGGTTCAGTATGTTTGGCTTCAGTATGGTTATCCTGCTTCCTTTGCAAGATGTCCTGGTGCAGCCTAACAGACCTTCATGAGGCAATGGTGAACTAAGAGGGTGCATTTTTTTTACAGTTTGCTTGCTAACCTCAGACCCCAGGTACTTTCCATGGGTGTCTGGCTTTCAGAGTACTCCCTCCCACTGTAAGAAGTTTTCTACTAAAACAAAATCTCAGCAAATTATGTCTGGCCTTTGCTTTTATAGGATACCCCAATTCAGCAAAATGTTCATACCATAGTATCTTTTTATTCCTAAAGCTGATCCCCTTCAGTCTCATGGAAATGTAAAGAGGAGATGGCACATGTTTTAGAATAAAACACGGCACAAATCCATCTGTTCAGTCTCACGTTTGACTCTTAGGTCCTGATCTCTCAGATGACATTGATTACTCTGCACCCAGCAATTTAATATCGATCTTTCTGACATTCTGAGGTCTCCATAGATAGAGATCTCCATGCTTTAATTTATTAGACTGACATTTTGTTCTGCTAATAAAGAAAAGAAAAGTAAGAGTTGAATGCCAGGGTTCATCAGAATAGTTATTTCTGATTCAGTCATTGACTATCTGGAGCATAAATATGGTTGTTTTATGTAGGAGCAAGATGTATTGCTTTTTTTTTTTGCATAGAGGGAACAGATCATTCACTTCCCATTGCATTTAATTTTACCATAGGGAAACACTTAATATGACTTATGAATAAAATCATTATAAACATGATTATTGAGCAAGATGAGAAGAAAATTTGCCAGGAACTGAGCAATTTCTGTTCCTTGGATTCATATTCTATTTACTGAATAATAATTTCATTTGGAAAACAAATGAAGACTAAGATTAGACTTGTTAAAGAGAAGACAAGAACTGCTATTAGACAACATTTTCTGTCAGGTTGTTAGAAATATTCCATATGTTTCAGCATTTCTAGTTTTGCTGATGTAAATATTTCTCTTTTTACATAACTTTACATATGTCCTAGAAACCCAAAAGGACATATATCCCTCATTCAGATAGCCAGATCCTGCTATCATGTTAAGGCTGATTAAGCCCAAGTCCATATTAAAGTGTTACACTATTGACCATAGGAATCATAAGATGTGAATTTTCCTGTTTCTTGAGGACTCAGAGCTGATTATTGTCATAGGCAGGGCTTCTCCTTGACTGGAGCACTTCTGTGCCACGTTAGTGGGTGTGTGTCCACATCAGCACCATGGTTCTTATCAGGAGAGCTCTGTTTAAGCAAACCATCACCACCTATCATGGTGTAATCCCAGAGCCTGCAAAGTGTCTCCCTTTTCAGTGAAGCCAAGCAGAAGCTTGGTTCTACAGGCACACGTCAGGTGCTTCGGCCAGCCCTGGGTGTTTGGAGTGGCCCAAAGTGGCCCCCAGCGGTGAGCAGCATGATCCTCAGCACCAACTGCTTCACTCATCAGCTCTGCCACTGCCATGCCTCTCTTCCTGCCAACACAGGCAGCGGTTATCCACTTGTTCCTTGTGTCAGGAAAAATGCTAGATGAGCAACTGACAGGGCTTTGAGACATGGCTGGTAACTGATGGGTGTCACGGGACTGACAGATGAGTTTGCTGTAAGGGCAGAAAGAGGCTGCTGTGCTCACTGTTGTATGACCGTGGATACTGCAAAGGAGAAGTTTCCCCCCCATCCTTAATATCTCTACTACCCAGTCATAACACCTTAAATAGCTGGAGGAAGCAGGGAAAATATTTCAAAAAGAAACCCACGATTTGTTTATATTTTCAAGTGGTGGCAGCAAGGACACTTCATCTGTAACAATTTGTTCCCATGACTAATTACTCTTCCTGTTTAAAAAAGGCCTCATTCCAAATCTATTCAGTTTGTTGAGCTTCAGCTGCTCACCTTTGCATCCTTGTTGCAGTAGACAGGGTTGGGTTGCTGCAGGGCCGTCTTGGTGAGGGTGCCCCATGCATGTCCCACCACTGCCCCAACCAGCTCCTCTCCATGGCCCCCAGTAGTGTCTGTAAGCTCATGCACAGGCCATCCCTGCCACATGCAACACATGATGTTTTTGGGAAGGAAGTAGTCTGAGGAGTAAACTCCTTTCCCTGGGCACCACAGCAAGAGCAAAGGCTGCACATTACATCTGCAGGCAAGTAGGTGGTTTCTCAGATGGTTTGCCAGCAGTGCATCCTTGTGGCATCGCCAGGCTAGATGCCCAGAGCAAAACAATGCGTATAGAAAAGAAAATGGTTTTCCAGGTACTACCATCATGCTCTGAGACACGAGTGTAGATGCAGAACCATCTCTTACCCCTGGAGCTGGGGATTGCCCATGTGAGGAGCTGCTACTTACTATGAATAACCCCTCTGGATTTCAGCATCAGTGATCACACGTATTTCTAACATAAAGCAGATGCCAGCTGTGTATTTAAGAAATGAGAAAAAAGAAAACACAAAAAGTTAGACAATCATGTCATATTGGTTTTTTAAAAGTGTGCCAAATAAAGTATTTTTTCTCATAAGATGGCCTTTGGACAAAGGGATGGGGTGGGGTGGAGCGAGGAGAGTGTCCTTTTTATGCTCTCTCTTTCAAAAAAATTGTATCCAGATAAAGTAAAACTTAATAATCTCACCCAGGACAATTGCTTGGATTCTAATAAGACGTGTAAATATAGTAAAGATTAAAATCCTTCTGTCAATGAAGGACTTGGATTTTTAAAAGTTCACACTAAACCAGAGGGAATGCCTCCTGACAAAGGCCCTTCAGTTCAGCAGGATGCTGTGACTGTGGTTTTGCAGTGGAAGTCTGGCCAAGAAACAAAATACTGTTCTGCTGTTCCCCCACCATCCTCCTGGACATATACAATAATGTCAATTAACTGAGGGCTTGCAAGGCTTTCACTGATTGTGAGCCCTCATTTCAGTTCTGCGAGCACATCTGGCAGTGTCACACTTCACTAACACTGAGTGATAGCATATAAATGGATGAGAAACAAACGGAGGAATATTATTAGCCAATATGAAACTGCATCAGTCATGTTAAGATAGTTTTGAAGTAACAGCTATTGTTTTAATTAGAAGAAAATGTATACCATTATTAGTATCTAGCAGGAAACTGTAAATAGTTCATCACCAGGAATATGCTATGCCTATTGATTTTGTATATCACTGAATGAAGTCGTAACTCTGAACTGTTTTATCAAGACATAACCCCATTTTTGTAAGATATTTATTTTCAAGGGGTGGTTTTAATCCTTTTTCGTGTGTGTGCATTTGGGAGAATGTGGGTTATTTGACTTTCTTTAGTTCGTTTGTATGTTACAAAAGAAGAATTTGTCTTTCTACTAACAGGATAATATCAGTTGCTGGACAAGGGCTCTGTGAAACCACCTGGTATATGGCATCTATTTTAGCTCTTGTATTGTCCTAGCACATTCAGAGCAAAAGCTTTACAAAATACAAAGCTCATAGGTCTGCATGTCCAGTAGCTGCAGCTAGATTTCCATAGCCTATGGAATATAGCTGAGCAACGAGACTTTGCCATGCTGTCCTGGTTTCCCAGGAACAGACCCGTGGCAGGCAGGCCATAGGTGACCCTGAGCCAGCTGGGAGTTTCACTCAGAGCAGCTGACCCAAGCTAACTCACAGGTGTATCCCATACCACTGATATCATGCTCACTGTAAAAGGAAGGAGCTCAGTAAGGGTGGGGAGTTCTTTTTCCTTGGGTTCATTCCTCTGAGTCTGCTGTTCCTCCTTAGGATGAGGCTGAGTATAACCTTGTATGCTTTCTATTGGTGACTGTATTAGTTTTGTTATTTTGTTAAATCCATTTCTACTTCAACCTGTGGGGATTCTCCCTTTTTTCCCCGATTCCCTTTCTCAACTGGGGAAGGGGCATCAGGTAGTAGAGTAACTGCTGCAGTTTAGCCCTGGATACACGCTAAATGCCGCTTATTTGCGTGCATCTACTTCCTAAATTCAGCATAAAATTAGTACCACTTAGCTGCTAGCCAGGCTGAAGCTGCACAGTGTCACTGGGATCAGTGAATTGACTCTTTATGAATGGTTGTATTTTAGTAAATGGCAAAGAAGTCATTCAAGAAGAAGTTTATCATGGAAATGCACTGGAATTTTTTTGTGATCATGGCTTGCTTTGGGGGAGTCACATAGTTAAATCACTGAATAGATGAGAAAATGCATTTCAGCTGACTGTAAATGCAAAGTGGTGGTGTGATCAATAGCAACCTGTCCATTGGTGCTTACTTCCCTTCTCTTTCTCAGCTTTAACTAGAGGACCTGTTTACCTACTATGAGAACAACATAGGAGTGTAAGTACTGCTACTTATGATGTAATTGAAACTTTCAATCTTTAAAATGCTCACAAAGTTTAAAAGAATCTTCAGAACTCTGTATCATGCATAGGCCACATTATTTCAAGTGTTTTCTAGACTTTCAAGGCAGAATTTTATGTATTTTGCTAAGATTTCAGGGTTTCTGCTGTCTTGTCCTTAGGAGTATCTTTCAGGACCTCCAAAGACAAGATAGGTAGTTGCCTGGGTTGCTGTGAGGCTGGCAGCCAGCCATGGCTCTGCTGCCTGCTCTGCTAATGCTGAGCCCTAAAACCCAGCCCAGTAACTGCTAGCACTGAGAAAGGAAGATGTGAAGACTGGCAGAGAAGCAATACTTCAAAAAGAGTTTTGATACATTTTTCCAGAAGCACTTACTACCCTTCTTCACATACCAATAGCAGCAGAGCAATTGCATTAATAACATTTCACTATTTCTCTTTCCTCATTCTCAAACCCAAACATACCTTCATCCCATTTCAACTGCTTCTCCAACACCTTCCATAGCCCCTCTCACTTAGAGGGGGATTAAGTAACTAAATTTGTCTGTACTGCAATTGCCAGCTATGCTGTATTTTAGTCTATACACCCCCTGTGATTGTGTTAACAAGACAAAGAAATTGCGTACCACAAATAGATCTTGTTTGGGAAGAAAAAGGACCAGCAGGGCAGCACCAGAAACGGAGCACAGAAAGTTCAGAGGAGAAATTGCATTTTGTTGGAGGACTCTAGCTAGAGTCCCCCAGTCGTGTATTGGAGCAATGAGGGCAGTGAGACATGGATTGTACATTAGTGTCTTACTGTGTTGGTAGAACTATACATTTTTTTAATGTAATCTAAAGTGAGAAAATGGCTTTTTGCAAAGGATGGAGCCATTCAATTCCCCAAGTGCTCCTGAATTGCTCAGCTGTATCCCACAGTGGCCCTGAGTTTGGAGGTCTGAAGAGGGCTACATGTGAGCAACTCATGTCTATGGAGGGTACCCTGGAGCATCCCGTTTTCTAAGAAATGAGAAAGGGCAGCGAGTACATCCTGTATATTACCCAGGAGGGATGCCAGAGATAATGAGATAATTCTGGAATATTTCCCACAAATTTGGAGATATTTCAAAGCAAACTGAGGCGGCTACCTTGTGTAATGGCTGTGATATCTTGACTGCAAGCAGCTATCACTCCTGCATGGCTCCCTGTGAAACCAAGAGAAGGCCTTTTCCATTCAAAAGTGCAGCTATCACTCCTGCATGGCTCCCTGTGAAACCAAGAGAAGGCCTTTTCCATTCAAAAGTGCATCTATTTAACATCAAAATTCAAGAGATTAGATTTCTGCAGTGTGAAGCCAGTTCAAACATGCAGAGAAGGGGACCACCCTGTACCAGTGCTATTGAACTGAACATCAGACAGCCAACACCCTGGACCAGTCTAACTTCACTAAGTGTTTGGCCTTCTACTGTTGTAACTAGAGAGTTCTGAAAACCTTGCACTTGCTTTGCTGCAAAATGTCCTCTTTGGTTCAGAGTGAAACCATGTTGTTTGGGTCCACATGAGAAGAAAGGAGCCTTGTGTAGGGGCAGCAGCACAGAGCAGCTGAGGGAAGAGGTGTGACACCTTGCTGGGTTGTTAGGAGAATGGACATGCAGTGGCAGTGAGCAGGGTTTGGTGCTCTCTTCTGCATGGGTTTAAGACCAGGACCTCTCTCAGGAGGCTGCTCTCTAAGGTATATATCATAGAGGAGGAGTGATAGCAGGAAGCACAGTTCTTATAGATTATTTTTTTTAACATTTACATTTTCTGCCATCCAGAGTGAGAATGATGCTCTCATCTACTGAGCCATAAACCATTTTCAGTAATTTTTTTTTTTTGTCTCAGTGAATCTTCAAGTATTTTAAAGAGCATGGAGGACAAAAGCACCTTTCACAAGGATCATTACCTAATGCATCTGCATCAGAAGAGGGCCTCTTATTTGACTACTTTAAAGGAGAAAAAGATCCAATGGCAAAGAATAGAATTATACATCTATTATTTGGGATTACTCCATGACAATAAATCAATGACTGCATTGCTTAGTTCCATTTTCAGCCTCTGTAAACTTCTTGGTAGCCCTTAATTGGTTTGATTCTCTTATTGATTTTCATAGCTTGGAGGGGTCAGCAAGGTTACAGAGAAGATGTCTCTCTCCTTAGCCCACTCTGTGTAGCCGCCCACTGTATAATAAGCCTCCTGCTATCTTTTGAAATGCTAACTTACTCTTTCAATGTTTGAAACAAAGTACCAAAAATCAGCATTAAGCATATAAGGAACTCATTGTCTGTAAAATGCTAGATTTTTAACTAGTTTTGAATGCACTAAAATATTGCAGAACCTTACTGTAGGGATTTTAGCATAACTGAGTTTACTTATGTATTTCAATATTTATGTCTGAGAGACAAAGAAAAGGGGAATAAGACAAAAAAAAAAACCAACAACTGAGTAATTATTCAGAACTCAGTTGCCTGAATTTCTGCTCACAGTAGATATACAATGGTGTCCCCTCCATCATTGCATCACCTGCAAGGGTTGCTAATAGGCATTATGAGGGCCTCTTGACTATAGGAGTGCTAATAGGTGCCATTCTAATGCTGTCCATCATAACAAATTATTATAATTTACAGCATGTCCTTAGAGAGGTAGGAACAAAGCAGAGATTAGTAATTGGAATACTGCAGTGGCAATTAAAACACTTGTGGTTAGCAGCTGCTTCTAAATTGCTAGAAATGGGTATTTACATAAACAAAGGCTTTTCTTTACTGAAAGGGGCTTGTGTGTCACATAGGGTTTGCTGTTCCCTTTTCTAGGTTCTGGGCATCCAGCAGCAAATAAAGTTCAGCTGCTTGATCATATTTACTCCTTCCTCCTGTAAAGAGCTGCTTTATGGAATTTGTATGACTGGGTCTCCCCTAGTAACAAAGCAATTGCATTACCCAGAGGAACAAACCACATTCTTAACTTGTAATCCAAATGCAGACATTTAGTTTCTCATACACTTTTTGAAATGTCTTCCCTAGGTATTTTGAGATTCAACCTGAGACTATCTTCTAAATAAACCTGTTTGGTCTTTAGACACTCAAGGTAACTCCTGCTTGAAGGATAGGATTTGCCTGACCCCCCCTGTGGATTTGCCTTCTATCCCTGAGGATGCGCAGAGGGATGGCATTGCTGGCTAAGGGTATATTGCCAGCAGGTTTTCTGTTCTGGTGGTTCTAGATATTTTCCAAACATAAATAAGACAAAATTAATAGGTAGAAGATAATACTCTAACCCACTTAGTTATGTTTGTACCTGTTATTAATCAATCAAATCCCTCCTTGATTGCAGAACCAGTAATTTCAAGACAGATTTCAGTAGCAAGTGGCCTAGGAGCAGCCTGTTTTGAGGTGTGGCAGGATGTGGGGCCAGGGCTGGCTGTTGGTGCCAGGGTACCAGGAGATGGGTGAGAAAGTAGGAAGAAGGGTGACACTGGCTATGAAGGATGGGGAGTTTCAGCACTCAGGTACCAGTGGGAGGGTATGATGGCAGGGCAGGTATATCTGACAGGCATGGCAGGAGCACACTTGTGCCCTGTGTGAGACTGAACAGGCAGGGAAGGTTGGTCTGGAGTCCTCCTGCTTAAATAAGTTTCTGTGGTTGATGCTTTTAAGGAGACAAAGGCAGCTTAAAGCAGATAATCTAGTTCAAAGATGATTTAAGAAGAAGGTAATCAGTGAGTAAAGATGCTTGTTGGTTTGTGTCTCTAATGGATGCAACAAGCTGGGGAGAAGGGGATATTTCTAGGAAAAGCAAAAATAGTATTGGAGAACATACTAGTTTAGTTCACTTTACAAAGACATCCCACCTTTACCCTTGCTGCATGGAAAGTGTTCTCATAACATACATCCTAGGTAGGAAGGCTTTGCTAGTGCACTCTTACAGACTAAGAGACAAATATCACTCAAACTTTGTGACAAAAGGTAATTTTCAATGTCTGCTGACAAGATCATGCACTAATAATGTAGCTTTACCTTTTTTTCTATAGGGAAATTCTGTATAGGAGGCAAAAAGAGAACTCTTAGAAGAGAGAAAGAAGAAATAAATGAGAATCTATTTTATCTCTGGGAGTTGAACACTGTCAATTAAGTTATCAGATACAACAATGTGGAACAGTAATACATGAGAAATGGGGTTTGTTACCTTTTATAGACCACTGACTGTGACTTGACTGCCATCTGTAAGCATCTGGAGGGGATGAAGATTTCTCACAGCATAAGGTTCATTTTTTTTCAGGAAATAAAGCTATTTAGTCAAAATGTCATATTACACACAGGCAATACAATCTAACAATAAGAAAATAAAACTGGAAAATATAAACTTCATGAGGTATGTATCCTTCATGGTATGTGGTAGTTAATGATTCAAATTAATGCTTTAGAAAGCTAGTGGTTTCTCCATTATCTGAAGTCTTAAGACTGCATATTTTTCTAAAAAAAATTCTCTTGGATGAAAGTTTGCAGCTATATTATGCAGGAAGTCACAAACAAAGAAAGATAATGGTCCCTTTCTGCCTTTAAAACACAATTGTATTAGCAATCTGCCATCTAGGCAGAAATATCAAGTTGCTGGAAACTTCTTTACTGTTGTTGGGAGATTCTGACATGCACCTTGGATTCATTTTAATTCCCTTGTACAACTTTGCAAAGCCTTGACTAATATTTTTTTTCTTGAAACTCTAATCTTTTGATGTCATCATTTCAGTTTGATCTCTAGGCTGGTAATGATTACACTATGGAAAATATAGAACAGTAGTTATTAATATTTCTATATCACCGTCTGTTGCGGGTAATACACCACTGATGAAACCTGCATGTGCTGAGAGCTTTCCACTGTTGCCAACCAAACAGCTGCAACAGCCCCATTTTCCTGCTGCAAGAACAGTCCTTGTTCACTCCTCACAGTTTATGACAGAGCGAGCGAGTCAACTGTGCTAGTATGATCCTTTTCTTTTTTTTTCTTTTTTCTATTAAGTGATATGCCAGTCTTATGTGATAAAGGTGTCAAAGTCACTATTCTGTGCTCTTTTTTTGTCTTATATCCTTCTGTTCCTTATCATTGATTAATGATTCTCATAGACTTCTGCCTTTTACTTCTTTTTTTCACAATTTTTCATATTTTATGATGCATGCAGACGTGTGGTAAAGACTTATCAATGTCAGCATCATTTGACATCTGTTTCTTTCCCAAAGATCACTCTATTTGGCTGGATCTCTGTTTGTGCCTTTCAGAGATGGAGTACTCAGGCTGTCTCTCACTGATACCCTCCTTCATGTTGGCTGTAATTTGTGTAGCCAAAAAACCTAAAATCTAGCATCTGGGATTTGGAGTTTTGGGGATTGTTTTTGTTGGTAGGATATGTCTCAAATAGAAGCAGTGTCCCATTGCAGCTGACACAGCATTGAGGTTGAAAAATTTCAGTGGAAAAAAAGTTCTAAATAACTGTCTTCTAGCCTGGCTGCATTTATATCCTGCTGACTACTGGTGTTTATGACTGCCTCAGACAGTGTCAAGGAGGCTGACTAGTTGTCTCTCAAACCTTACAGTTGACTATCATACCTGTACCTCAGTCACTAGAAAGTGATGGCAGCTGCTTTTTACAGGTTTCTCTGTCCATTTCCTTCCTTTTACAGATGGCAGCTAAAATTTTCTTCTTTTCAGTGATGGTATCCTCTGTTGTATGAATTGCCCATTACCAGTTTTGCTCATTCAGACTATTTTGTATCTTCACTGTAATATCAGCTTTTACTGTGCCTGCTGTGCTGGTGCTACTTGCCTCTTAGCAAGACCTGCATCACCAGGTGACACACTAGGGCACCTATCAGTCCCAGTGCTGTGACAGTTTGCATTGCCTGGGTTTCACAGAAGTCCTCTGTGAATCTTCCCATCATGGCATTTCCAATAATCTGTCTGCTTCTGACCTGGTCTTTTCATCCGTTTCCTTCCAATGAGAAAATGACAGTATTTTCCTTTCTTGCTCTTTCAGTAGATAGAAAGTATGAAAATACTGGTATATATTTCCATGACTACATATGTGGCCAAAATATTTTCTTGCAACAGTCCAAAGCCTTCAGCAAAAGTCACTGTACATAGCGAAATGGCATAGATGGTGCATAACTACAAATGGTTTCAAATGACATGTTTGTATTATATATACATTTCTAAATTATGCCATCGTTGCATCATGTACAACATTACTTTCCTTTGTGTCTCTTCCTAACTAAGAGAAAGTCAAGTGACAACACACTATGACATGAAGTAAAAATATTTGTTTCACTGGTTTAACAATGTTGTGAAGAAATCTTCAAATGCTTATTAGTTACTTCTTGAAATAAAAGTTACTGTGCAAGAGCTTAGTGGCATTATTGATTTCTGTTATTTCTAGTAGAAATTTGACATTCCTCTTTCTTGTTCTACTAATTAATTCAATTGCCAATTGATATCAAATAGGTTCAGTGGTGATTATTTCCTTCTTTGTAGGGTTTATGTGATTGGCTTGATGATCTGATATGGTTTTCTGCCTTACATGAGGCTGACTGTGAAACGAGGGAGTATTGCTGAATGAGCCAGCAAAGTACCTAATAATGAACTCAGTTTTAAGTGATTCTTAATCTCATTAACGTTTAAAGTGACTGTGCATTGATGAACATGAGTATGACATAGTGTACCAGGATGCTTAGGGAAAAGGTATCAAATACATGTATAAAAATAATATATATATAAATCTATACATACATATTTGTAGGAAGGTTGGAGTGAATCATTACTTGAATCTGCTGTTTAGCAGATTTGCTCCTAACATGGGGTAGAGAGAAGAGTTTAGCAATTGCACTCCTTTCTTAAGGGCTCTTGTGGATCCTACCTTGTCACTGTAGGTTAGAGATAAAATATCAGAACGTGTACCTCAAAAAACATTGAATATTCCCTCATGAAGCCATTGGTGCTGTGAGATAAGTGATGGCCTGTGTGACAATGACAAGGCATGGCAGGCAATCACTCCCTTCTCGCATGGAACAAGGGAAGCCTCTAAAACAGAGCCCTGCCCTAATGCTATAGATCTCCACTTAATGGCACTTCCCAGAACCATCTCTGCCCTGTCCAGCCTGCCTTTCCGTAGCAGCTTTTAAGGAGCAGTACACAAGTCTGTGTTGCTGTTAATCACCTTTGGCTGGCCAAGAGACTGCAGACCTTACAGCATTCATCCATGACTCTGTCTCTGCCAGGTTTGTCTACTGTAGTGCAACTATTTTGTCTGCTGAGCAGTGCTGCTGGTGGAGAGAATACCAAATACCTTCTTGCAAGATTGCCTCAAATAGGTATGTTTTTTTTCAGTGATTTTTCATATATATTTATTCTGCTAAGAACAATTAACTTCTCTTCTATGTAGAAAAGTGATACAGTGAGATTTGGTATTTCATGATTTATGTACTATCTCTGCCTTTCTGTGCTAATTGACTACCCAGAATAACAAGCAAATACTTATATAGATGAACAAGGGTTTGCACACATTCTAGTGAATTATATACAAAATAGCTTATGACTAGCTAATATGCTTTATGATAAAAATGTTTGCCGATACCAGAGCGCACAAGAAATGTACACTTGGTATACTCAGAAGCTTAGAAGTGAGTCACTTCACTTTGGAGAGGAAATAAGCACTCATAAATTGCCTGACTACTAAGCTGCTCTGATTTTCTGTTACTTGTAAAGATTCTTTCAGGCAGGCCTAGAAGAGTTTTGAAGCCATACAAGTGAGGTGTGCAAAAAAAGAGAGACATTAACAAGATTTAATTTACGGTCCTTCTAGAATGAGTCTTTCCATATTCCCACATCTGCAGAATCTTCCAGGATTCTTCTTTCCCACGGGCCTTGATCCCATTGACCCTTATGACCCCTACAAACCTTTGAAAGGGACAGAGCTCCTGAGGTCACAAGCTGACCCAAAATGGGTATAAAGAGGGCCATTTCCCACGTTTCTTGCTCCCAACTCCCACCCCACGCTCAACCACAGGGCTGGTGCAGGCAGCAGGGGTCATAGGGAGGTGCAAGCAGGAGAGTGGCTGTGGCTATATTACTTGTTAAACCTTTCCCTTTTGCAGGGGAATTAAACCTCAGCAGCAGCACTGATTTCCCCAGCTGTTTGCTGGGATTGCCACCTGCTGGGCTGGGGAGAGCTGGACTCCCATCGTGCTGCTGCAGGCAGGGTAGGCATCAAGGAGACAAGATCACTGCTCCCTACTCACTGCTGGCCATTACCTCCCTCGCTTTCTTGATGGTCCCGATCTAAAAAGTGATCCCTAATGACATCAGTGATTCCTGAAGCAGGGCTGCCTTACTCTGTAGGAAACGCTCTTTAGGTCTTGGCTCTTCTGTCTCCCAGTTGCTGAGAAAAGAGCAGAGTTTAATGTAGAGGAAGCCCAGTCACTTTGCAGTCTGCCATGCTCCCTGTGAAGTTTTGTTTTCTTCATTTAGAGGCTGCAGGTTGAAATTGCACCCATCTCACAGGTCTGGAAATGCTACTGATTCAGCTAATGCTGTCTTCTGGTAGTCTTCCGTCACCCCAGCCCTTTCAGTGCACCTCACACCAACCAGGGCAGATCCCATCTACAAATTTCACCTTAAATGGGGGAATAGGTGGTACAGCTGCTTAAAATGCTTTGTTGGTTATTGTGTGTTAGTACGTTCCTGCAAAAGGACATGAGAGAGAGGGCAGCTGGATGGAAGGCTGCTCTTCAGCCTCTTCTTCATGGCTCTCCTCCTGATCCAAGGAAACTCTCTAGAGGAGACCATGCCATCCCTGGGACCCACACAGCCAGCTCAGGGGATGGAGGTGTCTGAAAGGCCAGGGCATAGGGGCGTAAAGGCTGAAGAGAATGCAAAAGCCGTGCAAGGAAGTTGAGTATTGAGAAAAGTAAAATTAAGGCATAAAAGCTTTTCTGCAGTATTTGCTGCGCTGCAGGAAGCCACTGAAAGGTTGTTAGAGCAAACTTCTATGTGTGAGACTTGGTGCTTCTGCATCTACCTCCGCCCACATGTCTGGGGTTAAGAGAGCTTCCTCCACATTGGAGAACTAAGCCAGGTGTCGTCTGATGCTTTCAGATTCAGGGCTCAGATGCTCGGCCTGATAACTCCTGTCCTGGATACATAAACTCCTTCCTTTCACATGGGTGAATGCAGTGGGGTGTAACTTGCAGGAAACAAAGTGAAAAATGATGTGAGACCAACTTGTAAGAAATGAATTTCTAGAAATGATGCTATATGCATTTTGTCATCAGTAAGTACCTCTCAGTTCTGGAGAATAATACGTCTACAAAAGGAAGTAGTAAATATACAGAGAAAATTATATGCCCCTGGTGACCATAAAACCTAAATGGTCATAGCCACTTTTTGCTTAAATATACATAAGAAAAAGGTGACTTCAGAGACTTTATGTAAATAATAATGTTATTATTTATGAACTGTGGCATTGACTGTGCTGCTTATGCTGGATCTCCAGACCTGCCTGCACAGGCTGTGTCTGTATCAGTTCTAACATAAATTTAGCCAGGCTGGGTTAGTGACTGAGTGAAGGACATCTGTATCCTGTAGGGAGGCAGCAGGTAGCATTCTTCCTTCCCTGTCTGTCTGATGTGGCACTTCAGAATGTTTTATAAAACTAAAGGGACAGTAATATAATGCCCCTAAACCAATGAGAGTTATTTGGGCACTCTGCATGCAACTGGAGGAGCACAGGAAAGTCCAGGAGAATTCTGGCTTTGCCTGTCTGTGATTTCCCACCACATATACATTTGGCATAAGAAAGGATCATTAGTCTCAACTTCCCATTTTCTCTTTGCATAATTATGCCCTATTGTAGTGAAATGCCCCCTGCCATTTCAGCTGACCTGATAATCATCTGTATTTCTAGGTGTCAACTATAAGATGTGGGGTGCATTCCTTTTGTATCCTAACACTTCAGCAAATAAGTACAAACTAAGTATGACAGGAATCAAGAGACAGATCGTTCCCTTAAATATGGTCTTTCATCCTTCTGCCAAATTATGGTAGCCTTTAATATAGACTCTCTTCATGAATTACTTTCTGCAAGACTTGCAGGACAAGGTTCATTGGGAATTTAGTCACGGAGGGGAGGAATTAGGATCCAGTGATAGAGATGCTCTGTGTGCTGTATACAGACTTCTTACTGACATAGCTTCTTCAAGCCTGGAAACCTGAATAAGTGCTTTAAGAGTGTGTTAACAACTCACATTTATCTTGGTTCATAAAAATGCAGCCAGAACTAATATAGAAACATCCTTTCTTTCAAGGAAGAGAGACATTTACAGAAGGTTTAGATTAGTTCAGTGGAGATCTAATGTAAGAAGAAAAGATGATTCAGCAAGACAGGAGTGAGATAGAAGCTATTGTGGTTTCTCTTGGATACAAAGACATGTTAGCAGTGGTCAGACCTTTGACAGCATACTAATTCATTGTTGAAAAGCTGATATTTGGCTGTTCTGTCCTTTGGTATCCCAGAGAGCCTTGGCTTGCTCAAAGCACTCTGCAGTACACTGTTGCTCTGGACTATTTCTTCTTATGGTCCACTATGCATGATTTTTCCTGAACAGAAACTACTGCTCTGGGTCATGCCATCCAGAGTAATAAACCACCTCCTAGCACCCGCATTATATGTACACACATGTGTATTTAAATGCAAGTTTGGTTTAAAAATATCTGTATTGTTATCCTTGGGATGTTAAAATAAATAATATTTGGAACTCTGCCTGCAGAGAAAGTACAATGTACACACAAGTGCTGGTAAACCCCCAAATTTTGTTTGCTAGCTAGCTAGTTGGAGGGATGTGGGAATGGAGACCATAGGTAGATGGCTTTATCCTTGATAGGTGAGAGACTGTTCTATATTTTTATTGCATGTTCATTAGTAGCCTGGCCACTTATTGACTTGTGACTCATTAACACAGCTCATCTAAATTTTTAAAAATTTGATAAATTTCTATTGTCTGAAAATCAGTTATTCAATTGTCCAAGAATCCAACAGCACAGTGTAAAGAGGTGACACTGTGCATATTAGGTACTGTAAAGGAGAGGAAACTGAGCAGACTAGGTGCTAAAATGGGGTCTCAAGTTCAATTTTAAATGCTTGATTTTATTCACAAAACAAAGACCAAAGAGCTCATTCAGCCACACAGAATCTGATACTTCAACGGCTATATCATGGTTGTAGGCTGGCTGGGTAAGGCTGTGCTGCTCCTGTTAGGGTACAAGCATTGCCAGATAGGATCAAGCAGCTGTTTTCTGTTTCTCCTGCAGTCCCAGAGCGCTCTTCTGTTTGTAGCTTTGGCACACCTCTCCATATTCTCTTCGTAGCCCAATTTTCTTCCCCGTTTGCAGCAGGATGTCTCTTAGGCAGTATTGTAGCAGTCCTTGCTGTCTTAGTATCCTGACACATCATGGCTTTTTTTAACTGCTCCAGGGCCTACTGTCTTTTACCCAAAATGCATGTGAAAGACTGGCCCTTTGCCTGTGGCTTTGAGGTCAATGATTTCATTTTAAAATTGCCACGTGTATTTCTGACATTGCTCAATATATGGATCTCATATCTGTCGCTCTGCCCTGGCTGTCAAATACACTTTTTACCCCTGTGGTCTTGACCTTCTGCAGTCCTGTGTGACTGCACATAGGCAGCCTTAGATGTATGTTTTCAGCTGATGTAGCAAAGAAAATCGTAGTAACGAGGATCCATGGCTGTTATGTGGTGTTCGCTGATCTGGAAAGCCATGCTGAGTGAGCACACTGGTTCAAGCTGCATTGTGGCACTGCTGGTCTGTGATGTGTGACTGTCAAAAATGGTGTGCTTAGCTAGTTTCATCTCAGGAGAAGTTTCTGGTAATTCAAATGGAAATGTAGGTATGTTTGGACAATTCTCATACACTTTGCTTTCTGTATTTCCTCTGCATTTCATCCATGGATATCTCCATCTCCAGCAGCTACTTTTCTTATATGGTGATACACACACCATGAATGTTCCAGATGCCTCTTCTGGAGTAGGTCACTGGCTGCAATGCTGCACAGCTTTTGAGACTCCCAAATACAACATTTTCCACCTAAATTATCACCATTTCTATTCATTTCATTTTGGTATTTTGTGTGGATAAGTTGCTACTTCCTACACCTGCTGATTTCCACTGGGGTGACTTCTACTTCAGTGTACCACCGGAGACTTTTAGCTGGTGTCCTTTGTAGAGTCTTTTTGATTGGCTTTGAATTAGCCTAAAGCAGTAAGTCATTATTGATATATTTGCAAATGCTGTTGTATCAGCACTATTTTTGACATTTAAATGTATGCTGCAAAATTAGCTGAGTTGGTTAACTCCCCATTTCAAATAAGTACTGCCAGTATGTCAATCATGCATGTCTACTGGAAGGCCACCTATGGCTTCAGGGACACTGCCCTGACCAGGCCCTTGAAGGACATTCGCAAGTCCTGCTTCTCTGGTCAGTAGGGCTGCCTCTGGGATGTCTTATAAGCATTCCAACTGCACTGCTAGGGAGAAACCTGAGGAAGAGCTGGTCCTTGCAGTGCCCTCAGCCAGTCTGGTCCCTCTGGGAGCCTGTTCAACCATATGCACCACCCATAAACAGCAAGGGACACTCCTTGCAGGACACCCTGTTCTCCTTCACTGGGCAGAGACACCCGGGAGGGGATGGAGTTCCTGATGCTGCTCCAGCACCACTGCACATGCCACATCTTGAAGAGGTTTATGTTGGCTTATGTCATGCATCAGACACATTCTTAACATATGGTCATTTCCTTGTGAATATGCAAGTGGCAAAACAGGACTATAAGCCTTTTGCCTCTTAAGGGCAGACATAAAACATTTAAACATCCATGACCCAAAATCTCATCTATCCTTGCAGCATGTTCAGGTGTTTCCCAACATATGCTCTTGCGGTCTTTTTCCTGGTTTAGGTACCTACGTGTCCTGTACTAACCAGTTAAAAGATTTAAATCTTTCTCACAGTTGTCCCTATGATGTTTCCTTCTAGTGTTACCATTTTTTAAAACAGTGGAGCAAGAATTCTGAAAGACATAGTGGTAGGAATGGTTCCCGGATAACAGTAAATATGCAGGATTTCATTGTAACATGAGCACCTTTGCTTCATTGGGACTGAAGGAGCGCAACTTATAAACAAATATTTACTGGGAAGAAGTTATGAAATCACACTATATAAAAACAGAAAATACCTGAAGAGCAGCTCCTTGTGTATTGCAAATAAGCATAAATATGTTTATGGCAGGAATATCTGCTTGCACTTTAAATGAAGAGTAAACAGGTGAATATAAAATTTATTTGTTTTACCAAAGTAAATGTAATCAATGCTTTTTTTCCCCATCGATTTTTTTTTTTTTTTTTTTTTAATATATTGTTTTCTTATATTGTCTTCAGTTCTGCCCTTACACTGAGGATTTCAGGCTAAATATTTGTTACTCATTCCTAGGTTTTCTTAGAAGCTGGAATAATGCTGTTGCAATTTACCAGTATGACACAACAAAGAAATCCCAGCAGAGGTGGAATAGTGGAGGGACACACTGCATTATCTTTTTTACCATGCAGTCTAAAAATTGCAGTTTTAGACTGCATGGTACTAGCAAGCCAAAAGTATTGTTCTATTGGTGGTGACTGTTACATTGTTCAGGTTTCTGCAGTCCCTCAAACATTGACAGTATTTTTATTCTGAGCCTGAATGGATTTGTTCTCTCATCTGTACATGAGAGATTAATTTGTCACATTCCCATTTGCAGAAATAAGACCTACTTGCCAAAATCTCTTGACGACTCTGAGCCAGGTCACTCATTAGCAATGCAGGCCTAATCCTGCTCTGGAGGCAACTGTATGCTCTCTGCAGACCTAGGTGAAATGAATGAAAATGGTGTTATGGACTCAGTGTGCTGCATTGCATTCTTTGCAAGTGAGCCTCTTGAAAAACTGAAAGTGAAGCTGTCTTGGCATTGAGGAGCATTCTCTAAAATAATGAGCGCTGAGTTTTGTCTTAAACATGTTTGTCTTCGTTCTACTGGATCTAAAGCTAGGAAAAAGAGATATGGAAAAATAGTAAATACAGATAATAGCAAATAGTAAATATGGAGAAAGTGGTAATTGAACATTTTCATTTACTACTGTAGCGAAACTTTCCCCTTCGAGAAATATTTCACAGAACATGAAGAGAGCAAAAGAAAAATCTCAGTGTTATATTTAACTGGACAAAGGTTTCTGTTGCCTATCTAATATAACTTTCTTGCTTTTCTTCTTGAATAAGAAGGTGCTTGAGGTAAGTTGTAGAAGCATAGTTATAAACTATAGTCAAAGTCATTGATCATCTCAACCTAGTATCAGATGTTTTCCAGTTTCTAAATCCAACATAAGAAGAAAGTATTTTGAGCTATTTAGAGATCAAAAGCACAGGTCCTGATCCTGCTAGAAGTTTCCGAGGTCCTAGTGAGGAAATCCAAAGCAATCACCCTGGACTACAACAAACCTGAGACTGTGACCCAGGGTGACAAATGTGAAGGAGACTCAAAGAAGACTGACAGAAATTGGAATGAATTTTCTGAGCAGCTCCAGCCTGAATTTTAAGAAAGCTACTGCTGGTGAGGTTTGCCTGGAAGCCACATGAATCACATTGACTTTCTAGAAGCTGTTTGAAGACTGGAGGTCAGACATAATTCTAATTTATTGTTGCATTTTTACTGTAAGCACTTTGGTCTGTGTTGAGGGGTTTCATCACGAGGTGCTTCTGCATCGAAGGTTTTTACAGACTGCCACATCATCCCCTCTGAAAACTAAATAGGTTTTGTTTAGTTCTCAGTTTCTGTAGGATGAATTAGACAGTTTACCTCAGAGGATACTGCCTCCTCTTTGTGGCAGAAAGCACAACTTCAACTAGAAAACAGAACATGACTTCAGTTTGATTTGAAGCTTTCAGTCCTGAATCTCATGATAAAATTGAGATTGAATCTCAGCACTTTGTGAATCAGTCTTTATAGACTGGGGATGTGTGCCTAAACAAGTGAAGACAGAGCTGCTTATTTTGAAAAGAGAGGAAGGGTGATAATGCATCTACTAAGAAGAGGCAGGATCAGTTTATTGCTCTAACTGATCATAACTCCACCAGTTGCTTCATAAATCCATTTTAGCATACCTACACAAGAAGTCTACAGATAGGAGATGCATAATCATCTGAGCTTAGGTACAGGCCTTCCAACTGACAGGCTATATAAATATAGTATAAACTAGAATTAAAAGAAAACAGTTCTTTGAAAAGCGTTAACTCAGCATTGATTCATTTTTAAGTGCCTTTTTGCAGAAAAGAAGTTCTCACTTTCAGAGCAGCTGGTGCCTCAGTAAGCCCTCTGCCTCTAAGTGAAAAAAGAATAAGATCCTTTGTCTTAGTTAAACTGCACCTGAAATCAGAGGAAGCACTGTAAGATGGTACTGCCATCTTCATGAATAAGGAACATTTGATTTATTTATTAGTTTGAAAGTGAGAAGATTCTGGCAATTTGCTGTCAAGCTAAAAGACTTTCTATTTTATTACCTGTTTTTCCAATTTGTATTAATGAAGCTGCAGAGAGAAAGAAACTGAGTGAGTCTTTTATGATTTACTTCCTCAGTTACTTCCTAAGCAAACACACAAAGTAGTGGAGTCCTCTATATTCACATTCCCTCAGTAGTGGCTTAGGGCCTAGGTCACTTCAGGTTGTCACCTAGGTCCTAGAACACAGTCCCATGAAAGAAGTGCCTAGGAAATGAAAGTCTCCTGTTACCTCTGTGCCAGGAGAAAGTGTTGGAAAGGTTATTTCCTACCTTGTTTTCTCATGGTTGGTCACTGTAAAGAAACAGGGGGGAAGAAATGAGTAAATACCCCATGTACCTTGTTGTTTAGCATTTTGCCCATAAGGCAGTACAGTTTAAAAGTAAGGTAGAACATTTATTTGAATAGTCCATCAGAGACGCTCTTTATGCAAAGCCTGCCTCAGTTAATGATACTTTGCCATTCTGAAAAATGGTGTTTTCCTATTACATCAGGAACTGTAGACCTCCTGCAGGCTGATGGAATACTTTTTATTAGTCCCAAGGGCCTAGCTGTTCAATAAATTAAAAGCAGGAAATCCAAGACATGTTATCTCTTCTCTCTAACACTACCTGAATTAATTGGCAAATTGTTCTCTGTTGCATAACAGGTGCAAAACACATCACATCCTGTGCCTTGCTCCTTCTGAGAAAGCCATCTGAGGTGCCCTGTTGCTTTCTGTGCAGCAGGTCTTCTGTATCAGATTTCAAAACTGAAATCTTGCCTGCTGTCTGTGCAGGATGGAGATCTCCCATGCCTACTGCAACATGTTTGGCAATGGGCTGATGATGCACGTGTAGACTGTGGCATACTGAGAAATCCTGGGAATAAAAAGTGCCAGAAAATGCAAGGTTGCTCCTTATTGTTGTCATGCATCTGAACAGGCAGTAAGTGAAATAACTGAATTTCATTTAAAAATCTCACATGTCCAGGGTCAGTCCCTAGTCCATCCCAAACCAATGGAAGTTTTACTGTTACTTTGAATGAGATCAGGGTTAGGAATGTAAATCTTAACAGGTGCATCTGATAATCAGGAATTTGCATATGTTCCCCAACTAGAAAATAGTGCAATATCGAACTACCTCATACAAATACAATAATTAGCATGCAGTAGTGTTCTGAACATTATGCCAGATGAAGTAGGTTTCACATAATGAACTTGGGAGTTCCTTCTTGAGTCAGACAGGTACTGGTAGCAGAGAATCAGGCTCACTGTCCTTTGAGCACTTGCAAATGGAGCAGTCAGGAGGTTTGCACTGCGTGGCAAGACACGGGGATAAGACTTTGAATCTCTCCTAAGCTGAAGTTCTATTTGAAAAAAAGAAAAATAATTTGTTTTTATTTGTGAAAAGTCTGTAAGCAATTTTCTGCTTGGTACACACAGCTCCTTTCTTTTGATTCAAGCAGAACAGAAGGTGGAAATCCGAGCTCAATTGTCAGATGCAAGCAGGGGAGGCAGTGGGTGGCCCTGCTCTTTGCTATGCCTCTGTGGTGAGCACTAGCTTCCCCCTGCTGTTCTGATTTCTCTCTCCCTCTGTGTCCTGTGGTGCCTGCTAAGTAAGGCAGTTGCCACAATCAAAGCTAGAACCTCAGGATACAAAACCATCTGTGGGAAAAAACAACCTCTTCTGTATGAGACAGGCTGATTGAGGTTGGCATTGCACACAGGATAGCGGCAGCAGCCCTGACCTACATGGGTCTTAGCAAAACAACCAAAAATTGCATTGTTGCCTCAATTGTGTGTGAAAGCAATGATTAACTAGTGTGTTTTAGCAAAAAGGGAAAAAGAACACAGTCTGGACTTGTGCTGAGGATGTTCTCCACAGGAGATTGAAGTAGGCAACAACAATAGGGTAAGAAAATACCCAAATCCTGAGGCCAAATGGCTGGAGTGGGAACAGCAAATTTCCATAGCTGTGAACCAAACCTGTGGGCTACCTAGTCCAGCATTGGGTCTCCAGCAGTGAGCAATTTCAGCTCCATCAAAGAAAGCTACACGATGCACTGTAACAGGCAAGGGTGGAATAAGCCAACCCCATATAAAATACTTCATCCTAATTCTTTATTTGGGACTGGCTTGACATCTGAAATGAGAATTCATCTGGTCTTTCCAAATAGTGTGTTTGTGGATTCACGATTGTGTAAGGACAAGTGAGGGAGGTGGAAATACATTAGTTATTATAAATGATTATATATAGTACATATTGCTTAGATGAAGAGAACTTCATTATGGTTGCAAAGTCAAGAACAGTCATTAGGACAGGCTGTGCTTAAGACTGCCCAGGAGTGTGAGTCAGATCACACCTTGGGAAAAGCTGTTGTTCTCAGCACCTGGCTTTGCAGCAGTGGGTGAAACAGCCTTACCTCTGCTTCCAGCAACACAATTCCACCCCCATTCTCTTATGCCTCGAGATGCTGTGCTCTGGTATGAAAACTAGTTCAAAATCCAGTTCACACAGGACTCTATAAGAGAAAACCTGTCACCTACATGATGCTCATAATTTAGTGTGGACTGAAATTAAATTTCATTTTGCATGATCCATTTCTCAGAGACAGTTCGGTATTAGCAGCTGCAAAGGCTGTTGAGTTGGAGGCGTAAAGTTTATGCCACTCAACCTGTACCTTAGAGCACCTTCATAAAAGACCATTTTCATCTCCAGGACTGGAAACTTCTACATGGTTAGATCCGTTACGGCTCCTCTGCAGTTTTGCTTAGTGATCCTTTTTAAAAAGCAATTTTAAGAGGCAAACTAAAGATCTAATTCTGGCACTGAAGAGCAGCTAGACACAGTAACTGCTGGACCATTACACTAATTGCAACTTAAATGTTTTAAAGAAAAGCCAGATAAGTTTACCTCAGCTTTGCAAAGATGTATTATTTAACAAACAGAGCACTCGTCTTTGCTATCTAGTTAATGTAATAGAGAAAATAAGCTTTTTTGATTGTTGGCTTTGGGTTTTTGAATGATGGCTTTTTGATTCAATTTAAATCTTGTTTATTAAAACCTATGGAGCTTATTCAATAATTTTCTTGACAACTGCCATGTTGTTGTGACTTACAGATCATACTGAATGATGTCAGATACCATCTGAGGCATAAGTTTACATAAGCAACAGAAACAGTACTGTCTAATGTAGAAAATGCATATAAAGTTACAAAATGCATTCTGTGTCATTTTAAAATATTTTATAATGCCAACCATAACATAGCACAGATAAGATGCATTTGAGAACTGGAACTAGTTGGAAAAACATGGGGTAGTTAAGTTTATGAGTGTTTTTGACAGAATATTTTATCAGCATCTTCTTAAATGTGGACCCTTGGTAACTATAGCAGCTTATAGGAAATACCAAAGCCAGTCATTCTAGATAATTTATACTAATCCTAAGAATCTATAAAATCAGTCTGTCACCATTGGTCAGATTAGAAACTGAATACTTGTAGGTCTCAAATTCTAATATGAAATGAAAAAACATCCTAAAACAGGTAGTTTTCTAATGGAAGTCTGTATCAGTCAGTCTTGGTCCTAAAGAATTTTTTCTTGACAGTAACTGGGAAGAAAAAATATTCTCTGATGAAGTTTGCAACTAATGGGAGTAATTGGAGGAGTTATAAATAATGGAGAGAGATGGTCATGGATCAAGCAATTGGGACCATTTAGCACACCAGCTGCCATAATCAATATACAATTAATACTTCCAGGAGCACACAATTCTTGATGTTTTAACAGCCTCTCTTTGTTTTAAATAATTTTCCTTGAACTGAAGGTATTCTAAGACGGATAATTTACTGGTGCCTTTCATACCTCAGTGTTCAAATTACCCTCAGTGTTTAAAAATCAGTGGTTTTATTTCAGAGTGCTTGTTACCTGAAAAGTCCTAGTGACAATTTGTCTCTAAAGAAATGGTCTCCACAGAAATGCTGGAAGTAATCTGTGGGAGCAAAGAATTGCCTCCACTTCTGCTAGCAGCTGAGATGACAACGCCATCCCATCATTCAGGAGAATGAAATGTTGGAAATGCTACGTATGGTTAACTGATAGAGAACTGGGACACAAGTATGGTAATAAAGATAGAGAAGAGGCTAAAAATCAGAATGGAACACACAGTTTCTCTCCTTTTCATTTCTTCTTAGTTTTTTTTTTCTTAAATCTGTAATTTGTCCAAACTAAGTATTTTTTTTCAAGTGTTTTTACAGTCAACCAGAAAGGAGGAGGAGGATTAGTCAGGAAGAGAGCAATCTTCAGAGCAAGAAACAGGAGCTGAGGATGTCTGTGTGCTGCTCTCATAACCCAGCATGGGCCCCTTCAAAATGTAATCCTGTTTGTGTCACTGTTTGCTATGCTCCCTAACTGGATTAAAAAGAAAAAGAAGACGACAAATCCAAATCCCCCAAGGGCTATCTTTGGAACATCCTCAGAGATTAATGATGAGTTCACAAATAGGAAACTGTTTATGAGACTCATTTGTGGTGTGCCTCTGGATTAGGAGGCTGAGGAATTCATACTAGTACCAGCAAAATAATGGACAAAAATTTCCAAACAACCTCTTCAGGTTATTCTCAGATTACAGTCATTCCTCATTTGGGACCAGTGTAATACAAACAACCTGTCTCTTTTTTTATTGTGCCTGAAAAAAAAATGAATTTTCTAGGGTTTGTTTTTGTTTGTTATTTTGCAGTTGTTTCAGATTAATGAAGTGTGGATTTATGAAGTGTGTGACGCCTGGCAATGTGCTTACTACCTCTGGCTCCATAGGGAAGATGATCTAGACTAACAATAAGATCCTGATATGTCTGAAATAGTGTAAAATAGGAAAGAAATGAGCAGAACAAAGAATGCTTGAGACATTCTGTGTATCCATTGCAAGTATTCTGCATATTATGTGATATTCCAAACTTGAAATTGTCCAGGAATAGTAATATGATTACTTCCAGCCTCAAATTTGCAAGCCTCACAGGCCATATCCCTTATGAAATAAATATGGTATTAAAGAAGGCATAGCAAAATAAAACTCATGAAATTTCTTAGGTTAATGTTCTTTTCCATCTTGTTCCTGAATATTTAGATTAAATTTTACAGTTCCTCACATATTACAAGGATTAGAAGTTTAATTTTTCCAAATGGTAACCTCAACATCCAGTAAATCCACAGATTAAGGACCTGGTGCCCCGTGACTCTTGCCAAGGCTACTGGAACTGATTCAGTCTTGAGAGAAGTTGGTCTTATGTAAACTCTAATGTCTTCAGTGCCTGAAATTTAACTTTGAAGAATTGTGCTGGGTGTTTGTGGGAACTGTGGACATGGAGAATCTTCTGTCACTAGCCAAGGCAAAAAAATCATGTCAGCTAGAAGAAAAGTGAGCAAGAGATTTGGAGACATACTGATCAGGCAGATCCCATGTGCAACTGTCTTTACAGAAAGGTATGTATTCTGGCTACTGAACAGAACCGATTTGCTCTCCTTTTCACTCATACAAAATGCCATCTATCATTCCTGGCTGACACTTCCATTTGTGCACTGTGACCCCTTCACAGACAGAAAAAAAGTCACACTTGCTCAACACTCAGCCTTCTTTTATCACCTGATATGAAAAGACCTCTGTTTGCCCTACTAATAAACATGGTTAAATGGCAGCACCTGTAATGCAATGAACTCAAGAGACTGGATGCTACATGCTGTATAGGTATATATTATGTAGGAGCCTCTACACTAAATAGCTTCTGGGTTTTAGGTCTTATTTTAATTCAGAGTGGAAAAAAAGTAGAAATCTTATAGAAAGTTTCTACTGGTTGGATTTTTAGTTAAAGGTCTTTTCAACTCAATATATACCAGAATAATACAGATGGTAACTAGATATACATACCAAATATCAATTTAACTGCTTGAATTATCAATACATTGACGCTGCTTATACTTCATTAGTTCACAGTCCTATTTATATAACAAAGTACATTTGTGTTTAGTAATGTTAATGGTGATATTTGTTTAATGGGTATTTTTCTTTATGTCAGACTGCTGATTACCTAAACCTTCAGGGGCTATGGAGAAATACAGCTGTAAAGAAATACACAGTTTATATATTATATATTTTTGTTCACTTGGTTTGTGCATAACATAGGCGCTGCTACTCCAGGATATAAATTAGACACTCTGTACAACTGAGTCAAAAATATTTTGAAAAAAAAAAATGAAGTATCAAACCTGAAATCTCTAAGTAGGGAAACTGCTGTCTTAACAACATGACCAATATTACCACATGACTGGTGTTTATTGCTTAGTTTAGATTTTTAATCCCACAATTTTCAAACCAGCTTCATGACACTGAGGGATCTGTTTGCACACTTGGAAATGGCAGTACTCCACTCCCAAATCTTTCCCGGCATGTTTTCAAGACCAGCACTTCACGTTACACCCAGGTACGCAGAAAGCAGCAATCCTCAGATGTCCCACTGCCTTCTTACTAGTTCACATCACTACACGTAAGCAAAATCCTTTAAGGTTATTCTGGTGATCAGTGCGTTCCAAGGAGGGGATAAGTGTATTCTCTAAGTAACTGCTGACACTAGAAACCATTTTGTAGCATAAATCTCTGCGGTTACCACTTGGCCCCGACCTTCTCTCCTGTGATTTTTTAAAACAATTGTGGAAGGTTTTATATTCCAAATTTTCAATACCTCTTTTCCAGAAATTTTATTGGAAAAAAAAACCAAACAAGATTAGGAGCATTTTTTTAAATTGAGTTCAAGACATTCAAATTGGATCTGACTTAGGACTTTCTTAGCTGGAAAATGATACCTGCAAGACTCTAAAACTTTGCTACCTCAAACCCTGTGAAGTAGAAACAGCTGTGAAATTTTGACCTGATGCCTTGCATATGTTTGCTTGTTTTGTTTTTTTTTCCCAATGAATATGAATCAATAAGTGTGAGTTAAGCTATTGCCATTCAAAGGCAATACTTCTGTGCTAGATGTGCAGCTCCTGAGACTAATGACAGGGGCTGATATAATGAAATTTCAGTGAAGAATTGTCAGTTTTCTAAATCACTCCTACTTTCCAGGAGTTCATACTTTTTGATTGCTATAACCCTCACCCATGCTTATGGGCTTGTTGAGACTGTGGAGAGAGTTTTAGAGTGGGAATTTTAAAAATTTTTTTGATTGCAGTTTTAATTGGATTCATTAATTACCATGGAGTTTTTAAAGTATTGTTCAGTTTGTCAAATGTTCTGTATTAAACGTGCAGTAAAAAAGCCCCAAACCCACATTCTGTACATTTAAAGTAATACAAACATTTCTCCTGTAGGAACTGGGTTAGGTCACGGGACATGAAAGAGCTGTTAAATAGTCACAGTTTTTCATCTGCACTGATCTGGGTTGGATGTGAAAGGTTTTGTATCCTATTAACAATCTCCTGAGCTAACCAGCCCCTTAAATGTGATTACAAGGATCACGCATCTAAGACCTTCAAAAGGGGTTATGGAGCTCTTTTGATCAACTAAAGAAAATACCTGGCAAAGCTCAGGGCTGCTTCAGAGAAATCTATATATTCAATAAATAACTCATGCTTTTGGGCATGCTTGGTAATTCATTGTGGTGGATGGTATTTATGATCAAAAGAATAATACGCTAGCTGTAGACAAATTATGTGGTGGTTTTCCTAGAGGATATTTACTCAGGTGTCACAGGAAGTATTGTTTCTCTGTAATAAACACCAAAAGGGGAGGAGTTCCTCATATTTGCTCCAGGCTGTGCTCAGTTAAGCAGACAGAGAGGTCAAAAAGCAGTTCCTCAGAGAGGTAAGTTCTTTAATTCTTATAGTGGTGGTCTCTCTAGTTAAAAATGTTTATTTTCTTAAGTTATCATTTATATATCTTCTGATCTTTTTGTGCGTCACTTGTTACTTGTGTATGTACATAATTAGCCATTGACAGACCTCCTCATGGACAGGATAGTATAAAAAGCTCAATTATAAGGAAAATACAATAGATGAAATGAGGGAACTGTGCCTTATGTCCCACAAGCCTCTTCATGGCTGAACTCTGCCCAACAGCAGGGGGACCTCCTTTTATAGGGGGTCCCATGTCTAGCACAGCAGGTGCTTGACTTTATTTGGATGTAGTAAGGACTTTCACAATATAAGAAACAATTTGTTAAATAAATTATAGTCTTAATTTGGTGCCTTAATCACGAGTGTCTTTTTTTTCCTTTTGTCATCAGAAGCTTCTAGGAACATAAAACTCCGAGTATATCAGTTCTGAAGTAAAAGAGGTCCACTCCACTTATGTATGCTTCTGGTCCATTGTATTACAATGAAGAGTAAGACTTATTCTATGAGCAATTGTCTAGTGTGATCTAATGTTCAAGATGCTCTGAAAGGGTGTCTGTTCACACTGCTTTCACATTTCTCACGTAATTTAAAAATAGTTTTCAGGTTTACACCCACAATATTTCTAATGAAGTTAAAGACCTATGTTGAAAGGCAAGGAGAGAATCTGAAACCAATCTAGTTGCAATCTGTTAAAAAGATAGTGTAGCATAGATGCCGTCTCATGGCATTAAGCACAATTCATCTTATATCAGGTACAGCTGGAGATGATTACACTTAATTTCTTTTAATATATATAGATATTGCTAATACATAACAATTGCCCTTAATTATTTCAAATTTATTTGGGAGGAGAGGGAGCATATACCTCCACTCACTCGGGAATTTTTGAAATCTCATCTGGAAGGCTTCTTAGAGAAAAGCAAAACCATAACTGTTTTGAAAAAGAGGGGCAAAAGCCAAGGCATGTTGATGGAGAAAGAAGAACACGAAGGAGTTAAATAAAGGGAAATGAGAAGTGTGGCTAGGCTGCCTGAGGCTGAATGTCACTTAATCACCTCATGCACAATCAGCATCTTTTTTCACTAAGGGCTGAAACCCCCATGTCTTTGAACAGTGCCTACTTTCACAGGCCTCAGAGGTTGGTTGTGACTGTTACTGGTTTAAATTAGGATCTTTTCTGCAGCAACAGAAAAGTTCTGTCATTATTTACACATCATTCAGGATCATCTAAATGAAACAGTTACTAGTTTTTGGGAGTCTCACAGACCACCTGTAATTAATTAATGCAGAAGACTGAAGTGTGTACAACACTTCACTCCAAATGGACTCAGCTGAGTCACATCATGGAATTTTGCCTTCGAAGCCTCTTTGACAGAAGAGGGAGTGCTCACAGGGAATTTGAGGCCTTCAGAGCTAAGAGACAGTGACTTTGGCACACATAATGAGAAGCAGACAAGGTGGGCAGCAGTGGTTTTGCTTTCAGACAGCACTGCTAGGAGTGGAAGGGGACACGTGAACCGATTGCTGAAGTTATCCTGTTTTCTGGCTCCTAAGACTGTGTCTAAGCACTGCTCAGCTCCTTGCTCCAGACCTTGGATGCACGCCAGCTCTGTCTGGGAGGAGAGGTGTGAGTGTGCTCTATCCCCTTTTTGTACTTAGCTTTACAGAAAGGCTTTTAGCCTTTTTTTCATGGTGCATTCCAGTCAAGCTTCTGCATGATTGGAGGATTAGACTGTCATGCTTCTGCATATGACTTGCCATCCAGTCAGATAGACAGCCCAAAGGCAGTGGGTGCTAGGTACACATAAGAACAACTAAAATCAATGAAAATTTTTCCTGGGGAGAGGGAAGCTTTCAGAAATGCCACTCATGTAGTGACTCAAGCTTAAAAGATGTGGATGTTTTTACAGCTGAAGCCCTGTTCTGCCATTGCTTCCAACCCCAATTAATAAAATGGGATTATAAAACTAGGAAGCTTGTATTTTTGTGGTGTCTCAACCAGGGGAGGAGGAAAGGTTATGAAGGGACAGAGCAGCCAGCAATGAAAGGAGTTAATAAAGACGATATGGCACCTTAAACTTTCCCACATAAATTCCTGTGCATAATGCTGCACACAGCCTAAAAGTGTTAACAATTCTTGTAAAGAAGTAGTGCTTTGATGGAGGGAATTGAAGAGGCCTCTTGTCCTTAGAGACATGCTCCTAGCTGTTTAGCTTTGGGGTTTAAAAATACAGAAGTTTCTATTTATGATTTTCCCATGGTGAGGAATTTTATAAGGCTTGTTCTCCCTGTGATTTCTTTGATGTCTGGGATGGGATAAGCAGCCATCCATGAGCTACCCCGACTCTACTCTGCTTTTGTGAAAGACGCTGATAGCTCTGAAATAACTCCCCTACTGTCAGACATGTCTGAAAACAAAAACCAAGTTCAAATGTTACCAGAAAAAAATGAAGGAGACAAACTCAACGTGACAGCAGAAGTCTCAGATGGAGGCACGCATTCCCTGGTGCTGATTGAGTTTGGTGGCATCTTTGCAGTGGATGTGGCAAGGATCCTCCGAAAAAACCCAAAGCAGCATGATAAAGACCGAGTCATGTATCACCTAGGAGCTCTGCTGATAAAATTCATCCAACTGTTGAGTACTTTGCCTTGCAACTTCACCCTGCTATCAGGTGTTACACTGCTGTGCTGCTAGGGACCGCTCTGCAGCGGGTGATAACGAGAGCCCTGTGGACGCACCGGCTCTCAGTTACTTTTAGCGGACCAGGTGAGGCCCCAGCAGGTGTCCGCAGGGCAGCGCGGAACCAGCAGCCCCGGGGCACCACGCGCCGATCTCCCGTGCCAAGTCCGCGGGCTCCCTGGGCGCTTCCGCGGCCACAGGCGCTGCGTGAGGTGGAGCAGCCCCCGCAGGCTGCCACCCGGCTCAGGGCGCAGTCGGCCCGCGACCCCAGGTTGGTTTTGCCCACCCGGGCCGCGAGCTCGGAACCGCCCGTTCCCCCGCTGGGGGTGAGGCTGGGCCGCCCCGGGCGGACGGGGCCCTCCCGGGTGTGCCGGCGCTGGCGGGGGATTAGCGGGGCGAACCGCTCATCCGCGGCTGACCCCGAGGCGGGACCGCGGCCGGGGCTGGGACTGTCCGGCGGAGGAGGAGGGCGAATCCGAGGGACCGGAGGTTTCGCTGCGGGTAATCCCCGGCGGAGCGGTGGGCAGGGCAGGACCGGGTGCCGAGGCCGGTGATTAACCGGCGGCTCTGCCGCCACTGTGTAGCCGCGCTCCCCCTGGAGCGCCGCGGCGCCTGGTGACCCTGCCCAGCCAAGGGGCTTTGGGGCGGCCCGGCCCTCGGCCATGGCGGAGCGGCCCCCGGAGGGCGGCGCGGCAGGCAGGACGGGCTGGGTAGGTGCCTCCCGCCGGCAGCCGCCGTGTTGGGACGGGCGCTGCAGGCAGCTGCGGGCGGGCAGCGGGGCTGCTGGGGCCGGGGAGGGCTCGGCTCGGGCCGGGGGGCGGGGGCTGGCACTGTCCCTGGGCTCTGTCGTTCAGGTCCCTGGGTGAATCCTGCTTGTTCCCATTTTTGGTTTGTTTTTTTACTGTGAGCGAGTGTCTGGGTAAGGAGAGCGTGTACAGTCTTCAAGGGAGACGTGCGGACGGCGTCGTGCCCGCGGTGCCGCGGGTCGGGGCGCTGAGGCTCTCACCGAGCAGGGCCGCCCGGGTGGCGCGCAGGCCTGTGGCGGGACCCTGGGCCTTCACGGGGCGCCTGAAATCTCACCGTGCCCACAGCGTCCCGGTGTGCGCTCCTACCCCATAGCTGCTCGCCTGCTGGTGTTAACGGCTAGCAAATTTCCTTGTTGTCTGTAACACCTTCCTCACCTTGCTATCAAATGTGACTACATCATTTTAATTCCAAGCCCTGCCAAAGCTCGTTGATACAGCTGCTAAATTAATTTTGAGTTGCTACTTCGCTGTTGTTAGAAGTTCTGAGGAAAAGGGAGTGAGTGAGATTGCACCGCATTGATTTTATGGCCTTATAAAGTTTTACTGTGTTAAAATAGGAAAATTAAGTGATGCTTTAGCTTTGAAAGCTGTTCTTTGCCAATGTATTGATCTAGTGTGTAGTCATTGAGAAATTATTCTCATCACTTGCAATGCCTCTCTTCTGGGAACCACAAAATGAGCTAGATATGATTCAGTTCATGGATTGCTAATGTCAGTTCATTACTTCTGGTGGCACAAGGTCCAAATACAATTTGATAATGACACCATTCCCTCTTCTGTTATTAATCTTGTTTTCATGATTGTAATGCCCCTGCATAAATATTTTTTGACAATTGCCACAAAAATCTTTAGCTCTCATTTGTTTTCAAAATGACAGAGCTTTTAGAATTGACTACAATAATTAAATGTAGCATTTTGTTTCCATGTTCTTTTTATATCCTCTTTCTATAACTAAAGATTGGCTTCAAAAAATTAGGATCCTGTACTGATGTCATCTTTGAGCTCTGAAGGACTGTCATCCAGTGGGCAGCCCCTATACATGAGATTAAATTGAATGCTTACAGCCCTCGCTGATTCTGTAACCTGTTGCATGAAAAAGCCACCTTCCTCTGATGGAGCTTCCTGAGAACTGTAAACTTTAGCATGCAGTAAGGCTTTTACAGTTGCGGGGAATGGAAGAAAACCAAGGTGAAATGAAACACTGGTGTAGATCTCTTCCAGCAATGCCCCCTGAGAATGTTCAGAGAGTGAAGAGCTAGAGCCTCCCATGAGAGGGGCTGGCCAGTTCAGTCTGCAGCAAGTCAAAATGTCAAGATCGACTGAATAATAATCAGCAGATGAAATGTCAGTGTGGACACCCAATATGCATTTATCGATAGAAGGAGATCAGGTACCAATACCACATAGTACTGTTTCTCTACTGCATGTAAAAGTTTTACAAAGGTCAAGGAGTCCAGGCACATCAAGTTTCTCTGAAAGCTATGTTGCTTTGTTGGGAAAGTTGTTGCTGGATAACAGTTGGCAAAGAGGAAAAGTGTTTTTAGAAACAGAAGCAGCGGCTACCTAGCCCTTCAGAGTGCCCTCAAAAATAGATCATTTTTTTTCCTTGAGCAGTCCTAAGATTAACATGTATACTTTGAATTGTGCCCAGGAAATACATTGTCTGTGATTAAGCTAAATTTATCACTGCTCCTTGCCTCCAAATGCTTTAAAGTAACCATTTATTTTTGCATTTAAATTAATTTAGTGTTCAGTTGTTGGATTCAAATTTTGCTTGACAGTGTCATTGCATAGTTCTTGCCTTTTCTGTGCTTCATCAGACAATGTCCAAGTTGCTTGCCAGCTTTCAGGTGCAGAGATGTGGCTGGCTTGCCATTTCCTTGACTGTAGCATGGAGCTGCTACTCATTTTGTCAGTTGTCAAGCTGTAACTCTGTTTCTAGCAGTTAAGTAGGATAGGATTCATTTCACCTAGTCTGAAGCTATATAACTGGGTTCCTGTTGTAGTCAATGGAAAGTCAGCCAGTATGATTAATGGAGTCTTCTTATGCTAAGGTAGATGCTAACCAGGTCAGGTAAATAAATTTTTGATTGCTTTGACTGACTAAAATGGGACTATAGTATCTAGCTTAGGTTCCAATAGGTATATTGTACACATACCAAGTTAGGTCAGTCCCCGCTCTTGTGTCTATTACTAGTGTAAGCGCACGACAGAGGAAGAAGTGTACTGACTGTTAGAGAAGGTGGTTGATTTTTATTTTTTTTTTTCTTCCTCTACAATAGCTGGGGCTAAAGAGTTTGGTTTGGTTTTTTTTCCCCTCTGGAAAGTTTCTTGCAAATGGGAAAGAGAATTGTTTGGTTCTGGGAAAACACTGGGGGGTGTATAGAGTGGAAAGTATTAAGCAAACTCATGTACAATCAAAGAGAATAATTCAGATAGACACATGGATAGTATAAAAATTATGTAATCATGCAAAATTTAGTTGTTGTTTTGGAGTGAAATTATAACATTAAGTGTATTCAGCTTTTGACAAGTGAAGTAAAAAAAAAGTTGTGTTCTAAACACGTTTTTAACTAATTTTCAGCTAGATAATCTGCTCACACTGATCTTAGATTTCACTATAGTTTCCATTTGGATACAGGTTGTATCATCATCAAAATCACAGGCCAAATATCCCACAGAATTAAGTGAGGGTGGTGGTAGTGGAATTTTCAGAGCAAAACTTACTCTTTGAGTGATGGATGAGATAGTATGCTGCATAAATGGCTCATTACAGCTCACGGCAGATCTGAGCTGCAATCCATGATCATGGTTAAACAATCAAATTATTTGGACATTTATCCAGAAAGTGCTAGGTGTTAGTGTAATGAATGACATACTGTAGCCTCATGCTCCTGGCTTATCTTAATGCAATAGCACAATAAAATAAAAGCATTTTTAAGTGTTTCAAGGCTGCACTGTGCCTTGTGATCAGTACCAGACCAAAGAGCTTATAAACTAAGTATTGGAAAAAGGCATCAGGTGGCAAAAAAGTGAGGTAAGAAGGTTTTTGTTGTTTTTTTTTCCTTTGATGTAACAAGCCTCAGCAGTCTCAACCTGAACATTGCCTGCAATTTCTTTTTCTTTTTCTTTTTTTTTTTTTTTTTTTTTTTTTTTAGGACAGTTATTTTTATGGCATTCATTAGGCTGGAAGTTTAAGTTTCAGAATCTGAAGGAATGCAGGTGTCTTCTCCACAGAGGTAACAGACCCAATAGGCAATGTAAGTTAGTGCTGCTGGCTCCTGTCATCCACCTCCCGTGACACGTGTGAAGGTCTCCAGCAAATGGCAGAGTAGGATATGTGCAGGAACTGTCTGGTTAATCACAAGTAGTGTTTGCAATGGGAAGAGGGGAGTGATGTGGACAATAAAACAAAAAAGATCAAAGAAGACCTCAGTAGGTGTGTTTTGAACTGAATCAATGAGGTCCTGGCTCTAATTTTCAAGACCAGAAGATTGCGGTAGCCAGAAGACAAAATGCTGATGGGAATCTAAAGGCTGGATTCACTTTAGTCATATATGAATAGGTATCTGCTTTGCTAATCATGTAGGCTCCCTTTATGGAGAAGGATGAATGGTATGAGGCAAGGTGCCTCTCTTGTTTTATCAGCTTCTTATGGAGGAAATGGATGTGCTTTCATCTATGTGAGATGGAGGTCCATACAGAAACTATTGGGGGGAAAGGTTTAGAAAGAAGTTGCAAACTTAGGTGGTATGAAACAGTAGTAAAAATATTGGATTAACATGTGATATTCTATGTGAAATTCAGGCTCCATTGTGCTTGCAACCCAGCCTGCAGAAGCAAAACCTGCTCTGGCTTTGACCTAATGGTGATGCTCCCAGCATGCATCAGGCCTTAGGAGCAGCCAGGTTAGCCAAGATGTAAGAAGGAGTGAAGCGAACAGTCATATTGAACACACCACAAGAGATTCAAGGGTATGTTCCTAGCTCAGAAGTTTGGATCAAGTAGTAAGTTATGTTTTTTAAATTAAGTTTGTAATGGTGAGGGGTATGATAAATTACCCAGTTTGGGCATCTAGATGTATTCCAGAGACAGTTCAATTTATTGCTGAAATATGAGGTTAAATCATTATCAGCTTTCATAACTTCACTGAGATGTAATAAAACATTATTCATCACCCAAAACAGAACACTTGAAACTATTCTATTTAATATATTTTTAATAATAGAAGTGGAGGCTAAACAATTTATCTGCGGGGGCTTGTCCTTAAACATGGTGGACATGAGGAAATATGGTGTTCAATATAAGTTATTCGAGTCATGATTTTGAAGGTATAAATCAAAATACAAAGGATTAGAGTGAATATTTTTTTTCTGGAATAGCAGTCTTAAATTATCGACCTAAGTATGACATCTATTGAATGCATTATTGTTAAGTATGTGGTGACTTTTCTTAAGACAAATTGATGTGCAACTTATGTGATTTGCAGAGGAAAATGCAAGTGTATGACGGTGCCTCCAACACTCTGCTCTGGTAGCCAAATAGCATATACATGATCATGCTTCCTCAGTCTTTTAACAGTTCTCCTTGTACTAGTCTCTGCAGACAAGCAAGCAGTTGATACTGGAAGTCAAAGAATTTCAGCTGCATTCCGTTAATGTATAAGAAGTTAGTGAAGCCTGGGAAGCTGTCTGGGGCTGTGGGTTTTGTTGTACATGAGTTTTTCTTAGAATGTTCCACTTGCTGTAAAACCTCTGCATGGAGGGGTGGACCTTTGCTTAAGGGTATATTTGAGATTCAAGGTATTGGAGTTCCTTACTTGCCTCTGGCATGGGCTAAATATCTGAAACTGGTCTTTGCATTCCTCTGTCTTAAGTACTTATCTTTGAAGGGGAGGAAGTGAGTCTTCCTTTCTTCAACTTCTCCTACTGTATCTCCTACAGTAAGCTGCCTGGATCAAAGGCGCTTACTGTATATTCTTGCAATTGCAGGCCCTAGATTTTGATGGAAAACTACATATTTTATACGTAGACAGGCTCCAATATGATTTGGACATCTCAGTTCTTGTGAAGGTGCCCATTGATAGCTCTCTACCTTTTTTCCTTCCCAGAAATTACCAGTTACAGATTGAGTATCCAGTGAAATCTTCAACAAATAGTTAACCTCAATTGTGAAAACTGAAACTCGGAGAAATTTTGAAATTCTGTCATTGTTGAATCCCTCAAAGCAAGGATTTGGGATTATGAATCCTAATCCCTTTATCATCCTCAATTTGGTTATTTTGTGGAGTCCCAATTATGAGCTAGCGTTTTTATATATACTTATATATAAAATGATTTAAAAACACCAAAGAGAACGATTGTACTTGAGCACTATTTTATAGACAAAAGAAAAAGTTTCAGGAAAAACATGTTGCAACTCATTCATGTTCATTTTCTGGGGAAGAGGTGGCTTTGCCTGGAAGTGATGAAGCTCCCAAAGCTCCCAAGGCATGGCTAAAGACAAGGCATAAGGCTGAAAGGTAATGGCTTAGGAAGAGTCTGCAATCGGTGTCCTGGCTGAGTTATGTCTCTATGAATCACAGGGAGGGGGGAAATTGAACAGAAGGAAAAAGCGAATATTGAATCTGAAATGGAAATTTAAGCATTTATGTATTACAGCTACATGTCTTTGGTTCTCGATCCTCTGTCTTTACTTTGATCTTAACCTCCTTTTTTTAAAGGGAGGTTTCATTGTAGCAGGTAAAATTGGGTAATTTTGTTCCCGCAGCCCTTGAAATCAATTTTTGTATCCATCATTGGACAGGGCATAGGTGTAACCTGGTCAGTGATGGATACAATTCCATCATTGTGAAAGATGTTTCCTTTACAGGATGTAAAACAGTTGTTAATGAATGTACATCAGTAAACACATTTTCCATGACTGTGAATGCTTAGCTGTCAGAAGACCATAATATTGTGGAAAGATCTGCCACTTTGATCTGTGTGGCCTTATGAGATCTACCTAAAAATTCAAATGGTAAAAGTAGGATTATAAAACTGACTGGTGAAAAAGATTGAATGAACCTAATGCTGCTATTTAATATGTTTTGGTTTGTGGGTGTTGTTTTTTTCCTTCTTGCCTGATTCTTGGTAATAGAGTCAAATTCTTTTGGATTTTTATGAACTTGTTTCCCATTCCCCTGCCCCTCAAAAGATCCCAAAGTGACATTATATTACATTGAAGTGCATGGGAAAGCTTCTACTGACTTCACACAAGCCTGAAATTAGTTTGCATTTTTATTTGAATTTCCCTTCATTTGATATTGTGTTGACTGTACGTACCTGTATTAAGTGCAGCATTTCTTGTTCATTATGCTTTCAGTGCTTGCACACTATATCCAAAAACATTTCTAATATTTGAGACTGGAATGTGTATTTCTCTTCGTATTTATAGGAAACCAATTGCTATTAACCATTTGTTGAGTGAACATTGAAATCTGTTTTTCCTAGGAGCCATCATTTGAGATGCTTCCGTTGACTGGGAAAACAATAATCTTTGATAGCTTTCCTGATCCTTCAGATACCTGGGAAATAATTGAGACTATTGGCAAAGGAACATATGGAAAAGTTTTCAAGGTGTTAAATAAGAAAAATGGCAGCAAAGCAGCAGTCAAAATTTTGGACCCTGTTCATGTAAGCTACTTCAGTTACTTGGTTTGTGCTTATTTAATTGTAAGTGAATGTATGTAGTATTTTTTTTCTTTTAATCTTGGTAGATCGTTTGCATTAGAAATAACAGTGAAATAAACTGCATCCACCTGTCAAGTATGAGGCTAGCTATCGGTGCATTTTCTGTATCATAAGTGGCCTTGGAAGTGGTTGCATATGGTAGAAATCAGAAGTATACCTAAACTTTGTTACTTTTACTTTTGGTTCCCCCTTGTTTGTCTGTTACTTTCAGAAGCAGAGCTGATTATTTTCCTATTCAGTACCAGGAGTCTTAGCTTCTTCTGTTTATACTGTTGTTCCCTTTCTGTTTGTTTTTTTTTACATCCTTACCAGTAAGAAAGTTATATACTTTTAAGTGCTTTAAATGTATGTTCAAGCATCTATTTTGAGTACATGCTTTTAGCTGAGCTACATGCTATGAGTGATACTTTAAAAATGAAATAGTGTGCTTAATTTTTATTGTTATTATTGGTTCTGCGTTTTCAGAATGTGCTAAATACATAGGTATCACAGAGGGATCCATTTTTTCAAATGGAAGATACAAAGGTAATAGCTCCTACACACAAAGCACCAGGTGACTGGGAGGTGGAATTGTTATGTTGTAGAGTATGTTTTTGTTCTTAGTAACTGACATTTGTTGTGTGGCAGATAAATGCTCAAAGATTAAGGAAGAGGATTATTCTGGTTTGTAAAGGCATACCCCATTAACTGCAGTGGTGCTGCATGTGGCTTGGGATTTTTCTCGAGAACAGTAACCCACAAAACATGGACAAGGAACTGTTTCTGGTTTGAGTGTCCTTTTTGAGCTCATCCATTGCACTCCCAGTACAGGGCTGTGAGGCATGTGCTTCCATTGCATCACCTCTGAGCAGGAAGGGAAATGCACGTCATGCCATTTGAAATGCTGCAAGTCTGGAGCTGCACAGCCACAAAGGGCTCTGTCTACCCCCGCATATCACACAGTGTCAAATCATGATCCCATGGTCCGTAACTCCATGACATGTGTTTGTTAAAACATAGTGTCTTGCATTATCTTTGCTGTGTTTCTTGTTGATCTGCTTTTTATTTCAGCATGCTTTCAAAGCAACAAAAGGAGGCTCATCTCAATTCAGTATCACTTACCTCTCCCAAAGTAAACATGATTTGCAGTCAAGGGATAAGGATCTCAATGAATTCAAATGCATTGCAAACCCTATTTTTGACTCTGGTGCTTTCTGTAAACAAGTTCTTGTGCTTACAATGAACAGACAGGACTTTCTTGCAGTTGGTGTTTGGCTAAATGTCCACATGGCAGGAAATTATTCTGCTGTCATCTGTTTCACAAGTGTTACGGCAGGGATTACTGAACCTATCGGGGAGACTTTCAATGTTGTGTACACTTTGAAGGACAGGCGGGAAAGAAGATATAATAAAGCTGATGCTAAAGGAAAGAGAAATAGATTAAGTAGGAGGTAAAAGACTAGAATGTAAAGAAGACAGAAGAAATAGAATGGATAAAGATGCAACATAAGAAATTGAAGAAGGGAAAAGGTATAAGTGATGAAAACAGATTTCTTCTTTCAATGAAAAATGGAAGTCAGTAATGCAGTCAACATCACACTCTAAGACTTTAAACTGAATATATTCTCCTTTTTATTCCAAGAATACTATTCTTGTTTTTCCTTTCCTATTTACAGGAGGTCTGGAGTAGCTGCTGTACCTCCATGTTACTGTTAAAATGGCAATCTTATGTTAGAAATAGGGTGAACGCAATAAACTAGTTCTTTTTGTTTAAACTGAAAGTATTAGTAATGGCTGCAGAGGGAGCCATTGCAATGAAGAAAGATAGTTTCTGTATTTTCTTCTTTAAATTTTATAATTTTCTTTGAAGATGGTTTCAAAATTGTGCCGCTTGAGGGGTGGACTGAGAAAACAAGCGGAAGGAAAGGTGGTTTTATATTGTTTGGTTTAACTGATATTTCCAAGTTAAAGTGGGAAAGTATGTTATCATGGGTGATGTGAGACTGAAGTAAACATTTTATGATTGGTCAGATTCTTTGTCTTGAATAACAGCTCAGCTTTTTGGAACTGAATCAGGAAAGTGAAGGTGTTGAAATGAGAAATGAAAATAGAAATGAGGATGCTCTTAGTCTTGTCCTGAGACCTATAAGTAAATACCATTGTATTTTAGAGCTCTTAGCCAAATTATCCTGTCTAAGTTCATGTGGAAATATTCCCTCTAAGATTTCAAAAAAAGATACTCTTATGCAGGCAAATGTGCTCAATTCAACCAAATATTTCAAATTGTCTTCCTTCATAAAATGTAGAGGAAGATTTTTCTTTCTAGTATGCACAGAAGGAATTAATTTCATTCTCTCATTTCTCCTTATAACAGTAAAAATCGCATAAAATTTGAGTACTCCTCAGGAGATGGAAACCTCTGTTAAATCATAGTAGGACAGTGGACTAGTTCTCTTCCAATTTCCCCATGTCATCCAGGGCCATTGTATATTTTGTGTGTAGTTTTTTGGCTTTTTACTCTGTTTTTTCATGGAATTTTTTTTTTTGGTTTTGCTTTATGATCTATGCTTTTGGTTTTGCCAGATACATTTTCTCTCTTAATCTATTCTTATCTTCAACTCTTTCCTTCCTCTTCTTTTTCCTTGCTCTGCCACCTTCAGGACCTTGGTTCTTCCTTCCTTGCATCTCTTTTTTAATTGGTTGTATTTTGTGTTGTGCTTATAGGAAAATTAGCTTAAAGTGAGTTCCTCCTAATTTTGGAGGAGGAAAATTTCTGCAGTTTTTTGGCTACTCCAATAAAAAAAATCTCTAAAGCACTTCCTTGTGAGAAGACTTATTCTTGTAACCTCACTGTGAAAGTTTAATGGCTCAATTCCTGAAGATACGGGTGACAGGCAAAGTTCTTTGAGAACTTTGGTCTCAAGACAAAAGGCTAATATAAGGAACATGAGTTAGATTTAGCATTGGACAGACCTGTATAAGAAACAAGTGAGCAAAGTCCACTTAGGGGCAGATGCCTTTGGTAAACAAAATGAGAAGTGTCATTCATTGGGAGTACAAAGCATCCCTTTTCTCTGCCATGGTCACAGTCTATTTGGCAGTGGTGAGACAGATTTTTGGCACTGAGTAGGTGCTTTTCATTGATATGAAATCCATTCATATGGATAGTGGAATTCATAGGTAGCCTTCCTCTAGAATTGATTTTACATTTATATTTCTTTTTGGGTGGGTATAAATAGCAAATTGTATTAAAAATGTTTTAAATCTGGAAATGCATATCTTAACATTTTTCTGAGATCTAAACAATGGGAGAAAATGACTGCTGCTGTTCTGCCTTTACATGTGGCCAGGATGGATTGACTATTTTCTCAGCATGACTGCAGCACAGTCTGATAGTGTCCCTCAATGAGCAATTCCAGCACATAGGTGGAAGGGGTTACCTGGGTTATCCAGTGCCCACCATTGCTAGTATCCATGTTTGATCTGAAAGGGTTTGCACAGCTCCTGCTGCATGTGTTCACAAAACTTGTCCCCATCTCTCACCTCTAAATGGATTTCCCTTGCTGCATAAGAAACCTGACTTCTGTAGTGAAAGACTGACAAAAAGCCAAAACTCTCATAGGTCAGTAGGAGAAGCCAGAGAGATCATGAATGTTCCCAATTTCTATGATAGTAGCAAATGAGAAAAATTCCCAGACGATTCTAGAAAGTAGGATGATAAATGAGTAAGAAATGGCTGCAGTCATTCTTTTTAGTGCACAGAGGGGTAGAGAGGTAACTCCAGCTGCACCATCTCTAGTTGGGGATGCCCTTGAGAGCAGAGAAGTAACATGTGGCTTCCTGAGACATCTGCATACCTTACTCACTTGTGGACTGCAAGGACTGCCTTGAAATACTCCTCCCCTATTCTCTCAAAGACTGCTCTGTCAGACCTGATGTGTTCATTAATTGAAATTAATAAAGACCAAGTGAGAAACCAGATGACTGTTTTGTATTGAGTAAACAGAATCAAGCTTTCTAGCCCTGCAAATGATAAAAAAACAAACAGAACATGAATTTTCTTTGTATTATTTCAAACTACATTTGAACAGCCAGAAAATGCTATGTGTTGGGTTTTTTAAATGGCTATCATTATTTATTGACTGTTATATATTTCTCATTTGTGACACTAGGATATCGACGAAGAAATTGAAGCAGAGTACAACATTTTGAAAGCTCTCTCTGATCATCCCAATGTAGTCAAATTCTACGGCATGTACTATAAGAAAGATACGAAAAATGGAGACCAGCTTTGGCTAGTTCTCGAGGTAAATAATTCAGAAAAATAAGAGTTTTCTTCCAGTTGGCATTCCTATGTTGAGTATAAACTTGGTGAATGAAATGCAAGTAATTTGATGTTTTTCTTTAGAGTGGTTGCATGTGAAGTGATAAATACTGTTTAGTCTTTTCAGTGTTCTAAATTAATGGTCTGCTTTGAGTTCAGAACTGTTGTTTTGATATTATCCTGATAGTGTTGTGCCTTCAGTATTAGGATATAAATTTTAATAGAACTTCATAGGATTTGCTACCTAAAATCTTTGGTGAAAGGCTTGTCATGGGAATCTTTCTCTGGTAGCATTTCTTTAAACGTGACTAAGATATGGCATAACAGTTAATCAACCATAATGTTTTATTTTCTAAATGAAATGATAGAAACTAATTAATTGAATTGCTTTTTTTGTGTGCAAATAAGTGCACAAATAGATAAGTAAGCCAATAAAAACAGGCTACTGCCCAAATACTGTTGAAAGCAGGGGGATTTCCTCAAATGAAGTCAGAGCAAGGTAAGGCCTGGAATTTGTGTGTTTTGGTCTTTAGTTTTGACTAATCTATGAGCGAAGAGCTTGATCATTACTGTTTTCGTAGATTCACTATAAACTATTCTGCAAAAACTTCCTCCTCTCCCCAGAGGAAAATGGAGAAGAATGTCTCTGTTGGGAGTAGTGTGCCTTTCGTAACAATCAAGGCTTGTGCTGATTTGATCAGTGTTTGATAAGGTTGAACTTTCTGTTAAATTAGCAATTATAGGGACAGTTGCAATTGTTTGGCAAGTAATGTATGCTGAGTATGTAACAAGCTGAGAACCCCCGATGCCAGTCCTCTCTGAGTTTGTGCAGACCCTTTAGAAGAATTACCGTTCTTGAATTTGCCCATAGATGGAGAGCCCGGCACAATGCGTAGAGTCAATCACTCGCTCCTTTCCAATCCTAAAAGTGAGCCTTTATAGCAGAGAGCTTACATCAAAGCTCTAAGCCAAATAGAACAAATGGATTTGGATATGAAGAACCAAGGGGATAACAGAAGTCATCTCCAATCTCGAGCAGCTGCCGGCATTTGTCAGCATTGCAGCACAGGAGAATCATTAAGGAGGATTTGAAGAAGGATAGCAGCGTGGTTTTCTGTTTGTTTTGGCTGCTCCTTCAAAGCAGAAAGGAAAACATGTTATGCCTACAGTTAGCTGGTGATGGGTGCCAGCACTGCCAGTTCATCAAGGATAGGAGTAGATAGATCTATTGCTGCCTAAGGAAAGATATTAGGACTGCTACGGGTCCTGACAGAAAAAGGAACTAGCTCATGTCTGATGTGATTGAGAAGGGGCAGCCAGTGTGAGGGTTCAAGGGAAGAGTGGCATGGTCAGAGGTGGGCAGTTAGGGATAAGAACTCACCAAGACCAAGAGAAGATGTTGCAGTAACTCCTGTATAAAATGAAGAATGCTGAACAATGCATCTGCACTGCTGCATCTGGCCTGGAGTGAGTCTGCTGTGCTGGTGCACTGTTGTATCTGGTGTTTGGAGAGAGAAGTTTAGCAAATTGGATGCTTCCAGATGTTTTTAGCTAAAAAATCTGCAGACTCAGAGCCTGCAGCCTGCAGCAAGGCTCAGAGCCTGGGGAGATGCTGATCACGTGATCTCCTTTTGGCATGTTACGTGGTGGGAATGACCTAGGCTAGTGTATCTAAAGTTTAGCAGGCAGTTTCATGTCATTGAAGCTTCTGGGACTTCAATTATTGAGCTCCATTTGATTTGAAGATTTTGTCTCAAAAAATAATACAATTTTAAGAAATGGGTAGGAGTATGGAAACTTGGATTGCTGTGATAGTTTTGTCAAGAGTGGGAAAATCTGAATTCAGGGACTGCATTTTTTTTCTGTGAGGGCTCTCTGAGTAACAGGCACTGGCTGGAGTGAGTCCCACAGGAAGAAGCAGGACCCAATGGTCTCATTTTGACTTTCAAAGACGTAAGCCTACCTGCGATAAACTAGAGACATTGCTATATCAGTTACTTCTCTTTTATATGAAATAGAGGACCTTATGGTATGTACAGATGAATAATTTATTTAGGATTTTCCTTTGGTGTGTTTACAGTATGCTCTTGTTACATACAGCAGTTACTATCACAGATATATTTCCATCTAAGGGAATAAAGGCAAATTTGTGGAGTTCAAAAAAAGCTTTGGATAGTTGTTCTGTATAATGGAATATATAATAAGTTATAAAAAGAAAGCAGATATGCACCTTCTTTTGATATGAGAGATTTACTATAAAGCAGTAATCTTTCTTTCCGGAAATTACCATAATGGAAAATTAACTAGTCCATTTGGGTTTTGTGGGGGAAAGGAGGTTGTCATTTGTCTAAATATTAGTAGGTATTTCCAAATGACATATATAGAAGAAAAATTAAACAATTTAAAATTGCTTTTTCATATTTCTCAATATGGATCATTTCTCAGTAATGTCTTTGGTTATAATTGCTCCATTCAGACCAACACTGAATATTTTGATCCATTACATGTCTGAATCAGCCTTGATTTCTCCATTTCTAATGTGTCCCTCTTTGCTTGCCAATTATAGCAATTTTTCACTCTTGAATTATATACTATTTTTTCAAGATCAAAGATGCGTGGCCACAACTATCATTTGATACTTTGAAGGTTTAGTTAATACTCGTAATTTCTCTGCATAATGAGTATGAGTATTTCATAATGACATTGTGGTTTGCACAGTTCACATCTTGTAAACAGCTGGTGAGTATGTTATGGCCTACCTTGGTGGAAAATACTGCATATAGAAAAAGCTGGTTCTGAGTAACCTCTAACAATTTTTGCCACTATGGAGTAAAGCGGAAGCCCAGAAAAAAGCCCCTGAGTTTTACCATTCTACTATGTAATTAAATAGCACATGAATACTATGCCTCTCACATTCTAATATTTAACATCACTTTGCTTTCTATGCATTTTATTTTTGGTCACATCTTTACTAAAGATGTGAGGTTATTTGAAAAAAAAAACAAACCACCAACAACAGAAAGCACACACAAAAGAAATCCCCGCCAGACCCCACATTTGCGTTGCTTTTGCTTAAATTCTGGATTGTCAGATCTGTTAGCTTTAGTGGTTAGTGTAATCAGTCATTGTAAAAATGCTTGGGCTAAGGCTTCTCTTTTTGCTTCAGACACTAGAGGGTTAAACACTTAAATTCAAGTGTGAAAGTAGAATTTTGCTGTATTTGTTCTCAGTTTACATGTTGGGTCCCTTTATAAAGGGAGTGACTGAAGCAAATGGGATTTGTGTGTAGGGAGAGAGGTTTCCTTGTCCTTGTTCTCTGTTGGACAGAGAGGGCTGGAGGCTTCAGGCTATGGGAGAGGAGTACTATAGGAAGGAACAAGGAGCCGGGACATGCAGAAAGCAGACAGCCAGTTTCTTGAGCTCCAGAAAGGATGTCAGCCTTTGTTGCAGTTCAGAAAGCTGCTGACTTCACTGAAACCAAGCCCTGGAAGCAAGAAACTGCCTTGCACAGACACAATGAGCAGGAAGAGACTGGTTTACAGACCACTTTAATATGAATTCTGTCCAATCTAGTCTTTCTTATTAATCATTCCAGTAGTTTATTTAAAAGAACAAAACAAAACATTTTTTAAAAGGGTCTTTTGAGCTTTGTGCCCTTTTGGTTCTCACAAAATTCTCTTTAAGAATGTCTTGGTATGTCCTTCAGGATGTTCTTGCTGCTTTAGGGTCCTATAACAGTTACTGAGTCGCTGTAGATCCTTTTACAGTCACCAGAGAGAAGCAGGTAACTCCTAGATAAGCTGACCTGTCCTGCACGCTCCTGAGAGGAGAGGAATTGCCTTTTGGCTGAGTCTGTTTCAGCTTCACTCCTTTTGTAAAAGGAGCCTTTAGACAAGCCCCATTGTTTGGATCTGTACTTCCCCAGCTATGCTTTCAAACTCAATAGGGAAGATTTCTATTGCAGTCATTTAAATTACGGTGAATTATACTAAATTATTGTCTTTGTCTAGGAACACAGACATAAAATGAATTATGTGTAGGGTGGACTTGATAGTACTTGGACTACTGTCTGAACCCTGAATCGTGCAGAAATGATGGTACAAAAGAGGAGGATGCATTGAAACGTTTCCCAGTTGGTGAAGAGTGAACAAAAGCAACGTGCTTCTGAGCAGGCAATAAAAGCTGTGAAGTGCTCACTGTTACTGCAGGCTGCCATATTCGTTTACCAGATTTTTGTGTTTTTCAGAGCCTCAGCTAAGTTTGTAGCAGTCAGGAGAAATACTTCTGTTGACATTATTGATCCCACACTTAGGCCCTGCTTTTTCTCCCTGGCCAAGTGAATGGTTTTACACTCTAAGTGTGGGGGTTTTTTGTGGGTTGTTGTTTAGTTGTTGGGTTTGGTTTGTTTTTTTTTTATCACTGCTGATTGTGTAGAATAAAATGATGACTTGCACTAAGTTTTCTGTATCAAAATGTTCTGTCCTGGTAAGCTGCCTCTTGCATTTGCTCAAATTCCCGGGCTTTTTACTGAACAATGCCTTTCAGTTTCATAGTTGGGTTAGCTCTGATTTTTTAAAATGATCCTTCCATTTATTTGATTTCAAGAATTTACAGCTGTTTTATGCTATTGCCAGGCTATGAAGCTATAGTTAAAACTCCTTCAATATTTCTGTTGTAAATATATTGTCAGATGATTTAGATCTCAGTTCGTTTATGCTGCACTGTTCCAAATCATAGCTTGATACCACTTAGCTGTATACTGTTTTGGGGGAGGGGATAATTAATACATTAATTTCTTCATTAGCAACTTCATGGGGCTGTAAATGTATTATAACATAAAGAAAGAATACAAATTCAGGGGTGATGCAGTATGAAGTTTGCATCAGGAAGAGCTAGCAGTGGAATTCAGCTGGGCTGTACCCGGTAAACCTTTTGTACAGCACTGTCAACTACTTGCCTTTTTTCATTCTGTTAGAGACAAAACGCCATTACAAATGTTTTAGGACAGATAAAATTCTCCTTTGAGGGGATTACTTTTTTATCTTGTGTATGTAAAGCCCGGTGGCTTCAATTATGGTGAGTTTGAAAGAGCTTTCAAGAGTAGATCACATTTTGAATATTGGAAATATGATGCAAAACAGGATTCTTTTATACAGTATGGGTCATAATGTTATGTTTGGATGACTTCTTGTAGTCCAAAAGTACAAACAAGCCCTGAGAACCATAGCTTAAAATAAAAAACTTCCCTTTTTGATGTTTCTACAGCTGAAAAGTAGCAACAAACACCCATGAGGCTGTGACTAACACAGCCCTGAAGGTGCTAGATGATGTAAGAGAGCAAAACTATAAATATCACAAGTTTTGTCATCACTGAAATGACTTGGGAAAGATGTCTGTTTCAGTGATACTTTTCATTCATACTAAATCGAAAGCAATCAACTTTACCTAAAAGCAGAGAGCATTGCTATAGTTTCTTTTGGTTATGGGTTATCTTGTACTGTTGTGGGGAAAAATAGGAGCCACAGTGCACATCTTTCTTCCATTTGAGGTGAAATAAAAGCTACACTGTACAGGCAGGAGCTGTGTATTGAACCACTTGGCCCCTGTGTTGTGAGTATTGTGAGACTGACAACAGTCCATCGTGTTCTGTCTTTGACATAGAAGGCAAGGCAGGGGACTCTGGAAATGTTTGTATTGGGTTTAATCTGTTCTAATAGAGAAGATCTGTTTTGAAAAGTTGAAGATGGATGGAAATTTGAGTGAAAAAGGCCCCAAAATAATTGTCTTCACTTTCCTGAAGAAAGGCAGGGTAAGGTTAATGGACTTTAGGAAAGTATGCTTCACCTAGCTTGGGGAACTGGTAGGTAGCTGTGCTTTGGAAAAATAGTGTAAAAGTGAAGGAAAGCAAGATAGCTGGATATTATTGAAAGACATTAAACACACAATAGCAAATTAGCTGATACAGAGAAGAGATAAAAGCACAGTAAGAGGCAAAGTAAGAATGCATTAAGGTTTCCTTCCTTTAATGTTTCAGAATGCCTTCAAATAGGAGAAACCAAAATGCACAGCTAAGGTAGTTTTATTGGAAGCAAGAAAAGATTCAGGTTGGATAGTAGGAAAAATAACTATCAGGCTAGTGAAACACAGAAACAGGCTACTTAAGAAGATCGGAGTCTCACTCGGTGCAAGATTTTTAGAAGCAGGTTAGACAAATATCTGTCAAGGACGACCTGAAAGTACCAGATCTCTACACAGCGATCTTTTGAAGTGCCTTTTCACAGAATGTTAGGGATTGGAAGGGACCTCAAAAGATCATCTAGTCTAATCCCCCTGCCAGAGCAGGAACACCTAGATCAGTACTAAAAGGAAGGTACAGTTGGCTCAGAGGCTGGCAGCACTGCAGTACTGCATGCTCAGTGGAACAGATCAGATTATTGCTATATTCTAAGAACAGAAAGAAATAGACATTAGTGCCTGAGATGCTTTTAGCATTCTTACATGTGATGACATTAAAGCGAGGTTGGACAATGTGACTTTTTCATAACTATCATTTGTGCATGCCGTAAGTTGTGCATATGTGATGTGCTGCCCAGTTATTTATGTCTGTGCAGCCTGTAAAGATAGGGAAGGTATTAATTGTAGTTGCCTCGCTATTCACATCTAAACTACTGAAATGAGATGAAAGCACCTTGACAGCTGCAGGATGCAAGAAAATGTTACCTGACAGCTTAGTACAGATGCATAAATCAGGAGGAGCTGGATGATTAAAGGCTGTAATAGCCCTAACAAAAGTGCAACTGATAGTTTTCTTAAAAGCGAAGTTGATACTGAATCCTTATTCAATGGGCATCAGAATCAAGAAGAGCTGAACAAAGAGAAGTGTATCAGCTGGATCAGATGGAAAGTGAATAATACCTACAAAGAATACCTGCATGACTGTGATGTGATGGCAATTCTAACTGACATTTCATGTGTTAGGATCATGCTATTTTATAAATCTATTGATGGAGATGGTTTTGCATACTAATAGCTCAACTACAGTAGCACAGAGTTGTGGCAGATGAGTGGGTGGAGGACTGTATGTCATCCCAGTATGAGTCTTTACCTTCTGAATGCCAGAAGATCACAAGGGAGGAGCCCTTCGCTACTACTGTAGATGTCATGTATGGCCATCAGAGCTACAGCCCTTTCAGGCAGGTTTTCACATGGATCAAGCCGCCTATCAAATTATCCTTTCCCTTGGTCTGAGTATGCAAGATTTCCTTAGTCCTTTCCCCCTGTTTCTGCTGTCTAAATATCCAAACTAGGGACTGAGTACTGTAAAATCCAAATATTACAAATCATAGAAAATGGTAGCTTGGAAGGGTCTTTTGGAGGCTATGGGGTCCATCCCCCTACTCAAAGATGATTAACTTCCATGCTACAGGTTTGCACAGGGTCTTCTCCATTCAAGTTTGAAAATCTTCAAGAATGGGGATTACACAGATTTACTGCATGATCTGTTCCAGTGCATAACTACTCTTGGTGGGAAAAAAATTTCCTTTATGTCCAGTAGGAGTCTACTATCTTGCAGCTGAGGATTGTTGCTTCTGATCCTTTGCTGTGTGCCTCTGGGAAGCATCTATCTCTGTCTCCTCCACTCCCTTTTAGGTAGCCTGAAGGGTCCACTTACCCCCCCTTTTTTATTTGCTTGTGTTTGCACATAATTTTTGCGTTCTGTCAGTGCAGGCACTGAAAACACTGCTAGTAAATAAAATCCCTATAAATCACAAGGGAACAATAGAAGTGACTAACATTAAGTTGATAGAAATTGCTTGTGTACAAAGTTACCATGATAATGTTTCTAAATAACATCCTTGTGGGAGAATCGCTAATATCTTCCCCTCTGTGTCTCATATGCTGGACATTTATAAGAGTCTCTCTCTTTAAATTAAGTTTATTCAAAGCTTAAAAAAGGATTTTTACCATTTGTTGGGGAAAAGCAGCCTTTGGAGACCTCCTGAAAACAGTTCAGACTGAAGGGCTTTGTTTTTGTATGCATTTCGCATACCAGAGTATGTGGTATCTGAGAACCAAACAGAAAGCCCGTTCAGTTTACATCATCTGCTACCTCTACTGCCAGACCTGAGCTACCAGATGCTACCACCACTTCTCCCATACGCAGTTTTCCTCCTGGGATTACTAATTTCTTAAAATAGGTATTATAAAACTGATACAAACCACAAGAAATGTATCTGTGCATGCAAGAGAGGTGGTGTGTGTGTGTGTTTGAGAGTGTGGGAGAGAAAAATAGAATTATTACACTCTTCTTCCAGAAGAGCCCATGTCTCATGACAGGTTGAAGGACATTTGTGTTTGGTGAGTTACTTTGACCTTTAGGGTAGGAAGTAGCCCTGTGGCACAGCTCAGATAGGACAAGTAGCTTCTGCTGTGTGTCTGTGTCCCAAGTTCTCCATGTATTCCTTGTTTGCTCCTTATAGTGCCTTCCATTAAGGTGTTCTGAGGAGATTTTACCAAATGATGTGGAGTAATGACATAGACTGATTAGCTGTTTGGCCATGTGAGTTCACAATGTTTGCAATGAAATAATAGCTACCAGGGCCTCTCTTCTCTAGATGCTTCACTGGAAACCAGAAAGATCTTTTTAAAAAATTATCTCTGCCTTCATGATTTTTTGTTGTCCAAGCATTACAGTTAGCTTAACTCAAACACGGTAACTTTGGTAAGAGACTACACAAGTTTTTTTTACTGTGGACAGGTTGCTGCTAAGAAGCAGCAGAGATCATAGTTACAAGATGCAATGTTTAACAACACCCCAGGAAACTTCCAGACTGACAATACTGCTAAATAATGTTTATCCCCTAATCTCTCATTGAAGGGCTGTATGCTTAAGGAAATGTGATATTTATTTATTTATTAAAATAGTTTAGGGTTTTTTTTCCTCTTTAAATTTTTATATCATGAACTAGATCCTAATCAACATCTTTAAGGATAATTTATCTCCCTGTCTACTCAGATTCCCAAGCAAACATGGTCCAGCACTGTATCGGGCAGGAGTATCATAGTTTTCTGTAGCTGCTTCTTTTGAGAGGGAAGAGAAGAGCCCAACTCATTATGAGGGGGTCTTTTTGAGGTGTTTATGGTAATCTTGCATTGAACACACATGAAATTTGATGGCCTGAGTTAGGAGAAAGAATCACTGTCTGAACTTCAGTTATGTGCATGGTTATAGGGACATGTGGCAGCTTCACCTGCAAAAAAACCCAGACAGTAGAAATAGGAAATGAGACCGGATGCAACATTTTATCCATGAGGACTTGTTTAGCCTATAGAAAAACAGAACAAGGTTAATACTAACTTGTGTCATCATTGTCGTCATTATTCCCCCTCTCCCGCCCCTTGCAGCTCAGAGCACACACATACAGTGTCCGCCGTAATCTCCTTTTCTAATTGTAGTTGTATTCCAATAATCCCTTTTTCTCCTTATAGCTGATTGCATTCTAATACTTAGCCTTTTTTCCCCTCTTCCTCCTATGCTGGTGGTCTCAGAAAAATACAAACTGTGTCACGTAAGTAAAAGCAAAAGTATTTGAGACAGAAGGAGAAAAGGAAAAGTTGCCCTGTGCATGGAAGAACTTGTATCCATTACATCTTCAGCTGAACTCTGCCTAAGCAGCCACCCTGTCTTGGGGATAAGTGGAGGATTTCCATGGTGGTGTGGGTGACTTCTAGTTTTTTTCCTTCGAGACCTCCTCAGCTGACCCTTTACATATCCAGGATCAGTTTTGGTTTGGTCTAAAATAATCACAGTTTTAGTAACTTACTTTACCTGATATTTTAGATAAATATCTTTATTATAAAATAAAACTTATCTCGTAATAGGGATTTATATCTTATGAAAGGGGTTGAAAACTTAAAGTGACATGTTCAAGAAAGTAAAAATTAACATTGCTGACCCAGACAAATAAATTCAGTCTTGGCTTTACTGCCTGAACACTGAACGAGGTAATTTCTGAGATACAGTTTCTTTCTTCCATCTACAGAAAGAATATATTCCTTTCTGGGTTATTTTCTTTACCTTGAACAGAAAGGCGAACAGATATCCAGCTCTGTAAAGAAAACAGAAGATCCATCTATAAGAAGCAAAATTTTAATATTAGATAATGAATAAAAATAGTTTGAAGAATATCATATGTGTAATTTATTTCGCCATTGCTTTGTAACTTGTCAGACAGTTTCAGTGCCATGAAATGCAAGTGCATTAAATTGACCAGAATTATTATTGTCCCTTTGGTTTGATTAAACATGGTGGTGATGTGGTGAAGTTAAAACAACAGAGATCCTGGAAAGAAAATGTAATTGTTTTTTAAAAAAAAAAAAAAAAAAAAAAAAAAAAGTAAGTAGAAACAGTCAATGGAGAAGGTAGACCAGCATGGCTAAAGACAGTAAATTAAAACCTGCTTGGGAGTCTGACCCTGATCCAACAAAGTGCTTGATCTTGTCATTTAAGTATATGAGTTCTTCCTTCTCTAAGCATACATATTGTCCCACTGGAGTAAGAGTGAGATTAAGTGAGTTCCAAGATGGTTGCCATAGAGTTCAGCATCTGTCAGACCAGAGCCTTCATTGACATGATGGAGGACACATGTTGCAGCAGGACTTATATATTGAATGGGTTTGTGTAGGCATTCATGTGTTGCGAGTTCAGTGCAACCCAGGGGTTCCACAGGCAGTCAGAAAGTTATTGTTATGTTCGGATACCAGGGGCTGTAAAATGTTTTGTACTAAGGTGCAAGTCTTTTTGTAAAAAGTCTCTTTTGGTGGCTACTCCAACACTTCTTAATTCCTTTTTATATCCCTCTGATGTTTTGCAGTTGTGCAATGGTGGATCTGTGACTGATCTTGTGAAAGGATTTCTGAAGAGAGGCGAAAGGATGAATGAACTTATAATTGCTTACATTTTACGTGAGGCTTTAATGGTAAGATAAGCTCTCAGTGAAAGGACAGTCATTATTCAGCTCATATTTATTTCTTTGAATGAGTGCTGATCATGTTCCCACTAACACGGCTCACTATCTTGTGTTATACCAGTGTTTAATGAAATCAAGCTAAAGTGTAATTCAGACAACTCTTTTTGAACAAGCAAGGTAAAGAACAATTAATGTGTTTGATTATTAAGAGAGTGAAAAATGATTTCTGACCATTGATTAATTTCCTTAGTAAATACAGTCCTGCATCAAAATCACTTTTCTTTTGAGAAATAGCAGAAATATACCAAAAATACTGTTCGACTTCTTACCATGGTGTGCCAAATGTTTTTCCAGTAAGAATGACATCTCTGTGGTTTTGGATTTTAAAAAATTCCGTTCAAAGTTTTTTTGTACTTTTCTGCTACTTTTCTGTCTCTGCAAATGTAATACAGAGGACACAGCTGTCAGTAAGAAGCTCATGTTTACATCTCACCTTCCAGGGACTTCAGCATTTGCATGAGAACAAAACTATCCACCGTGATATTAAGGGAAATAATATCCTTTTGACCACTGAAGGAGGAGTCAAGCTTGTGGATTTTGGTATGTTATGTTTATTTATATATGCAACAAATGTTGTACATCTGAAGTATTGAAAGTATAATAGAGTAACAAATCAGAAAAAATTAATTATATTCCATTTTTATTAATTTTTTGAGTTCTTAATTAAAAATCACTTGGATAATGAAAGTTACTTTTTGACTTGGTAGAAAGAAAATGTTCACAGACTTGGTTTTTTACAACTTTGGATTTTCCAGCAATTTTGCTAATGCCATTTTGATAGCATGGCTAACAAATAGAAGTTATGGTGGTAGTAAGTAACAAATGCTTTGGGGCAGACACAGTAAGTGAAGTGGCAAAGCGAGTTAATAGGGTTCAAAATAAGCTTAGGGTTTAGTTGCTCCAGGACCTTGTGCAAGTTCAGTAAAATTAGGAGTTGATAGCCAAAAGCTTCATGTTGTATATGAGAGGACTTGAAACTTACTAGATATTGTGAAGAATGAGAGAGCTCTACCTCAGTCACATATACTTCATTAGTTTAATTTGAAAAAAAACAAGAGATAGTACCTGAAGGCAGTAGAGGAGGAGATATTATATAGGAAATCCCCACCTTCTAAAGTCTGGGAAGACCAACAGATTACTATTGGCAAGTCTAAATCTAAGATTTGGCATTAAATGCAAAGTGTCTGTTCAAGTCTGTTAGACCTGAAGTGATTCTTGAACGTTGTCATTTGGTTTTACCACCAGAAGGCAAAAGCAGAGATAAAGGTAAGAGGATGCCACCCATTATTTATCAGCCATACCACAGTGATTTGCCTTAAAAGTATAAGTAATTATATAAGAGGGGTATAAAAATCTGCAATGCTTGCTATTATAAACTGTTATCTTCTGGTAGCACACCATCTTCTAATGTTTAAACTCAATTTATTGGTCACTACTTTACAGCATAGCAGACAATTGTAAATATCATGATTCCATTCAGCAGATGGAAAATCTTCGTTTTTACTTTACTCTTCTATTTCGTTAATGAAATTTATTCAATTGATACATAATAATTGTTTAAACTAATCATGGACTTTTAGCTCCCGTTAGTGTAGGGTCTTCCTGCTAGTAGATTGTGTTTATGCAACTCTCATTACTTCATACATGAAACCCCCACAACTGTTAGGCTTGCTAATTCTTCTGAAAATTCATGTATTCATGTTCATTATTTTATTCCTCAGATAAAATAGTCTGTTGAAAAGCCTTCAGGCTTCCTACATTATTCGCCATACACTTACCGGCATTTTTCTATAGTCTGGAAGTATAATGTGAGGCAAAATCAATATTTTTGCCCACAGGTTTTTAATGCATTGTGGATACTAATTTTTTTAAGGTGCTGAAGGCAATTAGAGCCGTTGAGAATCAATGCTTCTGAAAATTAATTCACTTATGCAGATGTCAAAACATACAAGCTGTAGGGATGGGGACCTGAATTCTTTATTCCCCAGCTATTACAATCTGTTGCTAAGGCTATAATTGAAAAATAATCTTAAAATCTTGTGGGAAAAATTGTGATGCCAAAGCACAATGAGAACGTGTGCAGGAGACAAACGTACATACACACACTTTTCTGTGGGTTGAAGAGGGGCCTGTAATAATATCTACAATCCTTCCTCTCAAAGAAATATAGGAACTAGACCTTAACTTAGAAATAGATAGAAATTTTCTTTTTCTTTTTTTCTTTTTTTCTTTTTTCTTTTTTCTTTTTTCTTTTTTCTTTTTTCTTTTTTTCTTTTTTCTTTTTTCTTTTTTTCTTTTTTTCTTTTTTTCTTTTTTTCTTTTTTTCTTTTTTTCTTTTTTTCTTTTTTTCTTTTTTTTTTTTTCTTTTTTCTTTTTTTCTTTTTTTCTTTTTTTCTTTTTTTCTTTTTTTCTTTTTTTCTTTTTTTCTTTTTTTCTTTTTTTCTTTTTTTCTTTTTTTCTTTTTTTCTTTTTTGCTTTTTTTCTTTTTTGCTTTTTTTGTTTTTTTCTTTTTTTGTTTTTTTCTTTTTTTCTTTTTTTCTTTTTTTCTTTTTTTCTTTTTTTCTTTTTTTTCTTTTTTTCTTTTTTTCTTTTTTTCTTTTTTTTCCCCCCTCAAAACCAATCTGAAGCCAGTAATGAGTAGTTTCAAATGAGAAAAATGTATACATATTCACAAACTCATCGTGGAAGACATACATTCACCCTTCAGGCTGATGTTCAAGATATTCAGCTGGGATTTGGGAGATTTGTGTCTTCTACTTAATTTAAACCCACATTAATCAGATTCCAAGAGTGTTTTTTAGCCAGGAATGTGAGTTGATCAAAATCTCTCATGTTGACACTGCTACAGACTGTTGTACATAAACGTTTACTGGATCAGGGTCTGAATCTTCATAGCCATCTTTTTACTATGTAAGCCTCTGAATCTCCGGGGTACAGAATGAGACAGATACGCAGTCATGATCTCTTTTTCTCCTAGTAAATACTCAGTGGAACCTAATTTTTGTTTTAGGTTGAACCAGTTATTACATGGGGCCAAACAAACATACAAAAGTAATCACACAGCCCTTTCTAGCATGCACATAGCTTTTCCATTATGGAGAGGGGAGCAGAGACAGTGGATCAAGAACTCCTTCAACCACCAAACACCTCTGACAGAGGAAGTGAGCCCTTTCCAAGATAATTTTCTCTGTGCTATTCTCCTGCATTCCTGCATGCTGGTGGTTTGTGAGATGTTCCTGAAGAACCCTTTGCTCTCCTCCTCTGATACTCTTCATGGAGGTTTTCATGTAAACAGGTGCATAAAACCACTATCTGAAAGATAGACCTGTGAAGTGCCTTATGGAGAGCAATACTAGGAAAGGACCTACTCTCAGTCTGTGTGTTGTGTGGTCATATAACTTGAACTTGTGTCTCTTTTTTTTCTTCTGGTTTTATTTTTTTTTTGAAAGTACAGTTAGGAAATTTTAAGAGTTGTAAGTGGAAAAAAAAGTTAGCCTTCAGTGTAGTAAATCACCTTTAATGGATTTTATTTGCTTTGTTCTTTTTGTACTCTGAACTTGGTGTATAGCATACCACCACTGTGAGTCCTTTCTTGCACAGCAGTACTGACTTTCCAGAAGCTTCATTTTGTGACACAATTTATACGCATTGCCTTATGGTTGTTGTGTCATAGACATTTATGTGTGCAGTGACCACGGTTTCTGAACACTGCACAGTCTGTAATGCATGACCTTCACAACACTCTTATGAGGAAGTAAATTACTATAATTCCCAGTTAACAGCTGGGAATCTGAAACTTTGAGAGACTGACTTGCTTGAGGTGACACAAAGTCTGTGGAAAAGCTCTCCGAAGATCCAGGCTAACAGTCTGAACTGTTTGCCTTTCATAGAGGCATTGATAGTTAAAGAGATGAGAAAAACTTTGAAAAATACCATGGCAGTGTCTCACCCAAATTGCTTTGAGGAGTGAAATTTTTGCTTTCCCTTAAAATTTTGCTCTAGTATTGCTTAATCACCCCAGGAGTATTCTCCTATCTAAGAAATACCCAATCCCAGTTGATAGATTAATCATCAAATCAAGTGAAAGAGTTTATAGCATCTCCGCACCAATGCTCCTGGAGCTCAATTGCTTATCAAGGGGATCTTCTCTAAGCACATCCCATGATCACAGATTGTCACTGAATTCATTAAACTTCTATATACATTACAAAGTCCAGATTTTCCTTGTAAGAGAAGAATATTGACTGAAGGCAGATTCACTACCTGAACATTTGTGGGAATTAGCTGTTAAGCTCTTCTGTTGGAAGACCTTTGGGGATGAATGTTATGCCTGAGAATCACAGCAATTATGCTCCAAGCAAGGAGCATCCTCTACCACAGCAGTGCAAATAAGAAATACTTGCACTATATTCAATTGTAGCTGCTGTGATTTTCAGTATAGGATAGAGATTTGATTAGAAAAATATACATTTACATTAAAGTAAATGCTCTGCAGCAGTTTCAAGGGTGACAGCTATATAAGATATTGTATAAAAAGAGTTGGAGGCAAGCAAGGTGTGAACTAAATTCCCTTTGTATAAATATTCTTAATTACATTCACAGTTGCTTCCTAGTGTTCTGGGAAGGAAATCTTTTATATTTCTTTCTCAGATTTCTGGTTGTAGGCAGTGGATTGATGTTAGAGAGACAGATTTCAAAAGAAATTTTAGCCACTAAAGGTGCAGAAAAGCACCTACTAAGATTTTCAAAAAGTTCTAGCATGTAAATACAAATTAATTTAATGCTAGATACCTTTTGACAGTTTAGTGATGAATTTATCTGCAGCTTTTACTGCCTAAATAACTTTCAGTGTCTGACCTTGTTTCATCAGTTAAAAAAGTGGCCTGAGGTCACTTGCATATTTAGCACACCTCATCTGTAATAAAAATGCCTATATTCATCTGCATCTTACAATGTGTAATCAATTTCATAGGGAGCTGAGTGTATAACATCTGCTTATGCTGACAAATAACTTGCTTCTGTGAATAATCCCGCTCAATTCAATTTCTTTTCTTGAAGTCAGGATGCTGCACAAGGCCTTTCATGTATTAACTGATGTTAGTCTAAGACACAATTCCCATTTGGAAACTCAGCTGTCAAATAATGCGCTGTTCCAAAATGGGAGGAAAGAAACTTAGCTGTATTATTATTGTTATTATTTTGTCTTTGGTCTGAAAACTCCAAGTGACATTTCAGTTTGAAAGATTTGATGTGTTTCTGAAATCCCTTGCCATTGCAGTGAATCTGGGAGCTTGAAAGCTAGAGCTTTCCACACCTATGTGTTATTGAAAGAAGAAGATCCTAGAGAACACAACTCCCTGTCAGCAAACTAGACAGGTTGCTGATGAGAGTCATGGAGGAAAGAATCATTTTTCCACTACAAGTTTTGAAACATCCACAGTCACATGGCAAGTGATTCTTTTAGCTAAAAAGAGGAGAGTGTAATGCTGATGGAAAATTCCTCTTCAGCTGTGTTTTTGAAGGTAGACCTTGTAGGCTGATAGTGTTGAACAAGAGCACAGGTAGCTCATACTTCTCCAGGACTGCTGAAACCTGCTGTCACAGACTAGAAATATCTCAGGATAAGCAACTCTTGCCTTGGAAATGTCCAGAAAAAATCTAAGTATAAATTGTACCCCACCTAGACAAATGCATAGTTTTACAGAAGCACTGAAGGCCATGTCCTTCTATATATCAAATAAAAACATACTTTCATACCACATGTAATTAGACTGTTGACATTATCACCATGAAAGGTTAATTGGAAAAAACTATAAAGTTAGACATCTAGATGGATATTAGAAATATTCAAGTTCCTAAAATGAAAAAAAATGTTAGAGGACTCATTAAATCTTTGGAATTCAAGCCTATTTCTTAACTACGAGAGATCCCATGATTCCCCTCAGTTTGCCTAGTACTGTCACTGTGGGAAAGGGAATATTGAAAAGGATTGGCACTGTCCATCTTCAGTTTCTTCTTACCATTTCATTAGTGGTATCTAAAACTCTGTCATTAGAGTCTCTGGATAAGCAATACATAGGAAAGATCTAAGAGGTTTTTATAGGTAAAGGAGGTTCTAGTGGAAGACATGGAAAGAAGATAATGCAGTCTCACTGCTGCTGGCAGATGGTGGAAAATTACAAGCTGTTCTGCATGCAATTAATAGAATAATGACTTCAAGGGTTTCTCTAGTACTGTGGATAAAAAGATTGCATAATTAAAACATGTATTGTAACATTAATGAAATACGTAGCGAAGGTAAGATGCTTTTTGTACTTCAAACATGCTTAGTTTGAATTTTTCTGCTTTTGTTTCAAATGTTAGAAGTGTTGGATTTAAAAGTTGTGTGTGAATATTGTCTTGGCATTCAAAATGCAATTTCAGATATCACACTTTGCATATAGCTAGCACAGTTTTATCGTGGTTGTATAGTAGCCTGGGTCAACTAAAGATTTAACCTGAGTATGACTCACTGGGGAAAAAATGGATTGGGGGAGGGAGTACTGTATTGTTTTATTTAGACATACTGAAAACTGACATTACTTTGCTTAATACTTTAACTATTTCTTCCATGTAGTTTGTAAAGTGCAGGTAGACAGAGGTCAGCTTTTGTGTTCGGAATGTAATAGGGTTGTTATTTTGTTATGGAGGGAATGATAATTCTTTTAAAGCTATTTGAAGTCATCCAAAGTTAAGAGCCAAGGAAATCTTAATGCTGGCATTTCTGGATGGCCTTCTTATTATGCAAAATAGCAATTTGGTTTAACAAGCCAATTGTAAGACACTTTTTTTGGTAGTGTAATTTATATTAACTTTATTTTTACTTTAAAATGCATGCATAATTTCATTTAGACAATAATAAATGAACATATTCTTTTCATAATTCAATTGAGTTCATAAAACAAATATCTTGGAATTTTTTTTCCCTAGAAAGAATGTGTAGAATTCTGCCAACATTCTCTGTTGTTTCTCAGTAGTGTTGTGCTACTTCTTCCTTACAAATTATGGAATGTTAGTAATGCTTGACCACTGCTAGTGATCAGTAACAATTGATCAACATAAGATAGACTGCGTAGGTGTTTTTATGTTTTATTGCATGACATTCATGCCTATTATGATACAGAAATACAGGCCAAAATATTTAAAATTCTGTGACTATACTAAACAAGTTGTTTTTGAACTGTAGATGAGCCAGGAGCTGCTATGATGACAAAGCAAGAGTAGTAAAATCAGTTACACTGTACAGCATGTCCGAAATAGTAGGGACAGTCTCAAACTAATTAATGAGCCCATGGTAAGACTCCATCTTAATAGTTTCATCTGCTTAATTGCTCACCTCTCCTGGGTTTTTTTGATGCATGAGAGTGCTTTCTGCCAGTCTTCTGGGGAAGGCATCTGAAATCTTGGGTCAGAGGTTGGGAAGGGAAACACAGCACTAAGCTTCATCCTTTCATCATGACACCTCACCAGCTCTCATGTTCCCTTGCTGTGACACTCTGCTATGGCCTCTCCCTGCCACGAAGAGGTTTGTTAGATGCAGTTTATAGACCTATCCTTGTATGGCACATGGCATTGCAGAGGGACAGAAGGCTCACAGGACTGTGCTGCAAATGTACGCAGTGCAGGTTGGCCTGCAGTGGACTGGGAGTCTAGAGCCACCTTGTGCTCAGTGAATAGATTTAGAAGTCAATTGTAAGTCATCCAAGTGTGAGCATTGGGGTATTTTGGGGAAGGGCGTTTTAATCTCTGTCCCTTTTGATATAGGTCATGGTTCCCAGCCTTGCATATCCTACTGACATTGAAGAGCAGCTCAGCATGATCTTGAGTAGTTTTCCAGACTTCTGTAGACTACTTATTCTGGAGTAGTCACAATATCCTATTGTGTCTCTTTCTTCTTGCCCCATATTAGTTATAAATGCTGTCTGAATTGTTCTGCAAAAATGAAACAATTACTTAAAATAATTTAACTTGAAAGTATTCAAAAATAAAATAATTTTCTTTCTGCCCTTAGCTTACTTTAAGTGATGAATCATAGCAAGACTTGTATTTGCCTTAGTCATTCTAGCATGTATCCATAATAAAGCTGTCTGCTTCACTGATTCAGATCAAAACCAGACTATTATTGTGTTGTCATTTCTGCCGACCGTATAGCATGGCATTCACATGTTGCTTCTAAAAAGCATTTACTAGGGGACTATGGCAGAAGCCATTAAAGTAAAAGACTTTGAAGAAAGCTTTCTTCATGAGCAGCTTGTGAAACCACTTTGAACCCAATCAAAGTAATAATTCCAAATTTTTCAAACCAGAGTTAGCAGGGATAAGATGGATTGCACTGACTTGAGCTGTGGAGAGTTTTCATTGTTGAATGTTTAATTCTTTGTTGAAGGCTTAGTCCTTAAAAACTTATTTTATGGGCCATGCGTGAATGAAAACCTTTGTGCTGTCCAGTAACTAAAAAAAAAAGAAATCATGTGGCCAAATGCTGTATCTAGGATAAGCTCTGTTCACTTGGTCTTTCAAATATTTTCTTCTACTAATTCACATAGATATGTCACTGATGGTTTAAACATTAAAGAAACTTGACACAGAAAGCTGGTGTCATATGCCAGAGACACAGAAAAGAAAAGAAAAATAGCCCTTTCTGTCCAATAAGGACTTCCTCTTGGTCTTCTCATGGGTCACAAAATAGTCGTCTCTTGAGGTTATTAGAAACCCTCTGGTCTTACCTGGGTATACTAAGACCCATTCATTTTTACCTGAAAGTTGAACCCAATGACTCTTTTGTACTGAAGTTTTCCAGTCCTTAGGTATTTTAAATATTCTGTCCCATCAGCATAGATGTTGCCAATAATCCAGATAATCTTAACAGGAAAACTGTGTCATATAACAAAGAGAAAAATCTACAGGGTTTTCCCAGTCATACAAGTAAAAAAATCCTTTTTGGGTCTCAAAAGTGGCAGTCAGTTTGAAATCTGATACGTAAGGAAGGCAACATCTAAGAAGGAGGACTTTCCTCACCAGCGTACTGCTCCAGATTGTGTGTAGCTGCATAAATCCCTGAGGCTCCAGAGAAGACTAGTTCTCCTATCTGAATGCATCTGGCCAATTGTGCATCAGGAAAACAAATGTTCCTGTGCATCCCTTTCAGGAAACCAGCTGAAGCCCCGAAGCATGAGATTTGATTAGAATCATTGGCCTTGTGCCGCACTGAGCTGTCGGGAGCATGTGGAGGGCAGCCCATGGTCGCCTGCTCCATTGGAGGCAATGGAGAAAGGGTGCAATCAGAATCATAGACTAAGGGAAGCTAGATTACAGTGCCTCATCTTCCTGCCCAATACCCTGTAACATGAAAGTTCTCAGATTTCTTAAAGGAAGAATCTGTATTAAAACCTTTAGTTTAAAAAATATTATCTATCTCACAAATGTAGTGAATGTTTTGCTTGCTTTTGATCACTGTTTGCTATTTTATTATCAGTATGTACCTTGTAATGATTCTGTACCTAATTTAGGATTTTCATTTTGTTCTTTATATGCCTAACAATGCCTTTTCTTTGTCTTTAATCCTCGTGGTAAGTTTACTGTGAAAGCCACTGGACTTTGATTCCTTTAGTTTCCGTTTATACCACCCTATACTTTATAGTACAGATTAACTTTTTTAGCCCCCTTTTACTCCATGCCTCTTGGTTTTGTAGTAAACACCATGGATTTTTCATTTTCCAGGCAGTTCAATACATGGTCTTCTTGAATACTAAGCTTTTGATCTTTCTGGAGTTGTAAAGGGCCATTTGGTTATCTTTTGGATATGCCCTATTTCAGTTAAAGATTTACATCTGTAGTGCATGTTTTCCTGCGTACTTGTGAAATTCCAGTTTTCATCATTAAAACACTATGTGCATTAAAATAATACATAAAGACAGGGGATGTGGCAACAAAGGACATAGAAAAGGCTGAGGCAGTTTTAAGTCATCTTTGGCATGGTCTTTACAGGTAAGACTGGCCTTCAGGAATCCCAGATCCCTGAGACCAATGGGAAGGTCTGGAGCAAGGAAAACTTAGCCTTGGTAGAAGAGGATCAGGTTAGGGAGCATTTAGATCAATTGGACGTACACAAGTCCATGAGACCTGCTGTGATGCACCTGAGAGTGCCAAGGGAGCTGGCCAATGTCATTGTAGGGCCACTGTTGATAATCTTTGAAAGGTCTTGGAGGTTGGGGGAGATTCCTGAGGTGCTGTCACTTCTATCTTCAAGAAGAGTAAGAAGGAGGATTCAGAGAACTACAGGCTGGTCAGCTCCACTTAGATCCCTGGGAAGGTGATGGAGCAAATATTCCTTGAAATAAGTTCCAAATATATGAAGGACAAGAAGTTGATTGGGAGTAGGAAGCATAGATTTATGAAAATGAAGTCATGCATCATCATAACATAACATAAAATGCTGCTGAAAATTCTGTATTTATTTTGCCTCCTCATCTCAGCTTTAGTTCCTATTTATTTATTTCCATCTTATTGGTCAGAACCCAATTTTAGTTCTAGATTTAATTTGAGAACTTACCACTGAGCAGAAGTTCTCAAAGTGTGCTTTTTTATCAACAGCTTACCTAAGGAAACAACATTGCTTCTGTGTTCTTTTCATTTAAAAGTTTGCTTTTGAGGTCAGTTGATAGTCTGTAAGGAATTCTGAGTATTGACATTGTTTCAAAAAGTTTTGGAAACATCCTTGTAAAGTCACCAAACTGACCGGTTGTGTCCTTATGGCCTGTTAGTAACATTTTCTGTTAAATACTTTTATGCTTTCTATCCATGCTAAGTAATTAAGCCTGGGAGAAGCTCTCTGATCTCCCTTTACAGTCTTAGTGGGGGTGCCACCATACTTGCAATATGGTTGCATGTGGTTACGCACCTGGTGTCTTGTGATGTTTGCCATTTGGACTATTAGAATTGCTTTGTTTTAATCTTGTTCTTTCCCTGTTGTCTTTTGCCATTGTGGAGTATGAAGGAATTGTGTGTTAATTTTTTTGCATTTTGCATGCATTTCAGCTGATATGTCTGAAATTATCCTGTCTGGATAGGTACCATTACACCAATAGAAGCTTAGAGAAGGAAACAAAGAAATGAGACAGTGTCAAAGATAACAGCAGTTATAGAGGAGTTGAGTTATGACCCCACCATTGTTGTGTGGGAAGTAGCTGCTTCCCTGTCTGCATCCTGGCAAGAACAGCAGCTTCTTCTCCAAGTGAAGGAAAACGTTAAACCATTAGGACCTGTTGCCTTCCGATGTAGTAAAAAGGTGAAGTCGAGTGATTTATGACAGACTGCCTTCACAGTGTTGAGCAGAGGGGCAAGGAAGGAGAGGTCGCTTTTTGCAGCAAATATAGAACAGGAATGCTAAAACCTATCTGCCAGTGGGCTTAAGGGGAATGCAGTATAAAATGCTGTTGCTGTTTTACATCTGTTTCTCTAGGAGATTAAAAAACAATTGGGGAGTAATTCAAAGAATTTCAGCTTGTTTCGATGTGCAAGGTTAATGGTGTGAGCAGGTTTTGGTCCAGAGATTAGCTTCAGGAATGATCAAGTTGCAGGTTCTTAATCCAAAGAAGGTCACAAAGATGATGCTTTGATAGGAAAGTGGATGCTGAAGGCACAAATGAAGAAGGGTTAGCCAGAGGCAGTGCAATAGCTAGAGTGTAAGCCCTTGGGGTAGGGTCTGTGTTTTTATGTATGAATACAGTGGCTAGCATATTGGGAATGCAGTCTTCCTGCTGCATGCTGAATGTGAATTTAGTAGAATTTGCTAGGGCTCACTGTTCCCCCATTAGCATCAACCAGTACAACAGGCACACTTCTGTCACAGGACATAATCATAAAATGTTGTACAGCCTCCTAATTTAGATCAGAACAGTGCCTGCTCAGATTGGGCTCTATTATGAGACAAATCTTTCCTAATAATAGGGAGCTCATTTCTACACTGTTTTTCTTTTATTGAGTACTAAGGTCATAAGTAGGTGGCTTTACTTCCAATGTAATTCCAACATGCCAGTTTTTGCAATGAAAAGCTTGAATAATACTCATGGTGCAAGTCTGCTAATTTCCAGGTTTTGTTAGTAAACTAATGCCTGGGGAAAAAAAAAAGAAAGTCTTTTTCCAACTACATGCACAGTATTTACTTTTGGCTATGGTGTGCTTTGGTACTATTAATGCACTTATTTACTAAGCTCTTTGCTTTCATAAGAATTAAAATTAGTGTGTAATAAAACACCATTTTATGACATATTTTTAGATTTTCTTGGGAGAGTATTTGACTCATTAAGGGGGAGGAGCAAGATGTTTTTGTTAGAAAATATACAAGTTTGAAAAAGCTGGCCAGCTATATGCCTGACTGGTTACTGAAATGCTGGAAGAAATTTTACTAAGTGTGGAATTACATCATCTTTCCTTTATACACAGAAAAAGCCTGAGGAAATATCACTTGTCATAAGACCTACGTTCCATAATCTGAAATGCCACTTTGCTGCTAAGAGCAAAAGGGTAAAAAAAACTAAACAAAATGCACAACAACAAAAAAACCCTAAGAGCCTGAAGAAACTAATGGTGAACAATTCAAATTAAATCAGCTTTTTACTGAAGTAAAAAAACAGGGAGGAAGCTAAAAATCCTTCAGTGTATTTAATAATTACAGTTCAAAGAGAAAAACAAGCAACAGTGCATAGACAGAGAATACTGTGCACATTAATGTTCCTTTTGTGTTTTGCTCCTTATCTCAATAGAAAGTTATGATTATTTGTGAAACCTGACACTGGAATCATAAAAATTTAGTTAGTGTCTCCCTTTGCCTGCAGATCTGAATTCTGTTTCCTCTTCCAAGACTACAAAAATTGCTTAGCACAAGGGACTCCCACAACACATAGGAAGGGAGAGGAGAGGGCAGCCTCCTCTCCCTCCAAAACCAAGGATCACCATTTACATCACTGCAATGGTGACAGACCCATGGTGATGTGTGCTCACTCCTTGCTTTCTGAATGATGTATTTTGCTGAGGGCTTGGAACAGCCCCAAGCTCTGGGAGCCGGAAGCTGGACCTCAGTCAACAGCTTGAGGTAGCAAAAACAAAGTGCCTGCTTAGCTAAGCCAAAGCAGGATTGATGGACTTTGTGCTAAGACTTGCATTGTACTGCTTTCCATGGTGCAAACACTGTATATTGAACTTTCTGCAGGCACAGAGAGTTTTAAGTTTCTTGAACCTGGAGTAGAGGGAGACAGACACAAAAGCAATGGTCTGTGTCTCAAAGGATCAGGCAGGATCTTTCTTGCTGCCTTATTTTCAGCAGTTACATACATTTCAGTGACAGACTGAGCTGAACACTTAGCTTTAGAGTAAAAAAAAAATAGATCAAGCCTTCTATGGTTTATTGACCTCCACTAAAAAAAAACCCCGAAACAATCAAATTCTATCTAGGCAGAGGTTAAGTTAGTATTTCCACTGGGTGGTTAATGTGAATTATGAACCATCTGCAAGGTTTTCAGAAAGCTAAGATCAAGTGTATTCAAACCAGACAATACAGAGTTGAAACTGGCTAATGGTGATCACTGGAGCGTCATATAGTTCAGGATAATGAAATGGGACTCACAGAGTGAAACTGAGTCTTTTTACTTTTTTTGAACTGAAAGAAGGCATACATCTGAAGGCAAAATAAATGAGCATCAGTGTCAATCAGAATGAGCTTGGAACAAGAGTAGAACACAGTACCTTTCTTGCCATCCATGATACCAGCACTTCAGAATATGCCTCTGGTGGACCTCACGGTTGGCTATGACTCATAAATCCATAATAGTTCAGGACTTGCTAGTGGAGAGGCTACTTTTCTCCACGTGTGGACCTCACAGTTGATTGTGACTCACAAATCCGTGATAGTTCAAACATGCTAGCCAAGGGACTTTTTTTCTCCATGTGTTGTACTCTTTCCTTTGCACATCCTAAAGCTATTCTCAACCAATACACGCTTGTTTTGTAAGAGAGGAAGTTGGTGGCAGGCTGGTTGGGAGTGTGCCACAGCCCACTCAAATTCCTAATATTTCAGTGTCTTAACTTAAAACCTTAAGGAATCTTGAGACTTCAGAGTTCACTTTTCAGCTCTTGGCTTGAAATAGTTAATTCCTTAAACTACAGCTCATGTTACAAAGCTCATTTGCAGGCATTCGATTTTTCTTTGAGAATGTGCTTTGAGTATGGAGAGACTTCTAGTTTTGTAAGATATGTTGAGGTTTTACTGTTTTGTTGTTTCTTTTTTATGGCAGAGCAGCTAATAGATGAGGATAAGTATCTTTTATAGTGTTCAACCTGAAATATATAAATAATGAAACAGAGGTCTAGCATCAGTACTGAGCATTAAAAGGAAAAAAGAATCCGTGGAAGGTACAGTACTTTTTTTCCTACTAAAGTGCTTTGCTGCTCTCCTAAAACAGGATATAGAAAAACTGTAATTAGCCAGTCAAAATATATGAAGTCAGATTACTAATGAAATGCTTATTTGGGACTAAATCCCAGTCCTACTGAAGTCACTGGAAACAAAGGGTACAGAGAACCTCAGCTGAAGGGCTGCGTACCTTTGAGGACTGGGCTTCTCCTTCCAGAGAACTGGAAAGATGTATGTGAGATTTACCTGCAAAGGAACTCATAGCATGACAAGATGAGGATAGCACCATTCAAAAGGGCGGTCTTGGATGGACATAGCAGTGGCTCTGGTGATATCTTCCCTTCGTTCTTCCAGGTGTGTCTGCTCAACTGACCAGCACTCGTCTCCGTCGGAACACCTCCGTGGGCACCCCGTTCTGGATGGCTCCGGAGGTTAGATTCATGTTTCAAAACATTTTGTCCATGGTATTCAAGCTGCTGCATTCTGCATTTCTGCTCTTTCTTTGTTTTTCTTCCTGACTACTGGACCTTTCACCAAAGGAAGTAGCAGTGTCCTTTAAAAAAGCATTTTAAGTCTTTTTTTCTTACGTTTGCAAGGATTAACTTAAAATGGGGTTTATTTTTGAAATTACAAGGTTAGAGCCAGAGAGCGAGATGTTGCATTTCTTGCTAAAATGTTAAAGAGGATAGTGTACTGCCGTTGATCCTTTCCAGCCTTACAAGCTCTGAAACTATAGGTATCTCATCTCCCTGTGGATGGGAGGAGCCCAGGGTGGCACTGTGATTCATTATTGTTAGATTTCTACACCTGGAAAGTTTTTAATACTGTACATCCATAGCTGACAGCAAGAAATGGGAGAGGTTTATGAATAAATAAGATGTACTTTGTACCTTTGGAAATTTTTCTGGCCTGAAGTTGAGGCATATGAAGATATGTTTTAAGCTGAAGCAGGAAAAATATTTAGTTATAAATAAGCCTATACACTTACACTATTTATGCACACACAAACACATGCATATACATGTATTTATAGCACCTGAAACTTCTCTGTTTATACACATGTATTTTTATAAACATACTCTGTATGTACACATTGGTTTAGACGTATAGCTAATGGGATGAAAAATTCTAGATTCATCCGGCATTGTGGGTGAGCTGAAATGTATATGAAATAAATACATTTGCTGTAGTCCAGTTGCAAACACACTGTCGAGAAATTAGCTTGATCTTGAAACTGGCTGATTTGGCTGAATAAGGACCCAGTAGGAGACAGTGAATTCAGCTTTTGTTTTCCTACTTGTTTCACTTTATAGAGATAGCAGTATAACTCTATTAGTTATTTTGCAGGAAAAATCCATAGAAAAGAGATTTAGGGTTGCAGAGTTTCCTTCTGCTTCCCTCAGACATGGGATGCAGTTTACCACCTTCAGCTGGAAAAGCGAAGAATTCACACCCAGATGTGTGAATTCTTCCCTGTCAGATCAGGGAACATCTGGTCAGAGAACCTGGTGTTCATGGACACCTGCTTTCTTTAGTTTAAGCGTTGTTTTTTTTCAGCAACAGGATGCTTTAACTTGCTAAACATGTGCAAGTCTGTTTATTTCATCCAGTATCTCCATCCTGTAAGAGATTCCCCCAACTGTGAATGTACTCTTAAATTCAGACATTTGACCATCCAGTGATCATCCCAGTCTTTTATTCCAACAGGTGATTGCCTGTGAGCAGCAGCTAGATAGCTCCTATGATGCCAGATGTGATGCATGGTCACTGGGTATTACTGCTATAGAGCTGGGAGATGGAGATCCACCCCTGGCTGATTTGCATCCTATGAGGGCACTCTTCAAAATACCAAGGTAATATCTTGATGTGTTTATTTCTTGTCGGGTTAGACTGAACTTTTTCCTTAACTGCTACGGTCTTCAGACTTAGATTGCATAAATATGTGGAGTTTTCTGCTATTATTTATCCTAGGAGGAAGTTAGAAATAATAGAATCATTTAGGTTGGAAAAGACCTTTAAGGTCATCCATACGTAGACCTAACACTGCCAAGTCCACCAGTAAACTATGTCCCTAAGTGCTATGTCTACGCATGTTTTAAATACCTCCAGAGATGATGATTCAGCCACGTCCCTGAACAGCGTGTTCCAGTGCTGGATAAACCTTTTGGTGAAGATTTTTTTTCCCAGTATCCAGTCTAAACCTCCCCTGGCAGAACTTGAGTCCATTTCATCTCATCCCATCATTTGTTACTTGGGAGAAGAGACCAACACCCACCTCACTACAACCTCCTTTCAGGTAGTTGTAGAGGGCGATAAGGTCTCCCTTGAGCCTCCTTTCCTCCAGGCTAAACAACCCCAGTTCCCTCAGCTGATCCTCATAAGACTGGTGCTCCAGACCCTTCATCAGCTTTGTTGCTCTTCTCTGGACATGCTCCAGCACCACAGTGGCTTGTAGTGAGAGGGCCAAAACTGAACACCGTATTCATGTTGCAGCCTCACCAGTGCCGAGTACAGGGGGACAATCACCTCCCTAGTCCTGCTGGCCACACTGTTTCTGACTCAAGCAGGGTGCCGTTGGCCTTCTTGGCCACCTGGGCACGCTAGTGGCTCATATTCAGCCGACTGTCGACCAAATTACTTTGTCCACCTCTATTTTCTGCAGGCTCTCCTTCAAACATATGCACACATTGAGAAATTCAGAGCTGACTGTGGCTACATTGAGAAAAAGTCATATGTCCTTCTCCTGAGTGGACTGCTGCCCAATATACATGAGCACAGGACTTAACTGAGTCCCGTATATTCTATTAGAGAGAATGACTTATGATAGAAATACAGAGTCTGAGTATGCCACTGTGGTGAACAGGCCCCACACCCGTCCTCAAGAGTTATCTCATGTCCTTTGAAGCAAAGTATTGTTCCACCACGCAAAGACATTTAGGCTGCCGCCTTTCATTAGCTTATGCTGCTCCTGGCAGTTCCAGCAGTTTCAGTGTTGCTGTCCTCGGGCAGTGCAAGTAGCAACTTCTTTCGTGTTTTCTTTGAAGCTGGAGATGGAAGTACCGAAAGTGCCACTTAGGGAATTTCAGAGAACATCAATCTCAAAGTCTGTAGGGGATGATCATAGAGCAGTTTGTGGATTTTACTCTAACTGTTGGAGCAGTACCACAGCAGTTGAAACTACATAGTTTACATGTGTGCTTCAAGTTGTTTTCAGCCAAGTCACCCAAATTAGTTTAGATTACCTTCAGGTTTAAGAAATCTTGGCTGACTTGGCACTCAAGCAGAGCATGAATGCTCTTCTCACCTTTACTTGCTATGGGAAAAGCAGTGGAAAAACTGCTGTGGTCAGTCATTTCAGCTAGGCCTTCAAAAACACATCTGGCTTATACCCTTACCGACACTGGGCACCTTTCTGCCCTGGAGCAAATACAAGATCAGTAGCCTTTCATTACATTAGATAAAACCTGAAGGTGATAAACATTAAGCAGCACATAGAGAAAAGCAGTTATGACAATTGAAAAGGAAAAGGAAAAGTCACCTCATCTATAGATGATTCTTTTTGTCTTCATGGCTACACTCAGTGAAAATGGCACCTCTGTTTGAATGGAATATGGCTGTTAAAACAATTTGAGCCAAATTAACACCTAGAATAAACAGCTCTAACTCAGCAGAAAAGAAGTTAGTGTTTATTTACAATAGATCTGTATTTAGGCCTTCAATTGACTTCTGATTATTTTCTGATGAATGAGAAATAGTTAACAAAGAGCTAGTTCCTTCTGACACTTTGTTCAGCAAGTTGATTAATTCAGTCCTTCTCGGAAAACTTAAAATAGAATTTCCTTTAAAAAATTCTCTTAAGAAAGTATATTGTTTCAGGCTTGAAAAGAGAAACTTGCCATTACAAGTGAATAGTGATTAATGGGTTGTTAGTTTCATTTCCATTTATTGATTTGATTTAAAAAATTATAGTGATTCTTTGCTATGCTTGGTAGATCATCTCTATGCTATTTCTCCTTGTTAGTTATGTGAAGTAGGAGAACCACTGAAGCATTGTATCATCTACCCATGCTCCTTTTACCAGTATAAATCAATATATTTTTTCAGTGGCCTTCTAAAACTCATTACTCAGCCTGCCTTTGTACATTGTTTTTGTCAAGTAAGTAGCTTATTAACTTATCATCACACTGACCTTTGCAGAAATCCTCCTCCAACACTACAGCAGCCTGAACTGTGGTCACCTGAATTCAATGACTTCATTAACAAGTGAGTAACAATGGAGACCACCATAGCTGAATATGGAACATGTTTAAATGTCATGTGTAAAATATCTTTGTATTCCCTGTGGAAATCTGTTACTACTGATATTTTTCCTTAAAAACCTAGTTTGTAAATCCAGTTTGACAGCCACGTGAGGCCTCCAGATTTAAAACATGAAATAACATTTTAACACACTTGATGTTTCTGTTTTCTTAATATAAAGAATATTTAGTTTTAAAATGTAGTAATTTAACTCCTTGGACTTGCCAGTTCCTAACAACTTTCAGTTTCAGAGCTGTTGTGATTAAGATGGATGTATTTATTATGGAGGTATGAATGAACTACAGACAGGCATTTCGAAGCTTAACAGTGATCCCTCGATGATCATATGCTTTTTCTGCCAGCACAGGTGCTTGACTAAAGATTATGAGAAGCGTCCGACAGTATCTACTCTTTTGCAGCATGATTTTATTAAGCAAATTGAAGGAAAAGAAAACATACTACAAAGGCAACTCATGGAATTTATTGAAGTTCACCAACAAATGGGAGTCACTGAAAAGGCAAGGTAAAAGCAGTTAAAAAGTTGACCAGTTGGGGAAATTTTTATACTTTCGGTTTCGGAATGGCTAGTGCTCAGAGAATAATTCACTTCTCATAACTAGCTGGCCAAAAAATAGAGATCTTAATCTTTGGAATTCTCTACAGAGCTAATGGAAAGAGAAGGGCATCATGATTCACATGCAGAATGAAACAATCTTTAAATTCTCCTGTGTCTCAAGATGCCGATTAGGATCCTAGCTTTCAGAAAGCTAAGGTTAGATGAAATTGATGTTTGGCATTTTCTTACATTTGCATGGTCAGCTAATGTTTAGTTTAAGCTAGTATGCTAAAAACATCTAGTCGGGTTCCTGCAAAAATTGGATGCTACCGACTGAATGAAGTAATAGTGGTACCAGACCTTGTTTTGCAAACTTCAAATCTTATGTCTTATTGAATACTTTCTTTCTTTTACTGTTATTTATTTAGCAATATCAATTCTGCATAAATCACTTAGCACCTGATGGCTTTTATTTAAAACAACTGAAAATGGCTTGGCTCAATTTTACAATTTTAAAAAAACCCACCAAGTACACTGACATAATGTATCGGATGTGAAATGTAGTAGATTATTAGTATTGGTGTAGTAGTGCGACTTCTCCTGTGCTTCAAGGTAAAGGATGACAATTTTAGTTTTTTTGATGGAACATAAAATTTAAGAGAGATTTTGGCATTATCATCTGTATGGAAAAAGCATACTAAAATTTACCACATTTCCTTTCACACATATTTATAGTAACAGTATATACAGCAGTCTTCGGTTCTGATCTTGGAGAAGTTTCTGTTTACTATATCCTTTGAAGATAATAATAAAGAATATATTTCTAAATCATTTGAGATTTTCAAGTTTTCTTGGACTTTGTGTAAGTGGATGTGGCATGAGTAATAGTTTCTCTTTTCTGGCATTTCAGTAAAAACCTGTGCAGTTGGCTTAAATTTAAGCCTCAGAATGGATTTTTATGTTCTGTGTGGTGCAGACTTGACATTTATTTAATCCAGAAAGATTCTGGAATTGAAATAAGTTTATTGAATATCAGTGATAAGCACTAAAACAGCAGTGTAGTCCAGACTTTAAACATTATTTATTTATAAAGCACAGGGAAATATGTGGTAAAATAAGTCCAAAACACTAAATAATATGAATTTAAAACCTGATAACACTTGTGACATTGGTCCTTTCAAAGCATAAATACTTCTTGGAAATCAGTCTTCTAAGTCAATTAAGTATTCTGAGCTTTTTTACAGCTTTTATAAAAGTCACATTTGTTTTCTCTCAAGTCCTATTCTTTTTTTGAAAATCCTTTCATTTTTTTTCATGTAAATGCTGCATAAAGCAAATTACATGAACTTTTTTTCCTATACAATGCAAACATAAAGAAAGTGACCCATTTTGCATGTGCATACAGCGGTCAAGTGGCACAGGGACAGGACAGTCTGTTGGCACTTTTTCCATCATGTTTAGACTGTGTTTTATTAACTGATCATTCTTCATATGAAGGAGAGTTCAAGGGAATGTATTACTATGTGATGAAATTACCTATGCTTTTACAGTTGATTAAGTGTAATTTCTAAATGAATTTTTCCCGAAAATTTCCCAAAAATGGAACTTTCTCTCTGAATGTAATAATAATGTATTGTCTGAATCCATGCAAAAAAAAAAAAGTATTTATTTAACTAAGGGTATAATTCAAATGGCATGATTAAACTATTAGCTCAGTGTGTAGTGTCCATGTTTCAGTTTAGCAGTTTAAAATACTAACATGTAGGCTGCTACTAGTTTAAATGTAATTTGCAGTGATTTAACCACGTCTCCTCATACGTGAGTTTAGGGAAGGCCGTATGAAGGACTTCAAGTTAAAAATAACATTTTAGTCACGGTACAGCTTTAACACACTTATTGACTACATTTGCTGGAAGATTGTCTTTCATAGTAGTAAATGCATAAACATATTACCTTTCTCCTAGAAACAGTAAGAATAGACCCATCTTGATATCTCCTGCTATCTCTGTACAAGCAAGAAAAGCAGAGATTATTTTCCAGTAGCTGAAATTGTTATAAAGTATGTATATCATTTCACTTTAGAAGAAATTAGAATTCCAAGCCTGTAAAGGACATTACTACAGAATGTCATTTGTTTTTTCTTCTGTTGAATGATAAAAAGATTATACAGAGATCTTTGAATTCAGTAGTCATACTTTTTTTTAAGCCTTTAAACACTAATCATATGTATCTGCTGACCTTCAATCTGCACAGGGCAAATGGTGTCAACAGAAATCTGTACAGAAGTACCATGTAAATCTGACTGAGAGTCAAGAACATAGGCTGTGTGGTGACAAGTCACCTGGAAAAGTCTAATCTTAAAATCTACTAGCTTTTTTTTCTTGATTATCCTGTTCTGATACTGTTTTTACACTGGTGTGTTAGGGCCCTACTGTAGTATTCCTGAACTTTTACCAATGCTGGCAACTTTCCTTGTAAAGCTCCCTCCTGATCTGTAGCTCACACTCTCTCAATCCATAATCTGAAGGCATAGTTCTGCTTGCTGTCACTAGGAGGCAGGTAGTTTAAGGGATTAAAAAACCCTTCCTTACACTGAGGGAAAAAATCCTCCTACTTGTGTTAAGTTGTATAAATGGGCATGCCATATTAAACTCAGAAAATTTCGTAACATTGACTTAAGCTGAAAGTAGGGAATCCAGTTATTTTCTCAGTATGTGTTTCCTCTTCGCTTTGAATTATACTTTATTAATAAATATTTTGTATTTCTAAAGAAAAAGTAAAATGTCTGGAAGTTGATAGCTGAGGTCTGGCCACTGGGTCTTCCTGTGTTCCTGTGCACTACTCTTGTGTTCACTTCATACCAAATCACTCTCTTTGCTCAGTGTACTGAGGTGTAGTTTGGCTCTGACTGCCTTCTGTAGTGGTAGTCTTGTTGCAGTTGTGGTCATGTCATCTTATTTGCTGAGTGTGCAGTTGGTAAAATTCAGAAAGAAGAGATCATGTTAGGTGATGTCACATTCTCAGAGGTTTTTGCAGGAGGCCAGGTCCTCAGATTTAATCCTTGTGTACCATGTCTGCTCAGGAAGGGTGTGTGATCTCTAGGCACAGAGTGGAGCCACCTTACAGTCACTCCAATTAGCACCATTGTTCCTGAGGTATTTTCTAACATTTACAAGTCATTGAGTCATTAGGGCATTGAACTGAGCCCCCTGAACCTTCCCATTATTGCTTTTCTAGTGAAGAACCTAGCTTTAGATCATTGTGCTGCATCCTCTCCAAACACCTTGCAAGAGAAACAGAGCCCATCAACCTCCTGAGTAACCAGAGAAATCTCAACTTATGCTGATAGAACTTTAAAGAGCAATATGCCATAGATCTGCTCCAGACTTAATGAAGGTGGTGGAAGATGGTACTTGTTTTTCAGTAGCCTCTGAACAGAGTCTTCTAGCACAAACATGTCTTGTACTACTCAGGGCACAAAAACCCACGAATGCTAGCAATGAGCTTCATTAGATTCCACTTCTTGACTTTGAGCAACTGCAATACGTTTTTCTTTAAAGTCATCACTTCTTTATGCTAAAAAAAATCTGTTTGCAACTTAATCTTTCCTAGCTCAGGTCTCACATTGGAAAAATTACGATGGGAAGACCATGAGAAAATGTCCCTTAGCATCTTGACTGAAATGTCTTTAAAGTCTGCTTTTTGGAAAGATGAAATAAGCTATGGCAGATAAATTCATGTTAAGGAGGAGGTGAAGCAGGCCAAGATGTATACCAAGTGTATTTAATTTCTGGCTTTATTGTTTAGCATTTGGGTTCTCACTGAACTGTGAATTCCTGGTGAGCAGAATCACTTTCAGGACAAGGGTCTTGGGCTTCTGCAGGAGTTGCCTTTATACTGGCTGCAGCAAGGAAAGCCTATTTCATTGTGCAACTTCGTAAGGTGGTATTTGCCTCTTTTCAGAGGGGTTCGTGACTCATAATCATCTTGATACTGCTTTTCCCTCAGTCTTCTCAAATTGATGAAACTTCAACTAGTAGAAATAATTCTGTTACATCCTCGTAGTATGATCTTGAGGTTTTATACAAATAAAGTTTATCCCATGTCTGTTATTCCAGTCCTTAGGACCACCTACCTCTTTAAATACTGTATTTCATTTCTTTTCTGTGTTGATAGTGAAACAAAAAGCATGCTAATGGAATTTATTGCAGAATCTTTAATGAAAATACGACAAATTCTCTAATGAAGAAACAGTAACCTCATTTGAGCCTGATCATTCACCTTTGGACACTGCTTAAGTTTCCCCTCATTTTTAGCCAATCCCTCAATTACATACTTACATTCTTGTAAGTCACATTATATTTATAATTTATAATCACTAATTTATAATTAGTGATGAAAATAATTATTAGAAATGAGTGCTGCAGCATATACCCAAAAGCTGTTCTAAAAATACACTTCTTGCCAGGCCAAATGAGGGGAAAAACTGCATTGTAAAGAGTTTTACTTTGCAACAGAAATAGCTGTCTTTGAAACGGCCTTCAGAACTGTCGCATCTACACTTGACAGTCAGGCTTGTAAGACTTTTATCTTGAGTTGTTCGGCTGTCTTAGTCTTGACTGCTTTTACAATAATCTCTGAAGAAATATGCAATGATTAGTACAACATGTATTTCCTGAGAATTATGACTCATTCCAGAATGAGCTGCATATGTGAGGGATATTCACTGTACCTAGACTTCAGCAACTGACTTTGGTCCCCAGGATAAGAGCCTCATCTTTATAAGCCCTCTAAATAAATATGGAAAAGAAACACATTCTATTGCAAAGTGATTCAGAGCAAGGGCTTTTGGGCAAGCTGATTTACTCTCCTAAGAGCTTGTCCTTCTGTATTGGCCTTGTAGGGATAGCAGTGAAATCCAGTGACAGGGACTAAATAGTTGCTCTATTTAACTATTTGGAAAGTTCAGGGAGGTTGGTTCATAGAAGTTCCCGTACAACATGCACAAAGGTGGTTGTCAATTTATTCACCCCTTTTAAAAGAAGGGAGTACCACATCGTTCCATCCATGACTTTTCCTGACTGCGCAGACTTGTGACACTTATTTTCTGGGTTTTCTCTCTCTCTTTCTGTGTCTCTCTGACTCATCCTGCCAGGGTAAAGCAGCTGATAGCAGTCCTGCAAGCTCAGCTCTGCCAGGCAGGCTGTACCAGAGGGTCGGAGACCACCACACTAGCTTGACAAAGGCAGTATTAGGAGCAGAGTACAATAGCTCAAACAAAGTCCAGTGCTGACTTGGTCAAGGTCTCCAGATGAAATCTGTATCAGAGTAGGGGATTAAACCTGAGGCTTTGGAGTTCCAGACTAGTCTTTGAGCACTTCAAGCCGCTTCTTCCTCTCTTGTAACTCAGTGTGGGCTTTGGTGTACCAAGAGGAAGTGTATTCCTGCATTAAGGACACTCCTGTGTAGGATAGCTATGCTTCAAACTGCTCTCGGGTTGTAGAAGCAGTCGAGTTTCTGATAACAAAGTCCTTAGAACAAGTAAATCTCTGGTCCCATGTGCTTCTAGCTAATACACATCCTTATAGAGAATAAAAATGCAGTCCCAGTCTCCTTCCATACAATACAATGGGCAACAGCATTGTCTGAATGGAGAATAATAGTTTACCTCCTGTTTTGCTTCAGCTGAAGCAAAACAGGAGAAATAAGTTCCTCCTGCATTCAGGAATCCCTGGGAGCAATGCTCTACAACTGCTACTTTGATGTTATGTCAGTCCACTTGCTCAGCAACTCATTTTTCCTGAAGGTGGGATACCTCACCAGGCATCACTCACTTTTGGAGCTTCCCCTTTATCTTCTCAGTATAGTTCTCACTGTAGACCATGGGCCTGATGCGTAAAGGCAATAAAGAGCTAATCCTTTTAGAGATCTATTATTTGCTCAGTTAAGAACAGGTATTTTTCCCTAAAATTTATCAGAGAATACAGCCATTACATGAGCCTATTATGAAGGACCAATAATCTGCAGGGTGTGTGGTGTTTTGCAGGGCATGGGTGGTGACCCATGATTCAGGGGTGCCTGAATCAAAAGCCCTTTAGCTCTGCTAGGCAGCACTCTGCTCTCAGCAACATTGAATAAGCTTTAGCATAGCTCCCTGAGACTGCAGCCCATGCTGTGCAATCATTTAAACGTAGAAGGCGCACAGGTTTGTCTGCAAAACATTGTGCAGATGCAGATGGAGTCTATCAATAGACTTCTAAATTCAGGTACAGATTTTGCATAAGACTATAATTCTATTTAATCATATTTCACCAGATATATCTGTTGAAGACAAAATTTTGATTTTAAGTGTGAATTAATATTGCTCTGTGCAGCCTCCAGAGAAATAGAATTGCCAGCAATGACAGATCCTGTACAAGTTTCTCTGTATTGCTTCTTTTCTGTTTGTCACTTCTAATGCTGTTTGTAATTTCTGGGAGGTGTACAGCTGTTCCTACCTTCACCTTACAGAAAACTTGTTTATTTTTAGTTTCTTCTTTACACCCAGACTGAGGCAAGCCCTTTTCCTGTCACTTCTTAGTCTGTAGATGATTCTCCAACCAGTTTAGGCAGAGAGTTCAACAGGGCATCATGAGTCACACTTCCGTTTTCATGGTATTTTTGGAACTATCAGAAATCTTTTAAATACATTCTGACAACTTGAAAAAAAAGCTGCAGTTGCGTCATTTTGATTTAACTGAATCTTGAAAGATAAGCGAGGGGGTGTGAAGGAGGATGCACAGAAACAATGCTGCCTTGACTCATTTTCTTGTCTGTACTGGGTTGATGTTTCTGGCTTTTAGCTGCTTGAATTGTTTGTTGATCATGGCTATGAGATCTAATGCCTCCAACGAATAATTTCTGAACAGAACAGAGAAACTTGGTTATTTTGGTTCACGATGTCTATGTGCATGACAATAATGAAATTTCAGCATTGATGTCAACAGCACTGATGTGTTTTTTTCAAGTGGTTGGAATTTTAGCAAGTGAAGCAGTATAACTGCCCTTGAGGGGTCTGTGCCCTTTGACAGCAAAGCAGAAAAATATTGTGTTCTGCAAATCTGCCACTCTGCTTTACTCTTAAGAATGGAGAATATAATCTGGTTTAACAAGCACTAGTGTTCTCGTAATGTCAGCTGAAGAGGATTACAGGAGAATCAATTTTATGTAATTAAACTTCCTTGGCATAAGGAGAGATAAAAAAATAATAGAAAAAGAAAGGTCTCCCTGACTGGAGCATTCCCTTCCCTTCCTGCAAGGCACTTGTTAACTTCCTACATTAAATGAAAAATGGTAATTGAAACAAACCTTGGGAAATATCACTCTTTCACTGTTATGCAGGAGCGTTTTATAAAAATGTGTATTCAATGTATAACAATTCCACCAAAAATGGAAAGCATAACTTGACAGATGTCTTGTTTTGGATCTTCCTTCAGCAATGGAAAAAATAAAACATCAGAGCTTGACATCATCCTGCAGTTCCTGCATCTTTCCCTGATGTGCAGGTTGATATCTCAAAGTCATACTGATATTAGATGCATCCTCTGGACACAAAATGACCTTCATGCAGGCACAAAGGAGAAATTGTTTCAACTGTCCAAATTTAAATTTTCAACTTAAACTATTAAAAAGAGGTGTAAATAGGAGTGTGAGTTATAGAGAGCAGAGATTTCTGTTGAGTGGGTAGGATTTTGCTTGCACCTCTGGCTTGGAATGCAGTAATATCCTTTAGCTGATAAATGCAAATCAAGCAGCAGCAAACCACGTAAGGCTGAATTGTTAATTTAAATCTTAATATTAACACATCATTTTTAATACAACCCGGGAGTACGTACAACCAAAAATTGTTTTGCAGTGTTATTGCAAGGACAATGCTACCAGGTACAAATGGGTTCCAAAGGAAAGGGAAGAAGTCAGACCTAGGAGATGAGTAGTTGCTTTTCCTGAGGCCCATCCCTTTTGATGCTGCTTGCTTGTAGTCTGGTGTGTTTTCTGCTTCAACAGTTAAACACAAACCGAATTACAGCACAGTTTTGGATTTATTGCAGCAGAAGCTGCTTTTGTTCCCCCACACAGACATGCTCTCCTTCTCTATCTCTTTTTGTCTATTTGCACTGCTTATGGTGGAATAGATCCACGTATTGCATGTTCTGTATTGCATGGCAGTATTAAGGCTCTGGTACTGTGCTGTGTAGTATTTGTGTTGCTTTTCACCTCTGTGTAATTCATCCTCACCATAATCCAACAATATCTACAAGCAGTCTTTTTTTGGCCTGTAGTAAATACTGAAGGAAAGAAAACATTTGGAAGCAGATTGCTTTCCCATGCAGCTCCAGGGTCCTAACGACAGTTTGAGAGTAGTCAGCAAAATATCTGGCTGTAAAACTGGCAAGACTTGATCCCTCTCTTCCGTCAGGACAATGTAGTTTCTGTTGATCCATACTGTTTGTTGTGCTTCCTGCTCACTTGGCCTCCACACTGGGTATTGGGCTGTGATATTGGCACAGAGACCATGAAACTATGCTGGCTCTTACAATGAAGTCTTAGACGTTTGTATCGTGATATTAAGGTTGCAGAATTAGTCAGCTGTGGGTGTGAAACTCGCACCTTTGCACTATGGACAATGGAAAGATTCCAGTGGTAGCTCACACCTGTCTGAGGGAGGAAGAAACTGCTCAATTACTAGCACCTGGGTGAGAACAGGCCATTCTGTCACCCATGGGGAACAATCATTAGAGACAGGAGAAATTGAAAGAAGCACTAGATGAAGTACACTCATGCCTGGACTTCCATCATTCAGATCTTGATTGCACTCACAGTTTGAGAGGGCGTCATTTGCCCGTTTCTTCCAGCGCCTTTTCAGACCTGGCAATCAGTAACTGATGCCAAGTGGGTGCCTGCTTGACTTTCTGCACCTGCATCCTACATCAGTGCACAGCCTGCATGACCTGATAGCACCCATGAAGTAGGTGATATTCATGGAGTGGGTACAGCCCATTAAACTCTGCAGGAAATCTTACTGTGGGAGTTCAGAAGACTCTTAGCTTGCCCCATAAATGTGATGTTCATTCATTCTAACTTTCCGTCTTGGTGCAACTACCCTCTTTTGCCTGTCCTTTGTTCACTGTAGAAAACACCTGTCTGCTTTTACTCATGCCATATGTCCAAGTGTCAGAATTAAATAAAGGATTTCCCTGATCTTCTCTGGAATGAAAGTAAAGAGTGAGCATGTTTCACACAAAATAGTTTCCCTGTTTTCTCAGTTTACTAAGGTATATGTTCCATGTGTTTGAGAGGTGCCATCCTACCTATAGTATCAAGAGGAATGAGGTCACACCAGATGATCTAATTTACTTGCTAGTCTTTCTGTGCTTGTGCCATATTGTACATCTGAGCTCGATTTAGTTTGTGAACTCTACTGTTCCTTATCCAGTTTCTCTGATTTTCCCCCATCTCATAAAGCTAATATAACTAATGTGAATCGTAAACCTTGCATTTTCTGCTGCTTTCGCTTTGTTTAGCAATGCATTTACTCTTGGATAGAGAACGATCCAAGTCTCTGGGAATTTTCTTGATAATTTCTGTTAGACTGCGTAAAGTTTTCTTTGGTTTGATTAAAAGATAAATTTCACTTTCAGACAAACTTAATTGAGTTTAAGCTTGATAAGAAAAAGATTTGAATTTTTTTTTCCTTGTTTTGTACATTTTTTTCCCTGAAGAGTCCAAGAAAATTCTTCGTGATCAGGATGTACTTCACATATCCCAATGGTTCTGTAGCACAGTGTGTAGCACAGTGTCTCTACAGTGTGACCATCTCAGCCAGGCTTTAGAGCATTGTTATTACTAAGTTAGAAATATTTCCATCCTGAATGCTTTGTTTGTACCATCCTTTGCTGTGCTATTTCATCATACACCCTTGCTTTTGTTCTATCCATAATTTTTGTGTATCGGGGTCATTTTTCTTTTTGCAGATAGGTGCCAGAGTTTGACTGTTATGTGCTTTATAAATATGGGGTTTTTTTCCCTGTACTGCGTAGCTCCAGTTCCTCAGCTGATGTAGGGGTATGATCAAGCAGTGAAAAAGTTCTTTGTGATTCCAGTTGTGGGATCAAACCATAGATGTTGAATTGTCAAGTACAGGTGTGCTTTACTAAAAAATTATGTCCTGTTCTGTTATTCAAACATGTGTTTGACTTCAGAACAATGGAAAGCTGGAATGTTTTGGCTAAATTGCCTTCAAGATGGTTATGGATGCAAGGTGTGCTCTGTGTTTCCTTACATCGGGAAATTGCCTGTCTTTCTTTTCTAGATTTGAACGTATTCATACAAAGAAAGGGAATTGCACTAAGTCACTAGCTTCAAACCAGGAAGAGGTAGATGATTTAGCAACCTTGGAGGTACTGGATGAGGTAAGAACCTCATTTTTCATGTTTTCCTGAAGAGGGGTAATTGCATTTTAAAACAATGGTGTGGTGTTGATTTCCAAGGTCAGCTATATTGTCACACTTCAATTGTGTAAATGTACAATGGCATTTTAGCAGTTTATGCCAAATATTTTAGATGAGATTTGCTGTGTCAGGAATGGTTCCGACTCAATACTAAAAGACCCTCTGCAGTTAAAGCCTCAGACTGAGCAGTATTGTAGCACCATTTGCTTAACAGCGTTTATATTGCTGGATTTTATTACAGCTAAATATCTAGTTTGTAATGATGTGTTAACCTGAAAATGGACCAGGTCCAAGAACAAGCACCTTTTCCCCTGTTGCTTGGACATCTATAGTTGTCTTAAACTTGCGTACCATACTCTCCCAGGCTGGGTTCTCACTGACTTACCTCGGAGGTGGAGCATTCTCAGGAAAGTCCTCACAAAGCCTCCACCTGAAGGCTTCATTTGACTGTCTGATATTTTACTAAACCAAATCCAGTTTAAAACCTCTTTCACATATGAATGGCAGCTTCTCACAACTGTCTCTTTCTTTCAAACTTCTCTTCCAGTTTAGAAAGCCCCGTAAGGGCCAAACTGGAGACCTTCTAGGATTTTGACTGAAAGAAATAATTTTTGGTGAAAGAAATAATTTCAAAAAAGGGGAGAACTTCCCCTAGAAAATTCTGTAATGTAACTCTGGGTATGGCCTAAAGCAAAGTACCACTAAAAACCAAAAAGGGAAGGATTTATTAAGAGAATGGAAAACCAAGACTTTCTCCTTACACTTTCCTGTGAAGGAAATGTAACCTCTTCAGCTGTTGAGAATTCAGGTTTTAAGTGCATTAAGCAGAAAACCATGTACAACACTGGGAACAGATGGATGGGGGGCAGAAAGCAATTCTTTCTGTAGTCCTCTGCTGCCTCTCATTCAGTTCCAGTGAGAATAGGGCCTAAATATTTTCACATGTACCTCAGAACCGTCTCAAGGCTGGTTTGAATTTCTTCAGCTGGATCTATGTCCTGTGTTGACTGGAAACCTAACCAGGCACTTTGCATACTCAGCTCTATATGAAGAAGTTGTTGAGGGCACTAACAGGCCCTTCTTTTTTTTCTTGCTTCAGGGAGAACTGGCTCTTCAGTGGTAAAAAACAATCACAGCAGAGATTGGTTGTTAATATAGAAAGATACCTAATTGTTTACATTAATATGATCCAAACAGTTGAACATCTGTGTCTTATCATAACTGAGAGTAATGTTAGAGCAGCTGTAATGGCAGTTATGAATTCAAGCATATGGGTCTTTCTTGATGAGTTATGTGAAGCTGTACTGTTAGAAATGAAGACAGGACTGTCTCATGGAAACCTTGGATTAATTGAATTAAAGCAGTGCTTATTAACTCATTTTTCTACAGCCACTTGGGGATCTGTAAGTTTATATTGTTCAAAATGAGTTTGGACACAAGAAATTGGGAATGCCAGTGTGTTTGAAAGTGTGACTCACTTTAGATCATGATCAGTTGTATTCCTGATTGTTAATACTTCCCTCTCTATCCTCATTCATTGGAACTATATAAATATTTTATACATTTTCCTAATATTCTTTTTTTTCCCCCCATGTGATTCAGTGTTCTTATTATTTCTCCATCAGAATACAGTGACAGAGCAGTTGCAGAAGGGTTACACCAAGGATCAGATCTACACATATGTTGGGGACATTCTCATCGCAGTCAATCCATTTCGGAACATAGATATTTATTCTTCACAGGTGTGAAAATCTAGGTTTGGTTCTTTTAAACTAGCACTGATTTCCATTAAAATATTAATATTTGTGTTGAGTATAAAGTAAGACTGTTCCTGAGATTTACTTTGGTTCACTCTGATAAACAGAATTACCAGTGTAGTTGTCCCTTCCAGTGCATGTTGACACACATCCTTATCATGTGCTGAACATTAACACAGAAATGAGCAACTCCAAAAAAATTAATTTCTGTTATCTTTATATCTATAGTGTAGATTATGTTTATATCATGTCAAAAGTGCAAACAGCTATATGTGAGCAAGTCATCCATTTTAATCAATGGATGGAAATAGGATTTTTGAGGTTATTGTTCTTCTAGTGACTTTCAACATTCATTCTAGGATGAGATAAATTGTGCTGAACTTCATGAGATTTGTTGACTAGAACCCCATGGAGTGTAAAGGCACTAGCTGCCCCTGGCAGCTAGTTCAGAAGTAGTATCTGTACAAATAAGTGCATTTATTTAGGTGAATCTTACCCCTCTTTGTGGAAGGGAACATTGCTTCTCCTCCACTTCCCAAGGAGAGCTATGAATGGCAGGAGGTAGCAGCTGGGGGCATTTCCTCCCAAAAGAGCTGAGGAAGCCATAGCTATTTAATTGATCAGACAGTTCACAAAGCAACTCTGTAAAAATTTAACTTTTGTGAATTTGCCTGCCCATTATACAAAAGGGGACAGATATGAAAGTCTGGTCATACAATAATTTGGCATTATTATCAGATACTACAGGTACAGAAAATATCTTAAGTTTTGACCTGAACGTCATGCAGCAATGCTGAACACAGTATTGTACAGTAGTAGTACAAATAAAATTAAATTATAAGTTGATCCTTGATATCTGGCAACATTAAATTTTCTTCTAATAATTTGAGTTTCATAGCATAATCAGGGCTGACATCATACAAAATTGTGCTTCATCTTTTTTAGCAGTTCTTGTAGTACTAAGTACATACAGATTCATGGTATAGTGAGTGCAGTAACAGCTCACTCAGAAAACATTACTGATGGTAACCACAGCGTGCTGTACACTAATCTGAAAATAAAACTAAACTCTGATAAGATACTGAAAAAAAAAAAAAAAAAGTTGTTAAGGGACACTGATAATGTTCTCAATTTTCTCACACTTAGCATTCCAAACTCTATATTGGAGCCAAACGGACTGCCAGCCCTCCTCATATTTTTGCTGTTGCTGACATAGGTTATCAGTCCATGGTGACATACAACTCTGATCAGGTAAAGATGAGGTGTCTTAATTATTTCCTTTGCTAGGCTGAGAGGTATGTGATGAGCTCAGACTCACGCTCTTGTTCTCTGCAGTGTATCGTTATTTCTGGAGAAAGTGGAGCTGGCAAGACGCAAAGTGCCCATCTTCTGGTTCAGCAGCTCACAGTCCTGGGAAAGGTATGTTTGAAAGGGGATGCCTCAGTAAGGCTTTGTTATTTAGGCCCAACTGACTAATACATTTTCCAAAGAACTTCTGTAAGGTCAGACTAGAACATGATGCTGATGGTTGGAAATATTTTGTGGATTCTGCAAGGAAGTACCCACTGCAATGAGGGCTGTGACTTCTTCAGTCCATCCTTTGTTTAACAGAGTGTCTTCAAATCACCCAAACGGTACTAAATAAAATCCTCTTCTAGCTTTTCACTTCCTTCCACAATCACATCGCTGTCAGTGGGACATGGTCATTCTGGGAAGCGATCGCTGCAATTGTCAGTGCCACTTTTGCATGTCACAGGCGAGAAGCAAGCAAACTGATCTATTGGTATAGTGCAGCACAGCAGTATGCAGATGCTAACAGGGATCCTAAAAGCAGGCTGGCCAGCTCAGAGTGCTGGACCACATAAATTTTTTCTTTCTGGTGGTATTGTTATCATTATGTGTGTTACCTCTTTCAGCCAGCAATTAGTTCTGCTGATTGCTATATTGCTATTCTGACAGGTTTCATGGTATATACATGCCTTTCTTCCCATGTGATTCTCATGGGAATGGCTGCCCTGATGATGTCACACTTCACAATACCAACTACAAAAAAATGCTTAAGAATGAAAGTATTTCAGTGATTACTGATCATTTTAAGCAATATCTTTTTCATATCCAGGCTAATAACAGGACTTTACAGGAAAAGATTCTCCAGGTGAATAACCTCGTAGAAGCATTTGGAAACGCAGGCACTATCATCAATGATAACTCAAGCAGATTTGGAAAATACTTGGAAATGAAATTCACTTGTGGTGGCACTGTAGTAGGAGCACAGATTTCAGAGTATCTCCTTGAAAAATCCAGAGTTGTCCACCAGGCAGTGTAAGTATAAAAACGATACTTGACCTAATTTGGAGTTTACAGAGCAGGCATACAATGCAGGAAATTGTCTTTGGAGAAAACACAAAGATGAATAAGGTATTGGGTTATTTTCTTTTAGCTTGTAAATCTGCAAGCTAGCTGAAAACTAGTCCTGATTTTTATTTTTTTTTCATTGCCTCATGGATTAGTTAAACAGATCTCATAACATGGCTATGCAACCTCATGGTTAAGACACTGAGGGGAAAGATAAAGGATCTGCTCCTACTCCTTAAATTGATCTTGTTTTCTACTGCTGTCCACAGTAAAATATGCAAGATAAGTTGGAACTGGACTCTGATTCTGGCACCCCCATGCAGAGAAGGAGAACACTGAGCTCTGAACCCATTTCACAGAAGCATGTGATGGTGCTCCTGAGACAAATGCCTCAGCTCATGCAGAAACCAGGGGTTTGAACACAATTCCTTTTTGTCATTTCAGGGTTCATTTCAGGGTGTCATTTCACTTAGCCATTTCAGGGTTCAGTGGTGGTTGCAAATTTCCACCTAAGCATCCAGTTCTTCCTCATAGGGTGCACAGGAACCTTGGATGTGCAAATAAACCTTCAGTCCTGGCTTTGGGCACCTAACTTTTAGGCAAAGCATGCCAAGTCATAAAGCCCTTAGCTGAATGTCTGCTTATGTGCTTTCTTGGTTCAGGGCTAAAGGATACAGCAAATATACTGGATTCAGTGAACCAGGAGTCTATAGCTCTCCCATGGTCAGAAGATTTTTTTAAAATAACTGGAAGTTAAGCAGCCCATTTAATGCAGGTGGATGAGCAACGTGCAAGATCTCACCCAGAATCTACCAATTACAACAAATGCAGAGCAGTATTTTGCTGCTTGCAGTACTGAGCAGCTGGCCCGGCAGCTTCAGAACAAACACACAGTGGCACAGAAAGGGTGCTCACAGGAACTCATGTAATAAAGCTTCTTTACGAGTTCTCTGTCAGTTTGCATGAGCCTTGCCTGTTATTGAAACAACATTTTGTAATAGCATGTATGTCATCAGTAAATGTAACATAGTTACATTACTAAACCAGTTGTTTCTGTTGTTTCAGAGGAGAGAAAAATTTCCATATTTTTTATTATATTTATGCTGGTCTGGCGGAAAAGAAAAAACTGGCGCATTATAAACTGCCAGAATATAGACCTCCCAGGTAATGCAGTTTGTTTTTACATGAATTGATTACTACGAAATGCAGTGTTGTTGAATTCTCAACCTCATTTATGTTTTAACTCTGTATCCATTAACTCTTTCAGGTATCTGCAAAATGATCATTTCAGAATAGTACAAGATTTCATGAGCAATAGCTTTTATAAGTCTCAGTTTGAATTAATCGAACAGTGCTTCAAAGTCATAGGTTTTACACTGGAGGTGAGTGCTGATAACGCTGTTTTTTGGTGAACTTCAATGGTTACCTTAATCAGGAAAAACTTATGTAAAGCATTCAAATAACTTCCCTAGTTATTTTCTTCCTTTAGCTGTAGCATGTTTATGTTTTAGGATATTGTATGGTCAATTTACTGTTATATTATCACATTTAAATTTTTAAGGTTTCAAAGCATTGGTAAACTAATAAAATGTTACTAGTCAACAAGACTTTGAAATCAGTGAACACAGCACAGCTGAATAATTGGGAACAAAATGCTTTTTCAAATTAAATGTATAGAAAATGATGTTGTAACTATTTATTGGCCTATAATTTTAGGCCTGTGAATATCAGCCTCATCCCTGTTTTAAAATGAAGTCCATGGTGAGAGTTCTAAAAATTCATTGAGTTTATCTGAGTTTTGATGAACTCAGTATATTTTCACAACTCTAGGGGCAAAGTTGAATGAAGTTTTTACATCTATTTGGAGTGAATCTTATCTCTACACATTAACTGAACCCATTCTTTATTTATGATCTCATATCATTGCTCTGCTGGCTATTAAACCTCTCTCCTCAGGCTGCCTTTGTTATAATTAAAATAAAAACAGGCCTCTGGATTTATAAAGTAGGATGCAAGGGAAGGAAATCCCGTTCTGCACCCTAGATTCTCTCTGCTTAGGAGAAGTGGTGTATCACAGCTGTAGTTTACCACTGACTTCATTTATTACAAATGATAGTAGGCGTATGTTCCATATAGTATCTGAAATGTAGCACTAGTGTTGCAGGATGGATGTATGTTTTAATTTCTTTGACAAAACTGCATGTTGTAAGGAGCTTTTCACAGAAAATTACTCACTTCGTTTGACTATATCTGGCTTTCCTCAATGTAAGTATTTGAATAGCTAGCAGAACAGATTTATTCACCTATTCTGTTCCTCCGTACTGATTTTGCATTAGGTTGTAGTAGCAGTGGAGTTCATGGTCTTTTCCTCTTCTACATGTTTATTTACAACTGCACTTAGTAACATCACACTTGTAATATCACACATTCTTTCACATCTGTACTTTCACCTTTCCAGAAGCAGCATGGAAGGGTATGCACAGTTCAGCACTGATAGCAGTTTTGTCATAGCACCAGAGACCTAATTTATACCATGAAAAGCAGCAAGTCTCTGTTTTTTCCCAGTTCTTTTGTTCACTTGGATGGATGGAAACAATAATCCTGATCATCCAAAAGAGAAGACCTTCCTTACATATTGAAGATCCAGTTAGAACTAGGTCACTGGCTGCATTGTGCAGTTCTTGCATGGATTTTCACTTGATTAATTCAGCAAGCCACTATGAGCTGAATCTGTGAAGAATTATCTACCTGTAGAACCCCCACAGTTTCAGAAGCAGGTTGAGTACCATAGGCAATCTAACTGTGGTCACATCTGAGCCCCATCCTTGTTAGCCTGTCTTACATTCTCCACAGGGTGAATTAGTCTGTCTGAGGCTGTGTTTGTAAGAGGGAAGGAACAGAGAAGTCCTCTTCCCCACCGAGGTTCTAATATAGGATACATGTGCAGAGACAATTTATTTTCAGTGAGAAAAAGATACTGTAAGACAAAGAGTTCCTTTTCTGGGTTCATTTTTTAGTTCTGCAGCCTTAAACTTCCACATTCATCCCAGTGCACAGAGGAGTTTTTATATAAGCATGCTTCACGTTTTATTAGCAGAAAACCTTGTACAGAATATTGTCTCCACTCCAATTAAAACTGAGACCTAAACAAGGCTTTATTTCCTTGAAATTTGTTTTTAACTGACTGTCAGGCTTTAATAGTAACTATTGTCAGTACTCCCTGTCTTAAAATCACACTCTTTTATTTCAGGCTGCATGTCAGAATTAATAGGAAAGAACTGCCTGAGGTGAACAATAATCATGCTGTATGAGGCAGATTTCAAACACACTGGAAAAGGGCACCAAAATGTCAGCAGCTATACATATTGTACAGCATAATGGCAGAAGTTAAGCTATCCATTTCTTTGCATTTCATCTGTGTCCCTAAGCTTAAAATGAAAACAATTGCTTAAAACCTAGGTAAACTGTGTGCCAATTATCCTGAGCATAATTTTTTAGATTGATCTTATCTAGTCTGTCTTGCTGTCACTGGAATAATTAATTTATTAATTGCTAGATTAACTTCTGAAAGTGTTGAAAACAAGATCAAGTATTCTAGCGCAATTAAGGAATTTATGTGAGTAAATGATGCCTGACATGGAACCAGCAAACTATGGAATAGTAGGGATAAAATACTGTGCCATTATGAAAAGTCCATTGTTATAAAATACAGATCAAATTTACAAAATTGCTTCTTATAAAACTACTACAAAACTTATAAAACTGCTATTTGTAAAATATACTGTTACTATGTGCCTCAGAATATATTGTATCACAGATTACTGGCTTAAAACCTACTCTGTTTTACAGAAACACCTCAGCATTTCTGAGTAGAAAATACTCAGAGATGATTAAGTATATGGATAAACATTCATAGTTCAGTTGCAAATTCACAGTTCAAATCTAAGTCAAACCTGCAATGGAAGCATTATTTCATTAATTGCAAATATGATTTTGTCTTATATAAGTACTTGAAATCATTTACCATATATATCCCTTCACTGTCAAGACTAATACTAGCCCTTTTTCAAGGCAGACTCCCTCTTCAGAACCTACTAAATAATCTGAAATTTAAATATATTTAAGTAAAGTTCATACCAAAGTGTTTTTGTGAGTACAGTTTCCTATGTCACATTTTGAAGGATAAAGTGTTTTGTCAAATCAGAGATGCGAGATCTTATTCTTCTCCCAGTGAAACTTTTTCTGATGATGTTGGTGGGAGCTATTACAGACCTATTATTTGGAGTACCTTTGTTTCCGTGATCCAAGAAATGCAGAGGCAGATTTTTTTATATTTTTGTTGATCTAGGTATTACGTTTTTAGACACGGTTATGGCTGCAGACACAGTGAAGGGTGGATATAAATAACCTCTGAATTCCTTCTGTGTAAGATGGTTACACTCACCATTGTTTTGGGCTTCCCATCCTCCATGTCAATCCTGTCCGGTAGACAAGCATAGAAGAGAGACTATAGTTTCTCTTGCCCTCTTAGGATGTCTTACACTTGAAAGACTATGCTGAGAAAAGTATTTGTAAAAGTCATGGGCATGTGGCAAACGAGAGAGACAGTGATTGTTCCAGGCTTAGGAAACAGCACACATGCATCCCCATTGCATAAACCAAAGTGACACATCTGTCTGGCTATTAAGTGTTGCATCTTTTTTAATATACTTTGCAGGAACTTGGAAGTGTGTACAGTGTCCTGGCTGCCATTTTAAATGTGGGTAACATTGAATTTTCTGCAGTGGTATCTGAACATATGATTGACAAGAGCAACATTTCTAATCCAGTAGCCCTTGAGAATTGTGAGTGTTTTTTCTTGATTTAAGGTTGTTTTCATTTAGCGTTTGATAGCAAATTTATTTTATTGCAAGAGAGTTATCAACAAAAACTGTATTCACATGGAAATCTTGCAAGAATAATTAAATGCTGAAGACAGATTAATTCAGAGCCTACCCGAATTCAAATGCAAAAAGAAAAAAACTGTCCATGTTATGCACCTCGTTTGACTAACCAGTTCACTGGCATTCAGGAAACATGACAAATTCTGCAGATGCCTGAAAAGAAAATGTTTGGAATTTTTCCAAGGTTATTTGAACATTTGATGGAGAACCTCATTTACACTTTGAATAGCTTTTTCCCCAGTTTCTTTCTCAGATACTCATTACTTGTTCCCCATGTGTGCCTGATGAAATGTGGCTCACTAATTCTTTGGAAGGGATACCGTACGTTATAGGCTGCAGGGAGACAGAGGAAGGAAAGGGACAAAGATTCTCAAGGAAGTTGCTGCTCTTTCTCAGTGATTACAGCTGGGGAGATAATGAAGTCTTCATGCTATCTTCTTACACATTTTCCTGCCATAGATAGAAAAATATTGTCCAACTGGGAAAGAAGCTCCTTTGGTTTTTCGAGCAAAAGGAGGACAGCAATGACTTACATGGATGGTTTATAATTGAGAGGGATATTCACACCTCACAACTCAAATAATCCTGATAGAGTCACCTAGATTCCCTGGCATTTCTCTGTAGACAGTTTGGAAAAATAACCTCCTTGATAAAGCAATTTAGAACCTAAAGGCCTCTGCTTTGAATCACTTACTCATTGATGGCAGTAGAAGCTATGAAGGCTGGTGACTAAATTAGATGACAGCTGTTTTGTGTGAACACCCTCATTAGTTATAGTTCAAGACTTTGATTTGGCCCTTATTCATAATATGTTGCACTTGCAGCCTTGATTGCAAAAATGTCTATTTTTCTTTCCATAGTCTGCTTCTGAGCTGTACCTATGACCTTCCTTCCTAGGTGCGTCCTTGCTGTGTATTCAGGCAGATGAACTGCAAGAGGCCCTCACCTCTCACTGTGTAGTGACTCGAGGAGAAACAATTATTCGTCCCAACACTGTGGAAAGAGCCACTGATGTCAGAGATGCCATGGCCAAAGCACTGTACGGGCGCCTCTTTAGCTGGATAGTCAATCGCATCAACACTTTGCTCAAACCTGACAAACATTTAAGGTAAAAGAAGCTTTTCCAGAATAAAGAGAGATTTTATGTGGGAATAATATTGTCTGTTAGTATTCTCATCTATTTTTTCTCTGCTACATTTTTTTTATGACACTACCATGTTAAAAAAATAAGTTTTGATCCTATTCATAGTATGCAGTGAAAATAAAATAGATAGAGATAGTGGAATATCAATAACAAATAGCTTTGGTTTGCAAATCTGGATTTTCTGGATTTTTTTATTATTTTTTTTAAGCATCAGAGAAAAGCCAATGCTGCAATCCTAAATTTTGTTTAAACTTTAAAATATTTGGTTACAGCAGAGCAGCAATAAACAAAACTTTAATCAGTAAGTGATAGGATAAAGTGCAAGCAGCACTGCCTGTTACAGAGCCCTTTTGAAACTGGACACTTATTTCCTGGTGAGGAGGGGAAAAGTTTGGCCTGAAATGTTCACTGTACAAAAAAACCTCGGAAGTTGGCCTTGTTTTTGTGGTAGTAAAATAATTTGTATCTGCTATTTTTTAATTAGCTCTGAAAAGGAATGAGGCAGACAAATTTCAACAGTCTATTCGCAAAAAATGTAATTTCTAGACGGACAAAATAGTCACCAAATTCAGGTCAAAATCAATAAATACCTTTGATTCCTCCACAATTAAATGTTTCCATTTTTAAGATAGACCTCTCAAAGAGATTTGTGTACTATTCATGAGTATCTTGAGGCTAGTTCTTTAGATCTGATTTCCTACACTTTTATGGGTGGGGAAAAAAAAAAAAAAAAAAGGTGGTTACGGATAGCCCCTCAAAGGGGTTTTATACATAGAATGTGATTTATTCTTTTAACTTTAGCTAGGAAAAATGCTAATGTAAACTTTAGTTTGATATAAAATTATATCCTCTTAATTTTTTGTTTCAGCAAATAAATGGAAATATTAGAGATTTTTTTCCAGTTGCAGAAATGACCAAATATCTCTCAGAATGCCTTAGGTAAAATTTCAAACTGAGGTTTTTACTAGTATTATTTCTCTGGAACTTAACTGGTAATTTAAATTCATACCACACTCCAGTACTTAAAGAAATTATTTAGATGCATAAAAGGTGTAGCTATTCTTTCTTTTGACTTTAATAAAATAAGCAGTTTTAATTGTTGTGAATAAATAATATGAAGGAATCATACTTAATGACAGCAGTCTTTAATTTCAAGATGCTGGTGAGTAAAGCCTGTTTTATTACAAGAGAAACAAAAAAGGACTCCATGTTGTTCCTGTACTGTAGTCAGTTTTTTACAATGGAATAATAACTAGCAAATATTAGTTTAAATATAAAATTTTGAATCCTTTATACACATATCAGGTGATTTGGTCATTATATGATTCAGTGTATCTGGTCTACAAATATAGTCATCTTTGAATGTATGTGTATTTACTGTATTTCAAACAAAAATTGATTGTTATTTTAAGAGATAGGTGGTTTAGCAAATACTGTCCCGTTTAACTGGCGTACAGATTTGGCCCATTATTTTCTTTTGTGAAATAATAATGAAATTAGTCACTGTAAAATAAAGATACATCAATAGAAAGTTTATTTAATCTTTGCAGTGGAAATGATGATGGTTTGAACATTGGAATTCTTGATATCTTTGGCTTTGAGAATTTCAAAAAAAATTCTTTTGAACAACTCTGTATCAACATTGCCAATGAACAGATTCAGTTCTACTTCAATCAACATGTCTTTGCCTGGGAGCAGGTATGTGTTGAATATTTTGATAAAGCTTTAATATTGCTGAACATATAAAACCTTGTCTCAAGAAACTACACTGTTCCGTCCCCATAATAGGTTGTAAATTGCAAATTATTACAATTCTTTTTCTGAGTATGTGTTATGTGAAGCAGTGCTTGCTATTTGCAAGTAAAATTCCTACATAAAATGCACTAAACTTGAAATTTACAGTATCTAAGCAACATAACACAGTGATAATCAGTTTGATGCAATGCAATGTTGTTTTCTTGAGTAATAACATGAGTGATGAAATGTATGATTCTACAATAACACAAATAAATGAGTGGCAGCATAATTGTTAAAGTGCAGTGTTCATAATAGCTTACTAATAAGCTTAATGAACACTGAAAATCCATTATTAAAAACTGAAAATCTTGCAATTATTTTGTTCTTATTAAGGTACTAGATCATCTAAGCTAAATAATGATGGATTTAATCTAAGTAATTAGATGTAAAACAGAGAAAGGGAATAAAATTGTATTTACAAAAGTTTATGAAGTTGGAGAGTGAAAAACCTCAAAAAAGATCATCTCAACTTTGTACATATTTCCATGAGAATTAAAATAACCATCTTTAAATCATTATTCAGTATTGTTATTTGAAGAAATAACACATCTGGGGAAAAAATATTAATCTTGCTGAAAACAGAAATATTCCAGATTTATGTATGAGCAGAACAGTCACTAGAATTTTAGGCAAAATAATACTTCGTTTTATTGAAATTATTGGGGTTTATGATACATAGACAAAAATCCTCTAATTAACTTACTTTAATTATTAGTAGAAAAAGTGTATTTTATCAGGTTTAATCACTGCTTTAAGGATGAGACATAGAAATTTGGAATGTGTTTATGTATGCAGGTGTGTACATGCATTTGTCAGTCTACAGGTGTATGTATCTGTGTAAAATCAAATGTTTTTTATATGGGTCAATGTTTTATCCTGTTTCGAATTATTTCAGGAAATGCTGTCTTGTAGTCTTAGACCTTGTAGTTGTTTTTATAGATTTATGTGGGAGATTTTCAGTCACAAGTATTTCTTTGTCTTTAATACCATCTAAAAGTCAGAGAGAAATTATCCTGAGCTACTGTAATTACTTAGGTGTTTTCTTTCCAAAGCGCATAAATTCACATGAAAAGAGCATTTGGTTAATGCTGTTTCTAACACCTCTAAGATGGAAATAGCACAGACTGCAGCACCGTTATTTATTCCTGTCAAATCCAGGCACTGACCAGGTCCCATAGATTTGTGTACGTCCACTTTGCTCAAATGTTCCCTAACTTGATCCTCCCCCACCGAGGGTAGGTCGTCTTTGTTTGACTTTACCCTTTTTTCTCAGGGGCCTGGGCTTATTAGTCAAGACCGAGGCAAAGGCAGCATCAAGTGTATCAGCCTCTTTTGTGTTGTCCACACCTGTTTAGCAGCAGGCCCAGATTTTCCCTAGTTGCCTTTTTGCTGCTGGTGGACCTGCCTGGGCTTTCCTAACCCTATCCCAGTACACCTAAATATTATCTTACGTCCGATTAAAAGAGAGAAGGAATATTATGTCCTGTTCAGTGTGATCTGCCTTTACTTGTTTCTAGATATGCTAATACAGAATATTTTGGTCAGACATATATCAATGCAGAGGTTTGTAGTGTCTCTATCTAGTAGGAACAGTTCGTTCCCCTGCACACACACTGCTGCAGAGAGATCAGGGAGTTATTTGCTACTGAGGAGATAAAGGAAAAAAATTAACCTCTGATTTGGACAACATACAATTAACTCGTTTGTCCTTGTAGGAAATTAGTATGACAGTTACAGATCTTATGGAAGGGGAAGGTGATCTTTATTTACAGAATCTAAGTATGTTGATTGTACCCATTCCCACTCATTCTCTCATAGATTTAATTGGCACACACCCACATAGAAAGCATCAAGATGTGCATGTTCAAGTGCTCTGGCCAGAATAATTTGTGAGCAACACAGAGGACCACCTAGCACATCTTCATCATGTCTCTTGGGCTCTTCTTGCTGAAATAGTTTTTGGACAGATCCCTTGCGCTCTTTAGTAATCAGCAGTTGTTACAGTGCAGTTCTTTGCCTTGCTTACCTAACTTATTTCAACCTCTTATTTCAAGAACCTTACTTATTTCAGCCTCTGTAATCTTTGGGCAAGGTCAGTATCTGATTTTTCATCATGCCTACATCTGTTTCCTTGGAGGGAAAAGGAAAGGCACATGTGATGCACTGAAACCTTGCAGTCATCCTCCTGTTGTCAGATCTAGAGGGTGATCCATTCGCTAGCTGTCCGCGCTGTGTTTTTATGTGAGTGCTGGCCTTCTGGTCTTGATGTAAACAACACTTTTTATTGCTGTGAACAAGTATTCTTCATTCAAATCACAGGCCATTCTTCTAAGACTCTTTCTTCAATTTTCATTGATATTTCATTTTTACCAGTGATAATATTCCTATTACGAGTGTTCACATCCTGCCTGTAATACCAACTGAGTAGATGTCTATTTTAATTCACTACACCAGATTATATCAAGCTTCATTATATTACCTTGTAGTAGTCTCTATTACTATGGCAGTGCAGAATGAGCTATGTAGATTAAGTTTGTGCAAGTGTGGGTGTAAATCCCCCTGCTTTCAGAACAGGAAATGACAAACATATTATTCTGCATTACAACCCAATGGCACAGCATGACTTGCAGTATGATTCCTAGTCATTATATCACTTTTCACTGATCTATAATGTGGTAGTTCCAGTTTTACATCAGAAGAACAGTCTTGGAGAAAACAGGTGGCTTCAGAATGTTTTCTGTTCACTGTAAGGACTCTCCTGTGTTAGTACCAGTAATGCACTTTAATTGTAAATACAAGCCCTCCATGCAGACAAATAAGAAAAAACTGTTTACAGGAAAATATAAAATATAATTCCTAAATTTTCTATGTATGGAAAAAAAGAAAATATTTTCTAAATCATGTGACTGAAATTAAAAGTTCAGCAGATCATTGTTCTTCTTAGTGATACAAAGCCCTTATGTAAAAGCCAAACAATAGGATGACCCCTGCCCTTTGCTTTACACGCATGTAAGGGTTTGTGTCTTTAGCACGAGAAGACAGGAGTTATGTTTAGAAGGCTGATGCTCAAGGTGACTACCATTCTGATGGAGCTATCCTCTTGCTGGGAAACCAGGCTAGTATGTCTCCACAGCCCTGTGCAGTGCCAGAAGGCATGCTGGAATGCTCTGTGCTATCTCAGAAAGCTCTAACACAACACTGCAATGCCCCCAGTAAACCTAACCAAAGAAGACTGGTGAATTTAATATCTTTAATATTTCATGTAGGAGAAGTAAAACTCACAGACACATTATTTCTTCATTTCATTCTCTATTTTGGCCAGTTAAATTCCATACTAAGTGCAATTAGATGAATTTGACATATGTGGTGGGAAGTAAAGGCCTACATCGGTTGATTATAGTCTAGTTCTCAATTAACCCATGTCAACCTAATACGTAGTGATGCTATAACACAGGAAGGTGAATCATTTAGTAGCAACTTGAGCAATGAACTTTGCGCTGAGACTGAGGTCCCCAGCACCATGGGTGGCCCAGATAGAAGGGTATGGAAGGAGCAATGTTGGTGCACTGCCATGCTCCCTTTGGCGTGCCTTTCGCAGCCCCAGTGTCCCTCGAGCTCTAGGTTTTGTGGTTCTATGAACCCTAACCCTAATGTGAGCTTAGGGCTGAGGTTGAGTTGCCCAGTACCATGGGTAGCCTAAATTAGAATGGTGTGGAGGGAGCAATGCTGGTGTAGCGCCATACATGGAAATGTGAGCTCTCAACTTCATCACTTCTTTTATGTGTCTGTAGTTAAGTGAAATGAATGCTAGCACAAGCTTTTGTTAGGTTAATATTAAGCAAAGCACAACTTTCGCACCTTCAGACCTGTCTGTCAAGGAGTTTCTCATGCAAGTAAGGTAGTGACATAAGTTAATTCCCCGTCAGCTCCATGATCTGCAGGTGACATTGGACAGCAAGATAACCTTCTCAATTCTTTCTCATTTATGATTCTTCCATAAAAAATAAAAAGTGTAATGTCAAATACTTAAATATTTTGGAGTGTGGTGAGTTTACTGTCAGTTGGAATGATGCTACTTTTTGCACTAAATGTTCACAATGTTTATTTTACAGTCATATGACAATTTAATCATCTACTTTAAGCTGGAAAAGGTTCATTCTGAATAAGTCTCCGGCGTTTCCATTTAAACCAAAGCATCATCATACCACATACACAGCAAAATGCCACTACCTTTTTTTAATTAAACATTTCCTAATGCATAATTCTTTTGTTATTAAGTGAAATCAGGTTGCAGAAGCTAATGTTATCTAGTTTTGCTCATAGAAAAGATACTGTGCAATATAGAGATGAGATAGGAGCCCAAGTATTAGTGTAACTCAGTCATTCTTTTTGACATCTCATCCATAGGAATACTTTCTACTGGATTATGCTTTAGAATTTCAATGAGCAGCTGCTATTTTTAGAAGCTTTCTTGTCATAAAACATCATGGAGGATTACGGAATCCTATAGCTGATTCAGCTTATTAATTCAAATAAGATCTATTTCATTGCAGTTTTATGATGTGCATCATTAAGGCTTTTATCCTTGCTGCTTGTATCCTAATAACATGGTTGAAGACCAGCATTGCATAAGAAAATGTAATATGGTGTCTTATTTCTGAGCCATCTGTCACACCGATGCCTGGAAGACTTGGTTATCAGCCATCTTCCAGGAGCCCATGGGAAGTGATGGAGTGAACTCCTTCCATATCCTACTGGGCAGACGGCAGCATTGCTGAAGCAGTCAGCACTGACACACATTCAGTTGTTGAGGTGCAGACACAAAAGACTGAATGGTCACATATGCAGCAGGCTTGGAAGTCAGGCCCCATCCACTGGCTGGGCAGGGAGGGGAGCAGATGTTGCTGTTACAGTGCAGTAGTACAGCTATTACAGACCTTTCAGTTTTGAGAACTTGTTTATCAGCTCTCTAAACCAGCCTCTCTCACAAGCATTTGAAGTTGGAAAAAGTTAATTTTTAGATAGGTTGTCTGTGAGAGCCTGTTTGAGGATATCTGGGTGTCACAGGTACTCTCTTCTCTGACAGATTCATCCTGAGCAATCTCTTCCCTTTTCCCCCTTGATAACTGTACTCTTGATAATCCTAAACAGTAACAGCTGGTTTGATGAACATGACATCTCTGTGTCAGTACAGCTGTAGCCCTCGGTTAAGTTGCCCCTACTCTGGGGTTGTCTTTGGAAGATAACACAGACTCATTCCCTTCCTGCCACTAGCTCCTACAGGTATATAATTAGCTTCTTGTATCAGTGATACATTTATTACTGTCGTGTCTTGTCCTGCTGCTCAGGTCATTGATTAAAATAAAAAGCTAAACTCCACCTGTCCACTGCTCCAGGGGAGACATGGATGAAGTTAATGTTATGTATCTGAGATGAGGAGCCCTCATGGGGCTGTAGAGAGATTCTTTCTGCTTACACCCTTGTATGAGCATATAAACTGAGCCATAACCTATCCTTAGAGTGAAGAGTGTCCTAGGAAATTAGATCAGTCTGGATACTGGAGGGGTTTAGGTCTATATTCTGTGTTCTCTTTCAAATAGATCAGCAGATTTATTTATTTGGGCCTGTATTGCCAGGACAGTGTTATTGATTTAATTCATTTTGCTGTTCTTTCAGGCTTAGAGATTCAGAGGTATGAAGTCTAATAACATGTGCTTTTCTGTTGTATATGGCAGTTAGCTCCTTTTCAAAACGCTCAATATATTGCCACCTTCACTCATCCAGACTCAAGTCAATGACACATAAGGAGAGGTCTTTCAGGGTTTGAGGTCTTTGAACTCATTAATATTAGCCATCATTCATGTTTGTGACACTCTTCTCACAATGAATTCAAGATAGCACAACTGTGATGTTAACACTGTACACTAATCCTCTTTGGAAGAGGATTTTTAAAGTAGATAAAAGGTTTAATTAGGTGTTTCATAGTATAACCTGCACAGGGCTGAAGGCAACCCTGGCATATATGGGAGCACTGTGCAGTGGATAACTGCTATTGCGTTACCTAATGCAGACAAAACTAATGGACGGGCGGCAGTCCCTAGAGCATCTTTCTCTTGGTAAATCTAAGGCTGTCCTCTGCCTTGCTGAAGGATTAAAGAAGGTCATTCTTGTATTCTTCAGCCATAATTTAAATTATTACCAGGTTTTTCTCAGTCTGGAAGGAATCCAAAAATATTTGCAGTCTTCAGGAGAAAACAAAACAAAACAAAAACACAACAGCTTTTCTATTGTTCTTTAATCTTGCTGAATATGTTTCCCTAGTTCCTTAAAATGAGTGAATATGCCAACCCGAGACAATTTATGTAATTTTTTGAAAGTATGTACACCATTCTTTATTTATTACAAAGTGTGTGCAGCATTCTTCTCCACATAAGAACTTTTCCAGGTGTTTGAGGAGGGGGCTCAAACAAGTGAGGCCTCTGTAATCTGTAGTCACTTTTGTAAATCTTGGCCACTGTAGATTACATAGATCTGAGTGACGAATTGGAAATGTAAATGTAGCTCTAAATTATTTAGAAATATATTTTACATTGCAGACCAGGGAAGTAAATAGACACTGAGGTCTCCATTTGCAAACACTATACTTTACCTTCTTCAACTCTATTTCTTTAATTCTTGAATATTCCTGGAAAGCATCTTACTTTACCAAATATGCTATAGGAAGCACTTACATATCCAAAGGCAAATTAAAATCTATAGCCTGGTAGTGTGATACATCCCAAACGACATTTGTTCCTGCAAAACCTTGATGTCTTTAGCCCTGGGACATACTTTTTCAATGTAGTTTTAATTTGCTGCAATTAACTGTGTGTGAATTATATTCTGAAGTGATTCTGTATACACAGACAAAACATGCCTTCTGATGCTTGTTACAGAACGAATACCTATATGAAGGTGTTGATGCAAGAGTTATAGAATATGAGGACAACAGGCCCCTCTTAGATATGTTCCTGCAGAAACCAATGGGTTTATTGTCCCTGCTGGATGAGGAAAGTCGATTCCCACAAGCAACAGATCAGACACTTGTAGGTAAGTATATGGTTTATTTCAGTTTTGCAGGGTGTCTCCCCGTTAGATTTCAGTTTGGCATGTCCAGTTTACGCTATATGCTAGTTATGTTTTTAGTGAGCCCACATTCCAGTGTCACAGTATGTTTGAGGGAGGCATGCATGCAAGGATGGATGTGTCTTTGAACTTGACACAGAAACATCAAGAGTACAAATGAACTTAAGCTGTTCATCCAGGTTTTGAATTCTCCTGCCTTCAGGAATTTCTAGCTGCAGGGCTTGAAAGATAAAGATCAAACCAAGTTAAAACTAGGTTCATATGCCAAGAACACTGTTTTCAAAGTTGAGTCACGTTCAGCACTGAGATTTTTGATGAGCCGTAGGGCAATGAGGCTGGTGAGAGGTCTGGAAAACAGGCCTTATGAAGACTGGCTGAGGGAACTGGGGTTGTTTAGCCTGGAGAAGAGGAGACCTCATTGCCCTCTACAACTACCTAAGAGGAGGTTGTAGTGAGGCTGGTGTTGGTCTCTTCTCCCAAATTACTAGTGATAGGATGAGAGAAAATGGGCTCAAGTTGTGTCAGGGGAAGTTTAGGTTGGCTATTAGGAAGAAGTTCTTTACTGGGAGGACATTGGAACAGGCTGCCCAGGGAAGTGGTGGAGTCTCTGTCCCTGGGGGTGTCCAAAAAACGGGTTGATGAGGCACTTGAGGCCGTGGTCTAGTGGTTTAATGGTTAGGAATATGATGGGATAAAGGTTGGACTTGATGACCCTGGGGGTCCCTTCCAACCATAATTATTCTATGAACAAGAATTTTAGTACTCTTTAAGGGTAATGACTGCAAACCTGCCTCAGTGCCTTTCAGCAAATTATACTTACTGTTGTTTTCTATTCAGAAATTAAAAATCACCTAAATATGTTGTAATTCAGATCTTCAATATTTCAGCACTGCTGAGTAGTTGCAGTTACGGTTGATTTAGTTATTTCAGTGTGGTTTCTGTGCAGATAAATCCTTGTTTTTACTCATTTTTGAATGCGCAAAGTGTCAATTGGTAAATATTTCCTCACAATTCCCCAAGGAATCGTTAGGAAGGATTAACACATTGTTTCATATATGACAATTAAAAGCTTAGAAAGGCAAGCGATTTTCTGAGGTCACACAGAAAAAATTGGTACAAAGTAACTGGTCCAAGAGCTCCCATATTCTCTATCCAGTGCCTTTTGTTACAAGACCGTTATAGTATCTTTGTCCTTAAAAACATCGGAGTCTGTTTCGTGTCTGTGTTGTCTGAGAAGTTAGGCAATATCCTTAGAGGGATACAGCTTCAGAAGACAATTATTGTACAGTAACTCCAGTAAGATAAGCTATATGTTTCCTTTCAGAAAAATTTGAAGATAATTTGAAGTCAAAATACTTTTGGAGACCCAAAAGAGTAGATCTGACCTTTGGAATTTATCATTATGCAGGAAAGGTAAGAGACCTAATGATATTAGTTGAGGACTGTGGAATGGTAGGGCTGGAAGGAAACAGAAGAGGTCAGCTGGGTTGGTTCTCACCTTCATCTGTTCAGGCCTGACATGGAAATGTTGGCAGTGCCTTACACATCAAAATTAAGTTGAAAAGTTATTTTCCCTTCTTAAAAAAAAAACAAAAACAAAAAACAAACCACACCAATAGCAGAGTGTATTTTTCTGAAATGTCACCAGCTAAATGAACTGACTGCATGACAGAAGAACCAAAACATAACCGTTATGTAATGCAACTCAGTACTCTTCCCCTTAGTTCCTAAAAGGCCTCTGCTGTGTTTGTTCCCACCGCTTCGAATCAGGATCCAGCTCCATTCTTTCTACTACCTCCTACACCTCATCAGCATTACTTAGTTCTGTACTTTGTCACCAGCCAGATAGCGCAAGCCCTGCTTTCTGCTTCATTTGCTTCATCTGCAGCATCTTGCCCTCCTGTACAAGGTGACTTGCTGCACATGCCTTTCAAACTCAGGAGGAGTTGCTGACGCACTGCAGCAAGATACCACTAGTCACTTGAACCTTGCCTTGTGAAAGCAGGCGCTCCCACCTCCTTTTGAGCTCTTTAAAGGAGTATGGAGTATGCATTGCTGTCTCACATAGCATACTATGTTGGGTCCGTGCAGTGCTGGAGCAGCTGGCCTGGGAAGAGGCAACATACTGCTCCTCAGCTGGTGGAAGATAACTTGCCTTTTGTGTAAGACAGTCAGCTACAAAAGGCCTGCAGTAACTCCTCTGAACCTCATCTCCAGCTGAATTACACTTCCCCAGCATAGCATATCTCACTGCTGAAGAGCTCTCCCTGTACCATTCCTGATACTAGTCACTGAAGATGGGGATTCCTCCAGTGCCACATCAGCCCTTCCCAGTTCAACCAGCTTTTTTCATTAGGAAGTTTATCCTACTGTCTAACTTGTATCTCCATTGCTATGATGTTAGTTCATTACTCCTGTTTACGGGAGAACAATTTATGTCCTCTTCCCTTACAAGCCTTTTTTGTAATTTAAGACTGTTACTGGGCTGTTTTCACAGAATCACAGAATGTTAGGGATTGGAAGGGACCTCAAAAGATCATCTAGTCCAATCCCCCTGCCAGAGCAGGATTACCTAGATCAGGTCACACAGGAACATGTCCAGGCGGGTTTTGAATGTCTCCAGAGAAGGAGACTCCACAACCTCTCTGGGCAGCCTGTTCCAGTGTTCTGTTACCCTCACTGTGAAGAAATTCTTCCTCACATTTATGTGGAACCTCCTATGTTCCAGCTTGCACCCATTGCCCCTTGTCCTATCATTGAATGTCACTGAGAAGACCCTGGCTCCATCCTCATGACAGGTTTTTTCTCAGTATCTTCTACCCTTCTTCACAGGCCAGGTTTTCTTGTGGGTCCTTTACAACATCATTGAGATAGAGCCCTGGAGGTACATTTTGAGTTAGGTACACCATTCCTGGAATTTTTAGAGAAATTTCAATTGCTAATATGCAGTTTGTGATTTTGCAAACTTCCTCTACAATTAATAGAGATCTCTAGGAAGAGTGGTAAGTCCTGGGTCCGGTACAGCACTATATGAATAGAACAGAAAGATCGTACAATCATATGAGTAATCCTGTGTGATATGGTTGAAATCAAGTGCATTGTTAATTGTGCATTTACACATGTACTGGTGTGAAGGAGGACTACAGTACACTTGTCCTAGTGATAAATCCACACTGGCTAAAACTAATATTAACATATCTGCATTAGGGAAAATAAATGTGTCAAGCTACTTTGGAATGATGAATTTGCTTTTATTGATCTGCATCATAATAGTTCTCAGTATTGAAAAGTTAGAACTTTCAGTGATCAAATGAAAGACTGTAAGCAAGAGCAAGCCTGATGGCTGAAAAACTACTTGTGTATCTTGATGTATTAAATGCCACATGCCAGACTGCTTAAATTTACAATTACTTTTCAAAAGCCCAGAAGATGCATAAATGCACTTTTTAAACAGGTTTTATATAATGCAAGTGGATTCCTAGCCAAAAATAGAGATACTCTGCCAGCTGATATTGTGCTGCTACTGCGATCATCTGAAAACAATCTGACGCGGCAGTTGGTAACCCATCCTCTTACAAAAACAGGTATTGCTGTTGTGGTAATCTTATTCTTCTCTAGCCTTCATGATGACCACCACTAGGTTTCATATGACCATTTCTGATGATATTATACACTTTGTGGCTTAACTTTCCAACCCTAGAATCTATACAGAATGGACCCCCAGCCATCTCAAGCTGCAGGGGTGAGATTGGTCTGGTCAGATGCCAAGGAAGTGGTAGAGGCTTATTTCAGGGTTATCTCTTCAGGGTAGGGGAACAAGACAGGGAGTGGAGTGCATCCCTTAGGTTGAGGACTGAACAGAAAGGGTCAGGTAAGTCACTGGCATTTTTTGGACAGGGCATATATAAATTGCCTGTTTTGTCTCAGTCCAATTTTTCTCTCAAGTAGTAGAGAACTAAGGTTGGGGCTCCTAACAGTTGCTCCAAAGAGTGAGGAGACACTCCTCTATTTACCCAGCCTTTTAGTCCTCTACAATACGTAACTGTTGGGGTCCTAGTAGTGAGCCTTTCCTCGGGAAGTTCATAATTTGAGGTGGAGGAATATGACTGGCTCTACAGAAATTACTTTTAAGTTGCACCTTAGTTGAACCAGGTCATTACACAGTGTCCTAGCTGCCATTTTAGGATGATGAGTGAGTCTCCTTACAACCAGTTTGCTATTGTGTTCTATTACTCCCTGTGCAATAGCATTGGTGTCATAGAGTAAGTACTTTACAACATTACTTTCTTGTACAACTACATGGGCCATGTACTTGTAGTAGAACAGAAAAGCTAAATTGGAAAAGCCTAATGGAAATTTCTCTAAAATGTTGTCATAGCTTACAGAAACCGAGGTTTTGGCAAGGCTCCTATTTTTCATAAAGGGAGCTTTGCTGTTGGAATGAAAAATTTGGTCTTGAAGGTATTCTAAGTCAGTGTTCCTGAGAAAACACTGAGCTTGATGTACTTGGCTGAACTTTTTGACTTATTGACACCTGCTAAGGTACTAAACTATAAGTTCTGTTGCGCCGAAGTCAGGGCCCAAATGGTCCCAAGAACAGATCCTAAGACTTATGTAATGTTTTGCAAGATAACTCTGAAGGTTGTTTTAGTCTTCTTGTTAAATATTATGAAACACTGTGTTTAGACTTTCAAAACTGACCCAAACCATCCAGCTATAGCCAACCAAAAGGTAGATTTGTGATCTGTTATTCATCTGGAATCACTGGAAATGTAGAGGTTTACCCAGAGTGCAACATATCTTGGCTCTCTCAGATGTTTATCTTAGGATGGGTAAAATCTCCTCTGAAGGGGCCGTTCTCCACTGAATACAGCAGTGATCCTGTAGACACCTCACTTTCAGATAGCTTAAATTAGGTGTGAATAATCCTCTCTCTTTTCTTCCCACCCTGTGATATTCACCTAAGCCCAAGGGAGGTTTAACACTTGATATCATCACATAATACATGACACATTAGCTTGGCATGTTGTATATTTGCAGCTGTTTATCCAACACTTATCCACCTCTTCTTGATAGTAGCTGAGCACAGAGAGATTTCAGGCTCTCCCAGTAGAGAGTGAGATTCCAGAGGTGTTATGTTGTTAGCAGAAGCAACGGCAGCGTGCAGCAATGGTTGGGGTTTATCAACATAGAGTGACATGATGGAAAGCTCAGCAGAATTTTCATTATTCTGTTAGAAGACCGGTGTCTGTGTAAACCACTCCAATGCACCTAGTCCTTCAAGTCATCATAATAAAGGTATTACTTGATTAAGAATTCCAAGGTTAGAGTCTTGAGACCACGTCTCTGCTAGTAAACCAAACAGGACCAGTGAAGAGTAGTTGAAATGCTCCCACAGGATTGCCCATTCTGATTGTTAGTCTTACCCCCTGGGACAGTTTTGGATCATGTCAGCTATCAGTCTCCCAGAAATACCCAGGCACACTTCAAGAGAAAGCACAGGTCTTCGATGGTTTCCAATAAGCTCTGTGGAAGGATACAACCTTATTTTTACCAGGAGGTTAAAAGAGTAGTGAAGTATAGAGTTTAACTGTATAGACTTGAGTCATGCCATGTCACTTGCCCTCAGGGCCAGAGAAGTGTGCTAGCACTTTATTTTTTAATGAATATATATGCAGCCTTAGAACTAGAATAGTACAAGAACATCCTTAGGGTAAAACCACATGGATGCTCTAAGATGTATCGTTCTTACCTTCTGCAGCAGTCTGCTTGTTTATTTTTTTTGCTCTAGTAGGTGACATAAGTGCTGCAGGAGGAAAATTCAGCCCATGTTCCATCTTCATGCAACTTCTTCAGAGCTTGTTCCATCCCAAGGGTGAAAAGGGAATTGAGGACATACTCCAAAAAAGTCAACGACCTTTATAATCATATGGTTACACTGGGGGCATAAATAGGGTGGTTCCACATAGTTTTCAATTTAGATGAGATGTAAGCATTTTGGTAGGTTTTTTTTCATCTTCCCATAGGTAACCTGGCACACACTAAAAGCAAAACTACAATCAGTTACCAAATGTGGACCCCCCAGAAATCAATTGGTCATACAAAGGTAAGAAAACCGATTTAGTGATTCTGCATTGAACCCTAATTTAAAGTAGAAAGGCAATACTGTTATCAATACTAAAAGTAAGCAAGTAACCCCTTCCTTGGTTTTTTTCCCTCTTCTATTTTCTTTTCTGTTTAGCTGGATATCTTTGTGTTGTGCAATTCATATTCCTTCTGTGAGGTAAAAACCGAACATTTCCCTTCTTTCTGGCTATAGTTTATAGCAACTTCAGGAGAAAAAAAATATTACTTCCTAGCCTTATTGTAGCAAAAAGAGAAATTAAAACATTGGTGTGAAGTACAGTCGAGTTCCTTAGAGAACTACCAAAAAAACAGTGATGATTAAATGACAGACAGGACCTCAGACATTGTTGGGTTATTTGTGGCAGTTGTTTATAGATATTCTGTTATCATATTGTGTCCTCTGTGTGTGAACATTTGTGTATTGTGTAGCAAAGTAATGTAATGTACTGGTGTAACTGATTGGTGCTAGTGATAATGCTGTAACTTTTTTTGTTTAGAATACAGTTTTTAAAATTAATTATAATCTCTGAGGTGTGCTTTGTTGTGGCTTTAGAAATGGCACTACAGGCTCAATAGAGATAAAAAGTGTCATTTTCTGACTTCATCTTTATAGAATGAAGCAGGAGATACTGGACATCACCCAAGAGAGACAACCAGCATGAAAACACAGACAGTTGCTTCTTATTTTAGAGTAAGACATCAGATCTTTTAATAAATTTTTCTAGAATGATTGTTTATTCTTGCACCTTTTGAAATGCACCTGTTGACTTAAGAGTCAAAAGTGATCCATTTAGAGTATGTGAACTGCATATATGGTGCAGTGGTCTATGCAGTACAAATATCTAGTGGAGATTGTGATGTTTCATCTTTAATTGTATTTGATTGCACAGACACATTTCTGTCATGATGATGTATGATCGATATTAATCTTTCACCTGCTTTTTTTTCCACCAGGAGAGATAAAGGAAGGTTGGACATTAGTGGTATAATCACAGAATCACAGAACAGCCTTGGTTTGAAAGAGACCTCTTAAGATCATCAAGTCCAACCATTAACCTAACACTGCGAATTCACCACTACACCAAGTCCCTCAACACTTCATCTACATATTTCTTAAATACCCCCAGGGATGGTGGAGTTTGAGAAGCAAGAGGTCAAAGTTCAAAGAGGTCAAAGAGGTCTCTTCTTCAAAGAGAAGCTCCAGAGAAAGATCTTGATGTTCACTGCTCAGAGGCTGTCCCAAGTCCATCCTTTTGGCTCCTTCAGCAGTGCTCTTGACTGGCACTGGCTGTGCTGTTTGGGCTCAGCTCTGAATTTCCAACTCTTATTTAGTAATATCTCCTAGCAAAAACATAAAGATGGCTGAGGTGATGTTCATGACCTGTACAAGTTAATTTCCATCTATGACAGGGAACAGTAAGAAGCGAGATCTCTGTTTAGCAGATACAATTGCACAGCTTTGTGGACTGCAAAGGATAATTTCAGCCTAGGTATCATGGTGGTCCAAAACCGGATGGTGTTTTAAAGTTCTAGATGGAAAAAAATACTGAATGGCATTCAAACCTAATGCCTGTGATTCAGTGCATTAACAGCATCTGCCACCTCAGACTGAGTAGGAAAAAAAAATTATCCATTAGTGTGTCCTGCTTGTCGATTGGCACACCAGTGATGAAGCTAATTAAGCACTTTGCTGCATGGTGCAGCGTCTGTCCAAAATAGAATTGCACATTTTAATAGGAAACATATGGCTCTTGACGTCTTCTTACACTAGTTTCATGTATCTAACCTACTACTGAACTGCGTTACCTCCTGGCTGTGTCTTTCTGTTGAGTCAGGTTGAATCTTGAGGAATGAGCTTCTTCATTTGTGTTTTAATAAGATCCTTCCATGAAGCAATTTTACAAAACACCAGTCAAGGTTGTTTACAGCCAGATTCACCTCAGTTGGCATGGGGAGCTACAAACTGCATCCCCTCTGCTAGCCTAGCCTGGTACCCTGGTGAGGTGGGAAAAGTGTGACTGGAATTTTGATTTTATGTGCTTCTAGTTTTGCCCTCCTCAAAAGTTTCCTCTTGGCAGTATCACCGTCAGCCTATACAATGAACAGGTCATGCTAGATCAGAGCAGTTTAAGCAGCCCCTCTTCTAGGGTGGCCTTAGTTTCCTCCAGTCTAATGGAGAGATTGCAATATTTACTGGCTTGCTGCTCTTCCACTTCCCATCCACAGACAGATGATATACTCTCTTGTTGAATAAGGATCTTCAAATAGGTGACAACAGGAAAAAGAAAAAGTGTGTGGTAATTACATAACAAGGCTCCAAGAGAAGTAAATAAGTGTAAGGAGAGTTTCTATGATATGTTAGACATTATGGCAGCTTTTGAGAATGTTCCGGGTGGAATTTGGTACATCCATTTCGAATCACTGTTTATCTCAAGTAGTATCTGCTAGTAACTTGGAGATCTTATCAAAGCTAGAATTGTTGTTGGGTCATTTACTTCATCTAGCATTGAAGTACCTGCTTATTGAAATGTAAATGAGTTTAGACATGATTCTGATCATATGACATAAAATTTCAGCTACACATGGATCTATATACAAGTTTTATAAATATCCTGGTGGCAGATATCTTGTTACTTTCTTGCAGTATTCTCTGATGGATTTGTTATCCAAAATGGTTGTCGGCCAGCCTCATTTTGTCAGGTGCATCAAGCCAAACAATGACCGGCAGGCAAACAAGTTTGATAAAGAAAAAGTATTGGTTCAGCTGCGTTACACGGGAATTCTGGAGACAGCAAGAATTCGAAGACAGGGTTATTCACACCGTATATTATTTGCTAACTTCATAAAACGGTAAGAAGGCTTTTTCTTTCCTATCATTGCTTCCCAGTGTTTGCTAAGTATTAGCAGTGTCTCTAAACAAAAAATACAAAGACATTTCCTGAGGCAAAGAAGATTAGAGTAGATAACAAAGGGTAGTTCAGGCACAAGATTAGTGACCTGTTTTGGACTGGTAGGAAAAGATGATGCATCTCAGGATGATTCTTTCAGGTTCCCTGTGCATTTGGGTAAAAATTGTCCTGCTTATCATCTGCAAGTTTTCTTCAAAGACTTGGGGTTTGGAAATGTAATGCTTCAAATTAAAACTGAGAATTTGGAGCAATAGCATCCAAGGAGCACCACAGTTTCCCTAGCTCCTGACATTCAGCACTCTGCAGCATCTGCTTGTGCAGGCTGGATGCTAATCTAGGGCTGAGAAGTTCATTAAGTGCATAATTTTGTTTAAAATATAATTTCTGAGTATTAGTCACTTCTTAAGAAGAGTAATGAACTCACTATGATTTTATAATTCAACTATCTCTTCTTCCTCTGCCCCAAAAAATTAATCCTGAGCACTTAATCTGTACTTCTCTCTGACAAATAAAGACCCAGAGTATTTGTCTGAATCAGAACTGAGATTTATGGAATGGAGATCAAAACTGGGAAGAACCAAGCAACATCCATTAAGACAGAAGCACTAAAAAGTAATAGTGCACTGGAAACAGAGCTGGCAGCAGAGTGCTGCAGGTGCATGAGAAAAGAAAGGGAGGACAAAGTGATGTTTTTATAGCACTGTTTCTGGAAGGAATAATCCTGGGACTATAACTGTTGTAGAACAAAGTTTTGGAGTGCAGCGTGAGAAAAGGTAGGTATCACTGCACCAAGATGTGCTGTGGCTTTTCGTCACTGCTTTTTATTAAAAAAAGTTACTGTTCAGGTAAAAGAGTGGAAAGCAGTAAGCATAATGAGGTAGCTCTCCAGACAGCGTGCCCCTGAATGCAGTCAGGCTGTGCAGATCTCCAGCACAGAGGTGTGACCCTCAAACAAAAAGCAATTTTTAAGTATCTTTCTCCTTGTCTTTTTTTTTTTTAAAAAAAAAAAAAAGTTAAGCATTACAGGTAGACCTGGGATAATGGTAAAATTATTTTCTTAGAATAAAAATAAGCCAATTTATTGTGTAGTAAAAAGAAAAAAAAAAAAAAAAAAGGACCTCTAAGAATTGGTGATAATGCAGGAATCAACATTGTCTCTTTTTATTATTCCATGAGGAAATTGTTACCATTATTTAAAGATGGTACAAGCACATGTTGTGTATAAAGGCTGAATAACAAGAAAAAAAAAAGCAGAATGTACTGTCAGGAAGCCCATGTAATTCATGTAATTTTCCTAATTTAAAAGAACAAATAGGTACTATTCATTTTGTTATGGAGCATTGTGGAAAGTCCTGCAACACACAAGAACATTCCTACCCAACAGCTGAGCTGGTATGTTGCAGGTAATTTTTATGCATGAGCATCCTGACCTCTTTTCCTAGTCAGAATTAGTTCTGAGTAATGACTTTGCCAGATTAAATGTTTACATATTATATGTCACAATGGCACAGACACATTCCAAAAGGATCTGCAAAGCTGAATCCAAGGAGGTAACAAGAGCTGGGATGCATCATGTTAACTGTCTCAAAGGCTGATGGTCTAGCACATGAAATATGGATTTCTAGATATGAAATAAGCTAATTTAGTCAGAAAAGCTGTAAAAATATTTTTATTTTGCCACTGAAATCACTTTCCCAGAATACAAAGAGCCAGAGCAGCAAAGAACTGATGCACAACTCTACTTGAGTTGCTCACTTTTTATAAGCCTTCTGGTATTGATATAGTATTAAACAACCCTCTGGGCTGTGCAATATTTCACTCATCCACTTTTGACCGAGTTCTTCAGTACTGCATATAAATCACAGCAATTTCTTTCATATGCTGTTTTGTTTTTGTCAGTGCTCTGTGTTCTTTCATGCAATTGTTTTCATTATTTAAAACAATGGTTTAAATGTATTTGCATCTATTGCTCATTATTAATGGAATAAAGAATCATATATTTGTCTCTAGGTATTACCTCATCTGTTACAAATCAAATGATGATCCTCCAGTCAGCCCAGAAACCTGTGCTGCCATCTTGGAAAAAGCCCGCCTTGACAACTGGGTTCTTGGAAAAACTAAAGTAATTTTTTAATATATGGTATCTGCATTATTGCAGTATGTCATTGTTAACTTCTTAAGCAATTTGTTTTCTCACCCATTTTGTTGGGGTAGCTCTTGGTGTGTATTAGTTTTAAAGACCCCCACTCTATTCTGGTTACTGTTCCCTGGCTGAAATCCTCACTCTGTAAAGTGTTAAAATTCTGATCAGCTTTAGTGAGGCCACAGTCCAAATCAGTATGTGACAATGACATTGCTTTCATTTTCTTTTGAAAAATGTAGTAGTAAAGATCCCAGTGAGCTTAGTCCAAACTTTCTTAAGGCAAAGAAGTTACGCTTCCTCTGTGGAGCAATCAGACTCACAAAGGGAGAGGAAAAAGTTTTTGTTTTCTAGCCAGAGGCCTCTGTGTCAGACTTTGCTGAGCACTGGGGAAGAGACAACAGGATGGTTCCATATATGTGAAGTGGGGGGAAAGACTTTAAGAGAAACACCTGTCTCTTCCCATACTCTTGCTTTTAGTCCTAGCTTACTAGTGTTCTCAGTGAGGGACACTCACCCACTCCCAACTGACAGATCTCAGGAGGTCTGCCAGAGAAAAGAAGCAAGAGACAAGTCTCTCTATTTGCTAGTGTAACAGAAGTGCCCAGGAAGGATATGGGTAGAGAGAGATGGATCATAAACTATTTGAAATCACCTCAGTGTAGAAGAAATAACTGTGCTTCTGAGACATTTTCCTGGATAGGTGGGACAGAAGCCATGAAGTTACCTCCTCCTCAACCTTTATTTCCCTCTGCTGTCTTAGTGAGGCTAATGGACAACACACAGCCAAAGGAAGCATATCTTGACATGTGAGATCTATAGCTTACATTTACTTTAATTAGAGTTAACCTGTATCTGTACCAAGGAGTGACCAAAGATTTGGAGAATTCTGCAAAATAAGCGTCATTATTGTCTTCATTGCTCAAACTCTTTCTACACATTTTATTTGCTTCTAATATATACCAGGAATGTCTTTGTATCCCTTGTGCTGGACTAGTTTTTCACGGGTTATATGAGCTTCATGCTTGATAAAAGCAATTTAGTAAATAAACAATGCCTTAGATTTAAAATTGGAAAGCAGAAGGTTCCAGATTTGGATCATATTTATGTAACATACAGCAGATTTGTGAGGTTAGCAAAACTGTCATCCTCATAGTTTTGAAAACAGGTTTATAGTTACAGACTGAAGAGTTTTCACTGGGGCTTTATAACATCTTCCCATGAAAGCATGAATAAGCAGGGACTGACAAAAGATGTTGATGGGGAGAGTAAGGTAAACTAATACCCCAAACAATCAAAATACTGTCTTTAACAAGAATGATCCTTTAGATACTACAGCTAAGGAGTCTATTCATCATTTGAAACCAGCTTGTAACTCTTGTTGACATTAAATGGATTGAATAAATACAGGGCCTGGGAGTGTAACTAAAACTTCTGCTTGTCTGTCTACTCTTTGTAAGGTATTCCTCAAATACTATCATGTGGAGCAGCTAAATTTAATGCGGAAGGAGACAGTTGACATGATTATTTTGATTCAAGCTTGTGTGAGAGGTTGGCTGTGTTCAAGGAGATACAAGAAGATAAAGGAACAAAGGGAACAAAGTGCTATTAAAATACAGTCAGGTAATAACTTTAAAACATTTAACATTTTGCTTAAAGCTAGTGCATGTGTACAGTTGATAGATGGATGTGCATGCTGCATGTGGATTTTGCTGTTTTCCTGTTGTTATGTCTTACAAAATATCTTACACTTTGTGATATCTGTTCTTATGAAGAAAAATTTCTTTTAACTGGATTATGACAATCTCTTCACTGAAGCTACGTTTATCAATGTTACATTTAAAAGGCAATTTTAACAATGGAAGGACATGATTGCACAGATGATACCTTTATTAATAATATTCTGGCATGCTCTGACAAGGTTGTAAAACAGAATAATGAAAATAAAATGTATTAACTATACTAGATAACAATTACACTGTTGATGGAGACATCGACTGAAATTTTTAATACATTTCAAACATCATCTTATTTTACATTCTGTTTCTCTTGTGGTTTGTATTCATAATAACTTTACTCACCAGAAAATGAAGTTCTCATGTAGGTTTAATGCTTTTGCTTGTTTGCCATTTTTTTTGAAAGACAAAGACTGCAAAATATTTATGAATATTTTAGTGGAGGTCTGTAATTCCTTCCTGACTTTTTTTTATTCTTACAGCCTTTTGTGTACCTAATGGGTTATTTAATTTTTGACATCTCTTTTCAGCTTACAGAGGTTTTGTTGTTCGTAAAGAATACACAAATGTAAAGTGTAATAAAAAAGTGGAAGAATATATTACTAGACTTCAAGCAAGTAAGAATTGTTTGTTTTCATGGCTTTTAATGTGCTATCCATACACAATATGTTGATTCAGATTCTTTGCTGTTACCTAGCTACGCTGATTGACTATGCACATTTACATATTCTGAGGTATAATTTATCTAGTATGTATCATAGAATGATAGAATCACTATGGTTGGAAAGGACCTCTAGGATCATCAAGTCCAACCTTTATCCCGTCATCTCCCTAACCATTAGACCATGGCCTCAAGTGCTTCATCCACTCATTTTTTTTAAACACCTCCAGGGCTGGCGACTCCACCACCTCCCTGGGCAGCCTGTTCCAATGTCTAACCACCCTCTCAGTAAAGAACTTCTTCCTAATAGCCAATCTAAAGTTCCCCTGATGCAACTTGAGGTCATTTCCTCTCGTCCTATCATTAGTAACTGGGGAGAAGAGACCAACACCAGCCTCACCACAACCTCCTTTTAGGTAGTTGTAGAGAGCAATGTCTCCTCTCAGTCTCCTCTTCTCCAGGCTAAACAACCCCAGTTCCTTCAGCCGGTCTTCATAAGGCCTGTTTTCCAGACCTCTCACCAGCCTCACTGCCCTTCTCTGGACTCGCTCCAGCACCTCAATGTCCTTCTTATCCTGTGGTACCCAGAACTGGACACAGTACTCAAGGTGTGGTCTCACGAGTGCCGAGTACAGGGGCACGATCACCTCCCTACTCCTGCTGGTCACACCGTTTCTGATACAGGCCAGGATGCCGTTGGCCTTCTTGGCCACCTGGGCACACTGCTGGCTCATGTTCAATCGGCTGTCAACCAACACCCCCAGGGCCTTTTCCGCCAGGCAGCTTTCCAGCCACTCTTCCCCAAGCCTGTAGCGCTGCATGGGGCTGTTGTGACCAAAGTGCATGACCTGGTACTTACCCTTGTTAAACCTCATACAATTGGCCTCAGCCCATCGCTCCAGCCTGTCCAAATCCCGCTGCAGAGCCTCCCTGCCCTCAGGCAGATCGACACTCCCACTTAATTTCGTGTCATCTGCAAATTTACTGAGGGTGCATTCGATCCCCTCATCCAGGTCATTGATAAAGATATTAAACAAGACTGGCCCCAAGACCGAGCCCTGAGGGATACCGCTTGTGACCGGTCTCCATCTGGATTTAACTCCATTCACCACAACTCTCTGGGCTCGGCCATCCAGCCAGTTTTTAACCCAGCAAAGAGTCCACCTGTCTAGCCCATGAGCCGCCAGCTTCTCCAGCAGAATGCTGTGGGAAACAGTGTCAAATGCCTTACTGAAGCCCAGGTAGACAACATCCACTGCTTTTCCCTCATCCACTAGGTGGGTCACATGATCATAGGAGGAGATCAGGTTGGTTAAACAGGACATGCCCTTCATGAACCCATGCTGGGTGGACCTGATCCCCCTATTGTCCTGCACTTGCCGCGTGACCTCCCCCAAAATGAACCATTCCATAATCTTCCCTGGCACCGAGGGCAGGCTGACAAGCCTGTAGTTCCCCAGATCCTCCTTCCTGCCCTTCTTGTAGATGGGTGTATTTATATACAGTGGTTGAAATGGGTCAATGTATTCTGTTACCTGTACCTCAAAGTGGCTTAGAGACACGTTCCATAGCTGTGAAGTTATGGTTAAATGCCATTGCAAGGCTTTTCACTCATAGTCTGATATGTCAAAGTATTACAGCTGATATTGAAGCCCCATATGATACTATCTGCGTATAATGTGTATATGGGTGCAGTTCTATTAGGAATAGGTTTTGTTAGGTATCAGTAATAGTTATGTTTGAGAAGACTACAACCTGTAAATTCGCATATGTCTTCGATTCTTTTTCGCCATTGCTCAGTCCAACCTAGCAAAATATTCCTTCTCTTCTGCAGCAATAATCACCTTGAGCCCAAATGTAGGCTATGTGACATACCTTTTTCTCCCTATATTTCTGTCTCTCCTATCCCTGAAGAGATGTCCCCAAGCCAGATGTAGTCGAAGCAGCTCTGAAATCAGCAGCAGTACAACTAGAGAGGCACAGGTCTGAAAACAGCTGGCACAAATTTGCACAGCATTTTCAGTAATTACAGAGCTGGCAACTCCACATATAAGCTAGTGCTGCCAGTATCCAGGCTATCTAGATTAAAACTACCTCAGATGTGCTTTTTTCATGAGTATATACTAACACCGGTGCTGGATTTAATCATTGTCAGATGCACCTGCTAATTGCACTGAACCAATGTTAGTGTGTACTGCAGCTGGTAGAACTTCATCAGTGTGGAAAACAATCTAAAACCAGAATAAAATCCAGTGACGTGCCAAGAATAATTACACATCTGAAAGTTGTCAATTAGGATATTTAGCAAACGCAGAAGTATGACTTTACCACTTTGCTCCATTTGTTGATCTTCTCAATGTTTCTTCTTCTGTCCTGTGTGCAGTTTCATTTCAACTTCTTTCAGTGCATGAGAAGCCAGCACAAAATGGAAGTCAATTTTTACTTGGCTCTCTCAATTCCACCCCCCCACACCTTTTATCTCTGAAGAAATACAAAACTCATCTTCCAGTTTGAAAACAAAGCTTATACAGCTACTATCTCATAACAAAATTCTCAGGAAACTTCAAAGGTGAACCAGAATAAGTCCAGAAAGACCAGACTTAGCTTATATTCGCATGTCCATTGACAGTGTAACTTGATTTATTTCAAAATAACTCCTGGTGAGTTGATTTTGTATGAAAATTGAATGAGGATTAGCTCAGAAGTCCAAGAAACTCTAAAAGTATTCCAAGTGCTTTACAGTTTTCATTTTTCCAAGGCCTTGTCGGACTGCAGTATAAAAACCAATTGTGCCACTTCCAGTAAGTATTCGGGTTCCTTTACCCTATATCCAGTTATGAAGATATAATTTATGTCCCTTTTATACCATCTTTCTTACACTGAACTACTGCATCTAGTTGAGCCCAAGTTGGCCTAACTTATGACTAGGGAATGCTAAAGGAAATAAAACCTAGCACCAGGTTATATGAATGTGTTAGAATAGACTACTTATGCTCCCTTCCCATTCTTAAGTGAGCTTGAGCTTTCCCTGTGATGCAGAATGCTCTCAGCAGAGTTGGAGTAAGAGCTCCCATATCTACCTCAGGGTATTTAAATCACCTGAATCCTCTACTCCCAATGGTCTTGGTACTACATTTGGAATTAGAGTTCAATAGAAATATTTTGACAAAACACAACATTCTTTTTATTTTTCCAGGGATTAGTAGATTTGTGCTGAATCCCTGGAATTGCAGAGTTGTCCAAATCACAGCACTGTAGAGACTTGTGCCAGTTCCCATTAGGAAACTATTTGCAAGTTCAGATATTTTTGAAGCAACACTCTGAAAGCCTTTCAGTTTCTGATTAAGACATGTCAGTGTAGATGTCTAAAAGTGACCTACCTGTCTAAGCTCCTCTTATAGTCAGCAAAGCCTAGAGTTTGATTCATTTTTTTCAAAACCACCAGCTCATTTGCTCCCATATTGGTATCTAGGGTCATTTGAGATGCCCTAGCTTAACTCGCCTGGCCTCCAGCTTTTATTTCATGTGGTACACCTAACTTTCTCTCTCCATAAAGTCCTGTCTGTCTTGTTCTTTTTGCCAGCTCCATGTAGATGCCTTGGCTATCCTGGAGCACTTCAGATGACACTAGATACCCATGTGCCAGCAACAACATCAGGCCCCTAGTGATTAGTCAGCACCTGCGTGTCTCAGGGACAACCCATGTTTGAGTCCTCCTTCATACTGGTTCAGACCAGAAATTTGACCTTGTGCCTCCCACAAAGCACAAGTAGCAAGTACCCTTGCCACAGTGCACCTGGTTACTCTAGTTTAGCACATCTTTCACACTGAGCTTTCATTTTGAATAATGAATCTTTGCAAAAGGAGCATGAGCTAAGTCTTCTGTAAAAGCTGAGCTATAAAATTTTCAGTTTTTCTCTGATCTAGTGAATGTTCAGCTAACTTCAAGCCTGTGCCAGAAGACAGTCTTGTCGTCTCTATAGCCTGATAATTAGGCATTTCCCAGGGAAATGAAAGACTGAGTCAAATCAGTTGCCTCAATCTGGCCAAGCAGGTACATGAAGCTGAGAGCACTGTGTTCTAGAGGCACTTCCTAGCACTGTTGTTCTGCTTTATTCTGCATCTTCCTGTAATTTCTTTAGTCCAATAAAATATGAAGAGTGAGCTCGTTTGTATCCTCATGTAGTATGGGTACAGCTTTCTGAAATCTCAAAAAAGTTTTGTGGGACAGAATAGATTCAGATGAAAAGAAATCATAATAACCATCCCAGTCCATATTTCCTTATTGTTTTTTGTTTAATGTTGTTATCATTTGACTCTGAGAAATGTGTGGGGCACCCACTGATTGTTGCCTAAGAGTTTTTTATATTACAATTTATATCAGTTGCCAGAGGATACTTACTCAGGAAGAAAAGAAAAGAACTAACTGAGACAAGAAACAAAGCAGCTATAACAATTCAGTCTCACTACAGGGGATATAAAGAGAGGAAGAGCTTCAAAGGGAAAAGGTAGTGTTATTTTCTATCTCTTATGTCACTCACGTGTCCCTTTTTCAGTAACTATACTGCTGAAGAACAGCGATGTAAGCTAAAAGTGGAGCAAATTAGGATTATTCTAATGTATGCAGATATGTATGCAGAGGTAATGTACATTTATGCGGAGGTTTTTAATGCCCTTAGCCAGTTTTCTCTTTTTTTTTTTCTCATTATTTTATCTCCAGGGAATAAAGGGGTATTTCAGGAAACGATCAACAATACTCTGCTTACCTTTAATGTTAATGTAATCTGTAGATTTGTCTCTTTTTGGAACTAGCTCATCATAAAGAAAATGTTTAGACAAGAGCAAGAAATAGGTATCTGCAAGGAACTGTTCTTCTCATCTTAAGTTACTGTTTAAGATAAGCATAGGTGATGACAGTGGGAACACAGATGTCTGTCTCAGATCAAACAGCTAAAAGTTAGGTGAGGTGAATCACATTCTAAATATCTCTGCAATGTGGTTGTAGTCCCAGTCTCTGAAATGGAGCTAGTAGGACTTTGCTCATCGTCATTTTTTCAGTGACAGAATTTAAGTGGAGACTAGTCCAGAGAGGTGGAAAACAGCTGTGAAGGAGTCCAGAGTCTTTCAGAGGGGAGAAACGGGCTGGCAGATTTCACCTGGCACTGAAGTTTTATTGATGGTAACAAAGATAGTTTAGGGACTGTCTTTTAAATTTGACCTGAACCTCTGCCCAGTATCATTCTTTTTGCATTCGTAGTGTGATTTGAGGCAGTTTCTTTCATGAATACATTTAGGATTGTGTGTATTTATACATATTCGAGGTGCTAAAAAGTTTCTGCCTTATGGTTTTGTTAACATTAGAATTAATTCTTTACTGTTTTATCAGCCCTCATGCAGCCTAAATTGTACCCCTAGCAATTTTTCATTAAGAGTTTAATAGGGATGTTCCTTTTCACTTTAAGAAATAATCATCAGAAACACAGAGATTAGTTTACTGGCTTTAATTCCAGATATATGCACTAAATCCTTCCCATGTTGTAGTATATCAAATTGCCATTTAGTACACAACCACCACCAAAGGTAGTTGTAAAGTTGTCACTATCCTTCATCTTCTTCAGCTATAATTTTTGCCCCAAACTCTATTCCATTCAGGGAATCACTTAGAAGGAAACAAACTGAAAATGTAGTATCCATTAGCGAAAAGGAAAAGGATGAAGAACTTCAAGATGATGCAGAAAGTCCAGCTGGAGTGAAGAGTGTCCTTCCTAAAACAGAAGAAGAAGCAGCTGTAATTGTTCAGAGCCATTATAGAGGCTACAGAGTCCGTGAAAAAATAAAGGAAGAGCGCAAAAAAATAGCGGAGGAAGAATTATCTGCTGTGGAATTCCTTGAAGCACAGCTGCAGCCAGCTCAAAATGAAATACTGGAAGAAGCAGCAAACAAGGAGACTCGAGATGAAGCTGATGCTGTTCCTGACAGCAAGTGCTTTGCGTACAGTGACACAAAGAATGTACAGGAGCAACAGGAAACATCTACTGAAGGAGAGGGAGCTTCTGTGAAGCAGAACCCTGCAGTAGAACATGCTGATGAAGGTGAAGATCAGACCTCTTTGGAAGAGCTGTCCAGGAAATCTTCTGGAAAAGAAAATCAGGAAATCACAGCTGAACCTGGTCCCCAGCAAGAGCCAGATAATCAAGATATGCTCAGTGCAGATGGGCAAAATCAAGAATCTGCTGTGGTCCAGCCCAGGACTGACAGGAATGTGGAAAGAAACCACCTGAAACATGAAGTAGTGATGCCTACAGGATGTAAAGCAATTAAAAGACAAAAGTCACTAAGAGGCTCAAGGAAGCAAGTTGAGGCAGGACGACAAGGTTCAGAAGACAAAGAGAAGGCAGCAGTGGTTATTCAGAGCAGTTACCGGAGTTACAGAAGGAGGGGACAACTCAGAAAAGAAGGGAAACTACCTTGCAGAAGTCTAGAGAAAACTATAAAGGAGCCAACAGAAGCAGTACATGCTCAAAATAATGATCCCCAAACCACAAAAAATAAGGAAAGCACTGGTACGGAGGCTGAAGATTCTATGACACTGAAGGGAGACTCAGAGAAAGATGCTTGTGATTTGGCAGCCTTCTCACGACAGGTAAGAAGCTTAAGCTATGTATGTTGAGCATAATATTCTGAGCAATGACAGAATAGTAAAGTTATTTTCCTGACTTCAGTAGCACCAAGGTTTTACTCTCTAAACAGACTGAGATTTTGTAATGAGTATTCTATAAAAAATGCTTATTTTGGGCTGCAAGAGAAAATACCCCTTTCAGAAAGGAGAGAAAGACAAAGTTAGAGAACTGGCAAAAAATTATGTCGGATTTCAACCTCGTTTAGGTTAAATGCAGAAACTTTGCCTTTGTATATTGAAATGTGTGTTTACTAGGCAAGGCCCTTAATTCAGTAAACTTGTGAAATGTCGCTGTAAATGAAACTAAAAGTTTTTGTGTTAGTGTCAGGGACTCACCCATGTGGACAGAAGTATGCCTACAGCTGTAGAAGCTATTCTGCATCAGCAAGGCACTGTCTGCTTATGTGTGTGAACCAATATGAAGTAACTGCAGGACTGGACTGCAGTGTGGAGTTCCCTACATGTCTTTTTTATTTTTTTTTACTTTTTTAATTTTTAAGGGGAATGGGGAGGTAAGTGTGGTAGGGGCCTACACTGCAGTATGTGGAGCAATACCTTTTAAATTCATTCTCTAGTCCACTATTTTACCTTTGATTTCCTTGGAACATATATACTTATTTATATAATAATGTAAAATCCTTCATTATATTTTTCAGATATCAAAATTATCCGAAGACTACTTAGCATTGCAGCAAAAATTGAATGAAATGATATTGTCACATCAGCTAAGACCCGTGATGCTGTCCAAAGACAAGCAAGCTAATGGCCGACTCTCTTCTCATGTTTGTCAGTCAGGTAATGTTGAACCTTACTGTTGGCAGAATTTTCATTTGTAAACAGGACTGTGAAGAATCGACTCCTACTCAATGTTTTTAAAGGCCTGGGAACTAGTAGATGAGTTAGTTCTGGCTTCTCTCATAACTCAGGCTGTTAATTTTTGTACTAAGCCCCCTATCAGTGTATGTCTGGAACATCGTTTCCAGAGAAATAGCCAAGCCTGGTTGAGATTTACGTATTTACCATTTTTCTTGGTATTTTTTTCAGTGCTGCTTAAGATTGGTGAATGAATTTTAAGACCTATACATAGCACCTCCAGAAATACTTTTATTTGGTAAAAATTCCACATTGGCTTGTTTTTACTCATATGTTTCTCAACTATGTGTGCTATTGAGAAGATATGGGACTATGTTTTAAAAATCAAAATAAATTTTTAGGTACGATGTCAAGCAATTTAGCAAAGTTTGTCACATTTATGCTGAGTAAAGTTTTAGCTCTCCAGAAATCCATCTGAGGCTATCAAAACTTGGAAAATAATTCTTGGTTCTTGCGTATTTTCCTACAGAAGCTAGATAAGAGAGGTAGATAGAGGGAAAGGGAATACACAAATCCCTATTTTATCACTTAAACACCTCATTACTTAGACAAGTGAACCAGGTGAAAAGGTATCAGTATGTTCATGCCATGTGCAAACTGGAGCAAAGTCTACCCTTCACATTGCTATAAATTTAAGTAGCTCTACAGGAGGTAAAATGATGCCAGTCACCTGTGCATGCAACCCTGCTTAAAGTAGTGACCAGTCACCCACTTCATTTCCTTTTATCTCTGAAAATGTCCCGCTGCTTCAAACCTCTGTCATGTCATAATACTGTGTTTTTCCAGTGGTGAAGTGTGTGAAAGTGCACTGTGTTGTATCCTTTTGAACACCAATATGAAAAAGTCATACGTTTATTTGAACTAAGTCAAAATGCTTTTTAAGACAACATTGAAACAGTTGTTGAGTTGCATAAGAGATCAGATCTTTTGCCTCATTTTAATAAGATTTTTTTACAAGCCAGTGTTGTGTGGTTCTTAACAAAAGGAGGATTTAATTTCTGTATGTTTTCTCCCCATAAATGTCTGTATGTGCAACATGACAGCACTTAGCTCTTTTGTGCACCAGGCAGAACCTTTACAGAAATTCTGATGACTTACAAGTCCCCCTTTTTTTCTCTTATGGATGCAAAAATTGAATGTTTCTGTCTTGACTAACTGTCTTTTGCAAAAAACTGTCAGTAATAGCAATCATAACTATAAAACAGTAGTAAGCATCAAAAAGAGAGTCCTGAATGCTCATATTCATACAGATAAAAGTATACTTTGTAGTCAAGGCATGCTCATTTCAAGATGGCTCAGGCACAATTTTTGCAATTTTTTTTTTTGAAGTAAGTATGGTGGACACACGCTTTGGTTTTGATTAAATTGCAGCAAGTTGGCATGTAGACAAGGTGAATACAGAGCTCAGAAGGAGTTACTCTTTTCAAAGGTGACTGCATTTAAAATGGAATAATGGGTGCTATTTGGCTAAGAAGCTGAACTGAACTCACTGCACAGAAGTAGGCCACTAAAGCACAGGCTTGCGAAAGTTGTCCTGCCTGCTGATACCTGCCCTTAAACATTGTCAAGCATGAGTTGGCCCCCTCTATCTCAAACCAAAGGAAGCATTCCAGCCTGTTTACTGCTGTCCAGCTAGTCACTCACTTGAATGCTCTGCCCCGTTAAGTCAAACCACCCCAAAACCAGTCCTCATCCAGTTCTCATTAGAACTCATGTTCCCAGTCTTTCTGTAGCCAACCTTCTCTTGATACTAACAGGCAGTGTTATACCTTGAGCTGGGACTGGCTCCTTGGCCTTTCTTGCCTAGCTGGTTGGAGTGGGGCAGCCATAGTTTGTTTGTTGCATTCTGTTGTTGACCCAGTCGTCTCATACAACTCGTGTGGCTACTTGTGATAAATGTAGCAAAGGTGACTTTTGCCAGACGTTGAACTTTAAAAAAGTAAGAAGGAAGGCTGGCTGGGCTCTAGTCAAACACTGTGTTCTGCCAGCCTTCCTGGCCATGATGGGAAGTTTCACTCTTTGCTACACAGTTTGAGGTGGGTGCCAGGCTCAGCCACTCACCTAGGACATGGAGTGATGGCAGCAAGGACCCACAGCCATATGTATAACTGCTAACCAGTCCACTGAAAGACCTTACTTGGTATGGAATGTGGACTTTCTTTTTCTACATTTGAACATAATTCAGACAATGGGAAGACTGTTTCGTTTCCAGATAGGATCAATGCACAGGACACTGAAGAGAAAATGCTGCAGTAATTCCCCGGCCTGCCTGTGGGCCAGTTGGAGCCTAAGCATTACAGAGCCCAATCACAAAGCTGTGTTGCCTTAAGTAGATGTTTATTATAGCAAACATGATCTAATTAGATGTAGAGAATATTAAAGTAAAAGTAGGCATGTGTTCAGCTCATTTAAGTTGTACTGTCTCAACATAGGAGTTATCAGCATTCTGGGTATCGTACTTCCTGCACGCAACATAGTAAGACCACCACATAAAACAGAGACTTGAAGTAATGTATTGCAGACTGTCATGCTAAAGTGAAGCAGGTAGACATGGTGAGTGATCCATGGACTGTTAACAGCGAGGAGCCTTCCTGTCTTGCCAACGTTATGCGTTACACTACGATTTATACACCCAGAAGTATTTGCATTTACTGCAGGTTTCCCCCTAGGGCTACCTTTGCTGTCCTACCCTTATGAAAGCAATGTTGTTGAGCTTTAGCTGTTCTTTAAATCATGTAGTGTTTACCTATTTGTAATTACTTTGGTCGTTTGCATTTATTTATACTTCTTCCTCAGCTTCACTAGTTTTATATGTAATTTTACAGCTATAACCTATGCATTGTCTTTTATAGCTGTATGCCAGATAGGAATAATTGTCCGCCTTCATCTGTGGTTAGGTGGCCATTGTTCAGTATGAGAATTTACCAGATCTGAATTTACCAGATAAAATATTTTATCACATTGGTACCCACAGAAGGGGAGGAACTGTGGGGCAGCTGGATGGCATACTGTGACAAATGTTCAGATTTTCAAAACTATTTATTTTAATAAAAATGCAAAGACTGCAGTTTAAAGAGCGTGTGAGCAAAAAGGTTAAATGAATCTTAAATCCACAAGGTTAAGTTGTTTTTAAATGAATTTATTTGTATTTATAAAAATGCATAAAGCTGCACAAGGTTCCTGGAATGAATAATATTCCCTCTGGCTCGAATTTCTGAGCAAGTTATATTTGCTTGCTAAATGCATTCAGCTAAACATAATGGCTGCATCGCAGGACTGCACCTTTGGACTGCTATTGAGCCTTGGGTTATGGTGGTGTCAGAATAGATGCACAAATAGCCACTGTCAAGTTTTTTGAGGTCAAAGCCTGAAGTGATGGGAAATTGATCATTATGGGAGCAATTTTTTTCTTTTTTCTCCAGATGTATAATAGTGCCCATCCTTGTAAGTATGAAATGACAGTTCAAGTACAAAACCTCAGGAAGAGAATTTTCTATATTTAGAATGAAAGTCACATGGTACAAGAAACTCTGGTGCAGCTGAGGACCTTTTCAGCTACATAAAGCAGTAAGACGAGCAGGGTTTTCATCCAAGATTCCTCTTGCTGTAAGCTGCCGCAGCACTATTTACATGTGGCTTTTGGGCAGCTTTTGCAAAGAAAAGGGAGCTCGTGTAGCACTGGGTGTGCAGAGCAGTATTCAATGGGTGGTCTTTCCTCTTCACTAGTGAATGGCCAGCTAGGAGCAGCAAAGCATGGGACTGGAGAAAAGCAGGGTAGTCAAGTGCTTCTGCTGTTTGGTCATTCTCAGCTACTGGAATGGTTCTTTGGACACCATGCAGCCAGGACATAGAAAATCTGTGTTGGGAGCTGGTCAGATCCATGCAGAGCATAAGATTTTGGAGGAATACAGCCGTTTTCTGTAAACATCCGCTCCTAAATAGCAATAATCCCAGGTTACCAGACTCTCCAAAATGAGAGTGTTAGTGTCAGCCAGAGAATGAAACTGCTTCTCCCAGTGGAGCCAGCAAGGTTTAGGCACATGAGATCCACTCTAAACTCCTGCTGGATGCAATGCAAAAGTTCTTGGTCTCTTGCAGTTCCTAGTTCTAGGTCTGTGCCAGAATAATCCCTCTTGTTTTCTCCAGATTGCTAAAAATTTGCACCCATCAGCTGTAATTTCCAAATCTCACTGTGGTAAACATCCCATGAATAAACAATGCCTAAAAATTACTGAGCAGAATGTTAAAGAGCAGTGCTTTTCCGTGTGCAAATCCCAAACTTGAGTAATTACATCCTCATACAGTGTACAATTAGGACAGTAAAAAGGTATGCACGTGAATGTTCTAAGCAGTAATAACTGTTCACTTCTCATTATCAAGTTCTGGAATTTCAGTTACTACGTTTGTATTTTTCTGATTACTTCTAAGCCCTTCTACAAAACCCATACAATTACTGCTCTTACTCTTGTTTTTCCTCCTGCTTTATTCTAAACCTGGCTTTATACTTCCTGTCCCCATAAAACGTGGAACGGCACTAAATCAAACATGTAACATTTCATTTAAATGACCTGAAGGCAGGTTTATCTGTTTCTCCAGGTGGCCCAGTAAATAGAGACCTTTCATCGCTTAGATGTTTATCACAGCTGTAACTATTTACCCAGTCTTCTGTATAAGATCTGTTGTCATACGTTAATTTACATTAACATCCACAGACGTTGCTTCCTTGAGATTGTTGTCTTCCAAGCTTATCGTTGTATGTCAGAATGTGCAGACACAGTTCAACCTAAAGGGCTGTTGATACTAACTTATGTTTATTCAAGCATTTCTTGCTCATACTTGAATGTTTCAAACATGCAGGTCTCAGCAGTTTCCACAGCTTGTGGTGGTGTTCAGGATGCACATACATTAAATGAGCTGGTCCTAAGTTTCATTGTCCCTTTTCTTATTTTTTCAGTGAGGTTTCAGTGAGGACTGAGTATGAAAGTACTAATACCTTGTAATTGAACACTAGAGTCAAAGAGTGTGTATGCAACTTACGCAGGAACCTTTGAGGTAGCATTAAACAAGCTAGCTGAGATACTGATAGGAATAACGAATTTTCCATGGATTGGCTAAACCTTCTTTAATGTTACCTGGCAGCCACACTGTTCACACTCCTTTGCTGACCCTTAACTCTGCAATTCATTCATTCTCATGGAGAATGACCTTAACTTTTATTAAACTTTCCATCATCACTTGATCAAATGTATGTTTTGAAGGTCTGCTTCAGGTTTGGGTAGCAGAGAGATGTAACTTCATGGGCATGGGTTACAGAATGGCTGACATTCGCTGTTAAGGTTCAAAAGCAAAGCATCCATGTCATGAGAGCAAAATCTCTTTCTTTTGACTAATTGCATACTGACTGCATGCACTTAAGCAGTCTGAGGAAAATCCTTCACCCTTTCAACTTGTTCAACTTGTCTTCCTATTGGTAAAACCTTTAAAAAGGAATGACTCTGTGTAACCTCAAATGTTTTTGTTTCCAATTTCTCCTACACATTGCTTCTAAGGCACAGGAATGTGTCGCACCACTGACAGCACCTGTGCAGGTAGGGGGAACTGTAGGGCATGGGAATCTCGGCACAGTCCTTCAGTCCAACTCCTGATCTGTGCTAATGACCAACCGGGACATAACCTTAAGCAAGTCTTAGTGTGTCTTGCTCTGTGCATCTCATTTACCCTACTAGTAGGATCAGGATGATAGTGCCAACCCGACACTTCCAAAGTGCTTTGACAGCTACTGTTGTGAATGGTTTTCATATCAATGTTGTAACGTATGTATTCAAATGTTTGTTAGATAGAAAGCATCAGTCTTCCTTTTATCTGTAAAGCACACAGCCAGATCATGCTAGAGATCCTTGAAGTCTTAAGGAAAATAGGCTATAAGCTATGTTACTATGGAGAGACTGAGCTTCAATAAAAACCTTTTCTTTGTAATGGACTCCAGAAGCAACGTAATTGGCCTATTAATAAGTGAATGATTTTACTCCTTTCTGCTTCATTGCCTACTGCAGAAAGGTATAGGCCATCTGGAAAACAAGCGCATCAAACTCACCATTTATAAGGCTTGGGTATGTAATTTGCCTTTCACCTTTAACTCTAGTAAGTAAATGATTTCTGAAATTATCAGCAACTAATGAAAAAGCAAATTTTACGTTGTGCAGTGAGTTATCCAATACAAGCAACTACCACATCAGCTTTATTTCAGTAGCAATGAACACACAAATTTGAGTGCAGAAGTAAGTCACAAATTCACTTTCTGGTGAAATAAGTAAAGTTAACCATCAAACTATTTTTACTTACTGTGTAATTTGGAGACAAAACTCAGAATTGCATTTTCAGCCCTCTCTGTAATTTTAAAAAGGAATGATGGAGATCCAAGCTTAGAAGGCTGTCTGCCCCAACAAGGTATTTCTGTCCCCTCAATTCTTTTGCATAGCTCATATGTATGTACAACATACAAGCCAAGATGAAAAGCTATTTTTTACTGAAACCCTTATCATTGTCAAAATGATGGGTTTTGAATGTAAAAGGAGACTTCTTTGCAGAGCACATCTGCAAGAAGTATACAAGTAATTTCATTTGGAATAATTGTAATCTAGAATATGATAGTGCTTTATGTGTTTGACAGTGATTAATTAAATAACATAACAGCATAGGTAGTAATGAATTCTTAGGGGACAAAAAAAAAAAATTAGATATTATGAGGGCCTTTTCCTTGGGATTTTCTTAAAGCCTCCAATTGGCTTCATTTTTTTTTTTCCAGCTTTTCGTGCAGTTGTGATCTTTGACACAGTTTTTGAAAATGTCCTACAGACAAGGGTTTTTTTAAGGTATTGTTTCCAGTTTAGGCTTCTGTTGTGTTTAAAAAATGAAATAGGGAAGATATGCCTTTACTTTGTAACAAATGGAAACACGGATAACTCCAGGTGGCCCATTTGAAATACAGCAGGATAACAACAACCCACGTAAGAGCAGTCAGGCCTGCTATACCTATTCAAATCAAAGAATTTAATTTATATTTAATTCAAGTTACTGAAGTGAATTTATTGCATCTGAATTTTATTGTTTAACGTAAATTATCTGTACCCTGGCTTAGAAAAAAGTCATTGCTCTCTTAAGTGAAAAATGTTAAAAGATACTTGTTCATTCATTACATGAGAAGCAGTCTGCATTTCAGATAAGAAACTAAAACAATGAATGTAATCATTATCCAACTACAATTTAAATTAATATTATTCATCCTGCCTCCTCTGTATATCCATGACCTTTACAAGCCTTTATTTATCACACATAACAAAAAACTTACACAGATAATTTTGCAGGAGTCAACACCGATGTATTACTGATCGTTTCTCATTTTAAATGATTGTGCCACCTCCTTAATTAAAAAAATGTCTGATGTACATGGGAGAGTTTTTATTTTTATTGTGTAAAAGGGTTTCTGGTGGTCATTAAAGAACAAAATACATTCTTCCTTCTAAGACTCAATCACATATATTTAGCACACTGGGGTTATGGAGTTAAAGTCACTGCATGTGAAAGAGGAGTAGATCAGCAGAACACGCTTCAAGAATTCACTGGGAGCTAGATCCTCATTCCACCCTCACACTATACTCATTTACGAGTAAGGAGATGTTTTTTCTCATGGACTGTCCTCTGTATACTTCTGTGATGGGACAAGGACAATCTAAAACCTCACTGGATAATACAATATACCCGGACACACAGTTCACCGTGCCTAGGCTTTGTGCTGTAACTTCTTTCATCACCCTCTATGTGTCCCTATGACCCATCTCTATCATAGCTGTTCTGCTGCCCTGCAGCCCCCACCTCCTTCATCATGAAGGAATTGCCATAGCCCTGTATTAACTTTTCCTATAGCTGAAGCTGAATGTAAGGTGATCACGCTTGCCGCACTGTACATTTGTGCTTCCTCAGCCCCTCAGAGTCAGTTTTGTGGTCTCAGAACCTATGAGCCTATGAACCCTCAGCAGCCCTGTATTTTACCGTTGTCAGAATTGCATATATATTTTTAACAAGCAAATATCCAAGACGTTTGTCTAGTTCCCCATGTGCCAGCCAATGTAACCCATAAGTCAGTGTCTAAGTCTGAGTTTGGAGACTGCCAGAGGACAGCAGTTCCATTTTGTGTTAAAATCTTGATTTAGTTTCCATTAGAATGAAAACATTTTTTTCATGTTTGCAGAAAGTTTTTGTATAAATAGACCAGAAGTCGAGCACACTAAACTAAATTACACTGGATGCGATGGACGTGGCCATGCTCTGTTGCCCAGTGGTACACAATTTGGCTTGAAAGAGAACAGCCTCAGCAGGAGACCTTGGGGAAAAATTACATTATGATAATGTAGAGGACTAACCTCTGCCTCAGAGGTCTAATGCTAGTTCCTCATTCGGCACCTTAATGATTGACTTGAGTCTGAAAAAATATCATCCCCACCACCCAGGTCCCTGCCCCGAAACGGTAGCCTTCCAGTAGCCCTTACCCCTCAAGAGTTCTTTTCTGAATGTGGACCATCAGCCCTTTTCAGAAGGAGAAGCCTGTGCCAGCCTGACATTCGTTACATGGCATGTGTCCTTGTGGTAGTCAGGATTCAAACAGATAGATAAACCCATTCCCCTTTCCAATCTGGTCATGGAAATGCCCCGAGCAGTTGCTTTCTTGAGTTACTACAAGCAGTAAAAGTGGCTATGTGGGTTTGCTTTTTTCTCTCTTTGGTGAAATTCTCTCCTGTTTTTGTAAAAGCCTCCCATTCTGTGAAGACATAAGCATTGCTATCTTCTGCTTTTTACAGTTGCGGCCAAGGTAGAAGACTCTCGTCCAACACAGAGACTCCCAAGGCGGCCCCGGAAGCCTAAGACGTTAAATAATCCAGAAGACTCCACCTACTACACTCTAATACATGTGAGTTTAGCAAGGTTTTGTGGACTGAGACTGCCAGATAATTCCCACCTAAACTTGCTTTCTAATTGCCTGATTACCTCTATTCCTTTCCAATACAACATAAAAGGTGTGCCCTGCTGAAAGAAGGCAGGCCACAAACTTCACATTTCAAACTAGATTTGAAATTATTAAGGTTCAGAGTTACCCTGATTGGGGTCCTATGTCAGGCCAATTTTTAGTTTTGTACCTAAACGTACATACATTCATTATATGCATAAGCAGCACTTGCACTTTCAGTAAGCAAATTAAGTGCCCAGTCTTCGGTAGTTTCTTTGTAACTCACAAGACAGAAGCGGGTTCATTGGGAGAGCTATTTTGGGTGTCTAAATTAGTGCTTGATCTTGCAGAGAGAGCAAATATTAAAATAGGCTGTATTAGTATGCACACTGTAACTTCCTTTTCAAATGTGTCAGATTGTGATTATGAAGGAATTGGCAAATACCAACAGCTCAGGAGACTAATGGGTTTGAGTGTCTCTATTTATAGCCTTTGGTCCAAGCTTTCCACTCTTGGCTTCAGTGCCCTTAAATATAGAAATAAAGGCAAGAAAGTAGGCAGAAAAACAGAAAATGTAAAAGCAGCTCAGAAAGCAGTTCCAACAAAAAAGCAATTAAACTCATTTGCTCGAGGTGCCTGTATCTTAGTGACCTATTTTAACAGCCAGTGAGAGCCCAGCTAATAAACTAACCATAGCAATTGCTTCTCCTTTCAACAGAAGGTGTCACCAGGGCCTTTAGGGAAAGTTGTGTCTGGCATACCAAAAAAGACAAATACAGCTATGTTATATTATGGGGGCTTTGAAATAACACAGCTTTGGAACAGTGATATTCTGAAAAGAAATTATATTCTTTAAAAAAAATTGGCGTGTAAAAATAAGATTTGTTTTGTGAAAGCAAGATTGGTGAGATAAAGGACTGAAATGAAAGGCGTGACACTGAATTCTGTATTAGGAAATTTCTGAGGTGAAGTGTAATTCTGAAGTAAATGCACATTTAGAAAGCTGAGACTAGACAGTCAGGAACATAATATTTTCTGAAAGCTGATTTGTTACATGACCAGCTCCATACTAGAAAACAGCCATCGCATCAGTGCAAACAAAAACTGCAGTAATGCTGGGGAATTTTTAAACAAATTTTTAGCAGCAGATTTTCAAGGTATTAACCAACATTACCTTCAATTAGTCGTATTTTTCAAGAAGCCATGAAAAAAGTGAAGCCTGTCTTCCTAATACTGGTACGGGAAAGGTTCAATATAAATATCTATACACTGAAACTTAGAAAGGAGACCTACTAGTTCTGAAATTCTTAGACCTTGGGCAAGTCATTGAGCTCTAACTTGAGGGTAGTCAACTTTTCCAGCTATCGTGAATTTTCTACCTTACTAAAAATCTCTATGACCTGCAGGTATTTGCAGATGATTATCAAGCACAGATCACCTGAAAGTGAAGGCATAAGATATGAAAAATTTCCTCTGTCTTCTGCAAAACCAGATACTTCTCTCACAACATATTACAGATAATAATTGGACACCTTCTGTTCTCACTCATCTCCTTGCATATCAAATGAGCTGAAGGGGTGCACAGACATAAATGAAGTCTGACAATAGCCCATTGTGTTCATACAAGGCACAAAAAATTAATTTTGGGGTTTATTTCTTTAGATCAGCCTATCATCTTGAAATTATATGTCTTGTGCATTTACCTGCATAAGAAGTGTCTGTTCATCAGGATTTCTGGTTCTCAGTGACTTTGCAGTGTTACAATTCACTAATTCTAAAAAGTTTTCACTCATTTGCAAGAAACACAATTAAAACCAAAATTAAGACCATCTGTGCTTAAAAATGCTGCTTTTAAAGTGTGAGGCTTTAGATGCTACAGCATAGCATTATTTTGGCTGTATGGACAGAAATCTATTAGAGATAAGAAATCATTCACACTCCCTATAAATCTCTCTCCTCTGCATTTCTCGGTGGTTTGTATCCTAAAGGTGCTTTAGCCACCTAGTACACTGCTTTTAAATGTCCACTTAGTTCAGCTAAAACCTGTGACAACTGCATTGCCATTAATGAGAAGAGGATTACGCCTTCTCCCACTGTGTTGCCTGTATGCATGGAAATTCTTATGGCATCACAGTAAATTTGCCTCAGTGGGATAGTGTTGTCAACTTTGTTATAAAAACTATAGATATTTGAAAGTTTTAGATCTCCTTTTTTGTTCTGATCACAATTGCTTTAGCTTTTTTTCACAGTGTGGCAACTGAAATTTGGGCGTAACAATTCTAATCCTATTCTCAGTCTCAAAGATCCTGAAAAGATATTTTTCTGGGGCACTTGCTCAGCAAATTAGATTCTCTATATTTTCTTTTAATAAAGAATATACAACACTTTCCTACCTCATATACTGATGAATTGTATCTTTGCATAAGCTTTCCTTTTAGCATTGTTTTAATTACTTTGTCTTTTCTTAGAAATCAATACAAGATGAAAAACGGAAACCAAGAAAAGAAAGGTAATTTTTTTCATTATCTCACTATTGTCATGTTAGTACTCTGGAAATTGTTCTTAGCTGTACTGCAACCAGGAGAATAAAGAATTTTAAAAAGCATGGTAATTTGGTGATTCACAGGAAGGGCATCATATACAAAGTTGAAATATGTAATTTTCAATGACAAAAATCTATTATAGAATTCAGTCATTCAGTTTTACTACAGCATGGCCCATTACCATGGCAACAGAAGCACAATAATAAGTTAAGATAAGGTCCACATCAAAGATAGTTCTGACACAGAAAATAATTGAAGGTGCTTAAAATTCCAGCCAAAGCAAATGAGCAACCAGTTCTTTTTTGTTAGCAAAAATACAAAGACTGCTAAAATTCTCTCCTAAAAAATATATGACTATTTGGAAATAGATCATAAAAATTTAAAACAATAATTAATAACAGGTAAGGAAGAGTAGCCATTGAAATTTCAACCAGAATTCTTTTCTTCACAGTGTAAGTAACTTATTTTGATGGATCTCTGCAGAAATAAAGGAAGCAATAGATATATTGTGACCTTCTGTATCTTAGATCCTTACATGTGCTGTAGACCTAGTTCACAGCTCCTGACATACATCATAGCTTTATTTTATTTGTGTTTCTATACTTAAGCTTTTTTGTTGCTCCCCAGTTGACATTGCTATGGTACTGTAGTATGTGTACTATGGTAGCCCGGTTGTAGATGCAAGATGAATGGGCTTTTAGCGCTATCCTTGGCTGACGTTATAGAATACAAACTCTGTACCTGAAATATCTAACTTAAAGGAAGTTACATGACATTATATGCACATAATATGTGCTTTCAGCATCTAGCTTCATTCAGTCACGGTTTAAATTGCACTTGATTATGCCACTGTTTAAAGGCTTAACTTAATGTCCTTGTCACCCATGTCTGGTCTATTACAGCTCTTCTTCTAATGTCATTTGGATCCTGAA